>OW052220.1:248655671-249950671 GCA_932526605.1 Nephrotoma flavescens | reverse complement strand
CTTCGGTTAACTGGCAAAAAGGTCGACCACCAAAAAGTTAATACATACGGGTTTTGGCGGGCCCATGCCCAACGGTTTCGGCAGGTAACCAAGCCGCAACGGTCCGGGTGTGGCATGACGGTCGCCCAAGGCCACAACGGGTATTGGTTTACGGCAGGAAGTTGCCCAACGGTCCGGGTAACTGGGGTTGCCTGTGGCATGACGGCCAAGGCCACAACTGAATTTTTTTTTGTAATTAGTATTAAGGTATGATTTTTGTTTTATTTTATTTTTATTTCTAAATTTTTTTATTTAAATTTTTTTTTTTTAAATATTTTGTAATCGAGCACCACCAAATTACGGTGTTGGTGCACGCGACCAGGGTGTACATTGGTCCCGCCCCAAAATTTATTTTTTTCTTGTTCGGCGGTTATTGGTTTTTGGGTTTTGATTTTCGTCCTCTTAAGGGTTTTAGTTTTCGTCTCCTAGGTGGCGAATAATTGAAAAAATGAAGTGCTAATTTTTCGGGTTTGGTATGAGGGGAGGGGAGAATCCATTCTGTGTTGGGGTTCACCCATGTAGGTATAGCAGTGTTTGTTCCTTAAGTTTCGTTCCACAGATTTTGGTGTTCGTAAGGCAGTTATATTTTTATTTAATTTGCCGGTTTTAAATTTATTTTTGCCTTTTATTTTTTTAACTATCTGTAATCACGATGTAGGTCAGGAGCCACGCAAGCCTCAAACCCCACGATTTCTCCATGAGATTTAGCTGGCAAAATCACCGTGTATGGCCTCTGCGTGGTTCGGGTGATATCTGCGGGTCGGCTACTGCGTCATCTCGTAACAGGATTTTTCGTGGACATTTATTATGTTTTCTGGAGTCATAGCCTCATTTGCTCTAGAGCGTGGTACATCGCCGGTGGTTGTACGACCTAGTTTAAATCCAGCATACCAGTAAATCCAGCGTACCACTTTTCTGGTGCAGAGTCCGGATAACTCTTATCAAGCCACTACTTTGCTTGAACGGTATTTTTCCCCATCAAAAACAGTGTTAATGCACACATGAAATTCTTTTGTAACTAAAACAACTTGCCTTTGCGTCACTAAAACAACTGTAACTTGTGAACTTATTGATGAAAAGGTATCATTGGAAGTAGAGGGTCACTCCCGAGAATTTCCGCTTTGGAATATTGGTTGGTTTATATTGGTTGGGTTTCTATTTCCCGTTTCCTGGGATTTTTTGTTTTGTATTTCCCGGGATTTGTTTGAAAAACACAAAAAGCCAAGCAAAATTTGGTAGGTGTAATGCAAAAACCAAAAATTACAAATTTTTGATATATTTGAATTATTTCGAGTTGAAGTTCATCCAAATTCGTTGAAAACACTGAGTCTTTTAACATATCAATTGTGATTTAGCAAATACAGAAATTAATTAAGAATTGTCATATAACAATTTGAAGAGACTGGTTCTGTCGACGATTGAAAAAGGCCTGGTAGACCAAAAAGTGGACATTCTAGTGATAACATTGCTGCTGTGGCCGAAAGTGCGAGGAACCTTCAACATCGATAGCACGACATTCTCAGTATAATTAGGCATTCATCTATCAACTGTTTGATATTTTACATAAGGATTTGCATTTGCATCCTTACAAAACTCAATTAACACAAAAATTAAAACAAACAGATCATTATGAACGCAGAACTTTCTAAAACATCCAGCTATTGCAGTCTAAGTTTCCAGGACATAAATTGGCCACTTAGATCATGCAGTTTAACGCCATTAGATTCCTTTCTTTCGGGTTTTTTGAAAAGTATAAAGTCCATGTGAATAAACCAACAACAATTGCACAGCTAAAACACAACATTTGAAGGTTATCAGCAGTGAAGGTGAACGTTATGGACAGATTGTTTGTTTTATAGGCAATATATCGGAATCGGCCTCAGGTTACCCAGCAAACGAGTGTTTGGAAACAGCAGCAGAAGATGGCAAGCAAAGAAACCGGCAAAAACAGAAAACCCGAATTTGAAGGAAATGCTGGCCGAAAATATTACAGATTCGATGATGTCTAAACCTGTTTCTTGTTACGTTTTCTAAAAGAGAATTCTACAAAAAGAAATTCAAATTTACGAAGCAACCGGTAACACAACAACAAATATAAAGAAACTGTCAAATGCGTTGTTCACCATTCAGCCAACATATATAGGAAGGGAACGGGCGTTTTCATTATCATCAAATGTTTTTACTAAAAAACGATCATCGCTTTCGGATCGCTCCTTAAATGCTCTTGTGTTCTTAAAAAAAAATTTACATGAAATACCTCTATTATCCTGGGAACAGGATTTCAAAATTTCCGTTTCCCGGGAATCAAAGGATCTCGGGAATAGTGACCCTCCAGTTGATAGAATTTAAAAAGCATATGGGTATTAAATTTGAGTCAGACCGGGAACTTTTCAGGCGATGTAATATGTGGCTTATGTTGTAACGTCTGTAAGTATTATAACTTCCCTTCTAAAATAATTGTGTTATGTACCCTTTTCTTAGACGTTTAGGTTAGGTTACACACCGCGCCTCATATCTACATATGTACATATCAGTTGTAAGACGATGTTAGTATACATCACTAGGAATAAATTACTAAATTTATCGGAAGTGAATATTAAATTTAATTAATTTTTCTCGAGTACAATGCCGTCTTTGGGAAATAGAATTAAATTCAACCCTTTTTTTATTTAAATTTCTCTACATATACAAGTCGGATGTACTACTAAGAATTGTGTCTCTCGATAATACGTTAGAAGAATGGTTGTACTGTATGTATGGGACACGTGCTATATTCTTAAATAGGTTTAGTATCTTATCATATTCAATTGAAAATATGTATTAAGAAATTTTGAAGGGCAGATAAAATTTCGTGGAACCTCTTTTTTTGAAGAATGTTGATAAAATATTAATTTTAAATTTTTTGGACGAATTTCGGCTTTAATATTCTTCAAAAGAGTGTTTCATCTTTTGGTTTTATATTAAGCTCAAAAAATATTTATTTATTGTCCAGCGGTAACCCGAAGATTTCTTGTCAAATGAAAAGTTAGAACTTGGCAATTTTTATCCATGTGTTCGCAAACAACAACACGTTTTGGTTATCCAAATCTTTTTTACGAAAATGGTCATTCTGTAAAAAAATACATTTCGTTAATTACATGATGATTTTGGTCACTCTGGACGTCCAACAGAGCCTCAAAATTCACATTACTGAAATGTGTCCTCATTGTGCCCTAAAAAGTAACAATAACCAAAAATGTGTAGATTTGTTTGTAAAAGGTGTTTTTTTAGAGGTTCACAATTTTAAATTAAAATAGAACAAAGAAAAACATTTTAAATATCAGTGAAACTGGCTTTATTAGATAGATAATTTTATGGCATTAATGCTTGAATATGATTTCACAATCTGGATGTGCAATTTTCATACACTTTTCGCAGCAATTTCGGCCGTACCTCGCCAATAACTCGCCGTCTCTGAAAATATTCTAATGGAGTTAGATCACACGATCTCGTTGTTAAGTAAATTTAGGAGGGCTTTATTCCTGCATAAGTTGAATTTTGAAAGCACGTAAACCAAGATCCTTAAATAAAATCTTCAATAAAGTGGATGGACACATCACCAGTTGCTGACCGTAAAATGAACGTAAGGCACGATGACGACCGTAAAATGGACGTAATAATAATCAGAACCATTATTTTCATAAAAAATTTCAACAATTTTCAATCGCTGCTCTGGCAACGGTAAATCACATGTCTTTTCGTAAAATAAATCTTGCTGGAAAATACTAAAGTCCGCGTCACTAATTAGCAATTATATAGAGATACTACTACGTCATATATAATAGCAAAACGCGTTTATTTTGGCAAAATTGGGAATTCAGGGTGTTTAGGACAGCCAAATTTTCATTTATCTTCTATAAATCACATTTAGGGAAATTTAGGAAAACCGTCCATGCGATTTATAAACCCAAAATTTGATCAAAATAAACGAGGTTTTCTATAAAATGAGGCCTAGTAGCATCTCAGAGTAGACGTCACTTACCATGCTGGTTTATAGGAGTTTCTTGAAAAAATTTAAAAAAATGTATACGTTAGAATTATAGCACGCCAAGGCAAATTTGGCTGATTTTCTATTAAATGGGGCCTCACATCTTCAGAATATACAGTAGTTTGTTGAAGTTTATTGGAAAATCTCTGTACGTTTGGCAAATTGGGCTGACGTAAACACCCTGAGCTTCTAATTTGATCAAAATATAGGTGTTTTTTTGGAGATGAGGCCTATTAGCGTCTCAGAATATACCTCACTTAGCATGGTGGTTTATAGGAGTTTCTAGAAACAATTTAGAAAATGGTGCTTTCGATTTTTACTACTCCAAAGAAAATTTTGTTGTCTTAAACTATTTTAACTCCCAATTTAAATCAGAATAAACGAGTTGTTCTATTAGATGGGACAAAATAGCATTTCAGAACATACAACACTAGCATGCTGATTTATAGGAGTTTATCGGAAAAAGTCAGGAAATTGTTCGTTGGAATTATAGTACTCCAAGTGAAATTTTGCTCACCAGTGGCACTATTCTGATTTTCCCTGGGAATAGAGAATTGGGAAAAATATTTTCATAGTATTTTTGCCTAAATTGTATTTTTCTGGCCTACTGAAGGAATAATTTTAGTGCAAAAATTTGCAAAACAAAGTGTATTGGGAAACTTTTGTTCCACAAAATTTTTATAGGGAAAATTTTTTCCCCATTTAACTTTGTTTCGAAAATATTTACACCAAACTTATTTTCTCAGTAGGCCAGAACTATGAAAATATTTTTCGCAATTCCCTATTCCCAGGAAAAACCAGAATAGTTCCACAGTGGCATTATTCTTGTAATTCCCCGGGAACTTTTTTCCCCGGGATTTTTTTCCTGCCTACTGAGGAGAAAAGTTGGATGTAAATATTTATAAATTGGGAATAATCTTTCCATATCAAAATTGGCAGGGAAAAATTATTCTCTTTGTTTCCAAAAAAATTAACACTATACCTAATTTTTACCTCAGTATGCCGGAGAAAAAATTAAATAGAAATTACATCTTCCCCAATTCACTATTCCTAGGGAATTACTGGAATAGTGCCATTGACGTCACAAAAACTCCACATTTGCCTTATAATTGAATTGGTATTAAATATTTTTAAACATAATTTTACACCAAAATTTATTTAATTTTTCTGTTTCCTATTTAATTCGAAAATGAATGGTTGAAAAAATTTGAAATCAATGGTTTAATCGAGTTATCCGAATTTAGTATATTTTACTAATTACCGCATTTAAATGTTTTCTGGATTTAGGACAAATTTTTCTATTTTGAGTAGAATAGTGAAAACGGCCCTAAAAAAAATCTTAGTTTTAAAAGAAACATTTTATGGGCGATTAATATCGAGAAATAAATATGGACCTGTCATCTGGTCGACTCTTTAGCCACGGCAGCCACATCTCCGAAATCATATATAAACTTAATAACATAAAATTATCTTTCCAATAAAGTCACACTCGTGGCTATTAAAATTATTTGTCTGTATTTTATTTAAATTTGGCTTGCAGCGCCACAATGGTAGTTTTGAGTACTAAGGCGTTCAGAAAAATTTTCCATCTTTTCAACGATATACGATCAGCATTATATTGTATAAAAACACAAATTAACTACCAGCGCCACAACGATATATTTATGAACTAAAGTTGTATCGAAATTGTTATCTGTCCCAAGACCACGAAATTGTTATCTGACCCAAGGCTTTTCAAAAAATTCAAATCATAAAATCCGTTCTTGTGATATTAACGGTACAGACATCCATCCATCCAGGGGGATGGACTGACCCAAGTTTTTGAAATTCTGTCTTTGTTATTTTTAGTTCGGACAATCTCAGTTTTTGTTTATTTCGGAGAAGCGAAAAGCTTTTGGGATCTCTATACCTCAAGGGGATCGGGTATTTGCCATAGAAAACCACACAAAAAACCACTCAATACCACGATATTGCTTTACATTTCCCCCATATACTGGGGTCAGTATTCAGTAGGTCAGACTAATGTCATAAAAAAATTATATTATAAAATTAATTATTTAGTAACATCCTGTAAGTTTATATTTCCCTATTTACAAAATTCCAGTTTACCTACTTTTTTAATTTTTTAATTAGACTGTACGGGTGGCATTTGAAATGCGATATTTTAAAACGTGAATTATCAAAACGTGATATTTTAAAACGCGATATTTAAAAACGCGATACGGTACAAAACGCGATATGGTACAAAACGCGGTAATTCAAAAAATGCGATATTTCAGAACGCGATATGGTACAAAACGCGATATGGTACAAAACGCGATATGCCACACAAAACGCGATATTTTAAAAATTTAAAAATCGATAGGAGCGGGAGTTTATAATCGGGTTATATAAGGCGGGCAATTGCCTCTGGCAAGGGCAATTGCAAAATAGTGAAAACGCGATCGGAAAACAAAAAGTTTTGGAGAGGCCGGTAATGATAAAGGACGAAAGAAGAATTTGCTGCGAGGTAGACGTCTGATTTAATGACGAAAAATTAAATTAGAAAAAAATTATAAGAGTAGCTGCTATATTAACAAATTAATGAATACAATATAATTTGATAATAAATAAATAATAAAATTAAATTATTAATAATAAGGAAAAAAATGATAAAATGTGAAAGACGTAAAAATTGGACGTGAAAAAAAAATTAAAAATTGTGAAAAATTAAAATTGATGATGAACGTTTCTTGAAAACTTAAATCTGTTAGATAGTGTTTTAATTAAATTTAAAATAAAAATTTAACTATAAACTTGAATCTTTATGAAAAATCTTCGGTCAGCGGTAATGATTAGTGGCATGGCCATGTCTTCGCGAATAACGGATCCGCAACGGGTATCATTTTTTTTGCAATTAGTTTTTATAATTTCTATAAATTTATTTGTTTTTTCTTAACTTTATTAATTTTAAATTTTATTGATAATCTCTTAAACTTTATATTTTTTTTTATTAAGATATTTATTTAATAAATTTTTTTTTGGTAATGGTGTAATACAGTCAATTTAATAAATTTTTTTTCATTTCTTATTTAACTTATAATTAATATATTTCCATTAAAATGAATTTTGTGTTCGTAGAATGATTTCGTAAATCGTTATATTTTCAACTGGTGGTGGATCAACGTCTTCGTAACCGAAACAGAAACCTTGCATTACCTCTATTTTGTTTCTTTTTCACAGCAATTTCAAGCTCTCTTCTATAATGATCCAAAAAAGAGCTCTCCCAACCACTGCAACCTAGCCGGCTGCAAAATGCTGTTCTGGATCAACCATTGGAGAGTCTGTGGCGAAATTTGTTACAACAGAGCTGGTCCTTTTTACTAGGAGATATAAAATTCTGGCAGTGTTTCCACCAAGTCTGAATGGTACTATGCTGTTCTTACTGATAAGGCGAGATTCATAGGGAGATACATAGGGCGAAATTCTTCCGTACAGTAAGCTCAGTTGGAAACCAAACACGATAGAAAGAGTGAAGAAAGCCAATGTGGCACTCTACTCTCGGAGCTGGTGTACTGGATTTACACGGCAGTTGTAATGCCCGTACTGCTGTATGGTGTGAGTTTATGGTGACCAGCTCTGGAGAAATTATCATACAGGAACATGATGTCGAAGGTGCAGAGGGCAGTCTGTTTGCTCATTAGCGGGGCGTGAAAACGCGGTACGCAATTGGCGGTCAATTCGCCCGCCCGGCTATCAGCGATTGTAACCTCATGGCTTATTCCTGCTA
Organism: Nephrotoma flavescens; assembly: GCA_932526605.1. Classification (NCBI taxonomy): domain Eukaryota; kingdom Metazoa; phylum Arthropoda; class Insecta; order Diptera; family Tipulidae; genus Nephrotoma; species Nephrotoma flavescens. Next base: position 249,942,836 of record OW052220.1, on the reverse strand, counting down.
TGTCAGTGGTCGCACACGTTGACGCGGTATAGATCTTTAGTCGGAAATGGGAGGTTCGGTTTACCACCTTCACAGCTGCCATGTTACAAGAAGTTAAACTTAAGTGTGCACAGAAAACCTTAAACCCAAAAACACAATCAAATGAATGCTCTACCAACGTAATACCAGGTAAAAATGCGCAGTTATGTTAACATCATTTTCCACCCTCCTCCAACCATGTACATTATGCACCGCACCTAATTAACACATTACTACGCCACTTGCAACCGTGCCGGAAGAAGCGAATAACAAACCGATCGATGGCACGTGAGCCATTTCAAAAAAAAAATTGTCAAATTAAATTTCGTAGGGGAAGCGATCTTAGGGAAATATATGGACTACCAATATCGAAAATGGTTTACTGGGAACTGCCTATTAATTTCACGTTAAAGTTACGGTAAGAATCCCCAAAATTGGGGTGCAATAGCAAAAAAAAAGTTTAAACTAAATAGGAAACAAAAAAAACTATAGTAACATGCTATACTTTACATGACCTTGATGTTTTAAATGATGAGTCGACTCCCGTTCCTATGGTCCTCGCGGCTAAACGTAATTTACAACCGGCTTGCCGATGCACACCGTTGCAAATATGTCCACTGTTGCTGGGATGCTGGTATTGGCGGCTAAACGTAATTAACAACCGGCTTGCCGATGCACACCGTTTGCAAATGAGTGGATGGGTATTCTTGTTATTTCCTGAATTCACTTTAATCGCACAGCTTCCTTTCTTTTTTTTTCCCCTCCAGAAGAATGCCGGAATAAAAATGTGTCGCCACTCGATACGCGTAGTCCACAAAAAAATGTTGTTGGCGAGTGGTTTGGAGAACCAAATACAAAAATAATTAAAACAAAACAATGGCGTAAAATAGAAACGCTTCTCGAGTTGTTTGACACCAACAATTGGTTTTTTATTTTTTTATTATTTTTATTTTGTAGACAATTTTGTTTCCTTCGAAGAATGACGTAATGGAATAAAAATTGGCTCGCCTCTTCGATTTATAATTATTGCACATATATATATTTACACACTCAATGTTTAAATTATTTACTAAGAGTACATTTATACCTTATATAATAACAAGACTATTTTTTTAATATCTATGTATTTATTTTTTTTACTTTTTTTTTTTTATTTAGTTAGTTGGCAATTACCAAATATTTTCTTAAGAATGATCCGCTCGTTACGAATCCAAAACTTTCTATCCCCCTTTCACGTCATTGTTCCCTTCTCGTCGGCTCGGTTGCAAATCCTTTTTGTTTTGTTTCTCTCTATCTTCTTCTTTTTTTACGACAAGTATATAACACCAACTGATCGATTCTGGTGTTATCACATTGGATCGATTTCTTTTCTTTTTAATTTTTTTTATGGTGTAGTCATATTGGAATTATGGAACGTAGGGTACGCCGTACAAATTGGTCGGAATAAAATGGTAAGTAAACCGAGTGGTAAGTATAAAATTTTTTTTTTCTTTGTTTAATAAACAGTACCTAAAACAAATGGAACACAATCGAGATTTGGAGCTTCGTTACAGGGCAGATTAAAATTCATCTGATTTCTCAAATAAATTTGAATCTGAATAGTCGCGACACGATTCTATAATAGTAACTACTAAGGAAGTTATTTATTTAAGTTTTGATATCCATAAGATGAAAAACTCCTAAGTTTTGATGATTCTCATCGACTAGGCGATAGTACAGCCCTCCGATTTTCTCCTTCACGAATGCGAGTCGATATGGGTACGCAAACTTCGCTGTAAATTTTTTCGTTGCATCGCTAAGCGGGTGTTGCTTAACAAACACCTTCTGACCAATGTCTAGTGAACGTTCCTTGGTCCGTAAATTGTACTGGTTCGAATACTTATTGTAAGCTTTGACTAAATTATTTTTTACTTCGTTATGTATAATAGCCAATCTATCGGGAGTCTCCATCCAATCCAGATTGTTGCCGCTTAATATTTCCATATCACGCAGAAGCTGATAGTCCTTGGCATGTAAGACTTTGTGATACCCAAAAAGCAAAAAATGTGGGGAATACTTAGTTGACTGGTGGATCGAGTTTCTTAGTGCACTTCCGATTTCTGGAAGGAATTTATCCCAGGTAGTATGTTTTTCATTAACGTAGGCTCGTAATGCAGCAATGATGGAACGATTTATTCTTTCGGAGGCATTGCTTTGTGGTGAGTAGAAAGCCGTCCTGACGTGATGAATTCCAAAATCTTGAACGAGCTTACCGAACTCCTTTCCGACGAACTGTACCCCATTATCGCTGTGTATCGTTTCCGGTACGCTGAACAATGTAAACACCTCGTCTCGCAGAACCTCGACAACTTTGGAAGCGGTGGCTTTTGGTAGTGGTTTCAGGTAAACAAACTTTGTTAAGTAATCCACTACAATTAGTATAACAGTTTTGCCGTTTGCAGTTCTGGGGTATGGTCCCAATAAATCGACGTACATTTTCTGCCATGGCCTCTCGAATATGATTTGTTTACCTAGCGGTGGTCGTAAACACTGATTGGTCGCCTTGGACTGCTTGCAAATGTCGCAGTGGGTAACATAACGATGTACATCACTTACCATCTTCGGCCAATAATAGAGTCGTCTCAAACGGTCTAAGGTTTTAGATATACCTCCATGAGCCCCAGCTGGCACATCATGTTCTCTGATTATCAGTTCTTCTCTAAACTCTGTTGGAATCCATAACTTCCAGCAAGGAACATCGGTCAATTGAACATTCGCCTTCGGCTCAATTCTAATGAAAATCCTATCTCGAAGAATTCGTAAATTAGGGTAAGCTGAGGCATCGCGACGTATTTTCGAATAGAGCTTGAGGTACACCTGGTCTTTAATGTTGCCATCGAATGTTTGATCATCGTGATGTTTTAACTCTTCTTCGATTTCTGCTATTGTGTCGCAATATATCCGTGATAACGTGTCTGGAACCACGTTCTCTTTCCCTTTTGTGTGCACTATTTCGAAATCAAAGCCCTGCAGCTTCAGGCTCCATCTAGCCAGACGTCCACATAACTCTTTTTGTGACATCAGCCATTTCAGGCTGGCGTGGTCGGTCATTATTGTAAACTTATATCCGTCGATGTATGGACGAAACTTTTTCACACTAACTATGGCGGCCAGGCATTCCAGTTCCGTAACCGTATAGTTGCGCTGAGCTGAATTAAGTTTTTGAGACATAAAGCAGATTGGAAGTTCGTTCCCGTCGCTATCTTTTTGGAAAAGGACGCTGCCTATCCCTTGCGTGCTTGCGTCGCATCGAATGTAAAATGTTTTGCTAAAGTCGGGATTATGTAATATCGGTGCTTTTGATAGCAGTTCTTTAAGTTGGTTTAGGGCTTCGTCTGCTTCTTCCGTCCATCGAAATTTGACACCCTTCTTTAATAAATTAGTGATTGGCGCAGTAATTTCAGAGTAATTACAGATAAACCGACGGTACCAGCCACTCATTCCCAATAACCGTCTAGCCTGTTTCACCGATTTTGGAGCAGGAAAGTTCGTGATAGCTGCGATTTTGGAAGGATCCGTCCTTAGGCCACGTTCACCAATCAGGAACCCCAGATACCTCGTCTCCTTGAGTACGAAATGACTTTTTTCGACATTTATTGTCAGCCCTGCCTTGGACAATAAATGCGCTACGGCCTTTACGATTTCCAAGTGATCGTCGATACTGGCTGAGATGATTAAGAGATCGTCTAAATAAACGAAAACTCGATCTCGAAGCACATGAGGTATCACTCGATCCATCAGTCTGCACATGGTTTGGGGTGCGTTACACAACCCAAACGGCATGACGCAGAACTGATAGAGAGGACGGCCTGGAACCGTAAAGGCCGTAATCTCTTTCGCACTCTCGGAGAGAGGTATCTGCCAAAATGCATCTTTGAGGTCGATGCTAGTAATGAATTTCGTTTCCTGTAATCTCCCCAGTAATCCATCTATATTCGGTAATGGATATGCGTCTCGTTTAGTAACCGCGTTGATTTTACGCGAATCCAAACACAACCGTGATTTTCCGTTTGCCTTAGTGACCAAGACAACCGGCGAACTCCATGGGCTGGTGCTTTCTTCGATGACTCCAAGACCAATCATCCTATCGATCTCCTGGTATATTAAGTCTTGTTTTATTGGAGACACGGGGTAGTGCCGTTGTTTGATAGGCTCCGAATTAATCACCTCTATATTGTGGACCACAAGATTCGTTCTTCCTAGTCCTTGCTTATTGAAAGAAGGGAAGTAGTTAATAATGTCCTCGAGTTGCTTGGCGTGTTCATCGCTTAATTTATGTTTGTTACTCTGTTCCGTATTTGTAGGAATTTGGGTGACTTCACTGATGATGTTAGGTGCTAACTTAAATTTCTTCCAAAAATCCACTCCTAGGTAAATTTCCGACTGTAATGAGGGTACCACGCAAAATTTTATTGTTTCGGTTTGGTTCGCATACAGAACCGGTAAATTTATGTAACCAACAACTGCGTTTGCTGTCCCATCCGCTGTTTGAACATGGGTATACATTTTTTTAATCGGTATCTGCAAAGAGTTCAAAAATTGTTCGCTATCCTTGCCCAGAATGCTCACGCTTGCACCACTATCTAATAGACCAAATTTTGTAGTACCTAGAATCGAAATTTTAGCATAAGGCCGCGGGTCGTTCGGCATGCGTTCCGTAATTGTGGAAATGTTGCAAGCTTGTTTAAATCTTTTTATATTTTTCCAATAATGTCTCCCTCGTTCTGCTCGTATACACCGTCGGTTGTTTTGATCGTCCATTCGGTCAGGCGAAGAGCTTAACTGTTTTGATTGGCATGCGTCTATGATCTGGGACTGGATGGTTTTCCCAAACGTGACTCCCCAGGGCCTGTCGCGTTCGGTTTCATGTTTCCCTGCCATCGTTTGTTTGCGCATCGGACGCAAACAGCCAAACTGGTGTTTGCCAAACCACAACCTTCGCAGAAGTTATGAGTCTTCTCCATTTTGCAGAGGTTGAACTTGTGACCTAAATCCTTGCAGTTCCAGCAGACAAGGAACTGTTGTCGGTTGAGAGCACTAATTTCTTCGTTATGGAGTGAATCGTTTTCCGTGCTGTTAGTGTCGCTGGCACCAAGGTAATACTGTCGATTATGGTCTTTACGTTGATCCGATAAATCAGCCACTGCCAGTGGTCGTCTTGGCCGCGCTTCAATGAGTCGTCGAGGATCGAAACCAGAGGTGTTCCACAACTTCTCCAAATTATCGCAGATTTTCCTTAATGATGGTATAGTTTCGATTTTCATTTGTTGAGTGGCACTTTTCAACGCTGGGTTCATGTTTTCTAAAAGTAAATCGAATATCTCCTCATCTGACAGTGGACTTATGAGACGATAATTAGCACATTCGATTTCTGATAGAAAATCGTTAAACGATTCCTTCACGCCTTGAGTCCTACATCTAATATATCTCCTTGTTTCGCGATCCCCTTCGATACTTCCAAAGCGATCTATTAACGATTCCTTAAGCTGTTTCCATGTGGCATGTTTGTTTTTTCTTATATAATTAAAATACCATTTGTCGGCTTTTTCCGTAACAAAGTTACGCATTAAATTCACTAGCTCTGGTTTCGGTATGTTATCTTGGAAGGCAAGCTCCTCCAACCTCATCACAAAATCCAGCACGTTTTCTTCTCCTCGTTTACCTTCACGCCCGGAAAACGATAATTTCCATTTAGTTGGATCGGTACGTCGTCGATAACCCAAATTAAAAGACCTAGACGTATTTCTCGATTGATGAAAGGCATCGGAACTCCTTTCCATATCACCACTTGATTCTGAACTGGATTCGTAATTAGGTTTCATTTTCGATCGATTTTTCCCCCGTGAACGCTTTTCCTTGTTTTGTTGAGCGAACGTTTCTAGTTTTTCGGTAAGACGTCTCGACAGATCATCCAGTTGTTTCGAAAATCGTTTCTCCAAGGTTTCCTCCATCTCAGATTTTGATGCTTCCGTGTGAGCACCGCCTGTTTCCCCATCTGATCCACCTCGGTTATTCGTGTTAGAACTGGATGCTTTGTTCCGACCGCATTTCTTGAATGTTGCCTGCGGTTTTTCATTTTTCTTGATATCTCGACTGATAAACCTGGAAAGTCTATCTAGAGAATTAATCATAACCACACTACCTGCTAATTCTGGAAAACTATTGTATAGGCGTTGCGCTCTGTCTCTCCAGTGGGTAATATGAACCAGAAGTTTCCTTTTTTCATCCAATGAACTAGTTTCCACTTCGTCCAATGCATTGTCCAAGGTGGAAGTGTGCTGGCTAATGATCTGTAACTCCTTTTCAGGGTTTTCTTTGATATGCGATTTCTTTGGTTTTAAATTTGGATTTTGATATTCTTTTTGTAAAGTTTCGAGGAATTTCTTCTCAACTCCGATCGATGTGCTGGTCAACTCGCGTACCAGATATTCTACTTCGAGCTCGTCAACATTAAGACTCTCGAACACCAGCTTCACGTCCATTATGTTTTATTAGTTACGGACAACACCAAATCAAAATTTAATATGAAAACTGAATTTACCACTTCACTTAATTTACGGTTACGAAATTCAAATCTTGTGTATGCAAATCTTAATCGTGTATACGAAAAGGAAGAAGCCCCAATATCGAAAGAGTTAATGAAAGTAAATGAACAATAAGAAATACCGAACGTATAGAAATAAATTATGATAATAAAAATAATCAATTTTAAATTATTACAAAAGTATTTATATAAATATATAAATAGTTAAAGGTATTACGAACATGTATGTTTATGGACCCCTTACTCAAAATTACAATACGAAATGGAAGGAAAAAAAAAAATCTCATCCAAATACAACACGTCCCAGAATCGATCAGCTGCTGCTATAATAATGACACTAGGACTTTTATAATATAACTTAAAAAAAAACTAAAATTAATTATTTTCAATAAATTTAATTTAACGATAATAGAATCAAATCTAGTTTAGTTCAATTCATTAATGGTGGAGGAATGGTGAACAATGAATGTTATAGTTTGTACCATTAGTCGCTCATGAAACAAATGTTTTCTGACATTGTATGCTGCTAATGGTGGGATATACTGCCATTTTTACCTGCATAAAATTTTTAACAATAATAATAATAATAAGGGTTTCCTGGTGAATGTGGGACCATCTTGATTTCAAATACATATTTAAGTTTGGGCTATTGAATAAGCCATCACTGAGAAAGACCGTTTAGGTGGGGCGAGGAATTCAGAGTCACTGAACTATCGACCGACCCAGCACTAATCTGCTTCATCAATCAGCAAAGAGTTATTGATCTACCGATGATACGTTTAAATCTGAAAAAAAAACTAACTGGAATCTAACAAAATTATGAACAGTTACAAAAAAAAATAATTGATTCTATATAAAAGTTCCACTAGGAGCTGCCACACTGCTCATCGAGGAAATCCAAATAATGAGTCATCATTCAATGAGCAAATATGCAATTCATCAACCATGGAATTTAAAATAGATTGGGTATGCTTGAGTGTAGCTAAATCGTCGAAATCAAAATGGTACCCAAAAAAAAAAATTACAAATTAACAGTTAAACGTGCTTGTTGAAAACCTGAAGGGCAAAGTAATAAAAAAAAGATAAATCAACCGCGTGATACACTAAGCGGTTCTATTATGATCTACCGGTTACCGTTGGGTAGTGAAGCTACCTGGATGCCTTATTAGGGCCACCTGCTTATATAACCTCAAAAAAGGTATAACGTTAAAATTGAAACCTGTTAACTAGTAAGACCTCAGGTCCCTGTTTCGGCGCCATTTGTAACCTCATGGCTTATTCCTGCTATGTCAGTGGTCGCACACGTTGACGCGGTATAGATCTTTAGTCGGAAATGGGAGGTTCGGTTTACCACCTTCACAGCTGCCATGTTACAAGAAGTTAAACTTAAGTGTGCACAGAAAACCTTAAACCCAAAAACACAATCAAATGAATGCTCTACCAACGTAATACCAGGTAAAAATGCGCAGTTATGTTAACATCATTTTCCACCCTCCTCCAACCATGTACATTATGCACCGCACCTAATTAACACATTACTACGCCACTTGCAACCGTGCCGGAAGAAGCGAATAACAAACCAATCGATGGCACGTGAGCCATTTCAAAAAAAAAATTGTCAAATTAAATTTCGTAGGGGAAGCGATCTTAGGGAAATATATGGACTACCAATATCGAAAATGGTTTACTGGGAACTGCCTATTAATTTCACGTTAAAGTTACGGTAAGAATCCCCAAAATTAAAGGGTGCAATAGCAAAAAAAAAGTTTAAACTAAATAGGAAACAAAAAAAACTATAGTAACATGCTATACTTTACATGACCTTGATGTTTTAAATGATGAGTCGACTCCCGTTCCTATGGTCCTCGCGGCTAAACGTAATTTACAACCGGCTTGCCGATGCACACCGTTGCAAATATGTCCACTGTTGCTGGGATGCTGGTATTGGCGGCTAAACGTAATTAACAACCGGCTTGCCGATGCACACCGTTTGCAAATGAGTGGATGGGTATTCTTGTTATTTCCTGAATTCACTTTAATCGCACAGCTTCCTTTCTTTTTTTTTCCCCTCCAGAAGAATGCCGGAATAAAAATGTGTCGCCACTCGATACGCGTAGTCCACAAAAAAATGTTGTTGGCGAGTGGTTTGGAGAACCAAATACAAAAATAATTAAAACAAAACAATGGCGTAAAATAGAAACGCTTCTCGAGTTGTTTGACACCAACAATTGGTTTTTTATTTTTTTATTATTTTTATTTTGTAGACAATTTTGTTTCCTTCGAAGAATGACGTAATGGAATAAAAATTGGCTCGCCTCTTCGATTTATAATTATTGCACATATATATATTTACACACTCAATGTTTAAATTATTTACTAAGAGTACATTTATACCTTATATAATAACAAGACTATTTTTTTAATATCTATGTATTTATTTTTTTTACTTTTTTTTTTTTATTTAGTTAGTTGGCAATTACCAAATATTTTCTTAAGAATGATCCGCTCGTTACGAATCCAAAACTTTCTATCCCCCTTTCACGTCATTGTTCCCTTCTCGTCGGCTCGGTTGCAAATCCTTTTTGTTTTGTTTCTCTCTATCTTCTTCTTTTTTTACGACAAGTATATAACACCAACTGATCGATTCTGGTGTTATCACATTGGATCGATTTCTTTTCTTTTTAATTTTTTTTATGGTGTAGTCATATTGGAATTATGGAACGTAGGGTACGCCGTACAAATTGGTCGGAATAAAATGGTAAGTAAACCGAGTGGTAAGTATAAAATTTTTTTTTTCTTTGTTTAATAAACAGTACCTAAAACAAATGGAACACAATCGAGATTTGGAGCTTCGTTACACGATTTCTTGGTGGGCTTGCCTGCAAAAAGGGCAAAGTGGGAGCTAGTGTGTTCTGTGGGGAATTAACTGTAAGTTTATCTTTTCGTCTACCTGATTACTGCGGCTTGTACCAGGCTGAAGTTATAGCGATTAAAAGGATCATGAACTGGTTGAAGCATAGTGTAGTATCGTTGACTGATATCACTATATATGTGGACAGTCGGGCGGCCCTTCTTTCACTGGATTCAAGGATGGCGTTTGATTATTACACATCTCTTACTCGTTGAATTATTGATATGAGGGAATTATTCAATATCCGTTGTTCTGGGTTCGGGCCATTCTGACGTTGAGGGAAATTGCAGGGCAAACGAATTTTCACGGTACGGTACGTCTCTTCAACTGGAACCAGGAAGGGAATGTGTGGGAAAACCGGTGACTGTAGAATTGTAAGGGTACTTACTGGACACTGTCCTTTCGGAAATCATGCGAGAAGGCTGGGTCTGGATGCGAATGACGTCAGTAGAAGAAGCAGGGATGAGAAGGAGGAGGATACTCTTGTTCACTACCTATGTTCATGTCCTGCGCTAGCTGGCAGAAGACATGATCACTTGGAGAAATACACTATGGCTTCTCTGATTTCGAAATCTGTAAAATACGAGATCTTTCACGTTATGGGGGGAGGGACGAGAAGGAGGAGGATACTCTTGTTCACCACCTATGTTCATGTCCTGCGCTAGCTGGCAGAAGACATGATCACTTGGAGAAATACACTATGGCTTCTCTGATCTCGAAATCTGTAAAATACGAGATCTTTCACGTTATGTGAATAGCACTAGATGGTTTTAGAGGAAGTTTAATGATGTTGGCCTCAATCCCTTATAAGGATGTAGCATTTCATTTGGAAGATCTCGGATAAAGCAAAAATTTTGTTATTGGAGCTGTAGTTGAAAAATCCACCGTTTTGGCGCTGGGCTAATTATTCCGCGTTTGTATAGAATATATACGTATCTCATATCATATCAGTGAAAAGATCTTAAAGAATGTCATAATATAAGTTGAAGCACCTACGTATGTGAAGCTGGCCCGAAACCCATCCCGAAAACGCCTTTTCAATTTAGGTGTGTTTCTCCACTAAATTCATTAAAAGACTCTTCAGCCCGAAAAATTAAAAACTATATGAAGAAAATCAAATTCCATCCCGGAAAAAATGAAAACAGTCTCACGTACACAAAATAAAATTTAAGTTGAAAATCTATTACAAGAAGAGATTTACCACCTTTAAAATTAAGAAATTTAAAAACAAAATCCTTCAAATAAAATAGGTTGAAAATTTTTAAACGACCTTAATGTTTCGGTTCACAGAGGTTGGCGGATATCGCGGTATATGACTAATTATTGCACTGACCATCAGCATTAAATACACAAATGCTCATTACGTTACAGTGGGGATGAGGGGCCTCCCCACCTGATTTAATATTCGCATCTTAAAATCGGAATTATCCTCATATATCACCAAAAATTTATCCGTTCACAGAGTTCGGCAGATATAACGGTATGTTCCCAATTAATGCACTGACCATCAGCATTAGGCACACAAATGCTCAATACGTTACAGCGGGGACGAGGGGCCTCCCCAGCTGATTTAATATTCGCATCTCAAAATCGGATTTATGCTCATATATCACCAAAAATTTCTCCGTTCACAGAGTTTGGCAGATATAACGGTATGTTTCCAATTAATGCACTGACCATCAGCATAAGCACACAAATGCTCAAAACGTTACAGCGGGGTTAAGGGGCCTCCCCAGCTGATTTAATATTCGCATCTTAAAATCGAAATTATCCTCATATATCACCAGAAATTTCTCCGTTCACAGAGTTTGGCAGACCATCAGCATTAAGCATACTAATACGTTACAGCGGGGATGAGGGGTCTCCCCAGCTAATTTATTATTTCGTAATTGAATCAGCTATGGGGAGGCCCCTCATCCCCGCTGTAACGTATTGAACATTTGTGTGCTTAATGCTGATGGTCCGTGCATTAATTGGGAACATACCGTTATATCTGCCAAACTCTGTGAACGGAGAAATTTCTGGTGATATATGAGGATAATTCCGATAACTATGAGATGCGAATATTAAATCAACTGGGGAGGCCCCTCGACTCCGCTGTAACGTATTGAGCATTTGTGTGCTTAATGCTGATGGTCAGTGCATTAATTAGGAACATACCGTTATATCTGCCAAACTCTGTGAACGGAGAAATTTCTGGTGATATATGAGGATAATTCCGATTTTGAGAAGCGAATACTAAATCAGCTGGGAAGGCCCTTCATCCCCGCCTTAGCGTATTGAGCATTTGTGTGTTTAATGCTGATGGTCCGTGAATTAATTAGGAATATACCGTTATATCTGCCAAAGTCTGTGAACGGAGAAATTTCTGGTGATATATGAGGATAATTCCGATTCTAAGATGCGAATATTAAATCAGCTGGGGAGGCCCCTTATCCCCGCTGTAACGTAATGAGCTATATTAGCCAACCTCTGTGAACCGAAACATTAAGGTCGTTGAAAAATTTTCAACCTATTTTATTTGAAGGATTTTGTTTTTAAATTTCTTAATTTTAAGGGTGGTAAATCTCTTCTTGTAATAGATTTTCAACTTAAATTTTATTTTGTGTACGTGAGACTGTTTTTATTTTTTTCGGGGTGGAATTTGATTTTCTTCATATATTTTTTAATTTTTCGGGCTGAAGAGTCTTTTAATGAATTTAGTGGTGAAACACACCTAAATTGAAAAGGCGGGGATTTTTTCGGGATGGTTTTCGGGCCAACTTCACATACGTGAAGCACCTTAGTACTTAAAACTACCTTTGTGGCGCTGGAAGCAGTTAAATTTATCTTACTCAAAGAAAATCACGTAACATACAAATTATTCATGGTTGAAAGGTTTTCGAAAACGTAACAATTTTACTGGCGCTGGTAAATAATTAATCCTTTGGTAATCAGAATTAATTTAATTTTTCGATTCATTGTTTATCATGAAAAATTGTTAAAATTGGTACAATTTTCAAAAAAAACGATGATCGTATATTAAGACCACGTTTTCCAAAATCATTTTGCGACAAATTTTCTTACTGATAAATTTGCAATATTTTCGAATTTCAAGTGAATTTTGCGGGTTTCTGCATTACAATAATATGATCTTACAGGCCGATGTGAATACAAAAAAAAATCTCCGATAAACATACAATCATAACACAAAATAATCGATTGCTTGATAAATTAGTTCGATATATTGACTTGCAGAGCCAGAAAAGTCGTTGACGTCAGACTATTTCTCTAAATACTGAACATGCCTTCGACAATAGTCTAATAGTTAATCACATAAATTTATTCATTATACTAAATTAATTTATTAAAAAGCTCTCCAAAAGCTTAAACATAAATATTGAAAAACGATTTTATAATGTACACATAATGAGTATTCAAGTGCACGGTATGCTTTAAATGTGCAAGGAAACATTGAAAAGTTTTATTTTTTTTTATTATATTCAGAACTTTCGTTTATGTTTTAAGAACAGGAATACAAAAAGGATTACACTAGGATAATGAGATTCAACAATAGATTATGTTTTATGTAAACAGATTATTTATTAGATAGAAGGTAACACATAAATACCAAGCCTTATTAGTTAACAATCTCGAATTATTTGTATAAGACAACTATTACTGTACAGTGTACATACAGAATTTTTATAAGTCTGTCCAAAACAGACATAACTATATTGAAAAAATGTACCTTCATTACAACCACAAAATCAATGTATCATATACAGAGTATCCCAGATTGGGGTTACATCTCGATTCATAAATAGTTTTGAAATAATTATTTAATATTTGTTGAGAATCTTTTTCACAACTAATTTTTTTCAACAATCGTGTTTCGAACAATGTTTCAATTGTCACAATTTTGGCAACAAATTATAATCTCAATGCAGAACACCGTGTATATAGAAAGCAATTTATGTTTGCATATATAAGGCATGTGCCAACAAAATTTATACTATTTTTATATCTTCTTGACAACTACCTACCAGTTTTTGTATTTATCGTTTCCAGATAATTTTACGTTAAATTTAATTTCTATCGTTTATAGTTGTACATCGTCTGAGTACGTAAATTGTCTGAAAAGTTATAATAATCCTAATTCTTCTAACGCTTCTATAGAGTAACGATGTCACTTTTGTCTGGTCAAATATTCCGATCAAATATTCTGTAAACTGAACAAAATGAAAATTTAATTTTTTATCCTCATGAGTCAAGGCAACGTAACGTAACGTAAATAAGTTATTTTAAATAACTGTATACTAGAATGACTGACATCAGAAAATTGGTGTATTATAATAAATCTACATAACTCTAAATTGGTTCAACTATAGAATCAGAATTGAATTACAAAATGGAAATAGAGTGGAATCAGCTTTTTTTAAATTACATTATATTTAAATGGATGGGTTATATGTCAACTATTCGAAATTGTACAGCTTTTGAATACCAATTGTTTTTATGGAAACTATTTCAAGTGAATTTGCACTAAAAGTTTCGGGTACAGCACTGACTGTAATAAAAATGACCCCATAGTCATGTGATAAAAATCCCATTTGGAATGCTTCTTCCACTGATAATTCGATACTCCAAAAAAACAAATGTATTTTTTCAACCCACTCAAATGCATGTTAAATTTATACATTTCTATCTTTTTAATACCCAATTCAAAGGGTTTGGAGAAAATAATAAATTGAATCGTTTCGTCAGGTTTGGCCACTAGCTTTGTCGTTTCGTCACATAGACTTAAACGGTAAAATAATAATGAAAATTTGCAAAAATTAATTCTCCGGGTAACACTGTATTGAAAGAAAATCATAATGTTTTCATCACATTCCGTTATATAATCGTCAGCTGAGAATTTTTCACGACATTTTGTATACGAAGCTAAAATTTTATTAATTCAATAAAATCGAGCTCCTCGCTTATTTAGAATTTTATTTTGCCAAATTAACAACAAATCCAGATTACCAAATATTTTTGATTATAGCAACCGAATAAAATTGAATTCGCCCGAAAATTACTGTCTCAGAGTAGAGGGATGCTATGAATGGTATCCAGTTCATTTAAACTGCCCATTTAACACAGGGCAGATTAAATGAACTGGATGTGCTGAATTTATTGGATCAAATGGATGGATTTAATTGTATGTTTTATTGCACAACAATGGATCCAAAAAAGAGATTAGGTCATTTCTGATTGAAATTATTTGACAAGGGCATTCCATCCGTCGCAACTCTAATAGCTTCTAGTTTAACTTCATTGTTATAAATCATTCTCGCGAGTGCCACTCTATTTCCTTCAGCTAGCCGAGTAGTGAATCCTCGTGCGATTTGCGATAAAGGTATTATCGATAACACTCTTAATCGTCCTTTCAACTCGTGCTGTTTTTCAAAAGAGATTTTCTGGGTTAGCTAGTATCGTCAGCGTCACAGAATATATACAGAAGCGACATAACTCCATTTTAATATGAATTTCTTGCGTACTCGAATATTTGACCTTTTATATCAAAATAGGAGTGGTAAAATTGTTTAAATGGTAGATAGAATCTTCGCAGTGTACATCTAAAATTTCCTCTCAATTGGCTCTCTCAATTTAATGCCACTTTGATGTTAGCTGCACTGCACCAACCGTATTGCTGTGATTCGTAAAATCTAAACCATATCTAAACTAACTAAAGAGCTAAACTATTAAGCGATAAAGAATTAAACGAAAATGGTAAAATTCGATTTAACGGATAAAACTTCCCAATATCTGGATTGGCATTTAATTTTTCCGCTGATGGAATTTTTGTGCTACAAGAATGGATGTATGTATGTATAATATTCATAACCTACAAATTATGCAATGAATTACTTTTTTTTAGATAGTCACCAAAAAAGAATTATATGTTAAGAGAAAATTTATGGCAAATATTCGCCAAACGTAAATATGAGTGAAGCTATACCGGAAGAGCTTTCAAATCGGTTGTATTAGCTACATTGAAAAAAACTGAAGTAGCCTAGCCTCCCACGTTAATATCAGGGATTCGATTTCAAAACTGAAATGATCGATAGCGTTTACAAACTGGTCAAATGAGAGCTAACTATGCCGTATTTATATTTTTGCCTTTTAGTCATGCAACCATCCAACAAAAATTATTTAAATGTATTATGAGGATGTTTGGCATCAGAAAAGTTAGTCCTTAACTGGGAAGTCGGCATTGTTAAATTTAAATCGCCTACGGGAGGGTTAGTATTTCGACAACAGCAATTTCAATAATATTCAAGCTTTTCAGCAACGATACTGATTTAAACACTGGAGTGTACAAGGGTTCTTCAATCACACTGAGGGATGAGACGATTTTCGAATTGTCTTTGTATAAAACACTATTTGAATGCGATTCAGACAATGTATTCTCGCATTTTACAGTATTTGGCCACATTGGTTATCATTAATCGAGGACGGCGTAATGCACTAAAATATTTGATTAAACGGAATTCTTGGAGCATTTATATGTAAACTATTTCGAGGGGGCTCGGATTGAGAATCCAGAATAATCCGAATTTATAAAAATTAAATTTTTAATAAAAATCCGGAAATTTCTATTAATCAACAGTTGTTTTATTTCTAAAAATTTCTGGTAAACTACATTTCGCATAAGTGTTGTTCTGAACACAATAAGTACTGCCAATTTTGGTCGATACACAATAAATAGGAATCACCAAAGATTACAAGTAATGCTCGAGTACATGAAACGGCTACATTGATTTGCTTGGAATTCTTCGAGACGAAACTTTTGGAGCTCCTATGTCAGAATCCTCGGACGTGACACTGTTGACTGCAAGGGGCAATTATTCCGTTGTCGAATGTATTAAATTCATTCTAATACAGCTTGATGACGAATTCAAATAACTGGGTTGACTCGGCTGAATTGAACGACAATGGACTGTCGGTGTGGAGATAATATTTTTTACTCGATCTGGGCATACCGTGCCAAAGAATACAGTATATTCTGTACCCGTACTAAATTTTTAGCCCAGAAATTATTTTCATTAAGAATAATGTTGTATTGTTTGACAAATGATCGCGAACAATTTGACAGACGTCGAAGAGAGAGAATTTATTTTTACACTACTAAAAGCTATTAATGTTTACAAAATATTTTTTTTTCAAATTTAGAGCCATCTATTGGCGAACGTGGAAACTATTTTAGGAGTATTGTCAAAAAATGGTTTCTACCTGTCGTTTCTGATATATTCTGTGTTATCGTCTAGTGGTCTTCTTCCGATTGATTCGATTTCCATTGCCATTTGTACACAATATCCTCCCTGTGTTGTTGTATTGGTCTGTTGAAGCTTTGGTGCTTGATTACTTAAAATATTTAATTAATATTTAATTACTTAAAAAGCAAGCTACCGTTAAATTATATGCACAGTATCTCTACAACTCGAGAACTTGGAGTATTATAACATCGTCGTACATAAAGTTGAAACCCAATAAACCGAGCACATTACCAAAACAGTCTTTTTATGCAACTAGGAACATTTCTGGTATAAAGGCCGCTTATAATATGATTTGCAGTATTAAATACTATTTGTGGTGTTACATTCATTTTTAACATTCAATGTTTGTATGTGTGGGTGTTTCTATGGATGATGGATGAGTGTTTAGCGCAGCAAGTTTGACTGAGTTTCAGTGTCCGTGGTTATTGACAATATTGGTCCACCGGGAAGCATTAGGTTTAGTAGGAGCTTTACCGATGTTGTGGTTATTCTAAAAAGTGTAGCATTTATGGAGAAAAGAAATCTGTAAAATAACTCAAAACTTATTGGAAAACAAAATTTTTTAAAAATAAAAAAAAACTTAGACGAACTTCCATAAAACAAAGTTAAAATTCTATCAGATTCTTTTTAAAATATTTAAAAAAATCGTTAAAAAACGAAAAAGCTCTATTTTCGGTGGACAGATTTCCGTTAAATTTGATTAGGACCTTCCAATTTATGAAAAATACTTAAGTATGAAGTTTCATCAAAATCAGTAAACCCTTCTATACGACACAGACAGACACCACTTCGAAACCCACTTTTTCGGACTTCGGCAGAACAGCGAATGGTAAATATGCAAAAATCTCGAGGTCTTAAGATTACGAAATTCTTTGAGAGTTTTTGAATAATATTTTCATCATTAATCTGAGTTGCATTCATTTCGATTGTGATGACATAGTTCTATTGAGGAATAAGAGGCAACATAGCTGCTAAACCGGAACACCTTTAAACAAATTTCCCAAAATCATGATCCTTTGCAACCATTTTCTAAAATTCGAACATGTTTTCTTGTAAATTTTTTATCAAAATCGTTCGAGCTGATTTTTTACAAATAGGGTAACGGATCACATTTGCGAATCCCCTAAATACATTTCCCCTAATTTAGAACTCATCACAATCGATTTTTGGCACACAACCCACCCCATCTCACCAATTTTTATTAAAAGTCGTTCGATCTGAAAAACGCCTAATGATTTTTTTGGAAATTTGAACTCATCGCAATCCGGTCCTAGCTTTACAAACCATTAAGCACCATCATTTTTATGTAAAGGAACGCTTTAACGAATTCTCTCGAAATTAACACCCATTGAAATCGATTGAATCGTGCTAGCCGAAAAAAATTAAATAAAGAAACCCGGGATGCACCAGATAATATCAAAATCGTTTGAGGCGGAAAAAATATCAAAAAGGGACCAAGGTCAAAACATCAGCGACTTCTAATGGGAATAGATAGCGAACAAGTAACAAATCAATATTGTTTCTCTTACTTAACAAGTAACAAAGCGCGATTAGTGCAACCAAAGAAAGTCACGCTAACGGAACCAACATAACAAGGTGCAATATCCCGTAATATGATGGAACATTACAACAGATATCTAATTAACGAAAAACACGAAGGGACATAGACAAAATCGTGCAACATGGTGCAACATCACGCAACATGGTACACGTGACTCATACAAGGATGGATCTAGCAATGGTGATTTATGATACAATATGACCTAACATGCCGCAACGTAGTGGTACAACATCCCACAACATGGTGCAACATAACAGAACATCCCGCAACATGAATGCAACACTGCATTCAGTTCTGCAGCATCAGAACTCCTAATAATTGTCTCGTTCAAGCCAAATAAAATGTTCAAAGAACGCTCAAATCTAACCAGTCTCCACCGGTTGACTCCCTTAATGAACTTTCCTCAAATCAAGACCCTTCACAATCGGTTCTTGGTAATCGAAAACGCTCCTCAAGCAAACAAAATTAATAAACTGACACGGTCACCCAGGACGTCTCTCTGAACAGATTTTCCCAAAATTTTAACCTATCTCAATCGATTCCGGGCACTCGAAAACCACCCTTATCAATTTATTATAAAAATTGATCGAGCTGAAGAAGAATTAAAGAAAGGAGATTTGGACCAATCGCACCCTATTTTCGGCCCTCCTTCACCTTTAGTTCGAGTATCGGCTCCTGATACTCGAAAACCCCTCACAAATTTAGATATAAACAACGAGCAAGCCAAGGAAAAATTAAAGAAAAGGACCCGGGGCCCACCTTTCGATCCTCTGAACGAATTTTATCAAAAAAGGTAACTACTAAAAAACATTTTTATTGCAACATTCGACTTTTTTTTATCAACATAGCTTCCTGCAAGAGTGAAACATTCATTGCAATGTTTCTCTAACATTTCGATGCCTTTTCTGTAGAACGATTTATCGCTGGCCTTAAAATAGACATTTGTTGCGGCAAATTTTCTTCCTTGGAGAATGAAATGATAAGTGAAATTTTGCCATCGCAGCCCTTTGCTTTTTACGCTATTTGCTGTATATTGGCCAGACTGGGCGCAATTTTGGAGTTAGAACTAAAGAACATTTATCTGGTCGCAATCAATCAACTTTCCATAAACATTTAACTTTAGAAAATCATACAGCTAGCTTGAACTATTTAGACATATTACATATACAACCTAAAGGTAGACGTTTAGTACCTTAGAGTTTTACGAAAATCGAAAATCAATATTTCTTAACCAAAATATCCTTAACGAACAGAGAGAAATCCGGTTCTCGCCAATTACAGACCCCGCCCTTTTCTATAATTTGACTAATACGTCGGGTAATTAAATGTACTTCAATATACCTTGAATTTTGTTACTCAGCCGATGACTAATCGCCCACGATCAATAGATTAATTTTTATTGCTTATGTTTTGTCCCTCCTTTGTTTGTTTATTTTTTGCTTTTTTCTGTTATGTATAACAAATTTTTACTTTTACAAATTAGTAGATACTCCTGAGTCCTGATGATGACCTAACAAGTCAAAATCGATCGAGTGCTTTTTTAAACATTTTAAACAATTTTTTTAATTAAAATATTCAAAAAATCTAATTTTGTGAAATAAAAAAAAAACAAGTGTTTAATAAAATGTGTTTATTAAGGTAACATTTGCGTTTTTGATCGCTTCGAACTCCTTTCGCCGGCTGCTGACGATTTGACATCGGAGTGTAGTGGTGGATCCATGTTTATTCCATTGTCACATACCAATGCAAGAAATCCTATTTATTTACTAATATTTTTTTTTTTTTTGTTGGAATTTGAGCAAGCACACTCACTTTGAACAGAACTTTATCATGGACAAATTGTCATGCCACATTTTGATATCTTTAAGATTATCAGCTATCTCGTGCAACTTCGCTTTACCGTCTTTCAAAGCGAGTTTTTTATCTTTTCTGGAATAACTGCCGATTTTGGGCGGCCAGAGCGTTCCGCAACATCGGTGTTAATACGGCCATGTTTAAACTCAGGAAACGAATGTTTGACGGTTGCTTTTGAATTAGCAGAGTCCTTATAACACTTATCAAGCCATTTTTTTGGGACGAAACAAAGAATCAAAAAACGGTGTTTAATCAAAAGACAAAATCAATTTTTTTCAATTCCAACAATTTTGAAAACTTTTATCTTAGACTCATGCTTTCAACATGAGGCACGAGCTAAATCATTTGAAGACGTTAGAAGGACTGCAGTTGAAAAGGATGTCTTTTAGATGACTCAATGTGGCAAAAAACTCTAGAGGCAACTTTTTGTAAATATTTGTGCACTTTCCATCGACGTCTGAACCTTTGTTGCTTTTGAATAAAAATGTGAAAGACATTACTTAAGATATTTTCCGCAAACTACACGGAAGGTAAGATTATTGTACCAATTGCGAATCGTATATACTTTAAAGGACATTCAAACCGCTTTAATAATACTGTGATTTACTCTAGAGTCTTTCAACCTACCCAATGTTGCAAACGGATTACCTAATATGAACCACGTTCTATTAAGCTTTCAAGAACATAAGAGAAAATGAGATCTTCTATTTTCCAGGTGGTAGTGGAAAAACTTTTTTGTATGAATTTATTAATTAATGGACGAGCAAGCAATTTACGTTTTAAACTGCCTGTACCAATCGGTAAAACATCCGTCTTAGGATTGAGGATGGAAAGCGATGGTGGAAAGGGTATTCGGTGAGCAAAATTGATTATTATAGATGAGTGCACTATGGCATCCAGTCATGTTTTCAATACAATTGGCAATTTGCTATTGTTCTACGTGTATTGCAGTCTGCTGTGGTTAAAACTTAAAGTATTAAGGATGAAACACACCAAGCAGCAGTAGCGAGCAGCAAATTTAAATTATGGCTTATTCGTTTACGTAATGATACAAAATCATAGTTTGCGTATAAATATAGGTAACATGTTTCCATTAAAAGATATTAAGTATTTTGCAATTAAAGTTGAAAAATTTAAATCTAAAGAAATTATATTGAATAAAGTTGCATCTGTCGCAGCATCAATAGGTTCCACACTCAGCAGCTTCAATTTGCTGCTCTTTCCTGCTACTCATAACCTCGAAAAAATTTGCAAAATTCAATTTTACTACTAAAACAAAACAATCTGCTGCGCTGCTTGATGTGCACGCCCATAAGCAGCCGTTAGTGTGGATTGTTTAGAATATGCTATTGGTGTGTTTCATCCTTTAGCAAAACTGTGATGACGATTTGGTGACAAAAAATTTTAGAAAAATATTTTCTCCTGTGTCAAGCAAAGTAATTTTATACCCAAAGATTGTTGATGTGAACAGAATCTACAATCAAATTATTGGTTTGCTTCCTGAAAAAAGTCGAGTACGCACAGATGAAGTTGACGCGGAAGTTGAAAGTGAGCGCGTCTTAAAATTTATTGGGTTGGAGTTTCCTGGTTACATACCAATATTTCTACCAAATTTATTAAATGCCGTGATTGCAGTTTTGTATGGTCCAAATAGGACCTTTACTGTATTGTTAAACCCATGCTAAAACTGGCAGGAAGTAGCAAATCCATCAAACTGCCTAAATTATAATATTTAAATTGGATTACCGGCATTACCGCTAATCGTTCTAAAATAAAATCATAAATTAGGGACAAAATCATAAATATTTCATGTGCTTGCCGATATTAATTTTACGTAGCCATCGTAAAGTGTCGATAAATACCATAATAAAAATAAAACAACAAAAGATGAAAAAAGACACAGATTGTTGACAGATAACAGAGATAAAACCAACAACAACGAACTGCTATAAAAAATTATTAAATTTCCGTTTTAATCTCAGTCACACAAATGTTGTTTTAAATATTTTTGAAGTTGTTTGCTGGTTGATGTCATCATCATTATCAAGAGCAAAGGAATCTATTATACCCACCATTACCACGATGACGATGACTAGAATGGAAATTCAAGTTTTTCATCATTTATTTTTCTAATTTGTTTCCACAATAAAAAAAAAATCGTTTTGCCTGGAATGTGAAAAATGATAGGGAAACTTGTTTTCATCATCTCACACAGTTATGTACTTGTATCATGCGGATGATCATCATCCAGCATGCTGCTGTCGGTGTTTTTAGTTAAAAAAGTACGTACATCTACATTTTATACACATCGAACATAATACTTTAAATACACGATATTTAGATGATTGATTGGAAATTTATTGTTGTTGTTGTTGTTGTTATTGTTGTAATGAAAGTAATTAAATATTTCCGGTATTTTTATAGTGGATGAGATACAATTAAAGTGCGGATGTTATAAAATGCTAAAGAGATGCGTTATTACATGCACATGATGCAGACGAGTAAATCTGATTATATGTATAGTAAAATTTCATTCAATATAATGTAAATTGTGGGACGAATGAGAAGAATAATGCGACATCTACTTTCAGCGCAGTCTATTTGGGCAATTAAGACTCTTACTAACGATCATCATTGCCTTTAATTTCGGCTGTAATTCGTAAACTTAAATTGTTTCTTTAACTAATCAGAACTAACATCGAGCACGTAATAATGGAGGAGTTCAACAGCCCCTGTAAAAATTTAGCAGAGGGTTTAGCTTAGCATCGCCATTGTACAGCGACCTTTAGATCAATTATGCATCTCAATTAGTTAGAATATCACATAGTGAGTTTGGTATTGGATCAAGTATATAGTTCAGGCGGATTCGTACACGAGTTTAAAATGGATGAATAACGCCTACTGTTAATTCCAGAATTTTCGATGATGATTATCGCCACCGTTTACAATTGCTTTAGTTATCTTCCCTCCATATAAAATGTCATTTTAAAATCCTAAACCTTAAATCAGTATTGGAGCAATACTAAATCTGACAACATCGATGATGTTAAGAATAATAATCGCGTCAATAAAATTTTGGACTCTGAGAAGATTCGAACTCGCTACCTTTGGGTTGATAGCAGTTGGCAGTGTACCTTAACCACCTGACCACCACGTAATATGATTGTGTAGAATAGAAGTCGTAACACTATACCCACACCATAATATCACATGGTATAGGCGGGGCCCCCTGCCAAACAGCACCGTTGCGAGTGAATTTCACGGAGGATGAAAGAAACCGCTATACCATTCCGCCTGATTGTGGATGTAATGGTGTGGTACGAGTTTTGTTTATGTTAAGAGTTTTACACAGTTTTTGCAATACGGACGACTCGAAAATTCTACCTTGACCCGAGTGTGGTTCTTGCGGTAACTCAATTGTTCACAAAAGTGTCGCGGCTACTGTCCGGGCTTCTACCCACTTGCTGAAGTAGTCAATACACACCAATATGTAAAGATTACCATCTTTTTTTATGGAAATGGGCTGGCGATCATTGCTTTGCTGCATTCTTCGTTTCGCCCGAGTATGCAGTCCCTTACTTGCAGCACTCACTTCACACTGTTTGCACCAGTATTCAATATCCTTGTGGTAATTATGGACCCAATAAAACCGGTGTATTATCCTATCCAAGGTTTTGTTGATTCCCAAATGTGTTCCAGATCTGCAACCATGTGTTTCTTGCGATTTTTATTATTGTCGCCATTGGTCATTTCTCAGATTCTTACTACTTAGTATTCCGTCATCTCTTTGCATACGGTGCTTTGAGATGCAATTTCGTGCCAACGCGGTCGTCTAATTTGTACCAGCCATTTTTTTTTACTACACCCACTGACTCATTAGTATCCTGGTCTTCTTTCAACTGTTTATCCCAACCACGTTGTGACCCTTAATGTCTTACACATTTCTTATACACTGAACTGAGTTGAGTCTTCTTCATAATCCATCTGCATTGTTGTGCAACTACCTCATCGGTGTTCAGTCTTGAAAGTTTAGGATTGTAGTCGTTCAAAGAAAAAATTCTCATCCATACAGATATTTGTTGAAATGCTTGCTGCACTGTTGACTGCTCTTTGCCATCTTGCGTTTGTGACAACATGCACCTATCGCGGAAATGCCAGAATAGGAGCGCTGCATAATTTCATCTTTAATTATTCAAATGCTTTTTGATGCTCAGGGAATTCGACGAATTCTAACTATTGGAATTCTAACTATTGAATTCGACGTTCATTTTCGCCGGTTATCGTTTTCCTATAGCAAGCGTAGAAACAAAAGAACAAAGAATAGTAAAAAATACATACATTTTTGTTTTTCCTTGTTTTGTCTACTATAGGGAGACTATCTCGAAGACTAGAAAATGAACGTCGAATTCAATAGTTAGGAACCTGTGTTTCACTGAAATGGTTGACTTTATTCGGTGAGGCGAAGTAGACTTCATACATCTGAGAAGTTCGGCACAAATCGTCGGTAGTATGAGAAAACTTCTTAGTTAGCTAATATTCTTTGGTGCAGGCCAATCGATTACTGATTCTAACTTCTTTGGATCGCACACCATTGCTTGAAACAATATGACCCAAACAGTTGAACATCAAATCTGAACAGTCTGCACTTAACTTAAATTATACCGACCGGATCGTTTATGTTACTCGCTTAACCCATATTAGCCCAAATTAATTTTCTTTGTAAAGTAACTAAACTACTTTAGTAAATATTTCGAATGATGAAGTTGGAAAACAAAAAATTGTTGGGAAAATAAAAAACGACCGTTAGATAACTGGTACTAAAAATGCAAAAAAAAATACCAACTTAACCGTCAAAGTCCTTGAAATTATGCAACAAAATATAATTGTAAATGTGTTCTGTAAAATTATGGTAATTTGAATAATTCACCTGTGCACCGCTGCGATTGCAAAACCATACTAAATATTTTTTCGAAAGGATTTTTATTTAAACAGAATATTGCAGTAAAAATATTCCGTTATAATTTCTCCAATTCATCTATAAATAGATCGCTGGGCTAATATGGGTTAAGATTATTGACGTGTTCACCAAATGTGCGATCTAGGACAATAATGTCATCCAAATAGACCAGAAAATTCTAATTTAGACTTCTTAGAACTTGCTTCATTAATCTCTCAAATATAGCAGGGCATTGCATAACCCAAACTGCATTACCACAAATTAATAAAGACCGTTTCCTGCGGAAAATGCCTTTTTCTCTTTATCATCAGGATGAATACTTGCTACTTGCCAATATCCGGTTTTTAATTCCAATGTATTGAAAAGTTTGGCCCCTGACAGCGTGTTCAAGGTGTCGTTAATGCGCAGTAACGGATAACTGTCATTCTTCGTTTAGTTTACGGTAACCAGCACAAAATCGCGTTGTCTGGTCCTTTTTCTAAACAAGAACCACTGGCGAACTCCATGTACTGCTAGACGCACCTCTATTACTACACCATTTTCCAATTTTTAGTTAATGCGGCAGTGCTGCTTTTCCAGCGATGCTCATCTTGGTGTATAGGTGTTTGGGGGCTCGTATAGGTGTTTGGGGGCTCCCTAAATTAAAACAGGCTGACTTAAAAATGGTGTTTTTCGGACTTAAAACCAGCGTTTTTATTTCATTTTAAAATTGACTTAAAATCTGTAATGAAAATGAACTAAAAAAGCCTGACTTTATTAATGCATATCATAAGTCATTTTCAAATGATTTAAGAAATGTATTTATAAATGATATAAAATGTGTATTTTTAAGTCATTTTGAAATTATTTCATTCATTGGCATGTGCATTTAAGATCGAAATAAAACGTTAAAATGTATAACAGTAAAAGCCCGATTATCTGGCATCCAATTAACCGGAACATTCAGTTAACCGGAATTTTAATTTTTAGGAATATTTTTGCATTTTGAAACTTGCAATTGTTTTTCGCACATTTTCATTATTTGATAATTTTTAATTTTCATTTTAAAACAAAAGCCCGATTATCCTGCATCCAATTAACCCGAATACTCAGTTAACCGGAATTTTAATATTTAAGATTTTTTTTTTGCTTTTTTCTCTTTCATAAGCATTTTTAGTTCATTTTCAAATTTGCAATTTTTTTTTTGCACATTTTTAGTGAAAGCATTAGTTGAAAATTTTGAATGGCTTTAATTTTCATATTGCAGTAAAAGCCCGATTATCCTGCATCCAATTATCTGGAACACTCAGTTAACCGGAATTTTAAATTTTAGGATTTTTTTTCCATTTTTCTCTTTCATATGTATTTTTTAATTCATTTTGAAATTTGCAATTGTTCCTTGAACATTTACATTAATAAAAGCATTAGTTGAAAATTTTGAATGGCTTTAATTTTCATATTACAGTAAAAGCCCGATTATCTTGCATCCAATTGCCGGAACACTCAGTTAACCGGAATTTTAACTTTTAGGATTTTTTTTACTTCTTTCTTTTTCACAAGGGATATTATTTTTTTTACTATTCCGGGATTCATAGGAAACATACTTCCCTTTAATTTTTCTCTGTTTTATGCATTATTCTATTTGAATTGAATGTGTAAAGTCGTATTACATAGTTAGGTTAGTGAAATAATGAATATTATGTATTATGAAATTTTGGGTACTCGTACGGGTGTACTCGTATACATAATATGTATGTATTTCTTATTTGCAATAAATTCAATGAACTGATGTATAAAAAATAGTTTTTTGGTACATAATTTGAAAATAAATAAACGAGAATCCTAAAAATAATGAAATCAAGCGAATTTCTCGTAAAACTCGTAGTTATAATGAAATGTTCAATTATCCGGAATATTCGATTTTCCGGAAATCTCTCATCCCCAACAATTCCGGATAACAGGGTTTTTACTGTAGAATTTTGTGTTAGCTTTCACTGTTTTATGAAAATGAAAGCCATTGAAAATTTTTAACTAATGCTTTCATTAATAACGAAAACGTCAAAAAACTGAAAAATTCAAAAAACAATTGTAAATTTCAATATGAATTAAAAAATGCATATGAAAGAGAAATGAAAGAGAAAAATGCAAAAAAAAATTCCTAAAAATTAAAATTCCGGTTAGCTGAGTGTTCCGATTAAATGGATGCCAAATAATTCAGATTTTACTGTAATATGAAAATTACGCGCAATGGCCATTCCAAATTTTCAACTAATGCTTCCATTAATGAAAATGTGCAAGAAACAATTGCAAATTTCAAACAAATGCATATGAAAGAGAAAAAAGCAAAAAAAAATCTTAAAAATTAAAATTCCGGTTAACTGAGTGTGCCGGTTAATTGGGTGCCGGATAATCGGATTTTACTGCAAAATGACAATTAAAAAATTTCAACTAATGGTTTCGTTAGTGAAAATGTGCAAAATCAATTGCAAATTTCAAAATGAATTAAAAAATGCATATTTTAGTTCATAATTAACTCATAAATAATAATTCAGAAATGAAATGCATGTTTTTTATCTTTCTCTGCAATACAACAAAAAACTGTAACAAGAAAAACAAGAAACCATTTTAACAAATGTAAATTTTATGTTTATAATGTGAAATAAAATATGCCTTTTTTAAGTCATTTTGAAAATGAATTAAAAAATAGTCATATGTCATTGTGTCATGTGTCATTTTGAAATTAAACTGTTTTTGTAAAACACCTTTGTTAAGTTAGAAAATATGTTAAAAGTATGACTTAAATGGTCCCATTTTTTCATATAAAAACACCATTCTTAAGTCCACCTTTTTAATTTCAGCTTTTTTTAATTCAGGGAGCCGTGTTTTGTGGTTTTAACCATTGCTGGTACTTCTGACACCAATTGTTGTGTCGGTCGTTCGATATGGATTCGGAATTATGCTTGTGTAGAGTAGAATTTGTAACAATGTATTTCTTATATTTAAGTAAATTGGAAACGTATAAAAATGCTGATACACATGCTACGTGTATTTCCTCAAACTACATAAACTGTAAAATTTTTGAATAAGAAAACAGAAATTACGCTATCACTTCTCGGTTTATTAAGTGTTTGTTTAGAATTAGTGGGCTAACTCCGACTCACGGTAGGTGCACTAATGCCAAAACAAACATAGGTCGTTCAAAATTAAAATACCACCAATTACAAAAATAAGTAAATCTTCAAAGCTAACATCCCACCGAAAACAAACCTAAGCAACAACAAGCAAAGTTTAGAACCATAGTCAATATAGCTATACTCACCCCCACAACCAGCGAAACAGAGAATCATCAGTCATCATTCACAAAACAACCTGCCATAATAGATGACCTACTTGATCCGCAAGACAGCAATTAAAGCAAAATAGCTCGATTTGAGCGCAATCACTCGACCAACCCGCAAGACAAAGAGATATTTAGAAACGAAGTTACAACAAGTGAAAGCTCTTTACACCGAGTTAGTAAAAACGGATAAAAAAATTCTTCAACCGAACACAACGGATTACGGTGACATTAACATACAAAAAACTTATGTAAGGAATGCGCCAGCATCAAAGGCTCTCAGAACGTCACTTGGAATCAACAGTGGATAGTTATAACACGGCCTGGAGTATTTTAAATAATAGATACAACTACACGCGGTTAATTTGTATCAGCCTACATAAACACGCTATTAAATCAACCGTCAATTAATGCAGAATCGTTAGTGGCAATCACGAATTTACACGACATAACAAATTAGTGTGCAAACAAGCAATCAGAATTCAGAAGACTTGGAATAAACGTAATTGAAACCCGCCGATTATATGAAAGTTCGCCCAGCTGAAGTTAAGAAACCAGAACCCAGCTGAAGTTAAGGAAACCGATGAATTTCTGAAATTTGTTGAACAACGCTTCAAACCCCTGGAAGCCTCTTATAACACTAAAAATCAATCGCAACAATCAAAGACAGAAACGGTAAAGCAAACGTTTGCGGCACCAACCCTACGCGATATTTGCGTATATTATCAGATAAACCATACAGTAAACCAATGTTTAAGGTTTAGGCAGCTGTAAACGACAGAAAAATCAAAATAGTGCTACTAGCAGCAGCAAAGCGAAAAGCACAAACCATGAGCACATGTGAAGAAAAACATTTTTATATAAAAGCAAACTTAAGTCACGATAAAGAACACTGTTCTTGTTAGCAACAGCAATGGTCAAATTTGTTAATCCTAAAGAGAGATTGAAGCTGAATGGACAAAAGGTATATGCAAAAATAGCTCAAGTCTGTGGTCACAACATTCGGGAGGTAAAGAAACTATAGTGATCGTTAAAATACAACCTGTTAAACGAACATTTGAGTTGCAGTTAGATGCTTTAGTATTTCAAAAACTCTCAAAACTACTACCAGAACAAAAGATGCCATAACCTCGCTCGGTTATACTCAAGAACGAAGTGCCCTGACGTGTGACCATGACACCTCATGTGCGATAACTATATACTAGGTTGCACCATGATATTGATAGTTGGTTTATTCAGGGTTGCAACACCTTCCCCTAATAAAGTAGATATGGTTCCAAGTATCGAGGAGTGCGATGGTCCCGTGCAGACCGTCGTATCTTAGCTGGAACTGATGAAGCTTGTTGTCCATCGGTTGGAACTGATGAGTTTTGCTGTTGATGTTTTGGAGGTACTTCAAAATCATCCAGTAAAATCTGAAATGGTACTGTATCCTGTGCTAGTGAGAATTGTTGATGTGATGTTCTTGCCATTAATTGGTTTGCATGCGCCTTGATAATTTTATTCCCATAACTAAGAATTATACATTACGTGTCCTATTTTAGAATGGACTTTTCCGTGAACCCATTCAAAGTTATTGTTTTTGTAAACCTTGGCTTGCACCAAATCTCCAACTTTGTAATGCCTTGGTTTAGTGCCGTGCTTTATGTTATACTGCTCATTCATCGAATTATCCCGATGATCTGCTACGTGATGTTGTTGATTTGGCAGTAGTAGATCCATTGTTGTTCTGATTTTACGATAATTTGACAGGAAAATTTGTAACGTTTCCTCTATCGAATCGACGCCCTTTTCAGCGTATCAACGAACCTCTCCGCTTGTTCATTTGATTGCGGATGATATGGGGCACAACGGAGATGCTGTATTCCGTTTCGCTCACACATTATTTGAAATTTCGCGGAAACGAACTGTGTTCCGTTGTCCGAGACGATAAGCTGTTGTGGTCCAAAACGAGCCAAACTTTCTTCGATTATAATTACCGTTTTGGTCGCAGTGATGGTCGGTGTAATAAATATTTCCGGATTGGACCGGCATAATCAATATGAATGCGCTGCCATGGACCATCAGGTATGTATTGGCCATTACTCCAATGGTACTTTTGTAGGCGTTTTTGCGACATTTGTGCACTGATTACATCCCCTGGCCAAATCTGCAATATTTTCGTTGATTCCAGGCCAATATACAAAACTGCGTGCAATGGACTTCATGCGTTCTATGCCTTGATGTGCTTTGTGCAGTTGATGTAATACTTTTCGTTGATACATACGTGGAATTACAATTCTATCCCCGAACATCAGGCAATTGCCGACAATCGATAATGATTGTGATCGTTTGAAAAATGTCTTGACATCCGCATTGGTAATCGCTTCTGAACTTGACCATTTAGAATTGACGTAACTGATAACTGATTGCAGTATTTCACATTGTCGAGTTGCCCTGATTATCATTGAATGTGTGATTGGTAAATGGCTGACTGTATCTACCTGTGAATTTCGCAGATCATCCTCTAACTGAAGCGATGCTATTACGTAGTCCTCATCCTGTTTCACTTGTGCACCTATTAGACGTGAAAGGATATCTGCACTGCATATCCAAATTTATCCTTTGCGACGTACTCAATGTTGAAATCATACAGGAGTAATGTACACGCCCACCGTTGAAGTCTATTCGCAGTGTAGACAGAAATTCCCTTCTTTGAACCGAATATTGCCATAACGGTTTATGGTCCGTCTGTAAAACGAATTTCCGGCCATAAATCATTCGATGAAATTTAGTAACTGCAAATATCAGGGCTAATGCCTCTTTCGCGATCTGTCCATATCCTATCTCGGCCTTTGCTAGGGATCGAGAAGCATGGCTCACTGTAACTTTTACCGACCCATCCTCATATCGGTGATATATGCAAACACCGATTCCGCTCTAACATGCATCCGCCGCTACAATTATCTGTTGATTTGGGTCATAATGGCTAAGTATGAGATCAGATTTAAGTATTTGTTTGAACCGCTCGAATGATTTCTGGCAATCAGCCGGCCAGTCCCTTTTAGCATCTTTTTTAAGTAAGGCATACAATGGCCGTCTTAACTGATGTAATAATTAATAGCTCACATATGACTGCAACGTTTGAATGTTATGGGGTGGAGGCATATGTGTGATTGCTTCCACTTTCGCTGAATCTGGTCTCGTTCCATTTTATCGATTATTCGACCCAAGTACTTAATGGATTTCATAAAAAAATTACATTTTCCGATTTTGATGTTGAATCCAAAATCCTTTATACGCTGAAGTGTTTGGTATAATCAGTTTTTATGCTGTTTCCGTTCTACCAGAGCTACCCTTCTACCATAGTACTCATAATTTGCTGAAACGCACCGAGTGCAGCTTTGACACCTGGTGGTAGTCGATTAAATTGGAATAATCTGCGATGTGTGTTGACTTCTACTTGGATGAACGCATCACATAAATCTACTTTACTATAAAGACTGTGCCGTTTGCTAGTTTTCAAAAAAATGTCATCGGGTAGTGGCAATGGAAATTTATGAGGCTCTAGTGCGTCATTTAGACCTGTTGAATAATCTGCACAAATTTGAATCTGCCCATTGCTCTTTTCACACAAACTATTGGTGCGGCCCATTCGGAGAAATCCACTGGTGTAATGATACCCATTTGTTGGAGACGATCCAGTTCATCGTTTATTTGTGTTAATGCCGCGTACGCCAATGGTCGTTTTGCTCTAAATACTGGTATTTTGTTTGGTTTGACGTGCAACGTAACTTGTGTTTTCGTGCACCGTCCGAGAGTATCTTTGAATACATCCGGAAATAAAGAAACTAGTGTTAATATCAGCTGTTGCTTATCTGGGTTGCTGATGCTAATGGAAGAAACGTTGCATATTGATCTTAATGGCGCATCCCAGATGTTGAATTTATCAATCCAATCTATTCCGAACAGATTTAGATCGCCATCACCTGATACAAAACATTTCCTCGTCGCTGTTGCCCAGATGCACTTGTTGCTGATTGATTTGTCTCTGTCAATGTGGGCTCACCAATTTCTTGCCAAGTTGATTTAGAAATAATGGTGATGTCTGATGCTGTGTCCAGTTGCATGTTGACTGAGACATTATTGACTCTCACATTGATGAATTTGCGCGTTGCTTCCATATCGCCATTTACTGAAAAAATTCCTCTTAAGTGTGGGAAGTTTTTGTTTTGACCCTTTGTGCTTGCTTGTTTGCTGTGTGGGGTACTACGACAACCGCTATAACCCTCTTTGTGCCCCACCTGATTGCATTCCCGGCATTGGTGTTGTTTGTACGAGCATTCGGCTGTAAAATGCATGCCACCGCATTTCCAACATGGTTTACTGGGTGCTGATTGGTGTTTGTCCGTGTCATGGGAGGATTGGGCTTATTTTTATATTGATTGTAGACGGGTTTCCTCTGGCCTGTCCCTGCTCTATTATGTTGACTGTCAAAATGATTATTTGATTTTGCGCCTGAGTAACTGGCGTTAACTTCTGATGACTGTTGATAAGAATGAGGCTGGGCTCCTGTTATTAATTTCTCCAGTGACGTTGTTTTGTCTGCATCGATCCGCGACAACAATTTTGTTCGGATATCCGCGTCGCATGATGACCTCAATCCACTTGTGAAAACAAGGCATTTGAAATGATCTGCCGATAAGTTTCCCAAATTGAAAAGTTCGCAGTGCCGATTTCCGTACTTTTTTCTGTTGTTGTAAACACTCGAATCGCATGTTGAACAATGATTTTTTCGGGCCGAAAATGTCTTTTAATTTTGTGGCAGTCTCGTCAAATGTGAAATCACGAGTGTTTTTGGGCAAAATGTAACTCACGTATTTGTCATGATTCGATGTGTGTAGTTTACGCAAAAGCAATCTCTTATGAATTTGTTGAACATCGTTGTTCTTTGTATTTTTCGCCAATTGTTTAATTATGAAATCATGCGATTTGAGCATTTCGGTGATGGAACTTAACATTTGTTTTATATCTTCATCCATCTTGTTTTGTAATATATAAAAATGTGCTCGGATTTTACACGTCAATTTTTTTATTTATTATTATTGTTTTCCGTAATCCTCGTCGCCAATTGTTGTGTTTGTTAGTTAATGGGTTAATAAACACACTATTTTATTTTCTTAATAATTATTACATACTTTATTTTATCAAGGATATTGATAATGCATAACCTCGCTCGGTTATACTCAAGAATGAAGTGCCTGAAACGAAGTACTTGATAGTTGGTTTATTCAGGGTTGCAACAGATACAAATGGAAGACTGGGAGCATCTGAGTAATCTAGAGCATGCAGATCTAAATTATAGTATACACCAGACTCCATTGACATTTTGCTTGGAGCTGATTAATTTATCCAAACATCGCATTGTATTTGGTGACATTAAAAACGAAGTTCAGTGTAACCAATAGCATAAAAAACCGAATTGGGATGGATCGTGTTCGGAATATTTAAAAGTTCAAGTGCTCAACATCACCACATAAAAACAATGACAGCCTAACCGACCAAATGGCACAGTGGTTAAAGCTTTTGCGTTTGGATCGGGAGGTACCGGGTTCAAATCCCGATAGAGACAGGATGCAAAGGGAATTTTCATCAACAGATTACGATCTGCGGTGAAATGGAACACATGTATGACCCCCTGTCGGAGTGCAAAACACATGGGCCGACCCATCTTCTATGCCATATAGGCTGACATAGATGGAGATAGCAATCGGAGTAATAAAATCGGACCTATAACCGTACGTCCTCGATTTGGCAAGCAATGCGTAAAGTAGGATGTGAAAAGCGAACCGTGAAAGAGTTGGTAGTGCTTCGGCCCCAGAACAGATTGCATAGATTAAAACATAAAAAACCAGAAAAAAATGATAGCCTATATCGACTTAGAGAATCAGTTAAAAGGATTCTGGGAAATTGAAGAAGTCGGCGTAGAATGAGAAGTCATCACTGAATAGAGTTGCGAAGGATACGTTCAAAACAACTACAAGAGAATTAGGTAGGGTAAATGATAGATACCAGGTAGTATTACCATTTAAGGGCGATGAGTTCGTATGAGGTAAAAAAAGAAAGCAGTTAAAGCAAGCCTTCTTCTATGATTCATTCATTATTCATATAACTTCATTGATGAATACAAATGTGTTTTGGGGGTTTCCATTGGATAGTGGGTGGGGTGGTAATAATGTTTAGGTGTGGTGGTTAATTGGGGTCGAGGTGGGTGTAGATGGGGTTAGGTGGGTGTAGGTGGATGTGAGTGGGTGTGATATTTGAAATACGCAAAACACACTGCATAGAACCTTCCATTCTTACACATAGAATTATAAGCAACAAAAATTCTTATAGACTACTGACGATTTGCGTCAAATTTTCCGATTTGCTAGCAGCCTACATTGCTACATCGTCTTACCGAAAACGGGAACCATTTGACTGGGAGAGAGATATAGAGCATCAAAAGGCATTTCAGACATTACAGAAACTATTATGTAAGAACTATTGGCTGCGGTTTACCGCACCAATATTTGTCATAACTATCTGTAAGAGCAGAATTTGTTCTTCGGACAGAGTAGTAGTAAACTGATTTTTGCCGTTAAAGGAACCTCAGCCGTAAGTAGGTGGTTCAAATGGCTACAAATGTAGTTTTTCTGAAGACACACAACAATGCAAATAGGCTATCCAGAAGGCCATGTGCCGTTCAATTTAAGTATTACGTAAGTCATGATCAAACGAACGGCTACACGGTTATTACGCGAATCTAATTTGAAGTAGAAAATAGCTGGAGTAAAGAACAGTTGAATCCCGAGGAGGCTAACGAGCAAGTCAGGAGAGTAACAAAAAGGTATAGGAAACTGAGTTGGCATGGTGTTGATGATTTTAAAGGGGTCCTGCGAAAAGTTATAGAGTAAAAAATTGGGAAGCAACTTGAGGCAACTAACTATCTTTCGAACCGCAATTGCAGGGATTCTTCAGAAGAATGAAATTTTTGATTAATTAGGTGCGAATTAGACGTCACTCGCACCAAGATAAAGAAACTTCACCAATCATAGGTCACATCCTGTCAGACAGAATGGTATAGAAGTTTAATCTGAGATGAAGACATCTGTGAGAATAAATGAATCCTAGTGGGAAAATTGGAACCGATGAATAGCTCTGTTCATCCGACAAAGAATGGTCAGAGAATATTACGTACGAGTGAACAACAAAGGATTTGATAAGAGAATCATCAAGTTGATTACCATGTTATGTAATCGGAATTAACTCAGCCCAAGATGGATCAAAACGATGCCACCGGTAATCGAGTGGTTGATGTGAAATCCATGCCCAAAGGGCTAGAGATTCAAGTCTAGCTTAAATTGAGTGAAAATTATTACCCTAAATCTGTGCTATCTCCGATTTTGATTGGAAATTGGATATTACAATCATCAGATAGTTTAGGGATAATATTCACTCAACTGGAGAAAAGAGTTTTAGTAGTGTCGCGCAGTCTTAAGTTAAGAGTGATTCATTCTACCACTGGATCCGTACAAATGCCTGAGATGATTAAAAAAAAACTTTACGACGGACTACAACGGCCATTAGCGTTTTATTGGTCCATATAAGAAAATCGTAGGCGAGTCCTTTACCTTATGAAACGATTTCATTATTGAAAAGTGGCTTGTTATCATGGTATTTTTTCTGTATGTTATGTAATGTACCCAGCTTGAGTTCTCGATGTCACCAGCTATTTAGTTTTCATACCACATCATTCGCCTAAAGCGGTATGAATATATTTCTGATTTCATGTGTGCCCCCATACTACAATTGTGTACAACACTGTGTTCTGTTCTGCCGCCAAGTATAAAATAACTAGGTACATAGATATTTTATTGAAAAATCACACAATTCAATTAGTAAAAAGTCAATAAAATTAAAATAATTTTAAAAATATGTATTCGCTATTTCGGTTAAATCGTATCACAAAAAAATTAGATAAAGCTTGCGTCTTTGTCCATACAGTGTGCGCTATGATTTATCCTCGCTCGGATAATTAAACAACCGACACAATTCTGTACAAAATCGATATAGTGGAAAGCCCATAACTGTGAAATAATCACCAGTTATTTTTTTAATCATCGTACCACCAACACCCTGGATACCATATCCACCAGCTTTGTCGCTAAAAATAAAATAAAATGTAGTAATATACGATATGGCCTATGCCCTTGAACAGTTATTATTACTTACAGTGGTTCACCAGTATCAACATAAGCCTGAATTTGTTCCGGGGTTGCTTTACCAAATTCCACCACTGTACTCTCGGTAAATTTAATAATATCATCACCATGCTTGATCGCCACCCCGGTATAAACCACATGAGGTTTGTCCATAAGCTTTGATAGATATTCGAAAGCCCGTTCGGGTGTTTTTGGTTTACCATAAATTTTTCCCTCCAGTGTCACAATGGTATCGGCCCCAATAATTAAATCATTCGAGGTGAACGGATTTGTTGATTCTGTTATACGGGAACTTACTTCCAAAACTTTTTGTAGTGCTGTTTCCTCGACGAATCCAGCATAATTTGAAAAATTCTCGGGTTGCAAATTTTCCTCAAACAACGATGGATACAATAAAGCATTCAAACCCTATTTTAAGATTAAAATTAAAGACTATAACACAAAGACTTATCACCGAAACATACACATGAATCACATAAAATAAGTAATCAGACTTACGATATTCTTAAAAATTTCTTGTCGTCGTGGAGAGCTGCTGGCCAGTACAATACGCTTGGTGGCCAATTCCTTCATAATTGGATGAAACATTTTCAAAACTTGAACAGTTAATTAATTACACATATACTATACATAAAAACTAAAGTAAATAATTAAGTAAAATCACTGAATTTACAATAAAAAAAAAAAATAAAAACTATCTTGTTTACGAGCCTCACATTGAATGAAATGTCTATTTTGACATTTTATTGTTACATTCCAAAACCAAACACAATCATATTCTATTTATGTATTAGAAAACCATCTGTTGCATTGCATGAACATGCGCAATGAATTTGTAATGTTTTATGTTCTTGGTAAGCTAGTTGCCGGTAGATGGTAGTCGAAAAATGGTATAAAATATCGTTGAAAATTTATAGTATTTAATTCGACCAATAGATGGTTTTAAAACTACATAATTAAATAATTGGCCGTTAAAGTCAATTCGAAAACAAAATTGATAAGTACTACGAATTTCCAAATTTTATTTTAGAATTTAAAACTGGCAGTCTACTGTAAATAATTGGTGAGATAAAAATTTATGTAGTTAATTATTATTATTATTTTTCTAATTACTTTATACGCATTTCACGCATTTATACGCCGTAACCTCAAAAACATTCAATATTTTACGAACAAACTAATAAAAATGGAAAACATGGGGTGCTTTCAGGTCACCAAGCAAATTAAATTGGCGATGGTTTGTTGCAGCTTCACCTTAATAAAATAAAACAAATAAATTTGCATTATATAAAATCAACCGTTCATTTATAGTAATTAGGATTTTATATATATGTATCACTTTATTTACGAGGTGTTTTGTAACTTGTCTTACACACCTAATTTAAATCCTGATTTAACGTTAATTTTCAATGACTGTTGCATTAGATATTGAGCTTCCCCAACAGCGGTGGGATACCAGTGAAGCAGTTTTACATTTTAAGCTCATCGATTTAGTCATTAAGACTTTTAACTGGATTTTATATTAGACCACCACATGCTTAGCATCAACTATAATCATCGCCCAACAGGATACCCGGCATATTATTTAGACTGGGTGTAATTTGTGTGTGAAAGTGTAATTATATTGCTGTGTAAAGGTGTATAAAGGAAGTTTGACCGGCATTCAGCATTGTTAATAATTTCGTGGACGTTGATAACGGTAATTCTATAGCGGAATAAAATGGCTAATCTAAAAATTGTAAAACTGAAAAAACAGGGCAGTTTGAACGGTTAACTCGAGCTAGAGGTTTTTTCCAAACAAAGGCGGAACATGCAACGAGCGTGGAACTGTATATAAATACATTTTTTGGATAAAACTTATGAAGCTTTGTCGGCAACAAAAAGCCAACTCGAACTGGTGAATATATAACGAATATAACGAAAAATAGCGTCTATTTCGAAGTGTTGTTGTTTGTTACAAAACCGGCTCTTAAAGTGTTACGTAACAAGGCCCAGGCAAGTTTTCTAACCGCACACACAACGGTAAATCAAGGTGATCAGAAAATTTCTCGTAAAACTATCTAAAATTTCAATTACTACTAATGCAATAGATCTATTGATAGACCGATAACGGTAAAACTTAGATTCCTGATTGATACTTTTAATTCTAATTTAAGATCTCTTAACTCATTATGCAGACCTGCAAATCAATAGGACGAGCTCATAGTTGAAATAATAAAATCAAAATTAGATGTAGAGACCTTTAATAAATGGGGTGAGGAAGCTTCGTCTAATAGATTAGAGACCCTTGACGAATTGATTGTGTTTCTAAATAAGCGGTGTAAGACCCTTGATTGCATGGTCCAACCATTGAGATGAGGCCATAACCTTAAACCGTCCACTTCAGGACACCGTCGAAACCAGTTCAGTTCACCATTCAAGCGAATTTCTAATGGGCTAGTTATATAGACGAAAACGAAACGGGCTGAAACGAATTGAAACGGAAAGACGAAGGAAGCATGGTTATATAGACGAATTAGTGAAAACGGTTTTGACGTTTTCATATTTGTTTCTAATTTTATATTAATTGAAGTTTACTTCTCGTGTGTATGAAAACTAGCTCGGAAAATCCATTTTGTTTTTGGTAAACTAAATACACTGCATTTGAATCCAATTAAAATATAAAATATTTTGACAATTTGACATGTACTTGTAAGGATAACAAAAAAATCATAACCGATAGTGTATAACCGCAAAGACGAAACGAAAGCAAATTGAATTGAATCAATTTCTCCGTCCGTTTTCGTTTCGTTTCTTCTATATAATTATTTTAGTATGTTTTCATGTATTCAATTCGTTGGTTTCGTTTCGGTCCGTTTCGTTTTCGTCTATATAACTAGCCCATAAGTGTCGAAATTGTGTGTCTTTTAAGAGGCCAGATCGCCTACGTGATATTGAACGTTTAAATTTGTGTATTAATTGCAAGTAGTAATTGTAATTCACCTTATCATTGTAACATGAGCGTTACAATCCGAAGCGACAACTATTCGACAAAAAGCCTGGATCGGATACGTGCGAAATTCCGTACAAAAAAATCATTTTTAGATTTTCCTAATTTTCCATTCCCGTGGATTTTATCAAAATTTTCTTTCGTAAGAACCATCTCCTGCCAATTGCGAAAACAACAAAAAAAGAGTAAGCCAAATCGGTTCAGCCGTTCTCAACTGGTTCGTGCACATACATTTTTTACACCAGATTACTATCTGTAGACCAAATTTCGGTGGCTAACAAACTGCCGCTTCTCCAAAATACAATACTCGATTGGATTGTAGTTGGAAATATCGTTTTAAGATTATCACGTTTTTGACCACCAAGTGAACCGGCAACACAAAATTTTTCGATCGAAAAAAGTACGGTAGAAGAACATTCCATGAAACATGTATGTGCATCAAAATCAAAATGGCAAATTCGTGGTTTTCCTACCCTTGCCGAAACCTCCATTTGTTTTAGGGGATTCGTTACGAATGGCAACACATCAAGTTAGGCCATATGGAGCTTATTACGCCTGATATGCTTCCACAACTTCATTACTTTCTTCCGCATCACTGCATAACACGCTGCAGCATAAATGTCATGTGTTGCAGAAGAACTCATCCATTGTCCGACTCCATTACTTTGCGGATGCCAATATCTTTTTTTGGAGTGATTCATCAATAGTGTGGGCATGGTTGGGAATCTCACCTAATAAACTCACCACATTTGTTTTAAACCATGTTCTTAAGATTCAACAATTCAGAACATAGCAAGCTGGTGACTCATTGCTTCATCAGAAAATGCGGCAATTTGTTTCTAGAGATGCTCTTCCGTCATTCTGTATTAAGTCGTCATTATGGATATATAATCCATGATTTCTATTGCAGTTGCAGAACGAACATTCATGGATAACTACAATATCGCCGAAACCAATTAACGTGCGTGATTGTCAATTAACGAAGGACGTGGTTCACGTAAAATAATTAGCGATCCGGGCGTCATAGATCACGTGAAGACGGAAATAATTTTTCATCTGTACGAAATATTATGGCATACGTGATGCGATATCTCAACAATCTAAAATCAAGAAACAGAAGAAGTTTGGAGAGTTGAACTCAGTGAACTGGAATCAGAAATGACAGTAGGGCTCGAAATTTACACTTGAGAGAAACTTATTGATACAAAACAGAGTCTGAATAAAATATTGGCTATATCGCCGAAGTCAAAAAAATTAGTTTAGAAAAAATCTCTGTGTGTCCGTAAGTGTGTATTGCTTGTTTACAGTCTATACGGATTGACAGCTTTTCACATAAATTTTGAAATCCCAATGATTTTTGACCTACCGGAAGTGATAGGTTCCATGGGAGGTTTGTCATTACCGGTTTGAAGTTCTTAACACATTTATTAATTGTCTAGCAACTTTACGTTCATAGTTTAATTACACTGTTAATATTAATTTATATTTTAAATTTATGAAAAATTAAGATGGGTGCTGGGAGAAATACTTTAGAAAAACGTAAAAATTTTGACCGTGAATCCGAAATGAAAAAAATTGAAATGAAAATAAAAAAATTTACGGACATTTTTGAGATGTAGATTTTTGTTTAAATTTTATTTTCGAGAGAACGGAATAAAACAAGACAAAAAAATTTAATGATTTAATTTAAAATAAGGGTTTAAAATTAAAAATTAAAATCTATTGCGCAATAGTTTGCATCCAGAAACCAAAATTGTGTGTAGCATAGCTGAAATGAGTCAAAAATGTCCTTGAAATAGTTTTTATTTCATTTATGTTTGTGTTACTGTGGTTGCACAGAAAATTTGTTTAAGTCGCAATTAAAACCGGTAAACGCAGGTAAACGGGGAAAGAAATGAAGAAAAATACGGTTTCTGTGATACCCCGTGTAGCATCAGCCATTCAATAATTTTAATAATGAGTGAAGATTTAAAAATGAGTGATGATTTAAAAATGAGTGAAGATTTAAAAATGAGTGAAGATTTATATGAATTAATAAAAACGATAACAATAAACGTCAAAATGAATAATTTGAGGTCATTGTTTAAGTTTTTTTTTTGAAATTTGAAGAGCTCTTTCTGTTCGGTTCCGCCATTAAATGAACAATATATGTGACAATGTTTTCGGTTTTTTATACATTTTAACATATTCAACTTAAGGTCGGAACGAAACGAAAACTATGTGCCTCGTCAACCTTCTAAAGTTTTCTACTTACACCTAATTGTTGACTAATTAGTCAAACTATTAAAAGTAAGATGGCGTAATAAAATGCAAATACAAAACAAAAATATTTAATTATATTAACTATAAGGCCGATAGATGACTATACAAAACACTATTCTACAATGCAGTTGATACTTTTATTTTATACTAACAGATTTTGAACTCGATCACCATAAAATATGTGTTGAAAATACCAAAAGACAATTTTTTAATTACCCTACATTAATTTTTACGGCCGTTCTTCACTAAAATGTGTGCTCATTTCAAAAAAGAAAAATGTTTTTGTTTAAATTGTTCGTGTTATTACTTCATCGTAATACAGAACGCGAGCCCGGGGGACGTTGATCTTGTTAAATAAATACATATGAGAAAACTAATTTTTCCAATATCTATTTTTTAAAATGATGACGAATTGTGTAGGTGCGATTGGTGCACAAAAACTATACTGAGCAATTTTTTTTTTTTGATGACGATCACTAAAAGCGTTAGTTATGTAATTTTATATTTAGATGAACGTGAATAAACTAAAAATACCAAAATGCGCGATGTGGGCCGTACATTTTGTAAGCCTCTCTTGTTGGAGATTTTTTTTTTATTATTTATAAATTTAATATAAAACAAAACAAAAATAAAAATTCGATCTATTTGTCTTAACTTCTTTAAAAACGATTAAATTTGGATAAGTGTTAGACGCACACCGAATCAAGCAAACAAATTAACTTCTTATTAAAGACGCAGTTAAATTCTAAAAATATAAACAATTCAATGTGTCTTTTAAAATTAATTAAAGATTTTTTTTTTTAATTTTGTATTGCTATAATAATACGAGCGCCGACATGATGAAAATTCGATCGTAAAGCACACGTTTTTGTACCAAGACACTATGTTGGCACTCCAAACAAAACACGCGTAAACTTAATGAGCTTAGTATCGAATACGATTTGTTATTGACCTTACACACAAATCCACCACACAATAATTTGTTTAATTTTATTAAAAGTATCGCAAATTTTTATGTAGCAGTAGTAGAGTACGCGAGAAGTTGGTATTAAATCGGTCGGTAAAATTAAATTGATTAAGAGTCAATTGCAATATGGCGGGCGCGTGGCAGAGAGAGATAGAGAGATAAAGCAACAACAGTTTCTTGGGAATATCATAATAAGTTATTGTAAAATTCGAAAGAAACGAGATCATCAACCTCATCTCGTCCACGTACGCCTTATCCAGCAGCAGATCACCCCTCCAAGCAGCTTTGGGGTCTGGCTATACGATCCAATGGACTAATCAAGAAATGACGTGACCAAGTCCCTCCATGGGATGTAGCGCAAATAAAATAAATAAAATGAAAAGTGCTTTAGCAAAAAATTGAACATGCTGGAAGTTAATTTATCGTATTTTCATATGTGGTAGAATAGAATAGCCCGTACATCATTCCTTGATACTTGGATCATTAGGAGTCGCTCGTTGCTTTATTTTTGAATATCACTTTAATGTGGTTTACTCGTCTCGGTTTAATTTCTCGGTGCGATTGAACATGCAAAGGTAAAGCTGGTTGTAGTTATTTGTCGACCAATGTGTGTTGTATCTCGTTCTAAGATATCTATAGACAGTCGCGAAAGTTTTTATCATTTCCGGTAAAATTTAAAAAATGATCTGAACTCATTTTGTTTGAAATTTAATTTGCAATCATTTTGTATTTGATCGTGTTTTCGTTTTTCAAGATGCTTGCTGTCGCTTCCGGTGCACCGATTTCAGTCAAAAATTCCTGGCATCTCCCAATTTATGGAAAAAAAGCTTAAGTATGAAGTTTCGTCACGATCAGACAGTCGATACTTCTGGGCTGTGGAGAACCAACAGACATTTAGTCTGCACGTCACCACCCACACAGAGATTTTTAAGAACGATATTTTTTGACTTCGGCGATATACCAAATAGAAACACTGCAAAAATCTCAAGGTCAACATTTTTCATGATTATTTTACTACGCAAAAGAAAGTAAACGCGGTGAGCCTTTTAAACGACATCAATTGCATTTAGATGAAAATCTTGCTAGTCTTCGAATAGCCAGAAACATAGCAAATGTTACAAAACTAGAATATGGCCGTAAGGATCGTAACAATATTAGAAGAATTATGACATCAATTTTAAGAGATGGATTTCGATAAACAAGGCTTACGTAATCGCATTCTATTCTGTTTTCAAATCTAAAAAATGCTCAAGCATTGACTAATTTGAGAGAGTAAAAAAGTGGTTTTCAAGATTTTGTGATAGCAATTTTAGTCTTGACGACGTACAGTAAAACAATTTGAAGACGAAGAACTTAAAGTTTTACTGGATGAAAAACCGTGTCAAACCCATAAGGAGCTTGCAGAACAGTTAGGAGTTAC
Source organism: Nephrotoma flavescens (assembly GCA_932526605.1). Classification (NCBI taxonomy): domain Eukaryota; kingdom Metazoa; phylum Arthropoda; class Insecta; order Diptera; family Tipulidae; genus Nephrotoma; species Nephrotoma flavescens. The sequence continues at coordinate 249,898,454 of OW052220.1, read as the reverse complement.
TCACCAAGCAATTTCACTTCGATTGCATGCATTGGGAAAAATACAGAAGGAAGGAAAATGGGTTCCTCATATATACTGGCCGAAGAGTTACAACAAAAGCCGAAGAGTTGACATCTGCGTGAATTTGATTCTCGGTACAAAGGAACGATTTTTTTGCACAAAATCATTGCGGGTGATGAAAAGTGGTTTTTGTACGATAATCCTAAACGCAGAAGACCATGGGTTGATCCAGATGCTGCAACGCTCGTGCATGTTCATTCAGCAAAATCAACCTAGCAACTTCCCCATCAGACTTGGCTCGCTCTGATCACCACTTATTCAGTTCGATTTGAAAATTTATTAGATTCGATCGATTCATTTGAAATACAAGTGGTTCACGAAACTTGAAGATGAGCAAAAATGTTTCGATGACTATTTTGCTTCGAAACCACCAAGTTTCTATCGCGAAGGCATCTACCTCATACATGGCAAAAGACCATAGATAGTAATGGCGAATATTTCGATAATTATTCTTTGTAACAATTATATTTTCAATAAAGTTGAATTTGAAAAAAAACAGTTTCTATTTGTACACCTAATACTATTTAGATAAAAATCAGCCGTGTTGTGGTTGTCGTATATCGATCGACAAACGACACGGCTTTGTCTTATCGTGTCGATTTTTATTTTGTATTGCGTAACTATCACGAATCGACTAATGAGTATTGCCATGTTAACGTTGAAAATATCCATGCTATTGTGAACTTCTCGATTAACTTAGCAACCGTGACTAGTTGTGTTGATATATTTTATCAAAAATGCTGTCAGCTATGCCTGTCATAAAACTTGAATTAGTTTATATTTAGGTAGTTTGCCCAAAGTTAGGATCTAAATAGGTGTGTAAAATTAGAAAATGGACAAACAGTGTGTAAATATTTATTTACCACAAAAAGAAAAAATATAAATTTCGTTGGTCAAACATGTAATAAATTTAGCTATGTGGTTGTACAAAATTAAATTTTTTTTTGTTCAGTTGCTGTAAATTTATGCGGTTTTTAATAAACTAAAGATATTTAATAAATAATTATTTTAATTTTTGAATACGGCTCACAATACTTGCGAGTCGCGAGCAAAAACGTCGTCGACAAAAAAAATGGCGTTTTTACGACAAACGTCGATTGATAGCGACATTCATAATACCAATTTTAGCTGTGGTCGGAAAATCGACATCGACACAATAGGGATGAATATATTTTTTTTTTCAAAGAATTGTATCTAAAGTGGAAGACCCAAGATAAAATCAATTCAATTTTTTTATTCTTCATTACTGGGCAAAAATTTAATACAAAACGTCATTTAGATTAACATGATTCTAGGATTATCAGAAATCCAACGATCGGAATGGTTTGGTCGTTGGGTTAGTTAATGGTCAATAGTTGTTTTCGATTTGTCATGAAAATTCGTTAAATCTTCATCTTTCCGCCCGATTCAAAGTGTTCGGGCCTGGAAAGTTTACCAATACATACTAATAAGAAGAAATAGGAATCATATGGTCAACTATCATTGAGGATTGGCCACTATAGTTGTGCATCATTCATCTGTTGAATATTCGTTAAATCCTCATATTTCCACATGATGCGAAGTGGTCTTGAAAAATGACCGATGCTAATAATTATAAATCCATGGATCGGAATTGCTTTGTCGACTGTCGTTTAGCATTGGTCACTACTTGTTTTCGTTTGGTCATCTCTACGTAACGATTTATTGAGAAATTTGTGAAAAACTCATCATTTCCACACGATTCAAAGTGTTCGAGCTCGAAAGTTGACCAATACTAAGAATTTTATAAATCCAACGATCGGGATCGTTTGGTCGACTGTCGTTGAGAAATAGTCACTATATAGGTTTTCTCGTTTGGTCAACCCTAGGAAACGATTTATTGCGAAAATTCGTTTAAAACTCATCTTTCCGCACAATTCGACGTGTTCGGGGCACAAAACTTCACCAATACTAGAATTTTTATAAATCCACAGCTTGGAATCGTTTGTTCGACTGTCTTTGAGGATTGGTCACTAAATGTGTTCGTTTGGTCATTTCTACGTAACTATTTATTGCAAAAATTCGTAAAGACTCATAATTTTCGGATTATTTGCGGGTCTGGAAAGTCCTAATGTATTGATCTTATTGCCCTAGAACAGTGAACAATGGAATGTCCAACCCAATATGAGACCAACCTCTTAATCTAAAAATAAAATACATGTTTAAGGTGTTCGGTTAGCTGTTCGAATACAAAATTTCGAAATAAATATAAAAAAGACGGGAAAGGTTCGGAGCCGAACTCTATAAGCATTTTTGTTGCATATAAAGAACTTCTATGCAGTGTGATTTGCGTATTTCAAATATTACGACCACCCACTCCCACACCCACACCCACCTATCCGAATCTACACCCAGCCCAACCAATCCCAATCCACCATATCTCAACTGACCTCAATCAACCACAAACCACCACATCTGAACATTATTACAACCCCCCACCCACTATCCAATTCAAACCCTAAAACCCATCGCACCCGCACCACCCATATTATCACCCTTTAACACCTCCACACCCACTTCCACACACACACACACACACACACACACACACACACACACACACACACACACACACACACACACACACACACACACACACACACACACACACACACACACACACACACACACACACACACACACACACACACACACACACACACACACACACACACACACACACACACACACACACACACACACACACACACACACACACAAAGGTCGGTGGACCTATCGTATTATACCATCCATCAATAAGTGGATAAATAGGCGGCATGGTGAAATTAATTACTATCTGACGCAGTTGTTAAGTGGGCATGGTTGTTTTGGTGCATATCTTTACAGATTTAAACATGCCGACACTTCGGAATGTCCTGCCTGCAAAGGATCAGAAGAGGATGTGGAACATATATTCTTTCAATGTCCACGGTTCGAGACAACTCGAATAGAACTGTCCAGTATCCTCGGGCAGCCCGTGACACCTGATAACATAGTGGAGCTAATGCTTGTGTGTGAAGGTAATTGGAATGCAGTAAGCCACATGGCAGCAGTGGTGCTTAAAGAGCTGAGATGCTTAGAGCGTGCTAGAGAGGAACAACGCGGTATGGCTAGATAGCGGTGGCAATCTCAATGTAAGGTTGAGACGCTGAGAGGAGGATAGAGTCTAGTAACTAGTCACCTCCATGCGAAGTAATGTCTAACTGATAGTTCCGCATGGGGGATGTTCGAAAGGGTGTGTGGTTTTTAGATGGTAGAAATCCATCACTGTTGCTGAGATGTTTGCCCATCGAAGCTTCGTCTTATTGAAGATTTTCCTCACTTTACCCGGTATAAAAAAAAAAAAAAAAAAAAAAAAAAACACACACACACACACACACACACACACACACACACACCACCCACACAAACCCTCATCCACTAAATCACAAATTCTCACACCAAACCCTAAACGCCTCATCCCACCCCCCGTTGTTGCCATTTCCATACGAATTCTATACAAATATGTTGATTGTAAGAAGTATTTATTTGTTTGGGGGACTCACTTGTACTACATTTAGGTGTAGTTTGTCTTTCCATTACACGTATTGCATCCTCCAACTTTCCAAAACCCTTTTCCCAATCAACTTACTTATTCACGCATACCATATCGCCTTTAATTTTGGGTAAGATCCACATTTGCAGTTATGTTACTCGTACGTGCTTGGATTTGACGAAATACAGATTCTCCAGATTTAATGCTATTCCACATATCTAATTTATAAAGGCGGATTCACTGTTGCGTTCTTTCGTTCCTTCCTTCCTTCTAAATTTTTTTACATCATTTACAAATGACGATTTTTTTCATGTAAATTTTTTTCAGCAACTTGGATTAGTTAAAAAAAAATTCAGAAGGAAGGAAGATACGGAAGAACGCAACCCTGAATCCGCCTTAAGGGTGCAAATTGGGACCTGTACTGATTTGTCTATCAATTTCATTATTAAGTAGCGTATAGATAATAAAACTGTTCGTTCTCGATAAACTTTAGGATGCACCATCTTTTATGAAATTATGAACAAAGGACCCCGCACAAATCTTATGGAAATTGGGTCCCGGGCAAATTCGCTGAATTTTTGACATGTGATAGAGTTCATCATACTGGTCAATTGCCTCAATGGCCACTAAGCTCAAAAATGGATAGTTTGGCCGGTACAGAGCTTTAAAGCTCCGAGTATCCTCCACGGGTTTATGTATATGCGCAGTGTGTATAGAGTTTTGAAATTGCCTATTTCATTTTTTTTATTATCTAGTTTATGTTTTTGAGGTTGCTGAATTCAGATCTGTTGTTAGATTTTCAAAATTGACAGTTGGCAGCTGTCAAATAGCTGTCAATGTGCGACAGTTGGCAGCTGTCATTTAGCTGTCAACAATTCTTTAAAGTCCGGTAATAAAGTCAAAAAATTATTTTTTGTTTATAACTTCAAGTTTTTTAGATAAGTGAATGATATAAAATTATGTAGTCATCAGCTTACAGCTGTCAACAAGCTGTCAACTAACTGTCAAAATGCAATAATAGAGCAAGTAACTTATATTTTGTGCTTAACTTTGTGGATAAGAAATCAAACATGATATAAGTTTATGACATCACTTTTGAACTCAGTGATCTAAGCAACTTAAAGTTTTTTTAAAAAGTAAGTTTTAACATGGAACATGTTCATAAAGAAGAGGTACTTCGCGAAGGCCTCCACTTAGGAGGAGGTGAAAATGGTCAGTTTTAGGAGGGGGGGGTGAAACGGGACTTAGAAGAATTTCGATTTAGGGACTTAAAATAATTTCGTTAAAGGGACTTGGGATAATTCGGCTTTAGGGACTTAGAATAATACTTTTTATTAAACTTGGTTATTGGTTATCCGTAAACATGTGCTATGTCCGTCAATTGTGTTTCCAAAACTCGGTTTGACAGTTAGTTGATTGATAGGTGACAGCTGTAAGCCGAGAATATCCTCGAATGTTGCCACATGCAAATAATAATATATAGGTAAATGTCGGTTTATTATGTTATTAACTTGTTCATATTGAAAAATAGATTTACACTTTCTTTCTCATTAACCCTTTCCGGGGCACCAGTACATATTTGTACCGGCTAGATTTTTTGCTTGTTAGCCCCGTATCTGCTACAATTTGGACTTTGGATGGTTGACTATGGGTATTTCATGTCGCTTAGAGGTTCCTGAAATTAGTCCTAATGATTTTTTCACGTAATTGTTTATTGTTATTTAATTATAAATAATTGAAAGTGAAAAAACTGTTTTTTTTCGGAAAAAAATCGTCCACTCGAAAACTGGTACATTAGTATATGATTTTAGTGCGTGTACCGATGTTTTGAAGATTGCTGATCACGATGCTGGTGGCCAAAAGTGCATTTTGACAGCTTTCAAGTGTCAAATCGGGTGCCAAATGACTCAATATAATCCGAATGATCAAAAAAAACACATTTATTACACAATTTGGCACGTCTGACGACAAATTCCATATCAGAAGTCTATTTCGGCAATTTTTCACAATGGATTGTTGACAGCTAAATGACAGCTGCCGATAGTCATTGTTATTGATTCGATATCATCTTTGAACTTATCGAAGTAAAAAAAAAGAAAGATAAAACATAAAAAAACAAGTTTTTGGCTTTATTATAGCACATTGATAGCTATTTGACAGCTGCCAACTGTCAATTTGGAAATCTAACAACAGATTTGAGTTCAGCAACCTCAAAAATATAAACCTAGATAATAAAAAAATGAAATAGGCTATTTCAAAAGTCTATACACACTGCGCATATACATAAATCCGTGGAGGTTACTCGGAGCTTTAAAGCTCTGTACCGGCCAAACTATCCATTCTTGAGCTTAGTGGCCATCGAGACAATTGACCAGTATGATGAACTGTATCACATGTCAAAAATTCAGCGAATTTGCCCGGGACCCTATTTCCATAAGATTTGCGCGGGGTCCTTTCATTGTTTTATTTTCAGAGTAGTCCATCATTTCCACTGAAAGCACAAGTATATTTAACAATAAAGGCGATGATTCATGCACAAATTTTGTCTGACAGAAATAAATAATAATTGCTTCCATTATTTTGTACTAATATTTTGTTGTTTTATACGATAAAAACGAAATTCACACTTAAGCGATAAATTTATAAAATTTTGTCGTATGGATATTTTTTAACATTTTATAAAGCAAGCAACCTAAAAAGTATTTTTATTTTTGTTCTTTTTGGATTTTTTATTTATATATGTATTATGTATTCTTTCCTTCTCACTGCCGTCAAATCTTATACAAAATTGCACAATGTTCAATTTTTAATTTTTGTCGTACGATAAAAAAATATGGCCGATACTCAACCAATCAGAGCGATTATTACTGTTTAGAAGTCATGTTTTCGTTTTGATATGCGATGTCGGGTTGAGGTGTAAAATAAAATCCTTGTTTCGTGTTTATGGCAGAGCCTTCTTGGAATGTAAGCTCTATTCTAGGCATGTTCATTTCTTCTACATGTAATGTAGAAGATAATGGCGGTTCAACATGCAATTTGCCATCACAACATTATTTCGGTCATTTGAGTCAGATTTGTCTTTATTTCTCCAAATCGTTTGATAGTTTTATCGTGAGGTTATTGTAATCCGTTTTCTTCCCTTAATCATTTGCGACTAAAATATTGCAGCACTTCCATTCCAATCACTGTGGTCTATTTTGAAAAATATATCAGTCCGTAGGCGACCCTAGTCCTAGCTAGTCGTCGCGTGAGGCACTTGACATGATAAACACGCACCTACTCAAAGTGAAAATTCGACAGCAACGGAAATCATTCGAGTAATAATCTCTTCCGAATAAAAAGCATTTGGATCAGTACCAATAGCTTTTCAAGTTTTAGACGCGTTCTGCTGTTACTGGCATACAACCATATTATGATTTTTTGGTTTTAGAGGCAGCAGCTTCAAAAATGACATCATCCTGTTCTTGCATTTTATCAAAATGGGTTATCGTGTTCGAAATAAGTGATTTCAATATCAACCAAGCGTTTTTCACAAAAGTTTAACTATGAGTTTCTGAATTTTGAAATTCGTTGGGAGCAACAACAACGGAATTAAGGTGAAATACCCTTTCATATTAATTTAAAATCTAACAGTCGAGCATAAGGGCTACACAATAAAGGAAAAATTTTCACACTGTTGTATGACGTATATTTTTAATACAGGACCATCGACAAACCATTTTAATAAAATGTGCGACATCCAAGAAATAGTGCGGCGTTGATTCCTGTTTAATAATTGCAGTGTAATGTTAGACGTTCCTCCTTAGACTTATACTAACAGTTGGATACCATTTTTTTCTGACAAAAGACAATATTTTTCGAGCTCCACCAAATCCTGCCAAAATAATATCCATCGCACTCAACTTTTTTATTTAATTAAATACAAAAAGAAATTAAATAAACCAACAACAATCAAATTATAAATACATATATAATTTAAATTTATTTTTAAACCGTTCGGCTTTTCTTTTTTGTTTTCCCAATACACCAATTTTTCCGACACAATTTGCATTTTAAAACTTTTAATAAGATGTTCTCTCAGTATTTTTAGTTTCGAGTGAAATTAAATCGTAGGAAGATCATAGTAACATTTTGTGGATTCGTTAATTATTTTTAATTAATTTTGTGAAATTTCAATTATTTTAAATAGTTGTTATGTAAAAAAATTAAAAAAAATAATACAATATATATATATTATTTTGTGATTGAAGTGATTTTAAAAAATTAATTAAAATAAAAAAAATTATTATTGAGTGTTTTTTTTTATTGTGAAATATTTTAAAAATGTAAATTAAGAAAAACTTGGCTTTGTAGTAAAAAAAATTATTTACTCTTTTATTCGGTTCAGTTTATTTAAAAAAAAAAATTAAAGTGAAATAAACAATTTTTCCATTTTTTGTGTATTAGCTATTTCATAAAAAAAAATTTATGCTAAAAAAAGACCAAGTAAATAAAATAAATAATCTTCCAGTTTATTTGCATTCATTGAATGAAAATTAAACAGTTCTTGGATTGATATAATACAAACAATAAACGTAAGTTTAAAAGTTAATTTTTGTTTTTTAATCTCACGCTGAGTTTAGTAAGCCTAAAATAGAGCAGTTAAAGTATATCTTTCAGCGGCCCATCATAAATAACAAATATCCGTCTTACTAATCACAAATCACTTCATTTCGTTTAATTACTCGATTACATAATAAAGCAAACTGGCATATAGTAAATCGATTTCGGATGCATATACATCATAATTTAAATATACAAAAGTAGAATAAAATTGGCCCGAAATGATGTGAAACTATACAGAATTTAATTTTATGGGTAGCCATTAAAATTTTTTGTGACAACGCGGTTTCATATTTCGAACAACATTAATTCCTATACAGGGTATAAGACGAAAGGGCGTCTAAATTGTGTTTTTAAATTTAATACGTGAAGATATTAATAAGTCAGAGGCAGGTGTTATGACCAAATGTATTTCGTTCCTTCTCTACTTTAGGAGTGTAGCGCATCAACTAGGCTGCAACATTTAATTTTTTGGGGAGATCTCCGCTTAACATCCAGGTTATTTCGATTGCCTTAATAGGTTTCATTTTAATCTTGTTATTCCATCTTCTTCAGTACCGCCTGGCGTTGCCACGGTGTAAATAATAAATACAAATTTTTATGATTTATATAGCTAAAATTAGTTTCAAAATAATATCACGTTTTCTCATAAACGGAGAAATGGTATTATTTTGCTGATAGAGATACATTTTCAAATATAGTAAAGAATTTGCAGTTTAATAATTAAGCACATATACAACATTTTCCAATTGAAAGGAAATAATTCACGATTTGAACCAAAATATGCTTGCCATATCTGCATTATTTCAAGTTAAAGAATATGGTAAAACTTTGTAACATTGACTTGAGCCCTAAACTCGAATATTTTTAATTATAACCGGACCTCTTGAAAATTGTGATAAATATAGTTTATTAGAGTGACATTAAATTAGCACCGAATGTAAATTTCAAATGATTTAGCTGTAAGAAATAACTATTATACCAAAAACCGATTATAAAACCTATTTTCTACACCGGTTGGATTAGAATTCTCAAATTTCCGAGATCAGCAGGAACTGAGAAAGCCAAATTCACTATGTTATTATTTTTTAAAACTTCTTTTTTGTCAAATGCTATCCGTCTTTTTTTTAAAGGACGACCGATTTTACGTTTACGCTATAAAAGTTTGTTACTTTTATTATTTATTTATATTTATTTAATTATTATTAATATAAAATATTATTTTAATTATTTATTATTATTTATTAACTTATGATTATTAATTTTAATTTAGTTCGTTAAATTCATTAAATTAAATTCTTTATTTAATTTGCAATGAAATTACCACCATATGCAATGGCGGTATGGTGTGGACGTCATGGTGTGCGGCGGTGGTGTGCTGCCTGTGCAGCGAGTTGCTTGAGCGGCTGTGGTTGGAGACGAACTGAATGATAAAAGAAAATTTAGTAAATTTTGTTCGTTCTGTTTTGGTTTCGTCTTCGTCGTGTTGCTCTTACTTTCGTTTGGAATGCTCGTCGTGTTATTTCCGGCTTGCATGTATCTGTGCATCTGTTGATGCATTTACTCTGTTTAGATGTACAGAGTAATGATGAGTTAGCGATGAGTTTGCGAGATGTTTGTAACATGTACGATTTGAATATTGGTTTGCAATATTCTAACCGCTACATCACCTCCCCCCAGATGAGTCACACAGTGAAGAAGAGTGTCGATCAATGCTATTGCAGTGATACCGAAGGATATCTGTCGATATGCTCAACACGGTAAAGATTGGGCGTCAGTCCGTTGTTGCTGTCATATCTTGTCTTTCAGCATCGTATATGATTAGCTGACCGATTCATGACTGAATGATTGCGCGATCGGTTGATTTATTAAAAATTCGAAAAGATATCCGTTCTTTAAGACATTTATCTTTTCGGTAGTGATTATTTGTTTGTTAGTCTTAGGCAGTAATTCTTATTCACTGTGAGCTTAAGATGTGCATAAGCTCAGTGAATAGCTGCGAACTCTGTGCCTAATCGGTCGGTGAGTTGACCGATACTCCGAATCTAAAAGTATAGTTTTCGGAGTGTATGAGAAAACCGATCGCGAATTGTAGTTTCCCAGTTTATCGATCATGGCTCATTTGTTGAAATACCGAAAGATATTTGTCCCTTGCGACATCTAATTTCTCGGTATTGGTAAGATGATGTTTAGCCAATCGGTTGAAGACCGCAAAATTGTGCGAGTCATGAAACTGGGTGTGTGAAAGGTGGAGTATTGGGGTCACTGTGGAGGTGGGTGTTGTTGATGCTAACTCATGGATCATGGTTGTTGCATGATCCAAGCAAGAGGAAAGCGACAGTTGGTATGGTTGTGATGTACACAGCACCATGCGCATCGCGAAATTATGGATCATGGTAATTGCATGATCCACGCAAGAAAACGAAAAAGGTGACATGGTGGTGGTGTTCACTGCACCATGTGCGCCGCTGGATCATGATAATTGCATAATCAATGGCGACGCTACACGAAAACGAATGTGAACAAGTTGGTTCTTGTTCACAGTATGCGTGCCGCTGGATAATGGGCCTTGGAAGGTGCATGGCCCATGTAATAAAACACAAAAGAAATTTTATTTTATTTACACAATAAAAAGAATTTTTTTTTTTTTTTTTAAATTAAAATTTGTTGCAATCGTGTTTTTTTGTTGTTGTTGCTGCTGCACTTTTGTTGTTGCTTCTACCACGATGTCGTGTTTAGTTGCTGTGTGCGTTCTTTTCCTTGCTGTTGTTATTTCGCTGTTGTTGTCGCTGGAGTGATAGCACTGTTGTTGTTGTTGTAGCCGCTTTTGTCGTCTCCTCTGCTGTTGTTGTTGCCGTTGTCCGGCTCCCTCGTGGGGCGCTATCGCCATAGTGGGGCGCTATCGCCATTGTAAACGCTATCGCGATTGTGGGGGCAAATTGGCCCGTATTTTGTTGTTGCGTGGGTGTAGCGGCTTTAATTCGCTCGCCATAAATTTACTGTCACCCACGATGGTGTGGCGGTTAAGGTTGAGCTCACACACAAAAAAAAATATTTTCACCGCACACAAAAAAATGTCCACACACCACAAAATCACGTGCCACAATATTCGTTTATATATTATTTTATTACTTATTATCCGTAAAAACGGACGTCGGGGTCACCACTATAAAAGTTTGTTACTTTTATTATTTATTTATATTTATTTAATTATTATTAATATAAAATATTATTTTAATTATTTATTATTATTTATTAACTTATGATTATTAATTTTAATTTAGTTCGTTAAATTCATTAAATTAAATTCTTTATTTAATTTGCAATGAAATTACCGCCATATGCAATGGCGGTATGGTGTGGACGTCATGGTGTGCGGCGGTGGTGTGCTGCCTGTGCAGCGAGTTGCTTGAGCGGCTGTGGTTGGAGACGAACTGAATGATAAAAGAAAATTTAGTAAATTTTGTTCGTTCTGTTTTGGTTTCGTCTTCGTCGTGTTGCTCTTACTTTCGTTTGGAATGCTCGTCGTGTTATTTCCGGCTTGCATGTATCTGTGCATCTGTTGATGCATTTACTCTGTTTAGATGTACAGAGTAATGATGAGTTAGCGATGAGTTTGCGAGATGTTTGTAACATGTACGATTTGAATATTGGTTTGCAATATTCTAACCGCTACAACGCTCTTGTTCCCTTTCCATTTTGTTTAGTAAGTTTTAACATTTCAAAACTGAAATCGCTTTCTTTTAAATAACTTTTCTTTATTTTTGTCACATATTTTAAAATTTAATTAGAGATTTACCATATTAATGAAATTTGGCAAGTCACAATAAAAAAAATTCATGAGTGTATATATTGTGGAACCCGACTTTCTTTTACCATGAATGTACAAAGAGATTGAATACACCACAGTTGATTCCTTAACCGAAAAATACAGCTTACCAGAATTTTGGTAAACGAAATATATTGTTTATCCAGAAATCTTCATACCCGCTTAAATTTCAGAAATCCTACAATGACAGCTCTTCTCGATAACTTAATCTTTAAATTTATTAGAATCTACCGATTTCTAAGAAAGTTTTGTTTTGAATATTTTTATTTTTATTAATCATGATTCTTATAAAATGTTGAAAAAATTATAAAAATCGAGAAAGCTTCCCATATATCATTGAGGTCACTGAAGTTATGGAAAAATAGTTAGTTATGAAATGTAATGATCATCAGTCGATCCGTCCGGGCTGTATGGAGTTTGAAATTTGGTTGAAAAATAATTTTTTCCCAAAAATCGCCATTTTCGGTTAAATTTTGAAAAACTAATAATCTAACCCGATATTGTTGTAAATTTAGTTTAAAATCTTTCAGTTTATAGTCGTTTTCTCATAAATGAAATAGTTTACCAAATATTTGCAAAAACCGAAAACATGCCACTTCCGGTCGATCGTATTCGGCGAAAAATCACGAACAGTCGCTCCGTCTGAGCTGAAGGGAGGCACAAACTTTTAGCCTGCACACATCACACACACACGGCCAAAATCCTGGTCGGAAATTTCATAGTTCGATTCGCGTATTGTTCGCCAGATGTCAGCTACTTTATTGAAATTCACTCTTGATAGAATAAAAGAATTTATAAATTTACATTTAAAAATTAGGTTATCGTGATGCTGCACATTTAAGTATTTAGTTTCATTTGTTTTAAAGTTATTGTAAAATACCATATTTAACATATGTACGGATGCTTAAACAATATAATTTATACACGCGAAATGGCTTCCTCTTCCTCGAAAAAAAGATAACGTATTTTAATTGAAATGCAACAAAAAATATTGCCTATAAGCCTCAAGGAAACGAAGGATGACATTATAGTGGAATGCGTTAGCTGTAATAATAAAAATATTGCTATGGGAAGAAAAGATTAGATATACTCGTATTACAGGATTAATCTGAAAAGCATAAAAAAATATTGTTTTGGCTGAAATACCTAAACCTTTGTCTATATTTTTATCAAAAGGCTTACAGCCGCTGAAATTTTATCATCTTATGACACGTCCGCAATCAATAGAGCTATATCTATCGCCTTATTGTACTCCCAAATTGCTTACCCACCTATATTTACAAATTCAAAAATTGCGGCCCGTATTGCTTCTGCAAGGACAAAAACGGAAGCGAATGTTAACAACGTTTTATCTCTACGTTTTAACTATTTTTATTAAATCATTCGTAAGTGACACTAAATAATATAATAGGATATATTTTTAAGAAAGTTTGGTTTGTCTGAATAAGTACAGATGGTCGCAATCATGGGGCTATTATAAAATATTCCCAATAGCAATAACATATTTTTCTCGCAGCTCAGATTTGATGAACTAATCGAGATTAAATCTATCCTCTACGAGACCGCACAAACGGTAGCTAACATTTTGATTAAAAGTTTGGGGAAGTTCAACATTACGAACAATACGTATGCATTTAGTGGGAACAACTGCAACACGAATTTTGGAGGCATACGGCGAGTGTTCGAAGAAAAAAAATGTGTCTGGTTTATATATTAAATAATTGTATCAGACACACAACTATTTATCAACCCTTAAGGTGCAAACGGAAAGCTCCAAAGGCATTTGTACACCTGTAGTAATAAAAATATTGTTTGAGAACACATTAAGTGATCCTTACCATACATCAAAAAATTTAGCAAATGGTGAAAGAAGAAACTATTGCGGTTTCTTTGGTAAAAGCAATTCCCATTCTGCATAGGAATTAATATTGTGTTCAAAGAAACAACCAAAGATATTTTTTAATTTATTTTATTAGTTGGTAACAATTACATATTGAATTTGAAAACAACGTAAAAATCCAACTAAATATGTATATTCAATTAAATAGTAATGTGCTAGAACATTATTGAATACTATTGCAAATCGTAACTAATTTCTCATCTTATTTAGAAAAATGCGATGTCAAAATAACAAAAATCCGTTTTATATTTCTATTGCCAACAGTTAAAAATAAAAATAGCTGCGTTTTTTTGAAAACAATCGAGTAGAGTTCGCGATAGCTATTTTCAAATTTGTCCAATTTAAAAATTATTTAATTTTTAAATTATTTAATTTAAAAAAAATAAATTAAAAATTTATTTTTTTTTAAATTAAATAATTTAAATTTAATAGAAATCTATGTAGTTATAACCAAAAAAACCAATCATAAAAGTTGTATGGTTTTCTTGTAATATCGTTGTTCTATATAGTTCTGTAACGGAGTAGATCAGAACTATACAGAACAACGATATTACAAGAAAACCATACAACTTTTATGATTAGTTTTTTTGGTTATACATAGATTTCTATTAAATCTAAATTATTTAATTTAAAAAAAATTAAATTTTCAATTTTAAATTGAAAAAAATTTGAAAATAGCTATCGCGAACTCTAGTCGATTGTTTTCAAAAAAACGCAGCTAGTATTTACTAAAGTGCCCTGGTGGTGAACATTAAAACTACAGGTAGAATAGAATAATTTTATACCAGCAGAAAATATGGTTTAAAAAATTCAAATTTGGAATTAGGTATATGGGATTGTTGTTGTAAATTTCTCAAAGAAAGACCGTATGTGTACCGTATGTGTACCGTATGTATACATATTTTACAAAACTCTGAAGGCAAACGTATCTAAAGAATTTCGAATAAATTTCAAATCGCGCAGCACAAGTGTAAGTGCGAACACAAGTGCAAGTACCAGCACAGGTGCAAGTTCGAGCGCAGATGCAAGTACGAACACAGGTGCATGTACGAGCACAAGTGCAAGTATACGAAGGTGTGTTCGTACAATATACGACCTCAAGGTACGAGCACAATGAAAATTGGAATTGAAATTAAAATTGAAATCGAAATTGTAACTGAAATTGAATTTGTAATTTAAATTTAATTTGAAATTGGATTTGAAATTGAATTTGGAATTGAAATTGAAATTGAAATTAAAAATGAAATGGAAATTGAAATTAAAATTGAAATTAAAACTTTTATTCACTCATGAATATGCTACGACATTTGAAGCATTTTGTAGATTTGAAAGACGCTGCAGGAATTTTATCGTTTGATGCATTATTATTATTATTATATGTGAGGGTTTTGATAAGATGTTGCTTCAGAATCTAATTTTTAAACTTGTGGCATACGGTTTGGATTCGATGATTATCAATTGGTTTAAAAGATTTATCCTTTAGAAATAAAAGATATACAGCAAGAAGTTGCAACTTTGCTTAATTCTGAATTGAGTACAAGATTTGGGTGGGCTGACAGAAATCAGGTGAAGTTTGATGAGAAAAAAACACAAATATGCACATTCTCACGTAAAAGAAGTCACAATGAATACTTAAAGGGTATTCATCAGGTTACCTGATTAATGTTCAGGTATTTAAATTAGTAACAATATAAAATGGAACGAACACTTTATTGCCACCTTCTCGAAAACTTAGGTTCCTCAATAGATGCAGAAAGTTCTTTAAATCGCATCGCAGTTTCTCCAACGGTATAAGACCTTCATTAGACTGTCCGTAGAGTATTGCTGTCAAGTTTGAGGTGGATGTATAGTGTTTGTATAGAATGTCTTGATAGAACGAATTTTAGCATAGTTACATATCGTTTCGCTGTTTCTAGTTCCCTAATTTTCAGGAGATAAATAATATTTTGGCGCATTTCACTTGAACTTGTGGGGTTACTACATCACGCCGCTTCTTGTGTGCTGTTGTTTAGTTGTTCTAGTTCTTCTTCTAGCTGTATTGGATTTTTCAGTGGCACCTGCAGATTAGTATTATGCTCACTGGAGTTTATCCCAGCAGGTTTTGATATTTGTTAGTCAAGGTGGATTAGTACAAGTTATTCTAAATAGCATCTGTTAACAAATAATAGTTCAAGTTGTTACGGGTTGTGGTATGGCTAATTTTACATGTGAAATTTTATACAATAAATTATCTTAGCATTTTTAAATTACCCAAAATAAAACTACTAACGTCAAGTGGACAAAATAACATTAAACGTCAAAACAAAATATTTATTATTTTATATCCTATCCTCCTCCATAACTCAAAAAAGGCTCTCTCGAAACGTAAATTCTTGCATAATGCCATCTAGAATCATATGTAGCCCCAAAAATCATATTGAAAAATAGTCGGAGTCTGAAGTTATTTGAAATAAAAATCAAGATACAATTAGATAAAGATAGAAAACAAATCGTCAAATAGGTAAAGAAATATTTCGTATGGTAGAACGTGTACAATATAAATCTTATTTACAATTCATCTTATTCTTTATTCTAAGTACAAAATCACATTATTCTGTAATTATTATTTACAAAATGTTTTTGAAATCCAATCAAATTTGTGTTAAGCAGATCTTAATTTCAGTGTATTTCGTTGTTGAAGACGAAATGCCCTATTTAGCACTTTCAGCGCCCGTGCGAGTTAATCATATCTAAGTATAATTGCCGAATCTTGGAATCTAGAATATTTTCTGTAATCCTGGGATTGCCGTACTACAATTTTAGAGTTTCGAGTAAACTACAAACAACGATGCGTTTTAAAGCATCGAAGCTCATTAAACCATCAAATTTATCCTCCGATTCTGACGATAAGACTATATACTAAGACTATCTTAGCTAAGACTTTCTTGTGAAGATTTTTTTTTAAGACTAAAGTTTTCATTGAAAATTTGAAGGCAGTAGTCTTAAATAATATACTAGAAACTCTCCGCAAAGACTTTTGCAAAAACTTTTGCAGAGCTGTCGAAACCAAATTTTCGCTGATATTAACGAAGACAATATTTTAAGACTACTGACAGATAAGACTAAGTGCAGAATACGAATTTAAAGTATCTAGTCTTCGTTAAGACAAAAGTTTTCGCTAAGACTGAAAATACGTCTGTGACTGTACGTTAGAATCGGGGGTTAGTTAGCCACTGCGAGTTTTCCGAACTCCACGAGTTCCTCATCCAACAATTTTTATATGTGCCTGAGACTAAATCCTCAATAGCACCGAAAATTTATTAATCGAAGTAATTTCTAGTATTTGATTTAGGTCTAGTTATGGAGGGACGTTCTGAGTTGATTTGAGTTAATTTTTAATCTTTATTAATCTTAAGGATCGGTAACTATTAGGAGGTGCGACTTGGATCAATTAACTGCTTCTTTAGAAATCAATTGTATGAAATAGACATCTTAGTTGACCTTAGTGCTAGTTAAAAGATAGTTTTAATAATTAAATTTTGTACTCGTTCATTATTTTTCGAAATTTGTCCTAATAATCGCAATTTCTCAAATACAAGATTAATAAATAGTCTAGGATTAAAGCATCGTAACATCTTATAGATTGTTGAGAGCTAACAGTGCCTCAGGCCGTGTCCCAAACACCGACTTATTTCAAACTTATTGACTTATTTGACGCCATCTTGAATAAGTCGGTCAAGTCGTCCCAAACGATTTTGCTGACTTATTTTGACAGATATAGCAAACAACAAATGTTCTAGAAATTTTATATTTAATAATTAAATAAAAAAATTAAAATACACAAAAAATAATTTATTTTAATGAATTATTTAATAAATAAAAACATAAAAATGTGTCTTGAGTTATTAAAACACGATGAAAATTTATTATTGTAGCTGAGATGCGCGAAATGAGCAAGCTACAATTTTTTTATGCAAGCACACCTCTATTAATCCTCTTTATATCTCTAAAATATTTTTATATCGCTAAAATCTATTAATTATATAATTTTTTAAGATAATATTGTATTAATAGTTATTAATTAAGTGGAATATCATTAATGTTTGAAAATTATTGATAATATTTGATAATTTGTTGAATTTTTCATGTTTACATGATCAAATAAGTTTTTTGCTTTCAAAATAAGTCACCTCGATAGCAGACTTATTTGAATAAGTCGGTATAAGCAAACAAGTCGGTGTTTGGGACACGGCCTCAGAATGAAATATTAAACAACAACAAACTGAAATTTGTTAACTAATTTAGATTTTATACAGGCCATCATATTTCTACAGGCACACCAAGTTGAAAGCTTTGCTTGTCATGTGGAGAACTGATTCATTAGATGTTGTCAAACAGACACTTGAAACACTTGACTTTTATATTTCAACATTAAGCAACTAAAATGGCTTTTGCAGTAATCCACAGACCATCTTGTTTTAAGATATTCTACCCCTTAAGTCTTCTTCTTCTACTTTAAACATAAAATGATAAATAATAAATTTTGTGGAAATACTGAAGATAAAACTAAGCAAAAATATATAGGTAAAAGACGGTCGATTAAAATATTCGAATGTTTAATTTTACTGAAAGAATATTTTAATTCCAACGATCAGTCCATTTCACAAATTTACATTTTAAATTGAATTAATTTTATAACTTTTTATGTAAGGTTAGTTAATTAATTATTAGTTAATTAATTAATTTAGTTAACTAAAATGTTAGAGCTTGATCTTATTTAATTCTAATATAAAACTATAAACTAAAATATCAAAAATCGCAATTAATTATTAATAAAGTAATACACAAACGAAAGCCTTTTACACATTCAAGTAAAGTTATTTAACGATATTGGTGATACTTTTTGACATAAATTTATCTTGCCCCTTTACATTTTATCTTGAAAAAAATTTAGAGAATGCGAATCTACTAAAACATCGCGATATCCAATATAAATCTAGACTTCTACGATAATTTTTTTCGTGTGTAAAAATTATCCGGATAATAAAGACCTTTTTATATTTTACATTTTCTCTTGATTTATAGAGAACTAGGGCACAGGAGTGTGATCCGACATAATTCTCTTTGGTAATAAAGAAGACTATGAGCTCGAGTAGTTTGTTTCTATCCGTAAGCCAATAATTTGGTTGATCTCCAGAGAAAAACTCGCAACGGCATAGTCGTTCCACTGCAAACAGCTCTCTTCCTTTTTTAGAGATCACGGTTGATCCTCAGTAGGCAAGTTCAGCATTAAAATCTCCCCCTATTATGAAACTTGATCCCAGTGTTCAATTTAGTTTATATCTTGAGGGGCAATATGTTGACGATACACTATACTCTTTATTGTTATTTGTATATACTTTTTTTGGGGACTATACTTACATAATTTTCTCATCAGTATTAAGATCTATACAGTATTTGATGTTTTTTGGTTTCTCTTTGGCTCATTTTTCCCAGAACTAATGGATTTTGTTTTCACATTTATTTCTTAATTTTGATGCACCTTAGTTATTTCACATCCTCTTTAGTTTGAGGGTTGTAACTTCTTGCAATTGGCACATTTTATTGGTCGGGCATAGTTGAGTGTGATGCTTTCCGTCACATTTTACACATCTATAGTCTTTCTTTGGCAATAGCTGTTTTGCTTTCGCAAAATTACAACAACAATTTCATTGTATAAAGCCGAATTGGCTTTAATGTAAGCAAAAAAATTTTTTAGGTTTTGGGGAAATAAAACCATTTTATGGTTATGGTGGTTACCACAAGGCGGTTATTTTTACTATTTTTTTTTGTCATCTTGTAAAAAAAAAACGTTTTGCCAGAAAAATGCCGAATTTAATTTGTTCTATTTCGTAAAATAAACAAAAATAAATTAATATTATTAAAATGAACCAAACCGAAGAATCTAAAATACAGAAAAAATTTAAGCCAAAAGTTGTTGCTTTCAGATTCAAAAGCTAAGCTAAGCGGGATTTGTGAAAGCAACACAGCTAATATTTCTGCGTATATGATTAAAATCTTGACACTGCGGTTTTAGACCGTAATTTAAAATAATAAACTACCGACCAAATGGTACAGTGGTTAAAGCTTTGGCGTTTGGATCGGGAGGTACCATACCAGTATAGGCTGCAATGCAAAGCTATGCAATGTGCAGATGGTGATAAAAATCGGACCTATAGCCGTACGTCCACGAATTGCCTGGCAGCGCCGTAAAAGTATGGATGGAAAAAGCAAACCGCGAAAGAGTTGGAAGAGCCTTGGCCCCAGAATAGATTGCAGTGATAAAAAAAAAATTATAAAAAATCATTTAATTACATTTTTTAAATGTTTCTTTAGCCTTATCCGATAAAATATTATTTTTAATGGCATTCAACAATGTTTACGACTTTTTAGTCGCAGAAAACAAAGAAGCCATTTACTCACAGTATTTCTACCACAAGAGTAGAAAAAACAAACTCCCCCATTTTTAACCCTAGGGCACTTGTGTACACAAAGATACACAAACCCTTACAAAAATGAGAACCCCTTATTCTTCTTGGCAGTTTGGTTTCGTACTGATAAAAAGTTGATCTACTCATCGGCATTTTTTCTACTTTTGTGGTATAAATATTGTGACAAAATGGCCTCTTTGTTTTCAGCGACTAAAAAAATAAATGTTTACTTCAAATTTTATACAAATTAAACATAACGCAAGGTATTCAATCGCAGGCGTATTTTTTCCTATGCTAGTATGCTTCTGCTTAACACTTGCTATAAGATAAAGCGGAACGATACTATTTTTTAGAATTTAAAGGTGATCATTAGGGAGTTTTAGCGACTGATTACGTGTTGACACTTGTTTTCTTAAAATTATCAGTAAAATAAAGCTTAACTTAATTGCACACTCCAGATTTGGAAATAAATAAAATAAGAAAGACACACCAATTCTTTACTGGTCTAAATTAATCGTGAAAACAGAAGTAAAAGTACAAAAGTTGCTAGTTCTATCACTATTCTATTAAAAAACATCCCGATCCGCACTGCTTAAATTGTAGTAATTTAAATTTTAGAATCGGTTAAAAATGTAGAACTATAGCTGAAAACATAGCTACAACTTTCTTTCTTATTGACGTTACCTATTACATTTGGAGGTTATTTTGCGATCATTTATAATTAAGGTATAGCTTTTCACGATTCAACAACAACATTTAAACAACGATTTTAACATTTCATTTTGACGACCATACTCCAATTTGAAACGTAAACATTTTCTTATATTCTGTGGCCATCAGGATTTTCACCCAAAGGTTAAAACGCTGATTTTGAGTGAACATATGACATTATCGGCATAATACAGCTATACATCTGTTGAAATGTAAATCTTTCACAGGGAAAGCAATTTAACGACACTGTTTTTTGGTTCGCGAAAAATTTTAAATGTTTGAGCTAACGAAATATTTTGGCAACGGATTAAAATTGTAGTCGGTGCCAAAAAAATTTCGTGACGTATGTTTTATGATTATGAATGACTATTTATTCTTGTAGAAAATATCGAGTTGTAATATGAATATATGTCTATGAATTTACAAAGTTTCCACCGAAAAGACCCATTACTAGAGAGTTATATATAAGATTTTGAGTCAATTTTGTTTAGCGAGAAACTTTTGTATAGACTGTCTAGACATATATACTCGTGCAACAACAAAAAAAAAAAAAATATATATATATATATATATATATATATATATATATATATATATATATATGTATATGTATATTATGTATATATATATATATATATATATATATATATATATATATATATATATATATATATATATATATATATATATATATATATATATATATATATATATATATATATATATATATATATATATATATATATATATATATATATACTCACTAAATATATACTCTACATATATATACTCACTAAATATTTTAGAGTGAGATCATTCATCTTTTATCTTATACAAAAATAATCAAACTAAGAACTACTTTTATACTGTTTTGAACAAAGATATAAACGCACTTTTGGAGCAGATAAATTATTTGTACCCGGATTTCCCGAAATCGTTTAATGATGTACATTGTATACACTTGATTCAGTTTTAAGTACTCTTGTTATACTTTGATTGTTCATATAGGTATCACGAATTTTACAAAATAAATTTCTTAAGAATTTAATATTTATAGTTGTCGAAAATCAACACAAATTAAATTAAAAATTAAGAAGATTATAAATAAAACGCGTTCTAGTTGTTATTATTACAATACAAAAAAAAAATTAACATTTCTAACAATTTTACAAGAAACATATGCCTTAATAAATTTTCTGAAAATTCTTCAACCACAAAGGAAATTCACATACTATACATATTCATACCATTCACTGTGGTCGTTGGTCTAAAATTCTAAATCGATCGCATATGCGACGAGAGCTGCAAATAGGCCAATTAGAGTGTGGCAATTTTATATTAGTATGTTGGCACCAATTCAAATTCGAGCAGCCACAATAATAGCATCGATCATAGAGCACACAACACTACGTGTTGATCTATTTTTAAATCTCAGTTGTACACGCAACTATATGTACATCATGCTCGGTAATTATAATGTATAGACAAAATCGTTTATGTTAACTCAGCAAAACATATGGTTAGATACCTAATTTATTTTTTGTTGACTGACCCCGAAAAAAAAACTTAATTTATTGAGATGATATCGCAACAAAATTTTTCGTTTCACGATAACAGTAAAACTAAACAAAACTTTTTAATTATCGCTTACAAAAATGTCATCTTGCGTCGGATCTTTAGTCGGATCGATTATTGATCAAAGATTAGTATGCCAATCAGCTGATCGTAAGCTCAAAGCACAAATAAATATAAACTCATAGCATCCATGACTTTATATTTACTATCAAAGTTCTTCGTTCACTATTGTTTTTGATTGATTGATTGATTGATTGGAATGTGCGACCAAACCTAAGTAAGATTCTCGGTTGACGCCGGGCCCATCCGCACCCATTTTATTTTACATATAACACGATGGAGGGAGGGACAGGAAAGGTTTGTTAATTATTAGGGAAATTGATCTAGTTTCAGACACTTAAGTAGTAAATTGTTAGTTGAAATGTAATATAAGACGTTTAACACAAGAAAACACAATTGTTTTTAATTTTTTTTTGAGTATAAATATTTAGCAATCAGCATTAAATAAAAATTTATAATTATCATTAAAAATTATAATTAATTAAGTTGCAGTAAATTTCCTGAAATAAAATGTCATTATTATGAGTTAAATTATACTTGAACAAAATAAATGTAATGTTATGATTAGTATTAACTAAATTAATTTGGTTCTCTTAAAACAGATTAAATCAAAATAAATTAAAATAAATCGAATCCAGAAATCACCAAATATTGTAGTACTCGTATCAAAACAGGAAAGGAACGCACGACCTTTTTATCTAGCCATCCCTAATCTAATACAAATATGTTTATTTATAAAAATAAAAAATGACCAAATGAGATCCGGTTTCAGAAACAGCTAATCCGAAACATGTAAAATAATATATCAATAAAGGATGTTTGGCATAGTTTTAGAACCCCTCCAGAATTAAATACAATTTTTAAAGCAATCAGGAATCTGTAAGATGACAGAATTAATAATAAGTAGCTAGCACAACTGTAGGATCCTTTATAACCAAATAACCCAATCGTATTAAATAAATTATAAAAAGAACAACCAGCGATAAATATTTATCCAAGCTAGAACAAGCTAACCCTTCACCAATTTACAGTCTCCCGAAACAACCAAGATAATAATTTAATTAAAGAAATGTCATGATCCCTGAAAAACTATCTAAGTACAGCAATATTTAACTGCATTTTAAATTTACTCTGTAGCTTCCAAGATATCTGTAATTTCAAAAAGTAAATGTCTGCTGAAATATCAAATTTATTAGAAACCCGATAGCCATAAAATTTTATTTTTAATTAGAAAGTATTACGACTTCAAAGATCTTTTGTAATCAAAAATCTGCATTAGAACTAAATTAATTAGCTTAATCAAAACTGTAAATTTGCCTTCTTAGGCCGTGTCCCAAACACCGACTTATTTCAAACTTATTGACTTATTTGACGCCATTTTGAATAAGTCGGTCAATTCGTCCCAAACGGTTTTGCTGACTTATTTTGACAGATATAGCAAACAACAAATGTTTTAGGAATTTGTTATTTAATAATAAAATAAAAAAATTAAAATTCACAAAAAATAATTTACTTGAATGAATTATTTAATAAATAAAAACATAAAAATGTGTCTTGAGTTATTAAAATACGATGTAAATTTATTATTGATGCGCGAAATGCGCAAGCTACAATTTTTTTATGCAAGCACACACCTCTATAATTCCTCTTTATATCTCTAAAATATTTTTATATCACTAAAATCTATTAATTTATAATTTATTAAGACAATATTGTATTAATAGTTATTAATTAAGTGGAATATCATTAATTTTTGAAAATTATTGATAATATTTGTTAATTTGTTGAATTTTTCATGTTTACATGATCAAATGTATATTGCTTGTTTACATGATCAAATAAGTTTTTTGCTTTTAAAATAAGTCACCTCGATAGCAGACTTATTTGAATAAGTCGGTATAAGCAAATAAGTCTGTGTTTGGGACACGGCCTTATACCAACAATTGATGACCACATCAACTCCCAAACAAAACAATTTAGACAAAAATAGCTTACAAATACAGGTAACGACATATCATATGAATACTACCCTCCGTAAGTTGAGAAACACAATGTTCAATGTGATGGTCAAACCGCAGACACCGACCAACCACTCATCATAAACAAAACCCATCCAAAGCACTCTACCACAAATATCAAAGAAAATTTATTGCAATACAATTCCACCATATCCTCGCCGCCTCTGTGTAAATTGATTACACCAATGAAATCAATTGGGCGTATTCAGCACGTTGAGATCTACTTGATAACTCTTGTGTGGATTTTAAGTTAAATTTCGATTTTCTTTTATCACTGACAAATTCAAATTACAATGTTCTTCTCACAAAAACAAACTATGTTGTGTCAAAACATAGTAAAGATTCAATCCAAAAAAAATCTACCCAAATGTAGACATAAAAGAGTCGCCTCACAAAAACAGTGAGATCTATCTACATTTTTAGTAAGACACTTTGCATCCTGCACATGGGCTCTGTGAGGTCTACATTTTTCTAGTAAGATCTCAACGTGGTTGATACGCCGTATGAAAAGGTGAAGAAAACAAGGAAAACAACAACAAAAATGGATGATTTGATCGTTTGTTTTTTCTGTCTTTTGATATAGAAAAACACATACACAAACCAGCACACAAAGTAAATAGCTATGTACTAGTATAAATTATAATAATTATTTAATGACAAAAAAAATAAAATTAAAACAAAAACTCCCTCTTGTACATTGCTGTCTCGTAACCAATACATATACAAACCCAACATAGCCACAGCTAAAAGCATATGCATAACAACTAATAAGCTATATCAGTGCACCTAGAATACTACAGGACACACTGCTTTAAAAATTTTGCTATATGACGTCAATTTATGTCGTCAGTTCTCTCTTTGGCTATTATAGGCAGCACTAAAATTAAAAAGATTGTTTTGATTTTTTTTTTGTTTGCTGTCATATTGATAAGAAAAAGTAGTAGACAAACAACAAGAAAAATATTTTAATAATATATTTTAAAATTTAACAGAAAGCTATTGGTAAAAATATTAATTCATACTATTATTATAAAATTATGCATTTTAAATTGTGTTAAATATGTAAACACGTATAAAATGTGTACATATTTCCTATAATTTACGAGAAGACATAACCTTACTTTTAGCACACGTATAAATAATTTTGTTTTCTATTTGTTCTCGTTTTTTCATTTTATGAACATGACTGCCGTAAACAGTTCAAAAAATAAGCTGTATGACATAGCAAGCAGTGTGGCCTGTAGTATTCTAGGTGCACTGGCTATATACAACGCAAAACCACATTTTCGGTGGCTATTGAAATGTATATCCTGCGATACACCTCCTGACTCCAATACTAATATCCATGCTAAATATAATGTACGAGTAAATACATGTATATCTCTTTACAGGCCCGCAATCACAACTGTGTACGTAAAAATCGTGTACGAAAGAGAATCATGAAAAAAACAAAACGCCACTACAAACTATGATTTTTTATATACACATTTGTGTATGGTGGACTTAATTAAAAGCAAAAAAAGTGTTTTTCGGCCGGAAAAGGGATATACAAAACCAAACATAGAATTCACAATTACCAGCAAAAAAACGAAAAATAAGCGTCGTAAAACAACAACAAAAATTGTTAAGTGAGTGTAACAAAAAAGCGCAACGGTTACAAAACCCTTTCTCGCGCAAACAATACTCGAATGACCAACAATACTAGATGAAAATACTAGTACTCTATACCTTTACGAGTTATACAATACAGTTAAAATGTTTATTTACTTAAAATTTATTTGGAAAAAGTATGTGTTAATAATTAAAATGCATGTGTTAAAACAATGAATAAATGAAAAACACTTATCTTATGCATTCTTTGGAATCAAAAAAAAACATACATATTGAAGGTTTACATACAATGCGTATGATGCATTCAAGCAATGGTATCAAAATACATACTACACCAATGCAAGCGCACCATACACAAATTAATATAAATATGCAATATTATGTAAAACTTGTCACTTTACTTATCAAATTACACAAAATAATTTTTTTTCAACACATGTATAATTATTAGTTATTTAATTAATTAACCACAACACATCTAAAACAAATTATTTATTTATTTCGACGAGAGACAAAAACACGTCATTGCTTGACGACGATCAATCGCCGACCAAAGTTCTTCGTTCACTATTGTATTGTGACAGTGACAGACAATATTTTCTATCAGACCCGAAAAACGCCATTAAGACGCCGTTAAGATTTTCGGGGATGAGAGTAAAATGATGACGTTTTTTAAAACTGTCCTGATACTTAAAAATTCAAAAATGGCAGCATTTACAAGAAAATCGATTAAAATAAAAAAATTGTATTGTAAATTGAATTTTCAAAATTTGTTCAGATGATTTTTAAGTTTCAGACAGATTGACTATTCGGAATGAAACTTCATGCTTAAGCATGAAAATATGGAAAAAATTGAGAGAAAGTCGGGTGTTGGCCGCAAAATACTCACCCTTTCGTTTTTATGGTACTGTAAAATTAGTTTCAGATTAGAAAATCATTTTGAAAAATATCATGTAATGCTAGCTCCTGAAATGAAATCCCCACAAAATAATTTTATGATAAACCAACGTTCTAACATTTAATGTAAATAATTTATTTCTATAAATTTTATACCATTAATAATTCACCTTGAAAGCGGCGTACATCTTTTGATTGGTGAATGTTGAATGGGCTTTTATAATTTTTTTTTAGAATTATTTTTTGCGTATGGGAGCTGGGTTAAAATCCACAGAAGTCAAAAAATATAAATTGATCCAAGTAACGGCCTACATCTGTAGATTAGTGAAGGTTTAATGATCTAGGAAGTTATATCTTTAGAATTTTTATATGCATGGGAGCTGAAATATAGGCCACAAAATCAGGAACTATTCGTTTTTTCTTTTAAATTTTCTATGCAAAGAAGCTGAGATATAGAAGCTGAGATATTTCTACAACAATGTTCTCCCTGGAACACTCAGAAAAAAATTATGATAAATTCATGATTGCTTTTACCATATTATGATAATACTAAATTATTGTTATATTCCCTATCATACAATGATTAGAAATACTATCAAACTTAGTTTATATGATGAATATCATCATTGTGTGTTAAATTCAATTCTTTTAATGATTGATTGTATCATAATAAGATATTCTTGATCATTCTTCTTCATCATAAAAATGATGATCACTTGTGAAAAAAAAATTCACTTGTGATCATCATTGTTACGATGAAGCAGATGAAGCAGAATGATCAAGAATATCATATTATGATACAATCAATAATTAAAAGAATTGAATTTAACACACAATGATGATATTCATCATATAAACTAAGTTTGATAGTATTTCTAATCATTGTATGATAGGGAATATAACAATAATTTAGTATTATCATAATATGTAAATGCAATCATGTGTTTATCATAATTTTTTTCTGAGTGTAATGGACCATTTCGATCTAGGAATAACTCATGGTGGGTTGCCAAAGACAATGAATCTCTCTTTCGAGGCGTTATTAAACGAACTAACTAACTAAACGATCAACTAAAAGTAACATTCATAGCGAAGTTCACTGATCACCGCAATTAAGGCAAATGATAGAAACACGTCGCCAAAAGATACGTTTCTACAATTTTACCAACGTCTTATTCAGTACACAGATTGGAGTGCTGATGAGACACCCTAACCTTAGTTGCAGTACCATCTAACCGATAGAACCTGCTCTAAAGTGAATGATTTGATTTAGAGTTGTACTAATTTGAAAAAATACTGAGGCTCGGTTAAAAAATGGCTCAAATTATAACACATTAATCAAACCAGCGGCGGTTCATGAACTATTTTCGAGCAATATTACGATGAGTCTGGTTTTGATCGTTGAAAGACAAACATCGAGAACAAATAAATATTAATAAAACAATAAAATCATAAAACAATAAAATCGAATATTGTACTGAAATAAAAAGTACGAAAAAAAAATCGAAATATTAGTGTGTATAAAAAAAAAAAATCTTGTTATAACTGGGGCATCCTATTCGGAGCCCCAGGTAGTGGACTGAAAGTAAACAAACTTTTATTGTGATTCAGTGTGCAACAGTGAGAATGATGGAATTAGAAAATACGAGTACTAATTCGGATGTGGAAATAACTTTCGAAAGTTATTCAAATCCAATAATTAAACCTCCAAAATTAATAAAACGGCCCGGAACGGCTTTAGAACAGTCGCAAATTAGTGAAAGTCAATTACAACAGTTAATTCAACAAAACGCTGATTTAATTAAAAATAATCAGAGTATGGCAAGTCAAATAGCAATACTGGAAGGTCAACTGAAAGAGACCTCACAGAGAATGATGCTGTTAAATGAAGCAAAAAATTCTAAAGATTTGACTTACAACGTGCCAACACAAACACAGACTAATTCATTGCCGTTAAATGAAAATAATAATGTAAGTATATAAGCAGATAGCCGTTCATCCACCGATGAGAATAATAATTCAGATGACGAGTTTATACCGGTCTTACGACGACAAAATCGCCAGAGAACCCGTAATAATACCATTAATAATAAAAAACAAAGTAATAAAGACATACAAACCAAGGATAATAAAAATCATAATAATGATAATAATAAAAAGAATAATATCAAAACAAAGGTAAAAATACCTCCAATAAATATATACGTGCAAACTCCAAAGCAGACCACAACGGTTTTAGAAAGATCTACCGTTAAAGATTTTACTATACAAAGAGTAAATAGTAATAAACATATTCTTTATGTTGAATCGCTGGAAAGCTATAACAAGGCAAAGCAATTGTTAAACACAGTGTATACACAATATTATACCTATACACCAAAAGTACATAAGCCAAAAAACATATTACTCAAAGGGTTATCAAACGATGAGGATACCAGTGAATTACTGAACGAACTAAAATCCTATGAAACAGACGAACTGCAATTTACAAAGTGTGTACAGTTTGAAGCAAATAAGCCAAGAACAAACAACAACAAATTGGCAATTTACATGATACAAATATCAGCTGGATCAAATTTAAATGCATTATATAAAATACAATACCTTCGACATCAACGAATCAAATGGGATAAACTAAAATCGAATGATAATATTAGCTAATGTAAAAATTGTCAAAGATTCGGACATTCGGCAATTAATTGCAATCTCCCATACCGGTGTGTTAAATGTGACAAGGAACATCAACCGCAGCAATGTCAATTAACTAAAGAGGAAGGCTCTACGGCCTACTGTACAAATTGTAAAGAAATAGGACATCCAGCCTCATTTAGAGGATGCCCGATGTATAAAAAAATTATAATGAAGATGCAGGAAGCTAAACTACTAAAGCAGCAAAAGGTGGAAAGTCGAAGTTTCAACTCATCATATATTAAAACAGGAACCAATTTTGCAGATCTTTTTGGAGCCAACAACAAAAATAAAACTGGTAAACCGCAAACAACTACTAACAATAATAATACCACTAACAATATAAATGAACAAATATTACAGAAGTTGAAGATATTTGAATCCTACATGATCGAAAATGATAAAAAGATTGAAACATTATTCAATACAATACGCTCTTTAATGAATGAGTAAACAAGTCAATTTCCCCGATATTAAAATAATAGGTAATCAATTTACGAAAAATTACTATAAGATATATTTTACTTCTGTAATATTATGTTTAGAATGGGCAATACGAGCATTATTAATATCTATTAATAATGGAAGTAATAACTCTAACGAAAAAATTAAAAAATACTATGGCAAATATTAGAAATCTGAAAATTATAGTTATAAATGTAAATTCCATTTATTCAATCGAACGAAGAATGAATCTGATAGACTTCATTGATAGACTCAATCCTGATATAATGTTACTAACAGAAACTAAAATAGATAATACGTGTAAATTTGCAATTAAAGGATACAATATGATCAGAATTATAGGAACAAGTTAGGTGGCGGTACCGCCATATTACTAAAAATTAAATTTAAATTTAAACACATCTCCTATATAAATCATCATTTAAGCAAGATAGAATGTACTGTAGTAGAAATTTACTTAAATAATAACAACAAACTAATTATAGATTCACTTTACTCGGCTCCAAACCAATTAACACAGAATTTATTACAGATTTAAGCCAAATATTCACTCAGTTGAATTGTAAAAGTTCTAATAAATTTTACATATTCGCGGGCGATATGAATGCCAAGCACAGTTCTTGGAACAACACTGTAGAGGATTCGCGAGGAAAAAAAATACGAGAATGGATTAACATGAATTCACAGTTTTATAAACTAAAATTTATTACACCAGACAAACCTACTTATCCGAGAACCAAATCTACATTAGATTTGGCATTCATAGACGACCGAATGAAACTATCAAACGAGGCTTATTTAAATACTGTCAAATACGATAGCGACCATCGAGCATCAGAATTTAGTATTATTACTCAGCAAATCAACGATCCAATAGTTGCAAACGCAACAATAAATAACCAAAATAACTCAGAGTGGGTTAGAGGAGTAGATTGGAATAGATATAGGGATAAGTTGGAAATATATCATAAAACATAAACGAAGAGGACATCGGAACCAAAATTGCTAACAACAGAAACTTAACGAACGACGAAATAGACCAACATTTATTGAACATTGACTCAATGATAAAAAGAACTATGCAAGAAACCAGGACCAATAATAAAGAAAAGGTTTATTTAAAAGATTTATATGGAAACAAAATCATATTTAAATTATATAGACAAAAAAGTATAGTAGTCTCACAAATAAAGAAAATGAAAAGAAGAAATAATTACAATAGAAATATTATGAACAGACTTCAATCAATATTAAACAATATCAATGAATTAATAAAGCAAAACATCAAGATTCAAATTAATAAAGTTTGGAAATGTAAAATAGAAAAGATCCAAATAAATAAAAACACAAATTTTTTTAAAAATATAAGTCAAATTTTTAGACCGAAAGATAAAATATCGATAAATAATTTAAATATGAATTTAGGCAATAGTGAGGATCTGATATTGCTTAATTATCAAAACAAATACTTAACTGATTTAAATGATAAAAGTAAAACTAAACGTATAGTGAAAATATTGAAATATTGGATCCTGAGAATAAGCTAAATATGATTGGGGTTTATATTCAAAAACAAACAGAGAAACACAACAAGTCGAGAATGGAAAATACTGTTAAAATATTTATAACACAAATAATCGAGAAAAACTACGAGTTTTCGAAAGAAAATGCCTGAGAGCCTGTCTTTCAAAATACAGAAAAGCAGAAAATAAGGATCATTACATTTCTAATAAAACCCTATATAACTATATTAAATTTGATAGAATAGATATATTCATACTCGAGCAAATAAGGAAACACATAGTAAGGTCAACTACCAATAATGAAATTCGATGATTTATGCACCATATCTAACAGAAATGGAACAGTTCAAAGAAGAAATAGAAAATAAATTTCCCCCTTTAGAATCCTTTATTTATTTAGATCAAAATTCATATACACAAAACCACAACACGGCAATACCCTTATTATATCACATAAACAGAAGAAAAAATAATATATCGATTAATCCAAACGTCTTCAACGACCCAACACAAATTAGGTTTAATACGAACATCTCGAATAAATCGGTACTGAAACATGTTAATAATATAGAAAAATATTGGTGGTTATGCCAAAATAGTTAATTAAACAAAAAAAAAAAACGTATCTATTTGCAAATCCCATTATCATTTCTAGTCATATTTAAAATCTTAATTGAATTAAAGCTAAGGATTGTTTTTAGAAATACCAGTAACTTTTTAAATCCTAAAATATTTAAATAATTAAATTTTCGCAATATAAAATTCCATAAAAACGTTAAACGTTATCATGATTGATGGTTAACTTAAACAAATTGAGAGCCTCAATTATTGCCAAGGAGGCCTAAATCTTGTAAACTAGCATTAAGTATATTAAGTTTTTTGATATATTATGTTTACCTTACTAAAAAAAAAAAATGTAAAAACTGGAAAATAAAATAATAATTTTATACAAAAAAAAAAGAAGCAATATTTCGATAGTGAAAATGTATACTGACCGTCGGAAATGGTAACACTGTTGCCTCTGAAATAATTCTCAAATTTTAGTCCAAAGCCGGAGACTGCCCAACAAACCAATAAAGGCCTACAACCAAGAGCTATCGACAAAGTGGTTTTAAAAAGTGTAAATTCCCCTAATGGTGCTCGTTGTCAGAGAAACCTGATAAGAGATCAGTGGAGATCCGGATACCCTAGGGAACCTAATCAGAATATGCCAAATCCGCAGACAACGCAGATCAAGGAGTTCAAACATCTAATTTTAAGTTTTCGTCGGCTGTGCACTTTACAAATTAAATTTACATATTCCTCCAGGTTTGGAACAGCTTTGTACTTGGACATAGAATTCTGGAAAAGATTTAAAAAAAATTCCACCATCACAAACTTGAGCAGCTTGTTGTACAGAGTAAGGTTTAAATGCCTTAAAGTTAAAGCTAAAATCTGCTATATCTGCTGTATCCAAAAATACGAATCTTCTCACCGCTTGTAGTGTTGACTGTGAATTGCACAATTTCCGTCGTATAAACGGAATACGCTTGGATTTGGCAAAACCATTTAACAGCCTTATTCCGCTAGTCGACTCGTTTGTCGTTTCAAGTGACTCATTTATAGGGTTTTCCAATAGGAATTATATAATTTTTAAGTGACGTTTCGGCCATTTGTAATATGTCATGATCTGTCATTTTTTGTTTCATTGTATTCAGTAATGTTTACAATTTCATCATGGTGAGATATACGCAAGAACAACGTTTACAAATTATTCAGCTTTATTATCAAAATAACCGTTCTCCAATTGTAACTTTTCGTGCGCTTTTGCCATTTTATAGTCATAATCGTCCAAGTGTGCTCGCTATTCGTCGAATTGTTGAAAATTTTGAGCGTACATTTTCTTTACATAATGTTCAAGCGCCAATAAGACAAAGATACGTTCGAAGTAATGCAAATATTGCTGCCGTTCAGGCAAGTGTTGCAGAAAACCGCAATTTGTCGATTCCAAGACGTTCTCAAGAATTGGAACTGTCTCAAACCACAACCTGGCGGATTTTGAGAAAGGATTTGGGTTTGCATCCGAATAAAATTGTACAAGATATTTGGCCGCCTCAAATGAGGTTTCATAATCATATTTTCATTTCGGATAATGAGTAATTAATTCATTGATCCTAAACCAGCCGTGAAATTTTTTCCTTGTCACCACCGGGAATCGAACCCGGAACCTCCGGTCGCTGGAGCAAGCATGCTGACCACTTTGCAACCGGGGCGGCAACACATATCATTACATTCAGCTAAATTGACAGTTTAGTGTGGTTTTTGGCCTGGTGGAACTGGAATCATCGGTCCGTATTTTTTCGAAATGAAGCTGGTAACACCGTTACTGTCAATGGAGATCGGTATAGATCGATGATAACCATCTTTTTATGGCCGAAATTGAAAGAAGTTGATCTTGACAACAGTTGGTTCCAACAAGACGAGGCTACGTGCCACACAGCAAGTGCAACAATTAAATTATTGAGAGAAAAGTTTTTAGATTCGATTCGAAGAAATTGTGATATTGAATGGCCTCCAAGAAGTTGTGATTTAACACCATTAGACTATTTCTTGCGGAGTTATTTGAAGTCATTGGTCTTTAGCAATAAACCATACTCTCTTCAAGTTGTAAAGCTTCATTTTCAATATTGAACGTGCTATTCATAACATACGACTTGATTTAGTGGAAAAGTGCTCGAAAATTAGGTTCATCGTATTCGTTCCTGCAGAAGAAGTCGTGAAGGCCATTTGAATGACGTTTTATTCAGAACTTAATTGTATCGATTGTACTTCACATTAAATAAAAAACATTTCAATTTCTTTAACAATTAGTGTGTGTGTTTTTTTTAAAGAAATCATATCACTCTTATTGGAAAACCCTATACTATGAAACCAAGGGCGGTATGTTGTACCATCACTTCGAATCGAAAAAAGTCGAATTCGAAATAAGTCGAATCGAAAAAGTGAAAGTTGTATCTTTTTTGCTTTTCGAAAATGATACAACATACCGCCATTCGACTTTTTTCGAATTTCGATTCGAAGTGGTGGTACAACATACCGCCCCAAATTCGAGTGCCTTGGCAAAATATTGAACATGTATATTAACGTATAGTCACTTCAAACGACTAACGGCGCATTTATGCCTTTTCACCCGACTCAAAATTACAGTTTTTATTTGCTTCTTTCGCCTAGTTAACATGGCAACTGGCTAATTTTTTTTATAAATTATGAAATCAACAACTCGGTTGTTGACGGTGAGCTTTGCTCGGTACAACAACCAGGCTAATCTTGCTTGCTCGGGTTGTACCAGAATTTTCTTTTCATCGTACTAACTGACTTGGCAAAACAATTTTACACTACCAAATTCCGAGAATTAATTTCAAATGCAAATGGAATTGTCACCGTATACTAACTGATTTGGTTTTGCTATAGTGGACGGTTCACATCCAAACCAAGTCTTCTTGCGTATAGCGGAATGAAGCTGCCCTTTCAAATGCCAATGAAATTAATTCGAACTGATGTTAAATTTAAACAAGTTCATTAACTATATTTTGCTTGCCACTGTAATAACTAATCTGGCTAAACAAGGCTCTTTCCCTCTGTCTCTGTCTCTCTTGCTTTCGCATCCCAAGAAAGGATGTGGCCGCCTGCACTATGGTCATCCGCCCGTCTCGCTAACTCCACGAAGTTGCTTTATCCCGTGGTTCATACGAACGCGATATTCGTTTTGAGCAACTTTAATTGGGAAAAAAGTGGAATGCATAACTTTCCTTTCGAAGGTAGATAACAATTTACAGACATTGGAGGTCAGAGTCCAGCTGTCGCTAGACAGCGATAGATGTTTAGATCCATTGCTCGGTAACGATTCAGGCCTTTATTTCTGCC
Organism: Nephrotoma flavescens; assembly: GCA_932526605.1. Classification (NCBI taxonomy): domain Eukaryota; kingdom Metazoa; phylum Arthropoda; class Insecta; order Diptera; family Tipulidae; genus Nephrotoma; species Nephrotoma flavescens. Next base: position 249,862,610 of record OW052220.1, on the reverse strand, counting down.
TGTATATCATTCGACGATGTTATAAGAACTGACCCAACAGGTTTAAAGCTTTCTACGGTATCAAAATTATGGTCGCCGATTCCGAGATTTGCCATGGAAATTCTACTGGGTGTTGCTAAAAAATTTAGGTTTTCGGCCAAAAAGCACGGTATATAATAGAATTGAGCCTTTTTATTAAATATACAGTGCGAAGTTTCTATGTTACTTTTCTTACCACGTCGTACTCAAGCGTTAAATTAAACGGCAAAAGTGCGAGTGCATCCCCCTTTCGAACACATATGTTGTTTCAAAGTTCTCCCAATTCACCGGCCGGCAGCTCTTCTTTGTCCCAAATAGAGACAATGAGATCATCTAGATTTGATGCAAGAATATTGCCCCGAGCTTAATCAATTCTGCCGGGATTCCATCGAGACCGAGTACACCTTTCCATTTTTTAATCTACTATTAGTATTCCAATTTAGCAGATTTTAGAAGTACGTTTGCCATACTGAGAGAGCATCAGCCACGTTTGTTCTCAGTTCTCTAGTTCCGTCATTGTTCGCTGTACTTCTTGGGTGAAAATCTTTTGGTAGTTTCCTGGCGTTAACAAAACAGTCCCTTGGATTTCCTTGTACCGCTTTGATGCTGATGTTTTCGATGCATGATCTCGATGTTCGCACTCCTTTCCTGGAGGTATTTATAGTAGAAAGCTTCGACCACGGAGATATTCTGCTATAATCAAACACTTTTACCCTACCTGAATTAAAATTTAAACACGATCATGAACAAGAATTTGATTGTCACCGTACTAACTGATTTGACACTTTTACACTGCCACCAATTCAAAATATCTCTGCGAAAAACACAAGGACTATACATGAATGAAAACATCCTAAATCGCGTGTGTTTGCAATGAATCAAAATCAGGACATACAATTCACACCAATCGTGTGAAATGACGTTTCGATTGAGAACATATGTTTGGCATTCACTAATATAGCACTGTGCAATCTTCCTGGTTCCACAACAACGCTTAGCGTGTTACAGACTAATTCGATTAAAAGCTAAAGTGGCGGATTGTGTTTCTTAAATGCGCCCGGAGGCGCAGGCAAAACATTTCTCATTTCTTTTATTTTGTCAACTATACGATCACGAAAAAATATTACGCTCTCAATCGCGCCTTCTGGAATTGCGCCAACTCTTCTGGATGGTCGAACAGTGCATTCAGCATACTGAAATTGCCGTTGAATAGGCAAATCACTGAAATACCAACATGCAATATCAACAAAAATTCTAGACGAATATACTACGGGGCACAAAAGAGCTTTCAGTTCATCCTACACTAAAAGATTTGAGGGGGAAATAAACAGTTCTTTCGTGGTGCACACATTTTAATATTTAGTGATTTTCGACTAAATCTATCAGTTCAACTGTCGCTGACGAATTTAATGCGTGTCTCCTCAAATCATCAAACTTATGGCGATACGTAGAGAAATTGAATTTTAAGACCAATATTCGTGTACAATTGCGTTTCTTTTTTGGAATTGGTGATGTTATGTAATTTCTAGAGACATTAGTTTGCCCGTGAACTAATATTTAAGAAGCGTATCTCCTTTTAAATTGGTGTTGGTGATATCTGAGACCGCGTGGTTGGCGGACTACATTTCTATTGAGACCACTGTGATATTTCTAAAAAATTTTGAGTGGGCCAAACATTGTGGGAACGCTGACGAAATTTGTTATTCTAAGTTCGTGTTCACGAGCTATACTTTAAGCCCATAAGATGTACGAAAAGTTTACGATCGAAAGAGACAAAATAGTGAAAGATGCGATTCAATTTGATGCATCTGATCAACGAAGCATTTGATAAACTATTAAATGAAAATGTTATTGCACTATTGCGACTCATTCCTTTATATCGCGCTATGCGAACGTCAACATACAATTATTCATCCGAAAATTAATTTAGAAATTTTTAGACTACCCCCAAAAATGTATTAGCTATATTATCTAATTGTTTAAGTTGGCACCGAAATCGGATTTTCTCTGCCAATCCTGCTGTCGCGCAGTCGACGGGAAAATAAACACATTAAATAAATAATTATTGTATTTCAAGATATAGATATATATACAAGATTCTGCATCATCCCTGAACCTGTACACATTCAAACATTTTATTAGATTCAAACAGGTTAGGGAGTTCACTTGTTGTTCATAAATTTCTTATCGCACTATAAAATCAGCATTACGCGAATCAATCATCAACACTACTGATTGATAATTTATCGGACTCATTTATATTCACGAGGGAAGTATTTTAAAAAAAAAACTACGTTTTTCATGACGACAAGAAACCATAAAAATCCGAAATACTACTACATCGTATTTACATTTCGAGCGCCAATTTTTGGCACAATGCCAATTACCCAGAAAATCTAAACACAGATAGAATTATTGTATCATTTTTTTTTTTTTGTTTATTTCTAGATCACCACTTGAGCAAAATTCTATACAACATAATTTCTACCTAACCGGTTGGCCAATTTTTTATACAAATACGCAATGCAAATATGAACGCCCCAAGAAAAAGTGGCGGTGGGCATATTCATCGAATACGGGAATTTGAACTCGAGAAAGTAAGTCTAGCCGAAGAATTTGACATACTACAAATTGTTGGTGAAGGATGGTTTGGAAAAATATTACTTGTGGAGCATCGGACGACCGATGCTGAAATGGTATTAAAAGCGTTACCAAAGCCGTATGTTTCATTGCGTGATTTTTATCGAGAATTTCATTACGGCCTACATTTAGGATCACATAAAAATATCGTGACTACATTCGACGTAGCATTCGAAACCGCAGGGTTTTACGTATTTACACAAGAGTACGCACCACTCGGTGATTTGACATCGAACGTTTCTGACTCTGGAATTGGGGAGTTACACACAAAAAGAGTTGCTAAACAAATTGCGGCAGCACTGGATTTTATGCACTCAAAAGATTTAGTGCATCGAGATGTTAAGCTAGACAATGTGTTAATATTCCGTTCCGATTTTTCTCGTGTTAAGTTATGTGATTTTGGCGAATCGCGGCGGAATGGTACACCTGTCCAAAGACGCAATGAATGGCTGCCGTACAGTCCACCAGAGGTGTTGGCGGTTCCAACTGATGACACGTATAAGACTGATTTTTCACATGATGTCTGGCAATTTGGTATAGTGGTCTTTGTCTGTTTGACCGGATGCTTGCCATGGCAAAAAGCGGCAGCTGATGATCCACGTTATATGCGATATATTTTATGGCACAGCGCAACATTGTCCTTTCCATTAAGGCGAACTCCAAAATTATTTAAACTGGCATCATCACGAGCATGCAAATTATTCCGAAAAATTTTAGAGCCAAGGCCAGATAAACGGCCTAAAAATTTGTCAGATACTAGTAAATTTATGGATGACCGCTGGTTGTCCAAAGGTGCAGAAAAAGATATGCTTGGTGAGTTAAAATGTTGTATGTACGATATACTTATCAATTTAACTTTATTTCATTACAGCCATGGAGCCAGATGAATTATGTCCCAGTATGTATTCCTTCCACAGCAACCCTGAAGAAAAAAGTCGATTACTTTCCACGCTAATCGAGTACGGCATCGAACCAACTGTAGATCGAGTAGCGAAAAAAGCAAGAATCCGCGAATGGATTCAAAGCTCAGTAATTACAGAGGAAAATGAGGAAGAGGAGGGAACTAATAGTTCAGGGCGTAATTCGCCCAGCATTATATTTAATCGAACTCCTGTAGCCGGCCATATATCATCGATTCGAGCTGAAGAAGAAGCTCAGAAAAAAATAGTGACCACCATAAAAGATGCAACGAATAAACATTACGATCCAAGAACTGGATTAGAGCAGCAAGGGCCCAGTTTAATGGTTGCACCGACGTTGGACAGTGCCGCAAATGGTTCATACACAAATGGAAATAGTAGCAGCCGGCACCAAACTCCTGACAAAGAACAAATAAGTCAAAATGAAAATAATTTTGGAAATTTTAATTACAACAATAATGATATAACCGGCCAAGCAAATTACTCTATATCGCAGCAATATTCCAGTTCACTAGTATCAGAAAGTGGTGAACAAACTCAGGTCGACGCCCGACTTAATGTCCCAATACATAATAAGTCCGAGCACAATTTACGTCCGCCGCTACGTGAACATAGATCTAAAAAATCAACAGCCACCCAAATTTTCGGTAAATCAAAATCATTTAAAGAACCACGAACAACATCGCACGGTTTAACGACATATTCACCATCCGAATCGACTCCAATAATCAAGGATAGCGGATATGGGTCAATGGATCGTATAAAAAATGAGATTATAAATCCAGTATCACCAATCCTAGTGAAGCGATCTTCGATAAAATCATCATCCGACTCTGGATCTCTAAACGTACAACACAATTCAAATCCATCATCAAAAGATCATTCACCATTCGATTCGGATGGTCACGATATAGATAGTATGCGCGGATCAACCGGATTTGTTAATTTTAGCGGAATGAAAGATAGCCCGTACGATCAAGTTAAAACGAAACGGAAATGATCTGGATCGGATGGATCCTAACTTTTTAAAAAAAAACTTTCATTTTATGACAATCAATCTTGTGTTGATCATTTGATTTGATGTAACAATATAAATTCAATGGCTGGGTCATTGTACACAATTTGTATGTTTATGTTAGAAATATTGAATTGCCCGTCACAGAAAAGCATTTTTATGAAATGAATTACTTGGAAGAATCTAAATATTTCAGATTTGCTATAAGAAACAACTCCACCGATCGAATCCTGTATTAATCCAATGAAAAGAAAAATTATTTTTAAAACATTTATATAAATTACATATATTTTTATCAAAAATACATTAATCGTACGTATATTTCAATCAATTTGCTTAAAAATTATAATTTAATTAAAAAAATAAATTATTTATCAAAATATTTTTTAAGGTAGGTAGTTTATTTTATTCCGATAATTATTTTAAAATAAATAAATAAAAAGAAAATTATTTTGATTTTTTGTAAATAAAAAATACAAAATTTGTAGTTTTTAATTTATTATAAAACTTAATCTATTTTTACAGAGACATTGGATCTGGTAGGTAGCCCAGGAATAGGAATTTATCGTTGCGAGACTGAAAACATTATTTTTACTAAGTAAAGCTATCAAGTTTTTATTTGGTCAAATATTGTCAAAATGTTGATCGATTTGAATTTGTTTGTAACACTTTTCCTAAAATCTTAATTTTCTAAATTACATTAATGTATCACAACAAACACACATAATGTCATGTGCGTAATTTTGATTATAGCAACACCCTGTATGAAACTTATTTTTTATTTGTGTTATTTTCTTCCACGGATTTTAAATCACGGCTCATTAATTTTATGTTACTTTCGATAAGAAAGTTAGAATCAACAAGCATCTCGCCTGGTTTATCACATTCAACATCTCGTTTTTCACGTTTCACATCAACTGGCGTTAAATTTTCGTCGTCCTTCTTCGCGTTTACCTCGAGCAAATCACGCCGGATCGAATCGATAAGTTTATTATCGTTTGGTTGTGACGTGGGCGGAACAACTTCCTTCGCTGGAACAATAGGCACCAGTTTATCGTTTGTATTTAATGGAATCTGTGTTACTAAATTACTACTGTTGTTGTTATTAGATAAGACAACGATCGGAATGGGTGGAATTAATTTATTCAAAATCGTTTTATTTTGTTCAGCCAGTTCACCGATTTTATATGATAATGGAACTTCGGCTACCGTATCGTTAAGGTGTAAATGAGTCTCAATCTGATTTAATTTAGACCTATTTTCTACAATATATAATGCATTTTTGGGATTCAGCATTTTCTCTCCGGAGAGTAATTGAACCACAGGATCTTCGCCTTTGTGCAAATTGTTATGATTATTGGCATTATCATTGGTGCCAACGTTTTTATTCACTTCAACCGCCTGCTTTGATGCCTCGTTTTTAATATCCTGAACTTCTTTCTCCAATTGTATTTTAGTTTCTTTGAGTTTTTTAATTTCATCTGTTATTTTCTCTTTCTCTTTTTTTGCCTCCTCAACAATTTCATTCCCACCTTCTTTATTTATTTCGTTTTCTTCTTTTTCGATCGCTTTTTTATCGATCTCATCTTTTTTCTCAATTGATTTTCCCTGATTATCGGGAGAGTTTAGTATAGTTTCTTTCTGTTTGGTGTTCGGGATGTGCACTTCGGCCGGATTGGAAATTAGTGGCTTTTCAGTCAAAGCGATTACTTCAATTTTCTCTTTTTTCAAAATTGGCTCTTCTTTTTTTTGATCGAACTCAATTTTTCCGTGCTCCAGTGCGACAAGGTGATCCGGGATTGCAAGTGTAGGTGGTATCATCACTAACTTCTCCACCTCAGCCCCCGATTGTTTCTCATCAATTGCATTTAAATTGGCGTACGTCCCTAAAATCATAAGGGTAAATCCAAAGAAAAGTATAAATTGAGCAAACATCTTTTCGAACGAATCTTTTTTCGAAACTTTAAAGAAGCACGATGACGGAAACATTATACAAATTGCTACGCCAATCGTAGACCCAACTAATCCAATAACCAGTTCAACAGACGGTATGAGAAGACCAATCATTAATCCAACCACAACGATGGTTAACGTAATCCAAGTGAATTTATTCACAGGAATATAATTCAACGATTCGGAATAACCCTAGAATCAAAAAAGTCACCATTAATTTATATGATTTTGTTGGGTCATTTAAAGGTACAAACCCTTTTGTAAATCAACGAATATAGACTAGCCCGACACGGGAATATAACTAGTGGAAAACTAAAAGCCACCGACAGCACAAATCCAATTTTAATAACTTCACTAACAGGCGACGGGGAAAAATTGAGTAGCACATTACCCGAAAACTCCTGGGTACAATAAGCAATGTACCCAAATACACCAACTAAAATATAAACTATCGAGCATATATTTGTTGCTGATTTAACGGTTTCATTCATTTTTTCTAAACTAGCATTTGGCATTGTTTCGTATACTTCAAATATTTGCCTTACATGCGGAAATTAAATAAATAAAAAATAAATAATATATAAACTCATATGGTAACTTCTACTGTGTAAATATGTATATAAAGCTTACATTTGACATGAAAGCGCCATACTAAAAATTGGTAAACATTGTAGAATACCAGACGGTCGCCAATAATCGATTTTATCTAGAAATTCACCAGACGATATATTTTGCCGCGATTCGAGAATAATTTTGATCACTAAGCAAAAGTAGAATCCAATCGAAGCGGTACAAAGTGTGGCAAGGCTATCGACGTTTTTTAGCAGTCCCAGTGGGACAACACATATTATTGTTACGATCACCATAGTCCAAGTCCTGAAAATTGTATTCATTTTAGAAGAGAAAACATTTTTATTTGAAAACTCCAAGCACATTGCCTACCTTAAATTTATTGTGTTGTTAATGTTGAATAATTTAGAGATGATTTGTGGTCCCAAATCACCGACCACGACAAAATATGCGATACAGGTTCCCATGAGATATCCTATAATGCACAATTCCACCATAAGCTTACCGGAGGAGCCGAAAGCATGGAATGCTGAAGGATAAAATAATATTATTAAAATAGGATCATGCGTTATCTTGCGTTAGGAGAACATTTCAATCCCTTTAAAAAAACCTTGTATATGTTACGGTAAAAACCCGAAATCGGTAAATGTCGGAACCTATGAAAATGTTTACCCTTCACTCCACGAAATTTTGAGTTTAACTAATGATTTTTCTAACTTAACAGTCTCGCAAGATCTAATTGTGCCACTCATGACGCTTAGCCCTCTGATGAGGAAGAAATGAAACTAGGGTGATGTAGGGGATGGTTAACAAATATTTCGTACTTTAACCGTAACATATATGCCTGGTAGAAATCTAGCTACTTGAACTTTGTTATGAAATACGCGCTCAAAGAAAAATTGCAATGACTAAGAAGTAACAACACAGCAATCCACATTGAATTCAGACCACACTTATATGCGAATTCTCAGTAAGCGTTAAACAATGTGCTAACTATTATAATAAACTAGTTAAGCGATCGATTAGCAAAACTCAAAACAAAAGGAATATGATGTAAACTATGCAAATTAGACGATAATAAATTTCAAAAATAAAAACAACAGTACAGTTAACTCGGCTTATCAGTAGTCAAAATAATGCGGTACCGCTAAATATTTACAACACATCGTTTATAGGTAATGTAGAACACAATCAGTATGCGATTATTAAATAATTACCGCCTAGATAAGGTAATCAATTAAACCACGAGTTACTGCGAGCATGTTGAACTTACCTAAATATTCGAAATTACGCTTTCGGGTGAGTATTGATGATTTTATTAAGTAGTGGCAGGAGACACGAGTTAAACAGTTACTGGCCAACAGAAGGATAATCCCTAAGAGTATTCCGCACTAGAAAATAATAAAGAACTAAGCACACTGGATTTTTTTTTAACCTTGTGTATCACCGAAGAACATACCTTCTGAAAGCAGAATGGCATTGCGAGTATACCCACACCAATAATACTATTGGCTAGTGTCATAACTTGGCCAGATACGGCACTCATCTTAAAACTACTACAAAATGCACACTATTATGTTAGAATATCACCAAAATTCCAATGCTAAATGCAATTTTTCATGCAGCCGTCACATCGCACAGTGCGATATAATTTCCGGTGATTGCGCTCGAATTTTCCACACACTGTATTAATTTATCGTGATTTATGCTCTTCTATATTACGTTGTACAAAATTCAATTGGACACAAATACCTAAATAAGATAATTATACATTAAATAAACAAAATTTGATTATTTCCTTGAACTGTGTTTTATAACTCTATTCTGTGTTTGCCAAACGTCAGCACGAATATATTTTTTTTTTTGGGAACCGATTTTGACATTTGTAAACAAAATAAATTTTGCTGGGAATGTTCATAGAACGACAAAATCCAAATGGAAGAGATAAAATTTGAGCAAGAGCTTGTAGTATGCGGGAAATTACATAAACATATTTGATTTTTTTCGAATTTCGCGTATCTACAATATGCTAAATTTATTCCACGACGATTTAATTCCACAATACGAGCAAGGGAAATGGAGCTGGGATACTACAAAAGAAACATTTGTATTTACTCAAATTGGTAAACCCCGACCACCCGACTATGAAGTAAAAGCTCCGAAATTAAAATTTGGACTGCAGTTCAAAGATTCAATGGGACAAATCGAGGAGATCATATTTCGAGAGAATTTTGTACGTTCGGAATCCAGCGATGATTCAGATTTTATTAAAACGCAGGATTTGAAGGATTTGTGTTTGTTTACAGCACCTACTGAAAAAATATCAAACATGTTTATTGAATTTTTGCACACAGAAACATGTGATATATTTCTTAACGCTCTGATGATATATTTTGAATACTTTATCAAGGTGGTAGAATTTCTGCTGATAAGAAGAGACGATCTGGCCGATGAGGAGAATAGTAAAATTCGAAATATGGACTCGATACACACCGAGAAAATTATTATGGACTATTTGTGCCAATATCGATTGCTGTTAGCTCGAGAGTATAGCAAAATAACGATTGGAATGGGGGACACCCATCAATTTCATCACCGTGCAAATAAAATGCAAATTTCCATGACCGATAAAGATCGTAATTTTTTCGAACAGTTCATTTGCTTCTGTACCCGAATCGTTTGGATTGCGATGCATCGCCGTGCTTATACGGTAATCGACTGTGAAATGAATCGGCTGTTCCGATCCGGTCATTTCAATGTAGCTGAAAAACAGCTGCCCAACTGTCCACAGTTTAATAATCGTGAACAGGAAGTTCTTTATGGACCAAACGACAAAAGAGTTAACTGTCGTAATCAAAAATCACCTCTGATTCTCGAAATATTACGTGTAAATTCGAAAAATGTTGAAATCCTTTGGGTCGGCGAACAGAAATATAGAGGTACAGATAATCGACTCTTTCAACTCGAATTGGAATATGTTACACCAGCTGCTCAACTTGCATTTGTTGATATACAGCATGGAATAGTCGGCCATCCAAAAGTTATATATGACACAATGTTAACACTAAATTGGTACGCGGCTCGACAGCAGCAATTTTCTGAAGAGTACGATCCATATCGATTGGTTCGAAAACCATACCTCGATCTTATCCGTTGGCTTGAATACACACAAACGTATCCTCGAGATAAAGCAATTTACAAAATCGATAATGCAGGGCGTTATGATCATAAAATGGCAGCAGAACAAAGGCGAAAATGGAAGAATAAATCCAAAATCATTGCCGCCGCCGAACTCGAACTAAAAACCCGTAAAACTCGTCGTCAAATTATGGTTGAAGAGTTGAACCTCACTGACGAAGAATCCGACACATAGCTTTTTAACCAAGTGTACACAAAATATTTATAACAATAAATTTGCTCATTTGCAAATTTTTTATTAATTGGATGCAACCAATTTCTGTCATTTTTTAGCTAAATTATTTTTGTTAAATTTGGCGTCTTTGTCATGTCAACAATTTTCTCGGTGTACAACAAAGAAAATTCGTGTTTTTAGTTTTTAATTTTTCTAAATTATATTTGTTATTATAAATAAAATCGATTTATTTATATTTTGTATTAAATTATTTGTTATATATTTTTATATAATAGTAACGTATTTATACATTTTAATTGTGAAAAATTTGTTTTTGAAATTGAGACCGGAGTGGAAATGGATCGAAATATGGGGTACGCATGAAAAAATAGATTTGTTTGTGGTGAAAGTTTTACTATTAATTTGTTTTAATTTATTAACAGACGTCCGGGACAAATGATTCCGCCTGGTGTAACAAAACGGCCACCCTTACCAAATAAAGATGTGTCGCAGCACGACGAACTAATAAAATATATACACGAAGCATGGAATAAGGTAAATATACCACTGGGGGCACCTGTTGTAGTGTTCAGGTGGTTTTCTTATAAATTCCACAGTATGTGCCAATTTGATATCCCGAGTAAGCAAATGCGTTGTGTTTGATAGATGTTTGTTAGCTTATCAGGACAGTATCAAGAGGCGTATCATTTTTTTCGGTTCTTAGCCCTATTTTGATTTGATGATCCTAATATTTCTGTTTTTAAGAAGTAAATTCATATATTATCGATCTATCGGAGTTACAGGTGTCTAATTCAGACTAATTTAGTTTGAAATGCTCATCATGCATCTGAATTTGCATTAGATCGGTTAAATCGTATTAAAACACTTTTTTGTCAAACTTGACCTTGATGATCATCGGCCTGCTTCTATTCGATAGTCTCTACATAAAGTGTTTATTCATTTATATATCTATTCATGTACCTATACGATTAAAGAATAATGAGAGACATAGAAATCACTCAAGATGTGACCATTAAAAGAATTCCTACACAGTTTTTTAAACTACTTTCCGTTAGGTATTGTACTACCGTACATGTCTGCAACAATGTCTTTAACATTTCAAGATTTTAGACGATACGTTCCTGTTCTACAGAAGTTAGTATTGTCACCCAGTGCTCTTCTAAAATAGCTAGCATTCCATAGATTTTGGTCGTCAAAATGCACAAAATTGCTAACTACTATATGGACGGATTAGAGAGGTCGGAGTATCACTGAAAGATGTGCCGTCCTAACAAAACGCATTTCGCGCCAAAAACTTACAGTAACATAAATTTTTGAAGGATAAGATAATGATTTTCGTTAAAGTGTTCATCTAGGCATTGTTAAAAAGGTGTTCGGGTATCACTTTATAATATTACATAATTGTGTATAATCATAGATATGCAGATGGATGTTTATAGTTGGGTGAAATATTAAAATTCACGGTCCAGTCGATATCTGGGATATCACTATCGGGATTTAGCCCATATCCAATAGTTTGGAAGCATTTATGTACCAAGAAAGCACGCGCAAGGCTAGGTTCGCTGACTATTGCGCGTAAGTTTCCTTTCAAGTGTCGTGTTACTTTCCAGTTTATTCCCACTGTTTAGGGAAATGTCTCAGTATTGCGTTTAGTTGTATAAGTTTTTATTAATGGCTTTCTTGCAGTGGTCAGTAGTGGTTTTGCACATCTTTTTTCTAATATCCAGAATAGTTGTGCATGTGGGATCACTGGTCTGTCATTGGTGATTGGCTACCTCAATGTAACAGAACATTGTAACTCCTCTAGAAATAAGCTCACATTTCTCTAAAATTCGTTTACGTAATTCGTCTAAGTTTTAGAGTTTTGAAAAAGAAATCTAGATGCGGAGGTCAGGAGATCGTACTCAATTAGAGCTCCTCTTCCTATCCTTCGTTCATGAAACACTTCATTCAAATAATTTCGAACATCCCTTCCGTAGGGGGGTGATGTATCATACTGCTCTTCACATATTTTCAGACATCTCTTCCAATAAAAATTTCTATCGGTACAATATCAACAATTACGGCTTTTAACATTGCAGTTTACAAAATATTGATTCATCCGAAAAAACGATGTGTTTTACAAAATCAGGATTACTACTCTATTTCCAGAGATACCTTCACGGTTGGGGTGTGGAGGGTCGAGCTTGGTATCACTGGGTAGAGTTTTAAAAAATATTAAGTCAATCAGACGTCTACTTTTGCAGTTTTATTTAGGGCTTCTATACTTTTTATACATAGTTTTTGTTTGTGTATTTATTCCTGCAATCTGTTCTAGGGCCTGTTCAAGACTTCCTTTCGCGGTTTTAAAAAAAATTTTAAAACCATCTGCATATTGCAAGCTCCAGCCTTATACTGACAGGGAAGATAGGTGGGTCGCCCCATGAGTTTTGCATTCCGACATGAAATTTCACTCTTGCATCCTATCATGCCCCTCCCTATTGGGATTCGAACCCGGTACCTCCCGATCCAAATGCCAAAGCTTTAACCACTGTGCTATTTAATCGGTTGAGTCACATTGTTTTAATACGATTACCATAAATGGATACAAAGTTTTCCAAATGGGAGGAAGTTCAGCATCGTGTAGTTAAATTGTAGATTATGATTAACACTGCTAATTCCACAGTGGTCTAGAGATTAGCAACGCTAACAATAACTTTATTTATTGCACGTTTAATAATCGTTGGAGATTTGAATTTCTGTCAAAAAATGTCCCATTTCTCTTTTTTTTTATACAATGGTTGCCTAATTCAGGTAAAGTCGAACGCAAATCCAAATTTCTTCATCTCATACATTGACTCCAAATGGATACACGACGCGTCATTTTAACTTAATCATTCAGGATTTTATCATTAAACAAATCACAAAAGTTATCAAATATTTCCGTGTTTTAGTAACTTTTACAAATAATATCGAAGAGTTATAAAATTTATTAAGAACCTATTACGAATATTTGTTACGAATAGTATAAAATTTTTTTTTATATTATTCCAGATAACATCGGAACAAGCACCTGTAACATATAAGAGCGTCCCAGACGAACCCCGTTTGAATGGTTTTACACCATTTGATTTAGAAAGTTGGTGGGGCCGACGAACTCATCAAAATATACAAATTTCTCGAGGACATCCGTAGAATCACCAATTCGATCACCCCAGACTTGAGACGTGTGTGTTTTCGACAAAAATTATAATTTATATAAAAAAAACAACTTTTTTTTATTATTTATATTACAAATCAACAACAAACAAACAACTAGAAATTTTTAAATTTTTATTTTTTAATGTTTTTCTAAGAAAAATTACTTATGTAATTAGAAATAGAAAAGACAAAAAAATCGATTTAATTAAATAGAATATTGCAAATGTATTCATATATACATTAATGTTACATATTATTATTATTGTTTTTATTTATATTGATGATCTTAACTCCTATATATTATAAAAAATTAAGATTAAAATGAAAGAAACAAAAATGTCATTTTTATTTTCTTTATACAAGAAAAATGTTGTTTTATAATTATTATTATTTTTGTATTTCATTTTAACAAAATTACAAAATAGAGCTAAATTTTATAATTCTACAGAATTCCATATATTATAATATATAATTTAACACAACAAAAGAAATGAAAGGAAAGTGAAGAAAATAGGCAAAAAAGAAAACAAAAATATAAAATCCAAATTTATATTTGGTTTAACAAAATTACAAAATAGAGCTAAATTTTATAATTCTACAGAATTCCATATATTATAATATATAATTTAACACAACAAAAGAAATGAAAGGAAAGTGAAGAAAATAGGCAAAAAAGAAAACAAAAATATAAAATCCAAATTTATATTTGGTTTATTTTTCACAATTGTAAATTTAAAAAAAACAAATTCCTTGTTTTATTTTTTGTGGATTTTCAGGAAATAATTTGACGTCCTTCAACTAATTACTGTTTACTTTTAACGCTTTTAAACTTTTTGAAAGACATTCAAAATATTCTGCGGAACAAAAAACAAGTGATTAATAAAAATGTGTTTATTAAGTATAATTACTGTTTATTTTATTTTAGGTTCAGATTCTGGAAATACGGTCGGAAGAAGCCTTAGCAATTTTTTGCATAAAATGTTTAGATAATACAGTGCGATCTATATATAAAACACTCGTTTTTCGTACAGTCGGGCTTTAAAAGGTATTAGATACGTGAATGAAAAAGGTACCAAGATTATTGCCACGGCACAAAGCTGCACGACGTAAATTTGTTAAGGGACTAATATGATACAGGACTGGTCAAATGGAATTGGAAAAATTTAATTCTACATTTATTATAATTAACCATTATTACTCAACAGGTGATTTTTCCGATATCTATATGGGCCAGATGGTATTCAGTACTATTGGAGGGATCTTAGAAAGGAACCAATGTACTTCCCAAAGGGAAATTTTAGTGGTGGAAATCTAATGGTATGGGGATTTTCTGCGGAGTAGATTGTCGTCTGAGAAAACCGCCTCACCTTTCCTGTACATTCATCAAGAGAAAATCAAGATAACGCCCCAATCCATAAGAGTCAAAATACGAAATCTTAGTTTGTGGAGGCCAATTTTAGGTTGGCCCGCTTGTTCTCCAGATCTAAATCCCATAGAAACTCTTTGGGGATTATTAGATAGAAAGTTTTACGAGAGTAACAGACGACCAATGAGTTGAAAATGCTTGGAACGTATTACCGAGAAATTATTGATTGGAAGTATGCCTAACAGGATTCTGGTGTTGGCCGAGAATAAGGCTCGTTGCAGCTAAGCTACGCGATGTTTGGCTCGTACTTGTAACTATTGCCAATATTATGGTTCTCACCTCACCGAGAAATACGTATAATGGTGACTTGAAGTCACCATTTTGGAGTATTTGGTATTATACTTGTTGCGGTGAGGTGACTAGTGTCAAATATACTCACCAATAATATACTGGTGAGTTCATAGTAATTTTTCAAGATGCATAGCAAAAAACGAAAACGTAAATAATCACGATGGATAGCAAAAAACGTAAGATTTTTTTCATAATAATTTTTATATAGGATTTTATTTTATAAAATTATTGCATAATAAAAAAATATTTCTAGGCATAAAATAAGAATTTCTAATGAAAAACACACGAAACATCAATATTGTGAAAAATGTATGTCCAAAACGCCAAAAATTATAATATTTCCAACTTAACAGCTAATGGAAATTGTCATAATAAACAAACACATCTCACCAAAATGAAACCGAGTACCATAATACAAAAATCTAACTCACACGACTTGGATTGGTGAGGTGACTCGCTCAGTGAGGTGAGGTGAGAACCATAATAACGTTTTATAGATTTTAAATGTATCGTTGCACACTAGAGCTAAGCTGTGGGAAATATGTTGCCCAAATTTGAGGCCACAGAAATAGTTTAGCTCGAGATGTCTTCGTCGTAAGGTCAGCTACATCGCTCACTCATACTTTGACAATAAATATGTATTTATTTGTGACATATACAATGTTGTGTGGGAAACAAAAACATCCTGTCAGTTCTATAGCAGCTTTCGTATGGACAACATTATTCAAAGTGGTAAATAGAATTTTCGTTTGTGTAAAACGAAAGTGATTTTATAGTAGTGAGGTGTGGATAAAAAGTGAAAATAAACAGCCAATAAATAAAACATTGTGGAAAAAGCGAAAAATAAAACATTAAAACGAATAGGAACAGTGACTAAATGTGTGACGCGCAGGCGTCAATAAATAAAGAGCAAACTACCAAGTTAAATGAAAATAGAAAATGAAAAGTGGAAGACAATAGAAGTGAAAAAATAAAATTTGTGAAAAATGAAAACCGTATGAAAAAATCAAAACGAAACAACAAAACCCTTCAAAACAACATGTCTTACAATGGCCGAAAAGATGGACGGAATCGAAAGTGAAGAAAAGACAAATATCGAGGATTTCAAAGGATTTGATCCACCAGTACAAACAAAAACGAAAAAAGAAGATATACCAGATAATAAAACGGAAAATATCACAGGGAAAAACGAAAAGACCGGTAAAAATAGATACCAACCGGGGGACATCGGGCCTTATTATGTCGTAATAGAAAAAAAGGGATAGAGGACATAGTAATCGCCGAAAAATTAAATTCATTAATTTTGGAAAAATCCTTTCAATCAGACAGTTTGGCAAGAATAGAGTCAAGGTACAAACCAGAGAACTAGACACCGCAAACAAAATATTAAACAGCGTGGATTTGGAAAGAATACATTTCTGTTCATCATATCTACCAAATTTCATGCTTGAAACAATACGCTTCATAAACAAAATACCTGAAAACAGACATGGAGATATTAAAGAAAAATATCTCATCGAACACAAAAATAACAAATATAGAAAGGATAAGCAGATGGAAACACCGAAAAAAGGTTGAACCAACTACAACAATAAAGGTGGATTTACATATCCGACGATTTTTCTGCGCCGAACATCACGTGACACATTCAACCAATCAGAAAGAACTTCTTCGCCGAATTTTCGGCACGGCGAAGACATGAACAAAATTTATCTTTTCGGCGCGACGTCACAGCACACATCGATAAAAAAAATTCTTTTGTTTTTTTATTTTTTCTACGATTTGACATTGTATACAAAATATTGTTTATGTATGTATGTGTGAAAAAAAATCGACGGATATGTAAATCATCGGTAATATAGCGTTCGCCGAATTTTCTGCGGCAAGCAGCTTCGCCGAAAAATCGTCGGATATGTAAATCTACCTTAAAAGTAACATTCCGCTCAACAACACTCCCCCATAAAATTTCCATCTATCACGTATATAGAAGAGTATCATACTATATACCTAAACCCTTACAATGTAAAAGATGTTTACTTTATGGTCATTCCTAAAAACATTGTAATGGTAAAGAAAAATGTAACAACTGCGGGGAACAAGAACATAAAAAGGCAAACTGTAAAAATTAAACGAAATGTTATTACTGTGGGGAAAACCACTCACCTAACTACTTTTTATGCGAAGAACATAAGAATCGAAAGAAAATAAAATACCTTACAAACAAAAAGAGTTTCATACGGTGAAGCCAGAAATACAGTAAAACCAAAGATACAAAAGGAATTTAATCTAGAAAAGGAAAACTTTCCCCCAATCAATAATAGCAGAAATGATAGAGAGCTGGAATTATTAAAGGACGAGATGAAAGAAATAAAAACCAAATTGACAAATGAAAACCAAACACTAAAAAAAGAAATCAACGGATTACAGAACTACATAACAGATACGGCAAACATGAACAGGAAGATACAAGCAACAGCATAACAACTAGTAAAGCCCTCAAATAAAGGACCAGAATTAGACGTAGTCGTTTTGACAATGCTCGAGCAAATCAAAGACTGATAGATTTTTAGACATCACCGATGAGTAAGTCCCTCAACATAGCACACATCAACATAAGAAGCCTAAGGCAAAATAAAGACGAATTGGAAGACTACATTAACAATGAAAGGATGGACATCACTTTTCTAAGCGAAACCTGGACAAATGAAAACAGCAAAATAAAATAAAACGCAGATCTACCTCAAACAAAGACCGGATGGTTACGGAGGCGTGGGATTGGTCAACAACAATATAAATTCTCGACAAATCAAAATTAACACAAAATACCAACCAATAGAGGCTATAAAAATTGAAATAATTAACACGAACAAAGAGATACAAACCATAATTGGGATATATATCACTCCCAATATAAATAATAATATAATAAATTTAAATTATTATTAATGACAATAATAACATCAAACCAATAATAATGGGAGACATAAATGCACATCACCCTGCTTGGGAAAACAATAGCCATGATGATAAAAGAGGGAAAATACTAGCTAACCTAGGGCGGTATGTTGTACCATCACTTCGAATCGAAATTCGAAAAAGTCGAATGGCGGTATGTTGTATCATTTTCGAAAAGCAAAAATGATACAACTTCACTTTTTCGATTCGACTTTTTTCGAATTCAACTTTTTTCGATTCGAAGTGATGGTACAACATACCGCCCCTAATCTCAACATCGAATTACATAATATTAAATAACGGCGAACACACCTGGATGGGATCAAAAGGAAGGAGTTCAGCAATAGACATATCACTCATAACCAAAACCTAACAAATAAAGTAAACTGGACAATAGATAGAATTAAAAATGGACACACAGATCATCTACCCATAAGAATTAAAATAGGAGACCAACACATATAGCGCACAATCACCGCCAAGAACCAACTATAAGAGAGCCGCAGACGAAATAAAAAACTTAAATCCAAACCATACATTTGATTTAATAGATTACGAAACCGAATTACAAAATATAATAGAAAACAACACCATAATAATAGAACCAAATAATAAATTTTTACCAAAAGTTTGGTGAACGGAGAAAATTAGGTCACTATAGGAAATTAAAAAACAGAAATTAAAACTATATAACAATAATAGAAGAAACAGATAAATAGAAATAGAACTAAAAGAGCATCCAGCAAACTAAGATTGGAAATTAGGAAGGCAAAAAAGAAATCGTGAAAAGAATTTATAAACGAAATAAACCCTAACCTCAACACCAAAGTGTTATGGAGTAGAATTAGAATGTTCAACAACAGGAAAGGGGAAAGGAACAATATATATAGCAGCGAAGACAACATGGAAAAATTTTTAGCGCACAGCCTGGTAAATTCAAAAATAGAAAAAGGAAATCAACTCACCCTAACAATGACCCACACAAACAAGGACGAATTCAATTCGGAGGAAGTACGACAAATAATCCGCAGCAGCAAAAACACCGCACCAGGAGTGAACAAAATATCATACAAAATACTAGAGGGACTACCGGAGAGACACATAGTCAAATTAACGGAACACCTAAACAATATATGGGATAAACAGGAGTTCCCAGAAATCTTTGGCAAAACCAAATAAAAATATAAATGAAATAGAAAGTTATAGAGGCGAACTCACCTATACTCAACAATCGCCAAAATTTCAGGAAAACTAATAAAGTCGAGAATTAACAAAATCACGGATCAATTAAATATCTTGCCGAACACTTCACATGGATTCAGGAAAGGAAAATCTAGATCAGACTACATACATCACTTAATCAACATAATGGGGAAAATAATCAACACATAATAATAATCTCAACTGACATAGAAAAAGCATTCGACAGAGTGAATATAAAGAATTAATTTTAGACCCCCTAAGCCCCGATTTAATAGAAATACTTCAAAATTTGGCAACAAATCGTTAATAAACAGAAACATAATTTTCCAATCTGGCAACAAAGTAAAAGAGACTACAACCAGTACCGGGCTTCCCCAAGAGGACCCCCTAAGCCCCGATTTATTCAATTTATATACCAGCCAACTACACAAAATTAACAATATGTACGTAGAAATATTACAATACGCGGACGACTTCCTAATGAGAATTGCAGCTAGTGATAATTAAATGTAGCCGAAAGAATGGCGAACAAATATATACAGGAATTCAACCAAATGTTAAGCAAAATCAATTTAAATATGAAGCCAAACAAAACATCATTCATTATCATCAAGAAAAGACGGATAGATCAATCGATAAAAATAAAAATAATAACATAGACATAAAACAAAGCAACCAGATAAGAACAATAGGATTCAACATAGACACAAAATTAAATTTCCATGAACAACATAGACAGCTGAAAAACAAATGTATAATCGCCACTAACATAATAAAAATCTTCGATAGAAAAAAGGGAGGGGCACATCCCTCAACATTATTGAACCTACACAAAAATCTCACAGAGAGCGGAATAAGATACAGCGCAGCCATAACATCTAGCAAAAAGAGTATAGATATACTGCCAAAAATAATAAATACGGGGATTGGTACATGCCTAGGGCTAACAAATAGTATACCCATAACAGCGGTAATAACAGAAACAGGATACCTACCTATCCATCTAAAAATAGACTACTTCAACTACACTTACATCGCAAAACAACTGTACAACAACACTACACTAGGCCGCAAACTGAGAAGCAACAAATGCCATGGAACATCAAAGGAAACATACATAAAATACAAAGAACTATTGGATAAAATACCAACTAAAGCACCTGATGAAAAGCTGGAGGAAACAAATATAAAAATAAATATAACATTACACCACCAACTACAGGACATAAACAAGAACAACATAATACAACTGAAACAAATAGCAACAAACCACATAAAAGAACACAGTTCCTATGCGATAACATATACAGATGAATCAATATAAAAAGGGAAAAAGAGCGATAGGTATATACAATAACGAAACCTTTAGCTACATATAACAGAACCACTCTCGATACAATCAATCGAAACAATAGCGATATTAGAAGCAATCAAGATAGCAAACTACAACAACATAAAAGAATTAACAATAGTCACAGATTCACTATCAGCATGCATATCTTTTAACAATTTTAGAAGTAAAACACACACAAAACACTTCGAAAGGCAGATACACAAATTATCAATAAAATACAAGATGAACATACAAATAATATAGATTAGCCACATAGGACTATACGGGAACGACGAAGCGGATATAGCCGCCAAACAAGGGAAAACCACCAGAAGAGCAATCACTACAGAAACACCAGAAGAAGAAGACATCAACATGAAGAAAAACCTGGGGCGGTATGTTGTACCATCACTTCTAATCGAAAAAAGTCGAATTTCGAAAAAAGTCGAATCGAAAAAGTGAAAGTTGTATCATTTTTGCTTTTCGAAAATGATACAACATACCGCCATTCGACTTCTTTCGAATTTCGATTCGAAGTGATGGTACAACATACCGCCCCTGTGGCATTATTCTGGTAATTCCCTGGGAATAAGGAATGGGGAAAGATTTTATATGTAATTTCTATTTTAAATTTTTTTTCTGGCATACTGAGGTAAAAATCTAGTGGTAATTTTTTTGAAAACAAAATAAAATTGGGAATAATTTTCCCTGCCAATTTAGATATGGAAAAATTATTCCCAATTTATAAATGTTTACATCAAACTTTTCTCCTTAGTAGGCCGGAAAAAAATATTTGAACTGAAATTGCATATAAAATCTTTCCCCAATTCCCTATTCCCAGGGAACTGCCAGAATAGTGCCACTGATGTATGAAAAATGGAATACCCAATTCTTGAATAGAACAGCAATAAAAAGGATACAACACAAGAATAGCATTAAAGGGATAGTTGGGAAGAAACCATGGTTCCATAAATTAAACCTAGATAGCGATACCATAAAAAGATTGACAAGACTGAGGACAAACCATACTTTCGACAAAAAATACCTAAAATTAATAAAAAAAGGTGGAAGATGACAAATGCGAAGCATGCAACACAAATGAACACGCTAGACATATAATCGAAGATTGCAAAAGATATTACAACATAAGGACAAAATTTAAATCGGTAATGAATAAAAAAGTACAAGAAATATTAGCTGATAATAAACAGGAAGAATACACTGAATTAATCGCCTTTTTAAGAGAAATCAATGCGGAAATTTAATAAGGGAAGATAACCTACATCAAGGGAACCAATTAAAACATCAACAATAAAAATGGAACATAGTTTCACATATTAATCACGAAACATAAAAATACAAATAATTATTGGAACGCACAGACAAACCGTACATTGGATCCGCCACTCCATACTTTGATTCTTTCGTCGTGATTCTATCATTTCCAAAGATCAGTTGATTCTTTGCGCGCTTCTTTCCGCATTTCTTTGTTTATGTATGTGTGTAAAATTATATTTTTTGATTTATTCGCATTGTTATCAAAGTTTATTATTTGCTGCAAAAAGTGCTTCTTTGTTTGAAAAATAATATTTTTCCTCTCGAAACTGAAATTAACCTAAAATTAACCCAAAAACGACAAATAAACAAGGTGTCCTTGAAATATTTATCTTTGTTGTAGTGCGAGAATCAGTTGAATCAAAAAAAAAAAAATGTTGCTGAAAAAAGAATCAAAAATTTCCCCACCAAAAAATTAGTTTGTGGGTGAAGGGGAAAGAAAGGAAGAAAGAATCAAAGTATGGAACGGCGGGATAGTGGGAAATTAAAAAAAAAATAAAATTAAATGTCATATAAAGAACATGTAACCGAACTGTAAATTTTGGTGATGTGAACGATAATGTTCAAGCCAAACAAATAAATTAAACTATAAGAAAAAAATATCCTGTGTAATGAAATATTAGCTACAGCGCATCCCCAATAGAATTCCTTTAACTTCTTCCTTACAGAAAAGAATGAAAACAAAAACTTGAGAAAAAAAGAAAATATTTCTCAAGTTTTTTTTTCATACTTTTCTGTAAGGAAAAAGTTAAAGGAATTCTATTGGGGATGCGCTGTCTGACCGCATATGAAGCTTAGCGGAAGTGTGCAACGGGCCGACAGCGTATTAATTTTTTAAAATTTTATTTATTTTATTGAAGTTTAAACGTCTAATAAAAAGTGGTTATATAGCACAATACATTTTTAATATATGTATGAATTTTTTGTACGGAGAGAAGGCGATGGGAATGGTTTTATTATTATTTAAG
Source organism: Nephrotoma flavescens (assembly GCA_932526605.1). NCBI lineage: Eukaryota > Metazoa > Arthropoda > Insecta > Diptera > Tipulidae > Nephrotoma > Nephrotoma flavescens. The sequence goes on along the minus strand of OW052220.1, from coordinate 249,839,430 downwards.
TGTATTTCGTAATCATTCTCCATTTTCCATTGTTACTATTATTATTTTATTTTTTATTTTAACAAATCCAAAAAAACGATTGGTTATAGTGTTACAAAACAACTGTTTTTGGGTAAACTATTAGTCGGTTAATTAGCGGAATTAAGTTAATTGCAATAAAGTACATTGCTTTAAAAATTTGCAGATGTGATGATCAAATATGTGCAGATCTCTCTCCACGGCATTCTTTTATCGGGTATGTGGTGTCGAAAAGAACAATGAACATGATTTGAGTTCTAAAAAGGCATTGCGTTATTTTTCATATTAGTCATGTAAGTTCATAAGTATATTACTCACATTCTATTGTTTCGACCAAGCTTATAATTACCGTGTGTATTCTATTAAAAATTCTGAATTTGAATATAATCAAAGCAATTAATGAAACCTTCCAAATGTTAGTTTTTAATTCATGATAAAGTTTCGCGGCCTTTCATGCATCACATTTCGTATAATAAAAAAAATATTTTAGATTAATAATATTTGATAACAATATGTTGCTCTGCACTCATTATTAGATCTCAACAGAGTAGCACAGTATTACTGCAAGAACGCAACAGCACTGTCACAGCAAAAGATATTGGCGTCATCAATTGGTAACAATACACGGTCAAGAGATTTGGAATACAACATAATCCGTTCAGTTGTAGGCAGTAAGCCGTCAATGAATAGAACTAGCAAAGCATAGTTCTATTCATTGACGGCTTACTGCCTACATTATTATCTTCAATTATTATCTTCAATTTGCTCTTATTCACAAATCAAAAGAAAAAGTGGATCGCGAAATTGATAATATTCCTCCAAAGAAAATAATAAAATCTTCATATTTAATATTGAAAATATAGAAATTAAATCCTATTGTAGTGGTTGGTTTATGATGTCTTGCAAGGCATTCTATCGAGAAAAAAACAATACACCATAGGTTCCTCTAGCGTTTGGACAATGTTCATAATATGTAGCTATAGGTACTTTTATACAAAGAATTCTCATTTAGGGTTAAAATTAACAAGAACCAAAGGGAAGGAACTATGAATCCAAGTTGTAGAATTCCTATCCATTCAAAAGAGAGGGCCATACTACCAACTTTTTATGGCCTCAAATAGACGCTATGAATGTGAACAACCTTTGGTTTCAACAAGATGGCGCCACATGCTATACAAACCAAACAACAATCGATGTCTTGTGTGCCAAATTTCACAACCGAATAATCAGTCGTTTTGGAGATGTCAATTGGCAGGAGCGATTTGACGCCGTTTTTCATTGTTAAATCGGAGACGACAACCTATACAATAAAAAGTCTTAGAATAGAAGCGAAAGTGAATAGCGGGAAAATTTTAAGGGTTTTACAGGGAAAATGGTGGTGTGATTAAAGTTAATTGTAAATGGTGTTTAAAGTGAATTAATAAATAATTGTAGAAATTATTTGTGGTTATTTTATTGTTTGTGGATAATAACGGGAAAATTAATGTGGAAATATTCCTGGTAGGGGTGTATGTATTTCGGTAGTAATGTAAGAGATATTATTTCCAGTATTTTTGGGAATATTCTGAAAGTTGTGTAAATTACGAGAATGGGTGTTGTGAGGGGGGGCGGGGGGGGGGGGGGGGGGGGGGGGGGGGGGGGTATAGTACCGGATTTGACAAAGCAAATTCGTAACATTATTTTTTTTTAATTCGGTATGACTGATGGAATAGGTCTCTAAAATGGTTTTTAGATGAAGTTCCGTTATAAATCCACTAGTCCGGAACAAGCAATCTCTTTCTAATTCGATTATTGTGAAATTGGATATGTTTGATGAAAACTGAATTTGAAAATGATTTATGAAGAAAGTTTAGGAATAAGGCTAACTGATAGGGCAAATTCGGAGTACCCTGTAACCCTAATAAATTTATTATATTTTGATAGGACACCTAGACGCCTCAATGTGGTTACATTATCAGGTTATTTTTGGATTAATGTTTGATAAGGTCATTGAATCCTGGCCAGGACTGAGGGCTGCTGGAAACTGCATTGTGCAAATTTTGGAATAAATATTTTACTTCGACTTCCTTGGCATCTCTTTTATTAATTGAACACGCCAAGGTGTTAAATAAGTTTCTAAATAACTTGTCTTAATTCTCTTCAGATAATTCGCCAGAATTTTCGGAAAATTAACAAAAGTTCAATCCCTTGAAACTTGAAGGTATCACACCTTTATTAATTGTATGAAAACTGAATTAAGTTCAGTATGATTCCCAGATCAGATAATCCTCAATTATACGAACATCATATCGACTCATATCCTATTTATAAATAACAACTGCGACTGTTTTAAAAGTTGCTGTTAATAGAATTATACCGATAGTCGGCAGAAATAAAATATTTCTGGAACATTTTGGCTTCTGCAATGAGCACTAAGCTTTATGATTAGGCACATAGAATAAGTAATGTTTCCCCAAAGATCGTGACCTATACGCTAAAATGGCTATAACGAGGTATAAAAACTAAAGTTGGTCTAAATGTTCGGCAATAATTTTTCGAAGTCAACGGAGGAATTGTATTTCACATTTTAAGTTGTAGCTTTTTTGATGCGCTTTAATAACCGTAGAACTATTTGGCCCAATAATTTGGGTTAAAATCTTAACTAATACAAACTCATTTCTATCAACTTTATTTTTAGATAGGCGTTCAACTCGATTTGACCTAGATTTAACTTACTGGATTCTAAATATCAGTTTTTATCCTATTATAAAATATTTTGTACAAGGATTCTTCCAAATCACAATAGCACGCGACAATATTTTCCTATTAATAAACTAATTAAATTTATAAGTAAAATTCCCACCCCCTTGAAATCATTAATCAAACATAAATCTTGACACTTAATTACATTATTTCACATTAAAATCGTTAGTGTTACAAATTGTTTCGGCCGAAATGGTTAAATTTACAAAATCTTTTTTAAAACCGATTTATTATCCATCTAAAGTTGTAGCCCTTTTTCCAATATCGTTGGCTTTGGATGGAACACCAACGTTTTCGCTACGGCAAAATATTGTTACAGTATTGATTGCAGCATCCTATTCAATTTTTCATTTATGGTCTACCCAAGTTTTGCCAATAGATCAGGATAATTTCATTGGGTCGCTTATCGACAACTATAACGAGTATGTCGGTGTATTTATTGTAATCTCAACAGTTGGCATTTGTATTTTGAAACAATTCAAAATTATGGATTTGATTAATAATTTGAATGAGTTTGATCGGATTTTCCTGATACACTATCAATTGAAAGTCGATTATGCGCTTTGGATAAAGTAAGTACTAATATGGTGTGCGCCTTAATTGACTAAATTAACTAAACTAAGTTCAGACCAGAAGTTCGTGAAATTTGAAAACAGGTGTCACTAAAATGAATTTTTTAATCTGTGTGTAGATTATTTGTTAATTTACGTGTGTATTTAGTTTAGTCGACTAAAGCCACATATCAAAATTTCTCTAAAATGTTATAATTATATAACGTGTAACTCATGTATTTTTAGGAAAATAACTGCGCTCACAATTGGCACGCTTTTAGGACTCGCTCTCACCGAAAAAATTAATTGTCTACTCTTTATATCTGACCAGCCAACGTATTCTTCCTTATGTGAATTGATGTGTATATTCCCATTATACGTAGGAATTATGAATCAGATCCAGTTTGTTGCATTTTTAGAATCATATCGTAACCGTTTTCAATTACTAAACGAATTCGTAACCAATCAAGGTGATTCGAAAATTGGTGGAGAGATTTCCGGCAAAAATGTTCATAACTATCGGGATATTAAAAAAATTAAGATCATAATGCAACTCACCGCGAACCTGTACAAAGGCACACAACTATTAAACTCGTGTTTTGGTTTGCGTTATCTCATTGTCACCTTATATCAATTTTTTGCTTGTACAACTCTATCGTACGATATTTTTCGGAAATTGATTAATTACGAAAAACTGATTTTAAAATTGAATTCTAATCTTGTGGATGACCTACTCAGCACCGTGCTGTGGGCCTCAATATTTCTATTCGAAATATTTGTCGTCGCATTAATTGCGAATATGACGTCAAACGAAGCAAATCAGATCAGACATTTGTTCAATAATTTTATTGCACCTACCAAGAATTTTCTTAGCCCAAGGGAGGGTTTCGTATATCAAAATCATGTACGTCATCTGGCATATCAAGTATTGCACCAGCGTGTTGCGTTTATGGCGTGTGGTCTGCTCGAGATAAATATAAAATTTTTCTTTGCCATGGTCGGTGCTATAACCACATACTTGATAATATTGATACAATTTGATATAACACAGAGTGAGGATATTACTATGAATCGAACTCGTTATTCAGCAGTTTAATCAAAACATGCGTCAACCATTGTTATCAGAAACATTTGCAATATGTAATATAAAATTAATTCTTTATCAATACGAGCGCGTGCATTTTTAAATAAATTATATGAAATGAAATCTTTTGATCTGAATATTGTTTCTTTTTTATTTAAATAAAATTACGGTAAATTTTGCATGATCCATTCAACATAATGTGATACTTTCACATGAATAGTTGGTACACCAGTGGACGCGCACGGTGTAAATCCCCATGATACAATGCCGACAAATACATCACCTCCAGGAGTACGTTGAACAAGACCAGCACCACCGTCACCTGTACATCCACCAATTCCACCGGTCAATGGGCCAGTACAAAGATTTGAATCTGTAAAGGGTGTACCGGACCCTATGGCAGCCAGACAGTCGGCATGTGGTATAATTGGTACGAATATTTTTTGTAACACATCTGGATGGTTTGGTGTAATAGTACTAGATGAAGTAGCGCCCCAACCAGATAAGATGCCAACACCGAGAGCAATTTCACGAATTTGAGGTAATACAACTGGTTGAATTAGAACACCAAAGTCGAACATTCCTCCGAGGATACCCTAAAAAATATGTACTACTATAGTTTGACGAACATTCTCTTAACAAATCAGAACACTCACTAAAGCAATATCATCTGAATCAACGCCACCACTGTAATCCGGATGTATAATACGACGAATAATTTGGAAACGTTGATCGGTAGTTTGTCCTAAACGGTAAATTCCAGCACGTGCATCTATACGTCCGAGATCTGATGATTCAGTAAAACATTGTGCAGCTGTAACAATAACGTTTCCTCGTACGATAGTACCACTGCATATGTGTTGTGTTAGTCCCAAAAATATCCATTGAAGGGCTACGTGATACGGAAATTCCCCTTCGAGTGCATCAACACCACCAACAATGCGGCCACTTTGTAGTCCAAGAGTCCTACTTCTGACTGTTTATATAAAAATATAAATTTTAATTCATTTCAGTTTAAAGTGTAACATTTATTACTTACATGTCGTTGGTGATGGTAAAGCTGAGGCAGCAACCACCAATAATAATCCAATAGCGATTACCTTCATTTTCAAAAATTACAATGCAATTATTATCGAAACAGCGAATTTGGGCTTTATATAACCAATGCTGTTGCTAGATATCGGCTTATCAAAAATGATCGCAGGCTAAGTTAAACGTTTTATTTTTGGACATATTTCAACTATTGCACATTAATAAAACACTTTGATTTAAATGATAATTGTATTATATTTAAATAAAATTATGGTAAATTCTCGTTGATCCATTCAACATAATGTGACACCTTGGTATGGATTGTTGGTACGCCTGGGGACGCGCATGGCGTGAATCCCCAAGATACAATCCCGACAAGTATGGCACCATCGACAGTGCGTTGAATAAGTCCAGCACCGCCGTCACCTGCACATCCACCAATACCGCCCGATAATGGTCCGGTACAAAGATTTGAGTCCACAAAAGGTGTGTCATGTCCTATGGCAGCAATACATTCAGCATGTGGTATGATTGGCACTGTTATTTTTTGTAAAGCATCTGGATGATTAGGTGTTATTGTACTAGATGAGGTTGCTCCCCAGCCAGATAGCACGGCAGCTCCAAGAGCAATTCCTCGAATTTCAGGTAATACAGCTGGTTGGATTAATATCCCGTAATCAAGTGATCCCCCAAGGATACCCTATACATAATTGTTTTATTTATTAGAAGCACTAAACCACAATGTAAAAATTACTCACTAAAGCAATATCATCTGAATCAACACCACCATTATAATTTGGATGCACAATGCGACGAATAACTTGGAATCGTTGTTCTGTGGTTTGTGATAAACGATAAATCCCAGCACGAACATCAATACGTCCTAGATCTGATGATTCAGTGAAACATTGTCCTGCTGTTACTACAACATTTGGTCGTAAAACTGTAGCGCTACAAATATGTTGGGTTAAGCCCACGAAAACCCATTGAAGTGCGACATGGAACGGGAATTCACCTTCTAGTGCATCTACACCACCAACAATTCGACCACTCTGTACTCCTAGAGATCTGCTTCTGACTATAAGGAAATGTGAAATTCACTCCAAATATTTTACAATGGCTAAATTGCATAACTTACAAGTACTAGGTGATGGTAAAGCTGCAGCAGCAGCAACTAATAACAAAACAGTGGTGATTACTTTCATTTTCAAAATTTCTAATGAAACTATTATCGGAATAGTGGAGTTAGTCTTTATATAACCAGTGCTATGAGCCTATTGAGATTGTGGCTTATCAACTAAAATAGATTACCAACTATTAATAGTCGAATAGGCCATACCCATACTTGTGCTAACATTTTTAAATATCTGTCATCTGAAATAGTCAAACCATTCAAATTCACGCCAAATCACATTATACTACACAACTGTTATCAAATGATAAGATAGATAATAAAAAAAAAAAAAATAATTATGAGGCCTTTGTCATGATGTTTTATTGAATTGGATTGCATTTGCTGTTATTCAACAAAGTGATATGATCTGTCGATGTAAAATTTAATCTGAGAACATCCGATCAATCCTTTTATTCTACTATATAATGTCAAAAGTAGCATAGCGATTATGAATAACTTTTGTAGACTGTTATTGTAACGATTGTGACGAATTTAAAGTACAACACTGTTTTAACTACAAAACACTTGTGTTGAAGTGATTGATAGATTGTTATCACGATGTACCTACAAAATATAAGTCAAAACAATTCGTTTCTGTTTTTGGAAATTTATCGTGATATAATTCACAGTAAGTTCATAACAAAAATGATGATACTAAGTGTCAACACTAGCACTCGTGCTTACCAAGCTCATCTGTTCGATTGTTTGATAATATGAGGGGTGTTCAATATGTTCGGTAAATCTATATATGAAATAACGGTAATCGAAATTTTTTATCATGCTTTTTTTATTCCTCTTTTTGGCCAACCGATAAAAAAAAAATCGCCAAGCATAAAAAATTTGAAAGATAAACGCGATTTTACGGTTCGCAATTACTGTCAGGTGGTATACTTGTCCCACCTGTTCCACCCACTATAGTTAATTTTGTTTAGGTTTTGCAGTTACCATTAGATTTATTGAACAGTTGTTAAAGGTACTGATTCGTTACTGCACTAACAGTCTAACAAGAACAATTTCGGTTCTACGTAGTTCCATGCCTGAAATATGCCACTTTAGAAAAAATCCGCCGTTTTGGTAGTGTTGAAAAATTATTCGTTTATTGTACTTGTGATATTGTCTGAAAGGTCTTGGAAAAAACAATTTTGTTATCAAACCTTGAATAGTTCTTGAGGAATGTCATAAATATCATGACTGCGTGATTGCGTTTGAAATCTTGAACAAAGAAACAACAATATTGTTACCAGAACTTTAGATCAAAAATCAACCGTTATCACTCCTAACTAGCTAAATTATTAGTTTATCATAAAATATATACGAGGCGCATATCATTGAAACAGTTTTAAAGAATGACACAAATTTAGTTGAAGCACATTAATACTCTAAACTTTCATTGTGGTGGTGATGCAAGCAGTTATATTAAACTACTCTTATGAATGTCATCATGTGACATAAAACACCAGTTTAGGCGTATCTAGGTTTTAGTTTGTAATAGAATAAATGGGTGTTACATCTAATTGAACAGGTTTTGAAGAATTTAACAAATTTAGGTGAAGCACCTTAGTACTCCAAACTCAGTTTTCTCTTTCTGATATAAACATGCGGTATATCATTCTTGAGGTTTGGACAGCGCAAATATTATTAATATTTGCAATTTAATTCATAAATCAACGTCGCTGGCGGTAACAAGTACGACGCCGGAAACAGTTACATTTTGCTCATTCCCAAATTCCCAAATTTAACTTAAGTACCTTAGTACAACAAACTATGGTTGTTGCGCAGTTTTCAGACAAAATTTTCCTCGTTCTTATATTATATCATTTATATGGTTTTGGGCTAAGCAAAAATTGTGTTATAAGCAAAAGTAATTCAGTTCACGAATCCACCGTTTTGGCGCAGGCAACAAGCTATTTGTTTATTATAGAATATATTCGCCTTCAAGGCGCTACTAAAAGCGTCGTTGTCCCCCGAGCCAATGGTGGTGTAAATTCATTTATATGTCAAATCGCATAGGAAAATGGTGCAAGGTAAGTTTTGTATGTGTAATGTTGATGGAGATCCAACCAGGTGCAATTGAAGAAGTGTGGAAATTTATGGATGTAAGTTAAGATGGATGTTACAGATGTATGGTGAAACAAATGCTGATGTTAGGCAAATCTGATGATGTTACGGTAGCAAATTTTGAATAAAAAAAAACTTAAACACTGATTTGAACACTTTACTATTTTAATTAGAATCCAAAAGAGTTTTATTATTTATAATTTAATAGTTAATTTTTAACAACTTGTTAGTTCGCCAGTTCGAAGTGAATAGAATGTTTTAATTTTTGCAATATAGTTTTACAAATTTAATTGCAATATAGTTTTACAAATATGTACGTTTTTTCATCAAGTTTGAATTTTTTAATTAATGTAGATTGTATCAAGTTTGAATGTATAAATGTACCATTAATAATATTATATAAAGTACTAGATCGATATACTATGTAGCAAACATCGATATAAGAATATAGCAAATAAGGTAGCAAATTACATTGTAAAATACACTCGTCGTACTACTACTCTAGTACAACATTAAATAATGAACATAATGACAGCTTGAATAACAAGTGTTGTGTTTATAAAGTGCATCGAATAATAATACAAAAGATAAGTATTTAAATTAAATTTAACTATATAAAATTGTTAAATAAGTTCTTAATTTTAGGTAATTGCTAATTGGATTAAGTTTACAATGGTTGGTAAATATAAGTGAGATATCCTTTTGTGTACTAAAATAATTTTGTTTACTTTTAGGTTATATCAAATTTAAGCATTTTCTTGTGATGAAAAAGCTTCTAAATAAATAGTGGATTTAACATAAAACTAGTGTTGTTATTTCTCCAAACAAGTTTTAATTTGAATTTATTATTATTTTGCAATATATTACACCGCGCAGATGAATATAATGTTAACACTAATAATGTAGACGATTTTCGTGTCACAGTTGAATCTCGAACAAACTCAAACAATATTGGGAACTTCTTTTACTTTTATTTATAAACTATTTATATTTCCTATTTTTTGCATCTACGCTACTTTATGTCCACTCTTCGACTACTCTTCTTCTGTGTTTTTATTTTATACTTCCTTTTCTTATTTCTTCTTAGCGCCATTTCCGCATCTATCGAAGAACACGAAAACTTAGCAAAAGTAGCCAAGACGCAACCAACAAAACTACAACAATAATAAATTAATAATAATAACGTTTGCTACTGAAAAAATATAAATATACATATATTAATTTTAGGAAATCAATCCAGAATTAATTAGGAAAATTAGCTGGAGAGTGCCGATTTGTTTTTATATTGGGAGTATTACTTAGTTTTTGTGGATTTTTTTGCAGAAAAACACGTTTATTTCTATGAAATGGTAAATTTTATTTTAATCAAAATATTTTCCATCGTTATCTATGACTTTCGACCATCTCTCTGGCAATTTATGGATTACATCGAAAAAAATGTTTGTCTTTTGGTGCGATCCATTCATCGAGCCATTTTTTGATTACCTCGTGGGTTCTGAAGTGCTGGTATTGACGATCGCCTTGCATTGATCGGAAAAAAATTGTAATCTGATGGGGCACAATCTGGTGAATAAGGAACATGCGGTAGAATTCCCCATTTAAGTACTTCCAGCGTACTTTTTACTTGTTTTTCGAAATGTGGTCGAGCATTGGCGTGCAGCAAAATCCCTTTACGCCTGTTGTTGGCTGGAATCAGGCGGTTTTCGTTCATTGCATGGTACAAATTTATCAATTATTGTTGGTAACGTTCACTAGTAATAGTTTCGCTCAGTTTTAGCAGCTCATAGTACACCACTCTTTTCTGATCCCACCAATTTTACAACATAACCTTACTTCCATGAATTTTTCGTTTTGCTGTTGATGTGGATGGTTCGCATAGATGCATAGATCCATGATTTTTTGCATTTAGGGTTATGGTAAATCAACTTTTCATCGCCAGTCACAATTTGAGCCAAAAAATGCCATCTTCGGTGTCTTGTAAGCAAGGTATTGCAAACCATTAAATGATTTTCAACGTTGGCTTAGTCATAGTTCATGTGGTCCCCATTTTCCTCCTTTATCATTTTTATGGCATGTAAACATTGCTGAGTTTTCTTTCAATAGTGCTTCCAATTCTTCATCTTCGATTTTTTTTGGTTGACCAGAACGTTCTTTGTCACTGACATCAAACTCACCACTTTTGGATCGTTTAAACCAGTTTTCGCAAATTTGTTGTATTGGTGCATGTTCACCATAAGTTTCTTAAAGCAAACGAAAACTTTCAGCAGGTTTTTTTTTTGATTAAAGCAAAAATGAAATGCTTCCCGCAACCGCAAATGCTGTTTTGTTGGTACGAAATTCGACATGTTTAAACGGGATTAAATAATATGTTGTTTACGCTTTCACGAATAATGACAAACTAAATTTTAATGTGGAATGTCAACACTTTAAAACGCCATAGATGTCATTGTAAAAGAATGTTTAGTACTAAAGTTACGCCGTCCCTTAGAAAATCCAAAAAACTAAGTTATACACCCAATAATTGTAATTGTCGTTCTACGATGTCTGATAAAAAATTTGATATTTCAATATCAGTCATTATTGACTATTGCGGTGGCTTTTACAACGATCACGTATGGAGACTAATACTGGAAAACTTTCATTTCCTACTCCAGTAGTACCACGGATAGAAAAACACAAAATCTTTAATGAATACTTAAACTGTTTGGGCTGTAATTTAGTTGCATTACAGCCTAACAAACTAACTGTTTTGGTAAATATATTTTTATCAAATTAATTTAATTTACAAATTACTGACGTTATTTTGCTATGCAGTTTGACATATAAATAAATTTATACCACCATTAGCTCTAGTTGAAAAATATCCGGCAGATGTCAGCTACTTTGCTTTAAAAACCGAATACTTGATGTGTATCTTCTTACTCAAAATTACTGATATAGTGCTGGAGGGAGCTACATTTTTTCGCATTCCCATATAATCATGTGACATAACGCTTAACATTTTTTGGAACAAGCAACAATTGCTTTGGCACTAGTGATAAATTATTTCTTTGGTATAGAATTTAAACATAAATGTCAAATTCATAAATGTCTTGAAAAATGTGGCTATAATTGATCGAACTTCTATATCATTCCTAAATTGGCTCTAAATCCAAAAGCTACATCATTAGATAACGTGGTGGCAAAAAATATTATTATGCGTGCGTATGTGTGGATGGTGTCTGTGCGTGGTGCTGTGCCGACTTAATGCCTACTCTCTACAGCCCAGACGGATTGACTGATCGGGATCAACGTTCATAAATAAATTTTTTTTTCAGAAATTGGAAGATCCCAGTGAATTTTGGTCAAAAACAGTCCACCGGAAGTGACAGCTTAAAAACGAGCTTTTTCGTTTTTGTAAATATTTTGAAATAAATATCATTTACGAAAAAAACGATTTCATACTAAAAGATTGTAAATAAAATTTGCAACAATACGATTCTAAATCAGTTTTCCAAAATTTAAGCGGAAATTACTAATTTTCTCAAAAAACGATGTTTCCAACAACAACTCTTGCGCAGAGCCCAGACTATTTATTGTTTTTATTATTGATATCTTTTATCCTACTTACTTGAATCTTGAACGTATTTTTGCGAATTTGCCTCTGTTGATTTTCGATTTGAGGCCCCAGTGAATTTTGGTCGAAATCGGTGCACCAGAAGTGAGTGCATTCGTAGGAGCTTTTTCGCTTTTCTGCCGGAACTAACAGCTTCAAGTGCAACATTTTCGATTTTGCGTGTATTAAACGGTTATCAACCAACTGATTCTGAACTAATTTTGCAAAAATTCCGGTCCAGATCAGTTTTCCAAATTTTATCGGAAATTACGATTTTGGTCAAAAAATGTTTTTCAGTAAAAAGTGGTCCCTTTACAGCACAAACAGATTGATTGATTGGGATGAAACTTCATACTTAAGCTTTTTTCATAAACTTGGAGATTCCTGTAATTTTTGGTTGAGACCAGTCGGAAGTAGCGGCCTTTCATTAATTCATGATAAAAGAAAACTTTAAAGCGTTTTCCATAAATGTGGAGATCCATGCGAAATGTGATGGACATCTTTGTACCAGAAGTGGCAGCTTGTTGGCTATCTGCAATTTTTATCACAAATCCGGTTAATGATGGCAAAAACATTTTTTACCAAATCGATGCTGATTGTATTATGACACGATATTTTGTGGCCAATTTTGTTGCCTTCAATTTGCGATGTTCCCAAATTTCGCAAGATTTCACAAAATCTGTGGAGTAAAGATGGAACATTTCGGGAAAAGTGACTCTCGAGATAATTTCGTAACTAAACGAAGTACGAGTAACATTCAGATATACTAGTGATCACTAGTGGTCACCACAAGTGTCCACTATCAAACTATACTAGTGGTTTTGCGAGGTTGTTGATTTTGAAGTTCGGTATGATAAATAAAGAATTTCTCAAATATTTTAGGTTAATTCACCTGTCACGGTAGAGTTTGATAATTTGTCTAACAATTTTGTTAGTTATGTTGTATACTTTGTTGTTTTGACAGTACCTGCACGCCAATCGATTCTAAAATATGTCTAACTTTGTTTCTAACGACTTGTATAATTCATTTTTTTATTAGGCCCAATTTTTTTTCATTCTTATTTTTAAGAAAAAACAAGGACCAAATAGCGGTCAGTTAGTTCTAATGGTTTGTACACCCTGAAATTTGACCTAGATTGAACCAACCTGTTGTGCAAACTGTTCCATGGCTGAAGCATTCCCAACACTTTCAGGGTTCGCTTTTTACGCAGTAACCAAATCGAGGACGTACGGCTGTAGGTCAAATTTACGTAGAACCCTTTGGACATTGAATAGCTCAATGCCGGCCTATACTAGTGACATGTAAAATGAGCCCGCCCCTGAAAAGTTTTCGTTTTATACATAAAATAAGTTTTCAGATTGTTATTTTATTATAAAATTAGTATACACTATCCTGTTTACGTAATTTTTCTTGTAAGACGCAAACCGGATGAAGATGCGATTGGGCTTTACTCTGCCTATGTCAATATATATTCTCTGATCAGCAAACGTTTTATACCTGCCATCATCTGAAGGACATACTATCTCACTATGATCGATCGATTCACGCGTTGACCATAGAGTCCACACCAATTTCAAATATGAAGGCGGAAACCGTCGCGGGTTTCGAATATACTAATTCAAGTTTCATTAAGTTTTTAAAAAAACTTGTATTAGTAGATTCGGAATTCCATTGGTCAACGTCACGGATAGAGACGGGCAGTTCGAGTCTGCTTTTTATGAGGAGTTATCAAAAGCAATCGCAGCTTGTAAAGTGCATTTATGTGCGCCATTGAACGTCAATGGACAAAGCCTCTTCCTTTGAGTTGATCTACGGCGAAATATACGACTAGTTTGCAATTTTACTCAGCAAAAAAGCGGTTTATCCCAATTCGTGGCACATCTCAGAAAAAATTTAAACCAACGATGAAGATACGTTACTTGCAGAAGGCATAGTTTGCCGTTGAAAGTGCCACTTTTCCCGAATTGAATGCCAACCGAATCAATTAATAAAGAACCGACCAGTTTCCGATTAAAGAACGAACGCAGGTTACGTTTGCTACTGATCAAGTGAAAACCAAAATATTAAATCGCGATCAGGTCGGGCAATTAAGAAACCTGTTCGTTTCCAATAGTTCTTTGTATGTTCTCGAAGTTCACTAGGGGTGGCATAGTGTGGCGAGGCGACATCCTTAAAACGATTAACGAGTTAAAAAAGAATAACCAAGTTCGAGGTTCAAATGGTCGCGTGCTGCTAACAAAACGCGATCATATTTTTATGCAGCTTAGGTTATTCACAACCAGAGTTCCAAATAATCGGTTCATACGCCATAGAAAACACATGTAGAGTGTTTTTTTTATTCATTCCAAATATTCCGAACGTTCCGAACATGACATATTCACTTCGATTATAGAACTCGCCGGATTTACTGTGGCAGGAGTCAAAAATCCATATAACAAAAATTAAAATAATGAATTTCTTTCAAGGTCGCATGTAAAACTGGTTTTATTTTTACACAAATCAAACAAAAACATTCGTTTGAAATCCGCAGCTAAAACATTACGAATGCGAATAATAAAAACTAAATTATATGAAAATAAAACCAGTTTCACATGCAACCTTGAAAGAAATTCATTATTTTAATTTTTTATTATATGAAGTTTGGATTCTCGCCGCAATAAATCCGACGAGTTTTATAATCGACGTGATTATGTTTTCATTCCTTCTATTCCTTTTCTTTGTCATTTTTTATTTATTATAGACGTTCTGGCCGTATTTTTTCGTGCTAGATGAAAAGGTAGAACGAAAGGAATATTTTTAATATAGCCGCCATATTGTTTGTTTTGTTCAATGTACATGTACATAAAAAATAGTTGTGGTAAAAAATAAAATAAAATAAATTAAAAATGAAGAATAATAACTATAGCAATGAAAATATATAAAATATATAAAAAATTTAAACAACTAAAAAAATGGCTGTCAAAAATGTATTCCATTAATTCCAAATCGTTTTTTAATTACATTCCGTTTGGAATATTTTAAAGTCACGTGATCAGTCTTCTATTCATTCTATTCTTCTTTGGGTTTGGAATGAATAAAAAAAAACACTCGTAAACATACATTTTTAATCAGCCATTCCACCCGGGCTGTCAAATGAAATCTGCTTCACGCTTCAAAATAAGTCATTTATATTTAAACACAATTTTTTTTGTGGTGTTTTATTCTGCTCTCTCGAAAATAAAATTTAAACTAAAATCTACATTTCAAAAGTGGCGTTAAATTTTTTTTATATCATTTCTATTTTATTGAAGCTGCTTCACAGAAAAATTTATTGCTGAAAAATGAGTCGCAATTATAACCGGTATCATAGGTGAAAGAATCGAAGATGAAGCTGCTTCTTTGACAACCTATGTGGATTGGTTCAATAGGTACGAAATATAAATATGTTCAGTCAAACGTGGGGCTCAATTTTGTTCAAAACCCGACAGAAAAAACATGACTTTTTCGTATACGTATAAGGAGTATAGTATACAATTTTATATTAGTGCGTGTAATTTTTTCTGTGGTCATATTTGTTTGTTTTCTGCGAATCTAAGCATCAAAAACAGTTTTTTTTGGTGAGTATATCCTTTCGTTGTCTGACTTTTCTGATATCTAACACGTTCGCGCAAATGACTGCTGTAGTGAAACTTTTTCGTTTTTTAACACGTTCGCGCAAACAACTTTCATTTTTTAAGGAATAACGACATATTTTTCAATTCTCAACAATACATTCCTTTCCGCGACGAAATATCATTGCAATTACAAAAGTTATCAAACGTGTTCCTGAGTAGCACACACATTTAGAAAGAGTGCGTCAATGTGTTAAAAAAAACTTTTATACTATACATATTTTAATTTTTTTTTTCAATGCGATGTCGAATAAATATTTTGTTCTCGCAGAAACAAAGAATTAGAAAATAATTTAAAACTAAACTTAAAAATAAATTTAATTTTATTTAAAGCATATTTGCATTTACAAATTTTAAATTATAATTGAAAATGTTATCTAGAAATGTCACATCCAAAAACATTAAATGGCGCACATTCGCACTAACACACATACCACTACTATACACTTGCGGTTATTTTTTCGTCAATTGTCGAATTTTAAACAAAATCGACTCCCTGTATTTGTGCGGTCTTTTTTGTGCGATCTTTTATGCGATGTGAAAAAAATTTATTCAGTACAATCTACTTAAGTTCTTTCAAAATTTCAATCAAATTACATAATTGTAACGTGATTAATCTAATTAGTTAATTGTCGTTGGCCATTTTGTTTTTTTATTTTTGATATTTCATTACATTGCGTAAGTATTGCGTCAGGTTGCGTAATGTTTTGAGTAATATTCTACGTGAAACTTTTTTTATGCGGTCCTTTCACCCCATAAAAAACTTTTTAAATGTGTTGCGAACACTATTTTTTATACCTACTCGTGAAGTTTCGGAAGATTTTTTTTATGCGTTTTTATTTTATGCGGTCCCTATTATCGTACCACACAAAAACAGGTTTGACTGTATCCGTGAACATATAAATATCGTGTTCTGTGCTTAGAACGTCAATAAATCGTGTATGTTATAATTTAAGTTTCATGCAGTGCAGTGGTCCTTTTCTGGTAATTCCCTGGGAATATGGGATTGGGGAAAGAATTTACATACAAATTCTATTTAAATATTTTTTTCTGGAATACTAAGGTGAAAATCAGTGGTAATTGTTTTGAAAACAAAATATAATTGGGAATCATTTCCAGTTTCGCTGTGGAAATATTATTCCAAATTTATAAAAATTTACATCAAACTTTTTATCTCAGTAGGCCAGAAAAACTTATTTATAGATAAAAACTATGTAAAATCTTTCCCCAATTCCAGATTTCTAGGGAATTACCAGAATAGGGCCACCCAGGATAAATTATTTAGCAAAAACAATAACTCATCACGGAATTGCTAAAAGTTTAAATTTTATCTTGTCAAAGAAGGAAGGAAATTGTTTGAACTTCAGTACAAAAAGATTGCTTCCTTCAAGGCAAAATGTATGTAGGATGTTCTAGAGTAGAAACATTTTAATTTCATTTTATGTATTTGATTAAGTCACGCAAATGGTTTATACTTAATTACTCATGACAATTAGCTAAACATCGTATATATAAAAGTGCTAGCCTGAAGCGCGCCCTGCTAGTTAAATATAAATAATCAAAACAGATTTAAAAAAATTAAACTTCTTCACAATCAGTATGATTCGAACCAACGCTCGCGCATATAGCAAATTCGATTTCAAGTCAGTTCCTATCAACAATTTCTAACGCATTCAGGAAATCAGTTTTAGTGCTTAATCATTTTAAGTTCCGTGTTACGCCTCATCCATATCGCGATAATGATCTCAAAGCTATATAGTTACAAACGAACTATTACAAACGAATATTGTGTTTGTAAAATAATGGATAATTAGAATTTTATCCAATTTACAATCTTGTTTAATCGACATGAACATATATTTCACACTTTTATGTGTTGTAATTACATTAAACCGTCGCGTACAAAATAATTTCCAAACGACAACCAAATGTTTATGAATTAGGCGAAAGACGACATATTGCTGCACGAGTATATCTCTTGATCAAACTAATAAACTACTATTTTATATATTAAAGTTCATATATAAAATTGGAATCGGTATATTTAGGTCCAGTTTGAAGTTCAGCTTTCACATGTGATCATTGTAGTTTGACTAAAAAATTTGAAAAATGAACAAAATTTACTTCGACACCTTAATGATTCTATGGATTGTTTGTGTCATTGAGTGCGAATTGGTATCAGCTAGAGGTAAGCTCACGATCTATATTCCAAATATATGATTTAATAATTTATTGTGGTGACGCAGGATCCAGAGAACGGTATGGTGGTGGTGGTGGTGGAGGACCCTTAGATTTCTTAGGCGACCTTATGGGTACTAAACAACCAGAAAAATCAATATTTGATATGATTATCGAAATGATTATGAAATTGTTTATGGGAAACTAATTCAAATTATAGATGTAAATGAAGGAATAAAAATTGAAATTTAAAGTTGTCTTTTATCAAATTGGGACACTAAGTGTTTGGCCTTGACGTTATCTGAAAGTCATTAGTAGATGTCACATATATGTTCCAGACAATTAAGTTCATTTCGTGTCGTATTGAATGTTTGGCTAAACATTGATTTTATCATACTTGGGTAGATGATGTTTGTGTAGAATGTTACTCTGATTTAGTTTTGTTTTTATTGTTGAGTGGTATGTGTGGAGAAGTGGAATAGAGCAGCACAAAATGTTGCCTTATCATGAAAAGTTAGTGCTGATCCTTGTTTGTGGCATTTTGCTGATTAGTTATGAGACATGGGCTCGAATGATCAACACTGGTAGGAAACAACGTCAGATTCAAGTCGATAATGAGCTAAGTAAGCCTTGGATGTTTCTACCAAAGAGGATTGGAGATATAGGTAAATATAAATATGTCAAGAAGTTTGCCAAAATGCGGGTATTTAAGCATATCTAGTGGCTAGTAAAAGTACGGTTGTTGAGCATTTCTTTTGTAAAGGGTGTCCTAGCAAGAGCGCCGGATTTTTTTTAGTGAAAAACATATTTATTTTTGAATTAAGCAAACATTTTTATTTCAACATAAAGAAAAATAGTTCTTATTAAACGTGAAATACAACATCAGGCAAATTGCCACCCACGAACCCTCTGGCACAGGGTTATTCTTTTGTTGATATTTTGAATAACGTTTTTGCACAAATGTGACTGTTTTCACAACAACGCGCCGTATTTCCTCTTTGAGATGTTCAATGGTTTCAGCCTCAAGTCCATCAATGCGATGGATGCATTGATTGTTTGAGTATAACACGAGGATTTTCAGCACCCCAAATCCGACAGTTTTGCTTATTTACGTATCCGTCGAATTGAAAATGTGTCTCATCTGAAAAAATGATTTTCTTCAAAAAATTCGCATTAATTTGATGATGTTTCAACACCCAATCACCAAATTCCCCTTGGTTTGTTTTCAAACAAATACAACCTTTTTACCAAAATTCGTTGCATAGTGCTTCTGGATGATCTTCTGATCCATCAGTGTAAATTTGGTCTCAAATTTTGTAATTAAACGCCTCACTGTCGATTCATTTGGCGCATTACTGCGACCGAAAACTTGACGTAATTGGCGAACTGTTTTCGCAAAACTTTCACCATTTTTGTAATGTGTGTTTACAATAGTTAAACCTAATATTAAATAGTATCAATATATGACACTGCCTTGTAAAATCGTGTTCCAAATTTTTTTTCTATAAGACAAGAGTGAAGTTAGCTGTGTTAAAACGACAAAAGCGACACCGTGACAAAAAATCTACCTATAGTATATAAGTTATTTAATATATGGTTAAACGTTGTTGGTTTGAATACTGGTTCTTTTTTTCGGGGTTCACAGTTTACAACTTCTGCCTCCAAAAATAACATATTTTATCGTGGTCTCTTACTATATCACCAATTGCCACCAACTGTAAGACATAAATCCAGTTTACAATTATTCAAGCGTGCGGTGAGCAATTTAGTGCAACCGTGATGTAAAACATGCGTATTTTATTGTGTACATACAAAAAAAACTATTTTTCCATCAACTCAGCACCGCTGTTCTGTTTGATAAAAAAATTTTGACTGCACTTTTCCAATTAAAATAGCTATTTTTAAAAAAGATGTAAAGTAAAAAAAGATATGATGATCTGCATATTTATTTATTAATTGAGTTTATAAACTATTTTCACAAAAGCGCTTTGGCCTAATCTTAAAAATAATTCTGCAATACGATTCTATATGAAACAAAGCAGTTTCTGTAATATATTCAGCCTTAAAGAAGTGCTGACTACTATTTATGTATTTATAGTTTAATTGTTAAAATGTGAACTAAATAAAAAAAAAAATACTTTGCCATATTCTCTAATTGGTTGGTCTGTACGTGACAAATGCCAAAAAAATCACCGTGCAACTCGTATTAACAAAATGGTGGCAAATCTAAATTCAGCGCTTTTGTGTTAATCCCAATTTCTCTACAATTGGGATCTTATAAAATAATTTGGCTTTATACAGCTTTGTGAATATATAATTGCAAATACGAGTTATACTATAGAAACTTTGTCGAATTAAATTACAGTTAATTATAATTTCTTTGAATAAAATTACATTCAAAATTAGGACTTCTTATGAATCCTGGACTTTTTCTACTGGAAAGCAGAGTCCTTACTCTCGAAATGAGAACTAAAGTTTATTGAATTTTTTCGAATTTTATTAAACAACATTTTGCTGATTAACATAAATGTCAATCACTGCATGCCACACAGCAGGATTGGTGTTAAGGATATTTATAGGCTCCATCCTCCAACTAAAAGGATGGGTTCTGCTAGCTTTAGAAAAAGTTACCAATTTCAAAAAATGATTTAAAAACAATTGGAGAATTAAACTTTAATTTTAGGCTAATTAAATGTCCTTAAATTTTTTTATTCTGCTCGGTCTGGGAAAAGCATTAAGCAGAACCCAAATAAAAATTGTAACCGAAACCGAAATAAGAACTCAATCCAAGTTCCATTAACATTCCAATAGTTTTAGACTTATTATGGGCTATTTAAATTCGCAAAAAACAGTTTTGGGCTCGACTCGTTCTTGAACAAACTTTTGGTCATTTAATTTATGCAGAGCCCAAATCGAAAATCGAACCAAAACCGAAAATATATCGCAATCAATCCAAAATCGTTTCTATGTTTTGAAAATCCCTTATCCCAGAATTACAAAAAATGGTCTGTCCATCTGGATGTCTATACCTCTGAGATATCAGGAATAGCAGCAGCTATTTTGATTCGGAGAATCCATCGGTGCTGTTAGCAAATTATTACCTTATTATGGAATATGACTTGTCGTATATCGAAAAGGTTTTGAAAAATGACATACATTTAACTGGAGCAAAGGTCTAGAAAAAACACTATGATTTTGTTAGCAGCAATTTAGCTCACAAATTCACTGTTTTGGCCCTGTTAGCTAATTATTATTTACTATACAACATGTACGTGTTGCATATCGTTAAAAAGGCCTTGAAGCTTGTCACAAGTTTAGCTGAAGCATCTTAGTATTCAAAACTACCGTAATAACGCTGGAAGAAGTTGTATTTTGTTCACTCCAATATAATCATGTATGGAATATCGTTTGAAAGGTCTAAAAACATCAACAATTTTAATATCAGCGTGTTAGTTCATAAATTTACCGTTTTGGCGTTGTTAGCCAATTATTTGTTTGTTATAGAATAGGTATATCTGCCGTAAATCGTTGAAAAGGTCTCAAAAAATGTTGTAAATTTAACTGAAATTTCTCAATACTCAGGATTACTGTTGTGCACTGGATCTCACTCAGGATTACTGTTGTGCAGCTGTCTTATATCTCGTTCCATATAATCATGTGGTTTATCATTTGAAAGGTGGTATATTATTCATTTGTCATAGAATGAACAAATCGATCAAATTTAATTGAAGCACCTTAGTACTAGAATATTAGTGTCACATATATCATTTAGCTGAAGCTGCTTATAAAGTTCAACGGTAGTTTGTTGTGGTGCTGATGTTAAATACATGTTCCTTACATGATATAATCATGTGGCATAGTGGCTAAACGATTTTGAACGAAGCAACATTTTGTTATAAACAATTTAATTCACAAATACACTATTTTTTAGTGATCACCAATTTATTTTTTTATTGGAAATTTGGATTTTCTCAAATTTAAAGTAATTGAGACCGAAGTTTTGACTAACCTCGTAACCAAACTAACTATTGTACCAATAGCACTTTGTATAGGGTTTTCCATTTCTTTACATAATGTTCAAGTGCCAATAAGACAAAGAAACGCTCGAAGTAATGCAAATATTGTTGCCGTTCAGGCAAGTGTTGCTGAAGACCGCAATTTGTCGATTCCAAGACGTTCTCAAAAATTGGGACTGTCTCAAACCACAACCTATCGAATTTTGAGAAAGGATTTGGGTTTGCATCCATATAAAATTGTTCTCACTCAAGAACTGAAGCCATTGAACCACAGTAAACGTCGTGAATTTGCTGATTTTGCCTTGGGACAACTTGAAAACGATAATGATTTTTTTAAGAAAATCATCTTCTCCGATGAAGCTCACTTTCATCTGAGTGGTGCGGTAAATAAACAAAACTGTCGATTCTGGTGGGATGGATTTTCACAAATTATTCATGAAAAACCATTACATTCACCTAAATTGACAGTTTGGTGTGGTTTTTGGTTTGGTGGAATCATCGGTCCGTATATTTTTCGAACTGAAGCTGGTATCATCGTTACTGTCAATGGAGATCGGTATAGATCGATGATAACCAACTTTTTATGGCCGAAATTGGAAGAAATTGCTCTTGACAACATTTGGTTCCAACAAGACGGGGCTACGTGTCACACAGCAAGTGTAACAATTGAATTACTGCGAGAAAAGTTTGGAGATTCGATTATTTCAAGAAATTGTGATATTGAATGGCCTCCAAGAAGTTGTGATTTAACACCATTAGACTATTTCTTGTGGGGTTCTTTGAATTCATTGGTCTTTAGTAATAAAAAAACTCTCTTCAAGCTTTACAAGTTAATATTGAACGTGCTATTCATGACATACGACTTGATTTAGTGGTAAAAGTGCTCGACAATTGGGTTCATCGAATTCGTTCCTGCAGAAGAAGTCGTGAGGGCCATTTGAATGACGTTTTATTCAGAACGTAATTGTATCGATTGTACTTCACATTAAATAAAAAACATTTCAATTTCCTTAACAATTACCGTGATTTTTTTTTAAAGAAATCATATCACTCTTATTAGAAAACCCTATATTATTATTATTCATCATATGTTGTGTAAAAATCGCGGTTTTCAAAATTCCACCTTTTCAAAGAAACTTGGCGATTTTTTGACAAAATATTGCCTAATTTGATATGTAGAATTGGATTGGATAATTCTAATATGAATTTTGGATATAGTTCTGAGATTTGGCCGTTCTGAATGGATCTAGGCCAATTGATAACAAATTATTGTCAAATTAAGTATTTAAAACTGTAATGGGCAAAGTTCTGGGATTCTGATGGAATGGAGTTGGGCCATTTGTTAACCAATAATTTTCAAATTTGTTTTGAAGAGCTGAATTTGGATTTTAATAGAAAATGTTTGAGAAGTTCTGGAATTTATTTGGCCATTTCGGATTTATCTAGGAGATTACTTAACCAATTACGGCGAAATTTGTTTTATAGAACTGGGGTTAAATAGAAATTTGATTGAGTTCAGGAATTTGCCAGTTCGGAATGGAATATTTATTCGATTAGAATAGTAAATAATAATAATAGGTAGGCATAAAAGTTTGTGGTCTTTTTTTGGGTGACATTGAAACAAAGAATTTTCTTATTTCAAATGAACTTTATTACATATACCAAATATGTGCCATTTTGATCGATGACCTTTTGTCATTTTTCTGGTAGAGCTATGATCCCACCACTGTAGAACTTCTGTGGTTAAGAGGCGAAAAATCGAGACACTTTATTAAGATGTTTCTGCATGGACCGGAACAAATGGTAGTCCGATGGTTCAAGGTCCATGACTGATGCACCCACCATCAAATATTCCCAGTGAAGCTCTCTCAGTTTCTGCCGGGTCATCAATGATGGGTGTTCTGGACGTTTTAACTAAACGCGTTATAGTTGCTAACAGTAAAGATTAGAATCAATCGTTTGGCCCGGTGGTAGCACCTCATAATGCACGATTCCTTTCCAATCAAACCAAACACACAGCATTATCTTTCTTGGCGTCAATCCTGGCTTTGATACCGTTTGGAAAGCTTCACCTCGTTCCGTTCATGATCTTTTTCGCACAACGTTGTCGTACCTCACCTATTTTTCATCACCATTCGCTTTAAAAATGGCTCGATTTCGTTCCGTTTCAGCAGCGTTTCGCAGATAGAAATCCGGTCCATTAAATTTTTAACTGTTAATTCATGCGGTACCCAAACGTCAAGCTTTTTTTGTATCCAGCCATATATTCAAATGGTTTAAAACAAATGGTTTTTTGGTCGATAGTTAGTTCTTTACCAATTTCATGGCTGCTTATATGCTGGTCTTCCTCAATTTTCTGCATGATTTCATCGACTTTTGCAGTGGTTGGTCGACGAACCATTATTCTTTGCTGCTGATTTTGATAAAGCACCTTCTCCATAAGCAGCACACATTTTTTTATCCATGATAAAATGTTGTAACTTTTTTTTCACTTCGCCGATTTTAATGTTTTATATGTCAAAGTGCAAGTTACATTTCAAACACCATAAGAATTGCCCGACGATCAATGGTTACTGAGATATATGAATGTAAAGCCATCTACCGTGAAAAAGGTCACGAACTATTTTCTCTACTCAATAATAATTCAAGGGCTTTTTCGACCGAAACAAAATAATTGTGAAGATGGATAAGGAAGCGGGTGAAAATTTTTGCGGAGTATGCAGCATGAATGGCCCTGAAAAGCGAACACGTGTTGGCAATACACCAGAAACCAGAGTGGAACAGCACCAACGAAAAAGCAAAACAAAACGCTAAGTCACCAAAAGAAGAGGCACCGAAAGCGAAGTTTCCCTGTCGAAAGCGTTCGTGAAAAGAATGTTTCGATTGCAAGCAGGTCAGCCGCAACGCAAGTTATTGTGAGTGAGCTGTATCAACATCAACAGGATGTCTTGACCTAAAAGTTTGTTAAACCAGCAATTAACAGCACGAAATCGACATTGCCACTCGATTCCGGGTCTGACTGAATTAATCTACATGGAAAAATAGCACAGTTGAAATTGCACAACCGAGGGGACGTTGGAACGTGTTACGTATATAGCAAATTGAAATTTGAACGTGCACGGAAGTGATTGGGAAGCTCTGGATCTATGAAGCATACCCATTGCAAGCGTCTGCAATAAAATTGTGCAATAGTCAATCATAAAAGTGAATGAGAAAAACATATTTAGCATTGAAGGCGCCTTTCGGAGCAGCTGAAGCGATCAACAATGACCTCAAGAGATTATAATTATTGGGAGTAATTACTCTGATCGATTATTCGGATATCGCTGCACCGCTGGTAGCCATCAAAAGAAAGGACCGACGTATACGCATTTGCTTCGATTCAACAGAATAAATATGTTCGAAGCTAAGTCAATACCGAGTGTTCAGCAAAATCGACCTGCCCGACGCCTTCTTCCAGGTGGACATGGATGAAGAATCAAAAAACTCATAGCGATTAACACCTATTATGGACCTTATGGCCAGCCATCTGGCATTTTTCAACAATTAATCGACAAAATGAAGACCGGCAGATGGAAGTGCAATTTCTACTATACCTGTGGTTTTATCTGGATTTTTAACTTCCGAAATTTCTACACCAGCTTTGCTGATGGTGCATCATAAATATTTTACCGATTCTCTGAATAATTTGCATTTTTCTTTATTCATGTGTAAATTGTATCGGCGAAGTTTCTTTAATAGCGCGTATTCTTGACCTAAAGTTTCAGATATACATCCAAAAACCTTTGCCATATGTTAGGTGCTGTTTTTACACCAAATATTAGTTTCCGGACCTTGTACAGTGGTTTATGCGTACTCATTGTTTGCAACAGTGAACTTTTTTCATCCATGACCATGTGTAAATATGCCTTGTGCACATCAAATTCGTAAAAATATTGCCCATTTTCCAAATTTCGCAACATATCTTCGATTTTTGAAAATGGTAGTTGTCTTCCATGATAACTTTATTGAGAGTTACTTTGTAATCCGCGCACAATTTGCTTATTGCATAGGGAACTGATCGTGGTTTAATGTAGATTAAGAAGACACCTTTATGTAATTTTAATTTTTCTTCGATGTTCGGGATAGTGGCAATTGTATTATCAAATAAATCTGAATATTCTTTGAAATTTTGATTTTCCAGCTCAATGACGTCCAATCTCGCCGTTGTGATGTCCGGTGGTCATAACAATTATAAAGCTTTTATCTATTTGCGACTGAGAATATAATCTAATATAAGCTTCCCCTCATTATTTTGTCTTCATGGATCGCTGACACTTTCACTATACCTAAAGCTGGGAAAATGTTACCGTTTTAGATTGGTGAGATTTTGACGTTTGGTGTAGTAAATTTTCCTCTATCCTTGATATCGCTGATCCAGTATCAAATCCAATTTCGAATAGCTGATCTTTACGTTTTGACTGTCGATTTTGCGATTTGATGTCAGTTACGCTTGACACGCGATTAAGTACTTAAACACCCTCAGGTTCAAGAATACGTATGGTTGCTGCTAATTAATTAGATGATGATAGATTCCCAAATGTTTAAATCCCATTCGAATCCGGGTGCGATCCTGAAAGGAAACCTAATTTTTTAACATTTATTTACACGAGTAGAATTTGAAACATGAAACCTATTAATTCAATGAGTGTGAAGTTTCTATAAAAAAATAACAGCAATATGTATTCGAATCCAATAAGACAATTCTAGACAATTGTATGTGTTAGTTTTTACACTGTTAAGCACATTGTTGAAACAGACTGCTCTACGATATTAGAAAGAGATGAACCATCGCCATGTTTTTTTTTTCAAATAAGAACTAAATTATAATTCTTTCTTCACATCAGTGACATTCCAAAACAGACGGACGTCGGAAGACTTTTGAGTAGAATTTATTCAGTGCACTCATGGAGTCTGAGTGAAATACTTTTAATGGCCAATGACAAGTCATCGCAGAGTTTGTACCAAAATGCCAAACGGATAGATTTTTTTTGAGTAAAACTCGTTCATAGAATTAATTGAGTGACGCACGTTGAATGACCAATAACAGGACATTTTAGAGTTTGTACCAAAATTTCATTATATACTGATGACACCTATGGAATTAACCTTTCAAATGACATTAGTGACACTCCGAATGGGTGGACGATGGAAGATTTTTGAGTAAAATTTATTCAGTGCACTCATGGAGTCTGAGTGGAATACTTTTAACGGCCAAGTCATCGCAGTCGTAGAGGAAGGCACCGATTGCGCTGGTGTGAGAACGTTGCTCTAGACAATTATACAGAGTATAAGGAAGTCGAAACTGGAAGGCGAGAACAACGGACCGAAATGGATAGAAGCCCACAGTGCAGGAGGCAAAATTCTAGAGAGAGAAAAGAATCAATCATAAACAATTCTTCAAAAATCAGTTCTATATTCCTAGAAGGAGAAGAAATATTAAGCATTTTTTTGTAAATCCTGCGATGTTCTATTATTGTCCGATTTAACATTATCACTAAAAAAAGTCTATGAATGGTTAATTCTATGTGTCATCAGTATATAATGAAATTTTGGTACAAACTCTACGATGTCCTGTTATTGGTCATTCAACGTGCGCCACTCAATTAATTCCATGAACCAGTTTTACTCAAAAAAAATCTATCGCGACTTGTTCGTTTGGAAACTAAACCTATTTTGTTTGTAAGGTTAAGTCTATAGCAATCATCCGATAATAGTGGCGTTTTGGTACAAACTCTGCGAATATGTTCTACACAAAAATCTTAAGGTATCAATCCGTTTGGTATAAACTTTACGTTGGTCTGTTATTGGAGCTATTTTGTTTCGAGTTTTATTTAAACATAAATCTGGCGATGGAAAATTTAATTGTTTGAACAAATTTATTATTAATTTATTAAATTGATTATTTCGACGAAATATTTCTAGACAAATTTATTTTAGGCCGAATTTCAAAGGGCCGAATGTGTCAAAGGGCCGAATGTCGAAAGGCCGAATGTCGAAGAGCCGAATGTGTCGAAGGGCCGAATGAGTCGAAGGGCCGAATGTCGAAGGGCAGAACGTGTCGAAGTGCCGAATGGGTCGATGGGCCGTTTTTATTTTATTTTATTTTGTTTTTAGAAATATAATTTTTTTAACTCACCAAATGGCACAGTGGTTAAAGCTTTGGCATTTGGATCTTGCGGTACCTGGTGCGAATCCCGATAGGGGCAGGATGCAAAGTGAAATTTGATCAACAGATTACGATCTGTGGTGAAATGTAACACATCTATAACCCCCTGTCGGTGTGCAAAACCCATGGACCGACCCATCTTCCATGCCAGTATAGGCTGGCATGGAGCTTGCAATATGCAGATGGTCTTAAATCGGTCATATAGCCGTACGTCCTCGAGTTGGCCGGGAGGCGTAAAGGAAGGACGTCAAAGCATAATCGAGGAAGAGCAGCGGGTGAGCCTTGAGCCCCAAAACAGATATCATAGTTTTTTTTTATTAAATTTAATTATTTTTTTACTTTTTCTTCATATACCTATTGGTGGCGCATTACAAAATTTTCCTTCACCAAAATGTATTAAATAAAACTACAAATTTAAAAAATTATATTTCTAAAAACAAAAAAAATACGGCTCTTCGACCCATTCGCCCCTTCGACATTCGGCCCTTCGACATATTCGGCCCTTCGACACATTCGGCCCTTCGACACATTCGGCCCTTCGACATTCGGCCCTTCGACATTCGGCCCTTCCACATTCGGCCCTTCGACATTCGGCCCTTTGTACCCAATGTATACTATACATAATACATATTTTTTGTTAGAAACTTCACACTCGTGTATCCTTACATTCTAATTTTTACTTTTGGTTTTCCTGAGTTTTTTTTTATTTCACTCAAAAATTATTATATGCAATATTTTAACAGTGTAACTATTAATACATATTCATTTTTGTTAATTGTAAGAAACGTCACTACCATTTTATTTATTATTTTATTTGAATCAGAAGTTTTACCTGACTGACCGGAAAAAGAAAAATTCTCTTATAAAATGGTTTTGAACATTTTATTTAGTCCACTTTATCTCTACTTTTAATTATTTACGTGCTAGATATGTATTTACACCACATATATTACCAATAAAATGGCTGTACGAGTTGAAATTAACGCGAAAAAATGAAACTTAACATTCGACGCTAATTTAACAAAAGTTAAAATAACGGTTATTTAGCTATATTTTAAATTATTTATTATAATAAACTTAAGCTTTCGGAACCTTTTCGGTTCCATTCTCAAAAGTATTATACTATTGAGAATGAAACCGAAAAGGTTCCGGAAGCTTAGTTATAATAATAAAAAATATAAAATATAGCTAAATAACCGTTATTTTAACTTTTATACTAACAAGCTCATTAACAAATTTTAACTAATTTAACAAACCTCACGCGGCTTAGATTTTTATTTCCCGTACATCTGGTCGCTTACTCTAACCGAATTGCGAATGCAACATTTTGAATTTTTTAAAAATTATAAATACAAATTTTTATTATTTGTATGCGTAACAATATATTAATTTCGATTAATCGTTATATTTTATGATTCTACTTAATTTCAGTTATCTACACAACAACGGCCATTACAAATTTGGTCATTGAGACGATAAACATGACGACAAAAGCAGTATTTGGACTATCGTAATAAAAAATTTGATGCTGCATTGTAACTTCACCACAGAAATCATACTTAAACCATTCCCACATAGATGTCACCATATTCACAATTCTATAAATGTCAAAAAATTCTAAATCAAAACAAAATTGATTTATTTTTTGTTTTGGATTATATGTACACACATATTTCGATTTTTCATTCAACTCGGTTTGTTTGTACTTGATTGAATGTGTAATAAAAAATTCTAATTCAGTCAAATCTCTGCTGTCACGTTATAAGTTTCTACTTTGCATACGAAACAAGAATATATTTTTATTATTTTGTGTGACATAAAACTTTAGACGATAAGCTAAATTCTAAATCAAAAATGTATAACCTCGCAAAATTTTAATTTGTGGCCTCTACGTATTTAGATATGTGGTGAAAATCTAAATAAATTTTTCGGGAAAAGTGAAAATTTGTGTTTTGTATTGATTATATTTGTCAATCAAAAGTGAAAAGAATAAAATATTTGTGTTGAAGTATTTTGGTTGGACAGTAAACCGAGCATGGATTATTCAATAAATTCCCGTCCACTCTTGGAACAAAGTGATGAAAATACCGATAGTGATTTAGAAGTGGCACGCAATCAGATAATCGGTGCTGTTGTAGGTGATGGTGAAGGTGCGCTGGACGAGGACGAAACCGTCGAGGATAATAAATCCTTGATACGACGTTCACAATCGCAACCTGTTGATAAATACAATTACAACTACATCATATTCTATTTACTTGGGATTACGTCGATGGTGCCATGGAATTTTTGTCTAACAGCCGAAGATGTAAGTATCCGCAGCGAGATGCGATTCGTCATTTTTTGTTTGTTTTGTATCTGCAAAGTCTAGGTCAAGCGCTCAAAGAAATATTTCTTTTGTTTAGTTTAAAGTGTGTCGACTAAATAGGCGAACAATGAAGCTGAAATACAAAAAAATATTTTTTAGGAATTTTACATAATTGTTGATAAGGTTTTTATTAAAGACCATAATCAATAATTTTGTTGCTTAACAAGCATATGGTTGGTGATATTTAAAATTTTATTACGAGTGTATATAAGATAATTGCTGGTTTCGCACGTCTCATGAATTATTCAAAACCAAAGAATACGGCTGCTGCTTAGGAATTTGTGCTTCCGGATTGATATTTCTCTAGGTTATTTTTATTCGCAAACTCTTTTCCTGGGTCGATAGCCTAGTTTAATAACGGTGGTTAAATTATGTGTACAACTAGCAATTACTCAACAGTGGTTTGCATGAAAACATTAATTGTACGGCGGTAAGCGTTGCTAGCATATGGACATAATAATCTTTAATTTTAATGAACCTAAATTTAAAATACAGTAATTAGTAATCTGCTTAGTAATTAGTGTTCTGTTTAGAGCGCCCTTGAAATATTTCACATTTTAATATTTATGTAATTCAAAACTTGTCCATTAAACATCAAACTGTACACATCTAGCTACTTAAAACTTCGCAATCAAATCGAAAATCGAGTTGGCCTTCTTTTGAACTACACTCGCGAGCAACTAAATCAACTTAAACCTCCCCGCGTACAAAAAGGCGTAATTTTTAAAAATGGCTTAACCGATTTTCGTAAAACAACTCATTAAAATCTACGCAGTATTTTAGAAATTAAAGCAATCGTAACAAAAAGCGATGTTACGGTGAAAAGAATTAACGTGCTGCAATCTCCTATATTCGTTGTTTCCTCACAATTATGGATAATACTCCAGAAAAAGCCGCATAAGTTGTTGCTTTATTGCAAGAAGGACGCAATTAACGAGAATTCGCTCGTCAGATAAATATGGGCCAATTTGCTGTCTCAAGAATCCAGAAAGTTTCGGGAACTGGTACCTACAATCGAAGATCACATACCAGCCGGTACCGATGTACATCTGAGAGGAACGATTGATTTATCGTCCTAACTTCACTGCGAAATTGCGATCTCGCGGGCGTCGATGTGCAGCAGGAGCAAGTTGAGATGGAGCTGTTAGTCATTGAACAACAAGAAGACGCTTGAAGGAAGCCAACCTCACTCCAATCGAGCAATGGCAGTCCGTTCTATTCACTGACGAGTGCAGAATATATCTCCACGGTAGTTATAGGAGAGGCCGGATCTACCGGCGCTCAGCCCCCTATTCCCGAATACGAATACGAATCGAAAATGTATGAATTCGTATATTTGGTATTCCTGAATACGAATACGTACGATTCTAATACGAATACGGAAATGCAAGATACGTTCAAAAATTTCCCCTATTCCGCAATACGAACTCGATGAATATTTAGATAACGAACCATGCTACACGAGATTTTAGATTCTGGTATCAAACTAAGTCGTAATAGATTTTTATTGTTAATTTGGACCTTTATTTTATATTGAAACATAAATTTTTATTGTATTGTTTTATTCTGTTTTATCGAAAATAAAATTTAAACAAAAATCTAGATCTCAAAAATGTCCTTAAGTTTTTTTATTTTCATTTCTATTTTTTCATTTCGGACTCAAGGACAAAAATTTTATGTCGCAGATCTATTCAGCCGTGCTACATGTAGTCTCATAAGACTGGCTTCACCTTCCTTTCTTTCCCCTTTTACCTACAAAACCCGTTTTAACTGCGACATTAAATTTTTCGGTGAATCCGAAATGAAAATAAAAAAATTTAAGGCCATTTTTGAGATCTAGATTTTTGTTTAAATTTTATTATCGAGAAAACAGAATAAAACAATACAAAAAATATTGGTGTTTTAATAAAAAATAAAGGTTTAAATTAATAATAAAAATCTGTTGTTTGAAACCAGAAACCAAAATCGTGTGTAGCATGGGTGATTACGACTTAGTTTGATACCAGGAATTAAAATCTCGTGTAGCATGGTTCAACGACTCCATAGAAAAACCAAAAATATATTTGAGTTCTAAATAAAAGACATTATTTTATAATAATTTTAATGAAGCTTTTTTATTTTAACACTTAAACATGGCCGTATAATTTGTTCACATCAATTTATATGAGTATAAATACATATGTATATGAATTACTCCTAGTCAATACCTATGTACTTAGTACGTGAATGGCCCAATGTAGAACGGGATCAAGATCACTCCGGGACCATAATCCAAAAATGATATTAAAATATTTACGAAACCAGAATTAATTTATATTTAGCTATAAAACCGATCAATTTAAACTTAAAGAGATTGGAGTTTGGTCTAATAACGCCTAATGGGGGGAACTATCACGCCATAAGAAATTATTCGGTGGTTGAATATTATTTTCGATCCTAACAATTTTGTCGGCTACACAAAAATACAAAATATTTTATTTACACAAAACTCTAATTTTATTTCACTATTAATTATTTATATTACAACTTATAGTAATCCTCAAATCATAAATTAGTGATCCTCACAAGTCAAAACTCAAAATAGTGTTCAAGTTGTACAATTTTATTGCAGGTAAAACCATTTAAAATAAATTTCCCTTATAGCAAGAACACACACCAAACAATTACGTACGATCGTATAAATAAGAAAGATGGGTCGAAGAGACTATGCGTCGATTATCGACGAATCAACCGAGTCATCGTGAAAGATCGATATCCTATGCCACTGATCGACGACCAAATCGACAAATTTAAGCAGCCAAATATTTTTGCACGCTAGGCTTGAGGAATGGGTTTCTTCATGTGGATGTAGAGGACGAATCGGTCATAAACTATGTCTCGAGGACATAGTTTGCATATATATGTATGACCTAATCGTGCACGGAGGTTCAGTGAGAGAAGCCGTAGAGCAGATAAAGAAGGTACTTAAAGTAGATGAAGCCAACTGGCTACAAATAAAGTGGGAGAAATGTCAGTTCCTGGTAAGACGAGTGGAGTAGTTAGGGTATGAAATTGAGGATGGTCAGGTGAGACCATCAACGGGGAAACAACAGGCGATATCCAAATTTCCGGAACCAACGACTGTTCTGCAATTACAATGCTTTTTGGGACTAACCGGATATTTCAGGAAGTTTATCGAAAGGTACTCAATCATAGCAAAGCCACTAAGCGACTTACTTCGAAAAAGAATAGTATTTAAATTCGGGCCCGACCAGCACAGTTCATTCGTATGCGAAAGAGGCATTAATTACAACCCCGGTTCTGCAAATCTATTCTGAAACGGCTCGAACGGAGTTGCACACAGATGCAAGTAAAGTGGGGTTGGCCGCAGTATTGTTACAAGCAGGGATGGAGGGGTTGGGCTCGTTTTCCGTTTTCAAAACCCCGAAATCAAAATCCCGGCTTTAAAAATCCCGACTTTCAAAATCCCGCCTTTCAAAATCCCGACTTTCAAAATCCCGACTTTCAAAATGCTGACTTTCAAAATCCTGGCTTTCAAAATCCCGATTTTTAAAATCCCGATTTTCAAAAGCCCGTTTTTTTAAATTTTTTTTTATGAATTCGAGCACCCGCGGGCAGTATTTTGAAATGCAATAATTGTAGAGGCTAACTGCTTTGATAACTCTCACGGGCTTTAGAAATTAATTTCGGGGGACGTAGGAGCCGGGATCAGCATACATGTCGCACTGCATACCGCACGTAGGAGCGGATTATATAGAAGCTATTAATGACACCTTCTCTAGTGGGTTGTACTGACACCTACTCCAGTGGTCTAAATTATTTAATATTAAATTTTGATTTTTTAGCTATAAAAAAACAAAATTTAATATTTAATATTTTTAAAAAATCCCAACTTTTGTCGGGATTTTTAAAGTTTCAGCAAAATCGAGATGGAGGGAATACAACAACACATAATAACCACCGGCATATCACGGGGAAACGGGCAAGTGGAAAGAATAAACGATGTCATCATCCCCATTCTTGCCAAACTTGCTTACGAGAAACCAGAAGATTGGTGGAAGTTCGTCAACACAACGCAAATGTATATAAACAGTACGTACACCGGACTATCAGGATGTTGCCGTTCGAATTACTAGTCTGCACAAAAATGCACTGCCCAGAAGACGTCAAAATACGGGAAGTTGGTCGAAGCGGAGTCAATAAAGACGTTCAAAGAGAGACGCGAAGAAATAAGAGATAAGGCAAAAGCAGCTATTAACCAAATCCAAAAGGAAAATTGTCAGTCATTCGATCATGGGAGAAAACAAGCACAAAAATACACTATCGGAGAAAGGGTTGTAATGAAGAAAACACAGTTTGGGGCAGGTAGGAAAATTCAACCCAAGTACTTAGGACCATACGTGATCAGTGAAATAAAACAAAATGATCGATCCGAGTTGGTCAGGGAGGGCGAGATTGAGGGTCCTTCAAGGACATCAGCATCTTTTGGTTCCCAAATGATGAGTCGGCCACCGGGCCGGTGGCCGATTCAGGACAGCCGTGTGGAATTATTACGGTGGCAACCCCATAATTCACCACATAAGTCTGTACAACCCTGACGGTTATAAAAACATATAAAAGAGCGAGCGACGAAAATAAAAGGTTGTTATTTAATTATCATTCGAAGACATCAAAGGAACGCGTTAATAAAATTATTGGAAAATAAAGGAACGGGTTATGAAATAAAATATTTGGAAAAAAAAGTCGAAGTTTCCAGATTAAGAAAGCGGTCATGATCCATTTATTTAGCATTTTAATTATTCTAACCTCTCCGCATCTATGAACAACGAAACTTTACCATCATCGGCTTTTATATTGTCATTTTTAATTTTAGGTTTTTATTTTAGTATCCGAAACTATTAACCCGTTGCCGCGCAAATGACGGCTATAGCCGTCGTATTTTTGGTAATTTGTAGGCAAATGACGGCTATAGCCGTCCTTCATGTTTTAATTAATAAAAAAGCAACATCATTCGTACGAAGTGTAATAATGCATTTATTTGTTAATTATATACTCAGTAATACATCGAAGGAAAAAAAAGATGTGACATTCCAGATAACATCTCATTTGTTTTTTGTGCGATTTTTCATGTTTAACAATATACTTATAGGGTTTTCCAATAGGAATGATATGATTTTTAAGTGACGTCGGCCATTTGTAATATGTCATGATCTGTCATTTTTTGTTTCATTGTATTCAGTAATGTTTACAATTTCATCATGGTGAGATATACGCAAGAACAACGTTTACAAATTATTATCAAAATAATCGTTCTCCAATTGCAACTTTTCGTGCGCTTTTGCCATTTTATAGTCGTAATAATCGTCCAATTGTGCTTGCTATTCGTCGAATTGTTGAAAATTTTGAGCGTACATTTTCTTTACATAATGTTCAAGTGCCAATAAGACAAAGAAACGCTCGAAGTAATGCAAATATTGCTGCCGTTCATGCAAGTGTTGCTGAAGACCGCAATTTATCGATTCCAAGACGTTCTCAAGAATTGGGACTGTATGAAACCACAACCTGGCGGATTTTGAGAAATGATTTGGGTTTGTATCTGTATAAAATTGTTCTCACTCAAGAACTGAAGCCATTGGACCACAGTAAACGTCGTGAATTTGCTGATTTTGCCTTGGAACAACTTGAAAACGATAACGATTTTTTAAGAAAATCATCTTCTCCGATGAACCTCACTTTCATCTGAGTGGTGCGGTAAATAAACAAAACTGTCTATTCTGGTGCGAAGAAAATCCACAAATTATTCATGAAAAACCATTACATTCACCTAAATTGACAGTTTGGTGTAGTTTTTGGTCTGGTGTAATCATCGGTCCGTATTTTTTTTTTTGAAATGAAGCTGGTAACACCGTTACTGTCAATAGAGATCGGTATAGATCGATGATTATCAACTTTTTATGGCCGAAATTGGAAGAAATTAATCTTGACAACATTTGGTTCCAACAAGACGGGGCTACGTGCCACACAGCAAGTGAAACAATTGAATTATTGCGAAAAAAGTTTGGAGATTTGATTATTTCAAGAAATTGTGATATTGAATGGCCTCCAAGAAATTGTGATTTAGCACCATTAGACTATTTCTTGCGGAGTTATTTGAAGTCATTGGTCAGCATTAAACCAAACTCTCTTCAAGCTTTACAAGTCAATATTGAACGTGCACGACATACGACTTGATTTAGTAGAAAAAGTGCTCAAAAATTGGGTTCTTCGAATTTGTTCCTGCAGAAGAAGTCGTGGGGGCCATTTGAATGACGTTTTATTCAGAACTTAATTGTATCGATTGTACTTCACATTAAATAAAAAACATTTCAATTTCCTTAACAATTAGTGTGTTTTTTTAAAGAAATCACTCTTATTGGAAAACCCTATATTTCAGCCTAAAGAGACAAATGACGACTATAGCCGTCATTTGGTCTGGGAAGAAAAAAATGTTGTGATGAGCAAATGACGGCTATGATCGTCGATGGTTTTCATGGAAAAACTGTGCGAAAATATGATAATTTTTACTTCCAAACATATAAACAACTGAAGTCAACTGAAGTCATAAACAACTGAAAAAAGTGTGTTTCTGAGCACGGTCGTCAATTTTAAAGTGTGCGGCAACAGGTTAAGTCAGTTTTCTAATTCAAATGGAATATTTGACAAATAAAAAGAAATAAAAAAAATGCATATAAATGCTTAATGGAAAGTAAATGTGGGAACTTGAGAGGTAGTTTAATGAAAAATGTGGCGAACTTGATTTATCGTTTTATGAAAAATATGGTAAATTTAGTGAAATTATAAAACATTTTTTTTTTGTTCTTAATTTCTCGAGAAATATAAATGAACTTCCCGGGAAATGAGAAATGCAAAAGTTGAAAAAATTCCCGAGATTTCTCGATTCGAAACAATTATATTTTCAATAAAGTTGATAAAAAAAAAACAGATTTTCTACTTGCACACCTAATACATAAACCCTATTAAGAGGGAAAAGGGGTTTAAATTTAAACCAAAGAACTTCCAGCTTTGTGTCAGATGTCTCATCTAGGCAAATATGCAGAAGTACCCGTTCCGTGGTATTTTGAACAAAGATGATGCATTTGTCAATTATTCAGCTCGGGTTTGGATTTTCTAACCTCTTCAAAATGAAGAAAATCCTCTGAAAATTTTAGAATTGGACCTGTACAAAAACCGTACTCATAAAAGTTTCGGGCGGGGCATCGATTTGACGGATGACCTCGAAAA
Source organism: Nephrotoma flavescens (assembly GCA_932526605.1). Lineage (NCBI taxonomy): Eukaryota > Metazoa > Arthropoda > Insecta > Diptera > Tipulidae > Nephrotoma > Nephrotoma flavescens. The sequence goes on along the minus strand of OW052220.1, from coordinate 249,801,474 downwards.
GTGACAGACGTTACTGTGGTTGACTAGAATCCGATAATCGTGATTGAAAATCTCTGCAGTAATGTTAGTTTCGGAATGAATCTCCAGAAGGAAAGCAGAAGGAAAAGTCTGCTCCTTTACCGGGTTCAGACACATCGTTAAATTCTGAAACGCATTAAATGAATGTTATTATCTTCTTATCTCAAATAATCCTCCCACCGGGATATTTTGGCTGATTTACTGTCAGTTTATCGTGAACAATTTATCGTGAGCAATTTATCGTAGAACAATTTATCGTAGAACAATTTATCGTGGAAACAATTTATCGTGGAATCAATTTATCGTGGAACAATTTATCGTGGGCAATTTATCGTAGAACAGTTTATCGTGGACAATTTATCGTATAACAGTTTATCGTGGACAATTTATCGTAGAACAGATTATCGTGGATAATTTATCGTACAACAGTTTTATGCGTGGTATTTCAAAATTTAGTGGGAGTCTTTAATGATTTTTGGCAGAAGTTCTGGAATATGGCCATGTGGGACGGAACTCGGTAGTTTCTTAACCGATTATGATGGGATTGGGTATGTTGGTTGGAAATGGAATTATTGAATGATTTTTGGAAGAAGTTCTGGAATATGGCCATGTGGGACGGAATTCGGTAGTTTCTTAACCGATTATGATAGGATTGGGTATGTTGGATGGAAATGGGATTATTGGATGATTTTTGGAAGAAGTTCTGGAATATGGCCATGTGGGACGGAACTCGGTAGTTTCATAACCGATTATGATGGGATTGGGTATGTTGGATGGAAATGGGATTATTGAATGATTTTTGGAAGAAGTTCTGGAATATGGCCATGTGGGACGGAACTCGGTAGTTTCTTAACCGATTATGATGGGATTGAGTATGTTGGATAGAAATGGGATTATTGAATGATTTTTGGAAGAAGTTCTGGAATATGGCCATGTGGGACGGAACTCGGTAGTTTCATAACCGATTATGATGGGATTGGGATACTGTTAAAGTTAGCTGAAAGTTTCCAGTCGAAAGATAATGCAGATAGTGTCTTGAATACAGCAAAAATCAGTCACGAACTCAAATTTAGGAGAATTTAGGATCGGGTTATATCATTCAGGTGAAGGAGAAATTATTTCAGTTTATAGGAATATAAAAATCGATTAGAGCGAGACTATAAAGAGAGTTTAACTTTCGGCTGAAATAGTCAAGACACTATCTGCATTATTTCGGCTGGAAACTTTCGGCTAACTTTAACTGTATCCCGTTCCGTCCCACATGGCAATATTCCAGAACTTCCAAAAATCATCCTAAAATACCATTTCCATCCAACATACCCAATCCCATCATAATCGGCTAAGAAACTACCGAGTTCCGTCCCACATGGCCATATTCCAGAACTTCTTCCAAAAATCATTCAATAATCCCATTTCCATCCAACATACCCAATCCCATCATAATCGATTAAGAAACTACCGAGTTCCGTCCCACATGGCCATATGCCAGAACTTCTTCCAAAAATCATTCAATAATCCCATTTACATCCAACATACCCAATCCCATCATAATCGGTTAAGAAACTACCAAGTTCCGTCCCACATGACCATATTCCAGAGCTTCTTCCTAAAATCATGTAATAATCCCATTTCCATCCAACATACCCAATCCCATCATAATCGGTTAAGAAACTACCGAGTTCCGTCCCACATGGCAATATTCCAGAACTTCTTCCAAAAATCATTCAATAATCCCATTTCCATCCAACATACCCAATTCCAACATAATCGGATAAGAAACTACCGAGTTCCGTCCCACATGGCCATATTCCAGAACTTCTTCCAAAAATCATTCAATAATTCCATTTCCATCCAAATTACTCAATCCCATCATAATCGGTTAAGAAACTACCGAGTTCCGTCCCACATGGCCATATTCCAGAACTTCTTCCAAAAATCATCCAATAACCCCATTTCCATCCAACATACCCAATCCTATCATAATCGGCTGAGAAACTACCGAGTTCCGTCCCACATGGCCATATTCCAGAACTTCTTCCAAAAATCATCCAATAATCCCATTTCCATCCAACATACCCAATCCCATCAGAATCAGTTAAGAAACTACCGAGTTCCGTCCCACATGGCAATATTCCAGAACTTCTTCCAAAAATCATTAAAGAATCCCACTAATTTTTTGATACCACGCATAAAACCTTTCTACGATAAATTGTCCACGAAAAACTGTTCTACGATAAATTGTCCCACGATAAATTGTGTCCACGGTAAATTGCGTCCACGATAAACTGTTCTACGATTAAATGTTCACGTTAAATTGAAACACGATAAATTGTTTACGATAAAGAGACCGTCACCCATTTTGGCTTGATCGCTGTAATAATTAAATAATTGCCAAATGCCATTATGCTAAATTGCCAATAATAGTCTCTTATCGTAGCTATTAACGAGTGAATCGATTATTTTGAGATAAACTTTTCATTGCAAATTTAAGATCGATCTCCAATTAAATCTAAATATTTAGATTTAAGATTGTATTAAAATCTCGTTTTAAGAATTTTGCTTTTGTAGTGTACGTAATCAATCTCGGTCATAACAGCAATATTATTTAATAGCAATTATTATTTTTTAACCTTGTTGGCGTTATTTTAGTGTCGCTCGATAGGTTTCGTAACAAGATTATGTAAGACTAAGCAAATTTTTTAAAATGTACAGCCAACAAAAAAATTGAACACTAATGCTTAGCTAATTTAATCATGGCCGGTCTAATTGTTAAATTCATACTTCATTTGAAAGTACGTTGGAGGCAGGAAAAAGATGCCACTATTAGTCTTTGTTAAATATGAGAGAATTTGTTGTAGATTCGACTTACACGCAAGATATATATCGTGTTTTATCTTACGAATGCATAACATTGAATTTTTGATTCATTTCATATAAATTTCTTTATATACAACCTAAAAACATTATAAAGTAATTATAATTTTAGCCGTACATGGTTCATGCTTAATGTCTGGCATTGATCGATGAATAATTGTTTGTTACTGAATCATATGTTGTATCTCAGCAAATATTATTAAGTATTTGCTTATTGAAAATATGCATTTAGAAAATCTATTGACGTAAGCATTAATGATTAGTTAGAGCATTGAAATACGCCTTCCTAGTTTTAAGATAAAATTTGCGGCAATATACTGCCATGAATATCATAAATTGCCTAGTCGTACCTATATTGAAGGGCTGCCCATTGATTAGATTGATATACATACTTTATATGTATAGATGTATGTGTATATGCCATCTGGAGTTTAAAATTTAATTCGAATTTTCTAACCAAAATACGCTACATCGAAACACCACACACAAAATGCTATGAATGTACAAAATTAATATTATATTTTGCGATATTTCCGACTTACACAATAATTATCACACAAATTAAAAGATAAAATAGCTAATGGTGTAAAGTTGTGCTGACACAACGTGATACACGATAATTAATGTATTACCAGAAAATTTAATTACTAAATCAGTGATAGTTATTTCCATATAGTACTGAACATAAATTTATTAACTAAATTGATTTACTTAGTTGACATATAGCAATAATTGGGTCATTCATTTACTGATAACAGATGACTGGGTTAATTTAACGCTTTGTCCAAGACTAGCGCACTAATTGTTGTATGATGCGGGTTAGTTTATCTGATCAACAACTCAAAAACATATTGTCGCTTCTAGCCGTTTTTAGCGTTTCTCCCGTGTCAGCACAAAATGATTTGTTCAAAGTATGAAAATTCATTAATCACAGACGCAATTTTATTTCATCAGAATCACATGCATTTTAAGTATCACCTATGTTTTATGGAGGAGGGCGTCATTTTGTCTAGACTTTGAGATGCATATTTCCTTTTATGTGTTTCGGCTTATAAAATTAATAAAAATAATTTTCATTTTATTTTCAGTACTGGATGTACAAATTTCGTAATACAACGGCCAACTCCACAAATGTACCTTTAACGCCACTTCAGGCTGGATTCACATCTGATTTAAGTGTAGCATCATCTGTTCCTAGTACAATATTCTTAGTTCTAAATGCATTTTTTAGCCATAAAGTACCACTAGCCATTCGTATGATTGGCTCATTTATTGTAATTTTAGTTTTATTTATTGTGACGACAGGTTTTGTGGAAGTGAATACAGATGATTGGCAGCAAGGATTTTTAATTTTATCGTTATCGATTGTCGTCGTAATGAATTGTATGTATAATGTACAAAAAAGGTTTTATAACCAGAAATTTTATACTCATCTATTTTAATTGTAGCTTTTGCCGCTATTTTATCCGGTGGACTGTTTGGTATTGCCGGACTATTTCCCTCTGAATATATAACAGCATTAGTAAGTGGCCAAGCATTAGGAGGTATATTTAGTGCCGTCGCTGAAATAATCTCACTAACATTTGGCTATTCACCAAAAACCACAGCTTTTGTATATTTCAACGTCGGCAACGTAACGCTTATCCTCGCAATTGTGTGCTATGTGATTATGTCAAAGACTATATTCTTTAAATATTATACAGTCGAAAAGCTTAAAATGCAGAAAAAATTAATGTCAAACTCATCATCGACCTCATCCTATACAGAATCGGAGCTTGTGCAATCAACTGGAACAATTCGGCCTAATTTTATGCATGTGCTAAATAAAATCTGGCTCTATGGATTTAGTGAGTGGTTTGTATTCGTAACAACACTGTCCGTGTATCCGTCTGTGACAGTACTTGTAAATTCGCAATACAAGGGGAATGGACATCCTTGGAATGATATTTATTTTGTAACGGTTACAAATTATCTCATATTCAACTCAGGAGATTATTTAGGCAGAATCTTAGCCGGGATAATAGAATGGGTAGGTATATTTTGAAAATTTCTTACAGAATATTTTTCTAATCAGGTTGATAAAACTATATTTTAGCCAAAAAATCGACCACGATTAATTGCTTTGCTTACAATTGTGAGAGTTGTGTTTGTACCATTATTTCTGATGTGCAATGAGATACCTCGACATAGTCTACCCGTATGGATACATTCGGATATTATTTTTATCGTGATGATGTGCGTGTTTTCTTTTACAAATGGATACATAGCGAATATTTGTTTAATTTCGGCACCAAAGTAAGTATGCTTTTTAAGTACACAAAATGCTTTTATAAATTCCTTTAGATTTTTAAAGTTAAAAAAAAAAACAATTTAGTTCACCAAACCGATTCCAAACCGAAACACATAGTAAAATTTCAATACACGACTTTTTTTTCGATAAATGTACATAGATATACGAATACACCCCACTTACTTTTTGAAGCGAAAAATTGAACCTACCGGATTTGTGATAAAAATTACCTAAATGCTGATGTTACAAGTGCAATGGTTATTCACATCACGGCAATAAGTGTACCAGCAAGCTAACGTGCCCAAAATGTAGCGGAGAGCACACATATAATGACTGTAACACCACAGAAACCAAATGTAGCAACTGCTTTGAAATAAATAAGAATCTAAATCTCTAAATATTGATGTAAACCATGCTACTTGGGATAATAATTGCACAGTGTATCAGCGCAAGTTGAAAATACTAAGAAACCAAATCAATTACCAATAGCAGTTTCAAAAACAAGACGCCCTACACACCAACATCCGAAGTCTATCGTCGAATTTCATGGAGTTACAGGAAATTGTGTTCAATTATAAACCAGCCTTAGTATTACTCAGTGAAACTAGAACAACTGAAGAAATGTACGACTCGGAGTTTCATATTGATAACTATAAATTTAGACGCTGCGACTCGGATAGTCGGCATACAGGAGGAGTCAAAATAATTTCCAACTGTGAGAAGGATGGCACTTGGTTTTTAGCAATACTAATTATAAAAGGCTATCATACGACTGGGGTATTTGGAGTAGTATGCAGATCATTTCAAGCAACGAGAGCAGTTTTCTTAGATAAGTTTGCCGAATGGATGGAAAAGATCATAAACCATAACAAAATTAATTTCATATTCGGTGATTTTAAGATTGATGTCGAATCCAATGAATATAACAATGTAATCATAGACTAATACAGGTGGTTAAAGAATATAAAAGAGTTACAGCAATCAGCGACAGTGTAATAAATTTAGTGATAACGAATCTAAAAAATGTGCAATGCGAAGTACATAGTTAAAGAGCAGCAAATTAGTGACCATTATATGTTAAGCGGTAATTTAAATTGTGGGAAGACAAAAGCAATAAGAAATTGTGATCCGATAGAAATACGTTCGCGGAAAAATTATTCTCATGAATTACTCAATTATGCTTTAAATCAACAATTTCTAGGATGACAAGATGCTAACTTAAACGAATAGACCAAGAATTAAACGAAGAAGCTGAAGAGTTAGTGTTAAACTTAAAAACTTGTATGAATGAGTTGACTTGTACAAAATTGATTCATAAAACTAGTAAACTACCATGGTTCTCGGAAATTTGAAATTACTGAAGCAAAATAAACTACGATCTTATGGAATTATAAAAATTATAAACTCAAATGAGAGCTGGGATAGTTATAAAAAAAAACAGAAACATATATAAACAATTTTTAAGGAAGGAGCAGTCTACTTATTTCAAAAACAAATTCATAGAAAATCAAAATATTCCAAAAGAACTACGGAGAACGTTAAAATCGATGTATAAAACTAAAACCACAATACAATGGAATATTCAGTTGAACAATAAAGTAGTAACCGATAAACTAGAATTGGCCGAATCTCTTAATAATACATTTGTATCCAGTGTGTTTGACATCCATAACAATATTCATATGTAAAGAATTTTAATGAATCGAATGCGTATCCTTACACAGTTCCATTCTGTTTCCAAAATATTACATGTCAAGAGATAACTAAAACTATTAGTAGTCTGAAGTGCGTAGACATATTTACGATGCTATGTCATTGACCATCGAACCGCCACTACACTTTTTAATATAGCACAAATTTTAAAAGTAAAAATAATCTATGACTGCCACACCGCATAAATATGTTCGCTTCTAGAAAACATTAAGAATTGTCTAAATAATATGATTTCATATTCCGTTAAGCGTAGACATCTCTACGATGCCTTGTCATTGACCATCGAACCGCGCCACTACATTTTTTACTATAGCAGAATTTTAAAAGTAAAAAAAAATCTATGACTTCCCCACCGCATAAATATGTTGACTTCTAGAAAATATATTGAAAGATTATTGCTCATGGTTGCGGTTAAATTAATATGCCAATCTAAATGATTTTTGTTAACACTTTATTTCGTTTTGCAAAACGATTTTTTTTTTAAAGTAAAGATTTACACATTTTGGGCTGTTGTAAAGATTTTTGTCATTTTTAGTTTGTCGGAAACTTCACTATAGTGATAAGAACTCACAGTCTAGTGCAAGAGCTTAATTTCCAACATGCAACCCTCAACATTTGAAATCCCAAAACCAAAATTATACTGGTCCGTCCTTTCCAATCCAGCCATTGATCACAACTGCAATACCAACAGATTGTAACACACTCATGCCAATTTGTTACATGATTCGGAGCAAACAACGGTTGACAGCGAGCGAAACTAAAAAATACAATCAAAATAATGCACTCTCATGCGACAATCAAATATGATGTAAAACTGAAACCAAATTTAATAAAATACAAGAACTTTCTCGTTGATGAATGGTTATATTGTACTCCGAATGTTTCCCCAAAATCATTCCATGGTAAAGCATTGGTCAATGGTTCATCGGTTAGTAAGTAAAACATTAACCAACCCTTTGTAAGCAGTGTTCAGTAGGACTACGATAGTTTTCACATTTAAGACGGTCGCTCTTCTTGGTTCCAAAAAGTCACGATGCGATCGTAGAAATTTGTTGCAAGAATAGCGCCGCCGAGTTTAAACAGTTCTGCGAGTGGAGGGAATCGGATTCCGTCGAGACCGAGTGCCTTTATATTTTTCAATTTTCTAATAGCTGCGTCTACTTCCTTCATTGTGGGATATTCGACAAAGATCGCCTCACCTGGATTGCCATACTGAAAGTACTTTAGTCACGTTTGTTCTCAGTTCTCTAGCCGCGCCTTTGTTGGTTTGGGCGGAAGTTTTAAGTGAGATTTCTGGCGTTAACAAAACAGTCTTTGTAGTTTCCTTCCGCTTGCCGATGTTTTTGATGCATTTTCTCATATGTTCGCGCCTCTTTTGCTGGAGTTATGTAGTCGTAGCTTTTCTGGCCAGGAAGTATGCTGCTAGAGAGCTTCTATCCACTGCTTCTGGATGTTATTATGCCAATTAAGATACTCAGTGGCAGCTGATTGGTAACTCTGCAGTGATGCTTGATCATTTAAAGCATCGACATACCATCGAACGGTATTTTGTGCCTGTCTTTTGAACGTAGATGACAGTTTTAACTTATATACGATTATTTTAAAGTCGTAGTATGCGGTATGTTATTGATGATTTTTTTCAACTCGATAAAGAATAGATTTTTGACGCCATCTGATTTATCTGCGGTGAGTGCATGTACATTAACGATCGTGCTGTTAAATTTCTTAGTGAAAGGTCTAACCGTGCATATCCGCATATTGATAGGGCGGAAGTCAATAATATGTTCCTTTACACTCCGATGGATGAGAAAGTCAACTCGGAATTTCCCACCATTTTGATGGCTGCCATGTTGAAGAGTGTAACCATTGTTAATGTTATGGATCCCGGCCACCTAAGCTCCTTTAGTGCGAGTATGCCTAATGCGTAATTTTTTGACTTGTTCGAAAGGTTTTTTAGATCTCCAGGCCTTAAGAGACTAAGCACGTTCCATGTTCCCATTTTTGAAGCTTCTGATTAATTAACATTAACAGAAAGTTGCATCTTTGTTATTATATTATTATCTCTTTCAAATTAAGTACGTTGTGACAAAGAATTCTCAAAATTTTTTCGATTTAACTCGTTTCTAAAATATTTCAGAGCCATTTTTCCAAAGAAGATTTTTGAAACTATTGCTTTTACGACAAATGGGAGAAAATAATGAAAAATAGTTTTGACGAATTGCTTTACAATGAATTATTTTTCAAAGAACTATTTTTCGCGAATTGGGAGGATTATATTGATGAAATTTTCTGCAACACTTCGCGGAAATGTGTTGAAAGTAAAGTATGAAAGTGAGAGAGTAATTTTACTAAATTTTTTTTAACTTTTTACATATTCACAGTAAAAATTGTTTGCTCATTAGGTGTGGATTATAATGGAAAGAGTTTACATTTTTAATTTTTGCATTATGAAAAATACAATGAAGCTAAACGCATTTTATATTGGACGTCAATAAGTGATTTTCAGATGCAAGATTTTAAGTTTTCGCCTTCATTAGTATGCGATAACCATGTAAACACGTACGATCATAGCCGCTATAAAATTCAGTTAAATTTTGGTTGGTATGGTTACTCACTTTACAATAATTCCTTATTCTAATTACTAGGTGCACAAGTAAATTTCCGGTTTTTTTTAAAAAAATGGAAAATGAAAAATTTCAATAGAAATATAAAACATGGTTTATTCAAAGTATTGTCCTTCGCTATCTACACATTTTTGCCATCTCTGGCAGTACATGAATAAACAACGCGTTTTTGGACCGGAACCTTTCATCCAACTAATTTTACACTTCTTGGAAACTGGCCAAGTGTAGCCCTGCCAAGGCATGCTCCATTGGCCGGAACAAGTGATAATCTGGGGGGGGCCAGATCTGGAAAAAAAGGCGGGGGCGGTAGCAGATCCCATCTGAGCGTTTTGATGGGGTTCTGGGTGATGGGAGTGCGATGGCATGGAGCGTTATTGTGCTGCAATATCACTCGTTCGTGTCTCGTGTCCTATTCTGGCCGTTTTTCGAGCAATACATGATTCAGATTGATGAGTCGTTATCAGTAGCGTTGCCCATCAACTATTTCGCCCTGTTTCAGCAGTTCCGAAGCGATTTGGCCGTGCCGTCGATGTTGATGCTTCGCCAGGTGAAATCCACGACTTTTTGCATTTGGTATTCAAAAAGATCCACTTCTCATCTCACGTAACAATTCGTCACAAGAAGCGCTTTCTTTCTTGCCGTAAAAGAACATTTCGCAAGTGGTCTTTCGATTTTCCATCTCTCTCTCAGTCAACTCATGCGGCACCAATTTTCCCTTCTTTTGAATTTTTCCCATAACATGTAAACGTTTGTAAATACCTTGGCGAGTCGTGTTTCTTCATCCAATAATGGTTACAGATCGGTGTCTTATAATGTTTTTGTTATAATGGCATGTTCGCTGTAGGCCTCCTTAAACAAATGACGTGCTTCAGATGCATTTTTTTCATGTTGAAACAGAAAGCAAAGCTTCCCGGTTATCGTTAACAACTCCGCGCTATGAATAAAACACGACTTCTGACATAAATGACAACTAGATGTGTCGCTAGCACCATATACATATGTGTGAAAGCCGGAAATTTAGTTGCACACCTGATAGAAGTGCACAGTTCAAGCAGTATCTGCCGACTCCAAAGGCACTCCATTGGTGGTATCCAACACACGACAGATATCTAAATTTTTATCCCGAGATAATCGGTGTACTTGTTTCCTTGCTTGTTTTTTCACTTCATCGGTAGCGTATTCCACCTTTAAGTCCCTAAGAAGGTTGTCCTTCCTATACCGGAACATTTGATCTTCTTGGTACAACTTCAAAGTTGGGTACCATAAGTTCATAGTGGTTTTAGCATTTTTCTGTACAGAAGAAATTTGCTGTGACTTTGATAACTCAGAATTTCTACCCTTCTACCCCGCCAGTACATTTTCCTATATGTTAGTTTATATTTTGGTTTGAAATGTTGACACGCTGAAAAGTCTCTTCCAAGCTCAATATCCTTATCATTTTTGATGACACATGCATTTTGGTTCTCTTTAACTACTTCGTTGCTTTCCAAAGTGAGTAATCGACATCTTTTTGTTCAGAAAGACCTTGAAGCTGCTTATGCTTTCGTTCGTTATTTCCTCTATTAGTTGTTTTAATTTGTTGCACATAACATTGACTAGATTTTAATGTTGCGGAGCGTGTGTGCTGTCAGATTTTACTCTGATCTCAAGAGGATAGTTATGTTTCCTTATGGAGTTATTTTGAGGAATAGATGAACTTTCCCAAGCTGCTTGTTGGATAGTAATATTGAATACTTCTAGTTCATATTCCAGCTGCATCTCTATTCTAATTGGTTTAGGGTGATTTGTTCGCTCTTCCACGAACTTCTTGAATAAATCCCAATTGGTTTTATTGTTTGCTAATTTAAGTTACATAGTTTTTTTTATTATCATTGTTCTCGGAGTCATGACTACAGGTGTTTGGTCAGACGATACCCCTTCCTTTATTTTCGATGCACGTGCATTCCTCTAAAACTCATTTGGTGGTGATCTAGATATTTTTAAGCTTCGTATATGAATGGGCATCGCGATGGTTGGCTCACCCCAGAATGGAGAATGTCACCCGACAAAATGATCAAATCATATCAGCTGACGACCGTAACGCTTGGGATGGCATCTGCATCATATCTGGCCATCAGGACACTGCAACAGCGATTTTTACGTAGGTGACGTACTATCTGGCAGTCACACCTTAGAGGAGGCTCAAACAGCGCAAAATCAACTTATCTGTATACTACGAAGTGGTGGGTTTAACCTGAGAAAATTGGCCTCAAACTATTCACAACTCATAGAAGGTGTCGAGTCAAGCTCGAGAGCTTTCGAACCGATCATATTTAACGACGAATCGATAAAAACGTTAGGACTAATTTGGAATCCAGGCACCGATACATTTGAATTCAAGGTAACTCTCAACAACGAAAATGAAAAAATGACAAAACGGAAAATGTTGATACAAGCCAAAATCTTAATGCAAACCCTATGGATCTCTGGCGTATCCTGGAATCAGAAACTACCAGAAGACATCGAAAACAAATGACGAAAATATTATGAATCCCTTCCCAAACTGGAGGAGATTAAAATTCCGAGGTGGATTAAATTCAGTCCAACGTCAAATGGAGAATTACATAGATAGTGTGATGCTTCCGCAGTAGCTTACGTAGCAGTGATATACTTCTATGACAGGTCATCTAACAAAGCAACGTTGTTAACATCAAACACCAGAATATCACATATAGCTACCAAGTTGACTTTATCAAAGTTAGAGTTGTGCGGAGCGGGATTACTTGCGAATTTAATGGATAGAGTGCAACATGTTATGCAGTTTGACCAATAGCCAACATATTTTTGGACAGATTCGATGATAGTGTTGGGGTGGGTAAAAAAACAAGCCCCATAGATTTAAAACATTTGTGGCAAATCGAATATCGGAAATCCAGAAATTAAGCTCCCCATCTCAATGGTTTCATGTCAACTCATCCGATAACCCTGCGAATTGTGCATTCAGAGGTATCGAAGCTAGTCAATTAGTCACACACAGTTTATGGTGGAACGGTCCTCAAAATATCTTGTAGGAAGCAATTCAGCTAGCGCCAATGATAATAGAAGAAACGCCAGATCAATTGGAACTAAAACAACGAGTTGTGGAAACCACTACGGTAACTTCGGACAACGTTTTAGATCAATTATATCAGAGATTTTCTAATTTCAATACTATAAAGAGGGTTGTAGTATATATTATGAGATTTATCAACAAATGCCAAAAAAGGTGGTTCAGCAAGGAACTCCCGCAGCAAAAGAAATAAATGAATCTACAGATCTTTTGATCAAAATTCGTGATCTTATAGACTGGAACGGAATAGCAAATAACAATAAGATTAGATCCTTGTCTCGATTCATGCACGAAGACGTTTTAAGAGTCGGTGGTCGAGTTGAAAATACAGCAAGTAAGAGCTACAATGAGAAACATCCAATTATCATCCCAAGGAATCTTCCAATCACTACATTACTGATTCAAGAAGCACATCAACAAACTAGAACCACCTCCTAACCAGGTGCTGGATAATACACGGCCGAAATCTAACACGATATTTTATATCAAACTGTATAAAGTGTCATCGTTTCAATGCGGAACACAACTTCCGGAACACAGCGCATGGGAAATCTGTCAGCAGCACGAGTCACGCCTGGAAAACCATTCTTGAGAATTGGAGTTGACTATGCGGGTCCACTTCAGTAGTTAGTGATCTAACTGCTCACCGCATAATCCTCTACGTGAAGTGGATCTTTTATACGCTGCATCGCAGCGTATAAAAGATCCACTTCACGTAGAGGATTATGCGGTGATTTGTATAGCAACAATCGCACCAATTTTGTCGGTGCAAAGAATCAACTTGAGCGCGAATTAGTTGCACTAATTAGTAAAACAAATAAGGAAGTTGCTCAACTATTGGCAAATGATGGAACAACATGGCATTTCATACCACCGGCTTCACCTCATTTTGGAAGACTTTGGGAAGCTGCTGTTAAGTTGGTCAAAAAATGTTTAATAAAAGTTATTGGAGAAGCGACGCTGACCTTTGAAGAACTATCGACGGCCACATCTCTAGTAGAGGCTTGTTTAAATTCAAGACCTCTCGCGCCACTAACAACCGATCTTACAGATGTCACCTTTTTAACTCCTAAACACTTCTTAATCGGAGCACCCTTACGAGCAAGTCTACACGACATAATGGCAGAAACGAACATTCACGGCATAACACGATGGAAGCTGGTAGAAAAATTCAACCAAGATTTTTGGAAAAGATGACACTCGGACGGCACTATCTAACCCAATTACAACATAGAAGGAAATGGTCAGACGAACAACCAAACATGCAAACAGTTGACCTAGTACTCGTCAAGGACGACAAAATTTCTCCATTAAAATGGCTGAATGGACGTGTGATTGAAGTACATCCAGGTTTAGACCAAAAGGTTAGAGTGGTCTCACTTCGAGGCCCGAGAGGAGTCCTCATAAAAAAGCCGATTTAACTATCGCAACTACTCATAGTACCTGAGAACGAGGACCATACAAAAATAAAAGAGTCACTCAACCATCAACCACAACCTATACCTCCTACACGGGTTCAACCTCACCGAAACGTAAAAGGGCACAGAGTGTATCACATCGTGGCAGGTTGCAAAAAAGAAACAACCATGCGACGGCTATTCGTCGTACTCCGAATACTGCAGGTGCTATTTCCTCCTGCTACATCTGAAACTACAATAAACCCATTGCCATCAGATCCGGTATCTATTTCTATAACACCGGTACTGTCAACCTGATGGCGTTAAGGTGGAAAATCATACATCAGCTACACGAACAAATGCAGGAAATTACATCCCAAAATGAGCTTCTCATGTTCACTAATAAAGAACACGTGCTACGGAAACGGGACATCTTGGATACAATAGGATACATACTTGGTGGTGCTTTCGGTATCATGACTCAAAGGGATGCCTCTCACATCGAAAACCAAATCGAAAAGGCGGAACGCAATGAGTAATTTCTATTGGAACTGTTACGAAATCAGACATCAATCATAAACACGACAACAAATATATCCCAACATAACAAGGAACTGAATGATAAGCAATTTAGAATTATCGCACAACAGTATCTTTATTTCGAGGAATTAGCACACACGTTATCCACGGAGGCCGATCACCAACACCGGGTACAAGCTATCACGTCGTATAAAATCCAAATCATGCGGCGCATCGCAGATAAACAACGAGTCATTATTGATGTTATTCTCAACGCCCAACACGGCCATATCCATCCTGCATTATTGACACCACAACAATTAAAGAATGAAATTACGTGAATTCAAGACTATGTTCCATCATCAATGGTGATTCCTGAAGGAGACAATGATAAGATTCTGGGGCACATTTACGAGTTACTAACAGTAAAAACAAGAGTTCCAAATGCCTTTGTCATACTCAGATACGTACCAATTATTTAACATTATTCCAATCCCGAAACTCGCTAAAGGTCAACTACATTGGTCCTTCGAGCCGGATGAAAACAAATCGTCCCAATCGTTACCAGCAGCTTCATAGAATTTATCACCACTTCTGGAGAATTTGGTCGACGTAATACTTTTCTTTTCTTTTCGAGCGGCCGTGGTATGTAAATGTTGTTTTTTTATTTAATTAAGGAAGTTCAAACCAAATCAAAAAAAGAAATTTTCACCCACAGCTTCCTTTTCGAGCGGGATGAAACTTCCTTAGCCACAATTTGGCATATACATACACGAATTAAGCAAACATTCTTAAAAAGAAATTAGAAATAAATCTAATAAAATTTTAAAAATTTAATAGATGGCAACCCCATTTAAACGTATTTTTATCGTAACTAAGTTGTGAATTGAAATTTGACTAAATAAATTTTCAAATTGGCTTTATGTTTTAGTTCAATTTTATAAAATTTCAGGTATTTTTACTTCTTGCATTTTTTAACATTTACATATTTTTTCTTCTCTTTCACAGGATCGTCCACGACTACGAAAAGGAAATGGCATCTTCTTTGATGGCTGCATTTTTAGGTATAGGCCTAGCATTTGGTTCATCATTTAGTTTAGTATTTGTAGAGATAATTTAAGTGATGGGCTGATACTTTTATTTACACTATATACTTTGTAAATTATGTATTTTATATTTTAAGGTTTTTTTTATTAAGTCATAACGCAATTTACTTCATTTATGTAAAGTTAAACAAAAAGTTTTCATGTTTTTATAAAAAAAAACATTTTATATACAAGACTGAAAATATGAGAAGAATGAATTAAATTTCAGCTAAATTTTTAAAATTAATTTATTTGTTAATTTTTAAGTTGTATAGTTTAATTACGAATCAGTAATTTTCAAGATATATGTATATAAGTTAATTTGATTGGGGCCACATTGGATATTGGGTGCTGTACTCTCGACATTTTACATTTACATATGATATAATATAGCTAGATAGATATTTTTATTTATGCTCAACCAACTTAAATCTCTAATATGGAGAACACACCAAATAAATAATCATTCCTTACAAAAATATTTTGTAATATGTAATGTCTATTTTTAAGTTTTTTTAGGTCACCTTATTATAGCGATTGTTGTGATATTTTATGTTATGTTTATTTTTATGCCCATCTTGCAATCGATGATCGCGTAAGATAAAGATGCTGATAATTTTTATTTTTAGATCGATTATTCGAATGACAACTCTCGCCTCATATCTGTTTAATTAGTAATCTTTTCTACATACATACAAGTTTCATTAATAGAATTTACTTCCGGTTTGATAATGCTTGTGTGCCTTAGTAAATACCACTTTAGATAATTTAGCTTGAATCTAATCTCTAGCGTGTGGTCTAGGTAGTCTACTAAAAAACCAAAATAAAATTTAAAATGTTTCTTGTCATTCGAATAATTGCGATCCTTTAAACTTACTTGTATTATGTTCTATAAACGTTAACGGAAATGTGGAACAAGTAAATAGGTCTAATTTATATTATATAAGCATAATACAGAGATAACAGAGTATAAAGAAAACTATGTATTTTCGAAATAATGTACAATAAATAAATAATATTATAATATCCTTATTAAACCATAATAAAAGGAATAAAATCCTTTATTGCAAATACTTGAACTTCATTTGAATTTACTATTTTGATGACGGATTTTAATTCATAATGAGTAATTAATTTCCGGTGTGATAAGGAATATCATTTGTATTTTGTTAATGTTAATGACATAAATTATTTTAAAATTGTTTTTTGATTTGATGCATATATGACTAACTTTATTACTCGTAGTACAAATATAAAAAAAAATATTTGCGTTGATCCTAGATTTTTAAACAGTAATCAGTGATCTATAACTAATTTTTCAGATAAGCTGCACACTTTTAACCTTTTATAAATCTGTTTGCGTAATAAAGTTCTTTATAAGATGATGTCATTTCTATACGTATATCATATGGCCTAATTTCTAAGTCGTTATCATTGAGCTCGAATCTAGATTCATTTTCAAAAAAGTGAGTAATATTATTAGGGGTCTAACATTAAAATTTTGTATACATGTTATGGTTAAAGTCCGTAAACGGCGAATCTCCACATTTACCGGGAAATGTTTGGTAAATTTGAAGGTATAATGGAAATTCACGGACGATTATAAAATTCTTCTTAATTATATGTGTTGGCTGTTACACACACATACATAGTGAGAATTTCCTGTGGTTTCTGATTTAGTGATATATAATTCGCTAAATCGATATGTTCTTGTTTTGTATTATCGGTACAAAGCAAGAGTTGTATTTTTGCAGTTTGGTCGTTGCAACCGATGAGTAGACCAACTTTTTTATCAGTACGAAACCAAGCTGCCAAGAAGTTATCTAAGGGATTTCTCAGTTTTGTAAGGGTTTGTGTATCTTTGTGTACACTATTGCCCTGGGGTTAAAGGTTTGGGGGAGGGGAGCGCATTTTTTCTACTTTTGTGGTAGAAATATTGTTAATAAATGGGCTCTTTGTTTCTGCGACTAAAATAGTCGTAAACATCGTATGGGTGTCCATTAAAATAATATTTTGTCCGAAAAGCCGAAAAAATTCTTAAACAAATTAAATTCACGGACGATTATAAAATTCTTCTTAGTTATATATTTTATTTTATATTTGTATAGGTGCGGTATAAGATTACCAAGTAATATTATATATGTGTGTAAGACATTGAATCTTCTCTCTAGTCCTCTCTAATTTAGAATTTTATCATTGCAATCATAATTATCACACCAGATTTGCCAATAATAGCTGTGGCAATTTAACATAACCACTTAAGTCGACATAAGTGGTTATATTGAACTATATTCTAATCGATAGTATTTCCCGTTTTTTCTTTCCCTTCAATTTTTCATCAAAATCCGACTATTTATGACCGAGATATAGGCATAAAACCAAACCACCAGGTGTTTGGTCTGATTTTCAAAATCCCGCTTTGTCAAAATCCCGGTTTTTTTTTATAAATCCCGTTTTTCAAAATTCTGGTTTTCAAAATCCCGGTTTTGCATAAAAAAATCTCGATTTTTAGAAAATCCCTCTTTTTGAACTTTTTAATTTGACACGTGGGAAAATGGGACTCTTAAATGATCTTTGGACAAAATTCAAAAATGAGTTTGCGATAAAGTTCTAGAAAATGGCTAATAGGGATGGAATTTGGTCATTTCTTAACAGAAATTCGATACATGTGATGGAAATGGGATTCTAAAATGATTTTTCGACATAGCGGTCAATAAAGATGGAACTAGGCCATTTCTAAACCGATTTTGTTGAAATTCTACACGTGTGATGGAAATGGTTTCTTTAAATGTTTTTTTGATAAAGTTCTGAAATATGGCCGATTTAGCTGAAATTCTATATGTGGGTGCTAAATGGGTTTCAAAAAATGAGTTTTTGATAAAGTTCTGGAATAAGGTGGATAGGGACGAAACTTGGCCATTTCTTAAATTGAGTTTATCCTCAAAGCGTAACATTTTAAATATTGATTAATTAAATGTTTTTTAGTTTTATATTTCGTAAAAATAATATATTGATTTAAATAGTTACACACATTCGACAACAAAAAATGAAATTCGTCACCTAAATAGCAGTCGGATTTTGATATTCGATTTTCGCAAAATACGATTTCGTTTTTTTTTTTAGTTTCATAATAGCGGATTTTTCGATATCGGATTTTCATAATACCCGCTTTCGGATCCGATATCGAATTTTCATAATAGCCCCCCAGGTTTTCAGTGTACTCGTCTATCGCAATCTGACCTATATCTTTCTCCCTTACAATTAAAGTTGCGTTCTAGGGAACATTATACATCACACGCAAAAAGTAAGCAATTAACATTAACTATTTTGGCTACTTTCGATTATCGAACGTGTTTTAGCATGCAATGTATTAAATCGAGATTCCGGTGAGCCCTTTGGTTGATTTTCCATATGGAATCATCAACCAGGGCTCTGACTGATTCGGAATCACCTAAATAATCGAAAATATTAAAAATTCATAATTATTTAATATTTTACAAATTACCTAGTCTTGCTTCCAGGCTTGACCCATAAGTTTTCAGTTCTCGCTGAGCCATCCACACAACATATTACACCCGGAAAGCCCGTTTTATTTAAAAAATAGTCCTCGGAATTCCGTTTTCCCTCGACAGACAATTTAACTACTATATGTTTGACGCACATATTATTTTCTTAAATGTTAAGCGTCATTACAACAGACACAGCGGATTGTGCCATACCGATTCGTAGTCCTATCCTACTGCTTGTTGAAATGACGTTTATTTGGCATATCGTGAACGGTCCCTTAAGCGCTTCCTTTGAATATATGCTGGCGTAACTTCATTTTCTGAATCATCTTCACTGCTGTGCTGTGCATTAAAAATAACCTAACTCAAAAGAATTTACAAATAAATATTCTTGTTTTAAACAAAATGGAGATTTCTATTGAAACATTTACATTTCAATTTTTTCAATGTTATCGAATAATTCATAATAGCTATTTTCAACGCTGCCGAATGCGCGTCGTGAATTTCATAATAGACCTCCAGAGTGTTATCTACCGGAACCATTTGAAGTTTGCACAATGAACACAATGCACTTAACTAGTTATGAAACATTTAACCTTTCAGCCGGAACCACTACAACAGCAGCCGGAACTATTCCCTCTACAACCAAACCAACTATAGCACAAGAAGTACAATATATTGTGTATCATTGTGCACTATATGATTTTTCAGTCGGAATTGTTCATAATTACAGACGGAACCTTATAAAACCGGTTTTAGGAACTTTGGACTATTGTAAGCCTGTACTTTGATGTCTTTGGTTGTTTTTCGTTTCACTAAAGTTTCTTAGCTCTATACCTTTATCTTTCACTATTTCATTCTCATTTCGCTTCTGCTTCATTTTCATTTCGCTTCTCTTTCACAACTAAACAGCCTCTGTAGCTTGCGGAATGTGATTCGTCACAGTTCAGTTTACACACTTTGCTGAACTTTCTGTGGATTTTATACTTCCCTTTGTAATATAATTTGCTGCGCATCTGATTCTGGATACTTGAGCCATTTTGGTCTGGTCCACCAGAAGTCATGATTTATAAATTCTGAGGGTAGTATACCCCGAGAGGTGAAATCGTTATAATTATGGCACCAATACTTCTTAGGATGGATTGAGATGATTTCTGAAACTCCGATTACGTAGAAATACGTCAAGTGTGCCAGGTATTGTTGCGATCCATGCTGAATCACTCCACAAATACACATTGCCATTTCGTTCACCCATGGTCAGTTGAATGTTATGCATTACCTTCATTTGAACATACGGCGTTTACTATCTTGTTATAGTAACTTACTCAATTAGATTTAGCTCACTGCGTAGTTTGCACCAACTTTTTGAAATACCCTGTGGTAAGGAGTCATTCCAGTCAAAAGCCTTCGCCCATGCTTGCTGAAATACCATATCTTAACATAAATTGTTATCTGAGCTAACCAACCTTGAGGGTCAAAAAACCTTGATGAGTCCAACAGTAGGCGTCCCTTGGTGAGCATTGGAACATCATTCAGAGCAACTCTGTAAGTGAAAACGTCAGTTAGGGTGTTCCAATAAATGCAGAGTATTTTAGAATATTGCAAATCCCTATTGATTTCGATTAGCTTCTGGGATTTAATTGTAGTTTCCTCGGTAGGACAGCCACTTGCAAGGTTAAATATTGACGCTTCCATTATTGATGTTAATTCAATGTGATGAGCTGAGCGAAGGTGCCTGTGCCCGTCATCAGAACATCTACATAAAAATCTCTCTCGATAACAGTTCAAGCCCTTGCGAATGTGTGACAGTTACCTTCAGCGATTTGCTTCAATACACGGGCCAAGAGGAAGGATGCTGATGCGGTTCCGTATGTAACTGTGAGCAATCGATATTCCTGAATTGGAAGAGTTGGTTCTCCTCTCCATACTATTCTCTGGAATTCTGTATGCGGTAGTGCAACTAATATCTACCAGAACATTTTTTCCAGATCAGCGGTCATGACGTATCGGTGAAAGCGAAACCGCAACTAAATTTGCTGAAGAGTCTGCTGTATTTGTGGTCCAACAAACAGATTTTGGTTTAACGATCGGCCGGTATTAGTTTTTAAGGAACCATCAAAAACCATCAAAATGATGTGGTAAGTATAGTATGACTGGTTCCACGGTGCGTCTATTTCGTCATTCGGTATACGTTCGATATGATACGAGGGTTGCCTTTTATATTTCGGGATTGGACAACCCTAGTGTTGCAATCTGGCAACTGACAGCTCTATCGTAAAGTTTGACATTTTTGAGATTATACGTACTCAGAACGTTTTGACATTCGAGCGCTATTTGTGTTGTTTACAATACTCATTAACTCAACATCTCGGCGAAAAAATGGAATTAAATCGTGAACATTTTCGAGCGATTATTTTTTACAACTTTCGATGTGGATTAAGACAGCAAGAGTGTATGGACGAACTTAATTCAATTTTTGGCGATCAAGCTCCATCAAGGACTAGTGTTTATCGATGGTATGGTGAATTCAATCGAGGTCGTAGTTCACTCCAAGACGAATTTCATGAAAGTCGTCCAGAATCAGTTGTTGTTCCGGAAACCATTGATGCTGTGCGCGAACTGATATTGCAAGATCGTCATGTGACCTATCGCGAGATTGAGATAACCTTAGGCATTAGTAGGACATACATTCAATATTGAACCAAGCAAAGAGTTACACATTAGACGTACTTGCACTACAAGAGCTTAGATGGCCTGGGAATAGGATCCATGACACCACCAATGGTTACACTCAAAAAAATAATAAGGTAATATTTACAAAAAATGTAAGTAAATTTTACTTAAAATCTCATTTTACTTAAAATCTAAATCTAAATTTTACTCAAAAGCGATGAGGTAAAAATTTTAAATCCTTTTAATTAAAAGATTCGATCCTCATCAATTTATGTAGTTATCAAACTACGAAAATAATGTTTCACACTTCATGAATTTAAATGAATTAAACATAAATGACCTAGCGAATTATATTCGAAATGTAATAATTATTGTTAAACATCGCCGATGTAAATTTAACAATCTAATATGCCACCTTTACTATGCAAGTGTAAATTTTTGTTAAAAAATTTATTTTACATTGTCTAAGTAAATTTTACTTGTTAACAATAAGAACAAGAATATAATGATAATTTTTTGTTTTACACAACTTTTACGTATGATAAAGTTCTTTTAACTATTTAAAAGGTATTGTTTCGTTTTAGTGTGACAAATAGTTTTTACATTTCAAAAAATGTTATTTTAACTTAGGCTTCGTAAGGAGAACTTTTACAATTTTTAATTAACATGGGTAAATAATGTAAAATATTATGTTAGTTTTACAATTTTAAATTTACTTAGCAGGTTAAGGACAAATCGCATCGATTATTTTTTTCAGTGTACACTCTTCATTACAGCGGCCATCAGAACGGAGGAGAATTTGGAGTTGGCTTCCTCATCCATCGGCGCGTGAAGCATCATATCATCGATTTCCGCCCTATCAACATGCGGATATGCACGGTCAGACTTCGCACTAAAAAATTTAACAACCGAAGATAAATCAGATGACATCAAAGATCTTTTCTTTGTCGAACTGGAGGAAGTCATCAATAACATACCGCACCACGACATTAAAATCATCGTGGGCGACTTTAATGAAAAAATCGGTAGGAGTGCAGAAAATACATCGCACATCGGTCCTAACAGCCTGCACCTAACTAGTAATAACAACGGCCAACGAGTCACCGACCTGGCAATAACGTACAACTTAGTTATATCAAGTACGTTTTTCCCACATAAGAGAATCCACAAAGTAACGTGGAGATCGAATGATGGGAGAATGGAAAATCAAATCGATCACGTCATGGTGTCTAAGAGGCACTCCACCAGCATATCTGACGTTAGATCTTACAGAGGTGCAGACATGGACAGCGATCATGTGCTTGTCATATTTAAATATAAGTGCAAACTGTCATCTACGTTTAACAGACAAGCACAAAAGACCGTTCGATGGAATATCAATGCTCTAAAAGACCAAGCGTCATTGCAGAGTTACCAATCAGCTGTCACTAACTATTTAGAGCGGCCCAGCAACAACGAAGAAGCTCCCTCTAACATCGAGGAGCAGTGGCACGCTATACAGTCAGCCATAACCACCGCGGCGCAAAATACCATCGGAAGAAGAACTCCGAGGTCCCGCAATGATTGGTTCGATGACCAATGCCGTAGGGTCGTCGAAAATAAACGAACGCTTCGTGAAAAATGGTTGGCTCGCAACACTAGAAGCACTCTAGCAGAATATCTCCGCGCTAGGAAAGCCACGACTAAATACCTTCGACAAAAAAAGCGCGAACATATGAGATTATGCATCGAAAACATCAACTTCCAAGCGGAACTAGGAAACTCAAGGGACTGTTTTGCCAACGCCAGGAATCTCACTAAAGACTTCCACCCAAGAAGTACAGCCATCAAAGACAGGAATGGAGAGTTGAGAACAAACGTGGCTGATGTTCTCTCAGTATGGCAAACCTACTTTCAAAATCTGCTAAATCGGAATGACGACGTGACCCCCATTAGAGTAATAGCTCCTCCAGGTGAAGAGGTCTTTGTCGAATATCCCACAGTGGAGGAAGTAGACGCAGCTATTAGTCGATTGAAAAACGGAAAGGCACCCGGTCTCGATGGAATCCCCGCAGAATTGATCAAACTCGGAGGCGCTACTCTTGCAACAAGTCTATACGACCTCGTCGTCTGTATTTGGGACCAAGAAGAGCTGCCTGAGAATTGGAAGACCGCGCTCATATGTCCGCTGCATAAAAAAGGCGACCGTCTTAAATGTGAAAACTATCGTGGCATAGCCCTATTGAACGCTGCTTACAAAGTGTTGGCTAATGTTGTACTTGCCAGACTCATCCCTTTCGCCGAAAACATCATTGGCGACTATCAATGTGGTTTCCGACCCAACCGATCAACCACGGACCAGTGTTTTACCATGAGGATGATCTTGGAAAAATGTTGGGAGTACAACATAACCATACATCAACTATATATAGACTTCCGGCAGGCATATGACAGTATAAACCGCGACAACTTATGGGCCGCGCTCATATGCCTAGGAATCCCAGAGAAACTCGTTTCGCTGTGTAAATTAACAACGTATGGGTCTGTATGTAGAATCGTAATTGAAGGAACTGTGTCAGACTACTTTGAAATAACATCTGGCGTTCGACAAGGTGATGCACTCGCGCCTTTGCTGTTCAATTTGGCGCTTGAGTACGTAGTGAGAAAAAGCAACATCGAAACTTCGCGCTGTATATTTAATAAATCCGGCCAAATTCTTGGATATGCAGATGATATCGTGCCGAAGACCTAGCGATATCAAAGACAGTTTCATACCGCTCGATCGCTGCGCAAGAAGACTTGGTTTGGAGGTGAACAGCAGTAAAATATCTAACAACACCCAGGAACATCTCTAGTGCAAATCTCGGAATTGGCGACCACAATTTTGATGGTGTCGAAAACTTTAAATACCTCGGGTCAGTTATAACATCATTGAATGAAATGCAGGCAGAAATAAAAGCCCGAATCGCTGCCGGACAACGAGTTTTCTACGCCCAATCAAGATTATTGCGTTCGAAACATCTATCGCAGTCGTGCAAGCTCGCACTTTATAAAGCACTAATAAGACCTGTGCTGACTTTCGGAAGCGAGAGCTGGACCATGACCTCTAATGATTGTAGATTGTTATTTACATTCGAAAGGAAGGTCATCCGTTCAATTTTTGGTCCAATTAAAGTTGCGAACAACGAATATCGGATTCGTATGAATCACGAAATAAAGCAACTCCTCGGAGGCAGCGATATCATCGGATTCATTAAATCCAATCGAGTGAGATGGCTCGGCCACGTTACAAGGTCCCCACAACAACGGATGATAAATAAAGTGTTTCACCAACAACCAACCGGAGTACGTCGTAGAAGAAGACTCCGACTACGCTGGCGTGACGACATTGAACAAGATCTGCAAGCATTAGGATGTCGAAACTGGAGGACGAGAGCATTGGATCGGGATGGATGGAGGGCCATTGTGCGGGCGGCGAAATCCCTTCATGGGATGAGAAAGCCAGAGAGAGAGAGAGAGAGAGAGAGAGAGAGAGAGAGTTTAATAAATATAGTTTTAGAAATATAGTTTAAAGAATATAAAAATTGTGGATTAGCCACATGTTAAAAACTTATCCTGTTATGTGATCCGATGATGTAGCATGGTATCAAAATGGCGGTAAAATTTCATGCGATGCCAGATTTTTCCGCTACACACGGTAAATAAAAAGTGATAATTCTTCCAAACGCTATTGCTGCTGTTTGGCCTTGTGTGGTATTTGTGTTTCGAACGTTTTCCCAAGGTACGATAAATTTTTCAGGGACAAATATAAATTCCCCAAATATAAATTTAAACAAATATAAATTTTATTATTAGATAAATTAAGGTCCCTCGCAGTAATAAAATACTGTAGTGGTTGTCGCCGGTAGCGCAACCAAATATCACGCACAACGGTGACGACTCGTATCGTTTTGTTTGGTTCTATTAAAAACAAGAAACAATATTTTTACGTTTAACCAAACAAACATTTTTGGGCATACACTTTGCGCAAATTAAAACAAGATCATACCTCACGTCTTCTGTATTTCCGCGATCACAAATCGATTTTTAGTACACAATCAATATTAAATTTGAATATATGTATGTATGTACTATACACGCAAAATTACTTTAATTAAAAAACAAAATGAAAAAAAAATTAATTTCTTAAAAATAACGCAAAACAATAATTAGGACATACTTTTGTTTTTGTATGATCGGACTTAACACTTTGTTACCGCACTGTATTCTAATTAGAAGGTTTTACTGGCATAACACAATCGGATATTATATGGGGTGGCGAGATCGAAAGCATATTTCGCAACTACCATGAGAGAGTATGGTTAGAATCGATGTTTGTGCCGTGTTTGATCTGAATATCTCTGATGCTCGACAAATGCTTTTTCTCACGAGGATGTGGTCAATTTGATGAACCGTAAACCCATATTTTGATTTCCTGGCTACCACCAGATTATAAAGGTTGTTTGAGGCAAGGTTTAGGGAGACTAGGCCGAATATAACATGATAAGTACTGGCTGAATTGGCAACATCGTATTGGAGAAATTTTGTTTAAAACACCGTCGAGGTGGTCGTCGAAAGTGATTTTAGCAAGTTCCGGCTTCATTTCCGGTTATTTATGAATCTAAAATCTGTTACGGATTGACGTAAACTATTGCTGATCAAAAAACCAACCCCAAACCCTCGTCTGAGTTTTTTCCATGTCCCAAATTTTAAAACGTTTTCTTTATGTGATAAATCCGAGTTAATTATCCGAGGCTTTTGTTGAAGTTCCATAACAATTGTTTTTTCCTGGTTGGGTTGTTAGCTCAACTGAAGTTGCATTCAGCCAGAGGCGGCACAGGATGTGAGTCATGCGACAATCTATTGAAAACAAAAAATGAAATTAAAAAACGAAATCCATTTTTTCACAAACATTTTCTGCTCATAACTCTCGCCATTCGAAACAAACTCGAAAGTTATAGCTCCTGAGAGATTTTTGTTGTAGTGTGATTGTTTGGGGGTGATAGTAGAACTAGGTATAACGAATAGTATATCTTGCAACAACAAAGCGACACTATCTGCATTACCATTTTTCGGCTCGAATCTTTCGGCTTTTGTTGTTTCGGGGTTTTGAGTTTCGGGCCATCGATGGAATTACCTCAAAGACAATCAAAAGACAAACTATGTTATGATGTCAATAACAACGAGACTACATAGTACAATTTATAAAAGTTGGTTCACAGTACAGCTGAACTTAAGATTTTCTAGGCAGAATTCATTTACAATACTCTACAAACCTTAAAATATGTTTTCGTATAAAAGTGTAAACAAAAATGAGAATATATGCAGAGGAAATGGCATTCGTCAGAGTTGCGGCCTTGCCCCGTATACAGTCCGTTGCATAAATATTGCAAAATAACTCTATTACGCAAAATGGTAATGCCGTAATCATATTCGTCGATTACATCAAACCATAATAAAAACATATAAACATTAAAAATTATTTCACCCGATGTTTTGACTAAACCGGCGCGTTTACGCCAAAACTTTGTCACATTTTTATTTCGCGTTTTATATTTTTATACACAATACATTCACGAGCATATTCAACAAAATCCAAAACTATATAAATTATATATAAAATGTATACGAAATTATAAAAAAATTATATAAAACTTAAATATAAACAAATACGAATTTCTTTTTGTTAGCAACAATTAATTAATGAACAATAAATTTTAACAAAAGGTTTAACCGCTTCAACCAAAAAGTCATGTACGTTAGATAGTTCGAGTGGTCGATGCATTTTTACTATTTAAGCCACAATCAACTTTATTGCAGGCACAGTCCTAACTAATTAGTGTCGTAGATTTTTTAATTAAATTTATTTAATTACACCACATAAAACTATTTATATACAAAATGAAGGTACTCATTGTTACATTTGTCGTAGCCGCAGTTCTCGTAAGTGTTATAGAATTTTTAAATTATGATTTGGAGATGTGATTACTAATCTTATACGTTTTCTTTACTTATGTTTAGATTGCAAACGTGAATTGCAATGCATGTGGTGCAGTTGCCACTGAATTGGTCGGTGCCTCAGCAACAGAGGGCGGTAATTGCGGTGGTGGTGGTGGTGGTGATGGTGGAAACTGGGGTGGTGATGGTGGAAACTGGGGAGCAGGTGCTGGCGCTGGTGGTTGGGTTTCTCAAGGCACTGTTGCTACTGCTGTCATCGATGGTTCAGTTGGTTGCGGTGGTGGTGATGATGGCGGTCTTGGCGGTCTTGGCGGTCTTGGTGGCGGACTTGGTGGTGGTCTTGGTGGTGCTATTGGTGGTGGTCTTGGCGGTGGTCTTGGCGGTGGCCTTGGAAATGATGGTGGTGTAGCCGCTATCATTAACACTAATGGTGGCGGTAACTCCGATTTATACCGCGTATATGGTCAACCAATTCAAATCAGTCCAGAAGCCACATCAATCGTTGTACCAGCCGCTCCCGTGTATGTCAGACCAGTAGTGATCTCACAAGGAGCCCCAGTCAGTATAAACCCAACCATTCTCACAAAATCTGCTCCAGCACAAGTACAAGTAAATCCAGTTGCCATTAAAGTTTTACGTCAATTCCACAGACCTGCACGAACATTGGTGGTCCAAGCACCAAGCTGTGGATGTGGTGATGCTGGTTGTTCAGGAGGACACTAAATTATTAGGCTGATTGCAAGTTTTTTATAATAAAAAGTTTTTGTATATAAAAATTTCTGATGTTTTTTGTTATGACCCTATATTCCTCGTTAACAATCGTAAACTACCGCTTATAAATTCGAATAAGAAAATATTGAAGGTTCGTATAAGTCACAACAGAGAGATTAATTGTAGAGATGAATCCAGAATCGTTTGTGCTTTTTACCTAATATTTTTAGATAAACCACATGCATGGACAGCCCGTCTAAAAGTGTTTTTCAGAGGATCACTCGAGCATGTGCTTTATATCTCAGACAATCTAGTAATGATTTGGGTTAACTTTAAATTTAATAATAAGCCAAACGAAAAGCGAATGTCTTATGGCGTTATTTTTTGTAACTGGCGAACGGTGAGTAAACGGGTTCTATTGCCAAACGGTAGTGGTGGCCTTACAACAGTTTTTGTTATCTGACTCCATTTTTTAAATAATTAATTTATAATTTATGATTGGAAAATAACATTCTAAAAATTGTAATAGCACTGCTGACAACAAGATGTTCTAAATTTATATGAATTTTTATTTTGTAATCTAGTATGTCGACGTTGTGTTAGCCACATCACCCCATTCCTAATGACCCAGAAGTGAAGATGTATGGTTCCTTTGATTGATTTTGGAGATCTATCTCCATTATTTGAAAATAACAGGCATATGATCACTGTCAAGACTGGCATCTCTAGTTCTTCTAGTTCTTGAAAGAATCTACTAGATACGACTCGGTTATACATAATAGCCAGATCGGCGATGCGTTGAGTGTTGTAAGGTGTACGTTGCGTGTTGTAAGGTGCACTAAGGTGCTGTAAGCTGTACGAACCAATTGTGATGTAGTTTCTGAGCTCCTACCGATTTTTGCATTAAATTCACCGACGATACTTTCGATATCATGGTGCGGGATATTACTCATGATGCCAATTTGAGAGAAATTCGTTGGATGTGAATCACTACTTATAAAACTCTTAACTATGCCTCCTGCGAGAGGCTTAACTACTCAGATTCTCAGATAATAAAAGTACTTAGAATGTGGATGAAGAAAAATATGAAAGTCAATGGTACAAATTCTCCTTAATTCTGATGGCCGCTGTAGTAGAGAGTGTAACCATTGATGGTAGTATGAATCTGACTTCCAGCCAATCGAAGCTCTTGTAAAGCAACCACGTTTTGGGAATATTACCATTTGTTAACAAACAAAATACACATAGTGGTATTTGCATCAAATGTCATTCTAAAGTAGTCCATTGTGACCATACCGACCTAATACGAGCATGTATCCTGTGCGTCCGTTTTAAGAACACAAATTTCCAAATATCCACAAGATTCGGTGTCATGTAACAACCAACTTGGAAATTGTGTTCGACTAAGTGACAACTTAAAATTTATGCGACATTTCTCAAAAATTTCAAGAAGCCGCACGATTCATAATTAATTGCAAACTCAGAACTTACCGACAATTTTCTTAAAAATTTATTCTTTATGAGTGTGAAGTTTTTAACAAAAAATAACAACATTACGTATACAAATCCAATAAGAATTCTTGAAAGCTAAGTATGTGTTAATTTTTACACTGTTAAGTATAAAGTTGAGCGAGACAAATAGGCAATATTAGAAAGAGACAAACATGACGCCATGTTTTTTGCTTATTGGATTTATGAATGTATATCCCTTTTCCTGCCAGACTTAACGTTGTTTTGCTACGATTTAAGTCCAACCCACACAAATGTGTGTGTAAAAAATGAAAAGTTGTAATGTCTTCCGGATTTTAACGAATCTTAATTAAATCCGAATTTTTTTATAATTTGATAACATATAAATTATATCACATATTAATTATTTGTTTTTGATAAGCAATTCTATATTTTATTATTATTATAGTTATAGTGTTATTTTTCGGATGAAAACGATTTAAGTAAATTTTACAAATGTGTATGTTGGTGGAAAATATACACAAAAAAGATTTTTGACATGATTGTTTTGCATTACCCACACGATTGTATACCGGACAAGAAAAGGGATAAGGTAAATGTTGTTCAATCTTATATTTTAATAATCTCACAATAACAAGACATCGTGGAGATTGAACCACAATGAAACCATATAGGAATTACTCCTACGGGGTTAACCTATCAAACGAAGCATGTTTTGTCCAAATTTAGATTGGCTCAGGACGTTTTTTCGTCTCCTATTGATTTCGTGCAAAAACAATTTGCTTTTGTACCGAGAAAGCAAATTCATGCAGATGTCAACTCTTCGGTTTTTGTTTTCTTCGTTCAGTTTATGTGGAACCTATTTTCCTTCCTTCTGTAATTTTTCCCATGCATGCAATCTATATGGTGTTGCTTGGTGAGTAACCCCTAATTGTTTTGTAAACTTTTTTTGAATTTGAAACGGATTTTCATCCAGTAAAACTTTAATTTCTATGCCTTCAAATTTTCTTACTGCACTGTTTTTACTGTTGAATGAGGGGTTATAACTCTCTGATTGCATTTTGGTGCATCTTCTGAGAAGTCTTGTTATTGGCCGTAATGAGATTCACAGAAAAATATGGGTTTCGTTACGAAATTAGGTCTTCGTTTGAAAGGTAAACCCGTAGAAGTTGTTCCTATATGGTTTGTGGTGCAATCTCCACGATGCCCTGTTATTCTGAGAATAAATGAGATTCGCTCAAAAATCATAAGGAACCAATGAGAAGTTTGCTGGAAAAAAGTTCCTGAGCCAATCTAAATTGGAACGAAACATAATTCGTTTGATATTTTAAACCCGTAGGAGTTATTTCTATATGGTTTCATTGTGGTGCAGTCTCCATGATTTCTTGTTATTGGCAATGAGTTTCACTCAAAAATAAAAAAATCAGATGCCTGTTTAACTTAAAGAAAATATTTTGCAAGTCCATTAGGATATTATTCCCCGTCTAAAAAGCAACTTAAATATGATTGATTTTTGGTGTAGTCTCCGTGATGTCTTGTCATTTGCCAGAATTGAATACACTGAACATCAAAAGTAGCCGCTTTCCACAAAAAACAGCTCTATACATTCGCACCATACTATAATTAATTTATTAAATATTATTCTATTTTTAAATTTGATGAAATTTAAGTTTTCACTCAAAATTCCTATAAGAAATATTTTAACAGTGTGATTTCCAATACATACATGCGTATTTTTGTTAATTGGTATAAACTTCACACTCATAATCTAAACAAAAAATTATACCTAAACAGCACATAGGTATCCTATTTGTAGGAAATTAGTGATACTTGGAATTTCACTCATAACGGAGATATCCTTCTAGAATGCTGCTAGTGTTGCAAGCTAACGCATAATAAACAAAGCGATTCAACAATAACCAGCTTTTGCACGTTGTATAGAGGTAGACCTCGAATGCGCTGGCGCGACGACAATAAACAAGAGCTATACGCATAATTGGAAGGGCGAGGACGATGGATCGAGACGGATTCCAGACCATTGTGCAGGCGGCATCATTTTATGTGATTTGAAAACTAGTGAGACGCTGAGTCATTTAACCCGTATTAACAAATATTTTGAGTGTAATTCAATGGAATTACAGGGATATGTATCAGGTTACTGAACTAGAAAACAAAATGAAATTTAAAACGAACAAAAATTAAAATTAAACAAAAATGATTCAGAATTTAGAAGATCCATATCGGCAGCACAGGCGGAAAATATGACGAAAATCTTTAAAGAATAGTCATTGTTCACTATACTCCATCTCCGAGGAGCGCATATTAGCGAATATTTTGAGCAAAATTGAGATTGGTAATCAAAATGGGAAAATTATTTTCAGTCAACGTAATCACGAAATTATGGATCAAGCAACTCCCTGATTAAATTGAAGCAGCGTTGATCCCACAACAAGAAAAACCAGAAGAGGTTCTCGATGAAATCGTTAACAAACTCCAGGACATCATTGGCACGCGAACTGAAAGGTTGAGTTCAATGCCAAGCTCAATCCATCTTGAAACAATGTTAACACAAATAAGCGATCTTGTAAGCCGAGCTAGAGAATATTTGACTCATACAGCGACATTTCTCGCGTTCTCAATCGCCAAGGAGATGAATTTATTCTCCTTCGAAAACACCGCAGCATCACAAAGAACCGGGGAAGTTCATTTCGACAAAACAACCAACAACACCAAACTACCAACTTCCACACAACAGGTGTCACGTAAAATTTGGGGTGGGTAGGGGAAAGGAGGATCTGCAAACCCGCGATTCGGTAAACAACATTACATTTCTGATTATTATAAGCAGCAAATTGTACCACACTAAACACTTATGTTGTTACGCTTATTCGTACCTTCTTATGAAGAAGAACGACAACGACTGGATATGATGTGGGGACTACAGTAGCTTTAACACAGGCACAATCCCTGGCCGTTACTCTATTCCCCTCATCCAAAATTTCTCAATGCAATCGCATGGTTGAATGATTTTTTCTAAAATCGATCTCGTCAGAACATATCATCTCATTTCATTTGTTCCAGACGATATACATAAAACCGCAATTACCACACCATTTCGCTAATTCGAATTTATCCGAATGTCATTTGGACTCAGAAATGCTGCACGAAGATTCCATATCATTTCAACAACGAAATCGTTACAGATCTCAATTTCGTTTTTGATTATATTGACGACATTCTCGTTGCTGCAAAAGATGAAGAACAACACTACTTCATGTGGAACAATTTTCACAAAAATTATCAATTTTGGCGACACTATTAACACAGCAAAATGTGTGTTTGTGAAGGTCGGACAAAGCGCTTTTGTAACAGAAAGCTCTAGATGGAAGTAACATTGGTAATGAAGACTTGATACAATATAGTTGCGAGGTTGCGAGTATAATCGCTCATGGGATATGTTATGGATTCATATTTTGCACCAAGTCGCGTTAGGTGGCGATCGTTTTGCAATCAGTCAGAATTTGTGTGGGCTGTGTTTGTTTGACCGTTTTCATATTGTCGGCGTATACAGAAAGATTCAAGTTTGTGATTTTTTTGGCACCAAATGACTATGTCTTGTGGTACACCGGATGCCGCAATAATAGGAGTAAATTGACTAAATCATATAAAATACTCTTGAATAGCTTGGGATTGCATGACAGTCTCGCAATTGGCCTATAAATGAATCCTTCCACACATTTGGAAAATTTCTCGATTAAACAGATTTTTTAAATGTGAGTGTTAGAGGTTGAGCTAAATATATATTTGTTTTAAGACAATTGGTCTCTATCAATCTGGGTTGAACGAGACATCCTTGTCGCCTTTTAAATTATTTATTTTACCAAACAAAATTAAAAAGCTAAGCACAACTATTCTCAATAAGGACATAACAATTTTCTATTTAAATAAAACACAGAATAATTGAGATATTGGGCTGAAATTTATTCCAGGTGTACACATGTTATATTTAACTATGGCATTCAACCTCGTCCATATCACCACCGCGAGCACGTTTGCAGTGATCGATCCTTTGGAGCTAATTTTCCAGCACTCTTTGACACATATCGGCCGGAACGTTAGCCTTTTCGCGTTTGATATTGTCCTTGAGCTCCTCTAACATTGTTGGCTTGTTGGCATAAACCAAAAACTTAAACCGTAACATCATAAAAAGAAATTCAACGGCGTTAAATCGCATGAGATTACATGGTTACCGAACTTCCCCCTCAATAGATCAATTGTTGATTCAGATATGTTGCATGTGGCACCATTTTGTTGGAACCACATATCACTGGTGTCCATCCAATTCTGGGAAAAAATAGTTTTCCAACATGGCAAGATAGCTAACTCACATGTTATGGGGTCTCTTGAAGCACATGTGGGTTTGTTGCTGCCCAATAACATATATTTTGCGTCTTTGACCAAGCCATTAAGCCAAAAATGAGCTTCATCCCTGAAGATGATTTTTTAATGAAATTCAGGATTTTCTTTTAGCTTAAGCAGAACCCAATCGGAGAAATTCTGGCAAAATTTGGCACAATGTCGTTTGAGTGATTCCCATTTTTGAACTGAAACACTTACGGCTGCAATATTTTCGGTTGTTCGACCGGTGCGTTGTCTCACTGGTATAGGAGCATATACGCACAGTCTGTCTGGTGAATAAGTACTCATAAAGTTGCGAGTACCGATTCAGAATTGCGGTAGTAATTTTTTAATAATTCCCAAACGTTGCTCGTTCGTGAACTTCACCATGATAAAATTTATAACCGAATGACATACGTTTTGACGTTGATAAATCATGAAAACGTTGAAGGGTGCATTCGTATTAAAATACAAAAAATACGATATATTTGCAAAAATTTTCGAGCCAATAGAGCATTATTCGTCATAGTTCAATGTTGATGGGTATCGGAAAAGGTCGGAAAGGTTCAAATCCCAAATAAGCTAAAGGTCGATTTGGAGGTTCATTATATCCGTCATCGAGTGTACGAAATCAATTAGGATCTGGCTCATATCCTCTGATGCAAGTCGTTACATTTCTGTTTAAAATTATGACCACATTTCATGAGTAATGTCATTACAGGTTATTGGTGATATGAAACCATCGCAGCCACTCCGTCGCATGAAATCAATTGGAGAAAGTAATTTTGAATTCATCAAGATGATCTTACTGAAACGTTTGCCCAACCATGGAGGACAATATTTCATTAGCTCCATCGGCGGATTCATTAAATACAACCAAATTCGTGTAATGCCAGTATATAGTCCAACCAGTCTTAGAATCAGATCGAATCCCCTATATTGTTGTAATTAAACAAAATTAAGATAATCCGAGGACGAAGCTAGAAATTGTAAACAAATTTGCTACCAATGGTCAGAATTCAAATCCTGACTTGTGAAAGCAAACTTGCAAATTGCCGCTTCCGAATTTTTGATCCCTATATCAAAAACCAATTTTTTACTTGACACCGGCGCTGATATTTCCCTAATTCTTGCTACTGATAAAGGGAAAAAGAACATCGACTTTAATCTTAAGATTTTTGCAGCCAACATTACTCGTAGCGATAAACAATGTAAGCATAACGAAAGCACAATATTGATATTCGTGAATATTCCATTAGCTCCCAATTATAAATGTAAATAATCTATCCCATCCAGGTATTCAAACCGATCCAAAATGCCATGTCTGAACAATTTATTTGACACATTATCAAAAATGGTTCTAAAGCCAATATTCATTGTCATTCTACAAGCAAACTGGGAAGTTACACACCTGTTCCAACGAAATTCAGCACTTAGTCATCATTGGCCCATTACCAGAAACTGATGGCCAGATGCGTAACAATCATACACCGCTTTACAAGATAGAAAGAAGCAGCACCTGTTCCAAATATCAGAGCAGAAACCGTTGTCATAAAGCAGTGTTCAAAACATACGAGTAAATCTCACATTTCGGTGAACCAACAATCATAGTGACAGATCAAGGAATGCAGTTCGCATATGAGCTATTCTCGGAATTCTCGAAAATATTACGTATCGAGCGAGAAGAACAACCAGCTATAATCAAATATTACTAAGTTGCAATGGAGTTATTGAAAGATGGCACCACACGTTCAAAGCCGCCATTATGTGTTACTAAATCAATCAGAATTCGTCCAGCAACTTTAGAAGCTCTTCGAGCGCGTTTCTAAAGTTTTAAACACCAGGAGGAGTTGCCTGAAGAATGGAAAACCGCACTCATATATCCACTGCATGAAAAAGGTGACCGTCCCAAATCTAATAATTACCGTGGCATAGCTCTGTTAAACACCGCATACAAAGTGCTTGTAATGTTATATTGCCACTCAACCATTGATTAGTGTTTCACCATGTGGATAATTTTGGAAACATTTGAAAGTAAAGTATAACCATTCACCAACTATAAGTAGACTTTCAACAGCATATTTTTTTTTCAACAGCATCAATCGCGAATACCAGAGAACCTTGTTTCTATATGTCTTCTAACCACACTGGTTCTATGTGCAGAATAGTAGTGTAAGGGACTGTGTCCGACCCCTTCGAGGTAATATCTGATGAGCCATATGGAGATATTCTGCGGCTTGTGCTGTTTAATGTGGTGCTCGAGTACGTTATAAGGAAAATATCGAAATTTCACGATGCATGTTCAATAAGTCATTCCAAATTCTTGGGTATCATATAGTGCTTCTTGATTGGAGACCAATTGTTATCAATTCGGTTGTTCAATACGGCTTGATCGGCACGCGAAACGACTATATTTAAAATCAACAGTGGCACGCCAAATTGCCCAAAAATTTTAACAACGTAGAATTCTTTAAATATTTTGGATCAATTACAACATCAACAAATAATATCCAGGCCGAAATAAAAGCCTGAATTTCTGCCGGACATCGGGTCTTCTATATGCATCATCAAGGTTGGTGAACTTGCGCTTTACAAAGCAGTTAGAAGACTTCTAATATCACCAACGACTGTAGACTACTGTCTTATGACTCAATTTAGATTACGAACAACGACTATTGGATTCGAATAAATCACATAAATCACAAAATTAAGCGTCTCCTTGAAGATTGCAATATTTTTGGATTCATTAAATAATACCAAGTGAGATTGCTGGGCCACGTAGAAATTTTTCAATCAAACCAAATAAATTTCTTATGATACGAAAAGCGTTCCGTCAACAACCAGTCGGCGTATATACACAAGCTTAAATTGATAATCTGAATATTTTTTATCTTTTCGATCACGTGGATGATGAACGTGACTTAATTCTAAAATTCTCTAAATATTTGGCTATTCAAATATTACTACTCAAGAATTCTTTTTATCAATTGATATTGCTATTGGGGAAATAAATAACTAGCAAGACGATTTCTTGTTCGGCCCGGATGGATTACCATCAATTTTCCAAAAAGGTTATATTGGAAATATATCGTATTGAAGATTTTCTTAACAAATTTGGTTAGTTGGATTGGATAAACTAACTACCATAAATCAATATACCGCCGTTTATACTGGAGACTTTACGCAATGTCAAACTTTTAAGTATCTATAATATTTAAACTGATATTTTTAGAAACTATATATTGAAACCATTTCAAAGCTAATTAAGCCATACGATCTGAAAAGAACAAATAAGCACAACAGGGCTAAAGACAAGAAAATGCCTGATGGGTTGAAGAATTTAGAATTGGCAAGCTCTCTCGAAAAATTATACGGCACGCAAAACGATCTCTTTACCAATTTTTGAAAAGTCTCTCGAATTTCTGCATATTAATGAATATTCTTTATAGGTTTAGATAATATCCATCATCGACCCCTGGGATCGAAGTTACGAGAGCTAATAGGCTACGTAAATTTGTTGAGTGATATGCAAATCACAAAACTTGCCGATTCTTCTGATGAGCACTAATTTACCGATCATTTCAAATTTGGTGCATCGATGGATGTAATTAATTTTTAGTCTACAAGTATGGTCCAATAGTCCAGGTGCTAGATATCGAAAGTAAATATTTGCTTAAAGTTGTGCCATACTATTATGACCAAAACATTTGAAGGGGTGGACAAATCAGAAAATGTTAAAAATTCAAAGCAGATTTGAACCGACCGATTAATTTATAGGCTCACGTTGTTTTATTCTCCAAAATTTAGTTGTAATTTCAATTGATTGAGGCAAGTGGAGCTATTAGTTTCTTATGTGCCGGCATTTCTCGACACGGTTTCTGAGACGATTCTAATGACGTTATAGTCGCTCACAATTCTTATTTCGTATAGATTCTTAAAGGCAATTCTATCTTAGAAACTACCAATGCCTGTAACACAATTACTAACGTCCACCCTGACAAAAATTGATTTGGTGGCGAAACAATTTTGTAAATGTGGGTTGTTGATTGGTTTAAAAAGATTTGGTTATTTATTCATAGAGCTTACGCCATTATTCTGATTGTGATTTTCTGTCAAGAGCTAATACTTTAGGAAAAGCGATTATTTTATTTGTAACCCCGTTGTATTTCTACTTCAACCAGGTTAACGAGTAAGGACTTCTATACCTATCATCACGGTACATGCTGGATAAATAGGGCTTGTGCTTATCATAAGTAAATATTTTAAAATGTATATTGTGACAACCAAGTAAATCAATATACAATTTTCCGATGCAAGCGGTTTCATAACAAAGACTGAATCCTTAAATGTGATGCCTTCCTGATGTTACTTTACTCTAAAGGCCAACTTTTCCGACATCAGTAATATGAACACCCTATATAGTAACTGTAGCCAAATTTATTAAACTGCCACCAGCATTGTCGTCAGTACCTGTGTTAGATAACACATGCCATCTATCTTTTACCAAAGCAGACCATCCATGAAGCTGAAGTACTACATTTACCGAATGGGATTTGTATAAGAATTAATTCTCAGGTGCTTTGAACCTGCAACGACCAAATTAGCCCGCCCCAATGAAACCTATACCATAATTTGTTACACATTTGATGGTTCTTGGATCAGAATTTATTACAAACTAGCTGACCCAACGAACTTTGTACCGCCTCAAAATCAATAAATGTTGTGTTAACTTGTTAGCTGAATTAGCCTAATAACTTATTAATTAAACTCAATAAATGTACAACAATCAAAATGAAATGTTGTACTTTAATTACATTGAAATTAATGTAATTCACGTGCCAGTAAGGCTTCGCTTTATTAAAGTGAATCGAAATGATTCGCGTAGTATTGTTGCACTACTTTCTGTTAAACTATTTTGCTGGGTGTGTTGCACTCGGGTCGATTCCTTTCATTGAATCACCTTGTGAAATACGATATTTTTTGGTTTGTTGTCAGGTACGAGAACGAATAAAGCAGATGGTTCGCCGCCTCGTGACCATGCTCCGTACAATTGACCGTGAGAGAAACATTCATTTTCATGCCATAAAACGGTTGGGATTATCGGAATTATCGGAATGAGAACTTCGTCACCTTTGAACTTTCGTTTGAGTATCGTATGGTTCAGGTTTCAAAGCATGGTGACTACCGAGCCAACCTTCAGTTGTAAATTGTACAGTTTACTTCATCGCCAGATAGTAGAATTATTGCGCATCCAAAACATCTTGAGTCCCATATGATGATTTTACTTGCTATCAAAACTTTGGCCATTGCTGAGTATTTCGCAATGTTGCATGTCGGGTTTTCAGCCGTTTGAAGGTTTAACGGCAATTTAAACGCTGAATGAGCCGTTCGGCATCTTTCTAGCAACGTGGCCGCTATCCCCGATGAATGAACTGCCAGCAAAATGACTTCATTTGAAGTCATCCGTTGTATCTTAGAGGGTTCATTAGAAAATATCGCGATTCTGGAGTTTCGCCACGATGCAATGAATTGCACACAACCTCCATTGGGCCAATTCGAACAAAAGGATGCGAGCAATCACATTGGCTGTTATTGATCTGTGCGATAAGCTCAACGATTTCTCATTGCGAACTGAGCCGTTTGACGTACTGCCTCTTTTTGTTCTTGCGTCTTTGTGAAGCACGAAGTCGGGCCATACTAACACGGCGCACTTCTCATGTCATTTCTTGTCATCTGCAGTGTCATCTGCATATTCCGAAGTCTAATTGCATTACGGCTTCGTGGTGAAAGATTAGATCTTCTGACTCGCAGCATTGTAAATAACACTGGCAAATTAATTATATACAATTCAAAATTTCATTATGAAGCAATTATCGATGCGCGTACCATTACAAATGTTATAACCTTACAAATTGAAGAATCCTCCTGGAAAATCAAATACGCAATCTAAAATAACCGATTGGATTGATTGTTGAAGCGCGCACAATGACAAACTACATAACCTTTCAGAATATGCAATTCATCAAACTGAACTTACCTCCTTGATATCACTTTTCGCTGATGAATTTCACATGAAATACTTAAACCAGAAATAAATGAAAACAGCAACAAATGTCCATATAAAATCATCTTTCTCAAGCGTGGACACAGTTGGAGAGAGATGAATATAGACAAATATATATGGTTGGCCTTTTTCATACTTTACCAATGCGCGAGAAAACTTCTCGAGGCCGAGACAATCCATTCTCTATACATCATCAAAAAAGCCGTTCCATACAAAAAGGCGTAGAGAAGTCCAACAAAACACGGATCTTAATAATCGGTTCAGCCGTTCTTGAGTTATAAATGGTGTAACTAACCTGACTTTGTTTTATATATAGATGCAAGAATAGCTCCTCCCTGTTTTAATAATTCTTCGATGATTCGGTCGGGATCTGGTATTTTGCAATTCTTTAATCTACTGATAGTTGCGTCTACTTCCTCTACTATGAAATATGGAACAAAAATTTCTTTGCCCAGTTGAGCAATGGCTCGGATAGGGGGCACTTTGTCGGTCCAATTTAGAGATTCTGGAAGTAGGTTTTCCTTACTTAGCTCTCCATTCGTTTTTTTTATGTCTGTTGATCTTGGATGATTCTAGGTGTGGCCCTTCGGTGTTGCGAGGCATTGAGGCAAAGCCCTAGATTTATACATTCTCATTGTGCTCCCAGGGTAATTCTGATGAAATGAATCAGGTATGAAATTCTGTTTACAGCCATGGGCACTACATGTCACGGTGAATCATTTTACGCTCTAATACCACTACATCATCAGATTCTGTTCTCCTGTTAGGGGCGTCTGAAAAGGCCTCTGTTTTGTAGCAAGCGGCTCGATACATAAACGTGTTTCCGCTATTAATTGGGGCCTCAAGCTTTACCAACAGTTCGTAATCCACACACGCAAAAAGTAAGTTGGGTGGCGGGCTAACTATATGCTATAGAAACCTTAAGTGTGAATGAAATGAAAGATTGTAAGAACAAATTTAGTGACTTTCATATTCAGCCCTTATCAGATTGAAACTGGATATTATTTCTGTTAAAAAACTTCATCGAAATATTAGCATCAAATATAACTTGATCAAGAAAAGCTCAAGATATGAACATTAAACAAAAGCGTCGGATTAACTTATCGGATTCATTACAACAACGACTTAAGAAATTGTACACAAGCACCGCTATAAAAATGGGAATATCAAAATTATATCTGATGGCGGTCTGATGTAATAAATTCTTGAAATTGGTAAAATCGACATTTTGATTGCCTATATGAATTCTAGATCGTCTGAAGACAAATTCAACTAATCTGACACAAAACAAATTTATTGCTCACCTGGATAAGGTTGACTTGTCCTCTACAACAGCGGTTCTCAAACTTTTTGAGCTGCGGAGCCCTCCAAAGGCATAATAATTTACACGGAACCCCAGTGGTACAGTAATGACTAATTGTGCCAATCGATGATGTCGAGTTTGTAGGGGTATTATGTTTTTAAGAAAAGATAAGTATTTTAACAGCTTTGATTGATAAATCTGCATATTCAAAATTCTGGCAAAGATACTGTTTAAAATATGGGCAGTAGTGAGGAATTTTAAATTTGTCAATTCCTTAACTGTGAATTATGCAGATCTTTTCTGAAATATGAATGGGTTTCAAATCCATGTGTAATTTTTAAGCTTTTCATTCTGCTCATCTGGAAAATTCTCAATTCTTCCTTTTCATCTAGAAATTACGTTATACACAACACAAAATAGTCACTTTCTTCAATGTCCCCATTAATTTCATCGAAAAATTCTTTCAGTATTGGGAAGCTATCTAGCTCACGAGCGCGAATGCAAATGATCCAGTGAACACTGTTACTCGTTTTCCTTGAAGTGACATTAAATATCTGCGAGGTATCCAAGTCGAAACAACCACAGTTTATCTGTCAGCCTTTCTTGTAAATCCATTTGGTTTACCATGAAAAAAGTTACCAATTCGGAACGGAGCTGTAGTTCAGTATGGAGAAATAAAGCTGTATGAATTGTGTCCATATCTTCGCAAAAGATCTTAAAAAGCTGTGTTTGCAAGGGTCTCGATTTGATGAAATTTATGACCTTTACAAGCTCATGAAGGTCACTTTTGAATGAGATTGAAGATTTTTTTTTACAGCAAGTGCTTGGCGGTGAAGAATGCAATGGCTACTGGTGCAGTTTAGTGCTAAATTCTTGTTTTTAGTAACAGAACCAGCGGTTTTTCGGTGCCAGTTGTATTATTTGGCAATGGTTCACACAAAAGAAGATCCTCTTCAAGCAAATTTATATGCTGATGTCGGATAAAAAGAAAGCAAAATTGCAAGTCCAGCTACATTTGTGCTTTCGTCCATTTGCAGAAAAAAATTACAATTTTTCAGGCGAAATATTAATTGAGACTTCACGTTAGCTGCTAAATCTTTAATTCGACGAGCTACCATGTCATTGGATAGCGGCACATTAGTGATTTACTTTGCCGCCTTT
This sequence comes from Nephrotoma flavescens, assembly GCA_932526605.1. Lineage (NCBI taxonomy): Eukaryota > Metazoa > Arthropoda > Insecta > Diptera > Tipulidae > Nephrotoma > Nephrotoma flavescens. The sequence goes on along the minus strand of OW052220.1, from coordinate 249,758,604 downwards.
ATCACAGCAATAACAACGTCTCAATAATGCCTTTTGTAAGTTTTGAGGATAACATTTTACCGGCTTTAATATACCCTCATCTATTCTGAAGGTGTAGCTTGATATTTTATCGACAACTTATTCGATCACTTCTTAAGCACCGGCGTGCTTCCTGAAAAATGGAGAATTTCAAAAATTACCCCAATTTTGAAATCGGCTAAACGAGATAGCATCATACGCTATACAGAAGAATATCACCAACTTTAAATCCACAATAGCATATCATATATCAGTAAACCAGCATGAATTTATGCTTGGCTGACCCACATCGACTAATTTGGTTGAATTCACCAGTAAAGTAATTAACGAGATAGAAAATAATACGAAGAATTTATACACATTTGGATCTTTACTCGATTACATAAATTGATTCAAGTCATACCTAACAAATCGGTTACAATTTGTGATAATGGAAAATGAAAAATCAAACGTTATGAAAGTTACGTTTGGTGTTCCCCAAAGTTCACACATCGGGCCCAAGATTTTTATAGATCAAATAACTGAGAGGGAGAGTATCAAAAACTGCGCTGTGACGGCCTAAGTTTGTTATAGAAAAGTGACTGAGATTATTATGACCAAAATTTACCATTCCATGAAAATGTGGCTCGCGGTTACCTCTGTACTGAAGAATGTGCACGGATTACAAAATATGGGCACGGCTTTTATTTGTAACGATTTGCTTGGTCACAAAAATTCAGTTTATATTTTGGAGAACACATCAATTTATATACATGCATGACCACCAAAAGACCAGCTTGGATGACTTCTCTAAGTAAGTAAAAGGGATACGAATGAATGGTTAGGGGATAACGCTTAGATCAACCGTGATGGTCTTTAGATTCCTAAGATTTCTTTTGTAATTGGCTCAAATAATCTGTGCCATGGAACGGAACCGCGACCAGTTCGGTTATTCTCAAGTTACGTAAATTATTACGAAATGCTTTAGCTTTGTGCATTGAGTGATTGCATCTGTAGGAACCTATAGGTTGACATTCATAATTTGGAAGTCTTAGCGGGTCTGAACATGACAAGTGGCTTAACGCAAAGCATATAAATCTGGTCTGAATTGCTTCAACCCTTCTTATATGTATATCACGGTAGCGAGACCAGACCTGCGTTAAATATTCAAGTGTGAGTCTAACATTTGTTGTGTATTTTGAAAAATGTGCTTAATAAATTCTAGAGTTGAATTTGTTTTGTTGATCACACGATCATATGGTTTTTTAAAATTTAACTGCGCTTTTTTAGGTTGTGTACCGTTAAGTGAATAACCAAACCAGGAATTGGGTGATTGACCATGGTCATTTTTAAGTAATGGGATTCGTGGAAGTAATAATCCGCGATATTTTACAGTCATCTGCGAAGCAATCTAAATAGGAACCTCTAATAACTTCGATGATTTGATGATGATAGATATTCTTCTATCAATAGTGGAGATAATGAAATTAAGAGGGTTTTAAATTATGAGTGGAAAAATCGATAGCCTCGTGCTTTTTGTAATTAACACTGTGAAGAATGTTGTCGATCTGATGATCCTTTTCAATGGCATTTATGGTTCTAGACACGAAAGGTATTAAGTTGGTAATGGTAGATCTTCCTCATGGATTGTTGGAAGAACTGTTGAGATAGTTAAGAGTTGAGGGATAGCCATCAGATTTTCGATTAGAGTGAATGAATTTATAGCACGGTGCCTGATTAAAAGATCGAAATTAGCTCTTCTAAAGTTAAACTTCATATAGAGTCGTCCACAGTAACGTCATTATCAGCAGCTTCGTATACAAAGGTCAAAGATAGACCTGTTTGATCAACCAGCGAATTGCTTGCATCCGATGTAAAAGCCAGGCCTAATTGCCTGCAATTATTGTTCAATAGCAGACTAATCTTTTAAAAGCAGCACGTGTTAACATTATCAACGAAGACATGTTCATTGGTAGCTAATGCAACCTATTTGTTCATCGGCTAGTTGAAATCACGTAGAAGAATAAATTTGTCATTAGTAGTTATAGAACCGAACACAAACGATATTCCAATACCCAGTTTATGGTAGTGGCTGGTTTTATCCAACAGTGGAAAACCAGATTAGACATAAAAATACAGAAGATCCCAAGTTCTTCCGAAATTGGGAATTAAAAATTCACTGTTTTGGAAATATGAAGAACTCCTTCATCCACTGCTCCATCGCTAACGAGATCGGATTTTTTTATTGTTCAATCTACCATTTAACCCGCTCTCAGTGGACAACAAATGGGACACTGGCTAAAAATTAGACAAAAAATTACTAATATTTCTAAAAATATTTATTCCTAGGTGGCTTGATAGTATCGAAAACAACGACCAATTACACGGGTTCTGTGATGCCGGTGAAGTTGTCTTCTCTTGTCAGCATCCAGCAAATCGCGCAACACGAGGACTATAGTCACCACTAGATTGAAAAAACCACAAGTTATGATGGAATGGAGCAGACTTTATAGCGATTGAAGAACTAGATTGAAGAAATAAAGTTCAAGTTATGATTACAACTGGACCAAGTTTGAAAGAAGAATATAAGGACATTACTAAATTGTCGAGTTAAAAAATGCAGTCGAAGAATAATTACAACGAACCAATATCATTATTATAAAGAAATATCAGCCTTATCTGAAAAATGCTATTTCGAGCTCTGAATCCATTTTTAGACACGTCCTTACGATGCCATTCACAACATTGCATAGTGCTCAAAAATCTGAATTATTCTGAAAGCAGCGCCCTAAACCAGGGTAACAGTTGATGGGTATTATACCAAAAAGAATGAATGCATTCGTTCGCTCTTTAACATTATAGAGAAACTTAAAAACTTTTAGCATACTGGCGACGAGCAACTGGCGACCAGAATATACTTCATCATAGCAAACTCGAACTAAAGACGGGTCGCCCGAATTTGTGTTTTATCTCAAAAAATCAAAAATGACTACACGATTTTTGTTGGGTTGTTATTGGCCAATACACGGCTACACTAATTTTATAAAGGAGCAGATTTGAAAAATTCCGAAAAACGCTGAATTTCCGAAAAACTATATAGTTCTCAAAATTATGGTGTGGCCTCCCTTTACTTCTAACATAATGTTTTGGTAACCTTTTAAATAATTTACTCATAAATAAAGCAACATTTAAATTTTAACCTGTTTTAAAAAATTATAATATATCATTTTTGGGCTGTTGTAAGGTTTTTGTGATTTTGTTTGGAGTTGTTGTATTGTTAAATACGGTAGCGTGGTCCAGCGGCTGGTTTTAGGCAACATTCTCTTCGGGGACATTGGATCGAATCGCACCGCGCTCTCAACATTTTGTATTCTTATCGATAAATCATAAATCGAAAATTTCATCGCATGTGATTTCCATTGTGTTCCACTTAAATTTTTATATAAGTTCGAGTGAAATATGACACAAATTAATGTATTCATGAATAATATGCACAATTTTTTTTAGTGTACATATCAGTTACCTATAAATCAAAATATTTTTGATTACATCGTTGGAAAATAAAAAAATTCTTTCGAATAAATATTTGCGTTTTCAGGTAACCCAAAAACAATTTTTTTGTGTTAAATTTTTGTTAAAATTGGAGATTATGCAAAGGAAAATTATATTCAATCACATTTCTGTTGAAATTACAATATACGCTTAATGCGACATCGGGCCTAAAGAAATTGAGTTTACGAATCATTGCAGGGTAAATCGTGATGATGTGATCGATTGTACTGGTGGATGCGGAATCGTTTATGTTGTATGGCACAATAGACTGTAATATCTTTATGGACCAATTACTTTCATACCTGCAATTCGGTGAATAAATTTTTATGGGGTTCCCTGTTGGTTACTTTTTTAGAGTGATATTCGTAAAATTAAGCATTTCTAATTGGAATGCCCTTTTAAAATATTCCTCTGTTGCATGATCATATCAGTTTATTGTCAAATTTCGGAAACCAGATTATCTCGAATTTTCCTGATGATTGGAATAATTTAAATATTTTCGAGAGGGTACACATTTCTTATTGGAATACCGTTAACATTATGAAGCTCATCTCAATTTTTTGTAGAGTTTCTGCAAATAAATGTTTACGAGTGGCCTTACCGATTACGAAGCGATTATATTCATTGAATTTTTGATCGTTTTCGTAAAATTAGGCATTTCTAATTGGAATGTCGTTAACATTTTTCCGCTGTCTCAACTCATCTCAATTTTTTTTTGTCAAATTTTGGAAACTAGATTGACTTTGAATTTACAGTTTTAGAAGCGTTTACATTTATTGTCAGAAATGTAAGAATTTGTGATCATTTGCGTAAGATCAGTCATTTCTAATTAGAATGCCGTTAAAATTTATTCCCGGTCGCGAAGTCATCTTACTACTTTTGTCAAACTTAGGAAACCAGATTTTCTGAATTTCTCTGATGGTTCCGTTTTAAATGCGGTTACATTTTTTGTCACGAATTTACTAATTCTTGGTCATTTTCGTAAGATTCGGCATTTCTAATTTGAATGCCGTTAAAAATTTTCCGCGGACGCTAACCCATCTTAATATATTTGACAAATTTTAGAAACTCGATTTTCTCGAAGTTCCCTGCTGGTAGATTTACTATTTTAGAAGCGATCAAATTTTTGCTCACGAGTTTAGGAATTCCTGCTCATTTCCGTAATATTGGGCATTTTTAATTGGAATGCTGCTTAAACTTTTCGCAGTCGCTAACTCATCTCATTTTTTTTGTGAAATTTCGGAATTTCGTGAAATTCCGTGATGGTTAGCCTTACAGTTTTATGAAATGAAATATTTTGATTATTTTCAAAAGACTAGGCATACATTTCTAATTGGAATACCATCAAAATTTTGTATTTATTATAAGCTCATCTCAATTGATGTAGCCTTACACATTTAGAGGCGGTCATCTCAATTTTTTATTAAATTTTCAAAACCAGATTGGCGCAAATTTCGCTAATGGTAGAAATTTCGGAATATAGATGGGCCTTGGCCTTACATTTTAGAAGCGGTTACATTTATTGTCACGAATTTAGGATTTTTTGAAAAGTAGTAAGATTTGGTTCTAATTGGAATGTGCTTTTTCACGGTCGCTAACCCATCTTAATTTTTTTGCCAAATTTCGAAAAGCAAATTTTCGTAAATTTTCCTGATGGTTAGCCTTACAATTTTAGAGGCGGTTAAATTTTTTGTCATGAAATCGATTAATATTTTGAATTTATTCCAAGCTCATCGCATTTTGTTGAAGATTTTCCGCAAATAAATGTTTAAGAGTTTCCCTGTTGGGGGGTGGCCTTACCGATTTAGGAGCGGTTCAAACTCATCTCAATTTTTTGTCATGTTTCGGAAACTGGAATGACTTTGGCCTTACAGTTTTAGATGCGTTTACAATTATTGTCACAAATGTAAGAATTTGTGATCATTTAGAATGCCGTTAAAATTTTTTCCCGTTCGCTAACCCATCTTAATACTTTTGTCAAATTTCGGAAACCAGATTTTCCGAATTTCCCTGATGGTTCCGAAGTTCTGTTTTAAATGCGGTTAAATTTTTTGTCACGAATTTAGAAATTAATGATTATTTTCGTATGATCAGGCATTTCTTATTGGAATGCTGCTTAAACGTTTTCGCGGTCGCTAACTCATCTCAATTTTTTGTCAAATTTCGCAAAGCAGATTTTCGTGAGTTCTCCTGATGGTTAGCCTTACAATTTTATGAAATGGAATATTTTGATTATTTTCAATAGACTAGACGTATATTTCTAATTGAAATACCACTAAAATTTTGAATTTATTATAAGCTCATCTCAATTTGTTGTTGATGTAGCCTTACTGTTTTAGAGGCGGTTAAGATTATTAGCTCATCTCAAATTTTTATTAAATTTCCAAAACCAGGTGCTCTATTTCTGAATACGATACGCAAATACAAAATTCATATTTGATTTGAATCAGATTCGTACGATGCTTATTTAAAATTGAATACGAATCTTGTACTTCCGTTTTCATATCGTATTCAGGAATAGGGCCCCAGATTGGCGCAAATTTCTCTGATGGTAGAAATTTCGGAATCTAGATGGGCCTTGGCCGTACGTTTTAGTAGCGGTTACATTTATTGTTACGAATTTTTGGAATTTTCGATACTTTTCGTAAGACTAGGTTCTAATTGGAATACCACTTTTTCACGGTCGCTAACTGATTTCAACTGTTTTGCCAAATTTCGAAAGTCAGATTTTCGTGAATTTCCCTGATGGTTAATAACTTTACGATTTTAGAGGCAGTTAAATTTTTTGTCATGAAATCGGAATAGTTTTATTATTTTCGAAGTGGTATGCATTTCTAATTGGAATACCGCTAACATTTTATATTTATACCAAGCTCACCGCATTTTGTAGATTTCCGTAAATTTCCCTGATGGTAGGGTAGATTTACTATTTAAAAGGGTTAAAGGTTAAAGTTATTGTCACAAATTTATGAGATTTTGATCATTTTCATAAAATTATGCATTTCTAATTGGAACGCCGTTAATATTTTACCGCTGTCACATGCTCATCTATATTTTTTTGTGAAATTTCGAAAACCAGATTTTCGCGCATTTTCCTGGTGGTTTGTTTTACTGTTTTAGAGGCGATTCAATTTTTTGTCATATACCGTTAACATTTTGAATTTATTACAAGCTCACCGAAGTTTGTTGTAAAGTTTCCGCATATAAATTTTTACCAGTTTCCTTGACGGTTAGCCCTACTGTTTTCTGAAACCAGATTATCGCAAATCTCGCCCTGATGGTGGGGTAAATTTTTAAAGTTTCTTCGCTGTCACAAACTCATCTCATATTTTGTGCCAAATTTCGGAATCTAGGATTTGCCTTGGCCTTACGTTGTAGACGCATGTATAATTTTCGTAAGATTAGGTTCTAATTTGAATGTCGTTTAGACTTTTTGCAGTCGCTAGCTCTTCTCAATTTTTTTGTAAAATTTCGGTAACTAGATTTTCGCGAACTTCTCTGATGGAATTCGTTTCTAATTGGAATGCCGGTTACACATTTTCAAGGTCGCTAACTCATCTCAATTTTTTTTGTAAAATTTCGGATAGCAAATTTCCGTGAATTTTCCTGATGGTTAGCCTTACAGTTTTAGGGACGGTTACATTTTTTGAATTTATTACAAGCTCACCACATTTAGTTGTAGCTTTTTTGCAAATAAATATTTGCGAGTTTCCTTGATGGGTGACCACCCTGATTTAGATGCTATTACATTTATTGTCACGAATTTACGAATTTTTGATCATTTTCGTAAGATTGGGCATTTCTAATTGGAATTAGAACTCATCGCAATCTAATTGGAACTCATCTCAATTTTTTGTCCAATTTCGGAAAGCAGATTTTCATGAATTTCCCTGATCGTTAGCCTTACAGTTTTAGGGACGGTTGAATTTTTTGTCGCGAAATGGAAAATTTTAATTATTTTTGAATGACTAGACATTTCTAATTGGAATACCGTTAACATTATGAATTTATTTTAAGCTCATTTCAATTTGTTCTTCAGTATCCCCATATAAATTTTTACGGTTAGCTTTACTGTTTTAGAAGCAGTTAAATTTAACAGGCCATCTCAATTTTTTTAATTAGTTTGGGAAACCTGTTTTTCGTGAATTTCTCTCATGGTAGGGCAAATTTTTAAAACTTCTCCGCTGTAGCAAGCTCATCTAATTTTTTTGTCATATTTGAATGCCGTTTAGACTTTTTGCAGTTGCAAGCTCTTCTCATTTTTTTTGTAAAACTTCGGTATCTAGATTTCGTGAATTTCGCTGATGGGATTCCTATCTAATTGGAATGCTGTTTGAACTTTTTGACGGTCGCTAATTCATCTCAACTTTTCTGTCAAATTTTGGAAACCAGATTTTCGTAAATTTCCCCTGGTGGTAGCCCTACTGTTTTAGAAGCGGTTAAATTTATAGTTACGAACAATTTTTGATCATTTTCGTAAGAATAAGGCATTGCTAATTGGATTGCCGTTAAAATTTTAACCCGATATCACATGCTCATCTATGTTTTTTTGTCAAATTTCGGTAATCAGATAGAGGCCGTTAAATTTTTTGTCAATCAAGAACTCGAGGTATTTTGATTATTTTCGAAAGACTAGACAGTTCTTATTGGAATACCGTTAGAATTTTGAAGTTAGTATAAGAACATCTCAATTTGTTGTTGAGTTTCAACAAATAAATTTTTGCGAGTTTTCCTGACGGCTAGCCTTACTGTTTTAGAGGCAGTTAAATTTATCAGCTCATCTCAAATTTTTATTAAATCTTGGTAACCAGATTGTCGCGAATTTTCCTGATGGTCGGGATAATTTGAATATTTGCAAAAGGGTGCATATTTCTAATTGGAATACCGGCAACATTTTGAATTTATTACAGGCCCATCTCCTGAGAAGTAGTTTTACTGATTTATAAGCGGTTAAATTTCTTCTCACTAATTTTGGAATTTTTGATCATTTTCGTAAGACTAGACATTTCTAATTGGAATGTAGTTAAAATTTTTTCAATGTCGTAATCTTATCTCAAGTTTTTTTTTGTGAAGACTCGGAAACTATATTTTCGCGAATTTTCCTGATGGTGCGGTGCGCCTTACAGTTTTAGATGTGGCTACATTTATTGTTTCAAAATTTATGAATTTGTGATTAGTTATGTAAAATCAGGCATTTCAAATTGCAATGCCGTTTAATTTTTTACTTGGTCGCTAACTCATCTCAATTTATCTGAAACCCGCATAAACCCGCGAGACGCCTCTTATTCGATCAATGGATGAAGTCCTGTGCTGGCGCTGTCCTGTTGCGGCCAAATCTCTTCATGCGATATAGCGGCAGCAAAAAAAAATAGGGAAGAACCAATTTTAGCTGGATTCACGAAAATCCGTTTAAAAAGGATGAGCAACTGTTCATAAGTGAGTATGAATCCTAAAATCAAGGCTCCAGTTGATTATACTTAGTTTAGTGCTTGGCTTGGATAATCTTAACACATCTTTTCTTTTTAAAACAGCTCGATCATCACAACACGTGCTAATTGAATACACAGAATCGAACTGCAGTATGTGCGAACGTCCAGCTAATCCTCCGGTCTTAGCTAAACCGGTCAATCGCCATATCAACAACAATTTGTAACCCGACCGACGTCACCCACTTCAAATATACGGACATCAGTCCCACATCGCCGAGGCGCCATTCCGGTGAGTTTGAACAACACGAATCAGTCGCCTTAAATTCCGCAACGGTACCCATGTTAAGGTCTGATCAGCTAGCCGAAAGACATGTAGTTTCCAAGGAACTTCCTCACTTCAGCGGGCAACCATGGGAATTGCCAATGTTCATAAGCAGCTACGAATGTTCAACAGAGACATTTGGGGTTAGTGTGCATATGAACAATCCATCACTCTTACAGGAGTTAACAAATCGATTACCGCCTCACATTAAATTAAACTGGGCCGTATATCAACAGTCTGGTGCCAGACGTCAAGTTATACAAGTTTGGGAACTGGCTTTTTGTAATCGCTCAAGCAGCAAGTGCGGTTATCATACCATCTTCCGCTTCTGACAGTATCAACGTTGGGCAGGAAAAGCGATAATCGAGCGATAGAGGCTATCTCGCACGCGGAAGATATTAAAAATAATCCGAATAGTAATAAGAAATCCGATCATATGCTAGAAAGCTGTGAGAGTTTCATTAAGACGAATCGGAGTGAACGCTGGTACACCGTAAAAGAAAACCAGCTGTGCCGAAACTGTCAAGGACTCTACAACCACTTTCGTTGCAAATATGCCAAGCAATGTTGCATGCAGGGTTTCAAAGCGCTACGCCACCCACAAGGCAGCTTCAAGGCGAAGTACTACCAGAGATGAAACCAGGTTTATGATCCATAGCTAATTACGCTTTACATTGTAATGCCCAACGTCGATCACAAAAATCACCTCTTTTCCGAATCATTCCGGTCACTGCGGGAAAAAAAGCGTCAGTAAAAGCAGACAATGTTCGAGAAGAAAAGAATTCTGATACTGTTGCGCTGCAAATATCGGGAAACTATCAAGGGAGTGGAAAGTACAGCATCAATAATGTCAGAACCGTAAGTAGTCTATGCCTACCGGTGCAGTCCGTTGCAGCGCAAGTGATGACCGATAACTACCACCATCTACAGTTCCGATCCAGGAATACAAACTAGCAGTCCCTCGAATTATCATTGGGAATGATAATTGAAAACTTGGGATACCATTACAGGTGAAAAAGGGAACTTCACAGCAACCAGCTGCCACCAAAAAAAGATTAGGGTGGGTTGTGCACGGCTTTGTCATCGCCGCGTTATCATTATAGTTTCCATATGTGTGGTTGAAATACTGATCAGCGGATGGAGACTATGGTTAAAGAAATTTTCTCATTAGAAAGCATCGGCGCGAAGAAACTAGAAATTATTTTGGAAACTGGAATAGATAGAGGTGCACGCGAATTACTAGAGCCATAACCACAATGCGCCGAGAGCAGCGGTTTGAAACAAGATTGCTCTGGAAATATGATGAAGTCTGGCTCCCAGATAGTTTACCTGTCGCACTAAAATGATTAGCGTGTTTCGAAAAGAAGTTGCAACGAAACCATGATTTGGCTGAAATCGTTAAGGAGAAAATTCGTCAGTATCTCGCCAAGAGCTATGCGCGTAAGTTGTTACCACATGAATTGAGCGAGCCACCTCCATGAATATGGTATCTACCCATATTTGCGGTGACTAATCGAAATAAACCGAATAAAGTTCGCATTGTATGGGACGCAGCCTGCAAAATCAACGGAATATCGTTGAAATTCGTTCTCATGAAGGGCCCACATTAATTTGCGCGAGCTTCCGATCCAATAACAAACACTATGTGGATGACTGGTTAGACAGTGTTGACATCTCGGAGGAAGCCATAGAACTAGCAAAACAGGTCATAGAAATAGAGAAACAGGCAGGGTTTGAAATAAGAGGTTGGAGGTCGAATGTTCCGGAAATATGATCAGCATTGGATAAGAAAGGCCTGAACATCAGCTCGGCAACCGAAGGCGAAAAAGTGCTAGGGATGCACATTTTATTTTTCACCAAGCGTGAATTATTAAGGACTCTAATGTACGTATTCCATCCTCTGGGCCCTTTGGGGTTTTACTTCACGCTAAAATTCTATTGCAGGTTGTTGCAGCATCGATCGGCTGGGTCGACAAATTGAACAATGAACAATTCGACAATTGGAAAATTTGGATTCAGTTGTTACCACAAATAGCGCAGATATGAGTTCCTCGGTGTTATTGAATACGAGGAGACGCAGAAATAATACAACTGCATATATTTGCCGATGCAAGTGAACACGCCTTTTCAGCGATTGCTTACTTCGCATCGTACGTGGCAACGATATCTACAGCTAAAACGAAAGTCGCACCACTTACACAATTATCAATTCTTCGACTTGAGTTACAAGCGACGGTACTCAGAAGCATCACAAGCAGCGTCGATCCACAAATTGCGACCTCCACGAAGAAAAATAACCTAAACATCCCATCCTTATTGCGCCATCTCGCAATACTCATCAAGTTCCTCGTACCCACTATAGGTTCGTGCTTGAACACTATGCATAGGCTTCCGAAGTCCTACTTACAATTTTAAAAACTGGTTGAAATGTTTTTCATTGGTTACAATTTCTATATGTCCATAATTTAGGTTTCCATCCACCCAATTTGCGGATTCGTAAATAGTTATATAGCAGGAAAAAAACAAAACATAAACAAAAGAAGGAAGGACAAAAAATAAGCAATAAAAATTAATCTATTGATCGCGCAGGTGGGCGATTAGTCATCGGCTGAGTAACAACTTTCTTCTTTCTTTTTTGAGTGACAAATTTCTTCTTTCAATTCTTTTTCTAACGTAAAGTCAAACAAGCCAACGGATTAGCAACATCGTGTAAAATTATACCAATATTAGTTTTGGTTTTTATAATAATAACACAATAAAGAAAATGATTTTTAACAATAAATCTAGAGTTGATTGCCTTTCCAAACCTGGCGTTTATAGGATTAATTGCAATGAATGTAGTTTCTACTATATTGGCCAGAATTAAATGTACTTCAATATACCTTGAAATTTGTTACTCAGCCGATGACTAATCGCCCACCTGCACAATCAATAGATTAATTTTTATTGCTTTTTATTGCTTATTTTTTGTCCTTCCTTCTTTTGTTTACTTTTTGTTTTTTTTCCTGCTATATATAACAAATTTTTACTTTTACAAATCAGTAGATACTCCTGATGATGACCTAAGTTGAAATCGATCGAGTGATTTTTTAAACTTTTTGAACAAATTTTTTAATTAAAATATTCAAAAAATCTGTTTAATAAAATGTGTTTATTATGTATTAGTGTGTCGCCAAGTGCCTATGGCAAATAGCGTAAAAAGACGCAATACTAAGTTGGAAAAAAAATAAATGTGGTTTACAAGCAAGCATTGCGGTTAACCCAACAAATTATTTTTGTATTGATTTTATTCAATTCACTGTGTGTAATAGTACGGGTTAACAATTACTAAGCGGGTTAGACCACCTACATTGTATAGGATTGGCACAAATGGCCAAGTTCAATATGGCCTTATGTATAAGAAAATGTGAAAAGCGTGCCTTTCTTCTAGAAATAAATTGCCGGAAAGGTTTCTTTATGTTTTAAATAGCCTATGATAGAGACTAATTGTGGCCAGGCTGATAGTACCAACCGATGAATCCGCTCAAATCTCAAATCTTAACTTAAAATTAGTAAGAGAACTTCTGGCAAATAAAATTTCTAGGTGAATGGCAATTACTAATTTTTATATTGAGCCATAAGGAAGCTGGTCGATTACGGAAATCTCACCGCACGGCTGGTACTGTCCGCAAGGCCACAGCTAACCCTTAACATAGGCTACATACTACAACATAGCCATTTCCGGCAAATCATAATCGTAAGAGAATTTTGCGCTTGTCTTATATTCGTGTATGGGTACATATTGACCATAATTTCCGGCAAGTCATATTCCTAGGATAATAGCCAGATTGTCTCAAATTCTTATATCGGGCCATTTCGAACCTAGCCATTTGCACCAAACTCAAAACAGTATCAGTAATTTCCATTAAATCAAAGCAAATAATTAGTACCTGCCTTACTTAGAAAACAATTCCAAGTTTGAGCCTAAGACTAAAAATTTAAACATCGAAGATGGGGCTTTAAATTTTGTTTAATGCCTAAATAAAAGAGCTTAAGCCTACTGATTTGTTTTGGGCTAGAGTACTTGGGTTTATATAGACCTAAAAATAAAAAATAAAAAAGTTTGAGCCCAAATATTGATTTTCAGCTATGAGATTTTGTTAAAGCTTAAATAAAAAATTTAAAATATTACACTCACTAATTGATATCGTAGGTGAGAAATATAGGTGCATAGAGAGAGCACAAAATAAAATTGGCGCACCAGCGTGTTTTGGTTCTCTCGTATTTACTTTATTTTATTTTTATTTTGTTGCATATTCTTGATACGAAATTTCGTTGCATTTTTCTATATAATGCGACCCCAAAAACATCTTGGATGTTAAATTGTTAAAACAAAAAAATAATGGTGCGTCAATTTCGTTTTGTGCTCTCTCTATGCACCTATTTCTCACCTACGATATCAATTAGTGAGTGTAATATTTTAAATTTTTTATTTTAGCATTAACAAAATATCATAGTCGAAAATCGATGCGGATGGTACTGTTCTCTTAGTAATTGTAAGCTCTTTCTTGGCAAATCTTATAGCTAGAAGAATGATAATTTCTAATTTTTATATTGAGCCATAAGGATGCTGTGGATCCCACAATACTGGAACGTTCGGCTGGCCACAATTAATACTTATCGTATGTCATTCAAAACATTAACAACCAAATCATATGCCTAAGACAATGGCACGTAGTCGATCGTAGCCATTTGCGCCAAACTAAAAAAACAGTATCAGTAATTTCCGCAATAAATCAAAACAAACAGTGCCCATAAAGCATATTCCTTAGAGAAAATCGATTTATAATTATTTTTACATATACGTGGAGTACAAAAACAACGATTCAATGAAAATAACCGGGATGAGTATTTAAAATATTTTGTTGTTGAGTCTTAAAGAAGTTTAAATAGAAAAATCTCTGATGAAATGAAATAGTATTGTTTAGATGAGTTACCCGGCGTTGCACGGGATGTATATATTTCAAATATCTTGATTGTTATGCAAGAATTCTCTCTGTACATCGCTGTAGTTGCAATCACATATGAAAAGATAGTTATAAGTAGCTGTATTCAGTAACGGGTGCCTCCGTTAATGCATCCAGGCGAACTTTTGTAGTGATATTATTGGACATCCTGTTTGTGGGGATAGTTAATTAGTTTTGGTTTGGTATTTGTTACCAGTTGACAAATAATTATACTCCATTTTTACAAACCTTCAACCAGATCAAAGTTAATAATAAATATAAAGATATTTTAGTTAATAATTTTTATTATAAAGCCTTTTGATAAACAATATTTTTGGTTTTTCCATTTGGTGTGTAAATAAATAAATTTTTTGGCATTCCCACTCTGGAGCAAGCAACATACAGTTGGCCATGTGAAAAGCATGTATTTTCTAAAATAACACCAGCTATTTTCAATGATTGCCCCTGGGCTTTGTTGATTGTCATTGAAAAGCAAGGCGTAATGGGAATTGTAGTCGCTTGAATTCAAACGGCAAATCGGTGGGAATCATAGGAATGCGCGGAATTAGCACTTTACCTTTACTTTTACCGGTAATAATCGTTGCTTCAACCACATTCGGCATCAATTTCTTCACACAAAGCCGTGTTCCGTTGCACAATTTCTTTGGATCTAAATTTGGGAGCAGTATTATTGGTGAACTCTCTTTTAAAAATAGTATGTGTGGTGGAATACCAGGTGGCTCCAAAGAATTCAGAAACTATTGGATAATTGACGGATTGATTCACATCAGTAACCGTGTCGGCAGATTTGTATTTCATTAGTGGCCTGGGTAGTTCCAATTGAATTTCATTATTTAATTTATTAACGCCGTCATTTTTGGGACCTAAAGATTGTCTTAAATTTAAATTAATAAAATTAATTTTAATAATTAAATCAATTATAGTAGAGGTATGATTTGTGTATAACAATCGCACGCTAGATTTCCTTTTTGGTGTCTAAATTTTTTCGACTAAGGCGCTATTTCGGAACATTTAAATAATTGTATCTATACATACATGTAAAAATGAATTCTTGATCCAGGGCAGACTTCCGGATTGGAGCATGTCACTAATTTCATATAACTCCTTTCCTTTTCCCTTCAAAAAATCTTAAAAAAAAATTAAATTTGAGAAAAAATTTGTACGACAGCTCCTTGACTCCGGCGTCCAGCCCCTTCAAAAGTATCGTAGTCTTGGTCCTGAACATGCAACATATACATGGTAAAAATTTCATGACGATCGGTAAAGCGGCTAAGGCGTTATTTCAGAACAATCAAATAATTGTATCTTTACATGTAAAAATGAATTTTTGATCCAGGGGTGGATCCTCCGAATTCGAACATGTCTCTTATTTCATATAACCCCTTTCCAAAACTCATTCTCGTAAAAAAAATTAATTTTTTGAAAAAAATTGTGCCATGGCCCCTAGACCCCGGGGTCCAGCCCATTTCACAATATCGTAAGATTGGTCCTGAACATGCAACATATACATAGTAAAAATTTCGTGACGATCGGTAAAGCGGCTAAGGCGTTATTTCAGAACAATCAAATAATTGTATCTTTACATGTAAAAAAGAATTTTTGATCCAGGGGTGGACCCCCCGAATTCGAACATGTCTCTTATTTCATATAACCCCTTTCCAAAACTCATTCTCGTAAAAAAATTTAATTTTTTGAAAAAAATTGTACCATGGCCCCTAGACCCCGGGGTCCAGCCCCTTTCACAATATCGTAAGATTGGTCCTGAACATGCAACATTTCCATGGTAAACATTTCATGGCGATCGGTTGAGCGACTGAGAAGTCATTTTGGAATAATCAAATATTTGTATCTATACATGTACAAATTAATTTTTGATCCAGGGCTGAGCCCCTCGGATTCGAACATGTCAGTAATTTCATATAACCAGCCCCATAAACTCATTTTCATGGAAACATTTAAAGAAAATTAAAATTTTATAAAATATTTGTACCGCAGCCCCTAGACCCTGGGGTCCAGCCCCTTCCAAAATATCATAAAGTTGGTTCTGGATATGCAACATTTCCATGGTAAACATTTCATGGCGATCGGTTGAGCGACTGAGAAGTCATTTTTGAATAATCAAATATTTGTATCTATACATATAAAAAATAATTTTTGATCCAGGGCTGGAGCCCTTGGATTCGAACATGTCAGTAATTTCATATAACCAGCCCAGTAAACTCATTTTCGTGGAAAAATTTGAAGAAAATTAAAATTTTTGAAAACATGGTTCTGGTTCTGCCAGCACTAATAATGTTCTTCACCATATCATCCGATCATGGCTATGACTCACTTGTCGTGGCCCCAACGGAAGGTCGATGATTGACTATACGGAAGCTAATGAACCCGAAATACCGGAAAATCCTACTCTTCATGATGTGATGGTAGTCCTGAATAACGTGCATCTAAGACTGGGAGCCTTGGAACGATCCCAACAATTCATTAGCGACACTGTTGATGAATTAAATAATAAAATAAATGTGTTATCTAGTGAAAATCATGCGATGAAAATTAAACTCAATCACTTAGAAAAGGTTATTGATATTTACGACAACAAAATAAGCTGGTTGCACCATCTCACAAAACACCAAAGTAAACTGTACACGGAAGCTAAAAAATTCAAAACAAAACACAATTTTCGATTTCTATGGTGCAACATCAATAAAATATTACTTCGTAAATTACCTGATTCAGATGTGGTCCACGTCCGTTCCATCAGCGATCTCATCTAG
This sequence comes from Nephrotoma flavescens, assembly GCA_932526605.1. NCBI lineage: Eukaryota > Metazoa > Arthropoda > Insecta > Diptera > Tipulidae > Nephrotoma > Nephrotoma flavescens. The sequence continues at coordinate 249,741,527 of OW052220.1, read as the reverse complement.
CTTGAACGAAGACTGGAAAAAGGCGTCAATAATCTGGATGCTGGAAAGCTACTGGAAAAAAAAACATCACAATTGTATATTCGTTTTATCATTATCTTAGTTTATGATATACTTAACTTTATGTTTTTTGATCTCCATTTTTTTAGTATTTTTATTTATAATTGGAAACTTTTCTTTACATTTTTTTTAAAATTTTTTTTGACAGTTTCACATTTTATTTTATATTTTTATTATATTTTATTCTTTGGCGTTATATTGGTAATTAAACTTTACAAATGCTTTTTATGTATATGAATTGTAATGGTCGAATTACACGCATATAATCTAGACGATGGATTAATTTTTGTTTAGTTCAAATTTTTTTGTTAAATGATAATTTTTTAATTAGTTTATTTTGTTTTATTTCTATTACTTCCCAAGATTGTTTTTCATTTTGGATATTTTACTTTTTTATTTTTTCCATAAATCTACATTACGATTGTGTATACTCATTCTCGTTTTAGTGGCAGTATATTTTCTTATCGATATCGAAGAGTTGCTTTTATTAAACATTACGTTTTATCAGATTTTGAATTTTTTTTTTGATTATTTTTAATTTCGATCTTATATCTACATCTCTCGTTATTATTAAAAGTTTGTGCAATGGATAGTAATCTAAAAGAATTTTATTTTATCCATCAAAATATAAGAAGTCTTAGGAAAAATAATGATAAGCTGGTTGCATACATTGACTCCACGAAAATGAAGAATCTTATTATTGGTCTTTCTGAGATTTGGATTTATGAAGAGGAAATTGAAAATTATTGTTTAGATGGGTATAATCTATTTGCTAAATGCAACAATGATAGTCGTGCGAGTGGAGTAGCTATTTATATCAATAATAATTTGCACGGTGTTACATTTACCCTGAACTCCAAATTGTTATTCGTAGTTTGCATATATAGACTGAATTATACTAGTGCTCCTACATTCGTTGATGAGTTCGCTAAGCTAATTAATGACGTATCTCATACTAATTTATTTATTATGGGTGATTCCTACTTCAATTTTTTACAAAACTATCCACTCCTAGATAGTTTTCTAATGTTAGTCTCCAATAATGGTCTTGATGTTTTGGTTTCTGAGTCTACTAGAATTACAAATAGTTCGGCAACTTGTATAGACAATATTCTGTATCGATTTGATCAAAGATACTTTAATGTCGTACGCTGTTTTAGATTTGAAGATATCAGATCACTGTTTAATTAACATCGAAATATCAGGGCGTATTCAGTTTACAAATTCTAGTCGAAACATTGAGGTATCGAATGTTGATCACAATCAATTAATTAATCTGCTGACATATGAAGAATGGGCAGATGTATATATACTACTGCAATGATCCGTTTTCGGCTTTTGACCATTTCTTAAACATATTTAGAGATCACATTGATAAATGTACTACTTCTAAATCAGTGAACAAGCAATTAATTAAGTTAAAGTCATGGATGTCCGATTATCTCTTGAAACAAATACGGAATAGAAACAAAATTTGCCAACTGGTCAAGAAGTACCCTAATAATAATAGGTTAAAACAGTACAGTTTGAAATTGTGTGAGTCTGTAAACGAGAAAATATGCGCTACTAAAAACAGTTTTATATTCGACAGTTCCGTAGTAATGGCAAAAACGCTCGCAAAAACTGGCAAACTGTGAACGAAATAATAGTTGGCCATGCAATAGTTGGTGACTTGAACGCAGTCTACTTAAAAAATGCACAATTCTGAAAAAAACAGATTAATCACAGAACACTATAATATTATGAGTAGTTTCCATTTCTCACCTATATCATCTGGGGAACTGAATTTAATAATTAATTCTCTTAGAAACCGATCGGCTCCTGGTATAGATGGGGTGTCAAACTGTACTGTAAAAAACGGCTTGTTTTCTGGTTGATGTATTATCGTTCATATTTAATCTAAGTGTGGCTATAGGAATTTTTCCGATTACCTTAAAGAAAACCGTGGTAGTTCCAATATTTAAAAAATGGTGGAGCATCTGTAAATAATTATCGCCCAGTCTACCTTCTTTCAGTTTTTTGAAAAATATTCGAAAAGGCTATGAAAGCTAGGTTTGTAAGCTTTTTAGATAAATTCGGTTTTCTATCTCCCTTACAATTAGGTTTTAGAAAGAACAGAAATACCGAACAAGCTCTATTGTCATTTTTACAACAAATAAGTATAAACATTGACCACAGTCTAAAGGCGTCCGTGTTATTTATAGATTTGACTAAAGCCTTTGATAGAGTGGAACATTCTACTCTTGTAATGAAGCTTTACCGCATTGGCTTTCGCGATACGATCCACAAGTGGTTATATTCATATTTAAATGGTCATACTCAGGTAGTCAAAATAAATGGTCATTTTAGCCATGTTCTGCCGATTAGTGTAGGGGTTCCTCAAGGTTCAGTCCTTGGGCCTCTACTGTTCCTTATGTTCCAGTTATTGTGTTCAGAACAACACTTATGCCGAATGTAGTTTACCTGAAATTTTTAGAAATAAAACAACTGTTGATTAATAGAAATTTCCGGCTTTTTATTAAAAATTTAATTTTCATAAATTCGGATTATTCTGGATTCTCAATCCGAGCCCCCTCAGAATAGTTTACATATAAATGCTTCAAGAATTCCGTGCTTGAATAACTTTAATCAAATCTTTTAGTGCATTAAGCCGTCTTAGATTAATGATAACCAAAGTGGCCAAATACTGTAAAATGCGAGAGCACATTGTCTGAACGGTATTCAAATAGTGGTTTATACAAAACCATTTCGATAACCGTCTCATCCCTCAGTGTGATTGAAGAACCCTTGTACACTCCAGTATCGTCGCTGAAGAGCTTGAATATTGAAATCGCTGTTGTCCACATACTAACCTTCCGTAGGCGATTTCCAATGCTGGTCTCCTAGTTAAGGACTAACTTTTCTGATGCCAAACATCCCCATAATACTTTTATTTAACCAGTTTTTAAACGCTATCGATCATTTCCATTTTGAAATCGAATTTCTGATATTAACGTGGGGGGCTAGGCTACTTCAGTTTTCTTTCAATATAGCTAATGCAAGCGATTTGAAAGCTGTTCCGGTATAGCTTCACTCATATATATTTAACCTTTGGCGAATATCCGCCGTATAATGCACCATACCCGTTTTATTCACGGTTTCCAAAATTTTCTCGTATAATTCTTTTTTGACGACTATCTAAAAATGAATATGAACATACATACATTCATTCTTTTAGCACAGAAATTCGAAATCGAATTTTACCATTTTAGTTTAATTCTTTACACGCTTAATAGTTTAGAATAGATCTTTAGTCAGTTTAGATATGGTTTAGATTTTACGAATTAAAGCAACACGGTTTGTGCAGTGCAGCCATAATCAAAGCGACCTTAAACTGAGAGAGCCAATTGAGAGGAAATTTTAGATGTACACTGCGAAGATTTTATAACGGATTTTAATTTTTTGAAAACTACTGGCGCTATCTATTATCTACCATTTAAACTATTTTACCACTCCTATTTTGCTATAAAAGGTCAAATATTCGAGTCGATAGAACTTATAAAAATGGAATTATTACTCTTCTGTATATATTCTGTGGTGAAGTAGTCAAAAATATTATTAAGTGTTTATGTTTATACTTTTGACGATAACATTATTTATGGTTTGTAAATGTTAAAGAAAAATATTTCCCGAAATATTGGGATTTTTGAAAATTAATTGCGATAAAAAAATCAAGTTTTTTACTTGGAAAGAACGTGTTACGGCCATTCGATGTAATTTTGTTGTTTTTCCAAAATCTTTTTGGATTTTAGAACAATTTTTTTTACAGAAATTGCTATAAAGAAGTATAAGTAGCTAGAAATTCAAGAGTGGCTACATCTACAGCCAACAAGCGGATCTTACTGAGGACAATAATCCATTTGCGTACAATCTATAGGATAAACCTTAATGCGAGATCTGTGGTAGAAGCTAACCAAAAATTAATATAAAGGGTCTGTAAACAATCTGATATGCTAATGAAACCACCTCTGATCAGGAGAGGAGAACGACGTGGATTCAATAGTGTAAATATGTTGTGTTTTTGAGTGACAAACAATTAAACATCGATAGTTCTGATGGATTTAATTTTTGTTCCTGTGACGTGTAGCAGCTCAAAATCCTTTTCACTTCGTGGCACTCCTCGTAGCAAAACTATTTATACAAAGCGCCGCTCAATTACGAGGCAAAGCTCGTTTTGATGAATATACCTATTTTGCCATCTACATTCGCGAATCTCGATATTTATCGATTATCGATAAATATCGAGGATTCAAACAATTACTCGAAAAAAAGAAATGAGAAACGAAAAGAGATAGTCGGATTTTGATAGTCGTACGAGACACAGTCTCAAGAAAAATACCAAAAATCAGTGAAAGTGCCGAACAATCGTCCACCATTAAAGGTTGTAAAAATATACCTTATTTTATAAATAAATTATAAATAAATAAATAATAGAAACGATACTTTATTATAATAAATATAGTAAGTGTTAATGTATAATACTAACCCAATAAACACAGCTATAGACCTTCCAAAAGAGGAGGCTTGTGGACAAAACACCTTACGCGGGAAGAAGTGATAAAATGGCAAGAAGAGAATTTACGAATAATGGCATAACTATAATTATAGATTTTCAAAATAAATTCCCGATACATATCTATATGTATCGTTCATGCTGTATAAGATAGCGGAAATTCTCCAGCGGAAATTAAGAGATTAAGCTACTTCACACAAGTGGCAGCACTATCAAGAGAATTTATTTTAGAATTTTTTTATTCATTTTGTATCTCTTTTTTCCTTAAAATGATAAATTGATTGATTTCCGAATTAAAGGGACTCCGCCATTTATCCTTAATGAAGTGCGACGAAATTTTCTTAGTAGACCATTTCATAATCAACACTTAAGAACCCCGCACAAATCTTATGGAAATCGCTGAATTTTTGATATGTGATAGAGTTCATCATACTGGTCAATTATCTCAATGACCACAAAGCTCAAAAATTGATAGTTTGGCTGGTACAGAGCTTTAAAGCTCCGAGTATCCTCCGCGGATTTATGTATATGCGCAGTGTGTATAGACTTTTGAAATAGCCTAATTCATTTTTGAAGTAAAACTTTTTTAGGCACGCTTGACTTGGCGACTAAGCTGGAAATTGCGTTACGAAAAATGTAATCGAACGAGGCGAACGAAACAATAAACGCAAAACGAAATCATTTTCCTTTAGTATCAGGATGTGCCATGACAATTCATAAATCCCTAGGTGGAACATTAGTTGATACCATTTTATTTTAATAATTGGTTAAAGAAATTGGAAAAAAAGAAAATTGGAAAATTAGTAGTTGGAAAATTGGAAAAATTGGAAAGTTAGAAATTTGCAGAATTGGAAAATTTGTAAATTGGAAAATTATAAAATTAGAAAATAGGTAATTGGAAAATTGGGAAATAGGAAAATATGAAAATATGAAAATTGGAAATTTGGAAAATTGGTAAATTGGAAAACTGGTAAATTGAAAAATTGGAAAATTGAAAAATTGGAAAATAGGAAAATAAAAAAATATGAAAATAGGAAGAAAGTTGGTAAATTGGAAAATTGGAAAATTGAAAAACTGGAAAATTGAAAAGGCATAATATAGACTTCTATGTCACTGACTGACTCACTGGAGAACGCATAGGGTGGGCATAATTTTTTTTTCTATATTACAAATAACATCTATGTCACTCACTCACTTACTCACTCCAGAACGCACAGGGTGACCAAAAAAATTCGTCCGTGTTGTATATTTTATACATGTATTTTTTTCTATATTATAGCTCCATTCCACACGAGGTATCACAGAAACCGATTCTTTCTTCGTTTCTTTCCCCATTTGCCTATGATACAGGTTTTAATGCGACTCAAACAAATTTTCGATAAAACCACGTTACACAAACATAAATGAAATAAATAATATTTCAAGGCCATTTTTATTATGCGAAGAGATTTCAAAAATGATTTTTCGTCCATTTCGTTACACATACATAAACATTATCTATTACGACTAGTTGGCCTTGAAAAAGTTATCAAGTTACAAGGTTACCTCTTGTGGCATCAGACATAAGCGGCTAGGTGACACTCGAGAACGCACAGGGTGACCATTTTTTTTTCAATATTATAATTTTTCTATATTATATTATAAATATTAAATATATATTTGAAGTTTTACTTCAGTAGTGTGGTCTAAAGCACACTTGATTTTTTTTTTATTATCTAGGTTTATATTTTTGAGGTTGCTGAATTCAGATCTGTTGTTAGATTTTCAAAATTGACAGTTGGCAGCTGTCAAATAGCTGTCAATGTGCTATAATAAAGCCAAAAACTTGTTTTTTTATGTTTTATCTTTCTTTTTTTTTACTTCGATAAGTTCAAAGATGATATCAAATCAATAACAATGACTATCGGCAGCTGTCATTTAGCTGTCAACAATTCTTTAAAGTCCAGTAATAAAGTCAAAAAATTATTTTTTGTTTATAACTTCAAGTTTTTTAGATAAGTGAATATAAATATGATATAAAATTATGTAGTCATCAGCTTACAGCTGTCAACAAGCTGTCAACTAACTGTCAAAATGCAATAATAGAGCAAGTAACTTATTTTTTGTGCTTAACTTTGTGGATAAGAAATCAAACATGATATAAGTTTATCCCTTTCTCAACCAAAAAATAAAAAAAAATGGCTCAAATGAAATCCAAACCACACAATTGTGTGAGTAAAAAATCATAGTATGTAATGGCGTTACATTTTTGACGTGGTACTTTTGCCCTACTCGCACAATTGTGTTAGTAAAACACGAAAGGGTTATGACATCACTTTTGAACTCAGTGATCCAAGCAACTTAAAGTTTTTTTAAAAAGCATGCGGTGGAGGGGGAAGCACCGCCATTTTAATTTTCGCCGTTTGTATTTTCTTAATCTATTATGATGGGATTGTATAGGGTTTTCCAATAGGAATGATATGATTTTTAAGTGACGTTTCGGCCATTTGTAATATGTCATGATCTGTTATTTTTTGTTTCATTGTATTCGTTAATGTTTACAATTTCATCATGGAGACATGACGTTTTCGTATACGTATAAGGAGTATAGTATACAATTTTATATTAGTGTGTGTAATTTTTCTGTGATTATATTTGTTTGTTTGTAAGCATCAAAAAATATGAATCGGTACAAATCGGTTCAGTTTTTTGGTGCTTATGTCGTCTTCGTCATATCGCTTTTTGACATCTCGCCATGTATTTGAATGGCGAGTTAACACGTTCGCGGAAATGACTGCTATGTGCCAATAAGACAAAGAAACGCCCGAAGTAATGCAAATATTGCTGCCGTTCAGGCAAGTGTTGCTGAAGAACGCAATTTGTCGACTCCAAGACGTTCTCAAGAATTGGGACTGTCTCAAACCACAACCTGGCGGATTTTGAGAAAGGATTTGGGTTTGCATCCGTATGAAATTGTTTTCACTCAAGAACTGAAGCCATTGGACTACCGTAAACGTCGTGAATTTGCTGATTTTGCCTTGGAACAACTTGAAAATGATAACGATTTTTTAAGAAAATCATCTTCTCCGATGAGGCACTTTTCATCTGAGTGGTGCAGTAAATAAACAAAACTGTCGATTCTGGTGCGAAGAAAATTCACAAATTATTCATGAAAAACCATTACATTCACCTAAATTGACAGTTTGGTGTGGTTTTTGGTCTGGTGGAATCATCGGTGCGTATTTTTTTCGAAATGAAGCTGGTAGCACCGTTACTGCCAATGGAGATCGGTATATATCGATGATGACCAACTTTTTATGGCCGAAATTGGAAGAAGTTGATCTTTACAACATTTGGTTCCAACAAGACGGGGCTACGTGCCACACATTATTGCGAGAAAAGTTTCTAGATTCGATTATTTCAAGAAATTGTGATATTGAATGGCCTCCAAGAAGTTGTGATTTAACACCATTAGACTATTTCTTGTGGAGTTATTTGAAGTCATTGGTCTTTAGCAATAAACCAAACTCTTTTCAAGCTTTACAAGTCAATATTGAATGTGCTATTCATGACATACGACTTGATTTAGTGGAAGAAGTGCTCGAAAATTGGGTTCATCGAATTTTTTTCTGCAGATGAAGTCGTGGAGGCTATTTGAATGACGTTTTATTCAAAACTTAATTGTATCGATTGTACTTCACATTAAATAAAAAACATTTCAATTTCCTTTACAAATATTGTGTTTTTTTTAAAGAAGTCATATCACCCTTATTGGAAAACCCTTTATATATTAGATGGAAACGGGATTCTTAAGAGATTTGTGGAAGACATTCTGGAATATGGCCATCTGGGGTGGAATTCTGTAATTTCTCAACCGATTATGATGGGATTGGGTATGTTGGATGGAAATGGGATTCATAAATGATTTGTGGAAGAAGTTCTGGAATATGGCCTGCTGGGGCGGAACTCGGTAATGTTTTAACCGATTATGATGGAATTGGGCGTGCTTTGTGGAAATGGGATTCTTAATTGATTTGTGGAAGAAGTTCTGAAAAATGACTTGCTGGAACGGAACTCGGAAATTTTTTAACCCTTTTTGATGGGATTGGATATGTTGGTCGGTAATAAAATTCATAAATGATATGTGGAACAAGTTCTAGAATATGGCCATCTGCGGCGGAACTCTATAATTTCTTACCCGATTATGATGGAATTGGGTATGTTGAATGGAAATGGAATTTTTAAATGATTTTAGGAAGAAGTTCTAGAATATGGCCACTTGTGGCGGAATTCGGTAATTTCTTAACCGGTTATGATGGGATTGGATATGTTGAATGGAAATGGGATTCTTAACTGATTTGTGGAAGAAGTTCTAGAAAATGGCCATCTAGGGCGGAGCTCGGTAATTTTTTACCCGATTACGATGGGATTGTATATGTTGGTCGGTAATAAAATTCATAAATGATTTGTGGAACAAGTTCTAGAATATGGCCATCTGCGGCGGAACTCTATAATTTCTTACCCGATTATGATGGAATTAGGTATGTTGGATGGGATTCAGTATGTGGGATGGAAATGAGACTCTTAAATGATTTTTGGAAGGAGTTCTGGAATATGGATGCCTGGGGCGGAACTCGGTAATTTCGTAACCGAAATAGATGGGATTGGGTATGTTGGATGGAATTGGGATTCATAAATGATTTGTGGAAGAAGTTCTTGAAAATGTCCATCTGGGACGGAACTCGGAAGTTTCTCAATCGATTATGATGGGATTTAGCATGCTGGGTGAAAATGAAATTCTTAAATGATTTTTAGAAAAAATTCTATAATAAGGTCACCTGGGGCGGAACTCAGCCATTTCATAACGGATTATGATGAGATTGGGTATGTTGGATGGAAATTGGGATTCTTAAGTTATTGTTGGAAAATAATCTGGAATATGGCCACCTGGGGCAGGGGCCACCTGGGTTAATTTCTTAACCGATTATGATGGGATTTTGCATTCTGGAAGTTTATATGATTCTTAAAAAATTTCTGGAAAATGGCCTGCTGGAGCGGAACTTGGTATTTTCTTAACCTTTTATGATGGGATGGGGTATGTTGGATGGAAATGGGATTGTTAAATAATTTGTGGAAGAAGTCCTGGAATATGGCCATCTGGGGGCAAAATTCGATAATTTCTTAACCGATTATGATGGGATTGGGCATGCTGGGTGGAAATGGGATTCTTATAAAATGATTTTTGGAAGAACTTCTAAAAAATGGCCTGTGGGGGTGGAACTTGGTAATTTCTTAACCCTTTTTGATGGGATTGGATATGTTGGATGGAAATGAGATTCTTAAATGTTTTTTGGAACAAGTTCTAGAAAATGTCCATCTCGGTCCGAACTCTATAATTTCTTAACCTATCACGATGGGATTGGGTATGTTCAATGGAAATGGAATTCTTAAATGCTTTTTTTGAAGAAGTTCTGGAAAATGGCAATCTGGGGTGGTACTCTGTAATTTCTTAACCAGTTTTGATGGGATTGCATATGTTTGTCGAAAATGAGATTCTTATATGATTTTTGGATCAAGTTCTAGAATATGGTCATCTGAGGTGGAACTCGGCCATTTCTTAGCCGATTATGATGGGATTGAAGAAGTTCTGGAATAGTATCCGATTATGATGGGATTTTATATGCTTCGTTGAAATGGGATTCTAAAATGATCTGTGGAAAAAGTTCGGGAAAATGGCCACCTATGGCGGAAATCGGTAGTTTCATAACCGATTATGATGAGATTGGTTATGTTGGATGGAAATAGGATTCTTAAATGATTTTTGAAAGAAGTTCTGGAAAATGGTGTTTTGGGGTGGGGCTTGGTATTATCTTAACCAATTATGGTGGGATTGGGTATGTTGGATGGAATCGGATTCTTAAATGATTTGTGGAAGAAGTTCTTGAATATGGCCATCTGGGGCAGAACTCGGTAATTTCTCAACCGATTATGATGGGATTTTGCATGCTGGGTGGAAATGGGATTCTTAAATGATCTTTCGAGGTAGTTCTGGAAAATGTCTTGCGGGGGCGGAACTCGGAAATTTCTTAACCTGTTTAAATGAGATTGGATATGTTGGTCGGAAATGGGATTCATAAATGATTTTTGGAACAAGTTCTAGAATATGGCCATCTGTGGCGAAACTCTATAATTCCTTACCCGATTATGATGGGCTTGGGTATGTTGGATGGAAATGGGATTCTGAAATGATTCGTGGAAGAATTTCTGGAATATGGCCTCCTGGGGCGGAACTCGGTAATTTTTTAACCGATTATGATAGAGTTTCTTAACTGATGGTTGAAATGGGATTCTTAATTGATTTGTGTAAGAAGTTCTGAAAAATGGTCACCTGGGGCGGAAATCGGTAATTTGATAACCGATTATGATAGGATTGGGTATGTTGGATGGAAATGGGGATTCTTAAGTTATTTTTGGAAAAGTTCTGGAATATGGCCATCTGGGGCGGAACTCGGTAATTTCTTAATCGAATTAGATGGGATTGGGTATGTTGGATTAAAATGGGATTCTTAAATGGTTTATGGAAGAAGTTCTAGAATATGGCCTCCTGGTGCAGAACTCGGTAATTTTTCAACAGATTATGATGGAGTTTCTTAACTGATGGTTGAAATGGGATTCTTAATTGATTTGTGGAAGGAGTTCTGGAAAATGGCTATCTGTGATGGAACTCGGTAATTTCTTAACCGGTTTTGATGGGATTGGGTATGTTGGTCGGAAATGGGATTCATAAATGATTTTTTGAACAAGTTCTAGAATATGGTCATCTGGGGCGAAACTCTATAATTCCTTACCCGATTATGATAGGATTGGGTATGTTGGATTGAAATGGGATTCTTAGATGATTTTTGGAAAAAGTTCCGGAATATTGCTATCCGAACTCGGTAATTTCTTAACCGATTGTGATGGGATTGGGTAAGTTGGTCGGGAATGAGATTAAAAATCTTTTTGAAGGAGTTCTGGAATATGGCCCCCTAGTGCGGAAATCGGTAATTTTTTAACCGATTATGATGGGATTTTGCATGCTGAGTGGAAAAGGGATTCTTAAATGATTTTTGGAAGAAATTCTGGAAAATGGCCTACCCGGGCCGGAACCCGGTACTTTCTTAACTGATTGTGAGGGGATTGTATATGCTGGTCGGAAATATGATTTTTGGAAGAAGTTTTTGTATCTGTGGCGGAACTCGGTAACTTCTCGGTGATTTCTATCAATCATGATGGTCGGAGACTTTAATGTTAATGTTGCAAAACCTTTCGTTGGCCGACTTCATGCTCAGCGAATTTGATTTATCTTACATCGAATCTTTACAACAACGTTGGGTAATACATTCATTGATTTAACTTTTACCAGAAACCTTGATATATCCTGTATGCTATTTGTTTCGTACTTTTCGTATCAGAGACCTGACAGACCAAACCGGTATACCACAGTAATTATTTGTTATATTTGATTTATTTCTGAACCCGACGTTTAATCTTTGTTCAAACGTTCGCCAGAAATCTTGATGTATCGCGTGTGCAATTTCCTTCCCGAAACATTGTACGTATTCACGTCATATGACTGTTCACGTGGTACAGACACCTACTTTTTTGTTACAGATGTGGCTTGAAGGGATCCGATGAGTTTTTCATCGAGGGTCAATGGAAGTACGGGAACTAGGGGCCCCGAAAATATTTACACCTTGATAACATGCAATGACGCAGACAGTAATACAGATCCAGTGCTCAGTCCTAGGCCGGTGATGAAACCGAAATTGTAAACTCCTTCCAACATTCACCTAATACCGTTAAATCTCTGCTCAATTATGTATCTTATAACCGTCCGGTGTCAACAACTAAAATTTCAAGGTCGCATGTTTATTATAAAACAAAGATTCTTGAAAGTTGTAAACTCACACTCAATTGTTTGTGTCTGACAGTCATCACACCACAAATTCAAACATGATACATTTTCCAGTTTATCGTGCCTACCTTCTTCTTTGGGCTCGGCTCTGACTCAAAAACGTTGTTATCGCGATCATCGGAAAACGAGGACAAAGAGCTACTGGGACAGTAGGAAATATCCAAAATCTCTAATTCTTTCTTCTATTATTAGTTCAGATACGGAAGATATGCGACCATATGCTCAAGTTTCAATAAACATTGTACCATATAAAAGACTTTTAGACAGCGGGTTGAGCAAAAGCGTTTTGGGGAAAGGGTTGGAGAGTTTCAATCATTAATTACATCACTTTCATGCCACGTAGGCGCAGCAACATCCTGAACGGGTATTTGGAAATATCAATGCTGTCATCAAATTTAATGGTATATCTCATCACATGCTACTTTACCTTGTACCCTCTTTGGAACAACCGCTGTATCTTGGAATAGATTTCTGGAATCTTTTCTGAATATCACCAAAAGCATCTGCCTGATCAGGTACAACGTAAATTTTAGACCCTGGCGTCTGTTATTTCATACTTTGAGTATTGAGGAAGAAATAAAATTGAAAACCATCAGGGAATCCTTTCCTTCGAGAGTTAACTTTGGTTTAGGTAATATTTCTTTCGTCATGCACACACCATAGACGTTGGCTCCTCAAAAACGTCCGGAAAAGTTAGATAATATCTATGTACCCGAGAACTGAATAAAGTAACCGTAGGAGCCAATTCTTGTTGAGGGAAGTAAACTATCTAGAGTACGTGGTAGGAACGGATCCCTCCACTCCAATCCACAAAAGTGTCAGGCCATTTTTGATTTTCCTCTCACAAATCTCATGGGCAAGTCAAGGCGGAAACGGTCTGCACTTGCAGCATCCGCCTTCTAGTCACTGAAACAGGCTCTAAGGCTCAACAAACCTTCTATATACAGTGTGATACCAGTGGTTTATCAATTGGATTTGGTTGGTGCCGTACATCCTATAAAGAGTACAATCCCAATAAACTCAGTTCAGCACAAAAAAACTATTCAGTGACCGAATTAGATTCACAATATTTACAGACCACGTTAGCTTGAAATGGCTGATGCCTCAAAAGGATCTGCCTCGGATGTCTCGTGACGTTAACGATTGCATCTCTAACTGCGTCAAATGTAAAATAAGCAAACCAGCAAATTTTGTCACTCGGCCAACCATGGAAATCTTCTAGACCGTCTTAAAAACTATTCGTTGGTTGACGATCAAAACATGTGGAAAAATTTGTTCTCGCAAAGGCTTTGAGAGAGACTTCAGCAGACTCTCTTTGTACTTTCCTCGAAAATGAGGTTTTTATCATCTAACCGGTTCCGGAATTAATGACAACCGATAATGTCATACAATTTATTTCAAATAAAATAACGCATACTAGAACCCCGTATACTCACTCCTGTTCAATGCATTGGATGACCACAATCACAAGGATTGGGATAAATACTTGTGGAGATTCCGATGTATGATTCCAATTACCGATAACGAAACTTACTGTTTCATAAAGACGTGAATGAGGTTTGGGTCATGTCGAATTCAGATCGTTTAAATTCAATTAGAAACAACATTATACATTACTTGAAAAATTGCGCACATGAAAAAGTTTCCCGACATTATAATTTGCGCAGCTCAAGCCGCACGTTCTACCAAGGACAGTCAGTCTTTGTTAGGACATTTTTACAGAACAATGCCTCTAAGAAATTCTCGGACAAACTCTCCCCCAAAATCTCTGCAAGCAGTGATCGAGTCCTAGTTGGCAAATGTTGCATATGTCCTGAGGGACTTAGAGGGCAGGAAATTCTGGCGTTACGTGACTCTTCTCGGATGTGGGTCTTCCCTACGTTTGTAACGTCGCGTTTATAGAAAACGTTTCCCGCCCAGATTTATAAATTTTTTTTAATAATTTATATGGAGGTAATCTCAATACTTTTGACACACTTTTGACTTACCAATCCCAATTTCATCGTACATAATCCGTTAAGAAATGGCGTAAAGACGAAATATTGTTAAATTTTAAAATTTCATATTCCGAGTTCCTTTACTTCGATTTATTATTTTAAGAATTTTTATTCTACTGGGAAATATCGCCCAACTAACCTAGTGGCTAATGTAATCACAAAAATGTCTTGAAGAAGAGAATGAGATAGTTATATCTGACCTTAGAAAACCGTATACAGACAACAAACCGTGACATTTTGTTTTGGTTAGTCATCAGTTTGTCTAGACGTAATATTCAATTCTGTATGCCATTGAACTTGCAATTTGGCTGAATACCGTAAACACCGGAGTTACAATAAATCGGGCCGTCGTATCTATTTCAATAAGTTTTAGAACTATACGTAATCAAACTAAAATATGTAACATCACTTTTAATGTGTTTAACCTTAAACGATCTTAAACGATACTTGTTCAACATAATTCAACAAACATTTCAAACATTGACTTTATCACGCAAATATATTTAAATATTTACATTCCATGGAAATTAGCGCTGGAGCTGTCAACTTCGTGAGTAATTGTGTACACCACTAAAATAATAAATCGTTTAGCCCCTCTGTCATAACATAATAATGATAATATTAAAAGTAATTTATATCCAAGTGTAGTCTAGGTTAGTTCTGTATTCCGTGTCTGCATATCATAAATTAGTCTAAATGTTTGGTGGATCCGACCGTTTTATATATCACTGGCGCACTGGCCGGAAATATCTTAATACAAACAAATTCTTTCATCTTATAAATATTTTGTTTATGTCTGCGAGTGTGTGTGTGTGTGTGTGTGAATGTGTATACATATATGTACTTGCATAAACAACATTAAATAATAAATAAATAAATAAAAATTAAAAACTTTTCTCCTTCAAGGAAACTTTAAATAAATAATAAATTTGTGTTAAAACTTTAAGAACCGCGAGATATTTTTCTGATGTTCGATGTACAAAAAACGTTAAGAAATTCTCGTAATTTTATGAAAACTTTTCCAAAACAACAACAGCAACAACACCACCATACACGAACATATTAAAATTCAAATAAAAAAAAAAAAAATTTCATTAACATAAATATTTATGTCTAAAAATTTATAAACAATTTCGTGTATTGTTAATTTATGAAAAATAAATTTTAAAAGTAACAAATGCTTTTGACTTATTTATTTATTTATCTTATGCATATGAAAAATTATGTATGGTGGTTTTGGTGAAAATGATGGAAATGTCATGTCCACTAAAAAAACATTACCGCCACTATTTAAACTACATCTGATTGTAATATACTCACAGTACGTAATTTGATAGTGATAAGTTGTATTATCAATATAGATTTTAGTTTTTTTAGAAATTAATTTTAGACATTTAGAATGAAACTTTTAGTATCTGTGGTAATTGTTGCCTGTGCTGCTTGGGTAAGTTGTGACTCAAAATAATTCGTGCATGGAATTTGTGATTAATTTTGTCTTTTTATTTTTATAAATTTTGTGTGTGTATAGTCAGTAAAATCAGCAGCATTACTAGGATGTGGATGTGCACCAGAAATCAAAACACTTTCCAGCGTATGCTTGGGAGCTGCAGCTGTACCCAACCAATTGAACTGGGAAGAACAACCACAGCCATGTGGATGCGCTCCACCGGCAGTGCATGACTGGGGTCATGATGATCACGGTGCAGGTTGCGATTGTGCCGAAGTACAACAATGCCCGTTGTCTCCACTCCCAGCATGTGCTACACCATGCGACAAAACCTACGGTCTGCCACTCAATATAGCCCCAGCTGGTTCACGAGTGGTTATCCCATCAGCACCAACAGTTGTTAAACCAGTCATTGTTGCACGTACACAATCAGTGGTCGCAAGCCCAACAATTGTCACACGACCACAATCACCAGCAGTTCAAATCCGACCAGTTGTACTCCAAGTATTGCGTCAAATCCAACGGCCATCGACTTCAAGAACTTTGGTAATCAACCGTAATGCAAATCTTGGTCTTGGTGCTGGTGCTGGTCTCGGCGGTCTCGCTGGTTTCGGTGGTCTTGGCGGTCTTGGTGCATGCGGAGGTCCAGCCAATCCATGCGGCAAAGCAGGATGCCTCGTGTGCTAAACTATAGTTTTTGAAAATTAACGAAACTAAATTTTCAAGAACATCTGTTCGAATTTTATTTCAATTCAAAAGTCGTACTAAAATGGATATACAAATGACTTTGACCTGACGCGACGCTAAATACGAGAATTGCCGAATGGCAATCGCTCAATACGAACTGACCGACTGACTACTGTGTAATCGATACAACTGAACGACTCAGCAAGCACTCCACTAAAGTTAATTTAGTATTTGAATAAAAGAAAACATGACAGTGATAATACAATAATTTAAAATTTTGTTGTTTTATTAATATTTTCTAAATGTGATAATTTGAATTAGAATTACCTTTGAATACAGAAAATTTTAAGTATTTTTAACGGTAGACCCACTGCAGTATTTAAATTTACATATAATAACCAAAATGTTACACTATATGCAAGTTGCCATCAACCAGTTGCTAAGGATAAAAAATAATTTTTAGAAATCATCAGGTTCCAGTAGGCCAAGCTTTCCCATCACAAAAAAATATTGCGCAACACAATGGGTGTTCACAGAAGAATATTCCGAACGAAATGTATTTAAAAAAACTTACCTTCGCTAATAATATTTTGTTGGAGCGAAAATGCGAGACGAATTAAACTGCAGAAAACGTTATGTTGACATGCAGCCAATTACCCAAAGTTATTGTGGCCTTGATATGTTTGGTGTAGTATATGGTGTGCACCAATAGGTGTCACCTCCGACTGTCGTGGAGATTTACTGTCATTTCCAACATTGCCCGTATTTTAATACTTTAGCGTCGATTGTGGTTGTCTGGAATAGGCAGCAGACACAGCTTTGTCACTGGTTGCTTGTATACGATAAATGCGATGAACGCATTTGTAGTAAGTTGGGACACCGGCATTATACATAGTGGAGTGTATAATACCTTCGTATGATATAGGAAGACGAAAATGGAAAGGTAGCCCTTTGTTGACGCACCACCACGAAATTTGTGTGGCTTGTTTGATATTGGGTCTGCATAGTCCACGCAATTTTGTAGAAATGGCCTCGAAGGTGTAACGCGATTCGATAGGAGATTGTTCATCAGTTCCTGGCTGGTCGATGCGCAATGGCGACAGCACAAAACACATTTATGTAGGTGTGAGCGAACTAAGGTTTTGATGCCTAGAATTCAGTAGTGTTTCCGTAAGTTTGGTTTGTAAGCTGACTGTCCATAGGAAAAATGATCGGATGCTGACCCGTAGTATACCGTCGCCTTGTGTTGCCCTGATCAATTGTAAACCTTGATATTTAATTCGCGAAATGATTTTTGAACCAGGTAGACGCAAAACTCGAATGCCCAATGGAGCTTAGACAAGATGAAGAAGTCTCTCGAATGTGCTGTTGTGCTGAGATGTTGATTTTGGATGGAACGCCTGTGGTACTTGAACTAATTTTCCAAGATAGGAGCATCGAGCGAGTAGGTAATATAAATCATTGTGATATGTCACGGTTTCTCCGTTCGTTACAATCATTGATTTTATTATTCAAGCAGGACCGGTTCACAAACGGCTTACAGCGATTAGATGACCTGAGTAGCCAACTAAGTACCACTTGCGACTCGGTCCATGTATATATTTGAACCCAGAACTCTTGTAGTATGATTTTTGTGATGCTTGTGATAGGAGATGCAAAGCCGAGCGGATCGACTATCCTTGATGCCGGCAACATCCGATGACGAGATGATGTTGAATCCAAAACAATCGGCCGAAGAATTCCAATGTATTCCGAGTGTATTGACTGAATTGTTCCAGTTTTGGTCAAGTTGACTCTTAGAACGGCTTAGTATTTCTAAGACGTGCGTAATTCGATACATCAAATACCACGTCTGGCCAGGCGATTTGTTGTGATCTTCTGACGCTTCCTCTGTGTGCTTCCTCCATGTGTGTTAATCTGTTGTTCTCAGAACGTCGTTGATCGTTCTTGGCAAACTGTCGTTCCATGTGGTGTAGTCGATAAACTGCATCCTCCCGTGACCTTCCAAGAGATGACGAGTTCTCATTGAACGCTAGGGATACGGTGTATCTTCGTAGTGTCTTTCGCATTCTGATTCGTTATGCGTTATTTCTTGAGATGGAGGAACATCTACGATTTCTTAAAAGGCCTGCGCGTGTTGTCAATTGTGTCATAGTCCTCGATGGTTGCCTTTAAACTAGACGGCTGATTGGTGTCATACGCTCCATCTCGCCGAAGAGGAAGTAACCAGTTTCGTATTTTGTGCGAATGATAAGCAGTTAACGCCGCTGAGGTAACCATCTGTTTCAAGCATCCCGATGACTTCGGCTCCAAGTATAATATCCATCTTGCTGGGTCGATAGTAATGAGGGTCAGCAATTCCCAATTTATTCTAGTGAGGCCATTGATTCGTGTCAATTGATTGGGATGGCAAGGTGCCTGTAATCTTCTCGCCGAAGATGGCTGTGACCGAGCTGGAAATGTTGAATTGAATCGGGAGTGTAATATGAATTCGGCAATTGAACGCGACTTGGGCGCTCAAATAGTAGAGTGTTTGTTACAAATTTACCCTGTCTAATCTGGTTAGTATGACTGGATTGTGAATATCGTTACAAAATTTGACGGTTACAACACCGACCTTTCGTAATTTACTTCGCTTCCGAAATATTTGCGAATCCCACTCTTATTTCACCAACACTAAATCACAACAAGACATAATCTCCACAATCATCTACCAATCCACTAAACAAACCACCTACAATTTTGAACCCAACCGCACCATTTTTCACTTAACACCACCTATAATATTTTCCCGCTGATCCATTCACAATGACTTATGGTGACATAAAAAATCCTTGCAACAAAATCGTTGAAAATATTCCCAACAGGTGATCCGCCGTCCAGTTTTTGATTCAGTTATTGCGTGAAATTTTGTCTCATTTATTTTATGGTTCCGCACGGGATGTCAAAGAAGCAGCTTCATCTTCGTCTCTTTCCCCGTTTACCTATGATATCGGTTTTAATTGTGAACAAATTGTTTTTGGTGAAGTAGCTTTAACGTAAATAGAAATGAAATAAAAAAAAATTGAAGGCCATTTTTGAGACGTAGATTTTAGTTTAAGTTTTATTTTCTAGAGAGCAGAATAAAACAATAGAAAAAAAATGTTGTGTTTAAATATAAAGTAAGGTTTTAAATTTACAATAAAAAATCTATTACGACTTATTTTGACGCGTGACGTAATGCTTCTTTGACATCCCGTGTGCAAGCATTACTTCTTTGCACAAATTTTGGATATTATTGATCAAATTTTTGAAGTGTTGCCTAGCTTTATTTCGTTGTGTAAAATTTTGTTTTATTTTAAAAACCATTCGTGTTGCGAATGAAATACTTCAGCAATTATCGACCACGACATCTTTTCCTTTCACCGTCAAAGTGACTGTTCTACCACGATCATCGGGTGAACGACTACGATATAGTAGATAGCCGTCGTTTCCACTAATTTTTTATGCCAGCAACGAACGCGGATCTTGTTTTGTGCATTTCCTATCGGCCATACACGGTGAATCTGGATTGTAATCTGGATTGTGAATTGTGTTTGTTGCAACTACCGCGAACACCTTTTGGTCTGCTTCTTGATCTGGTATCTTGGCGCTGATGATTGAATTGATTTGATCTGGTCTGAGTTTCTCAATTAAACATCCAACAACGTGGCTGTCCGAAAACCATCTGTTTAACGATGCTTTCCATTAGCGTTCTGAGCTTTTGTTTAAAGACACGATATCCTGACGATCGCTGGGAGAAGGGCTAATTAACCGACGTTGGTTGCATCGCCGTCCGAAGCGATGGCATCGCGCAGATGAATGTACTGCTCGCATAGTAGTTTTGATTGATTGAAGCGGATGAAATTTAAATGTTCCTTTTTGATCTTGATATACATATCAATGCAATCTCTCATATCAACCATCTCCTGGCAATTGCGAATGCAACAAAAAATGATTGAGCCAAATCGGTTCAGCTGTTTCAACTGATACGCTAGAAAAAAAATCAATTTTCTTCGGGTTTTTCTTCAACTTTCCGACTCAGGTTTTCCAATTTTTCTCTTCTAAAAGACCATCTGGATCGGATACGTGCGAAATCCCGTACAAAAACATCATTTTTCGGTTTTCCGAATTTTTCGACTTTTCCTGTAGACTTTCCAATTTTCTTTCGTAAGAACCATCTCCTTGAAATTGGGAACACAGCAAAAAAAAGATTCAGCCAAATCGGTTCAGCCGTTCTCAAATGATGCGCTAGAAAACAAATTCGATTTTCTTAGTGTTTTTCCGGAAGCTTCCAAGTTTTTCACTCAGATTTTCCAATTTTTCTCTTCTAAAAGACCGTCTGGATCTACGTGCGCAACTCCGCAAGAAACATCCTTTTTCGTTTTTCGATTTTTGTTGTGGATTTTCCCAAAATTTTCTCTAATAAGAACCATCTCCTAGAAATCAAGAACACAGTAAAAAAAATTGAGCCGAATCGGTTCAGCCGTTCTCAACTGATGCGCTAGAAAAGAAAATCCAATTTTCTTTGAGTTTTTCCAGAAGCTTCCGAGTCTTTCACTCAGATTTTTCAATTTTTCTCTTCTAAAAGACCATCTGGATCGGATACGTGTGAAATCCTTTACAAACACATACGTAAAACATCATTTTGCTATTTTCTGCCTTTTCCGGTAGATTTTCCACCTTTTCCCAAAATTCCCAAAATTTTCAAGAATTTTCCCAAAATTTTCTTTCGTAAAAGCCATTTCTTGGAAATTACGAACACAACAACAAAGCTTGAGCTAAATCTGTTCAGCCGTTCTCAACTAATGCGCGAAAAAAAAATCAATTTTCTTCGGGTTTTTCCGGAAGTTTTCCACTCATATTTTCCAATTTTTTCTTCTAAAAGCCCATCTGAATCGGATACGTGCAAAATCCTGTACAAAAACATCATTTTTGATTTTCCAAATTTTCCGACTTTTCCTGTGGATTTTCCCAAAATTTTTTCGCTCAAGAACCATTTTCTAGAAATCAGGAACACAGAAAAAAGAGATTGAGCTAAATCGGGTCAGCTGTTCTCAACTGATGGGCTAGAAAAAAGAAATCAATTTTTTGGCGTTTTCCGGAAGTTTTTGAGTTTTCCACTCAGATTTTCCAATTTTTCTCTTCTAAAAGACCATCTTTTCCTGTGGATTTTCCAATTTTCTTTCGTAATTTCCATCTCCTGGAAATTGGAAACACAGCAAAACAAGATTGATCCAAATCGTATCAGCCGTTCTCAAATGATGCGCCAGAAAAAAAATCGATTTTCTTAGTGTTTTTCCGCAAGCTTCCAAATTTTCCACTCAGATTTTCCAATTTTTCTCTTCTAAAAGACCGTCTGGATCTGATACGTGCGGAATTCCACAAAAAACATCATTTTTCGATTTTCATAATTTTCTGACTTTTCTTGTGGATTTTTGAAGCCAAATCGGTTCAGCCGTTCTCAACTGATGCGCTAGAAAAGAAAATTCAATTTTCTTTGAGTTTTTCCAGAAGCTTCCGAGTGTTTCACTCAGATTTTTCAATTTTTCTCTTCTAAAAGACCATCTGGATCGGATACGTGCGAAATCCTGTACAAACACATACGTAAAACATCATTTTTCGATTTTCCGCCTTCTCCGGTGGATTTTCCGCCTTTTTTCGGTGGATTTCCCAAAATTTTCTTTTGTAAGAACCATCTCCTGGAAATTACGAACACAGCAAAAAGATTGAGCCAAATCGGTTCAACCGTTCTCAACTGATGCGCTAGAAAAAAAATAATTTTTCTCGGGGTTTTCCGGAAGCTTTCGAGTTTTCCACTCATGTTTCTCAATTCTTTTCTTCTTAAAGACCATCTGGATCGGATAGGTGCGAAATCCTGTACAAAAACATCATTTTTCGATTTTTGAAATTTTCCGACTTTTCCTGTGTATTTTCCCCAAATTTTTCAGGAACACAGCAAACAAAGATTGAGCGGTTTAGCCGTTCTCAACTGATCGGCTAGAAAATTAAATTCAATTTTTATCGTGTTTTCCGGAAGTTTTTGAGTTTTCCACTCAGATTTTCCAATTTTTCTTCTTTTAAAAACCGTCTTGTTCGGATACGTGCGAAATCCTGTACAAACACATCATTTTTCGGTTTTCCAAATTTTCCGACTTTTCCAGTAGATTTTCCCAAAATTTTGTTTCATACAAACTTTGTGATGTCAATTACGAACACAAAAAAAATCAGCCAAATCGGTCTAAATATGACAAAATAAATGTGAAAATGCTCAAATAGTAATCAAACACTTTTACCCCACTTTGAGCGCAATACTTTTTCAACGATTCCTTTTGGACAATATGACTATATATTATTATCCCAGTAATTTCACCCATTTTGGTGGATCAGTGTCGTAAATATATTGGCCTAAAATCAACAGGGTTCTCGAATTTCCGCAAATTAAGCGTTCATTTTCCTGTAGATCGTACAGCTCAATTCAGGAAAGTGATTGGTACCCATTTCCACTGTAAAACACAAAAGTATCATCATTTGGTGATGTTTTTTAATCAATATAAAACGTCAAACATTTTTGTTGTTTGTCGAAATTTGTCGTGTAAATCGTGTTTGTCAAAATTTGTCGTGTGTTTGCCGGCTGCCAATATTGTTAGTATTGCAGTGCATTGCATTGCAGTACCAATGCTGAAAACAGCTGTGCAGATTTTCGGGATGCAGTGTTGCATACATATCGGCACGTAAAACACATGAAAATAATTTTTTGACAATTGTGGGCAGTCGTTTTTATTTAAAATTAGAGCGTGCTATCAATCGGAGTATTGTGAATTCTCTTTGTATTTTGCGTGTTGACAAATCTGTTTTTTTCAACCCTCGTCAGGCGGCATAGGTACAATTGTACCTTTTCTGTTTTTAAATACTAATAAGTCTTCTTGTAGAAGCCGGAGAGAGTTAAAGATTTTTGAGATCTCTACATTTTAATCATGTGGAAATTCCAAATATTATGTATTTACAAAAATTGTGACTACAGTGACGATTTTCATGAAATGAAAGAACAATTGTATGAAAGTACAATTGTACGTCTGCCGCCCTTTAGCGTAGTAAAATTATGCCGCCGGACGAGGGTTAAAAACCAAATTGAAAATTATTACATACAACAACCATTTCAAAAAACTAATTTTAGTTTATTTATGCCATTTAGCTAATGTTAAAGTTATTATGGCATTTTATATACGTTCGCCTAACAATCTTGATGAGGTTAGACGAACTTTTCGTGGATAACCTCTTACTTAGCACAACACCATTTCATAACAACATATGCATTATCACTACACAATATCTCATCACTTCACATCACAACATCATACTTGCACATATCACTTTTTCACTACACATCACAACACCAGGGGCCTTATTCTTGAAATCGGTGGAAATTTCCGTAATCGCTACTTTAATCATTTTTCAAATTTGTATGCAAATTTTCTATTATTTATTTACCTACTAAGCGAATAATTCCGTATCGATTTGCCCAGTCGGAGTTTTTCCCTTAGTAGGGGGAACAAATTATGTTTCTCAATTTAAAAAGTGAAGAAATTTTAAAAAATGATTAAAGTAGTCGGCGAGAAATTTTAGTAATACATATAAGGAATTGCATAGCAAATTGTATTCCGATTACGGAAAATACCACCGATTTCAAGAATAGGAACCCAGGCAATCACTTTTTTTTATTATTTATAATATTTTCACTAAATGGTGTTTATGTTTTTATCTTATCATTATTATTATTATTATTATTATTAAATAATTAAAAATGTATCCTCAATTTTAACACAATTTAATGGAGTGTAAGTAAAATAAATGTATATAAGAAAACATAACCTAAATATAATGTTTATTTAAATTGTGTTCTTCAGAAAATTTCGTAATTTAAAAAAACATAGTCGGATATACTCGTAAAAGATAAAAATAATCGTTTCGGAAACGGACGAGCTACCTGAGATGAAGATGTTGAGGATGTTGCTCAAAATTCGCCATCTGTCGCAACTGGTAGTCGCAAGCGAGCGTTAAAAGATTATAGACAATAGTCTTTAGAAATTGAAAGAAGCTGGCGAAGATGGGCCAATTAATATGTGATGTTGAGAAAAATACACAAGTTCAAGAAGAACGAAATAATTTACTTCCGCAAATTATTCATCTTGCCGGTTCTTCCTTGTGTATTGATTTATTGCATTAAATTTTTGAGTGATCTTGTGAAGACATGGCTAATTAATGATGTGATATTGTACTATTATATCGTACCTGAACTTTATTTAGTCTTTATACTGTAGTAAAGACGTTTTTTGTAGTGAAATAAAAGATTTTGTTTTCGATTATAATTCATAGTTTTTATTTGGCATTATTTAACAGTTTCATCCGTTTCAGATGTCGAACAAACTTAATATACTTGATGTGCATGATTAGTTTTCAGAACCGTTTGTCTCTGTCTCTTGTTCATTTTCATCATTTTCGAGATATTCTATAAACTCATATCCAGGCTCACTTTCGTTGTCTAAAATAAAGATATGAAACACACAAGCTGCTGTTATACTTTCATTTATCCTTTCATGATTCGACATATCCAAATACTTCAACCTTTAATTAACGCGAAAGCTCGTTCTATGCAAGATCGCATGGCACTAATATTAAAAGAATTTTGTGCCGGGCTAAGATGACCGTTTTGTCGGAAGTGCGTGACCATGAAGTTAGAATTTGGATATGCGGTATCAGCGAGTAAATGGAATTCTTTTTCCATCAATGGTTCCTCCGTGCTAAATAATTGATTATATATAGGAGTTTTTTAAAAATGCGCGTTTCATGCATTCGCTCTAGACGGCCAACGTATACATCGATAAAATTTAGATTATAATCACATACACCTAAAATATATCCATTTTGATTTATGTCCAATTTTAAAATGAAATCTCACCTTGTAACACAATTGAGTGAAACGACTTCCTATTGAAAAAATCAACCGCATTTCCAACTATTTGTTTTATTTCAATATACGATCCATCAATAGTCCCTACGTTTCCCGCTATATCTGATTGCGACTTAAGCTCCTAAAATGTGGAACATGATAATTATAAAATATATTATTTTAAATAAAATTAGGCAACTTACGTTTGATATTTTGGGCTGCCGTTCAGCTGTAGGAAATTAGATACACAACGATTTTAAATTTGAAATTGCATTTATTATTTCCGTAAAGACTAAATGGGCCGTACTCAAGGCCAAGCCAAATCGATCTCCAGTCGAAAGAAAACATTCCTGTTTTAATAAAAACCACACGCTAAATAGGATTTTCTTTTGAAGTGGCACTTTTCCGTTGCATCCTAGTGGTCCTCGTAGGATTCTGTAAAGTTTCTGAATCACATATAAAATCTTTAAAACACTTCTTACAACATAGGAAATTTAATAACTTACCTAAAATATTGATTTCGACCTCTAACTTGATGCATTGTCGTCGTATCTAAAGCAATGTCAACCGCTGCCAAAACTGAATGCATGTTTGTAACGTTAGATTCACTATGTTTTAAAAAAGTAAGCAAAAATCGCAATTTAAATACATTTTATTTATTTTGAGGAAAACCCCATAATAATGACAGTTGCTGTGTTTTAATATTGGAGCACTATCCGGCCCCGAAGGGAAATTTTCTACTGAAACTGCTGCAGCTATTATTCACTGGTGTCGCTACATTTCTACTCTTGTGTTTTTTTTGAAAAAAAATCGCAAACATTTTAAAACAAACAAATTGCGAAATAAATAATTTAACAATGTTTTAATTAATATTTAATTGTTCACAATATTAATTATAGTGAATAACTTTTTAAGTTTAAAATTTGAGTGCTGTGCCTGTGTGATACTTATAAATATAAATGTTACTCCAACGAAAGCCTCTCGAACGTCATTAATATTCAAAATATCGTTGCCCACAGTTGTAAATGAGTTAGATTTTATCGTGAATTTCATTAAATGTCCGAAACGGATAGTTTAATTGCTGAGGGTAGTAATGATGTGCAGGACCCAAAAGCAAGGGCTATAGCTAAAGCAAAAAAAGCGTCGTCTACAAAGTTCAACCGTAACAAAATGTAAAGGAATGATAAATGGTAAACTAGATACGGTATCTTTCTTGGATTCCGTATTTGCCGATATATAATCGAATTTAAGCGATATGAATAGTTGGAATGGAGCTTTTCTAAATACGCTGGAATCGAATAACTCGGAAATTTTATTTGATTGCGATAATCCGTGCTTGGATAATACACCAAATGAATTTATACTCAATGAGAACACCCGTTGAAAAAGAAATTTTTTTTTATGAATTACAAAAAGCTGGACGGCCCGTTATAATTAGGACAATATTTACGGAATACAATATTAGTTATAAGCCATGCGACATGAATAAGTACGTATTTGGCTGGAACCATCTAAGTAAGGAATCGCTCTATAACGATCTTTTTAATTTCAGAATGTTGCAATCAACCGCATTTGATAGTAACATAAATATAGATGACAGCGATAGTGATAATGGATTTATGGGTGTGAAAATGTCGAGACGGTGTTGTGCTATTCATGCTATAATTCGCAACTTAAAAACCGTATGGTCCATTATTTCGAATTTCCAAAGAATGGGGATTAGTAAGTACCAACCATTGAATTATTTCGATCCTGTAGGTAGGTAGAGGATTTTAATCCAATGTACTATTCTTTTCTAGAGCTCAGAAATGGGTAGACAAGATCCGCCACTTAATTCGAGACCAAAAGAAAACACTGCGGCCCGTTACTGTACGAATCCCAACAATATTTGTTTCAAATATTGAACAATTTGTGCCCGGAGGAGATAAGCGATTATTCGATCCAGTTAAGATAAATCACAGACGGAGGATGATATCACCTTGAGCAAAATGCCTTCAATAAATCTGCTTTAGAGACAACACACTGAAGAACCAATGACAACAAATTTATGTGACAGTCCATCTCCTGAATAGAACCTATCTATCTAGAATATGATTTACCACAAACTAAACAGTTAGATGTTGAATCTCCACTTTTAACGTCCGAACCGGATGACAAACTCGAAGAGCGCCTTGAAGAAGATGAAGATCCACCAAATGAAAAACTCACATGCTCCGATAAGTATTTTATAAAAGACGAAGGTTCCCAAACTTCAACCTAAGCCGAATATTTTCTGGATGAACAAGATGAAATTAATCAGGTTCCATGTCGTCTATGTGCCAATGAATTTTTCGGAGAGCAACTACTATTTTTCCACGAAGATGCTCACATGAACTAATAAATAGTGTGTTACCGCGATTCGCAATCCCGTCCCACGATTACTTACCACAACAAATAAGTATACCAGAAAAACTAAAGAACAGTTGAAATCGTGTTTTTTAATTTAATAAATTTTCTTATCAATATACAAAATATTTGTGATTTATAAACATAATTTATTAAAGTTTTCCTTATTTTTCACGATTTTATTATGTATTTTAAATCCTTATATACATGTTATGAAATTGAACGACTATCCGATAACACAAGAACTATACAAAAATTAAAAAATTTTTAACGATTAAAATTTTACAGTGATATAAATTTAAATTAAATTAGGCAATTAAAATTATTCTTCTTCCACCGGAAAATTTTCCCACGCTCGTCTTTTGCTCCACTGATTGGCCCAAATTCATAACCGCCACGTCCTTCGAACTGTAAAAAGTAATCATGGTATTTCCATAGTGATTTACGATGGGATACGGTGAATAATGTGATTCCTGATTTTCGGCATTGTTGCTACATGCATCCTTCGACATCGACCGAAACGGCGCTCGACAATTCGTTCAAAATTGCAAATTGTGGATTGTGATAACACATCGATAGCGTTTAGATCACGTCCCGACTTTCTAGATATGATAATTGTACAATTTCCAAAAATCGATGGTTATCGGTCTGACCCCGTCGCAACAATACATCGTACATATGCGGCTAAATAATTTGATCACGTAGCATACTTTAATTTTAATAAAAATTAAATTATATTATAAATTTAATTTTTTTTTTTTTTATAAATTTTTTTTAAAACACAAAATTATTTTTTACTAAAAAGAATTTCGTACATATATTTTTCTAAACAATACAAAACAAAAAAAATTGACATACGTCAAAATTTGAAGTTTTATTTGATTTAAGGGTTGTACAAAACAAAGGAAATTTAAAGTTTCACCCTGAAATGGATAGTGCTCCCGATAGCGGCTCCCGATAAATAAGTGAGCCAAGATATTTTTTTATCGATTTTTAATTAAAAAGTTGAATGAAAATTTTTAGTTTAGAGTTAAATAAATTAATTATATGCAATAATAGCGCGCTAAATATAAGTTTTGACATAGAAAATTGGCTGCTCCGGATACAGCTATTGGGCGCTAATAAAAAAACACAGCAAGTAACACTTTTGACAAATAAGCTATCGAGCACATTCTGGTTACAACTATGATGCCAGCATGTATCATTAAAATGTGATACTGATTATTATCGTTGTCGTTTTACCCATTGTTGTAAATGGCTAGTTCTTTAAAGAGATTTGATTTTGTATATCAAAACATTAGAAGCATGAGAAGAAATTCAGATAGGCTGCTTGCATACTTTGATCCCGCGAATGTAAAGCCTATGTTGATTAGTTTTTCGAAGATCTGGGTCTATGAGGATGAAATCATGAACTTCAGTCTGGAGAATTTTAATCTGTTGATGTGGCAATTTACGCTAGGAACGTTTAGAACTGTAAACATATCAATCACGACTTTAACAGTTTTGCATTTCCTTTATGTTAGGGTCAAAAATAATAAGCGCCTTTCTTTTCTACAGACTAAATTCCTACAACATTTCCAATTTAATTGCGGAATTCAATATATTTTTGGCTGATTTAAAAAACTCTACTATAATAATTATGGGCGACTTTAATCTAGACCTTTTTATTCTAGATCTAGACCATGCGATTCTCTTAAGGAAACTTTATTGTTGTGGCTTTCGTGGAAAGAGCTTTTTGATCGATCACACACAAGTAGTGCGTGTTAATCACCAACTATGCGGGGAACTGCCAATTACGGCAGGAGTTCCTAAGGGATCGGTGTTGGGACCCCTGTTATTCCTTGTTTACGTGGATGGAATTTTACGAAGCCTTTTTACAGGCTCCCTCACCGCATTTGCTGACGACTTTTCGTTTGAGTACTCTGGTTCAAGCAAACAGGTTAACATATTAGGAATCGAACACGATTTAGATTAACTGGCACAATGGCTTAAAGCTCACAACTTACTTGAAGAAAATCACCGAATGAATCGGACGAACAAAATATAAAATATTACCTCTAGACGAAAAGCTTTTTATTTCGGTAGAGAGAACAAGGTGCCAGAAAACCACAAGAGTTTGTACCTTTAGCGAAAATTCAGTCTAATAAAAGGAAAAATTCAGTCTAATAAGGAGTTATAAAGGAAATAGTGAGAAAAAAAAATCAGTCTAATGAAATAAAAATCGAGTAAAATAAAGATATAGCGTAGTTGTGTCGAAAGAAAATACAAAGAAAAGTTGTAAATTGTGCTAAAAAGGAGTGTGTGAGTGTGTGTCGTAGCAAGCAGAAATCGAGTAAAGTTTTATAGAAGCACGTGTTGCACGAAGTGAAAAGGCGAACCCATGAAAGGTAAGAAAATTATTGTTTTATAGTGGATAAATTAGGAGAATAGATTGCGATAGATTATGTATGATGAGTGATTTTGAAGAAGGCGTGTTGTTTTGTGGGTTATACAATTTTGTTTGTTGATAAGTAGAATGGTTGGAATGGTGAGTTGCTGTAGCGGATTATCTCTACCGCGTGGTACTGGTTTAGCGGTTCATCACTATAAAGACAAGAAATGTAGTATGACGGTATATT
Organism: Nephrotoma flavescens; assembly: GCA_932526605.1. Lineage (NCBI taxonomy): Eukaryota > Metazoa > Arthropoda > Insecta > Diptera > Tipulidae > Nephrotoma > Nephrotoma flavescens. Next base: position 249,710,880 of record OW052220.1, on the reverse strand, counting down.
ACTGCCGCGTGGTGTGTGGTATCGAATAGTGGTAAAAGTGGAACCGATGGAAAGTCGTATCGGAATTCGGAAATCGATAATTGAGTTTTTTCTTCAAGAGAGGGATCGAGTGAGATTTGCCTTAAAGTTAAATAAAAACAATTGAGTGATGTGATGAAAAATACCGTTGTATCAGAGTGTACGAAAAACGTGGCATGTTGATAATTGAGAAATTATTGGATTTCTCGAATTTTAGCCGTTAGTTATAATTGATGAAATTATCAATTTTGAGTTTTAGTTGACGATTAGTCCATATGATCGATGCTTATCGTTGAAAAACGAATCTAAAAAAGAAGAATGTTGAGAAAGAAAAAAACTTGGCATTTAGTTGGAAAAAATACTAGAGTAAATAGAGAATGAATAAATTAATAGGAATTATAAATAAATTAGATATTAAACTTTGGGAACGAAACTGAATTCAACCAATGTTTTGATTTAAACTATAGAAGAAATTATATTCTCGATATGTGTAAAGTTGTGGATGTGGCGACAGTGAAACCGGAAGACCGTCAGTGATGGGGGGTTCCATGAAGATTGAATGAGTAGAGTAATTAATTGATTTAACTTTAATTTAGTTTTTTGTGTTGTATGCGCATTTAAGAATTATTGTGGCCACATGATTTTTTGGATCGTTTCTCTAGAATTCGTTCCGCTTTGTTGTGGCGAGAACACGATGAATTGGGTATATATAGTTGTACGCCGTTTATTAGTGGTGGATCAAACCATAATGTGATGATTGAGTGGAATATGGAAGATGGTAAGATGATTAGTAAGAGGTACGCAATGAATAATTAGTAAAATAATGTGAATTTTAAATGAAATAAATAAAGTTGATTTTTGAATAAAATGAATAAAGTTCAATTTTGTATGAAATAAAAAAAAATGTTTGTGCTTAAGAAATTTGGGAATTGTATTTAGAAATTGAATTTGGGTTCCTTTAACTATGAGATAATGGATAGAGGATGAATGGAGTTAAAAATTATTTGAGACAGGTCGCAGCAAGAGTTGCGGTCGTCACGTTAAAGAATTAATTTCAATACTGTTTTGTCTGAGTTGTAATTTTTCAGAGAAACAGTATATGAACTTCGAGAACGAATCAAACCTCCAACTTTTGTTTATGGATATATCAGATAATGAAACCTTGAGCTATTGTCAAGTTCTTATTTACGGGCACAAAAGCAAAGATTAAGTCAGTATTTCGGGTTGTTCGATAAAATGGTTTATTTGCAGCAGGCCTGTGCAGCAAAGGCTGCTGTGACGGCGGGTCCATGGCAAACTACTAGTGATAGTTATAATTAGATATAAATTTCACCCTACGATTTTTGGGTGGAACAACTTCCCACATCCTACGGTTTTCGGCAAGCCAACGCCCAACGTGTTATTTTCGGTGAAAGGCGGAAAAACACCCAACAATATTTTGTTCGGATTTTGGCGAGACAACGCCCAACGTTTTCGGTGGCATATCGAGGTCAAATTTATTTACGGTTAAGGCGAGCTAGCGCCCAACAATATTATCTTCGGTTTTGGCGGACGACGCCCAAAGAGTTTTTTGCGGATGGCTAGTTGAGGCCACTTCACTTCATTATTTTACGGTTAACACGAGCCAAGCCCAACGGGATATGTTTTTATTATTACCAAAGTCGGGAAGACGCTGAACGGTGTTTTGTTATTTCCAAAGGTGGGAAGAAGCCCAACAGTGTTTTGTTATTAAAAAGGGCGGGAAGACGCCCGACGGTGTTTCGTTATTTCCAAAGATGGGAAAACGCCCAACCCCACTTACAGGTGGCCAACCGGCCATTTGTATTTTTTGCGTTGGTATCGGTGAAAGGCACCGCAACCCAAGGGCGACCTTCAGAAGGTACGATTTGTTTGATTTTTGTTTTAATTTTTTTGTTCAATTTTTTCCCCCTCATTTAAATTCATATTTTCGACAAATTTCATTTTTTTTTACTAGTTTTTTCAATTTTCTAATTTTTATATAATTAGTTATCGAGGACCGAATTACGGTTGTCGTGCGCGCGATCGGGGTACGCGTTGGTTTCGCGCTCAGAATATTCCCGTGCGGCGGTAATAATTTCTTTCCATTTTTTCTTCCCCTCTTTCCCTCCTTCCGTTACTGGCCCCTTGTAAAAATTAGTTAAATAAATACAGCATGGCGACTTATTTCCTGTATTTGGTTTTATTTTATTTTTTTATTTTACTTCGCAGTGGCCTTGGTCCATTTCTTCCATTTATTCGTTTTTTGTAGTAAAGTGAAGTACTAAATTTTTTTTCGGTTGCTATGATGGGATCGATCATTTTGTGTCGGTTCCATATTTGTAGGCTGGAATTTTCTCTCCCCATCATCCATATGGCAGGACATCCACAGGATTGGAGTGGCGAGGCTAGCGACACATATCGTTCATTCGGGGTCGACCGTAAAATTTACGCAGTCCTCTCGTGGCACTCCGATAGTATCCAGCTGTCAAAGTGTGAATTGTGGGAGATTGTCTAGAGGTCTCTTCGAGTGAAGAGAGGATTTGTTTGTTGGAGAAACATCCCTACCCTTTTATGCTACTTCGTTGTGCCTAGGCATCGGCCTCTAGGGGTATATGGGTCATTCAGGAAGGTTTCTTCAACAGACATTGTACTTGTCGCTCGGGGAGATCCGGTCGTTCCAAATTTATTACATTTCCTCAAGTTTCGTTCGACAAATTATGGTATCTTTAACATAATTTCACTTTTAATTTGCTTTAAATTTTTATTCTGTTCTGTTACACGGTGTAAGTTGAGCACTCAAACACGAACTTCTCCATGACCCAAAACCCTGAGATCTAGTCGGCGAAACCACCGTGAGGGAGACCTCTGCATGTTTAGATGAAATCTGCGGGTTGGCTTCATGCCACCCGTAACAATGTATACGGTGAAGAAGCAGGATCGAGAAAGTCATGATATATTGCGACTTTCAGTCAGCTGTGGTATCAAATTTGGATTCAATATGCAAAACAACGTTTGCCCAAATACACATTGGATTCTTGGGAACAGCATCGTAATCGCGATGCTGCAGGTAGTTTACCTATAAGTTTAACCAGCTTACGCTGTTTCTGGATTGCTAATCAAAAGGCAAACGTGAATTTGAGGAGAATGACTTGATTGGTCATAAGAAGCAATCAGGTAGCTATGAGGCTGGATAAGAATGAATTAATACGTCCAATAACCCAATTATGTTTGTTGCAAATGGACAATGAGGAGGTAGCCACATACGATGCAGGTTTTCCCAGTATCCTTAGAGCTAATGCTGGATGTTCCTGTGAAAATTTGTATTAGCAGAGCAAGGGTGTTAGTTAGGGATGGGCGGGTAGATTACGTTAGGTAATCTACGTAGTTGTCAACACGTAATCTAGCACGTAGATTACATACCGATTTTTTGCTTTTCAGACGTCGACAACGTAAACAACGTCGACAACTTAGAAAATGATATTAAAAACTAAATTTTTAATTATTTTACGTTAACCGCACTATTAAAATTGATGAATAATTACTTAAATTTAATTCTAACATTTTTACAAGCATTTTATAAATTAAAAATAAATTTAAAATCTCTGAACTAGAGGCATCTATCTATCTATCTAAAACTTTTGAATATTTCAATAGATTATATGCTTTGCGCGCCATCTTTTATCAAATAAATATATCCCTTTTGTGTTTTACTAACACAATTGTGTGGGTACAGCAAAAGTACCATGTCTAAAAATTATTATTATGATTTTTTACTCGCACATTTGTGTGGTTTGGACTTTAATAGAGCCAATTTTTTTTTTTTTTGGGTTGAAAAAGGGATATGTAAACGAATAATTTATCTTATTCGAAGATACTACAATAAAGCAAAATTAAATAAAAAGTCAGCATAAATCATCAAATTAACTAATTATTCGCCGCGTAGTAGAAGCTTCAAAATTTCATTCGAGCGAAATCACGATAACTCAAATTTTATTCAAATCCGCAAATATAATATGACTTTTTTCGATTGTCAAAGAATTTATTTCGATAATGGATAATTATTAATTTATTACACAATTTATGATACAAATGTTAGGCACAGTGTGTTTTAATGATTCACAAATACAATCAGTAGTAAAGGCAATTTATGCTGAGTTTTATTATAAGTTTCGATAGATGGCGTAAATTAATTTTTCAAGTAGTTCTCGACGTTGTCGACGAGTTGGTGACGTTGTCGAAGAGTTGTCGACGTTTTGGACGAGTTGTCGACGAAATTATGTAAAAACTAGTAGTCGACGCGTAATCGCCCATCCCTGGTGTTAGTTGTACGGCGCTAAGTAAACTGGCCAGGATGTTACGGCCACCGCAATGAATATCAACGTAACGCGCTTAATTTTACATTATTTGTTGCGTGTTGTAGATTATTTAATTTTTACAATAAGCAAGCGAGCGATGAAAAGAATAAAAGAAAAATGGAGTTTTTGTTTTAGTTAAAAGAAAATCACGGAATGAATCGGATTATTTTGGTAGAGAGAACAAACTAATTCAAGGCACTTGGCGACCAGAAATGACCCTTTGCCACAATATAAGGTGTTTACGAAGTATGTTGCCACAAGAAACGTATTTTCCATCAAGGACAAGGAGAAAAATATTTTTAGTTTTAGTCTTTTTTCATGTCGTCAACACCGACGGATGCGTCAATCAAATTGAAAATACGGACGCCGTCATACATGTATGTATTATATTTTAATCCATAGACCAGGTGTACAAGTATGAAATGCGGATTTAAGACAACAGATGGTGCACCAATGCAGTTTGCGTTATAAAAAGTTTACACTGCGCAGTTTTGTTGTGTCATCAGTAAGTGTCAGACGCACACGTATGGTAAGTTGGAAAAGTGTGTGTATAGTTAGTGCTGCATTGTTGTGTTCAATATGTCGAAATTTATACCGAACAAATTTTTTGTTTCATTTGAAGAAAACTCCTGCTGAATTATACCGATTACTTCGAGAAGCTTATGGTGAACATGCGTTCCATCGCAAGATACGTGTGAACGATGATTTCGGCGTTTCAAAAGTGGTGACTTCGATGTTGCAGGCAAGGAACGTGGAAAACCTTCAAAAAATATGAAGATGTGGAATTGCAAGCAATGTTGGACGAAGAACAACTCGCCGAGCAATTGGGCGTTAGTCAAGAAGCTGTTTCCAATCAGCTATAGTTACAGGGGATGAAAAGTGGATTTATTTTGAGAATCCCAAGCGCAAAAAATTATGAGTGGACCCAGTCGCACCACCCACAAGTTCACAAGATTATGAGCTGTTAAAACTCGGGGAAATGGTTAATACTAAACGTTACCAACAACAATTGATTTAAACCATTCGCTGCTTGAAAAAAGGCCAGAATACTGAAAGAGGCAACACAGTCATTTTTCTCCATATGACAAGCGAGTAGTGTGTACTAATTTTAATGCATGCGGAATTTTGTACATGTCTTTCCAGCATAACAATATTGGCATGTCGTAAATAAATCCAACATAAATGACATTAAGGTCATGACCAACTTTATATGATAAAATGGTGTTATAATTTTGCGATCGAACCCTTCTGCCATAGAAAACACTCCCTTGGCACCCATATTGAAAGCTCGATTATTTGTTTTAACACAATCAGGCCTATGTTTCTTTGGCCTTGAGTTGATACTTTTTTTTATTACTGCAACGTATACTTAGATCATTTCTATTTTTATTAATGTATAATATTTCATTTTAAAAAAAATTATTTGCATCGGCCGGGAATCGAACCCGGGCCGCCCGCGTGGCAGGCGAGCATTCTACCACTGAACCACCGATGCGATGTATTTAAGCTTAACTTATTAAAATGTGTTGCTTGTAAAAAAAAAATCATTTTCTAATCATATCGTCATGCTTGTTCACATAATCTATTTTCGAAAGTTCATTGGCTTCTAGAAACATCTCATAAAAATACATTTACTTTCTATGGTTAAATATGTATTCTTTAAAATTGTGTTTCCCCTAAATGTAGACTTTCAAATAATATTTTAATATAACTCTACACAAATTAAAGTCTACAATTCGCGACAATTTATTTTGCTGTTGTAGACATTTAATGTGTTATCATATCAAGTTTATTTTTAGCAATGTCACAAATACGTATCTTTTCGAGTTATCATTTTTTTATAGTTTCCAAAAATTTTCTAATCGTTTTTTAAAACCTGTTGTTTATAAATTTTTAGTTATCTATCTGTGTTTTTCAATCGATCACCGATCGCAAGCTCAAATAAGCGCTAATGGTTGTTGTCTTTACTAAGTCAACTCTGTTCTTATGATTGCTCTCATTAAATCTAAAAAACAAATTCAACCTTTAATAAATCGCACCACTGCCTATATGCACACGGCCAAGTAGAAGGCAAATAACAAAAAATATGGTTTTTATGTACGCGGGCTCAACTTTGCCCATAAACAAAGAAAACAATTCGGAGCTGTCTTCGGATCAATTGTGGATGAATTTTGCGACATGAAAAAAAATGGCTTCACGTTTGTTGTCAAAATTATTCGTATGTCAGATCTTTTCGTTTTTGAACCGTAAAAACTTCGTAAGAACACATTCATATGTCAATCTAATCGTCCCTTATAACTTTTAGTTTATTATTTCCCCTCAAAATTCATTTGCAGGGTTATATTTGTAGATTACTTTGTTTTGAATTATATCACAAAAAAAGTCTCTAATAGTGATATAAATTCGTGATATAAAGTGTGATATTAAGAAAATCTTAATAGATCCGCATAGTTCGGATCAATTTTGGACAAATTTGCTTGAATTATGTCACGTCGTATATTGATTCGAATGAAAAACACCGCACTATCTTCCTATCTTTATTTTTGTAAAATAACGGTGTTATTATCTTGCGTTTGTTTTATTCTATCATATGTAACTTACCTCTTTAGTGTATATGATAAACATTCATAGCATTCGGTTGTGTATTTTGTTGGTTTGATATTAGGAAACTTGTAAGTGCATTTTTTTGACTAATTTGTGTTGTCAAATATTTTAGTTCTTTTTAATAGAATGGCAAATGAACCTTATTTTGAATCAGTAAATCCGAAAATCAGTAAATCCGATATTTTCTGCCCGCGAATGCAGCAGCTAACGACCTGATGCATAATGTACAATGAACGATGCACTACTACCAGATCATATCAGCGGCAGTGATGAGCCTCTTTGCGATGATGGTATTAGCCAATGATAAGCGGCCAATATGTTTATGGAAAAGATCGCTTGAAATAGACAAGAATAGAACCATCGAGAAACGTACGCTCACGTGTGCAAAATCTTGTGACTAAGAGAAGAGAGCTAAAAGGACCAGTCAAGAACATTGGCGTCTTAGCATCACCGATACAAATTTGGAAACCTCTATTCACCAAAGAAATGTTTAACAATATTTTAAAATGGACGAATTTTAAATTGGCGACAGCCAATAAAAATCTCGTGTCACGGTGTTTTTAGTCGCACTCCTCCGAAATGGTTCCACCGATTTTTATGAAATTTTTATGCATATTTGGTAGGTATGAGAATACGCCGTAAAGTATATTTCATACCGCTATAGGTGATTAAAATGTCCCTATGCAGAAAAATGTTTTCTTCCTACCTCCACCCTCTCATTTTTAGTCGCGATTTTAGTGCTTTTGTAAGAACAATGTCCAAATAATTTAACCGTCGTTCGTATTTCAAACAGAACGAAATTATTTATGTTGTTGAATGACAGATGGCGCTATGTCCGCGAGTCAGCCGGGATGTGTTGCGCATTAGGAGACACCACCAGAACCATTGAACTGCTTCCTCTTCTACTCGGATCCAGATTCAAACGTGTTCCTGAGGTTCATTCGCACATTCAATTCAGGCTTTTAATTGGCTTCGTTCGGAGTAACAGAAATATTTCACAATACTGCGGCAAATTCAGCTCATTCAGCATTTAAGTGCCACTGAATATTATAAATAACCCAGGCGCTGTGTGCAACATAAAAAAGCAATCGCCCATGGCCCCAGTGCAGAAACAATGCAAACTTATCATCTGGGATGAATGCACTATGGCACACAAACATTCTCTTGAGGCGTTTAACAGAACATTCGGCACTCTGGTTACTCCTTTCAAGTGATTTCAGACAAACACTTCTTGTCATTCCACGTTCAACGTACGCTGTTGGGATCAACGCTTCCTTAAATCATCGCCACTGTGGCAAAATGTTGAAAAAGTCCAGCTATAAAATTAAACATGCGCGTCCAAATGCTACAAGATCCATCCGCTGGCACATTTTCGAACCAATTGTTAGATATCGGCGATTGAAAAGCTGCTGTCTATAAAAATACTAGATGGATAAAATTGCCCACTAATTTCTGCAAAATCGTTGATTCGCAAAATGCTCTCATTGACCGCATATTTCCCGATGTACGCACACTATACATAAATCATGCGTGGCTGACAGAAAGAGCCATTTTGGCAGCAAAAAATGTGGACGTCGACGATTTAACCTTTAAGATACAGCAGACGTTACCAGGCGACTTGGTGTCATACAAATTGATCGATACAGTTTGCGATGCCAACGAAACTCTAAATTATCCAACAACTCACTGGATTTGCCTGGCATGCGGCCACACCTTCTACAACGGAAAGTTGGATCTATGCCGTTATTTTACTTCGGAATTTGTCGTTGCGATTGGTCATTAAAAAATTGATGAAAAATATTATCGATGCCACCATTTCGAATTGCTAGATTTGGGCGCACCACGTTTTTCACACGGACAATTATACGTGGCATGTTAAAGCGTGGGCCAACCATTTAACTTATCTGTCGTGGCTAAAGACCGACTGACAAAAAATATCGTACACTTAGTTGCTCTTCGAAATTAATATTGATTCTCTTTATTTCATTTTCCTACTTTAGGATAAAAAATATATTATACTACTTTTTTCACTTTACATTTAACTTTTAAGAGATCAAACAATGAATATGTCCGTTACGTTAGTGAAATACATTGAATTGGTTGGCGCTTTTTTGTTTTGTTACAACATGGCTACTGCCATCCTGCAGTTTTCACTAATACTAAGCAGAGGCCTCACACGGTGATCTTTTACCGGCTACAACTCAAGGAGAAGTGCTATGGGTCGTGGGGTTTGATCCTTACTGGTATTCTGGCTTACACCGTGTACAGAAACTAAAAAAAAATATAAACGCGAATAAAAAAATAATAATCACGATGAAGAATGAACAACACCAAAAAAAAAATTATAACGGAAAGAGGGGTGCTTTGGTGCGCGCATCCGTCTGAACTCAAGCGGCGCAAGCGCAAGAGAAGTACTTCCCCCCCCTTCCCCCTCATCACACCAAGCCCGGAAAAATTAATAATTCATCATTTTTTTTTATTTATGAGAAAGCAAATAACAATCACTTCCCACAAGAAAAATGAGGGAACGAGATCAATGTGAACCCCGAGCACGCGTATTACACCCGCTATGCGGCGCTCGATTACAACAAAAAAATTTAAAATTTAAAAAGATTGAAAATGTATAAAATTTAAAAAATAAAATAAAATAAACAAAAAAAATCGTACTTTAAAAAAAAATTACTGTTGCGACCTTGGGCGGCGCATGCCACAGGGTCGCCACCCCGGACCGTTGTGGTGCCTTTCACCGTTACCAAACTCAATATATGGGTTCCGCTTGCGGCATTGCGGTGTCGTCATGCCACAGGGTCGCCGCACCGGACCGTTGCGGTGCTTTTCACCGATAACCGTATTTTCGGTCTTTTTTGTTAAGCGACTTTCCGCCTTTACCAAAATGGGCTGACCTCGGTTGGCCATCCGTATCCGCAATACCGTCCTTCTTAAAAGCCGTCGAAAATTTGCCTGGTTGAGCACTATAAAGTTGGGCGTCCTTTCGGCTTCGAAAATAAAATGGAGTGACCTCAACTGGCCATAGTAAATATAACTGGTTGGCCGGTTTTCCGCTGTTGGATAATGCGGTATCCGTCAATACAGCTGTACACGTCGACAATACCGCCTGTAATAGTAATCGATCTCGCACGCACCTATTTTTGCTGTTGTTGTTGTTAACATCGTTGTTGCTGTTGCCTTTATGTAGTAATACGTAATGCGTTTTGGTAATCAATCCGGTTACATAACAGAATCTCAATCTACCTTATGGCTTTAATCACTTCGATATTCCGCGCACAATAACCATACACATAAGGCGAAGTTATTTGAGATTAATTATCAACGGCTTCAATACTCCGTAGATTTTTACCTTGGGCACGCAAAACAAAACATCAAAATTCGACAATATAATTTTTTTTTTCTTCAGCCAAGAGATAACCAGGGATAGAGAACGCATTAATAAAACTGTTTCCCAGCACTTTTACAATTATATTGTTTTAATTAAAACTTTGTTTTTAAATTTCTTTATATAAATTTATAAAATCTCACATTACTTTTTAATAAAAAATATTTTCTTAAAACTACCAACTGGGTTTTTAAGGACCTTTTTTTTTTTTCAATACCACGACTTTTCATTATCAAAAAAACCAAAACTCGACTGACTCAAAAAAAAAAACAAATCGCGCACCACATAACGCACGACAATGCACCCTAGACAAATCTTTTTTATTCTCTCTTTCGTTTGTATCAATTTACAATCATATAACAAAAAAAAAAATCTTCTAGAGTGTATCGCATCGCACACACCCGATGCACATTGGTCTCGCTCTCTCCTCTAACTGCCAATCGCGCGGCATCTAGGTAGGGGCAAACACAAGAAACAACAAAACATGTCCCAATGAACAAAAAATATTTTAGTACAGCAACAGTACCACGTGTTCGTAAACAGGTGGCAGTGCTGTCGTTATATGTCAAATTTGTCATTTGATTGATTGATTATGACCAAAAAAATCGTAACAGTTTTTATCTGCGGTCATTGTCTACAGCGCTCCATTCCTCTTTCTGTCATAGATCCCCTCCCCACACACTTACAATACATTCGTTATTTTTTATTTAAGAACCAAAATATTCACTAGACATAATTTATATGGCAGAACAGCATTTTCCGGGTCAGCTAGTAATAATATAATATTAACATATGTGCCACAAATTCATTGCAATCGACAAATAGTCAGTCTAGAATGGTTTGCCTAATGCGGTACCAGTTAATATCGAAATATCGCCAAAAGTTTACCGTTCATGTGGGTTTTAGGTTTTTATATATTTAAGAAAACACAAAAACTACCGTAAACTATTGTATGAAGAATACTCGTAGTCTTAAAAGCTCACCTTGGTTAGCGGACACCAGCAAAAAATGAAAAAAATCGAAATTGGATAATTCCCCGCAATAGACCAAACAAAATTTCATATTTTTGGAGACAAAACGTTGACAGTTGATTTAGGTTTATGAAGAAATTTTACTTTGACGTTTATGATTGACCGAATTCTGATACGAGTCCAATAAAACACAATGTGACTCACGTTATGGAGATGTATGCATATCAAATTATTCTAAGTATCGTCGTTAACAGCTCGGGCCCTTTATTCTTGAAATCGGTGGAAATTTCCGCATTCGAATATAATAAAGTAAATAATTTCGCATCAATTTACCCACGCGGTATTTTTTGCCTTAGTAGGGAAATAAATAATAGAAAACTTGTAAACAAATTTGAAAAAACGATTAAAGAAGCCGGCGAAAAATTCGAATAATATAAAAAGTTTTAAAGCAAATTACATATAATTCAAATGTGGGAGTTTTCACCGATTTCAAGTATAATGGGCTAGTAGCTCGGTACTGCAAAACAGCGATTTCATGATGAATGGTCATGATGAAATTGGGGATATGCTGACCTTCCAAAAGCATTTGAGTTAGCACGTTGTATCTAGCAATGGTCGCGGTTAGCTATCCAATTCCATCAAGATGACGTCCATTTCACGTCAGTTAATTTTCTGGGACATCTATAATTTGAGAAACTGGTATAATGCCGCTAACTCATAAAGTTACTGCTATTACCGAGTTTAACGAAGCAACGACTAGGTTTACGACGACTTTTAGCTATGTGCAATTTAATCGGTGATTAATTATGCAAAGGCAATAAGAAGAATGATAAGACTAAAATGAATTGAAGCCCAGAGGCAAACGAAGCAATTGAAAGACACAAACAAAAACTTGTGTTCAGTTTTTTTTTAGAAAGCTTAGAGCGACCCAGCAATAGTATAGCGCTTACGGACAGGGAATTATTGACGGGTGGTTTCACTTTATGCCTGTAGATCAAAATTTTGTCGTTGACTTTCGCATTTTAACCTAAACCAGAGTAAGGTTCTTCCCGGCAACTCCGCCAGCAGGGTTTCATTGGTCAGCTCTCGACCGATATCCGTCCTATTTCGGGGAAAGATAATATCATCGTGTATATCTTATATTACAAACGAAAGTCAATGTACTGAAAATATTATTGGATCCAAGTAGAAAAACATCCTTAAAGTTGACTTCAATAATTTTACCCGGCTCTGACAGGCACATATTTTCCGAAACAAAAGATAATAGGATTAGACAATATATTTCGAAGGCTTTAAAACAAGAGATGTTTAATCATTTTCACAATACCCTCAATATTTTCAGCTCTTCCAGGTACAAAGAAGCTGTATTAAGTGCAAGAAAGCAAAAACGCAAAAACATACCAAAAGTTCACTGGAAAGTTATGATCTTCCTAATAATCGTTTTCAATATATTAACGTAAACATAAGGTAGGACCATTGCGGGAAAAGGAGGAAAATGTAAAACAAGCGCTTTACGAAAATTGGATCTGTCGGTTGAAGTACCGCCACATATAACCACTGATCAGGAACAACAATTTGAGTCCTCACTGTTTAGGGAACTCCGCTGACTTTTCGGTTTTAAACGAGTAAGAAGCACAGTATATCCTCCACCATTGAACGGGTTAATAGAGAGATGGCATCGTAATTTAAAAACGGGTTTAAAACATCATCTTGCTGTACCGACCTTCATTAGATTTGTATCGATTTTATGATAATCCAACCATTAGTTTACAAGTTATTAGCTGCGTTGCTTTCGTGAATTCCGCTTAGCTTAACTTTTGGCTTTAATATTTTTTAAGGTATTTTAATTTTTCATTTTGTTAATATATATTTTATGAAATAGAACAAATTAAATTCGGTATTTTGCTGTCAAATAACAAATACCAAATGTCTTTTTTTACAACAAGATGACAACCCTTCGAAAAAAATTAGAAAAATAACTGCCTTGCGGTAAACACCATAACCATGAAATGTGATTTTATTTCCTCTAAACCTAAACATTTTTTTGGCTTACATTAAAGCCAATTTGGCTTTATACAATGGAATTTTTGTTGTAATCTTTTCGGCTTTGCGAAAGCAGCGCACCTGTTGTTTCAGTAACGCTAGCTTTGTGATTTTTACAACATCAAATGAATTTCGTTTGTTGATGAAAAAAATACCGTTCAAGCAAAGCAACCGTCGAACATTAGTTTGCTGAGTTTAAACCTAACCGTATACAAACACCGATGATGTTGAACGTCTGAATTCGACAGTTCGTTAGCCTTGTATCTCCTCATCCATCTTTTTGGGTTGTGCTGCGCTCGTTTTTACTCCGACCTCGCTCTTTCTGAACACCTTGAGTATAATAAAGCTGAAGCCGAAGTTTATAACTCCTTTGGTTTTTGACAGGGGAGCCACGAATTCCTTGTTGATCACCATATTGGATGGTCTGCGACTGCCCTTAGGCTATTCCTGCTTCACAAACTTCAAGTTCCCTGTCGGAAGATCCGGATTGCAAACCTCGATAATCCTCAGGGATTCATCCAAGTTGGCCAGCTCCGTGGGAATCCAGACCACTGCCCCTATGTCTGATCGGTATTTCCTCCTTGATAACTACCCTGAACTTGGTTCCTGGTCATACCTAGCACACCTCCTCGATCGCCTTCCTGCACAAGAAGGCCGATCGCAGACCTGAGCACGCGATCAGCTTCAGCCGTCGCTGATACAATCCGACGTACCAACAAATTGGCTGTGGTCCCGAATATTGTCCAAGGACTCTAAGAAAAACTAGGTTAAATGCATTAAACACCAAAGTCCATTTTTCCCCGGTGATGCTACCTACCTTCCCCTCCTTCACAACGTCGCTGAAGACCGTAAGCCCCTTTTGCGACCGTACTACCTGAAGCTTGGCCCGTTTCCTGGGTCTCTGTCTTTCAGACTCAAGATCCTTCTTTTGTCCTTTGCTCACATCGGCAATGCGATTCTTCGCTCACTTAACCGATTGCCTCTGTTTCTTCGTCCATTGCTCGTCCGGGACTGTAGCCAGACTGTCCAAGACACGTAAGGCCGAACGCCTAGCTTTGTATCTCCGAACGAAAGGAGCAACAACCTTCTCCTTTTTACCGCTATCGCTAGTTTCTGACTTGCAAGCCTCGGAACCAGTCTTAGACACACAGACGGGTGGAGTCCAAGACCCCCCGTCTCCCCCAGCATTTAGGAAGTGCTGGTTACTTCTTTGATTTTTTTTTCAGATTCCATATTTGGTTTCCACGAGTACCAGAGAAATGATAATCCGCCGTGCAGAGATCCGTGTACATGGGTAAGGCTACACACAACTCGAGGTCGCCAGGTATCCAGAGGGCTCCGTTCAGGAATGGGCAATTATTTTCAGATGCGTCCCCAGCCTGGCTGATCATCGGCACGTTTCGCATAATACCTTGATATGACCCATCCGCCACCATTTAGCGTGACCCGCAACACACCTAGGTTACTTGTTTCACCCAAGTAACCTAGGTGTGTTGCGGGTTACAGGAATATCAAGATTGAAAACTTGGAGGCGGTGGCGATTGTTAGGCAATACAGAAAACGTATACAGAAAAGTTCAAAGTGATGAAAACGTCAGCTGGAGAATATTCTACAAATTGAGTTTAACTAGTAGAAATGCATTTTTGGCCTTTCAGATAATCCACATGGCGGATATTTACTTAGTAATAATTTCAGCAGTGGAGAGCTTTCCAGGAACGCAATATGTCCATTAAACACTATTCAACCTCAAATTAAAGAAATCTATTCAATTTTATGTTAGAATACACCGATTATTATCAACAAATTCTTGAAGTTCTGAATTTAGTTCATTTATAGTTACGCAGTGGTTGTACGGGGCAGTACCACTTTGTTAACCAAATGTCGCAGGAAATATGTTGGTTTTCTATTATTTCTGATGGCTTGCTTGACTCTTCAACTCATTCAACAAATAAGGGTTCCAGTGCTCAATTGCAATATAATTTTGTTTTGTTACAATATTTTTGGCTTAAGACCTTGTTTGTTCGACAGCAAGTTTAGAAGAGAAGTTTTTATTAACAAATATTTAATTTACTAAATTTTACTATTAATGCTATAGAGACCTCTAACTTTGAACATTTTAACTAATTAATTTACTATAATATTTGGTACGAAATTTGTTGATACTGTTAAAGTTAGCCGAAAGTTTCCAGCCGAAAGATAATGCAGATAGTGTCTTGAATACAGCAAAAAATCAGTCATTAACTCGAATTTTGGAGAATTTAGGATCGGGTTACATTATTCGGGTGAAGGAGAAATTATTTCAGTTTATAGGAATTTAAAAATCGATAGGAGCGAGAGAATAAAGAGAGTTTAAAAATAGTCAAGACACTATCTGAATTATCTTTCGGCTGGCAACTTTTGGCTAACTTTAACAGAGTAATTTGTTCATGGTTAGTGTCATTAATCTACTACAATAATTTTTCTTATTTTTAGACTTGTCAAATTTTAACAGAAATAGAAATCTAGCTGCCACAAATTAGTTTTATAATGCAAGTTTAATTATTTGACAAATCAAATGAATATTTCCTTTAAAACAAGGGGCGAGAGTATGAAGAGAGTTTAAAAATAGTCAAGACACTATCTGCATTATCTTTCGGCTAACTTTAACAAGGTGTTTAACTTATTTATTTCGATGATTCTTTGTGTTTCTTTGACTTTCAGGTTGGGACTTTATCGTTTAGTAGTCTGCTGTTGATCGTTAATTTTGTGTTCCAGGCGACGTTTTTGTGGAATCCATACAGTGGTCAAATCGTGGACGTACGGCTATAGGTCCGATTTAGGTCGGTGTTTGGTTGTAGCCTAGAACAACCCTAAATTTCATGTAGAAATATACGATAAAATTCGAGGTTACGTAGGGATTAACAAACGCGAAGCGAAACATTCGCTAAAGCGAAGTGATTGTACTTTGTACATTAGTTTACTATTTTGGTAGTTTGGTCACTGCAGCCTGATGAGACGATCGAATTTTTTAATTTAAAGAATTCAATGTTTCATTAGGCCGAAACAAATCTTCTTATACGTTGGTAACCTCAGCTTGACGTGAAACTGGTGTTGTAGTACAGAACTACCCAAAATTTCAAGTTAAGATTCTTATTAAGTATAAATGGAACTTGAAGATAAATGAATTTCCGAGCAATGATATACAATAATATTTTTTGCAAAAAATAATAATAACTCACATACAACTTTCAAACAATGATTATATATGATTACATTAACCTTAAATTATAAAAAAAAACTGAAAAATAAATAGCTATAATGTTTGGCAATAATTTTATATCCTAAAAATCACTGAAAAATTTGATATTAATTTTGCGGTAAAAAAAAACTTGTTGCTTACCCGTTAATAGCCTAAAAAAAAATGTATGAAGGAATTATCCGCATTGTCCAGTTTTCGAAAAAAGTGTATCAACTGAGATAGTGAGTTAGGCACCACAATCATTAAAGATGAATAGGATTCAGGTTTAAATGAACGAGAAGAAACTATCGATAAAACTGAAACAACTAATTTAAAAGTCGTTGTCTTTAATAACTCGTCAAATTTAGCGTAACCCTCGCTTGATAAAAAAATCCATGAAAATTCATCGTCAGCGATAATCATCCGGATGGAAGTTACATTCCGAAATATTGGGTAGGCGAAGGCGAAAACTTTTAAATTATTCTAACGGATTTTTCTTCGAAAAGTAAATTACCAACACCTTCTCCAGGCCTGATTTTCGATAATATTTGATCTGTAATTACTTGTTTATGATCTTTAGTATTTTGGTCTGATTGATCAAAATACATAATTATGTATGGTGTCTTCTGAAGTACAGGGGTCTCCGCTCGAAGTGCTACCAACTTCACACTACGAAGTATATCGTTTTACGTTTCAGTTAAAAAAAAAGTTATCGAACTGGAATTCAAACGCAACAGTGTTAGTGCTTTGTATTTAGCTGGAAAATCGCATTCGGCCATTGTTAATGAGCTACGATATTTACATGTGAACAAAATGTTTGTGTATCGAATCGTTACACGTTACAATGGCCCCGATTATAGAACTCGCTGGATTGACCGCGAAGGGAATTTTGTTCGGATTTAACGTTCCACGTATTATTGAATACATCGAATGCAGTGCGAAACATTGATATTATTGAATTCGCGGGTGAAATGCATTCCATGCAAAAACTGTCATTGTAAATCCGCATCAAATTTAATGTGGATTTCAAGTATAGTCGTGCTACATTTTTTTTTTGGAATGGAGAATAAAGCGTAAATTCTGAATTTTAAATAACAAATTTTTTAAACCAAATTAATTCTTTATAGGAAACGTACCACAAACAAAGGCTTAATTTGAGAAGATGGTGGAATTGATGAAGCAGTAGTTCATTCGCCTCTGTAGGGTACATTTGGTGTCCTTGTGAATTTATGATTCGGTAATCGATTATTTCATTCTCCTCTTGAATTGATTGCTCTTCGTGTTCTGGTACATTAAAATGAATGCGAATATTGTGAAGTGCTGCTGCCACATTAATAATTCACACAGTCTTTTCTGGAGTGTGATCTGTACCAGGTTTTCCATACGCCTATGGTGCGCTCGACCATGTTACGACCGGAGCTGTGGCTCTTATTAAAACGACTTTTGGGAGTATTAATTCCTGCACTTCTAAAAGGAGTAATAAGCCACGGCAACAGTAAATATCCAGCATCATCTTTTAAGGATCAATTAAATGTTTGGATGGAAAATAAATTTATAAAAGGAAAATGCATCCTTACCAAGTAATCTATGGTTTCTATCATCATTGTTGTACACAGATTTGAGAAATTCTGAAGCCTCGCTCTTTCGGTCGACGGAGACGGTTGACGTCTTAAAGATTGCTTTTCGCAATGGGACAAAACACCACAAGAATACATTCGTGCAGCGTGTGAAGCCGCCTCGGACAGACTCGATGCTATTATCCGCGCTACATCGAAAAATAACATATTTTTTGTTAAATTTGAAAGCTTTTTACGATATACTGAGGTTTTGGAAAAAAAATATTAAAAAATCAATTTTCAAAATTAACAAATTTACAGCATTTTTAATTGGTAACACTTCGATTGATTTCGGAAAATTTGACAGGTTCGATTGTGATTATCTTTTGCCAATTTTTTCCACCTGCTTAAATAATTTTCATTTTACAATTGATTTTTTAATGTTAACTATGAACTTGTCAACAATTTCCCCTCACATAATTTATATCAAAACATTTTTTAGATAGTTTCGTTGTCCAAAATAATTAAACGGCATATATTAAATTTTTTTTAGTAATTTTTGTGGTATAAAATTAGTGCCAAACAACAAAAATAAAGAGGTTTCAGTTTTTTTAAATAATTTATAGATTAGTTTTTGTTGGTGTCCAAAGTTTCCCCAACTTTTTATACCATAAAATAAAAACGTTGTGTCTCAGTCGTTCTAATGTAAATTTTAGTTCTTATTTTTGTCACATTCTCAGCAAAATGGTTTGTAAATTTTTTCTGTGTTCTGGTGGAATAGCGGCTTTACCGATTGTGTTACTGTCAGATATTGGGTTGTATGATGAAGCGGCTCAGCGGAATTGTGAAGCACTTCGTAAATTAATAATAAAAATAAAAATCTTTGCTTTAATTTTAAATAATTAATAAAAAAGTTTTTATTAAAAAATAATATTTTTTTTGTTGCGAGTTACACTCGCGTAGCTAAATAAATAAAATAAGCATGATTAATAAATTTTAATTAAATTTATTTTTAATTTATTACACCGTCTACTAAATTAATGCCAACATTAAATAAAGGCACCAAGATTAAATATAACAATCAATCATTACCCTGCTATAAATAAACGAAAATGAGCACATTTTGATTGGTTCGATCAGTGCCTTCTAGAGTACTGGCCTGTGACAACAAGTATTTTTTGCTGATGACGACAACGTAAGTTGACAACTAGACGGGGCAGCAGAATTAAGTAAAAATAAAACACCTTGCATCCTAATAACGACGGCATAAATTTGACAAACTTAACAAAAATCTAAATTATTATATAATAAATTAAAAAATTATGAACAATTTAAGTGTAATTGATTTTCATAATTCATAAATTGATTTTTTCGTATCCATATTCTAAAAGTTACTGAGAATTTAAACAACTGCGCCTATTTAGATAACGTAGTACGAAGTTTTAGTGTACTCCACTACTAAAATATAAATACAACCGTGAGAGCGCAGAGAATATTATATGATCATTTTGTTTATATTTTGTGTACTATTTTATTTTTTAATGTTTTAGTGTCACGCAATTAATTGAAGACGTACGACGCATTTTTTCTATATTTTACATGATATTCACACTTTTTTTGCTATTTTTTTTAATCTACGTGCCATTTACAACAATTTCGAATTGAATGGTATTACAAATCGACTTATGTTGGATAAAAATAACAAAAAATGCCAAAACCTAAAATAAAAATGTACATGCATTACTAGAAAAATTACAACAAAATTACAAAACAACTGGAGAAAGAAATAATATTTTTGTTGTTCTAATTTTGTATGACGAAATTTATTTTGGCTTTAAGAGAACGAGACGGAGACAAAAACTAGAAAAAACTGGGAAACGAAAATAAAAAACGAATAACCTTCTACTTCGATGTAATAATTACAACTAAATAATATTTTGTAATGTAATATTCTTTTTATTCTTAAATTTATCTGCCATCTGGATAATATACGTTGAACCATCAACTTAGCGTGTCGTCATCAGACGTTTAGTTTAGAAGGCATTGGTTCGATACACAGAATTTATAAAAACAAAAAACGTAAACACAATACCCTAAAGAACTGTACATTTTTATGTAAAGTAGTATTAGGTAAAACCAGTGCACCGAGAAAACAACAGGCCTCAATGCTTTAAAATTCTGCTTATGACGTTGTTTTATGCCGACAGTTCCATTTTTTGACTATAGGTGTCAGTTTAGTTAATTAAGGGAAATATATTTATTTGAATTTTTTTTTATATTTTTGTTTTCGTAAACCGTCATTCGTGGTAAAGAAAGCAGTAAATTGTGAATAAATAACAACTGAAAATTATATAGTTGAATACCATTATAGCTACCGGTGAGTAGTTACCGGTGGTCTCCGAGAGAATGCAGTGTGTACACTAAGCACCCACTCATATGAAATACGATTGAATAAAAACCATTTTACACATTAAAATTGTTTATTTTTATATTTCTAGTATTTTTTAATTAATTAATACAGTTTTCATAATTATGAAACAAAAACAGAGAACCGAATAACATTCTGTATGTTTTTCTTTAGTAGAGATCTTACAATAATTAAACATTATGTAAATATATAATTATAGTTTTTATTACAGTTAGTTAACAAATAATACTTCTATGTTTATTATTATAGTATTTTATGTATTTAGTATATTTATTATTAATATTCAACATTTATATTTTTTATTTCATCTTTCAATAATTTTATATTTATATTATTCGTAATATTATTTATTATTATTATTTTCCACCAATTTATTTATGTTTTTTTTAATATTTATATAATATTTATTTTGAAACTATTTTATTTATTTATTATTTTTCTTATATGTTTTGTAAATAGAAACATGAAAAGGTGGTTTGATGTCCGTTAATAAACAATACAATTTTTTTTTTATTATTATTAATGAAGAACATAACATTTTATTATTTTTGTTAATGATTTATTTATGTTTTTTTTTCTATTATATTTTTTAAATATTTATTTATAAAACGTTTATTTATTGGGAAGAGACAAATAATTTATATTATTTTTAATTTATTTATTTATATCTGTTATTGTCTATAGCTGTTTAATGGAATTTTGTTTTGTTTGCAATTTAGTAAGAGTTTGTAGTTTTTCACAATGTTAAATTGGGGAAATTGTAATTTGATTAGTTTTACAATTATTTATGATTCTTAATTATTAATTTTATTTAATTACAATGGTTTTGAATAAAATAAATTCTTTTTTCATATAATTACGTTAGTTTAATGATTTTTCAATTTTTTTAAGGTTTTAAGATTTTTTAAAATTTTCAGTTTGAGTTTTTTTATGTGCAAATTGTTAATTTATGACCGTGGTCTCGAATAATTTTATTCGTATTTACAATTTTTTTTATTAGTACTTATTTAGTTTATAAGTTTTATTTTATTAATTTTCTAAATTACTGTGATGTGTTTTTTATTGTGTGAAGTGAGTTTGAAGTTACTTTTCCGTTTATCCATTTTGTTTAGTAACAAATTTAAAATGGTGGTTTGTAACAATTTATTCATTTTTGTTTTTGAATTGGTAAGTAGAGGCTGAGAAAAAAGCCGAGTAGTGTTTAATTAAGCCAATTTTACAATTAATTTAGTAAACGAAGATTGTTTGGTTATGAGTAGGAGAACCAATAACCACTTTGAGATTTCTCACTTTGGAAATACAATTATATCGCAAATCGACACTTTCAGGTCAAATTTGATAGCCAACAATTTGAATTAAAGAGATTCCAACGCAGTTTGTAACTGGAACGACAAGTGTCACAAAATCAGAATTTAACTAAAACTTAAATTCACAAAGAAACACAGCCAAGTACCTTGACAAGGTCCACGATGTCACGCTATGATGGGAAGAAAACATATTACAAAATAATAAAAAAAGATTTGAACATCATCCTTCAACACTTGTAGAAACCTAAATACACTTGTTCGTGAGTAGAAGTTTCATTTGAATTAAATAGAAAATTAATTAACTTAGTGTTTGTAACCAAAAAAAAAGGAAATATTTTCACAGCTAATTGCTACAATTCGCAAATTTCGTACAAAATATGGTCAGGATATTGGTTTAACTTCGTCAACTATGATGATAGTAATTGGAAAATTTAAGGAGACTGGATCAATTTGGGATGCTAAACTCACTGGCCGTCCAATAACAAGCCGTTAAAATGATAATATCGAAGCAATGCGTGAGAGTGTTGGTGAAAATCCAGTAACATTGATGCGGCGTCGTAGACCTGAATTACAAATTTCAAGCAAATTACAGCGTATACTCACTAAAGATCTGCAACTCCAAGAACTAAAGCCACGATTGTTGAAAAACAAATGCATCCACAACGTGTCACTGTTTGGTGCGGATTTGGTGCGTCTGACGGCGTCATTGGACCATACTTTTTGAAAATGAGGCTGGCAAATTAGTTACTATTACTGGTCTAGACCAACAAGCCCACATCCACTTGTGTATTGAAGAAGGACAATCAACGATGCATCAACGAAATTAACCCATATTTATGCAAAATGGTAATGGACAATTTCGACAGAAGTGTGCGTATTGGCCAACAAAGCCGTGGAGGTCAATTGTCCGATGTGCTAACTCTGTCCTATTTGTATACTTTATATTTCAATAAAATAAAAATATAGGATTGAAAAAACTGTGTTTTCTGTTTAATTTAAATCTTGCGTACATTTTGGGACATCCTTTATAACATAAAGGTCAAATTGGAAATCAAGAACTACACTTGAATTTATTGCATCGTTATTGCATCGTCTGCGAAGATTCGCAGTGGATCGAGAAATTCAATTTATTCCATGAAAATTGATTTGGCACAACTTCAAAATGTATTGTTCAAGCATTACTTGATTAATACACTGACGGATTTATTTCAATTCCAATGACTTTAATTTAGTAACAGCAGTTAGTCAAAGGAGTGTGTACCTCTCCTGCCACATTCGGAAGATGGGATGCAAATACCACTCATATGTGTGAAAAAGATGAGAGTTCTGGAGCGAAGAAATAAGCGAATGATTTCAGTCAACTATAACAGTACGACGTATATGAAATTGTTGCACGAATCTATAAAAAAAAAAAAAAAATCATCAGGCAACACCAATTAATAAAAAGCCTACTTGCTCTTGTGTGATGTTCGATTTTTAGAAATGAAGTTAAATATAAAAAAAACGTTCGGGATTTTTGTGATGCATCGTTTTAAACGTATGTCTATAGAATCACGGAACGATTTTTCTCTAACTTTCTTTAAAGTAAGGCATGAGTGTGTAACCTTAATCCGATTCCTAATATTTTAGTCACTTTCGGCTGCGATTGCGACGTTGTAATTAATCAAAAGAGAAATGTATCTATTGGTAGACAATGTCGTTTGAAACCGATAGTCAATGGGCTGATCAATGGTAATCAAAGAATTCAATTTATTCCACACAAATTGATTTTCCTGAGACATACTTGCAAACTGAATTGAACGATGATTCCAAGCAGTACATGATGATTAATACGTCGGCTTCGGTTGTCGCATGGCGTTTCCGAATCGATATCGAACCAATAATTTTTATTACCATTCTTGTGTGCCAAATATAATTTTCTTACAACTTGCGAAAGACAATTGAGAACTTGCAAACGACGAGCATAGACGGATAGATGTTGGGCTAATTAAATTTCAACGGTGCCAGCTCTGGGCAAAACTGGCTCATCGCTAGTCATATCTTTGAATATAGTCAAACCACGGTCTACTGATCGTTCAATATCGTCCACATAATTATCGGTTTAGCCACGGTAGGGCAATGTCATCACCAAATTTGACAATAATTACCTTAGCCCGCTTTGATTTGTGATTAATAGTTTTTCCTCATCTATGTTCCGTAACCGAAAACAATTTTCCTTCAACCTGTCGTTTACCAACACCTATTCGGATGTTATCAACAAGTTTTTACAACGAATTCGGTTAAGAAACCCACCCGGCCGTATTATTTCGACAAGATGGATGCCTTAAAATCTTCAGGGTTTTTTTGCAACATCATGATAATCCCTAATTTCATGGCATACAGAATTGGTAAAATTTCTAGCGGATTCAGTTTTATAATCACACCTCATGGCATTCGATCTGGCTCCGTCTTTCAATATTTAGGTCATGCCGGGCGCTTTTGGTATAAATACACCCCGTTTAATTTTGTTCGGGACTATCACAAATGTTGGTCAGATTATGTCAACGACTACAATTAAGCCATCAAAAGAAAGCTTCAGACTAATTGAAAAGCTTCCCCGACCACAGGACGGGAAAGAATTAGAAGCTTTCCCTGTATCAACTGCGCTCGACAGATGATGGTTATGAATTATCAATAAAAAGGAACACGAGATTGGGAAAAGGAAAAAGGGAGAATGATCCACTTCAGTTGTGATGCTTCGTGTTACGAAATTGGTGCCGTCATTTCACATGTTTCACCGAATGGGATCTTGAAGAGGAGATACCTGTACCATCAGATAGTGAACGATGCTTTTTTTTAATTTAAACCGTAACATTTCATCCATATTTGTAGGGCCGTTCTTTTGAGTTGGTCAAACAGAGGGCTTATGATCTTGTGTTACTAATTCTCCTTGGTAAGAGACTGCCTACTGTGACGATTCAACGTTTCCTAAGCCAACTCATAAACATGACAATGCAGATGGTTTATCAAGATTATACCAGCGGGATCTGATAGGACATTCGATGTTATTGAGACAGACACGAATCTTGAAGTGGAACTTGGCCAATGGCGAATGGTCCATAGTAGCGAGTTCACTTGGATATCGCTGGGCGATTTTCGAATGATGTTTTTCCTGTCATCAGGATGACAAATACTACTACAAAAACGACAAGTAACTGACTGCTTAGTGTCAGACAATGGGCCGTCATGAAACTCAATCAAATATGCCACGACATCCCCATTCCATTCATTTTTAAATGGTGGGGCCAAATATTTTGTACGTTCATTTATGAAGGACATGAATAAAAATGTTAGAATGGGAGGTCCATACCGCGTTGCTAAAGTATTGGTTCAATTGTCGTCTTTCGCTAAGCAAAGGTGGCAAATCACGATCACAATCTTTTCAGTAATGCCTGTCGAGACAAGTTAAACATCGATGACTCAGAGTTTGTGAAGAATTTTTAGAGAGGAGCAAGTTCTCGCAGATATGAGGTTGTGGCTTCTAAGCAAAGCGTCTGAGTTTACGAATGAGTATTATTTAATTGAACTTCACTTAAGTCCTTTTGAAAAAAATACAATTGAACGCTTTCAATAAATAAATCCGCTTCCAAATTCCCAATTCGTGGTACATCATGACGATTCGGTATCGAAGTTCTTAGATGTTTTGTGACATTTTACATTGCTATCATAATTATAGGTGGAAGTTTAAATTATGGAAATTGTGGACAAAGAAACTAGATAAACATTTTGATATGAAGCATATCAAGTTCTTGAAGTAATACCAAATTAATGACAAAGCGCTTGGGTTTAAAAAAAACACCCCATATAGGAAAATTCAGAAAGCGATAATCTCGGTATAAAGAGACGCTTGAGTGCCAGTCTAGGTAATTTGGGCGTTTAGTTATTCTCGAGACTAAAAGGATATCGAGTAGGGTAGACTGAAGGTCTTCGGTACAGGATGTACGAATAAAAAATCCGTATGAAATATATATTAAAGTAAGTGATAATGGCCGAGGGTGTACACCATATATAAATAAATTAGCTCTCAATCTGATTATTTTGCTGCTGCTATAAAATTGATCAACCAGACTTCAGATTCGATTTTAACCTCAATTTTAGGGTTTGAGTTCGAAGACATGATACCAATTTTGATCTTTTTAGGTTAATATTAGATTTACCTCAAACGCTTATCCAAGGGACGGGTCTAAAATTTTGTTTCGTAATCCCTCCCTTTGAGCTGTCCAAAAAACAGCCTGAATTCAACCGTTTTTCAATCTGTTATTTTATACAACCACGATGGGTTGGTTTAGACCTTTAAAGACCACATGATATACATGAATTAATTTCCGTGAAAGATTTAATGAAACGTGTTTTGAAATTTACCTGCATTGAACATAGTGCTGTGATTAAATTCCGTGTAAAGCAAAATAATACAAGGTTTGAGAAAAATATTGATAGATTTTTGTCACTAGATGGTGTTTTTTGACATATATCGGGCAGCACTAATCAGAACGTGTCAGACTGATAAAGATACATTTATATGACGTCAAAGCCCGGAAAAAATTTGTCGCATTTACGGTCAAGATGGTTTATCGAATGCAACTGCATGTAAAAAGTTTGTTTGCTTCCGTTCTGGAAATTTACATGTCAAAGACGCACCTCACACCGGTCGACAAATCACTGTCAAATCTTACAAAAAAATGATTGACTGTATTCTCTACTGTCAACAATTGAAAAAATTCAATTGCAGCAACCAAATAAAAATACCAGCCAGAATTAATTAATAGAAAGGATGCTGTCTTTAATGATCCGGCTTAGCTTGGAAGTTTTGATGCATCCACCATATAGCACGCACCTTGCAGATTGTGTAACCCTCATCACTCCCTCTTCCCTTCAACCCATTCAAATAGTGCTCGGCATCTTTCTCTGCAAAATAGTTGTTAACGAAGGTAAACAGGGCCTTTTCATTCGACAAAAATCTTTGTGCTCCGAGGGCAAATTTCAGCTTAAGAAACAAAAAAAAGTCGCTTGGGGCTAGATCTGGTGAGTAAGGCGGGTGGTTAAATAGTTCTAACCGTAATTCAGTGATTTTCTGAGGTGTAAGATGGCGCATTGCCTTGGTGGAGCAAGTTTTTTTTCCGCAAATATTGTCGTTTTCTACAGTTTCTGCCTTCAGCTTGCTAAGTAATCATGCGTCGTATGCTCCTGTAGGATTTTTTCCTTTTTGAAGACAATCGATTAAGGTAACTCCATGACTGTCCTAGAAAGCGATCACTATCACTTTCCCAGCCGAAGGAACAACCTTTGCGGATTTTTGAACCAATTCTCTCTTGGCATAGCTCTCTTGGCCGATTCTCTCTTGGCTTCAAAAAAGGACTGTGGATATCACTTGGCCAGGTTTTTCGCCGGTAAACCAAAGAAGTTCTACACCGATATAATGATGAAACTTCCAAAAATGGCAAAAGGTCATAGGTAATAAAAGCCAATATGTAATTAATAAAATTCGAATAAAAAAGTAAATTGTATCAAAAAATTACAAAACAGCTCTCAATATTTTTTCTTCAATACTATTGAGGATATCGAAAGACGAACAACAGGTCACAAAACAGTAATTTTAACAAAGGTTCTTCTATTGGAAGACAAAGGAATCACCATTTTAAAATTAATTTCAATATTAAATATTCGGCCGTCACAACTTAATACATCATAAGTTAATGCAAAATGGGTCCTTCGAGTGTTGAGCATGAAAAAAAACAATATCGAGTGGAAACTTCTAGTGTAATTTTAAAAATGAGTGAATACGATCTTACGAAATTTATAAATCAGAAAATTACCGGCGATGAAACGTGGATCCATGGATAGCGCATGGAAATCCACCAACAAAAACATTTAAGGTTCAACCATCTGCGGGATGTAGATCGAATATTGGTGATTGACCTTATAAGATTTTAATAACCGGCTTATTATGCGGAGATTGTTGTATAAATTACCGACCAAATGGCACCGTGGTTAAAGCTTTGGCGTTTGGATCGGGAAATACCGGGATCGAATACCGATAGGCGCAGGAATTTTCATCAACAGATTATGATCTGTGATGAAATGGAACACATCTATGAACCTTGTCGGAGTGCAAAATTCATGGTCCAACCCATCTTCTATGCCAGTATAGGCTGGCATGGAGCTATGCAATGTGCAGATGGTGAAAAAAACGGCCCTATAGCCGTACGTCCTCGAATTGGCTGGCATCGGCGTAAAAGTATGGACGGAAAACGCAAACCACGAAAGAGTTGGAAGTGCCTTGGTCCAAGAACAGATTGCAGTGATAAAAAAAAAAAAAAGAAAAAAAGATTTTGTATAAATTGAAAACTGCTTTCAAAACAAAAATTAGGAGGGTTAAGATTTTCAAATGGCAGTGAAGTAATGTACGTTGTAGAAGAGTATTTTGAAGAACAGGGGAAACCAACAGAGAAATTAAACACATATAAGCGGCTTTTGATTGAGGAAAAAATTTGCAAAAATTGTTACGTGCTTAACTTAAAGATGGTACCGCCAGTAAAAATGATATAGAAAGATCTAGGAAGGCAAACTGACGCAACACCAAAGTGTCGATTTTGTACCAAAAATTAGAGCGCGAGCTGGCGAGGTGAACAATTATTTTGTGTACATATATACTCTGTATAATGTACAATTTTATATTTGTATTGTATTTCTTCTTTCATGTAGCTGTGTATTTTGTTCGTCAATTTTGCAAAGGCAAGTAGCAAAATAAAAAGTTTCGGTTGAATATTTATGACGATGACGCATACCTCACCTCTTCCATTCGCTTGGTTTTGAGCAGTGTAACCGATTGTTTGCTATCTGATTTGATTTTTCATTTTCAAAAATTTGAACAACATACGAAACCACATTTGACACATCAATTAAAAAAAATATATAAACAAAATGACGCGCATGCGCTCAAGCAAACCAATATTAATAAAATAACCACTACTAAGTTTTTCCGGTTTGCTCACCTCGCGCTGTCTTTTTTGGTACAAAATCGACACCCAGATGGCCCCTGAACTCATGAATGAGATTCTGATCTTAGCATTCAAAACTTTTAAACGATTTCTACAAATTCACTTAAGAACCGCTAAATCTCTCTCGACCAATTCAACATCCGACATAATAAATTAAATTTAAACAAATTTAATTTTGTAATTCTTAACGAAAAAGGCCTCTATATAAATATTTGAGTACAGTGTCTTTATACTATAAACTTAACGAGAATTACTATTTACAATTAAATTAACTACTATAAGTGTTCACAATTCCATGATCTAAAAAGAGTCTAAGGCTTTTTTCCTCCAAAAATCATATTCTAAATTATCACTAATTAATATTATTTTGTTTAATAATAAAAGCCTTTTACAAACATAGGAGTGGCTAATTTTTACTAATTTGTTACCTACTAAAAATATTTTTTGGGGTGGGGGTTATTTTTAACGAGCACGGTTTTTGGTGTATATTAACATTAAATTTCTAAAGTCACACACACATATACACACACATATACACACAAAAATTTATATTAATCGTTAATTTAGATTCTAGAGATATTTTTTAATAATTAATTACGTACCCAAAATTTTGTCTCGGATCTAAGATTTTCTATTTGATTGTCGTGATATATTTTATTCACATTTGCAAATTTAATTTACTTTTGGATTATTATTATTATTATTAATTTTAAGTATTATATTAATTTAAAATTTAGATTAGTTTTTGTAAATCATAAAAGTATTGTGCGCGTTTTATATCTCAAAAATGGCGCTAAATTTTTTTTAGGTTATGTATGGGTTTAGAATTTAGTATCACAGGTTTTAAATATATAAATATTAAATTTTTTTTTTTAAACATTTATATAAATAAATAAATTTTTAAATAGACAGATAAAGCAAATATTATATTATACATAATCATAGTTTATAAAAAATACATTACTAATTTATTATTATTTTTATTTTATATTTACACAAGGTGATTAACCTAACCCCAAATATATTATGTATATTTTTTTTTTTTTACATTTACATTCAATTCAAAAAGTGCTTTGCTTCGATTTATAATCTTTTAATCAATATTAATACATTTTTTTTAAAATTATTATAATAATATAAATTAATATTTTATTATCTTATTTTAAATATTTGGTTAAATACAAGAAAGCATAATATACATACATAAATCATTAATTATGTTAACTTTTAGTACATGTATGTTGCATCAAATAGAGTTTTAAAGCTGTTTAATTTAAATAATTTTTTTACGGTTATCAATAATTTATTTTAATTATATACTTTAATTAGCACAACACAAGACACTAAATATATATTTTTATACATATAAGTAATTTTGTGCTATAGCTTCTTGAAAAATAATAAAGTATTAGGATCAGGCCAGTTGCTAATTTGTTGTATTATGTTATGTGCAGAAAATTAAAAGATTTATTACTCACCGAAAAATGAATCATCTAAGTATAAATTAAAAATCAAGAGGACGAGGATATTTCATCCGCTATATAAGGCACTCTAGACGTATGTTCAATGGCCTTGTTGATTTTTATTTGTGTTGTATCTGTGACATGTCAATATGTGATAACTCGTATTATTTTTAATTCACGATAATTAGCCCTGTCGAAAGTGGAGCTTCGGCTCCAAAATGGAGATCTAAAATATTTTCGGAACTCAGTTAACTTTTAAATTGAAGCTTTCAAAACAATTAATAATTTTTGTGTTTTTAAATGAGTTGCATTTTTTAATTTCAATTTTCTGGTTCTACATTGTATGTATTTCCATTCCGTAATCCGTATGTGAATGTTTATTGGGTTTTCCATAAAAACTAATTACACTGCGGTTCACTTGATTAGACACATTTGCAATTTTACTTTTAAATGTAAACTTTCGGTTTCGAATCCGGATAGGCGCAGGATGCAAAATGGAATTTTCATCAACAGATTACGATCTGTGATGAAATGAAACACATTTATAACCCCCATCGGAGTGCTAAACTCATGGTGATAAAAAATGGGACCTATAGAGGTACGTCCTCGAATTGGCTAGCAACGGCGTAAAAGTATAGGCGGAAAAAGCAAACCGTAAACAGTTGCAGTGATAATAACAAAAAATGTAAACTTAACTGGAATTTGGCAATAACACAAATACAAAAAGTAATAACTTTCAAACAGGTAACAATATTTGCTTTTATGCGTTATAATTATTTTATTGGATGAAACATTATTTTCTATCATATTTTATGAGGCTTGGATAATATTCTATGAATTTTTTGTTTTTATTAAACACAATGATGATGGATGACAGTAAAGTGAATAATATGTTAAATAAGAATGTAATAAATTAATATTATTTGAATTTCGATGACTGTTCAAAATTCTTCTTCTCCTTCATCGAACTAATAAATAGTTATAAGCAACTTAATATTCTCCAATTGAATATTTGTAGCATGAATGAGTTATCTAAATTTGATAGAATTTTAGACGTAATAGGTTGGTTTTTTTGCAATATCCATATTATAGCGTTAAATAAAACTTGAGTAAAGTCGTTGATACTCAATTTTTTCCATCATTCGGCTGTAGAGATGGTCGAGGTGGTGGTATAGCTTTATTTGTCAGAAATGTTTGAAACATGTATAGTGTGACTGCTATTGATGAGGGATTACTTGATATTCAATTCGTACTACTTGAACTAAAAAATTTTAATACAAAAGTGTGTGCCAAATTTTTAGACCATATAGAAACTATAATGATAATTGATAACAATTTTGACACTATAATGGTAGAGGATACCAATATCCGAATTAATAAATAAATTAATAATATTTGTAAAGATTACTGCAACTTACTGAGTAATTTGGACTAGTGGTCATATATTAAATCACGTTGTTAGTAGTTCTATTAACAAAAGTGGTGTAACTAATCAGACAATTTACTCAACAATCAGTGATCATAACATAGTGTTTTCCAAATTTAGATATAAGGATAAATATGTGATAAAACAACTTCAAACGAAAATATTTAACTATAATATGATAACCGAATTTATCTGAAATCTGGATACGGTTATTCAAATTCGAGGGACGTAGTGAAAAAGTTTAATCAATACTTCATTCAATGCGGTTATAGATTCACTTGTCAGTGACAAGTATTTTAATAAATTTAATAACAGCATTGAGAGATCCATTTATCTTAATCAAATTTTACCGGCTGAAATATTTAACTTAATTACTGAACGCTGATGTCATTTTTGTTGACTTGTTTAAGGCAAACTGTAATATTTGTAGCTATATTTTGGCTGATGTTTATAATACAATTATATCTTCAGGAATTTATCCTGATTACTTGAAGGTAGCTAAGGTTATTCCTGTCTTTAAAAGTGGCAATAGGCTAAACATCAACCACTACCGGTTTATTTCTATGCTATCTGTATTGAGAAGAGTTGTGGCAGGAGTACCACAGGGCAGTGTACTTGGTCCCACGCTATTTCTTATTTTTTACAGCATTCGCAGGTTTCATATGGAATTAGTGTGTATGAGATTAAGGTTAACCGTACTCTTTTAAATAGTATAGTACTCTTTTTCAGCCCCTTCTCATTTGTTCTATATTTTTGTTCGATTTTTCCATTAAAAGTACTCTTTTCTCTAACACCATAACCATATTTTTTATATTATGTTTATTACTTTCAATTTTTTCAATTTCTTTCTAAAATTTAATATTTCTGTGAGCCTTGCTGGTCGTCCCTTGATGTTTCCATTCCTTCTCGCAATTTCCAAATGTTAATTTATTGCAGTTACCGATACTTGCTCTTAGGGGAATTTTTCATATGAGCGAAGCTCCATACGATCCTAGCTTCTGGTTTCAAACTAAGTCGCAATA
Source organism: Nephrotoma flavescens (assembly GCA_932526605.1). Taxonomy (NCBI): domain Eukaryota; kingdom Metazoa; phylum Arthropoda; class Insecta; order Diptera; family Tipulidae; genus Nephrotoma; species Nephrotoma flavescens. The sequence goes on along the minus strand of OW052220.1, from coordinate 249,678,039 downwards.
GATTTTTATTGTTAATTTAAACCCTTATTTTATTTAAAACACCAAATTTTTTTGTATTGTTTTATTCTGTTCTCTCGAAAATAAAATTTAAACAAAAATATCCATCTCAAAAATGGCCTTAAATTTTTTTATTTTCATTTATATTTTTTAATTTTGGATGCAAGGACAAAAATTGTATGTCGCAGCTGCGACATGAAAAAAATAGAATTTTCGAGAGAACAGAATAAAACTCTCTATGACATTATGCTTAAGTTATTCTCTTTCTCTTCTTGTTTGTGGTTTTTGTATCTGTAGTTCTGTAGTACATCGTGTAGTAGCTGTGCGTGTTTTAATAACAACCAGAAACAAATTTGTTCATCAGAAATTGTGAATACCGGTAACCGAAAGGAATTTAAATTATAACAAACTAGTTATTGTAATTTTTTATTTAATTAAGATCGATGACGACTATGTAGTGAATTAAGCAAGTTAGTTCTTTACTAAATTAAATTTGTTGTTGAATCTAACCTAAAAATTAAATTTCAATATCTCTATTTATACATTTTTTCTTTACCATTCGAACCTACCTAATAGAAAAACTCGTTATTTGCATACCAAACAATCCTTGGCCCTCTATCGACAATTTTATGAAATAGTTTTCTTTCGAAATTATGGGTAGTCTGTTTTTATTTAATTTTTTTTATAAACAAAACTAAGCAGGAGATTATAGATTTAACTTTATTATTGCGAAAAAAATTTGAACAACTTCTCCAAATTTGGGAGCTAATAACAAAATATTAAAAGCAAATTTCGGGAAAAGGAAAAAACTAAGCACGAGTTTTTCGTAATAGCTGCTATTGAATATCAAAAAACTAATAGGTCTATTATGAATCTCACTTACTCGTCACCGGGTGAAGAGTCGTCACTATAATTCTATTTTGGTATTATGATTGTCGCAGTGAGCGAGTGATCGTCACATGCGTGTCGCTTGGCGACTCGAAATCACCGCATATAATTTTTGGTATTATAATTCTCACAGTGAGCGAGTCCAATGTCATATATGCTCACCTAAAATATGATGGTGAGAGTCAAGTGACAAAGTATTTTTGGTATTAGAAATATAATATTTTAACATTGAAATAGTAAATTTATATTGAAATGGAAAAAAAACCGGGATATTGCCCGTGGATTTCCAGATGTTGGAAAAATCAAACTAACCATTAATGAGTTTTGGAAAAATTTGTCAGTAGTGCGGAATAGCTTAGGGCCGCCAATTAGGGAAAGCATGGAATGGAGAAAGGCAAAAATTCGATACTGTTAAAGTTAGCCGAAAGTTTCCAGCCGAAAGATAATGCAGATAGTGTCTTGAATACAGCAAAAATCAGTCGTGAACTCGAATTTAGGAGAATTTAGGGTCGAATTGCATCATTCGGGTGAAGGAGAAATTATTTCAGTTTATAGGAATTTAAAAATCGATAGGAGCGAGAGTATAAAGAGAGTTTAAAAATAGTCAAGACACTATCTGCATTATCTTTCGGCTGGAATCTTTCGGCTAACTTTAACAAGGTAAAATTCGAGCACAATTTTTTTTATATAGTATACACAATTTTTTATATAATATATTTTATATTTTTAATATTTTTTTATAATTATTTTGTATTACGATACTATGAAAATATCGTATCCTTATAAATTTTGTCATACAAAGACATACAAAAATATCTTTATATGAAAACTATTTGTAAACAACTAAAATTGTTTGACATTACTATATGGTTTCCATAACGACAAATAACAAACTCTAAAAAATACAAGAATCCACATACGACGCCGCAAACAACGGCTCGCCAAAATAAAAGGGAGACTCATAATACCAATTTTGAACTCGGATGACTTAGATAGTCACGGCGAGTGGTGTGGTGAGGCGAGAATCATAATAGGGCAGTAAAAGAAAATGTTCCCACAGATGCTTATCGAACCTGCACAATTTACCCTTACTTTAGTACAGAACACTCTTAAGTGTGAAATATTATAAAGAGAATACCGATATTATCAGTAGATAGTTGGTAAGTTTTGCTTTTCTAAACATCAAACACATACTGTTCGTCATTTCAATTCGTTTAATGATCTTTAGAATAAATGAAAATTTTGTTACGTTATTACATTTGTTTTTTGTAGGCCACAATCGAAATTGTAAATTGTAAATGTAAATTCAACGTTGAACTGCATGAAGCATTCTCTGTAATATTTGCCAAATAGCAGTGCCCATTGCTAATAAAGGAAAACACGACTTGGATCAACATTTACAATCATCGAAACACAGACCTCGAATTGGGTCGGGCAGCATTATCTCAAAATTAGACAATTTTTCATACTAAAAATGATACAATCCAAGAAAAAATATTATCCACAGAAGCAACTCTGCCATTTCACACAATAATAACATCACCAGAGTTATAAATCGTGTGATTGTTCATCGAAATTATACCGCCGATTATTTGCCGATTCCGACGTAGGGTCGAAAATTTCGTGTGCTAGAATGAAGACTGAGGAAATAATTAATAATGTTTTAGCACCTAATTCATTAAAAATTTCACTGAAAAAAATTAACCATGAATCTATTTCGTATATTGGCGTGTGTACAGATGGCTCAAATTATGGAGCAACAAAAATGTTTCCAATTATTATACAATATTTTGATAAAGAGTTCGGCATTATGCCAACGACGAGAAAGCTGCTACAATTTGTAACCTAATAACAGTGACGTTAGAATAATGTGGAAAAGTGTATTGCTTTCACAGGAGACAATTGCAATACTAACTTTGGTGGAGTTGAAAGAAGAGGCAAAAATAATGCATTTCGCCTTTTACAAAACTCTCTCGTAAAAGATATGGTTGGAATTGGATTCCTACCACATATTTTAAATAATTGTGTACAACATGATGGGCTTTGCGTTGATATAGCAGCAATAATTTTAATAATGTACAACTATTTTGCTATTTATACGGTGCGTCCGGAAGCATTAAAAGAGTTCTGCAGTATGACAGATATTGAATATAAAAAATTGTTATTTCACTCAAAAACGCATTGGCTGTCTTTATTTCCAGTAGTGTGTAGAATTTTACAATTTTATTCGACGCTTAAACTGTATTTCTCTTGACAAAGCGAAACTCCAGTGGTGATCAAAAACTTTTTTGAAAATCCTCTTATTTTTTGTTTAATTAGTCTGTAATCTTTGTTGTCCACTCAAAGATGGAAAACATTGAGCAAGCCAGCAACTCGTTAATGGAGATATCTCGCATCTTATTATCTATAGAAGAAACGCTGCAACAAAGAATGCAGAAAAATTTTATTCCTGAAGAACTAATACGAGTATACCAGAGAGGTATAAATTATTTAAAAAAGTGAACAAGAATTTAAAATGTTTGACTGGATGTTGCTAAACCAAAAGCCTTACTGGGAAACACTGCAAAGTACTATCGAATATTTATCAAACAAAAGAATCGAACTAAATATATCTCTGCTGTTTGATCAATCATTAAATTTAAGTCAGTTTTTAGAACAAAATAATTCAAATGAGGATTTTTTATAATAAGAATTGTGTGAATCAATTGATCGAATACTTTAAAACTCAAAATTACGACACCTCTTCTGAATTTCTAACGCCAATTTCATAATGCCAACGTAGAGAGTATTTAGTTTAATGAAATCTTAATGGTCAGATGAACGGAATAGACTTTTACTTAATAAGTAAAGCTAAATATCAATTTTATGTTGATAATTAGATGATTTAAATTTAATCTTTAAAGAAATGGATATTAGTTATAGTACATAATGTGATTTTTTATATCATTTGAAAATGGTTTTTTATTTTATGTTGAATTAACCTATCCTACCTAAAGTAATCTATTCTTGGAGAAATTGAGTATTTCGAAAGTTACCTCAATGCACTCTTTTTCAATTTGATGAATATGGTAACCCTTTATGGGATGGCTGCCAAGTCTCGGTTGTGTAAGGTTCAAACTCAGCAAAATAAAGCTTTGAAAGCTGTATCTAAGTTATCATACTAATTTTTTACTTCTAAAAGGTGTTGAGTTTCACTAACCCCTTGAAAGGACATTAAATCCACTGGGGATCTAAATTTGATTTATTATGTATACGTATATGATAATAAAAATATTATCGCGGAGCCAAGAAAATATTTTTACTGAGAAGAGAGAGAAAAATCCCTACTCAATAAATCCACAATCAATAATTATTCTGAGAAATCAAATTAAATTGCCTTTCAATTTTTTTAAGATAAGTTCAAACTTAATAGTATTTTTTCGGTTCATTTCATTAGACGCTACTTAAGCCTCTACCAGCGAAAACTTAACAGCTTAAGTTGTGCTCCATTTGGACTTCTTAGAGGATCGGTGAAACCAACAAAATTGTAGAGCTCAGTTGTTTATTTGCGGCAAGAAGCCTAAGCAATTTTGGTGATTGTAGCACTAATCGAAATGGTACAAACTGCGTGCAACTTAAGCTCTTAAGTGTTCTCTGGTTCAGGCATTAGAAATATAAGGAAAGCTATTTTTAATAATGTGTACTACCCCCATTCTTTAAAATTGTTTCAAAGATCCTGTCCTTCAGAGAATCATATACAAATTTTAAGTAGTCCAACGAAATCTCTGCCCAGACAGCAGAAATTCCTTCTCATTCCATTATTCCTCCTTTTCTGGTATGATTGCGAATCAAAAAGTGTTTTTCTTTGCGAATATCATGAAAATAATACTTATAGCCATCTGGTCCATCTAAGTTAACTTTTCTCATGCGAAAAAACAACTTCCCCCCAATTATTCGCGCATGAACAGCCCAAGTCACATGCTGCTTGGCAAATTCCTATCTTTTCTGCTTGCGTACAGGGTTTAATTGTCGTTTTTGTTTATTTTTTTGAATTTTGAAAATGAAACACTTAAAATTGCTGTACGAACTGTTCCAGTTGCTGTTCTGATTTTGTTGGTGGAAAGTGCTGAATTGGATTCTTGGTAGTTGCTTCCATATCTTTTAAGTAATTTCGCACAAAATGCCCACGACACTCGATTTTACGAGCTATAGCGCGGTTGGAAAATTTCTCCAAGTGGTAGGGATCGATTTTTGCCCTTTCTGTCGTATTTAAAATATTTTTACTAACCATTTTAATTCTTGGTCAGCTACTGAATACACATTTTGGAAAACATGAAAAAAAAATTAACAACTTACACCGAAATTTACTCTCAAATATTTAAATTTTACAATGCGTCTGTTCAAGTGATCCAATAAAATGCGTTTAACATAAACTACATTCAAAAAATGTCTAAATCTTTATTCATTACTGTTTTACAGAGTACTAATTTCTCTCATTTCTCAATAAAAATATACTCTTAGTTCCGCGAGAAATTACAGTAAAATTTTAATTTAAGGGTATATGAACAAATGTACGAGTCAAAATTATAACCTCAATTTTTAATAATGGTTTAAATTTTACATTATTTCAACGCGATTTTCAATTTCAATTTGCAGCGGAAAACAAAATAATTTGTTGGAAAATGGAAAATAATGAACCAAAAAGAATTCATGCGCAAGGAGAACGACAATATTTGCAAAAACAAGTGAAATGCAGCGTGACATCATTTTTATATCTTAATTTATTCAAAAAACAGCAACAATAACAAGATTCCTTTAGTTGCATCACTTCATGCGACGTGACTATGGTTCTTCCTGTTTACTAGATTATAGCCTTAGTTTGATTTTTTTTAATTTGTTTGTCGCTTCAAAAATTTCAAGCAATAGAAATTGTCGTTTGAAGTGACAGCAGTCGCAATGAAATATTTATAAAGCGGCATACTAAGATTTAAAAAACAGCTGCAACGAGTTTTGAGAAAAAATATTTTGTAAGTTTCGATTTAATGATCTAGTAATCAAGAAGATGAGTAGTCACATGCACATCGCATGAGGTGATGCGACTAAGGGAATAGGGGTAGTACACTGCTAGTCAAAAAATTCCGGACACTATATTTTTTCAGTAAATTTTTGTGTTTATGGTAACTAATCACATTATTCGAGTTATGGTTCTGAAAATATATTACGAAAAAAATATAATATGCGCCAAAAGGCACCAATGGAGCAAGTTTTATTTAAATAAAAATCAACAATCGATCTAAGTGGTCAGTATTCTAATATCGAGTATTTCTTCCTCCACGAGCTCTGATCACATTCTGCATTATTTTTGGCATACATGTACACCAGGTTTTAGATCATCTTCAATCAGGCAACGTTTGCAACGTAGGGTCTGACATTGTCATGCATTAAAAGTTCAAGTGTACGGAACTATTTGACGAGCGGTGTAGTTATAACAACTCGGCAATTGAACTTCATAAAGTGAAGGATTTTTTTCATTGCGTTCTGCTGAACAATAGCGTTTAGTGTTTTCGTGGGGAGAATATAGAAAATATAGAAATATATATAGAAAGAAAAATATAGAAAATATTTTTTCATATATAGAAAAATACAATGAAATTTTATCTCAAGAATATGCAACGAAATAAAAAAATAAAAAAATAAAATAAATACGAGAGAACCAAAACATGCTGGTGTGCCGATATCAATTAGTGAGTGTAATATTTTAAATTTTTTATTTAAGCATTAACAAAATTTCAAATCAATTTTTGGGTTCAAACATTTTTTTTATTTTATTTTTAGGTCTATATAAATACAAGTACTCTAACCCAAAGCAAATCAGTTGGCTTAAGCTTTTTTATTTAGGCATTAAGCAAAATTTCAAGCCCCATCGTCAATGTTTAAATTTTTAACCTTAGGGTCAAACTGGTGATTTTTTATATATGACCGAATAGAATAAGGGATGAATATTCGTATTAAATGGATATCACTGCAGTATATCTTTTCTTGATTATTGATTACCTATATATAGCAATGTATTTATTTACAATACTAAATAAGGAACAAGCAGTATTCGTCTAATTTGTGAATATATGGCTTTTTGGTAAAAAAAGGATATTATAAATCGGCCTGGTCCGTGAGCTACAAACAAAGAAAAAAAAACTCAAATCATTTCCATGATAATCATATTCTTATAAATGTAAAAACAGTAAAGTATTGAAATAAATTAACTAAAAGAAATTAAACTGACATGAAAACTAAAAGAAATAATGTTTGGTTTGTTTTTATCTTAACGCAAGTTGATGAACTACGTTCTTCGTCAAACCTTGAGGTGTATAAATGAACAAACTTGATGGTTTGCCAACGCGAGAACACGCAACATATAATTGCCCATGTGAGAAGCACATATTTTCAAGATCCAACCTACAAATGGACAATGTTTGGCCTTGTGACTTATTAATAGTCATTGCGAATGCCAAGCGAATTGTAAATTGCAGGCGTCTGAATTGAATAGGCGAGTCTGAAGGGATCATTGGGATCCGTGGCAGGAGAACAACTTCACCTTGAACTTGCCGTTCAAAATATAGTAGTTTCAAGAACATTGCCCATAATTTTTTTTATGACCAATCGCGTTCCATTGCAAAGCTTTGATGCATTTACATTCCGAAGCAAAATAATTATAGCGAACCAATTTTTAATCGTAAGTTATGTGGTGGCATTCCCGATAAATCGAATGAATTCAAGAATTCAACAGGGTAGTTGACTGCTTCGTCAGGATCGGCAACAGTGTCGATCGATTTGAACAACATCTCATTGCCAGGCATCGAATCTGAACAAAAATTGAACAAAAATTTTCAGAGGCCGAACATTCTCTGGCTCAAGAAATTGATGATGTACATAGTGTTATGGAGAGGCATCTGCGGAATCATGAAACCTATAATCCAATATCACTTCTCAGGTTTTTAAATACTATGGATTATGCTAATTTTAGCTTACACATTATTCAATTAAAGCAAAACAAATTAAAAAATTACAATGCCACATCAATTGGAATGAATTTTCCTCGATTTGCATCCGTAATAAAATATCGTAGACAACTTGGAAATATTGAGTTTGATGTGGAAACCTGTGAAATATTTAAACTCTATGTTCAAAAGAATGCCAAGAAAAGTGCCCATCTTTGAATCGTAAATACCATACAGTGCGAAATAATTCTTTCTTAATAACACTGAGAAAAAAATGCGCCGGCCGTTCGCCTATAAATTATAAATAAATATCATACATATATCTCACACAATATGTTTAGTTATTTTCGCCATTCAAAAAATGATTTTGGAGATATGGAGATATTTTTGGACATAACACAAAATGTACAATCTTGTAAATTGGAACAGTTAATACATATCTATATATTCATAATAATAGATTTTTGATTGTTAATTGTTCTTAAGATAATCCAGCAAAGGCGGTGGCTAATGAAAACGGGGATTTCCAAATAGCGTTTTTGGATTTATATAAGTGTGCATTAATTCAAAGTCTATAGATATTTCGAAAAATTAAGACAATATGCTTTACTAACCAAAAACTTCAAGATCATTATGCTAACATCATGGCGTGCACGCTAATTAACTAAATTTTCAATAAATGTTTTATTTTATACAAAGAGAAAATTATTAAAAAATTGTGTAGATAAATCTTTGTGTAAAATTGGTGTATGCCGATGAGTAAGTGTGTATCTTCTAATATATAGGTAAAATTCCAAATGAAGGAAGAAATTTAATCATTTATAGTATACTCTATATGAAAACTGGTATCCATCAAAAATAGAAAAGAAATTGCTTAAAAGTTATTGGAATTTCGCTGGAAAAAATTAGTATTACCAACTTTTATGACAAATTTCTCGTAGTAAAATGTGTACCTAATTCCATACCGTATAAGCATGCTATAACGCAAATAGGATGTAAGCCCATAATTTGTGTAAAACTGTAATGAATAATTTGAAACCATGCTTTAAATATTAGAATTTTACCAATATTTTCAAAACATAATATTAATAATTATTGCTAGATTGCCCATATTTAAAGCATAACACAATACAATTAGATCTAATGCGTTGGTTAAGCTTACTCTCCCATAAAAAAGGAAATATTGCCTGTTTGAATGTGGTTTTCTACCATAGTTCCCGATGTTTAACATATTTCTCAACTATGGTTGAAAAATATGTTAAACATCGGGAAACATGTTTACTTCCCACAAATTGTATATTTTTCCTGTTTAATTTTACAACAATTAATTGTTGTCCCAAAAACAGTTATTTGGAAAATTATCAAAAAAAAATTTTAGTCAAGCACTCAATACTATATGTACGGAAATGTGCATGAAATATCGAAAAAAAGCGAACAGAAATTGAAATATCAAAACAATGCGAAGCTAATTCGATGAATACACTCAATATGCACGCAAATGTACACCGTTTATGAAGAGTTTTATTATATACTTATGTACAGAAGAATTATATATATATATATATATATATATATATATATATATATATATATATATATATATATATATATATATATATATATATATATATATAATATATATATATATGTATATATATATATATATATATATATATATATATATATATATATATATATATATATATATATATATGTATATATATATATATATATATATATATATATATATATATATATATATATATATATATATATATATATATATATATATATATATATATATATATATATATATATATATATATATATATATATATATATATATATATATATATATATATATATATATATATATATATATATATATATATATATATATATATATATATATATATATATATATATATATATATATATATATATATATATATATATATATATATATATATATATATATATATATATATATATAGATTGGGATCTGGTGAAATTTTGGGGTTATATGTTCTGATATTTGAAAAATCTTAACAAAATCTAAAAATAAAATTTTGTAAAAAAACAAAATAAAATTTTTCGAGAACCCGATCGCAGTGCATCCTAAAGGGTCCAATTATAAATCTTATACATCCAGTAACCCATTTAAACATACACACGAAATTTTATTAAAATCAGTCCAGTCGTTTAGGAGGAGTTCAATTAGATAAACACGTACAGAAGAATTATATTATATAAAGATTGGAGGTAGTGGGAGTGTAGTGAAATTTTGGGGTTATATGTTCGGATATGAGAGAAATCTAAACAAAATAAAAAAAATAAATTTGTCAATAAACAAAATAAAATTTTCCTAGAACCCGAATGCAGTCGGGTCCAATTGTAAATCTAAACCATCCAGGGACCCACTCAAATAAATATATTGTACAAAATTTCATTAAAATCGGTCTAGCCGTTTAGGAATAGTTCAGTCACATACACCCGTACAGAAAATTTTGGGGTGGTGTTGGTAGTGAAATTTTGGGGTTATATGTTCTGATATGTGAAATATATAAAAAAAATAAAAAAAATATTTCGTCAAAAAAAAAATCCTAGAACCCTAAAGCAGTGCCACCTACCGGGTCCAATTGTGAATTTAAACCATCCAGGGACCCACTCAAACCCACACCCAAAATTTCATTAAAATCGGTTTAGCCGTTTAGGAGGAGTACAATCACAAAAAATCGTACATAAGAGTTATATCTATAAAGATTGGTGGTTAGTGGGGGTGATGAAATTTTGGGGTTATATGTTCTGATATGTGAAACATACAAAAAAAATATTTCGTGAAAAAAAAAATCCTAGAACCCTAAAGCAGTGCCACCTACCGGGTCCAATTGTGAATCTAAACCATCCAGGGACCCACTCAAACCAACACCGAAAATTTCATTAAAATCTGCTTAGCCGTTTAGGAGGAGATCAATTACAAACCCACGTACAGAAGAATTATATATGTATATAAAGATAATTACAATTGATTACAACCAGCGTTCAATATCAGAAACCTCCATTAACCAATTTCTAAGGCTATTTGAAAATTTTAGATATGTAGGTGCCGATCTTATTACCAAAGGCAGTTTACTGAACAGAAAGAAAAGGTGCCTTATATTGAAAAAAATTCTTACTTACTCGAGAAAGGAACCAAACATTCTGAGGAACTCATATTATAATTTTTAGCTCAATACTAATGAATGCATATTACACCATTTGCTTAAATATTTTAAATCTTCTTGCATGTCATTAAATAACTCATCTAAAGATACATTTGTGTATAAAATTTCAGTATCATCTGCAAAAGCTGTTATACTGCCACGAAGATTTAATGTAAGTAACGAATTTATATATACCGGGTGAGTTTTTTAAGCTGAAACTTTCAAATATCTCGGAAAATAAGCCCTCTACGATAAAAATGACCATTATCAAAATTAAATCATTGGAAGGGAAATATATTAGTGCTAAAATTAGTAACCACCCCCCCCTCCCGCCCCTGTTTGTAAGGGGGTGGGGAGCAACTTTTAAACTAAGATAGGAACCCCTATTATTTTTTATTGCAGATTCGGATTCTACGGCTAAAAGTACGTAGGATTTCCTTGAAACATTTTTTTCGATTCATGATAGATGGCGCTGTAATAGGCGATATTAAATTTTTTCGATTTCTCCTACTGAGAACATTATGCATACGATTCTGCAATATGTTTGCATTAAAATTAACACGTTTTCAATGTAAATACTTGAAATTAGTTTTAAACGAATTGTATTTCTTAAATTTAAAAAATTAAACTACTTTTAGCGTAACACAGAAACAACGACGGCGATGATTTTGCATAGAAACACGCGACTAAATTTGTTTTCAAATAAATGATATATTTTGTTTTAAAAATAACGATTCAGTTCAAAGATTATTTCGAAAACAATAAGACCTGTTTGCGTAAGGTTATTACAATTCAAAATGGAGTATTTAACTGTACAAGAAAAAATTGAAATGGTCTTGGTTTATGGAGAAGCTGGCCGTAGTCTTGATAATGCGGTCAATCTCTACGCTTCGCGTTTTCTAGATAGGTTTCGGTCACGTGCTTCATTTTACCGGACTATCAAACAATTCACTGCTGATGGAAGTGTTCGACCGAAGAAAAGGGCCCGTCGAGCAACAGTCACTGAGGAAAATAACGAAATTGCTGTATTGGCTGCAGTAGCTTATAATTCTCATATAAGTACACTGGAAATAGCTAGCGAATCCGGATTATCCCAGACCAGTGTTTGCAAAATTTTGAAACGACATAAGTATCATCCGTTTCATATGAGTTTAAACCAAGATCTTCATGGCGTCGTTTTTGAAAATCGGGTAACATTTTGTCAGTGGGCAGTAGAACAAATACAGCAAAATCCCAATTTTTTTCGCTATGTATTGTTCTCCGATGAATCGTCTTTTACAAACCATGGAACGGTTAATCGACACAACATGCATTACTGGAGTGTTGAAAATCCACACTGGCTTCGCCAAGTTGAACATCAGCGCCCTTGGAATGTCAACGTGTGTTGTGGAATAATTGGCAACCAACTCATCGGCCCCCATATTATTGAAGGCAACTTGAATGGTCAAATGTACCGAGACATTTTGGAAAATGAACTGCCAACATTATTTGAAAACTTGAGCATTGAATTGCGACAGAACATGTGGTTTCAACATGATGGATGTCCATAGCACACTATTCGTCGGTAGCACGCGTAGTACTTGATCGTGATTTCAATGGTCGCTGGATTGGTAGAGCTGGTCCGGTAAATTGGCCTGCCAGATCACCAGATCTTACTTCGCCAGATTTCTTTTTGTGGGGCTATCTCAAAGCAAAGTATACCAACAAGTACCAACAACACGTGAGAATATGATTGAGCGAATAAGAAATGCTTGTGTCGAAACTCCAGCATACACGCTTCTAAGTTGTGTACATTTATTTGAAATGCGGATTAATAAGTGCATTGAAGTCGAAGGCCATCATTTTGAGCACTTAATTTAATTAAAAGTTGAAGTCTACGTCGTTGTTCCTGTGTTACGTTAAAAGTAGTTTTTTTTTTAATTTAAGAAATACAATTTGTTTAAAACTAAATTCAAGTATTTACATTGAAAACGTGTTACTTTTAATGCAAACATATTGCAGAATCGTATGCATAATGTTCTCAGTAGGAGAAATCGAAAAAATTTAATATCGCCTATTACAGCGCCATCTATCATGAATCGAAAAAAATGTTTCAAGGAAATCCTACGTACTTTTAGCCGTAGAATCCGAATCTGCAATGAAAAATAATAGGGGTTCCTATCTTAGTTTCCAAGTTGCCCCCAACCCCCTTTCAAACAGGGGCGGGGGTCCTAATTTTAGCACTAATGTATTTCCCCTCCAGAAGGATTTAATTTTGATCATGGTCATTTTTATCGTAGAGGGCTTATTTTCCGAGATATTTGAAAGTTTCAGCTTAAAAAACTCATCCGGTATATTAAAAATAGAATTGGCTAATCCACTTGAATTGGTAGATTTCATGGTTATAATGTGGTACAACAGCTCAATTGGGCAAGTGGGAGTAAAAAAAATGATTTATTTTCGAACTTGTTCGAATATAGAAATGTATTTTCCTCACTAATGCCATTTGAAGTATGTAAAATAAATTTGTTTTTGATATCATCAGCAATTGAAATAAAAAAAAAGAGTCCATTAGTACTCTCAAGGAGATGTGTAAACATTCTGTGTGTATAGTGCGTTTGTGCAGTTTACTTTGAAGGAAGAGGAATGCAATTTTACTAACCAGAGTTTTTCATTTGTTTATTATCGTTAAATTGGTCTATTACTCTTTCAGTATAATCGACGCAATTGGATTATGGTAGCATACATCTATACTGTCGACTCTAACTATTCTAATTTTCATTGAAAAACTGCACAATGGTCGTCCCATATCTCGTAGTAAATATATTTCGATTTGAGTTCACGTGCAAATCGAATTCGTCTTGCAAGAAGTTTATAAGTGGTTTAGCATGAGGAATAATAATCATCTGCAAAAGATGATAGTCTCCTTGAAGAATTTTTGAAATTCTTTTGGAATATAGAGCAAGGACGAAATGTATGAAGTTCATTATGTCTTCGACAGATTTATTCGGCTAGGTGAATACAACTACAGAAAGCATCTTATTCCCATTGAGAAGCTGAAGTTCAGCCGTGTTTGTCCAACGATAATTTCCTTACGCGAGGTGACTGTTTAAGTTCTACTTATATTTTTATATATTGCTACTCCAGCAGCCCACTGACAACTGGACGCAGCATTCAAAATTAATAATATTAACATGCTCGTCATTGCGTAGCCAAATCTCGGAAAGCATGAAAATTGAGCATATCTGTGCGGCTGTTTCAGTTAGGTCGAAGTGATATGATCTGAGACTCTGGCAGTTCAATGTTAAAAACCAGACGACATTATTATCTCGTACAAAATTCGACATTACAACCTGAGTTATACTTAGCGGATTTGTAGTGAGGCGCGATAGCTCATTTTGAAGAAGACCCATTGAGGTCCCATTTTTACGTCCATTTTTACTCGTGATAAAACAATATACACAAGTTTTTGACTGTGCCTTTTATCGTAAGAGTATATACTGGCACATGCATGGGACATGCAGGTACGGTCGATATTCGTTTTCTGTGTCCATCCAGCTTTAACCCGCCTGACCTTCTTACCAACTTGTGAATTTGTACCGAAATCTATCCAGAGTCGTTTGACATTTTTTTACTGTTGACGTTTTCATTGTTCTCGTTGTCCCGGTCAGGATGGCTGCATTTGATATGCCTCAGACAGCCCATAGTTCCATTCGCCAGTCCATCTGTTACGTCAATATTGGTTTTAAGAAAGTAAGGGCCGACCTATGACAAGTGGAAGTTCGTACGGCAAATTATTTGTGTCCACTATGCTCATTTTATGGATCTTTTGACGGAATTGCTATTCCAACAGCCCACTGATCATCTCTCTTGAACTGAACACAGTATTTAAACGTAAGAATAATAACATGCTCGTCATTGCGCAGCAAGGTGTCGCAAAGGAAATGAATTGAGCATACCAGCGTGACTGTGACCTAAGTCTCTGGCAGTTCAATGTTAAAAAGGAGAGTCACTAATTATAACCCCATTTAGTATGGAAGTTGTTGACTGTGTTTTTAATCGTAAGAGTATGTAATTTCGTAATCGTAATTTGTATTTCGTATCGTAATTTTTTTTTTTAGATTTTTCTGATCGATGGAAATGTCGATGGTTTCTATTTAATTTTTTAAATTAGTTTTTTTTTGTTTTTCCTACTATTATACATATACATACAAGTATGCCATGTATAGTGCAAAATTTTTTGTTTTGAGTTTGTTGTTTTTTTTCTAACGAAGTAGGTACGTCATTTCCGTTCGTTTCATTTACAAGTTTACTCTAATACAAAAATTGTTGATAGGCGCGAGTAAAGATGTTTACACATCCAAATTTTATTAAAAATATCAGCAACCTCTTTAGAGTCATTAACCAAAACCACTGAATCATCAAAAATTGAAAGATTTTGATTTTTTTGTCTCTTCGAGTTGCCAGGAACTTCGATGCTTTTTAACATTATGATTGGCTTTCGAGAATAATAATTTTTTGAAATAATTAACTTTTGTTTTGCTGGTAGCACTTCTTACTTGCGATTTTAAATTGTTATATCTAATAGACAGCCGAATATTATCAAGGGTGCTTTTTAACTTTCAAACCTAAATTATTTTTAAGTTTTATCAAATTTAAAAGTTTAGTATCAAATCAGCCTTTCAACCTATTGCTCGGTAATTGACGCTCAAAAGAAACAGTACATGAGGACACAAGTTTTGAGAATGTAAAACGAAAATTATCATAGGTCGAATTAGCTTCATTACTACAGAATACATTAGTCCACCTCTCAGCATCCAAACAACGTACAAGTTTCTCAAAATTAATTCTTTTGTAATTGGCCGAATTTATACTGGTACACCTAATAGGAATCTCCAACATAAGAAAAGTTGCACAATGATAAGTAACTTGAAGTTCTTTAACCAAGGTTCAATGTGAAAAATCAAGGATCGGCTTAATTCTCAAAAATATATGATCAATTATTGAAGAGCTATCATTTACGATTCTAGTTAGTTGATCAATAAGGGATAAAAGACCATATGAAGACATCAATAATGTATAATCAACACAAGATTGACATTGAGAACTCAAATTAATGTCCATGTTGAATCCTTTCCTTCTGGCCTACGCAAATTCTTTGACCAGTACACCAACAAGCCAGAGTTTAGACTCAATTGTACTCGTATTTCATTACAATATAGTGATTCTTTGTTGCGATATGATGTATTATTGACTTCTTGATTCTTGTTTTGTCGCTTTAAGGGCCCAGTGTTGAGTGCATTGATTTATAATAAATTGTCAAGAATTGGTAGGCAGTATTTAATTTTTTGAGGGCTAAATTTTTTGTACTATTGTCAAATCAAAAATTTGATGTATCAAACAAAAAATGTAAGTTATTTCGCTCAATCGCTAAACATGAGGCTAACTTAATCTAGATTTCTTACCAAATCTTTAGAATTTTGATGGATTACGCTAAACTTTCAATTAATATGGATTGGTGCCATCTAACATGATCACACTATTAGAAAATTTAGATTACTTCATAAACCTAGATCATTAATTTGATGACTTTTAAAAATTATTGTAACTAAACTGAACTGTTAAAAAGTTAATGTCTGAAATTGATAGTGACAATTTTCACGTGCAACAAACAGAAATACAGGTAGGCCAAAAACTACGTACTCCACTCAGCTGACAATTAATTTTAAATTTATCGTCGATGTACAAATGTTTAAGTACTTGAATCTTTCAAGTATTATGTCGGCTTAGATCTCTCTCTCTCTCTCTCTGGCACTATATCCCATGAAGGGATTTGGCCGCCTCAAATGAGGTTTCATAATCATATTTTCAATTTCGGATAATGAGTGATTAATTCATTGATCCTAAACCAGCCGTGAAAATTTTTCCTTTTCACCACCGGGAATCGAACCCGGGACCTCCGGTTGCTGGAGCAAGCATGCTAACCACTTTGCCACCGGGGCTTAGATCACGTTTGACATATTTGTCTCTCATATTTCAGGAATCAATCAGTTAACATTCCGTTTATAGGTTTTATAACTCAATTTCAACCTGTTGATATATAGTGGGCACTACCTCTATCATCATTTCGATAAACGTATCACGAAACATTATTTAATGATAAATAAAATCGTAGACTTGTCTTAGAAATCGTATAATAGAATCATGTTTTACCCGAGCAAGCTGGGGGCTCAATAGAAAATACGTAATTTTAGAGAGTAAAATCCCCCCCTATACAATATCCAAATCCAGATTAAAATTATCTGACAGTTGTGATTAATATTTTCTTAACAAGATTACAGTTAGGGATTGTCAATGTAAGCGATATCCAATTTGAATGGGAATGCGGGGGGGGGGGGGCGTGAACGAGAAAGATAATGTGATAACATCTTCACCATCAACATCTAGCAACCGTTGCTTGAGTTAGTTTAAATTTGGGTGGCCGTATGGGAATAGTATAAAAATAATTTAATAAATGGAAAGTAAGCGCAACCATCCCTCGTTTCCCTGCAAGCTCTGGGACCTGGATAGATTCCAATCTCTCCATATGATATAGCGTCAGTACGATATACTAATAAATAAGATAGGCATTTTATTCAGATCAGCTGAGGTTTACATTTGTCCTAGAGATTCACCAATTAATAGTCAATCGAGTTATTTGATTTCTAAAAGCTTTCCGGGTGGCATAATGAAAGTCGAGATTATGGGTAAATTGATAGTTGGGAAATATTTCATTTCTTTAACTGCATGAAGGTAGAGTGAGAGATGTGAGCTTCGGGTTCTGTAGACCACTTGCTGAGAAAATATTGATTCGTATTCAAAGTTACAAAGTAAGAAGTTAGTGTTTAATAAATATTCGACTTAAGTATCGCAGCTTCTTCTTCTTCATCTGATTCGATGACCAGCATTAGGTTATCCATTGAGCCTTTTATAGCTTTTCAGCAAGCATTTTTAGGCATTGCTTATTCCGCTCTTACCGAATACCGTTATAATGCCGAATCATCTACACTGGCAGCCACACGCAATGGTCAAAGTTGAACTGGATCCATCCGAAAGCATTTTGAAAAAGGAAGAAGTTCATCCAATATATAATCTAAAGAACCTCATACACAGAAGCTTAACTGTTGAAGTACCAAAGAAAAGGTCCGGGAACTTCACCAAACCAAAAGTTGCAGACAAACAAAGAAGTCTTCAGTCTACATAAATATTAGTCAATTGTCACGTCCCATGGAGGCAGTATAAAGCTACACCAGATGAGCAGAATAATTTACCTCCGCATACGCCAAATGACTCTCATTCGCCTAGAATACCAACTAGTAAACCAATATACGCAAGCGTTCTTCAAGGCGAGTCCTCAAATGTTGAATATACCCTGAATAACTACATGCAACTGATGATGCAGTTAATGACAACAATACAAAATATGCTACAAGCAATGCTATAAAATCGAACCACTATCATCCGGGAACTAGAATGTCTCCGATAAACTATCTGAAGATATGCCACTGGAACGAAAACGGTTAGCTAACGATATAAACATTGCTATGGAAAACTTTAATGATCTACTAGTCAACGCAGCTATTTCAGCCTCACCTATACCAAAGAGCAAACATACAAGACACACCTTAACATCCGTTGAAATAGAAAAAATGTTAACAGAGAAACATAGCTTAAGACGCATCTGGAAAATTAATCGATCGCCAGATGCTAAACATAACTTTAATCAGATAAAAAGAAAACTACAAACCCTTCTACAAAAAAACAAGATGAAGCATATGCAAAATTATCTTAAAGAATTATCTCCCCATTCGGACACAAACTATTCATTATGAAAGGCCACTAAATACCTTAAACGACCTCAGCAACCAAATCCGCCAATTCATCCTTCTAATGGTAAACGGGCTAAAAGTGACGAGGAGAAAGCTAAAGCCTTTGCCGATCATCTTGAAAGTGTATTCACTCAAAACCTTGGATTATCGGTGGTTTAAACAGAAAATATAGCAATCAGACTTGTGTGGAAATATAAGATAAAGAAACCACTAGTAAAGTTTATTATTGCACATCAAATTCAATTATAGAAAGCTCCTGGTTATGATCAAATTACAGGCGAGATGCTTAAACAACTGCCTGACTGTGCCTTTGGTCGACTGGCTAAAATATTCAATTCAATTAACGAATCAGGATATATCCCTGAGTGCTGGAATTTATCAACTAAAAGAATGACCCCGAAGCATTGCAAGGATCCTACTAAAGTTTCGAAAATATTCGAAAAACTATTATCGAAAATATTAAAACGGAACTACGAAATTTCATCCCTAGTCTCCAATTTGGTTCCAGAGCCGAGCACGGAACCATTGAGCAAGTGCACCGAGTAGCTACAAAAGTAAGTTCAGCATACGAAGTAAAAAAATACACTGCTCCGCCGTCTTCTAGGATGTTGCCCATAAGCATTCGATAAGTTTTGGCACGAGGGTCGGCTCTAAAAAATTAATCTTAAATTGCCAGAAATTTACCAACTTTTGAAGTCGATATTATGTCAAATACAACACGCGTGCCACAAAGTAGTGTGCTTGGTCCAACGTTATATTTAATTTTCACTTCAGATCTACCAACGTCTTCGCAAATTTTTACGTCTTCTTTCGCAGATGATACGGCAATCGTATGTAGCCATAATAATCTATACAAACGGCGTCCGAAACTCTGCAACAACATATTTATGACATCGAAATATGGCCAAAGAAATGGAAGATAAAGGTCAATGCAGAGAAATCGACCCACGTATAACATTCACTTTAAATAAGCTTACTTGTCCGCCTGTCACAATGGACGGAATACAAATCCCTCAATCAAATGGAGCCATATATCTAGGCGTCCATCTAGATCGACGGTTAACTTGGCGAAGGCATATTGAAATGAAGCGAGACCATATCAAATTAAAATTTAATAAAATGCTCTGGTTGATGGGGAAATATTCAACTGTTGACATAGAATACAAGCTTTTCCTGTATAATACAATGATTAAACCAATTTGGTCAATTATGGTAATCATATACGAATGTCACCTCAAATACGAATGTCGACATTGTCCAACGAACACAGTCAAAAATTCTCAGACTGATTACAGGAGCACCCTGGATCGTAAAAAACAAAAATATACATTAAGGACCATAGCATCCTTACTATCAAAGGCAAATTACAAAAGATGCGCATCAGCTATGCAGGGAAACTGGTATCTCATCCGAAGTTACTGGCGCGAAAACTAAAAGATATAACTACGTCTTCGCGATTAAAGAAGAAAATACTGGCTGTAATAACATAAATTATAAAATTATTAAATTTACTTATTGATAAAAAGTAGATTCTGCTCCCGCAGATTTACATAATTACCTGAGTTATTAAGCGTTGAGAACAACCAACAAAGATTTGTTATTTTCATGTATGAAAGATTCAATAAATAAAGAGAATTGTTAAAAAAAAAATTCAGTCAAAAATGACTCCAAAATCAGAGATTTCTCGAACTCGGTTTGAGATTGACTTAACCATGCCAAAAGGGAAAATTTTTCTATTAAAAGAAAATTACAGAGAATACAGGAAGTTTCTGGCCTTTCATGATCGATAAATAGCCGCATATAGCCGATATGTAACCACATAACTAAAGCCCGTTTATGGAATTCCAGTAGCAACGTAGAAAGCATATTGCAGCATAATGTTGCGCACGATTGAGAGAATCAGACAGAAGGAATGTTTGTGGAAACGTCGAGTGGTATGGTTGGTTTGTGCAAGATACAATTAATGCAGGGGCTCTATTCCTGAATAAGATACGAAAACGGAAGTTTAAGATTCCTATTCAATTTTAAATCAGAATCGTACGAATCTGATTCAATTTAAATATGAATTTTGTACTTTCGTTTTCGTATCGTATTCAGGAAGAAAACCACAGATCCAAGTTCAACATCCTTCGGAATGCAAGAAATATAAGTGAATGAGGGAAGTTTAACTTACAAAGAAATGAATTTATTAGAATAAGGGGGATAATAATTTAATACTAAAACAAGTAATAGACGACAAATGTGTGTAGAGACTATTAGATCAGGTTTTCTTAGTAAAAATATTTAAATTATGTAATGTAAGCTTAAAAATTTAAACTGATAATTTAAAAAAATTTTAACTTGATTTTTGGCAACATGGATCTTTTTATGTAGGAATATCTTGATTAGGCTTAAACACGGGTTGAGATTGACTAAACTATTATGTCAAAAGGGAA
The DNA here is from genome assembly GCA_932526605.1 of Nephrotoma flavescens. NCBI lineage: Eukaryota > Metazoa > Arthropoda > Insecta > Diptera > Tipulidae > Nephrotoma > Nephrotoma flavescens. The sequence goes on along the minus strand of OW052220.1, from coordinate 249,656,692 downwards.
AATTTTTCTATTAAAAGAAAACTTACAGAAAATACTTGCAATTTCTGAAACTTGTAAGGAATATTTTCAGGTAGTCACAGATAGTGACATTCCAACAAGCAGAATCCCAGAAGAAGCATGGAAAGGCTATGATAGGCAACAAACAGGCCTATTTTATAATATTTCTTATTTAGAATATCATAGGGCACAAGATGGAAAGCTTTTTGGAACACTGTATAAACGCAATCTACCTGCTACTTTAGTTTAGGCACGAGTTTTTCAAATATTTTTTACTAAACTCATTTAATATTGGAATTGGTCACTAATTCCCTATACTATTTTTGTCACAGTTCTGAACCTGGCACAAGAAAAACTAATTTACGCATTGATTGAAGTATGCCAGAATTCAGTGACATATTAAAAATTATCGATGAATAAATAAAATGAGAACCATGATCCGTGTGCAAATTTAGAGACCTAAGCACATCACGAGCAAAATCCCGATTTTTTACTAATGCCGACGAACTGATGGAACTCGGCAACTATCAAAAATCCACTTCTTATCTACATTGGGTATTGTTAATGGAAAACGAATCGAACCAGAGTAACGGGTTTTTACTAAGAAAACGTGATTTCCGTATTCTGTCTTAGACAATAGGCTGGAATGGCAAAACCTTGGAAAATATGTATAAGTTAATTTAGGCGGTTTCAAGTTTGCTTAATTTTTTCCCCTTTTAAATTTAGCTATTTATATAATATTTTGGATAAAATATATGTTAGGCTTTCGATGTCGTTCCGAGGGATGTGCACACTGTCTACACCGTGTATAGTTAATTAATATTCTATAAGTGTAGGCAATGTATGTAGACAATTGAGAAAATGGCGCTGACATGGCTTTTCTGGTAGGAATCCGCAAATGCTAATCATTTGTTTGTTAATAGAACCACATCAAGTCGGACAGCTTGATGCTTTCCTCACATTTAAAATTTTTGAACCCAAGTTTAAATATGGTGGGGAACATTTATAAATTTGTTACAACAAAATACGTTGTTAGCTCGTGCTAGTGGCGGAAAGGAGTTGGAGCTGTTGACTAGATAGTAAAACCATAGCAAATCGCCCGTCTGGTGAAGCGTGAACCATTTCCTTAATATAGAACCCATATTTCGGTCACAGTCATTCTTAACGAATGGAGTGCCAGAACCCAGAAAATTAACAGGGGCCCTTTGAACAAATATGCATTCAAGAAAAGATTAATCAGAGCTAATAGACAATTTTATCTGGCTGGTAGAACCACACAAAACAATCGGTTGTGCAGAAAGTGGTCAAGTGGCCGCCATATCAATAAATACTAAAATCTATAAAAATGTTAATTTATTGAGTTTAAGTTTTGAAACAACCCCAAATATGTTTCTAAAATAGAATTTTTATTGAAACTGTTGGTACACCAAGGTTTGTAAAGACGAGCGTTCAGGATTTTTGTGGGGAACAGGATTTGTTCCAAGTAATGGTGTAGATCGATCAATTACGAGTATCGTGGCCGCGCTTGCTGAATGAGTCCAGGTGCTCTGTGTTTCCATCACGTGGAGTTGAGAAGCAAATGTTTTCGTGACTGGCAGACAAAGCAACTTTAATTGGCGCTTAAGTTGTTTTTTTTTACCTAACCTATTAAAATCTAATAAGTATTACTTTTTATTAAGAAACGGACGGTAAAAGTGGCAATGAAGTTTTTGTTGCGACAGTTCATGACAGACTGCAAATTGAACATGGAATTTCTTTTAAAACCTAGAGTAGGGTTTACCCTTCGAGCAACGGTATACCAATCTAGTTCGGACCTTATTCGATTCCAACAAGATGAAAATTAGAAATTTCTATAGAAAGGCGCCTGTGTATAGCATCTAATTTACCGAATGATAAATAAGGCTCCACCGAGCCAATATCAGACCTTGTTAAATGTGTTAGGATGTGTGCTGTTGCTTTGACTGGCTAATAAACGAGAACCATAGAGGAATATGATAGGACTCAAGTACAGAAATTAAAAGGATACACTTGGGCAAAGCACTCACTTAAAATCACTAGGTATTGATTGTGAGCAGTGTTTGAGATCGAAAAATGTTACCCCTTCCCCATCTCCCCTGTAAATACAATTATTTAAATGATTGATTTTATCATACTATGATATTCATGATCATTCTTCCTGATCTTCTTCATCATAACAATGATGATCACTGATTTTTTTTTGAGTGATCATCATTGTTATGATGAAGAAGGTCAAGCAGAATGATCAAGAATATCATAGTATAATAAAATCAATCCTAGTATGATAAAATCAATCATTTAAATATTTGTATTTAACATACAATGATGATATTATGGTAAATGCAATCATGTATTTATCATATTTTTTTTCTGAGTGCACCTGTAAACAGGAATTTACAAATTTAGCACCAATACTTTTTAGCAGCCGAGAAAAGGCATAGGGGGTTTAGTGATCACAAATGTTATCCCTTCCCTATGTATGCACACCTGTAAGCTGGAATTTACAATATATAAAAACTTTTGATCCACTCGAGCGATTGCCCCCAAATTTTGCAAGAATACTATTTAGCAGCTGAGAAAAAACAAAGGGAGTTTAGTGATCAATAAATGTCACACCTTCCCCATGCTCACCTGTAAGCTGGAATTTACAATATATTTACAAACTTTTGATCCTCTATAGCGATTGCTTACAAATTTACCACGAATACATTTTGGTAGCCGAGAAAAGCCGTGGGTGGGGGGGGAGAGGGGGGGGGGGGAGGGGTTGTTAACAAATATTTAGGTACTCAAAAAATTTGGATGTTTCAGCTACGGGAGATTTGGATGTTTTAGCTAAGGGAAGAAAACCAAAAATGTGGTTTACATGCGCAAGGATTGCGGTAAATCCAACAAAATATTTTTGTATTGATTTTATTCGCGATTTTGTTGTATTTCTAATTGTTAGTTCAACAAAACACATATTGAAGTTGAAGTTCAGCAGTTCCTGGCCAAAGCCGGGTAGTTCAGCAAGTTAACTATAAAATAGTACGTTATATATAGATATTTTGTTAAATTAAATCGAAGTTTCATGGGAAAATATTTTGGCGCAACTTGGCCCTATATTTTCATAAAATGTTTTTGTTAACAGAACTGGAGGGTTATAGACAGCAAAGTGGTATCGATTTTCTATAAATCACTGGTACGGGTTTCCTAAGTTTTTGCAAAATCATAGGAACCTAACAGAGTTTGGTCATTTATATTTTAAGATGCTACTAGGCCACATTAAACCGAAAAACTTCTCAATTTTGACCAAATTGGGAAATTAGGGTGGTTTCGTTGTGTCGTTTTCAATATCATGTCAATAAACAAAACAGTGTTTGGGAGCTCTCATGCACATAATGCCTGAGTGCTCGGTATGTATCTATTTTAGCACTTTTGCCTGCAAAGGTATTACTACATATTCTAATTTGCGACAGATACAATCTTGCAATTTTTGAGAAAAATTCATGACGTTTCAAAAAAAATCATAGTTACTTTGGAGAGATTAATTGTGGTATTTGTTTTAACGCGCGCTTTATACCAATAAGGGATACTCAAATATTTGGTAGTCTGTGAATTATCAAATTTCATTTATAAAAAATATGAGTGTTTCTCCAAAAAATATGAGTGTGTCTCCAAAGTTTTCATATGCAGATGTCATCTTCAAATTCATGCATATTCACGCCACCACCGATGACGCATCTCCTGTAACAATTTTTTTTAGCCTGTTCAAAACGATCTACCCGAGTTAAAGAATAGATTGACAAATTATTAAAAGTTATTCCCAACTCAGGTTGATGACCTTCGCTGTCGATGTTGAAAGTCGATATTAAAATCCAAGCAAATAAATCCGTACCGGGAACACCACACCTTTCGTATTTGAAAGTGTTTGGTAGTGCACGCTTGTGGTTTATCGTGCTTCTCTTTCTAAAAGTTTATTGCGAAATTTATATTTGTGAAATTTCTACCGATGATACTTTGAAATCTTTATCACCTTTAGACACTTTAAGCTTTTTAGCTCCCGCAATAATGCCGTATCAGTTTTTAGTATTCATGCAATCTCGTTCGAGAGTGCGATGTGTTCGCGATAAATTGTGTGATTTTTTCCTTAAATACCGTCTTAACGATCACTTCGCTTCCGAATGAGTTGACATTAATTTCCCCTTCTCGATTTCTATATTCTGTGGAATTTAAGTTTCTTCTAGGGAATTTTGTAGCACGTGATATTAAAATATCCAAATATCCAAATCTAAAGAAATCGTGAATCTTAATATATAAAGATATTATTGAAAAGATATCCTGAGAGGAATTTAACAAATACCAAACGACGATTGAATTAGCTATCAGAACCTTTACATGTCACCTGTCGTTGAGTTATCTAAATTGAGTACGCACATGTAACGAGTAAGATACTATGCTGAAATGCCATGATCGGTATGTTAGGCATGACAAAATAGTTCATCTTTATACAGCCCTTTTTTCAAATTGTTGAATCGTGAAGAATTCATAATGAAATATGGGTCGGTAATGAAAGATGGATTACACATTATAACAAACTAGCATAATTGATGGGTTGAAAGAATAGGAACTTCCAAACGTTTATAGGCAGTTCTAAGCCAACCGAATCATTTACAGGCTGGAATTGTTATATTCGACTAAATTATCCGCATTAAAATTTGTACATCGTAATGATAAGTTTAAGTTTAATTATCAGAAGGGTCGAGCGGGTAGTTTTTTATTTACTAGGTATTTCTATTTATGGCACGTGACAATCAAATAAATTTTCAAGAATTATCATGAGGTCGATACGAAATTACGAAGCGTGGTTGACGTAACTTTTTGTTAAGTGCAGAAAATGTGTGACTAGGGTTTGTTAGTGATAAAAGCAGATGTTAATACGAAATTATATGATTTGGAAAATTTTGAATTTCTTTAATTTCGATAATTTAAAGTGGAAAACTATATGTAGGATGACGAGAATTCAGAAACGAAAACATTGAAAAAAACTCTACTAATTCTCGACATTGCCTACTCAAAATCAATTTTCCTTCCGTCCATTTTATGATCATTTTTGATGACATTTCTAACTAAATCGCTTGAGTGCGAGTTTTCTAAGGTTACGACTACAAAATAAAAGAATTTTAACAGGTAAACTGATCTGCCATTCAATATCCACCTGTACATTCACCTTATTGGTAACAAAAATTCGATCAGTTGCAATTTTACTTCGATTAAATTTTCACAACAAGTCTGTGTTCAGCTTCTTGAATAACTATGAAGTTGACGTGTATACATAAGATTTTCAAACACCTAATTAAATCATATAATATCGAATTTCGCTTTAGACCGCGACCATATTGAAACCTAGTCGCCAGTTTAACTCATTCAAATAACCCAATTTCTACTAACCCCAAGAATATGATACGATTGAAATTGAATTATTTCATTTATAGGTAACCAAAATAAATTGAAAACATGAAAAAACGTTGAATTCGCATTCTAATTTGTAATTTGTTGGTTTAGTTAATTAACGAGAGCTGGGTAAATTTTTTGTATGCTATACAAAGAAATAATTCGCGCACAAAATTAAATTGCAAAGTTAAAATTTTGTGTTGATGTCGCCGTTTCATTTGATTTATGGGTAACATGCATGATGCGATACGTAGTCAAAAACCAATAAGGCAATGAGCGAACGATTTTGTATGTATTTGTTACAATGCAAACATATTACAAACTTTTATGTGGCGCGGCGTTACACATACGAATTACGATTTTTAAAATAATTTAATTCCTTCGAAATGTTATAAGGTAACACGTTTGCATGGTGGGACTAGGCAGACTATCATAAGTTTTCAAAACTAAACGTGATGAATTTTTCTAAGATCGAATAACCTTGCTCTATGGGTTCCTCCTTCTACTAGTGATTAATCCAACGATAATCAATTAATTGGCCGTTACGAACCAACGAAATTGTTTTACTCCGTATATATGGCAGTTCACATTCTTAAAGCTAATAACGAGATTTAATTAACATGACCAGACTTCAGAGCTTCATTAGCTATTTGTAATAAAATATCAAACTCACCCTTAGAAGGCCAATTTTCAAAATCTTAGGAAAAAAATTTAAACATGATCGATTGAGAAACCGCCAATTTCATTTGGCTAGTTCTGAAACTTCATCCAAAATTTACGTTAGAATACTAAATCATACAAAAACCTAATTGTAACCATAATTCTTTAAAAAATGGCCCAGTTTGATAAAGCGAGTTATTGGATACTGCAGATAATCTTTCAATCCTAATTTGTCTAAAATTGGCTAAGAAATGGCTAGGGAATAATCATGGCTTAATTACCGAACAGCAATCTAAAATGAAAGTTAGTATGATGATATTACAGAACTTAACCCAAAATTCATGTCGTAGCCATAATCCAGCCCTACACACAGAATTTGGCAATAGTCCATAGTTCAATATTAAAATCTGTTAAGAAATAGTTTCGTTCGACTTAAACAAAGAAAATCAAGCACATGGTTGAAGAGGATATCACGATTAATAATAAACCCAATGAATTGCTTTCATCGAAGCTGAGCGAAATTTCAGAAAACTTTTGAGAAAGGGTGTTATATCTATGTCAACACCAGTAAATGCTTTTGGCACTTGTGCTGATAATGATCTTGTTGCTATTAAGGTGTCTATAAGATGAGGTAACTTTACTTCACTAGGATTTATCTTTAAAAAGGTGGAGCATTGCAATCTAGTGATAGAATCAGTTTATCATCAGACAAACTATTTTATAAAACGTCAGATGCAACAAGATGTAAAATTGTTCAAACTCCTGCAGCAAGCTTTTCGAACTATCAAATCCGAGGCCACAGTCTGCACCGATCACTCAATCGGCTCTGCTTATTTCTGCCAAACACGAGGCATTGCCTATTTATTTTCACAACTCCAGCACAATTTGATCAAAATCGCATATACCTATCGGTGTTGGAAAATGTGTATGCAAAATCCCGGTTTTCTTATAAATCTCGGTTATCAACATCCCGGTTTTGTATAAAAAAAAAATCTGTCATATGGGGAAAAATGGGACTCTTAAATGATTTTTTGACAAAATCCAAACATGAGATTGCTATAAAATTCTAGAAAATGGCTCATATGGATGGAAGTTGGCCATTTCTTAACTTCTTACTTTGTTGAAATTGTAAAATTATTGGCCATGGAACTATGCCGTTTTTAACCGATTTAATTGTAATTCGACATATGGGTCCTAAATGGGATTCAAAAATGAGTTTTTGATAGAGTTTTGGAATAAAGCGGATAGAGATGAAACCTGGCCATTTAATGGGATCTAAATGGAATTTTAAAATGATGTTTGATAAAGTTCTGGAATATTGTCATTATGGATGAAAGTAGACGATTCCTTAATCGATTATGTTGAAATTCGTCACGTGCTATGTAAATGGAATTCTTAAATGATTTTTTGATAAAGCTATGGAATATGATCAATAGAGATGGAATTTGGTTATTTTTTAACTGATTATGTTTAAATTTGACACGATCTAAATTGGATTATTAAATGATTTTTGAAAAGGCTCTGCGTATCTGGACACAAAGAGTGATATATTTCAGAACTTAGTCAAAAAATCATTTTAGAATCTTATTTTCATCACACATGTCGAATTTTATAATACTCGTAATATGTCAAGAAATAGCCAAGTCCGATCGCTAATGGCCATATTCTAGAGCTTTAGCAAAAAATTGTTTTAGAATCCTATTTAGACCTTACTTGTAGAGTTTTTATAATCAGTAAAGAAATGATTATATGGGCGTAAGCCGAATGTCAAACTTCCACGTTTCCAGTCAGTGATACATTTTGGTGTAGGAAAATTTTATAAAGCAAATTCACTAATATTTGATGAAAAAAATTACGAAATATTAGTTAGAACAAATGTGAAATATTATATTTCCAAACTCAAAAAGTAACTCCATGGACACATTCGGCCCTTCGTAATTTTGCGTACGACATTCGGTCCTTAATTATATTCGAAAATAAATTCGAAAACAAACTAATTTTTCTAGTAAATTTTTGGGCAAGATTAACAAAATACAATTTTTTCGACCCGAATTAACAAAAAACATTTTTTTTTCAAAATCATGACTCTAGAACTAGAAGAAAAGAAAATCGGGATTTTGAAAACCTGGATTTTGAAAACTTAAATATTATTGACATGGAGAGTAACGAGTTGAAGGTCTTGGCTGTTAAACTTGCTTCATCCTCAGCTGAAATATACATAGAGCTGCCTGAATTCTTCTCAATCTAACTAGCAGTTGCAGCTGATGATTTTGACTCTGTGAGCACTTTGGGAGATCTTAACCTGTTGAGAGTAAATTTGCTGACTATTGATGATGATATTCTGCATTTCAATGGCAACCTTAGTTCACTCGGACTAAAACGAGTTAAAAACGAGTAAAATTTAAAAAGGGAGACTGGAGCTTATATTAATCAGCTTTATAAAATGCTGAATGTCGTAATTGAACAAATTATACTTCGCCTTGTTTAGTCGTTGCTTGTCTGGCCTAAAAAATCGGAAATAAGCTAATAAAAATCCATCCGTCGTAATTTATAATTATTTAGTGCTCTCAGATCTCAAATTCAACTTCTGAGGCGAATATTAGAAACAACCCTAAACGTTTCTGGAGCACTGTTCATTTGAAACGGAACTGTAGAGATATATCCTTGAAAACGTCTCTCAATTCTTTGAATATTAGTGATCCGCAAAGAATCACTAAAATATTTTCACCATTTTTTGAAAATGTGTATGTCCCTTCTTTCAGAGGGAATGATGGGTTTGATTCTAGTAAAAAATCCAAACTGCATGGCATGGTCTGATGAATGGAAATGTGAATATGAGTTGTGGCCCGGAAATAATTCACCCTCTTGTGTTAAAAGAGTATGCTTATGGTTTTGTTCAACCGCTGGCGTACCTCTTCATTTTGAGTTTTGCGAGTAGAGTGCTTCCTTCAATTTGGAAATCCAGTTTCATCAAAAACAATTTTTATAGGTGGGCAGGGATATTCCTAAATTATTTGAATTGATAGTCAAGGACCGTATCTTTTTTTAATTAAAAATTCAATTTCTCTAAGCCAGCATGGCTTCTCTAAGCACACTGGACGGTTAACTTTGATGTATCTTGTTGTGTTCACTTATTTACTGAATTTAGCATTAGAAGGTGGTGATAAGTAGTCTTTAGTGATTTTAGAAAAGCACTCGATAAATTTGATCATTCTTACTTGTAAAGAAACTGGATCAGCTCAAGTGTGATGTCCTTTCTTTAAAGTAGATTTTAGCATGAAAAGTGACAAAGTGCAAAGTTTTTTTAAATATCACTTTATCTAGAGATATAAATGTTTTGTCTGACGTTCCACAAGGACCTTGGACTGATGATGTAAAGATAGTTGCAAGATTAGGAATGATGGTGATCTTTTTATTCTACAACGGAAATTAAATTTCGCATTTAATTTTAAAAAATTTGAGAAATAAAATTTAACTAATTAATTTATTTAATTTTAAATTAATTAACCGTCCGCCGTTAGACGTCCAGAGCCACACAATTTATATGAATGCGCTAAATTTAAAGATACGAATCTACCAGCGAGGGATGAATTCATAAAGAAGCTCAAACGCTGTTCTAGTTTGCTGTGTGATGGTCTCGAGATGCCGTTCAAAGAGATCATGTCGAGTAAGACATGCCATAAGCGTCACAATACGCTTCTATGTTTGACAGTTAACCGCAACCAGTCGGACCAGAAATGATGAAAATGTCCAGAAATGATAAATTATACAACAACCGACAAAGTGGAGAAAATCGCAGTTTTATTGACTTCATCTACCATGCATGCGTACCAATCGCAGCCGCAAAAATTTAATCCTGGGCTTCCACAAACAGCACTGGTGTATTCGAGATGCGTAATTTTGGAGATGTTCACACGAACAAGGCAGAACACCTCATTCTAAATCGACTCTGTTGGTCTGACATCGATCATCTCGCATCGGCTACAGAGAAAAATTTTAGATCATCAATGGGCCGAATTGAACGGGCTGCCGTTAGAAAACCCAAAGTTCCACGAGCCTGGGCAGATCGGGATGATCATTATACGTGTATTTAATTCGATCTGTGGTGCTAATATATTATGGCTTTCCCTGGAAATAGGGAAATAGGGAATATGAATATTTTGTTGCAAAAAAGATAATTTCCCAATTATTTTTGTAAGGTAAATATTTACCCCAAAATGATGATTCTGGCAATGATGATTCTGCTAATTCCCCGAGAAATAATCTACATATAAATTCTATTTAAATAATTTTTTCTGGCATACTAAGGTCAAAAGTTAGTGGTAATTTTTTTTGAAAACAAAATAAAATTGGGAATAACTTTCCCTGATAATTTCGAAATGGAAAAATTATTCCCAATTTAAAAATATTTACATCAAACTATTTTTGCTTAGTAGGCCAGAAAAAACTGATTTTAAGATAAAAGCTATGTAAAATCATTCCTCAGTTCCCCATCCCCAGGAAATTATCACAACAAGGCCACAGGGGTGTTATTTTGTAATATGAAATTTTCGACACTTTATCGAAGTTTATGCCTCGTTTTTCCTAAACTGAAATTGGCGGCTGTTTCGTTTATAAATTATTTCTTTTCTATTGCAATCACAACCTACTCTAACAAATGTGACAATATCGCGAGTAGATATATCACAATTACTTATCCTAGCAGGCTTGAAAATGATATAAAATATGAAATAGTATCCAATTTTATTCTAGAGAAGCGAGACATCATCTTCTTATCGAAAATGTAATATTACAAAATGCCACCCCAGTGGCCCTAATCTGGTAATTCCCTGGGAATAGGAAACTGGGGAAAGATTTTATATAGATTTTATATATAAATCAGTTTTTTTCTGGCCTACTGAGAAAAAACGTTTGATGTAAATATTTGTAAATTGGGAATAATTTTTCCATAGAGAAATTTTCAGAGAAAGTTATTCCTAATTTTATTTTGTTTTCTTAAAAATTACCACTAACTTTTTACCTTAGTATACCAGAAAAAAATTATTTAAATAGAATTTATATGTGTATATACTTGTTCCCAAGTTCCCTATTCCCAGAGAATTTGCAGAATAGGGCCACTGATCACATTCAGAGTGCCAATTCCAACCAGATAGATACCACAAGAAACCATTATTGGTTGGATTATTTCGGGGACATTCAGTGACTAATAACCGGTACAAATTATACAAACCTTTGTACAGAGAGAGACTCTAGATTGAGACTCTCATGGAATTTTAGGAACGTGAAGATATTAAAGCATCCGTACCTCAATCTACAAAATAAACCACGACGGTACATACATCGTCTCTTTATTATTTGACCTCAAAACTGCACCACTTGAAGAACCCAAACCTCAAGCTGCCTGCAGTAATTTTTATGGAAGATGTTATGTTCTTGATAATGGCTGAATTTTAAATGGCGTTATGATCAGCCGGCTTCATTCTTTTCTAGATTAGGGTTCTTATTTTCTCTAAATTTATCAATTAAAGACTATAGAGGCTATAATACTAAAAGGCAGATGTATCAACAAGCCTAATTCGATTAGCTTTCGTTTCTTTTGTTCGTTTGCACTTGGAATATGCCTCATTTATCTGGAATCCATGCTATAACAATTTCCTCTAGGCGTAAAAATCAATTCCGATCCCTTAAGGCGAATCCCACGACAGGTAAATAGGTCGTTATTTGTTATTGAATATTGACACATTGTCCGTCCGTAGACTTACGTACGGTTGAATTCAATCCGTGCTCCTAGGCATACACGCAGATACTGAGAGAGATTTAGATTTTAATTTGTCTAGAGGCGAATTTGAAAGGGTTGTACAAAATTGTTTTATTATACAAATTTGAATTAAAATTGAATTGATTTTTCTAAATACCAAATACCCAATAGTACTGTTAGCTAAATAAATAGAAAAATAATTAATTGTTAAATGCCAGTCCGATCCTAAAAACCGAATTCTCAATTCTCAAAATTTTAATGAACTTCCAAGATTAAGCGAGGCCATATATTAAAGAACTTGGTCCATATAATTTACGATATAATGCCAATCCTGTCCTACTAAATACTTGTTTTCGTATAGATAGTCGGTTAAGAAATAGTCGAATTGCACTCTCAACGCGGTATAACTCCAGGAACCAGATCGTGAATAGCAACACCAATTTTACCACATTTCTTAATAGAATACGAATTCATACCTCAAACTTTTTTTGACCCTAGTTTGAAAAGACATAATTTTAAAAATAAAACTAGGCAGGTAGTCACAAGAAGAATTTAAACAGCAGATTTTGCTCTCTTTTGAAATTAATATCTTTTCATCTGGGTTTTTAAGGGTATGATTTTCTAAAGTCCGGGATTTAGATTTCCGGAATTTATGTTTTTGGGAATTAGAAAACGAACCTTAACCTGCAGGGTAATGGAAAGCAGAAAGCGATAACTAGTGGAAGTGATTTTCTCGTAATGATATCATCGACTTCAATTGTCACAGATTCGCACTCTCTGGGCAAACTTGAGTACGGAATTGGATTCCTCCTTAGCTCATCAATTCATATACTTCAGTAATTTAACACACCTACTATGCTATACAAAATTTACTGTACTCTACCATGGAGTGTTTGTGTTTAAACGCCGTTATTACTCCTTAGCTCGGAAGGGAATTCGTGACATGCCGTGTAATCAGCCATTATACTATCTTTTGGTACCCATCTGACACTAAAATCCAGTAAGTCCATGTAATACCGGAGAAGATGTCTTCAAACGAACCATTGGTTCCTTTGCACAAGGCCGAACAAAATTGAGTTACTAAAATTGAGTTGAAATATGCTTTGAGTAATCAAAGGTGCAAACTATTATTTTGTAAATTATTAGAGTCAATTAATTTAATTGGTAGGGCTAATTTCCATTTTGGGAGCTTGACACAAATCATAGAATGAAAATTTCATTTTACTTTTAGTTGGTCATTAATAGGTAAATTCACATGTGGTGTTGGTAACAAAACAGTAGAATACGAATCGAATCTCAACTTATAGTTTCCAAGAAACTTAAATAAAGCGTTTGTTTGCAAATATGAGTGATAATGTGATTTTGGCACAATCTCACTAGAGAAGCGATAATATACAACCGAACATTCAACCGCCCATAAATTAAGCGCTAAACACATTTTTATTACGCAAATACATTAAAGACAACCAGCACATTACGAGCAGACAAAATTGCGAAATATTATGAGCTACTAAATTATCCCTCTCCCCCATTCTCTACAACTTTCGTTCATCAATTCGCTTTGGTCTTAATTCTATATTTCGAGTGCATAGTCGAATGTTTACTCCGTACAAAGAAAATTGGCTAACTTACAAGATTAAAAGTTGAGGCGCATGCGTGTACCTTTAAGGTACGTGGATTCTCCACGTTTATTTGTTTTAGGCTTGCTCTTGTTAATATTAAAATTAGCATTTGGGGGTGCAAACCGGTTATTCAGGTTGCGACTTTTGAAAATTTGTGGTCCCATATTTATATCAAATCGTTTAAAAATTAATCTATAGGAATGTGGTTTGGTAGCAACTCCATTTTCGAATAAGCAGCGAACGACGTTACTTTTCACTGTACGTATGGCACACAGTTCAGTTAACCTATACTGTGCGCCTCACACCGAATTCTTTGTCTACTTTAATGGTTAGTTCATTTCAGTCGTTCATAGATAGCACAAAATAAATCGCACCATTTTTAATTAAAATTTGCTAAAAGAATTAAAATTTATCGATTTCCAAACAATTTAAGTTTGCAGGTTAGAACCAGATATTACGCACTTTTTGATTTATTATTTATTGGTTTATTTTATAAGAGCCATCTATCAACGGCTATTATGAACTCCTTTCGGGGGTCGTCTATTTGATTTTTAAGGAATCAAGACGCGCACCACGCCAGTCTTCGGAAGAAGCTGACGTTCAATGAACACCAAAAAGGTGAAATATGACAAGAATTTGTTGATGATGAGGACACGGCTGAAGTTGTTATTACTTTGCCAAGCAAATCAGCTGTTGCACCGTTTTTCAATCGATCAATTTTAGTACTTATTAATCTGTACTAAAAAAATTGTGACATATGAAAAGTCAAAATATGCCATTTGTCAAAATATTCGTTCAAAAACAACAGCATTTCGTAAATTACTTGAGGGTTTTGGTCGACATGAACGTCCTACAGAGCGTGCACTTGGCAAAATTATTGATTGTTTTGAAGAAACTGGTTCAGTGGTTCATCCACACTAAATTCAACAAATTCAAAAATTGAAGCCATTGGACGATTTAAATCGTAGCCGTTTTCATCAAAAATCATCTTTAGCAATGAAGATCATTTTCATCTTAATGGGTACGTCAATAAGCAAAATTGTCGAATTTTGGGAGCGAAAAATTGTCATGTTATTCACGAAGCAGAAGTTCATATCCGGAACAGGAAAATGCCCTTACAATGAATGGGGAACCTTATCGCAACATGTTAATCGTTTTTTTGTGGCCCAAATTGAATGAGTTTCGTGTCAACCGGTCTGTGGTTTCAATAAGACGGAGTAAGATGCCACGCAAGTCGTGCAATAATCCATTTATTGTCAACCAAATTTGGTGATCGCATAATTTCAAGAAATTCTGAAGACCCTTGGCCACCAAGAAGCCCGAATTTAACAACAGTTGATTATTGTTTGTGGGGTTATTTGAAAGGTAAGTTGTATGCTAATCATCCACAAACAGTTCAACAATACTAAAACAACAACATTCGAGCAAAATTGACGTCATTGATCCGCTTTTATTGGAATCAATCATCGAAAATTTTGATGTTCGGATGCAGGCAATATTGCATACACAAATGGCATAGAACCACCTTTCTTTATCAATTAAAAATTTTGACTTTTCATAATATGTGTTTTGTTTATATACGAATAAAGGACTAACAGATGGCCCATCCCGTAGCACAAACGTGCAAAAGGCACATGAAAACCTTATGATAGAAATCATTCTCTAAGTATCGTGACAAACATTGTCAAGGTGGTTGTGGTACTATAATCTATTGGTTGGGAAACAGAAGGAGAGACTCAACTATATGCGCACTTGCAGCCAGAGACCAATAACTTTTGTTGATGTGAAATACCAGAGATGGATGTACGGGATTCACTTCCTTGCACTAGGACAACGCGGGGAGAGCAGCCACCAAACCAACAGGAAACAATGATGGGAACTGGCGCACGGTTGGTAAAAAAATCAAGAGCCGTAAGAACGGCAATCGTTCGCAACATAAGGCAAAGTTAAAATGGATAGTTGGCTCTGCCTGTCAACAGAAGAGATTCTAAAAAAATCAAGGAAGTCGCATACATCCCGTGTTTCAAACATAATGCCATCATGTATGTCGCACTACCTGTAACGCCTACAAAAGTGATGTGCAACGTCTGAATCCTAACTCTAAATTTAATGTTTAGTCAAAATTCTAACCCCCCCGCCACTCATCTAATGGGGATTTCAATATTCATCTAACAATAGTAAATAGAGCCATTGTTGTCTTGATAGTTGGGTAAAGTATGAGAGGTAGATGGGCATCTATTGGTCATAGTGTCATCACGTTCGAGCTAAAAAACTCGCCACACGATAGTGAGAGAGAGTCTAGTCGCAAGTATCAAAATTCCAAGATTTTCCATTAAGATAGCTGACTGGGGTCGTCTATTTGCTAGACACTTGATCTGCTCCTAGGACTTTGTAAGAAACGAAATAGTTGGTGGAAGTCTAATCTAAGGAAACATAGATGTTCTATGCACAAGTTAAGAAGGGCACACCACACGGAAAGAAACCAAAAAGCAAAAGAGTTAAAATTATCACTCTTTAGAGTGCCAAGAAGAAGTTCCATAAAGTATTTAAAGCAAGACAAAATATTTTCCAACGGCGTGTCCCGGAACGTGGTACAAATTTGCCGCTTGAAAATCAAGACCTGAAGAAGTTTTAAATATACCATTAGAAAGATAAATGTAGTCGTCACTTATACAGGACGCTACCAATAGTAGTTATACATCCACCATTATTGAAGACTTACCATTCATCTGGGAAGAAGTCACCAGTGGTCTAAAACGCTTTAGGACCCAGCGTAATAAAATTATTAAACACTTGCTTGTAATTATGTGACTTTCCTAAAGTGTGGAAAATAAGTGAAATTACGGGGAAACTCCTAGAAAAGATATTAGCCATTCGCATTTCACCGCGGATTAAACTGAGCGGACTATTCTCAGTCAAACAATTCGGTTTCCGACGTAGCACGCCTACTGAAGATGCCATACTCCGCCTAATTAGTACTGTAAAAACCCAAAGTTCTAACTATGTTATTGCTATAGACATCGCAGGAGCGATAGACATCGCAGGAGCTTTTTATAAGCTTGCGTCACCTAGCGTCATTGCAAGTTTATCGGTCTATTATCTCCGTAAAAACATTATGAATGTTTTCAGGAGCTTTTCAGGCATTTTTGATTCCGTTACTGAACAAAACACAAAAGGTGTCTGGAATATCGTATTTAATACAAGCATGGATGACCTTGATGAAATTCGCGGATGACAAAGTCATGCTGGTGCATGGCAACTCGAACTTTAGGGTCAGAGTTAAATCGCAATAAATCAAACCCCTAATCAAAAAAAGAAATCACTTATACCACCTAAAAGGAAGGGATCCAAACGAACTAAATGATTCTGTACATGTTGCACGTAGTGTGCCTAATGAAAATAGAGACAATGGCGATTTTCCCATCGCAAAGAAGGCGGAATAAATGGGTCAATGATTTAACTTCATTCCTGACATCAAAGAAAGACTGGAAATTAAATTATCACTAATCGAATTCGAATCAGAGAAGCTGCTCATGATGTCGGCGTAACAATTGGTTCATGCCATAACATTTTTCTGATGTTTTGAGCATAAAATTTTTATCAGCAAAATTTGTTCTAAAATTGTTGAAAGTTTTAAAATTGTTTAATTTGAAGGAACGTCGTTTTACAAGCATATAGCTGACAGAAAACGCATCGCTGACAGAGCTAAAAGATGAAAGGTTTCGGTGATTGGAACATGCGTTGGCATAAGTGAATAATCTGTACTGAGGAGTATTTTGAGGGGGATAACTTTGATTTAGACGAAAGAATAAAATTCATTCCACAAAACAAAAATTCCCGTTATCTTTTGAACATACCTCGTATGTTGTGTTTAAAGTGCAAAATTCAAGCGTTAAATTTCAATCCATATTGATCAAGCAGAATTTGAAAAAGAATTACAAGAAAATTCGAATTTAAATGAGTAAACGAATGAACCAGCAAAACAAATAAGCCTCCGGAAGTTTCTATCGCAAAACGTTAGAATTAATGGTATTCAAAATTGTGTTTGTTCAAACAAGTTCTGTTCGTGTCACTGGTTTTTCGGCATAATAATAAATTACATGTTGTCAAAAAAGAAAAGCAACAAGGATTCTTGGTGGAGCAAGATGGCATTTCACGCAAAATGCATTAATTCATGTATTAACCTGTATGTTATACTGAGGGAATCCGAGAAGAGTGGAAGACGGTTCTGATTTGACCATTTCATTAAAATGAGGATCGATTAGTTGCAATAAAACTGTGGAATGAGTTTGTTAAACACTTGTTATATAATTTTGGCCAATATAATGGCAAATAAATTATCAAATTTATAGTGAACGCTTCTTGGGCGAGAAGCAGTGTGGATTTCATCCAAAAAATTCAAAAACAACCGATAACCTTCTCTCTCAGAAATATATTTGTGAAATGTCACGAAAAGGAAATTCCTGTCCATAGTCTCTTTATAGACTTTCAACAGGCTTACGACAGCATATCCGTCAAATGTCATATTCACGTGCAAATTAATAATGAGTGATTCAAATTGCAAGATGAAAATTGATCAGATAAAATTCAGATTCAGATCAATATAGCGAAAATTTTAAATCAGTCAGCTATTAGCTTACGATGATGACAAATACATTTTGGACCCAAACATGTTTTCCTAGAAAGAATTTATTTCGGAATAGAATGAAGAGTGCGAATCGTGCGCATGAATCATGCGAAACCAAATTATGTAGAAGAAATAGGGGATGTTCTACGAATACAAATCCGGACCAAATTAATTAAGTAAACGCAGGAGTCAGCAATAAATAAAAGTGGTCTCTGGTGGAAGATACTACCCTAGACTAGAATAATGCGGGGGCGTGAAGTAGATCCTACAAAAAAATTATTCCCCTTTATACCGAGAGATTGTGACTGACCACTTCAACGAATCGATTGTTCAGGTTGTAGAGCTTGAAATCACTTTATATGGCTCGACCGGTAACAATTTGAATTTTAAATTTCTTACTAGTTCAAATTTTTCTTTACATTATATAGAAAACACTTCTTGCTGCAAAATTCAAAGCTTTTTATAAATAAGCACGGTATTTGAGTTTAGATTTCTGAAGTACCTTTCAAATCATACCCCATAATAACCAATTTGTGGTCCTATTCAGTTTACAGCCTTAAATAAAATTCTATAAGATATACATTCCACTCCTTTGAAAAGAACAGGCTAGGTCATACTATTTGATTGAACATCAAATTGATGTTGGTGATATTTCTTTCATAAAACCGCGGCATTAATCGATTTCTCGACAACTCAACTATACAAAGACTATTTTTTTTGTGAGAACGGCTCTACTTGAAATTGGTCAGAAAGACCAACGAGTGTAATTGAATAAGCTGGGTATGTGATAGAATCAGACAGGATTATGGTCACAAACTCTTGAATGAATAGCTCTAGAATTGTCAAGTGAAAACCCATGAGAAAGTCTTAGGGGAGCTAGAAGTCGTATTCAAGCTAGAATAACACTAAGAATCCCTATAAGGTCGACAAGAATGTAAAAAAGTGAATTGACGAAGGTGCCAATATACGTCGTCCAGTTATTTCAATAAACCAAATGCCTCAAGGATAGATTCGAATGAGGTTTGGAGATTTTACTTTTCAGTAACATTTGAGTATTGCATGGGGCGCTACACACAAACGGATCATGTCGTCTTCAATCAATATACATCACCTGGATTAGAAGACAACGTAGTGGAGCAATAAATAGTTTAAGTCGGATGTTGCTTGAACAAAAAGCTGTAGGTGATGCCAAATTAGTAAACGATGATTTACTCAAAAATTTCTGGTAAAAGCGTTGGTCAGGTGATTGAAAATCCTACCGGCCGCCGATCAATTTTAGATTTATATTCAATCCAGAACTCCAAACCAACTGCTGCAGTCAACCGGCTATCCACAAACAAAGCAACTGTTGGTTGTGGTAAATCAACTCTTACTTCAATAGAACGACAACAATTGGCCGATCTCCAGCCAGCACTGGCCAATATTAACTTTGGTTAACGTGGAAGGTCGCCATGAAAGATCGTCATCCCGACCCGGTCTCTGTTTCAGTAACCGTTATTGCGTCATTTAAGTCTTTGGAAAACCACTAAATCCCGCTGTCTATGACAACCAGTGAGATTAGTTTGTTCTGTCGCGTCTTGTCATTCTAGATCATAAAAATCACTTCCAATTTATGTCAGAATCGGGAGCTGAAGTAGCTGTCATACCCGTCAAAAAATTTCCCCGAATCCAAAAGACGCCGTTTGCTTCTTACTGCTGCAAACGGATCCCCAATTTTTAATTATGGCACAGCACTTTTGAAGGTTAATCTTGGTCTGAGTCGTACGTTCACAGCATACATCCATTTCTGACCATACTTGTCTCTTGGTCGATTTGAAGGACAGATACTTTCTGTTTCATTTACTTCCTCCTCTGTGAACGCAACCATTGCTCTAGTTGATACGCCATTAGTTGATACGCTTCACTCCCGCAGTGAAGCATAACCTAGTTCATTATATCGCCATGCAAGGTTGGTTACTTTGTGTTAAACGACGACAGCTCGACGCAACAAAACGTAAAGCTGCAAAAAAAGAATTCCAGTTTATGACAGACATCAGAATTTGCTTGCCGCCCCTAATTATCACCAGTCTTCTCACCATTACGTATGGTGTAGCAGGAAGATGGGGACTGGCGCCCTTGTGGAGACTGTCGACAGTTAAAGACTGTCACAGTCCCAGAGAGATTTCGTTTCCCCCACAAACATAGTTTCTCACTCTAGCTCGCCGGCGCCACTATTTTTCCCATTGCGAATCGTTCCGAGATGAAAAACAGCGAAGATTTCGAGTCAGCATTTAAACAAACATCTCTCCGCAATTGAAATCAATATACTAAAGCTTCGAAATGGGTTTGCGGCGTGAAGTCACTCGACTTCTTGAACGATACAGTTTCGAAAGATGGCACCCTCCCGTCGAAAGACAGTGTTGCTTTTACTTCAAACTTTCAAGAGTCAACATCAATCCTTCAAATACTATCACCGTTTTATACCACGTTTAGGCCCCATGTAAGCCCAACAAAATAAACTTTTCTTGGTCTAAAGATTGCACTGAATCTTTCGTAAAGGTCAAGGTCGAAGGTGGCAACCATTACCTAATTACCATTAGTTAAGTTTCTTTGCGGAAATTAAATGTATTACTTTCGATAGAGAACGTCTTCGATAGAGAAGGCCGAAATGTGTCTATATTTACCGACCATAAACCCCGCACAACAACTATTTCGTAAAAGTCAGAACGTATAGTCCCCGGCAATTACGACATCTCGATTATATTGGCCAATACACTACCAACATTCACCACATTAAAGGTAAGCACAATGTAGTGAGTGACTATTTTTCTTGTTCTGGTGAAATGCTTTTCAGAGAACTCAGCGTCCTCCCGTTCGACATGAAGGAATTACTTGTACAGCAACAATGCGACAACCAATTGCTGAAATTGGTTTCAGCACATAGCCAGAAATCAAGAGTACGATCTCTGGTAGACTACGTGGCTTATCATATACCGGCATCCGTGCCACGAGAACATGTATTGCTTCGAAATACTTCTGGCCAAGTATAAACACTGGTACAATCAACTGGCTGAAATCTTGTATCCCACGTCAAAAGTCCAAAGTTCACCACAACACGAAATCAGAACTTGGAAAATTCGAGCTTCCAAGTGGAAGGTTTGAACACATTTATGGACCTGATTTGTTCATTTCCCCAATCGAATAATTGGGTCGACCGATTTAGCCGTTGGCCATAAGCTTATCCAATCCAAGAAACGACCGCAATGTATAGATATGGTGCCCCTCTCTTTATCACAACAGCCAAGGAACACAATCCGTATCAAAATTGTTCACCGAGCTCACCAACCTCCTAGGTTACCATCGTATTCGGATAACTGAATACAATACTTCCCATTGGGGTTCAGAACTTCCAATATACCTATTGAGTATTCGAACTTCAGTCAAGGAAGAGCTTAACTGCACTCCAACAGAGCTATAGTCAAAACTTCAAAATTCACGGTGAATTCTTGATCAAACACAGTTACTTCGGATTTCGTGAAGCAGCTACTACAATGAGAGCTTTAGTTCCTACGGGCACAAGGTATTGCACCAACAACGTAAATTTCCAAAATTGTAAAAAACTGTTAATAAGTATTCTTGAATGTGGGTAGAGTCAGAGGTCCTCTGATTACACCCTATTCTGGATCGCATCCAGTGACCCACAAATTTCGCAAATTCTTTGTTGTGGATGTCGACGAAAAATCAACAAAAATTGGCATCGACAGGTTTAAGCCAGCATGCGGAATACTTTACAACCCAGTCGAAAATCGAAGTGTTCGTAAGACCGTTACGTTCAATTTAAAGCACGACGATTTCTGTTCCAGAAGGGGAGTGATGTTGCGACTAAAATGTAAAATTCAGTTTTCACTTCTTGACATTCCTCGTAGCAAAAATATTTATTGTTAAAATCTTAAAAAATGCAGCCAAACATATTTTTCAACAATATTATGATTGATATTGGTCAAATTATGGGATGTGATTTGCATTTTAACATGAATTTTTGAAATTTGGTCATGCTCAATTTACCTTGGCCATTTCTTGACCAATAGTTGTCATATTTGGTATGCAGAACTGGAATTTGAATTCTAAATTGCATTTTGAAGTAAGTTCAAAAATTTGGCCATGCTGAGTGTGAGTAGACCATTTATTAAAAAATTATCGTCAAATTTGGTATGCACAACTGGATTGGGATTTTAAAATGAATTTGACGTAAAGTTCTGTAATTAGTCCATTCTAAATCGAACTTGGCTCTTTCTTAACCAATCATGGTCAAATTTTTGTTGTAGAGCTGGATTGAGATCCTTACATCAGTTTTGGCTGAAGTTTTGGGTTTTGGCCATGTTGGATCGTACTGGACCATTTATTAACCAATATAATGGATTCACCGGCCTAGATTGCATTTCTCACTTGAATTTTGAACACGTTTAATGAATTTGGCATTGCTTAATAAAACTAAGCTTCTTAACCACTTATGTAAAATTCTAATCCAACCTGAATCGGAACCAACAATATTTTCATATTTTGAAAAGCGGGCCAACGACCCCAACCCGTGAAGCACTCCTGATAGACTCAATATTTCTAAATTGGTAAGATCCAAGATTTGTGAACAAAAAATTTCGTTGAGCTAACGACGTTTAGTAAGATTAATTTTGAAAGTTCTAGTGTACTTTCTCAAGTAGATGTTCCTGGCTTCATCATTTTAAGTTTCTAATTTCTGAATTATAAAGTCTGCAAGATCCAAAAATGCGCTCATTTCTTCTTTGGCACTGTATTCTATAAGTTAAGGCTAGCTTCTAATTAGAATACAAATATACTCCTGCCTATGCTAAAAAAAGTCATACAAAAAAGCTTAAAATTCAAGTACATGGAACTTAGACAATTAAAAGCATGGCCAGACTAGCGGAGAACATATTTTATGATAGAATACCAACCCCATTCAAAAAACTGAATTACCATAATCGGATGACATAATGTCAATCAGCAAGACAAATTTTGGCAAGTTCCACACCTCACGCGTGATTAGCGACATCTGTAAAAGTCAATTGTTCTCAGTTAGCATTCCTATTTCAGCTTTTCATCGAATGTTATTATCAAAATTCGTGTTCGGTGAAAAATTTGTTTCGCACACTTCGGCCAGTTTTATGATCGTCATAATCTTATTTCGAACGTTTTTTGAACAAAATTCATGAACTGAATCTGGTCGATATGTCGTTTCAGCAAAACGGTACTACACGCCACACAGCACTCGAAACCATGGACTTTCGGTCCGGTGAATGTCAATTGTCTAGACCGTTTAGTTTTCAATTTTCAAATCAATTTTCTAAATTGAAATAAAGATTTCGATTTTTATCGATCGAAAAATAACATCAAACGATAAGTTTTTATTTTTACGCCTCAATGACGTTGGTTATGGTATACTTTACTGTCCCTAGATGACAAACCATTTAATATTTAATTTATGCAAGATAAGTGGCCATCAATTTATTATAATATGAAATGTTTAGACCAGAAATTATGAAAATTAAATATTTATTATTTAATTTTACACAAACAAACAAAATAAGTAAAGTTTAGTGACAAATTATATAAAATTACTCAAATTTATCAAAGAAACAAACCTTTGCATACATTAAGGAGCATTTAAATGTCGATATGTATGTACTTAAAGAATGGTTTTCTCTGTACGAAACAGCCGCAAAAAATGTAATTTACAACCTGTCAACTAGGCTAAAATAAATAACGATCCAAAAATTAAAATTTGTTTAAAACAACTGTCAAAGACTAACAATCAACTTATTTTGAAATGTTTGTTGACGCATACGGTGGGTTGTTGGTGGTAACAATAGTTATTTCAGTACGAAATACTATTTCGCTCTATCAATGAGTTAAACTTGATGACTTCGCTTTATTGCTGTCACACTTTTAAATTGAATTATTTACAACATGTTCAAGTTTTGAAACAATCGTGCAAATAAATAAAAATCTAAATTAATAAATAAATTGTTTGAATTTACATGAAATAGTGAGTAATCACACATTACATCACTTATGTATACAGAATAGATAAATTATGAATTTTAAGTGAAACTGTCGCGACACTATCACGATAGTACATGGAAATAATAAAACCAAGCAAAAAATTCGAAATTAAAGTTTTTCATTTTTTTATTTTAAACTCAAAAAAAAAAACAAATTATAATTAAAACAATAAAAATTAAATTAAAAATAAAATAAAATGAGATTAACAAGTTTGTAAATATTTTTTTTTAAAAATAAATTTAAGCATAAAATTAATTAAATTGTTTTGTAAAAATTGTAAAATAAAATCAGAAAAATGAGTAATTTGTATGTTGCATAATAATAGTAAAATTAATATTTAAAGAGGTTCGACTAGACTAGATCTTAATAAAAATCATAAACACAAACAGAAATTAAAATAATTTTCATAAAAACTAATAAATTAAACGTCCTGCCTGTGGGGTGGTGGATTACGTATCTAAATGAGTTGCATTTTATGAAAATTTATTTATTTTCTTGTAAGTTATGTGTGCGTAATTGCGTCTGTGTTTATTGTAAATATGTAACATTTTTCGGTTTGAACAAAATTTTTTTAATTTTTAAAAACAAAAACTAAATCCATAATATTATTAATGTATATTATTCTATATATTTAATTATAAGTATTTTATGTAAGAGTTTTATTTATTATTATTATTATTATTATTTTTATTATTTATTTATTTTTGTTTATAACACAGCACCAAAAATATTTTTTTATACAAATTTTTAAAAATTTTGGATTCCAATTTTTTTTTCTATAATCTCGTCTTTTATATAAATGTTAGTTTCACTAATTAAAAAACAATAATAATAATTTGTTCTAGGCCAATTAATTAACAAAAACAAAACAAATTCACGTGAAAAACATATTAAAATTAAATTATAGGAAATTAATTACAATTCTAATTGAACTGTTGTTGTTGTTGCTACTGTGGTTACGGCATTATTACCTACTAAATTTGTTGTCGATTGGCTTTCCGGTATTTTTGTGCTCAGCAGTAGGCTAGGATTATCGAAAAGGGCCAAAAAGCCATCGGACGATATGCAGCCACGAGTCTCCGTCTCCTTCTCGAGTAGTATTCGAGCCTAGGATTTCACAAAATCATAATTAATTTTTTGGTCATTATTAATTACGTAAATTAATTGAAAAAAAAACTTACTTTTGTTTTATGTTCGTCTAAGGAATTTTTTACTAAATTATGCTGTCTTTGTAGTTCATCCTTTCGTTTCTCGTATGTCTGAGTTAACCGTACACGTTCCGAAACACCACGCTCGACAAGTGATGAGGCCACCTCCCGTTTCATTCTTATTAATTCGTCACGGTCGCGATGTACTTTTTCAAGTCGTTTTACTTCGGAACGACGCTGCATTTGTAGCTCGTGCATTACATCGTTTGTTTCACGTTCTAATAATGTCTGGAACGTAAATAATAAAAATATCAAGTATCTGTATGATATTTTAGGATTTCTGAAAATATTTCACAAATTTTGTGGATAAGATTCGATCTGAATTTTGAATATTTATGAAAATTTCAATCGTCTATATTAAGAGAACCAAGCAATGTTTTACTCCAATTGTAAAGCCGCTTTGTTCAAAATTACCTAACCTTTCACAATTGACTAAGAATTCCGTGAATTAAGATTTATAAATTTTTGGGTAATTTTATGGCAAGAAACATGTGAATTTGAGAAAAAATTTGAAATTTTTGTAATCCAGAATTAGACGGTTTTTGGTTCATAGTGTTTATACTGTCAACCTGACTAGGAAATAATGTAGAAATTATTTATGTGAACCTAACATTTCACAATTGACTTAGAATTCTATGAATTGAAATCAATACATTTTTGCGTAATTTTATGGCAACAAACAGCCAGAGGTACCCACCCCTTAGTGAATTTGCGAAAAATTTGAAATTTGTAGATGCCAAAATTAGATGATCTATGGTTCTTAGTATTTAGACTGTAAACCTGACTATGAAATAATGTGGGAATTATTTATGGGAAGTGCGGTATTTCGATTTGAGCTTTAATCATTTATCAAAATATCAATCGTCGATTATAGGGGCGCCTGGGCGATGTCTTCACCCAATTTAAACGCCGCTTTATTCAAAATTACCTAGCCTTTCACAATTGACTAAGAATCTCATGAATAGAGATAAATAAATTTTTGGGTAATTTTATGGCAAAACCCCGGAAGTGGTTTCCCTTGGTAAATTAGAGAAAAAATAATATTTTTTATGTCAGAATTAGCTGGTTTATGGTTTGTAAACCAGTAAACTATCAACTCGACATATAACCGTACGAAATCTAATGCGACACACATTTAATTCGAAAAATGAATTAATCGACAAAATATAAAATCTACTTGAATAAACCGACCGCGCACGAGCGCATGCAAAAGTAGGCCGTACCATAGACCGGCATTGATCACACGTCACACTGTTGAAAATAAATAAATAAATAAAACGAGTAGTGTACAATTAATTAATACCCGATTTACGTTCAGTGTTGACCACCTACGCCGCTGTATATCGGAAAACCACCATTGTGAAAGGGTATATAAAACCGCGTAGTGGATTCATTTTTTAAACATTAAATTTTTTTTTATCGAAAGTAAAATTTTGCTACGAACATAGGGACCACTCTGCATTCCATCGGGGGACAATAATTAAAAATACGAATAAAATCGTGTGAGTGCAGTCTCCACCACACCAACCTGGACGAAAAATAAAATCGTGTGACGTCAGTTGCCACCGCACCAACGAGGGTATGTAAATTGTGTGGGCGCCATAAGCCGCCACACAAACGGTGGATTTTTTTTTGTGTGTGTACCACAAGCCGCCGCACCAACGTGGGACAATTGTGCAGGCACCAAAGCCGCCGCACCGACGAGGGAGAATCGGTTAAGCGCAGACACAGCCGTCGCCCCAATTAACGGATATTTTAAGATAAAAAATATAACAAAATTGTAGATATAACATTTAAGTTTTTTTTTATATATTTTTTTCTCTTAAATTAACTTAACGTAGAATCAACATTTTTTACTAACCATTTCATTGTACATATTTTCACCCGCCCCATTCGATTTCGATATTTTTTCACAAAGTCACTAGGATTATTTTCGTTGTGGTTTACTACAGCTTCACCAGTGTAGATATTTTTTTCATTCTCATTCATTCTGAATTTTTTCACCGTTTATATTCTGCAACTCTTATATTCTGCAACGCTTTTCACCGTTTATATTCTGACTTACTTTCGGAGGTATTCCGCCCAAAGATCGTTAAGCCAGGGAGTACCAACCCCCACGTCCCATCATACAAGGTAACCATTCCTATATTTTTAAATACATTTTCGAAATATTTTTTTTTAATTTTTCTTATAACGAAAATTACGGTCTCCGAATAAAAATTTACGTTAGCTTGACCGGTAGAGTGAACACAAGTAAATCGAGACAGTAAAACTACAAGCCAGTCTAAATGACGCGAACGGCACGATATCGGACGACGAACGTAACGATAACAAAATGAAGACCGACCAACGAGACGACGCTAACGAGGTCGCGATCATGGGGAAGCACAAGCTGCAATCAATATGGACCGCGAACGTACGAGGATGGTTCCAACAAGCAGAGCTTCACTTCGAGCTATATCGCATTAAAAGCGATAGAACTAAATATTTAGAAGTCATGTCAGCGGTAGCCCAGGAGATACTCGACACAACAGCATCGGACCTCTTAACAAACGTGCCTAACGAAGGACAATACGAATATATCAAACGGACGTTGATAGAACGAAATGTTTCGACGTTTAAAACACCTGGCGGGAAACAATTTTACTGGCAAAACCGGAGGGAGTGGAAACAGACAGATTAGCGAAAAGGCGGACAAGATGTATGAGGTGCAAAATTTACCGAAAGCCTCCATCGCAGCATTTCAATCGAATCGAGCATATAGGCCACCCTTAACCGGACAAACGAATACCGACCAACAGCTGACACCGTCAACATCCACTGCTTCACAACCACTCGAAGACCGAAATAACTAACTCGACACAATAATACGAGAAATGTCATTCCGGAACCGCAGTTGGGTGCCCAACCAAAATAATCGGTTTGCAACGCAACAATCAAGGCCACGATCACGACCTCGCTCACGTTCAAGGCCACGATCACGACCTCGCGAACGTTGAAATACTAGGCGTATGCTGGTAAACGTTGAAGTACTAGGCGTATGCTGGTATCATGCGAATTACGATGAACCCCGCAAATATCGCCCGCCTTGTAAATCACAAGACGACAAAACAAAAAAATGAGCTGATGTAAATTGTCCGATCATTGGCACCGATTTTCTCGGTAAATTCGCTCTCTTATTAGTAGACGTTAAGCAAAACGGCTGATTGATTCAGCGACTCAGTTGTCAATCAATGCCGGTCGGCTACTAAAGAAGTTTCCTTCCCTAACAGCCAAACCCAAACTACAATTTACTCGTCAAACATTCCGTGGTTCATCATATCAGGTCATTCACCTGTATCTCGACCACGAAGACTAGATCCGATTCATCATAAAGCTGCGTATATCGAATTCCAACATATGGTGGAATTAGGGATTTGATGCGCATCGGCATCGCCCGTCTCTTGCCCTCTTTACATGGTACGAAATAAAGATAACGACTGGAGGCGATGTGGAGACTACCACCGACTCAATTCCGTAACGATACCGGATCGTTACCCAATACCACACATCCAAAAATTTTCGATGAATTTACATGGAGGTACGAAATTTTCCAAAATCGATCTCGTTCGAGCCTATCATTTAATTCCCGTGGCACCCGAGGATGTACATAAAACGGCAATTACGACTCGATTTGGCCTTTACGAATTTACACGTATGCTATTTGGTTTAAGAAACGTCGCTCAAATGTTTCAGCGATTTATCAACGAAGTCACGCGCGATCTAGACTTCGTTTTCACATCGACGACATGGCCTTGTGGCATCGAAAAATGAGGAACAACATCAAGAGTTCTAACTGCGTTTTTGGTTCGAACTCTTTCGAATTCTTCAGCCATTTGATCACGCCGAATGGAATTATGCCATCAAAAGAACGAATTTATGCAATTACGGAATTCCCACCCCCAACCACGATCAAACGTATTCAGCAATTTATCGGCATGGTAAATTATTACCGACGAATGCCAAGAAGCATTTACGAAATTAAAAACGGATTTGGGTACAGTCACGTTATTGACACATCCGCTGGACAACGCAAAGTTCAGTATTACGATAGATGCATCGAACACTGCTGTCGGAGCAGTGTTACAGCAAAACAGTAACGACTGTTGGGAGCCATTGAGATTTTTTTTGAAAAAAAAAACTCACGAATACCGAACGAAAGTATTCTGTATTCGATAGGGAATTACTCGTGATCTATCTTTCGATTAAGCATTTTAGATATTTCGTTGAAGGTCGGAACTTCACCATTTCCACCGACCATAAACCTCTGACTAGAGCGATTCAGTCTAAAATTTAACCTAATCCACGACAAGCAAGGCATTTGGATTACATCAGTCAATTAACCACGGGTATTCGACATGTGAACGGTAAAGATAACATTGTCGCGGATATGTTATCCCGCACGATTGACAACAAAACGGCAATATCGAACGAACGAACAACAATCGAATCAGCCGAAACGGATTCGACTATCATAAACTCGATCGAAAGTTCAACGACATACAAGGGCGCTGATTGGACGATTCGAAACTCCACCAGGTTCATTCGAACATATCCATTTGGATATAGTTGGTCCGCTTCCACTCGATGGCCCGAAGCTTGTTCGATGACCGATATGTCTGCAAACACCATTGCCAAAACATTCGTAAGCAATACATATCTCGAATCGGCGTTCCGCAAACGATAACAACCGACCAAATGACGCAATTCGAATCCAAATTGTTTGTCGAATTAACGAAACTCCTTGGTTCTAATCGAATACGCACGACTGCATATCATCCGCAAGCAAATGGCATGGTCGAACGCTTTCGCTGACAGCTCAAAGCTGCTCTCAAGATCCGAGAAAACGCGATTCACTGGAGCTCCGAAATTCCCATCATATTACTTGGAATTCAAGCTCCGGTTACAGAAGATCTAAAGTGCTCACCAGCCGAAATGGTCTACGGACAAACACTTAAACTACCTGATGAGTTCTTTCCCGAAAATTTTCTTTCTCCTCCAATTTCAACAGACACAGTCGTCGATCAATTACGCACAACTATGTAAAATCTTATGGCCACGAATACTCGACAAACACGACAACACGATATTTTTGTCCCGAAATCACTCGATAATTGCGATTACGTTTTCAAACGAACGGATAAGATCCGCACCGAACTACAACCCCCATAAGAAGGCCCATATAAAGACATTCGACGGCTACGTAGATTTTTTGTCATCTCGATTAACAATAAAGAGCAATCAGTATCTATCGATCGTTTAACACCGGCCTACGGAATACTTTGCTCTGCAGAACGAAGTCCTGCATTGAGAACACGAAAATCCGTACGAATCATGGCCTCAACAATTCGCTCCTATGCTTTAATCGTTTTTCAAACTAGGAGGGGGATACTGTAGCAACTCAATTATCAGAGAAACAATTGATTCTACAACACATAATGCGACAGTTAATTCGAAAAATTATTTAATCGACATAAATATAAAATCTGCTTGCATAAATCGACCGCGCACGAGAGCATGCAAAAGTAGGCAGTATGATAGACTGGCATTGATCACACGACACACTGTTGACAAATGACAACATAAAAAAACGAAAACGAAAATAAAAAATTAAGAGAAAAAATCTCTCACATACATTACAAGCTGTCATCACTCATGGGTGGTGAACACAACACGCGCGCGAATAAACCTTATTATTATAAAACTTAGTTTTAATAAATGCGGTGGAAATATGGCAACCCGAAAATTATGCGCAACACAATTTAACACACTCACAAAAGTGCGACAAACAATTGTTAGAAATGAATTTAGAGAAGAAGAATTGTACTACAAACAATTGTACACAGAAACAATTGTGCACAGAACTATTCATCGAAAAATCAAATATGCAAAAGAAAGAAATAATTCATCGAAAAGACTCGTAATGCATATTAAAAAATATTGATCAATTTTCTCTAATTGTTCAATTTTGTGACATACGGAAAACAAACCAGGACAATTTCAGGTGAAAAAAATTGTATCGTTATTAAGCAGAATTTGAAGCGAATTATTGTGATGAGGAGCTTCATTTATTTAAATCAAATTGAATTGTTATAAATCGAACATCTCGGGCAACTAGTGTGTTGGATTTATGTTTATTTTTGAAATTCTGAACCAATTACACACTAAATGTCGCAAAAAATTGAAAACCTGTGTTAAATTTCTATAAATTCAACTTATCTGGCACGCAATGGTTCGATCGCCCATTTTTAAAAAATCAGTGTAAATTCCAGGTAATTTACATAAATTTGTAATTTAACATAGATATGCAATAACTCTTTTTCTATCGAGAACAGAAAGCCGCTTGACGATTTCTTGAGTAGGAGCTGAGATATGAATATTCTCGCCAAGTGATGCTCCAAAATCGACAAATACGCTTGAACAAAATATTACCCAAGCAAATAACCATTTTTTTTATAAGCCCAATCGTCATGAAAATCCACATGAATAATCTCTAGACTATGCTGAGTAATTACGTAGAACTTTATTTTGGCCTAAAATCATGGGAAACAGGCCAAATCTGAGCCAAAAGTTAAAGCATATTAGTTATAATGAAATCAGGAAAACCAACTGCCGAAGATGGATCACTCTTCACCATGACAATGCGAGCTCTCACACATCGGCTCAAACAACTGCATTTTTAGCACTCAAAACATCGATTTGATGAGTCATCCGACGTATAGTCCTGACTTGTCACCAAATGACTTCTTTTTATTCCCGTACGTAAAAAACAAACTGAGAGGTCAACGTATTTCGACACCAGCAGGTCGATTCTGACTTTTCCTATAGGAAAAGGAATTGGGAAAACTATTTTCATAGTATTTTTGTCAAAAATTTCATTTTCTGGCCTACTGAGAAATCATGTTTGATCTAAAATTTTATAATTTAGGAATTATTTTTTCCGTAACGAAATTGGATAGGAAAAATATTCCCAATTTAATTTTGTTTTTGAAAACTATTTACCATAGTATGTCAGAAAAAAAAATTTTGTGACCAAAATACTATGAAAATAGTTTTCCTAATTCCTTTTCCTATAGGAAAAGCCAGAATCGACCTGCTGAAGAAGCGGTTGCTGCGTTCAGAATGCATGTTTTGGAGATACCTCAATCAGAGTGGAAAAAGTGCTTCGACAATTCGTTCAAACGCATGCAAAATTGTATAGATCTTCATGGGAAATATTTTGAAAAACAATAAATCGATTTTCGATGATTAATATTTGTTTTTGTTCTCTAATCTCGAAATGTCCTTTCGTCATCTCGCTTTTTTGACATCTCACTAAGTTTTTGAGTGGTGAGATAACACGTTCGTGTAAATGATTGCTGTATCGGACGTGCTTTAAAACTGAAAAATGGAAACAACTTTATTTTTTAAGGAATAACTCGACATATTTTTCAATTCTTAACAATTCATTCCTTTCCGCAAAGAAATATCATTGCAATTACAAAAGTTATCATATGTGTGTTTCTCAGTGTGTAATAAATTTTAGAATCAGATTTTCAGATTTTGCTTCTAAAGAAATGGCACATTATCCCATAATCAGCCAATTTTTTGCAAGCTTTTCGTGTTTTCACATTTTTTTCATCTAATTCATGCTTGATTCAAATAAATAATACACTTCAACTTAATAATCTTTTTCAAAATCTACTCAACATCGATATAATTTTATTTTGATGAATAATTGTAAAATCTTCATTTAGGAAATCTTATGTAAGTACTGATTTTCAACAGGAACTTTTATATGAAAAATTTTGTTTCGATGAATTGTGTTTTCGATGAATTGTTTTTTTCAAAATTGTTTTCATGCACATTTGGTTATTGTAAAATTGTAGTTTTCATATTTGTTTTTCGATGAATTGTTTGTCGCATAATTGATTATCGCAGAATTTTCGGGGAATCGAAAATATACATCGGTACAATATACAGTGACTCTCATAATTGATCACGATTTTATAACATGCTAATATTTCATTATACTAAAATTAAACTAAAAGTATTTTTCAAATTTCTTTTTCTAATTCAACTCTTTATTTAATAATTTGTTTAAAAAATAAAAAAACAATTCATTTTTACATCACATATGTAAATAATTAATTAAAAATATATTTCATGGGAGTGATTAATTTTGTGACCAGCCTATAATCTTAATTTAATATTTGGTATTCACGATTTCCAACAAAGAAGCTGACATCTGGTGAACAAAATGTGAATCATAGTTTGCTATGAAGTAAGGGGGATTAGAACTGTCATAACAATGGATTTGACAATTCTCGTCCCCCTTGTAGACGTAGAAACCAACGCTATCCACAGTCGATAAAAATCGACAATAGCCTCCTTTGCTTTTCAAAACGCATTAATTTTATTGAGCATGCTTTCTACCAGCTTTCTGGTTGTTTCGGCTTAAATGCCTCGCCATTTTAACTGAACTCTATTGCAAAGATCGTCTATAGTAGGCACTGTGTCTGAAAAATCCGCAAGAGATCTCTTAAGTTCGCCCCAGAGATGCTTTAGGTCGGGGGATTGAGGTGGCCACTCAAACATTACTAATCCTTTATCCTCGAGCTATTTTTTCTTAATTTTAGCGGTATATATGCTTGGGAACGTAATCTTTATTAAAAACAACGTCACTTACGTTATACTGCCATTTATTCACGCTTTCAAGAAGATTTTCTACCAAAATTTGTATGTAGGAGGCGAACGTCATTCTACCCTCGAGTTTTTTATCTGGCCAATACCATGAGCCATCATGCACTTCCATACCATTATGGAGCCACCTCCAAATTTCATTGTTTCATTTACATTATGTGGTAATTTCTAAGTCGAACCGAACCTGCAAGGTGTATAAACTGTAAAGGACAACACCCAGCCAACTATAGAGGATGCGAAGTAGCGGTACAACTGCAAAGGTTAAGAAATAAAACACGCCAATCGACTCAAAACAGTAATGTTAGAAGAGAAAGGATTCCAACTACAACTAGAGCGCCGACTCAAAGAGAGCCCATAGGGCCAGAGAGGAGATCCTACTCTCAGATAACGCAACAAAATACTATTGAAGAAAATCCACTAGAAAGGATATTTCGAAGTATAGAAACGATAAATGCACGCCTAGCAAAACAAGAACGTGGTCTAGAAGCTATATATAAGCGGCTGGATAGACAAGAAGCTACCAATGAGCTTACATCAATGCTATACTAATCAAATGAATAGATCATTTAGAATTGTTATTTGGAACGCGAATGGATTACCACAGCATGTTCCAGAACTAGAAATTTTTCTAAACTTAGAAAAAATAGATATATGTCTTGTCTCGGAAACTCATTTAACAGAAACTTCATTTATTAAAATACGTAACTATCAATGCTACCATGCTATTCATCCAGGAGGAAACGCTAGAGGCGGATCTACCGTAATTGTTAAAAATAATATTAAACATTACGAAGTGCCCGGCATTGAGGAAGAAATTATGCAGATTAAAACCATAATAGTTGAATCAATATATAATAGGGAACTCAGTATCTCCTCTATTTACTGTCCCCCACGCCATCAATTAAAAAAAGAAGACTACAGTCGACTTTTTAAATCACTAGGATCAAATTTTATCATAAGAACATAAACAACACCTATTGGGGATCTAGACTTACAACCTCTAAAGGGAAAGAGTTATTTAATGCAGCTCGCGAGAACAACTGTGAATTCCTCTCTGGCGATAAACCAACATATTGGCCTGCTGACATACATAAAATTCCAGATCTTCTTGACTTCTTTGTAACAAAAGGAGTTTTAGAGGACTACACATGCATTGAAAATAGTGAAGGACTATCATCTGACCACTCACCTGTGATCTTGACACTGAGTACAATGATAATAAAAAAAGATAATTCACCCAAGTTAACAAACAATAAAACCAATTGGGATCTATTTAAGAAATTAGTAGAAGATCGAACAAATCTCGGCGAACCAATTAGAACGAAGGTGCAGTTGGAAGATCAACTAGAAATATTTAATAACATCATCCAACAAGCGGCTTGGGAAAGTTCACCGATTTCTCATACCAACGCTATAATGAAACATAACTATCCTCTTGAAGTCAGAGAGCTACTTAGGGAGAAACGGAAAGCTCGCAAAATCTGGCAGCACTCTCGTGCACCGCAACACAAAACTATTCTAAATTTTTTGTGCAACAAATTAAAACAACTAATAAAAGAAATAAAGAACGAAAGCATAACTAAGCGACTACGAGGTCTTTCTGAATTAAAGGATGACGATTACTCGCTTTGGAAAGCAACGAAGGGACTAAAAAGATCCAAAATGCATGTGCCGCCTATCAAATGCGATGACGGTTCATGGGCTAAAAGTGACAAACAGAAAGTCTCTCTATTTGCTGCTTATTTAGAAGAGACTTTTCAACCGTTGCCGAGGCAAACAGCAAATGAAAATACAACAGTCGTAAACAAAGCAGATGATCTTGACATAAGGCTTGTGACTTTATTGGAGCTTAAAACTGAAATCAATAGTAACTTAAGTATCAGAAAAGCTCCAGGTTATGATTTAATAACTGGGCAAATTGTGAAAGCCATTCCCGAGAAAGGTTTGCGTAAATTAAATCAAATAATTAATGCAGCTTTCAGATTGAAATATGTTCCACGACAATGGAAGGTGGCCGAAGTA
Organism: Nephrotoma flavescens; assembly: GCA_932526605.1. Lineage (NCBI taxonomy): Eukaryota > Metazoa > Arthropoda > Insecta > Diptera > Tipulidae > Nephrotoma > Nephrotoma flavescens. The sequence continues at coordinate 249,620,572 of OW052220.1, read as the reverse complement.
ATAATGATTCCTAAACCAGGCAAACCAGGAAACGATAAAAAATCATATAGACCGATATCACTACTTCCAATCATATCAAAAATATTTGAAAAACTGTTGCTGAAAAGACTCAAACCTATAATAGAAGAGAGATGCCTAATTCCACCACACCAATTTGGGTTTAGAGAAAACCACTCTACAGTTGAACAAGTTCACAGAATAACGGATGTCATTGAGGATGCACTCGAGAATAAGAAAATATGCTCCAGTCAGTATTTTCTTAGATGTAGCTCAAGCTTTCGACAAAGTTTGGCACCAAGGGCTTGAATTTAAACTGCATCGAGACCTGCCTAAGCAATTTTATCAAATTCTTAAATCGTACATAGCTGATCGACACTTTAGAGTCAAATTTGAAAATGAGTACTCTGAAATAAAAAGAATATCAGCAGGTATACCACAAGGTAGCGTACTTGGACCTATTCTGTTTATTCTTTACACGAGAGACTTACCGAATATTGAAGGTACCACAGTAGCAACATTTGCAGACGATACAGCTATTCTAGCAGTTGGAAAAGATATTTCGGAAGCAACAAGCAAACTTCAAAGTGCAGTTAACACGGTGAGCAACTGGACTAAAAAATGGCGCATCTCATTAAATGAAGCCAAATCAGTACACGTCAACTTTACAAATCAAAATGTAAACTGTATTCCCGTGGTTCTCAACTCAAACCAAATTCCATATGCAAATACAGCTAAATACCTTGGCATGACCCTCGATGCTAAGCTAAGATGGAAAGAACACATCAAGAAGAAAAAAGAAGAGTTAAACATCAAATATAGAAAAATGTACTGGCTCATGGGTAGAAACTCTGAGCTCTCAATACACAACAAATTGCTTCTATACAGGCAAATGCTAAAACCAGTATGGACCTATGGTATCCAGCTTTGGGGTTGTGCCAAGAAAACCAATGTACAAATGATACAATGCTTCCAAAATAAAGTGCTACGAGGGATTGTGAACGCCCCATGGTACATTAGGAATGACAACATCCATAGAGACCTGAAGATGGAATACGTCACCGATGAAATAAAGAATCATGCAAGGAAACACGTACAGCGCTTATCTCTACACGAAAATGCAGATATCCGTCGTATGTTGGACACCACTAACGGCGTGAGGAGACTCCAAAGGCAGAAACCTCTGGAGCTGGGCAGTTTGGTTTAGAAGAAAGTATTATAAAATGAGTAACCAAAATAGGTTACTCATCTTAACCCGAGAACTTAATTTAAGAAAGATAAATTACTAGATGATCTCTGAATCAGTTGTAATATTGTATAAATAAATAAATAAATTTATTAAATAAAAAAAAAAAAAAAAAAAAAAAAAAAAAAAAAAATTATGTGGTAATAAGATAACTCCAGGTGTCCGCCAAATCCACTTTCGACCGTCGGAACCAAATCGGTTAATTTTGGAGTCATCTAACCATATTGCTTTAGCCCATTGAGAAACCGTCAAGTTTTTTTTATTTTTTTGCAAAATTGGGCCGAAGTTGAATTTTAAGATAAAAAACAACACTTAGTAAATTTACGAAAAACTTGAAATTTTTTATGCCAGAATTAGATGGCTTATGGTTTCTAGTGTTTAGACTATCATTCTGATTAAGAAATAATTTGGAAATTATTTATGGGAAGTGCGGTATTTCGATTTGATCTTTGATCATTTATCAAAATTTCAATCGTCGATTATAGAAGAATTGGGCAATGTATTCATCCAATTTGAATGCCGCTTTATTAAAACTTACCTAACCTTTTACAATTGACTTAGAATTCTATGAATTGAGATTAATAAATTTTTGGGTAATTTTATGGCAACAAACAGCAAGAGGGACCCCTTAGTAAATTTGCGAAAAATTTGAATTTTTTTAAAGCCAGAATTAGGTGGCTTATAGTTCCTAGTGCTTAGACTTTCATTCTCACTAAGAAATAATGTGGATATTATTTATGAGAAGTGCGATATTTCGATTTGAATTTTGATAATTTACCATTGTACCCTTTGGTAAATTTGCGAAAAAATTGAAATTTTTTTATGCCAGAATTAGAGCATGCCCTGTTTTATAAAACCTTAAGATTTCTAAAAAATTTTTATAAATCATTAAAAATATTAGGACGAAAAGCACAAACTGATTAAAATTTGAAAACTGTACAATATTCAACCTACCTTCAATTGCTTCATTTGATTCGCCTGCGAGTTTTTCAACACTTTCTCGGCTGCTGCATAAATAATCTCATGGTATCTTTCCTGTATATCCCGATAGGCAAGCGAATGATCACGACATACGGCTAACAGCCGTTCTGACTGGCTGCGTGTTATACCCGGTTTATCTGAAGTCGCCTCTCCAATCGTTGGATCTTCGACATCGGTTAAACATGGTGGGATTTCGGTTGGAACGTCCCTGTAAAATCAGCCAGAATTATTTATAAGTTCTTGTAAAAATTCATGCAAAATGCTACATACATTGTTTTACTGCTTAGCCGCTTAATCAATCGATTACCCATACAAAACGTTGGTATCCGTATACCATCCGAAACATCATTTTTCGATGAGGAGACTCGTATCTTTTCTTTATCATGTTTCTTCCGCAGAGATTCCAATTTCTTTTCCATTTCCTGCCGCTTTTCTTTAATTAATTTATGTTCCAGTATTTTATCTAGCGTATCAGCCAAAATCTCATGCGCATCGATCGCATCCATTTGTTGCTGCCTTGTTTGTACCACTGACGATTGATCAATCGACTGTTGTGTCTGTATCGAATTACCTGTAGCACCCGTTGTAGCACTTGTCGCTTCGTGCTCATTCGTCGAATTATGATCCACTTGATTCTGTGATGAGCCAACGAGGCTGCTAGACCGATTTTTTGGACTACTCGTATGCGTTTCAATTCCTGATTTAAGGTCTCGTTTTGAACCTAAAGAGACAAGTACATCTGAGATGTTGTAATATCGTTCAACACAATACACGAGATATACACGTATAGCGCAACAACGACGATATAAATAAGAAGAAAGATTTAAAATAAAAATTATTAATCGATGGCAACGCAAAAATGTAAATCAAGGGCAAAAAAGGACAGAGATTTCTATAATAAGGATATGGTAAAACAAAATATTCAATTAGTAAATTGCACGCCCAACACCATCATTGATTAGTTTCGTTTGTGTGTATTATGATCACCCTCCCAACATTAATTTTTTGCCTACGAGGATATTACATATGTATGCGGGTCTAGTATGTATCCTTCTTAAATAAAAAAATAAAATAATGACAAGGATATCAATTTAATTAAATATTCAAACATGGCACACAAAAAAGCGTTCATAGTTGTTACGTATATATGTCCATAAAAATTAGGATATCTGAAATTATCTTACAAGTATTTGATGCATCCTCGTACGTTGTTGGTTCCATGTCTAGTGTGAGTACGGCCAGTTGTTCTGCACGTTTTTCTAATTCGCTTTGATATTTAATTGGATTTGCAAGCGCCTCCGCAAAATCGGATAGGCCGTCAGGAACGTAATCCTATATACATAAATAACAAAAAATTTATTACAATAAATTATAGTGAGGGTAAATTTGCACTTTTGCTCGCTCACCTTAACGACGATACATAAAAATAGTGTGGCCACAGGAATTGGTTGACCAATTTCATTGCGTAACGTTAAGTGCCGATAGCCTGGACATAAACCAATTACAGGTAATACACGATGGCCAATAAATCGGCCACCCTCTTCATATGCTGCAATACGTAAGCTTGCCAATTCAGGTAATACCACCTATGAAAAAAAAATAATTATAAATTAAACGATTTTTTATTTGCTATTCGTTTACTTCGATAGTAACTTCGATTTACGATATTGTTATCTTTGGGCGTGTACAACGTCTTACAATAGGCCCGTTTTTTATTGTATCCGAGATATCAGATAAATCAGAGAGATAATATAGATAATCTGAAAAATCGGATAATATTTTATCTGAAAAGGCCTTTTGCCGAGTTTTATACACTGTACTGAAAATATGTATTTTGGGTATCTACTATACGAAAAAAATAAGCAATTAGCGTATTATTAATTTACAACTAATTTAAAAAACATAAGATAAGAATAATTACAAATTAATTTATTAATTACCATTTTTCATAGTGTCCGCTATCTTTTCTGTCAAAATATTTCAAATATATTTTTTCTTTGAATTATAAAATAAAAAAACGGAAAAGGCTTTCTTTTAATCTCTCTGATTTCTCCGATATAATAAAAAGCAGGCCAAATGTGACATCACTTTCAAAACATTTCTATAAAATTAAGTAAATTGACCGAATTAAAAGTCTCCCAACAGGCTTTTAAAGGTATCACTGCGGCTTGAATTAGGTTTAAAGTATAATATTGAAGAATTTGGTTAAGGCAACTGAGTGGATTTTGAACCAAAACAAGTTATGTCAGTTGTTTCCCTTGGAAAAGTAGGGAACTATCTTTTTTTAACGATGCTTTATACCCCATTTACATGCGACCAACATTTTTCTTCTGCAAAATAGAAGAGATATAACATTGACTTTTTGCACATGAGATGCAAGCAAAAAAATTTGCCAACAAAATTTTGCAGAAGATTTTAAAGCCACTACACCGCCAAAACGACTATGAAATGTTGCGACGACTATGAAATATATTTGATCCGAGTATTTTTATGCCAACAATTTTAAAATTAACAAAAAGAAATATTTCGTAAGAAAGACCGTATAATTTACGGCAAATTTGGCGAAAAGGCTTTTTATTTAAATCATTTTGAGTTGGCGTAATTGAGACTTTTTCTCGTGGTTTTACTCGAAAACATTTAAAAATTTGAGACACGAGTCGTAAGTTATAAGTCATACCCCTAATGCTTACACCACCAGCCCAGGAAAAATGTATTGTGATGTAAACCCATATTAAAAAATTTTATCACATATTTATTTCAGCTAGTTCAGTATTATATCATAAGGCTGATTAAGTAAGAATTACGATATATGTCTGTAATTTATAAATGGGTTTGACTAAAACTACAACAAACAGTCACAATTACGATAAATCGTCATGCTTTAACTAAAAAAGCCTTTTGACTTCATTTGATGTAAATCGAAGTCGTAATGCAAACATGATCAACGACGTATCAAAAAAAGTATTGGTACGATACAGTGTGAACCCCACTGTTATACTTTATAATGAACTGAAGCACCAATCGCGCATATTTTGCGAGACGAGCGAACTAAATGACTACAGTAGCGGTCCCCGCACTCGTATAGTATAGCCTGAGGATAATTGTGCCGTACAGCCTGAGGATAATTGTGCATAAAGATTTTGGATTGTTAGCTTACTAGCTCCAATTGTCTCAGAAATTGAAGGCTAACGAACACCCACCTCGATATCGCTTCTCCCTTACAGCACCTCCAAATATATGACCAATCTGCCGAAAAATCATATTTCATAAGAAACGCTTTTGCATTTTGGCAGGTGTATTTAAGCAACAACATTCCGGAATTTGTGGTTCGGAAAGCACGCACACGTAATCATAGAGAAGCCAATGTATTTTTATCAAGTAATAGTTTGGTGTGGTTTGTCGAGTGACGGCATCATTCACTCATTTTTTTTTCAAAACAGTGCTGCTAAAACCGTTACAGCCAATACATCGAAATTTTTTTGTGGATTTAACTACGGAAATGTAAGTAGCACCAAGTAGCATCTAACTAAACCTTAAAGCTCGTTACGGAAAATACCTAGTTCACACTTTCATGTAGTTAGGCACCTTAATGTAAAACAAGTCGGTATTAACCGACATTTTGCGTGTCTTAACAACATTTCACTTATCCATCACATGTTGGACAGACGGCTACTTATCTCTTTTACTGTGTGAACCTGATTTTCGACAGCAAATAAATGCCTATGAAAGTTTGGGGCTTGTATATTGTGCTTCAATATCTACTAGATTTTTAAAATTATTTTTTTCCCCGATTTGTTTAACAAAATGAAAATAATTGTCCCCGACCAAAATAAAATGAAAATAATTGTCCACACTCTTTGACAAGACCTGCACTTGAGTTTTGCGTTAAGAGGCATTTGCTTGATTTTTGTTTGAAAATACAGTTTATAAATCAGCTTTTTGTGAATGGTTTGATTTACTTAGCAATCATGATTTACTATGCTAATACACTGGGAGTATCCAGTGAGGTCCCACCAATAGTAGGACGCACACATCTTTGATTTTATATAAAAATTAAAAATTTTGGGTTTCACGCGTTCTTGAACAAGCAAATGATTTTAGGCTCATTACGGTCTAAACAATTTACTTATTAAAAATATTGAGCTCCGCTCGTTCATGATCAAGCTTTAGGTCATTTAATTTAAAGCAGCAAGACCTAATTCGAAAAACTGACCAAAACCGATATTAAAACGCAAAACTACGTCAAAACCAATAATTTTAAGCTCATTATGGCCTCAAATGACCAATTACAAAATTTTAGGCATCACTCGTCCTTGACCAACCTCTAGTAGAAAATCGGACCAAAACCGAAAATATTACGCCAAATTAAACGAAATTTGGTCTACGAACTAAAGCAAAATTCTAAAAGAAGCATTGATTGATACAAAGCATGATTGGAAGTGCGGAGATTCACACAGGACTCATTATACAGAAACGTTTAGACCTGTGGTCAATTTTACATTGATTTGGACAATTCTGGCGCTGGCGGTATCAAAACGAATGAGATTTAAGCAATTCGACATAAAGACAGCCTTTCTAAACGGTGAATTTGGAGGAGAAATATGAATCTTATATGAATCAAGTGGCCGGATATGACAATGGCAGCAGACGAGTATGCAATCAAAGTTCAAAGTTTACGTCATTCATTAAAAAATTAGATTTTGTGGCCAGTGAAATGGATCCATGTATTTCAGTGCGTGTAATGGGAAAAATGAAATGATGATACTTGCGATTTGTGTCGAAGATGCTTTGATTGGAACGGAGAGAGAAGACGCAATTATACGCATAAGAACCGTATAAAAACCACATTTTTGAAATTAAAGAGCCTAAAAAGCCTTTTTCAGGATTGACGTTTCACGAAAAATGGTTATACAAAACAATCTTATTATTTATTAGAATATACTACCATCTTTATTCAAAGATTGAAACCGTCGACATACAATGACGACATATAGCGAAATATTTAAAGCAATGAACCGTTAGTATCTAGGTGCACTGCTATCATCCAGAATAACCTAAAATTTCAAATTGTCTATTAATTCTTTAGCTAAATTGAAAAAAATAATTTAAATAATTTAATTAGAGAATTAATAGAAAATTTTAAATTTTAGGATACTTTGTGTGATATCCTTGATCCATTTGTGTGATATCCTTGATCCACTCGAATAAAACCATTTTTTAATAAAATTCCACTAAACAATTATATTTTGTAAATACATTGCACTGAGTGTAGTGCGTAAATGTAGAATTAAATAGATTTTTATTTGGTTTTAAATTAAAGTAACATTAAAAAAAGCCTTTTGAAGTGTTTCGCGCGACTCTTACAGTTTCGTGCAATGCGTAGAGTTTATAAAGGCTTTAAGTGGCTGCCGGTTGGTTAACGGTATCATGAACTCTCGATGTGCAATTACCATCTAGGAGTGCCATTAGTTTTCGGACAATTTGCTAGTGGAGAATCATAATAAAATTTTCTTTTCTTAATTTATTAATTGGGCCTGGTAACGTTCAGGTGTAACAGTTTGACCAGGTTCCAGAATCTCGAACTAACTAACTCCTTTCCACTCTCACCAGACACACACGGTGGGACACATCCACGGTTTTCTGGGTTTAGGAGTATCTGTTTTCAGTTTATGAGGAACTCATTTTCCTTCCTTCTGCATGTTTGTTATGCAAGCCCTTTTTGAGTTTGACATGGATGGACGTGGATCGTCCTCAAGACTAAAATTACGAAATCTTGCAAACCACTTTTTTTATTCTTGTGTGATTCACAGAATGTTCACTCAAAGTTGAATTAATCAATTCCAGAACAGCATTTTTTTATTTGAAAAAAAACAATAGAATGCAATTATCCTTATAAATCCTTTAAGTGTACTTCAATCGTTAGCTATATCCTTAAAACAGATGTGAAAGAAAATGTATCTAGTTGGTATGATCATGATCATGATAATTATAAAATCGCCTAAGCATGTGAGTATCTTCTGCTGGATTACCTTCCGGAAAACTTGGTCTATATGAATCTCTGTGTCTGGTTTTATCGTCTTCTTTGGGCTATATCAAAAATATTTTCCCTCATTTCAATTGTTAAGTGAATGTTGGTTTGATAACATCGGATGGTTTCGGATCGCTTTCACCTAACATGCAACATTGCGATTAAAATTTAATTTTGTGCTCTTCGGTTTTCTCTACAATTTGAACCCCAATTTTATGAAATGTGACAGCCCACAAATTTTTATAAAAACGACCTGAATAAAAAAAATCCTCGCACACCAAGATTTTCATCAGCATTTCATCAGGCCGGAATTTTTTCATAACTGCCAAGCACTAATTCTGTGATGGCGTATATTTACGTTGAGCTTTGTTCAATTTAGCAGACAAAAATGCAACGAGATGTTCCATATTATCATTACCATGTTTCTGGAACAAAACGCTACGTGCTAGCATCACACTGCAAATCGAATATTTTTTGAAGTCGGGATTGACAATGGCAGGTGTTGAAATCAGTGATTGTTTCAATTTGTCAAACGCATTCTAAGCTAGCTGGTTCCATCTGGGTTTCACACCTCTCAAAGCGTCTTATTTGTCAGAGATTTAAGATTGGATTACGTAGTTAGAATTTATATTTTATAATAATTGAAATAAAAATACTTAAAAGATTGGACCTTATACAACGCGCTCTATGTTAGGAAACAACTCAGCCAAAACGAGACCGCGTTCATACCTCGGTTAAATTAGTATTCTAACACCGCCTCTTAATTTAATAGAAGTATATAAAAAAACGAACTTGAAAAACTTAAATGATTCAAACGCTTAAAATTAAATTTAAATCTTTAAATGCTTGATAAACAAGGTTTTTCCAAGTGCCTTTGTCATAATGTCTGCCACTTGGTCTTCGGACGATGTTTGAATCATTTCATACTTCTTTGCTTGAACATAATCTCGTGTGAACATATATTTTACATCCAAATGCTTCATTCGTTTGTATTCACGTGCCTCCACAGCAATTTTGATGCACGATCTGTATTGGAATCGGTTCAGTGTAATTAATCTTCAGTTCAACCAATAATTTCTTTATCCATTCGCCCTCACTAAAAGCTTCAGAGAGCGCAATGTACTCAGCTTCAGTCGACGATTTACTAACAGTTGGCTGCTTGCGTGATGATCAACTGACTGTGTTTCCAAATAACTTGAACACTGGAGATGTGGATTTCGAATCATTTTTGCCCCACTGAACCACTGTGACCAACCAATATCTTTGCTTCGACGTCTTTCTTATAAACCATTTTCATGTTAATGGTGCCACGAATGGAACTCAAAATCCGTTTCGCGTAATTGAAATGAGTTTCGCTGAAACAATTTTGAAAACGTCTAAAATATCCCGTTGATGCACACAAATCTGGTCTGGTAGTCACACATGTGCATAAATTAAACTCCCAATCAATTCACGATATGGATGATTCGAACATTTTCCATTTTGACCCACATCAACATGTAAACCCTTTTCTATTGGTGTCGATTTAGGTTTATAATTTTGCATTCCAAACTTTTGCAAAACTTTCACCGAATATCTTGACTAACTCACCGTAATGGTGCCCTTTTCGATGTTTTGGTCAATCTGAATTCCCAAAAATGAGCTCGCTTTACCAACATCAGTCATATCAAATTCATTTGATAGAAATTTCTTCACAACTCCAATCATTTTGATATCTCGGCAAAATATCAATGTATCATCGACGTACAGTAGCACATAACATATGATTCCATTTTGCTCCTTCACATATAAACACTGATCTGATTGGCAGCGCTTGAATTCGAATCATGAAATTATTGAACTTCTCGTTCCATGCACGCGATGCTTGTTTCAGTCCATAAAGTGCTTTGTTTAATTTACACACTTTATCACCTTGATCAAAATCCTCTGGAAGTCACATATAAATGTCTTCGTTCAAATCACCGTTCAAAAATGCACACTTAACGTCCATCTGATGAATATGCATATCATAACGTTTGGCAATATTGACAGCATATTTTCAATGAAACTAATTTTGCCACTGGTGCATATGTCTCATCATAATCGAATCCTAGTTTTAGAGTAAAACCACGTGCTACCAATCTTACTTTGTACGTATCAGTTGACCATCAGCTTTTCTTTTCAATTTAAACACCCATTTGTTATGGCACTTCTATCTTTTGGTAAATCGCAAACAGTCCAAGTTTTGTTGTCAATTAAAGACTGATACTCACTATCGATCGTCGTTTTCCATTCTGGCCAATCAATCCGACTCAATTTCGAATTGTCCTGTCATTGTTGCCAATACAATCTGAACTTGTACTGTTGATATTTTCTTGGTCGTCATCTGGGTCATCTAAATTGACGCCATGGAACTGCTGCATGCCGTTACCAGCACAATCCATATTAATGCTATGGATTTCTCGATTTTCATTGCTGTCTGACTGCATATCATTACGTTTATCGAATGACTGGTTACTTGCATCACCAAATACAATCGTTCATTGTATCATTCATACCTCAATCACACGAACTGTCGATGACTCGTTGAAAGTTACACTTCGACCCATTATTTGCTGTTGTTGTTCTATATCCCATAGACGATATGTACCATATGATGAACTATATCCCAGCATACATTTCGATGATTTTGCCTGTAATTTGGTACGATTATTCGATGGAATATGATTGTAACATTCACAACCAAAAATACAAAGATGTGACAAATTCGGTTTTTGACCAAACCAAATTTCAGCCGGAGTTTTCTCTTCAAAACGATTTCCAACTGCACTTGTCGATGATCGATTCTTTAAACAATTTGCAGTGATGATAGCCTCGTTCCAAAACTTTCCATCCAGTTCACTTGCCAAAATCATTGTTCTTGACTTTTCTTCAAGTGTTCGATTCAATCGTTCGGATATAGAATTCATTTCTGGATTATGCGGAGCAGTTAATGACATTTGAATACCTTTTTCATTGCCATAACTCTTAAATTCATTTGACGTGTATTCGCCGCCATTGTCAGCTCTTAGTTTGGCCACCTTTTTACCATGAAGTGCTTCAGCCATCGCAATGAACACTGGATGCTCTCGAAAAATCGTCCGAAAATGTCACAAATTATCTGGAACCAGCATATGCAGTCGTTTGCATCAGACCACATACGCCACTGTGAATCAACTCCAAAACGCGTGATGATCGAACATTTTTATTTTTCGGAAATAATGAACGTGTTTGTTTCCCAAGCACGCATGGTTTACACAGCTTCGTATTGTTGTCAACATTTACTTGGTTTAATCCATCAGCCATCTTACTTGTCAGTTTCTTCATATCATATGCATTCAAGTGACCCAATCTAAAATGCCACAAACTTCGAGAAATTTTATGCAAATTCATGTGACCTGTATAACCAGCTAACACATTGTTGTCCACATGGAATTGGACTTTATACAGATTTCCTTCGACTTGTCCAACGAATTCAATTATTCCATTGAATGACACAAATGCTTGGTCACCCTCAAACAATACCTTGTACCCCTTTTTAGTCAAAGCACGTATCGACATCAAGTTGCATTTCAAATCTTTCACCAATAAAACAGCCTTCATCACAGTAATCGATGTGTTACCATTCATTATAAAATGTTTTCACTGGAATATCGCCACGTTTATTCGCAAAAATACTTTGATTTTTCTTTGCAACGGTAATTTTCAACTCGTCGATTTCTTCTAGCTTACTAAAATACTTTTGTTCGTCAGACATATGTTGCGTTGCACCAGAATCCATTGTGAATTCAATTTTCGTTGTGTCATTTACGATGCCGTTATGACGCTTTGTTTGTGCAAATCTACAAACGCACACATTGTCGATATTTCTTCTTTTCCTTCGTTTGCTTTGTTAGCACTGGTCGAACCGTTGTTCCTTTCTTTCTTTTTATTAAGAAAACACTGAGACTTTTTGTGACCGGGTTTCGAACATTTAAAACAAATGATCTCCTTCAATTTTCCCTTTGACAAACCTGATTTACATGAATAATTTCTTATGCTTATTGTACTCATCCATCAAACGCGTTTTGACAAAATCCAAAGTTAACTTGTCTGTGTCGATTGTCTCCAATGCCGTCACAAAATTATCATAGCTCTTTGGTAATGTTAGTAACAAATGAATAATAACGACAATTTTTTCCATCTTAGCACGATGATCCACGATGCTATCACTCTCATGATATTTCATCATTAAAAGTTGTTTTCGCAACAAAACTTGACTTGCTACACTTTTTCTTTCGAAAATACTGCACAATGCATCATACATGTCTTTTGCATGTGATTTCTCTCTTACATATTCGAGCACTGACACGGTTTTTTTTCTTCCAATCTAATTTTTTCACGTTCCTTTGCTTCCACACCAGCTAAAATTTCATCCAGTCCTTCATTGATGTATTTTCTCACATCTCTTTCATCAAATAAAATTCCCACTCGATATTTCCAATTACTGAAATTTTTCCCATCAAACTGTGTTATTTTGCTGATGCTGTTGGTTGTACTTTCCGCCATTTTTTTTTATTTCAATTGACACACAAAAAAAATTCACCAAAACTCATCTTCTAAAAGGCATCTTTTAAAACGACGAACTCGAAATCCTTTACAAGTGATCCAGCATTATCATTCATTGGCACATTTTGCATCAGACGATTTCGTTGTTTCATATTGGGCATCATTCTGTGAATTTTGTGACATCGCAGTTATATCACCTACCTTATCATTATTTCCGTAATTGTAGTTTCCATTGTTAGAGGACACTGTGCACTCAGATTTATCATTACCCAGCAATTTACTTTATTTCAATAGCCAAAATTTTTTTTCTTTAACGACTTTTCCCATTTTATAGGCAGCATATGGATTCCTCATGTTTTGAGGCGATCCAAGAATCGACCCAATTTATGGCTTCTTCATAAAGAATGAAATGCTGCTCGGCCAGGCCATGAGTCACCGACCCGAGCAAGTGGTAGTCGGAAGGAGCAATGTCTGGAGAATACCGCTGGTGGAGTAGGACATCCTCTTGAAGTGCCTCCAAAGTTTCCTTCACGATTCTTGCCACATGTGGCTTGGCGTTTTCATGCTGAAAGATCATTTCAACCTTTGGGTTGTCGTAGTGGATTCACTTTTCATCCCCTGTCACGGATCGATGCAAAAAACCCTTCCTATTTTGTATGTGGAGCAGTTTTTCGCAAGTGAAAAAATGGCGTTCGCCATCTCTTAGCTTGAGTTCATACGGAACAAAATTTCCTTTTTTCTGCACCATACCCATGGTCTTAAGACGGGTTTGAATTGCTTGTTGAGTCACTACCAAAGTTTCAGAGGACACTGTGCACTCAGATTTATCATTACTCAGCAATTTGCTTTGTTTCAGTCGCCAAAACTTTTTTTTCTTTAACGACTTTTCCCATTTTTCAGGCAGCATACGGATTCTTCATGTTTTGAGGCGATCCAAGAATCGACCCAATTTATGGCTTCTTCGTAAACAGTGAAATGCTGCTCGGCCAGGCCATGAGTCACCGACCCGAACAAGTGGTAGTCGGAAGGAACAATGTCTAGTGAATACCGCTGGTGGAGTAGGACATCCTCTTGAAGTGCCTCCAAAGTTTCCTTCACGATTCTTGTCGCATGTGGCTTAGCGTTTTCATGCTGAACGATCATTTCAACCTTTGGGTTGTCGTAGTAGATTCACTTTTCGTTCCCCCGTCACGGTTCGATGCAAAAAACCCTTCCCATTTTGTATGTGGAGCAGTTTTTTGCAAGTGAAAAAATGGCGTTCGCCATCTCTTGGCTTGAGTTCATACGGAAAAAAATTTCCTTTTTTCTGCACCATACCCATGGTCTTAAGACGGGTTTGCATTGCTTGTTGAGTCACTCCCAAAGTTTCAGGGAGTAAGGAGATTCATGCATGAATCTTGGTCTAATAACGTCTTCAACTCAGCAACTTCAAACTTTACTGGTCTCCCTTCGCGTTCTTTGTCATTGGTGTCAAAATTGCCACTTTAAAAACGGCGGAACCAGTACTCAAATGTTTTTATTGATGGGGCATGTTTCTCATATGCTTCACACAGTGGACGATGTTCACCAGCTGCAATTTTCATTAAATTAACACAAAAAAGCAGCGCTTCCCACAAATTGTGTTTTCTTGACACAAAGGTTGGCATGGTTAGAACCCAAAAATACGTTCAGCGAAATGACACATACTGATTTTTAGAGAGAAATAATGACGCTTTAACATGAATATAGTTACAAGATGGCCCGATTTAATAATGGATACGCCATCTTTTGGAAATCCCTGTAAATTTATAAAGTTTTGATTCGTGCAACATTATTGTTGCAGGAATATTCCGCCAAAATGTATACTATTTGTATATTCGCAAATTGTATAGTTTTTGTTATTTGGCGGACACTTGACAAAACTTGACTTTAAGTTTTCTGCTTTTATTGTCAGATAATTATCGATTTGGCCGCTAGAACTGCATTGCGCTTATTGAAACTTGCTTAAAGGACTGGAAATGAAAATATTCGGAAAGTTTAAATTAAGTGGACAGTAAAGTATAAAAATCGAAAGTGGCAAGATTCTCGTGGAACACGCTTTACTAGCAAACGGTATGAAGTTTAGGTATTTATTATAGAAAGCGTAGGATTGAGTTGCCTGCTACTATATACAAATGGGTCGAGACAACGAGAATCACTCCCTACAATTCTGAAATATCCGAAATTATTAATTAATTCCTCACCTTTTTAAAAACAAATGGTTCCTCATCAAACACCGGATTAATGCCATTATCACGAACGATTTTTGTACGAAACCTTTTTCTCACTGTATCTGCCGGTAGTCCATACATATCCACTTCAACATAACAGCCCGCTTTCTTATCGGTTAAAAATTGTGCTGATAACACCGTAATCGATACGGTACCCGCAATAATACCATCCACGGTACTCTCCGCAAATGGATCCAATCGCCGATCGGTACGTCGCATAAACTCAGGTTTCAGTAAAAATCCTGATCGATGATTATATTCGAAAATGCCTAAATTTAGTTGCATACTCAAATCGAGTGTTTGATAATTGAGCGCAACGAGTTGACAGCCCGCGTTCCAAAAAAGTTGTGGCATAAAATTGGAACTGTCGAATCGCGTACCGGCCGGATAAACACGCGACAATTGATGTTTATTGTAATTTACAAATTCTATTGGACGTTCTTTGAGTAGAGTGGTTGCTTGTTTCTCATCGAATGATGACATTTCGTAGAACCGTTGCTTTTCTACAAAAATTATTATTGATTTATAATTTTATTTGTTTTCACTAAATCATACGAGCTTACTTTCAGAATTTTCAAAACTATTAAAATGAACGGGTTGCACATAATTTACAAGGGCAGAAATTTCGGCTCCCGCTTCCGTCTCCTTAGCTTGCTGAACTTTATCCGGCGCTACTGTATCTGGTGGTCCAGTTCCTACTGGTCCGGGCATCGATTCATCGTCACTCGAGCTGTCTGTGTCCGACGAACCTGTGCTATCTTTTGAACTTTGCCGAAGCTGTTGCAGGGGTGGTGCATGTTGGGGTATATCACCATTTCCGGTTGGAATTGGCGGTGTTGGCGTTGCACCATCTTCCGATTGTGTTATTGACGTATTAGCTGCCAAATAAAAGTATTAAATCTTGGTAATAAACTTAAATCTTTTTATAAATACCTGAATAAGTAGTGCTTGGTGTAACATTTGGTATTGATGTTGTGGTTGTTACTTTTTTATGATGATGATGGTGATGATGTTTCTTCTTATTTTTAATTATAATTTTTCGTTTTAGAAATGAGGGTGGTGGTAGCTCGCTGTTCGGCTCGAGCGGATGTGAATCGATCGGTTTATCTAGCAGCATATCACCAAATATATCACGACAGTAGTTTGCAATTTTTGCCTGGAACAAAAACAAATATATAAGCACCACATGTTATACACATAAAATTTAATTAAATTGGTTCTTTCTTTACTAGGTACGTATTATACCCCGTTTAAGATTACAATGTAACACGGGATAAAGTTTACGTTGTTTAAGGAAAAAGTTTATCGTAATGTATATAGACGTACACTATATACGATCGGTAGTATGAGAATGGGAAACAGGGCGGATAACTAATTTATGAAATTATACGAAGCTACTATACACGAATCTGCAAAATTGTTTCTTGATAGGAAAACTCGACAATACATCCACCACACAAAAGACCACGAAGAAGATACAATCAAATATTTATTTTAATTTTATCGTTATTTTTTATGATAGCTTTCTTATCACTTTCTAAATGTAGAACATTTTTTCACACCTGTCTATTATACGTGTAAGTTTTTCAGGTGGGTGTGTTGTAGATTGCTTAAGATGTTTTATGTATTCTTCCCTCGCATATGCATAAGTTGAGCAGATATAAAACTGTTAGAGTAAAGATAAACATTACAGATAGTTGTCTTAACGCAAACATTTAAATTGGTAGTTGAAGATAGATACGATTAGATAACTCATAATGTTATGAATCAATTTTTTTGTCATTTTCATAAAGTTCACCATAAACGAGTACTTTTTTCAAATTGGAACCATTTTCAAAGCGTTTCGTTTCATTTTCTTGTAACTTCCTTATATTGAAAAAAAATCTTATTAAAAATATTAGGCTTGTGGAAACTAATACCCTCGGAACTAGGATATCTATCTATCCCTTTGTTCGCTGCGATTTTAGCGATTTTCGGGGAATTTTAACAATTTTTACTCATAATGATTTTCCCCTAAAAAGTCACCCTTTAAATGCGCTAAACGAAATGAGTCAAATTTCACTGAGTTTTAAAATTAATTTGGAGTAGTAAGTTGTGGGGCCAAACATATAACGTATATGAAGCTGACCGGAAACCCATCCCAAAAGGCCTTTAAAAATATAGGTGCGCTTTTCCGTTAAATTCATTTAAAAGGCCTTGAGCCCGAAAAATAAAAAGATATGGAAAAATCAAAGTACATACCTCAGATTTACCACACGTTAAAACAAGAAATTTAAAAACAATTCCCTTATTAACGACATTAATAGTTTCACAGAGGTTGACACTTTGACAGATATAACGGAATGTGACATATAAATGTACTGACCATCAGTATAAGGCACACACATACTAGTTACCTTACAATGAGGGTAAGCGTTTTTTAAGCTGATTTTCATTGAATACCTCTGTGAACGGAGAAATTTTTTATGGCATATGAGCAGAATTCTAATAATAATAACTAATCTCACTCAAGCGAATGCATTAAGGAGGCCCCTTATCTCCTTTGTAAGGTAATGAGTATTTGTGTGCTTAATACTGATGGTCAGTACATTGAAATGACATATACATTTGTATCTGCAAATCTCTGTTAACAGAGAAATTTTTGGTAACATATGAGCATAATTCCGATAACTAATTTCACTCAAGCGAATATTAAGTCAGCTGGAAAGTCTCTTATCCTCATGGTAAGGTAATGAGTATTTGTGTGC
The DNA here is from genome assembly GCA_932526605.1 of Nephrotoma flavescens. Classification (NCBI taxonomy): domain Eukaryota; kingdom Metazoa; phylum Arthropoda; class Insecta; order Diptera; family Tipulidae; genus Nephrotoma; species Nephrotoma flavescens. The sequence goes on along the minus strand of OW052220.1, from coordinate 249,602,758 downwards.
TTAATACTGAAAAATTGGGGACAAATGCACAAAAAAGAAATTTTTTGTTTCAATTCATGGAATCTTGTACAAATTATGAAAGGTAATTTAATTTTGAATAATAATCCGTTTAAATTGGGCCGAAACAACGTCCAGTTTTCGCGAAATCGTCGATCGAAGGTTTAAAATTTTACCAGGACAATTAATGCACAAAAAAATGTTTTTTTTGTTTTCAATTTTCGAATATTTTTTGTGGAATATTGTACCGATTATGAAAGGTAATTTAATTTTGAATAATATTCCGTTTAAATTGGGCCGAAACAACGTCCAGTTTTCGCGTAATCCTCGATTGAGGTTTAAAATTTTACCAGGACAAATGCACAAAAAATTTTTTTTTTGTTTCAAATCATGGAATATTGTACCAATTATGAAAGGTAATTTAATTTTGAATAATAATCCGTTTAAATTGGGCCAAAACAACATCCAGTTTTCGCGTAATCGTCGATTGAAGGTTTAAAATTTTACCAGGACAAATGCTCAAAAAAAAAAAACTTATTTCAAATCATGGAATATTGTACCTATACCAATTATGAAAGGTAATTTAATTTTGAATAATAATCCGTTTAAATTGGGCCAAAACAACATCCAGTTTTCGCGTAATCGTCGATTGAAGGTTTAAAATTTTACCAGGACAAAATCAAAAAAAATTTTTTTTGTTTCAAATCATGGAATATTGTACCAATTCTGAAAGGTAATTTAATTTTGAATAATAATCCGTTTAAATTGGGCTGAAACAACATCCAGTTTTCGGGTAATCTTCGATTGAAGGTTTACAATTTTACCAGGACAAATGCACAAAAAAAATTTTTTCGTTTCAAATCATGGAATATTGTACCAATTATGAAAGGTAATTTAATTTTGAATAATAAAAGACAATAATAAAAGACAATATTCCTATGTAAAAAATATCAACGTCAGTCGCCGCGGCCTGATGAGATGACTGATTTTTTCAAATCAATAATCTCATTAAGTTCGAAACTGATTGTTGCGATTCTTGCAGATTTCCATCTATAACTCAAATTAAATTCTAATTTATCCGCGATCCAGCGTTAAAGGAAAGATAAAGTATGGAGTGGTTGGGAAGTTGATTGTGTATAAGTAAGTATGAATTATCATAGTCGTTGTCATACAGATTTGACGCCAAATGGAAGAATTTCCTACGAATGTGTATTTAATTCGAGATATACTGAAATAGACCAATGTACGGAACAATCACAACAAAACCATTACAATAAAACGACAACAACGTAAAATATAAAAGTAATTCGTACACAACGAAAAAAGTTAATTGGTAAAAATGAAGTATAGATGGAGAATATGAAAGAATCGAATTTCGTACGCTATGCAGTAATTCGCTAGTAGTACAACTACATGGTATTGTTCTATATATAGACAATATTCCTATGTAAAAAATATCAACGTCAGTCGCCGCGGCCTGATGAGATGACTGATTTTTTCAAATCAATAATCTCATTAAGTTCGAAACTGATTGTTGCGATTCTTGCAGATTTCCATCTATAATTCAAATTAAATTCTAATTTATCCGCGATCCAGCGTTAAAGGAAAGATAAAGTATGGAGTGGTTGGGAAGTTGATTGTGTATAAGTAAGTATGAATTATCATAGTCGTTGTCATACAGATTTGACACCAAATGGAAGAATTTCCTACGAATGTGTATTTAATTCGAGATATACTGAAATAGACCAATGTACGGAACAATCACAACAAAACCATTACAATAAAACGACAACAACGTAAAATATAAAAGTAATTCGTACACAACGAAAAAAGTTAATTGGTAAAAATGAAGTATAGATGGAGAATATGAAAGAATCGAATTTCGTACGCTATGCAGTAATTCGCTAGTAGTACAACTACATGGTATTGTTCTATATATAGACAATATTCCTATGTAAAAAATATCAACGTCAGTCGCCGCGGCCTGATGAGATGACTGATTTTTTCAAATCAATAATCTCATTAAGTTCGAAACTGATTGTTGCGATTCTTGCAGATTTCCATCTATAATTCAAATTAAATTCTAAAAAAAAAAAAATTTTTTTTTGTTTCAAACCATAGAATATTGTACCAATTATGAAAGGTAATTTAATTTTGAATAATAATCCGTTTAAATTGGGCCGAAACTACGTCCAGTTTTCGAGTAATCGTCGATTGAAGGTTTAAAATTTTACCAGGACAAAACCCCAAAAAATTTTTTTTTTTGTTTCAAATCATGGAATATTGTACCAATTATGAAAGGTAATTTAATTTTAAATAATAATCCGTTTAAATTAGACCGAAACAACGTCTACTTTTCGGGTAATCGTCGATTGAGGGTTTAAAATTTTACCAGGCCAAATGCACAAAAAAATTTTTTTGTTTTAAATCATGGAATATTGTACCAATTGTGAAAGGTAATTTAATTTTGAAAAATAGTCCGTTTAAATTGGGCCGAAACAACGTCCAGTTTTCGCGTAATCCGTTGAGGTTTAAAATTTTACCAGGACAACAAATGCTCAAAAAAAATTTTTTTTGTTTCAAATCATGGAATATTGTACCAATTCTGAAAGGTAATTTAATTTTGAATAATAATCCGTTTAAATTAGGCCGAAACAACGTCCAGTTTTCGTGTAATCGTCGATTGAGGGTTTAAAATTTTACCAGGACAAATGCACAAAAAAGAAATTTTTTGTTTCAAATCATGGAATATTGTACCAATTATGAAAGGTAATTTAATTTTGGTAATTTTTTTTTAACCCATTTAAAATTATCGTCTTGATCTGCCCTCCACAAGGTCCAAGGAGTAACATGTGACTCAATATCTGCTGGCTTTCTGGAGTAATAAATTTTTTGGTATGGTATAAATGAATTTTTTTGTTATAAATAATCGATTGAGATGAAATTTACCCTTAGTCAAGATATAAGGTTGACCTTGAACTAATTAATCAATGTAATTAATTTGTAATAAATCCTGATCTAAGAACCATCGAGATATCACAGCTACATCAAAAGTTACAATTTTGGCGGTGTAGGTTTAATTATAAGCTAAACCGACCACTTGTTCTTCGAAAACGGTAACTGTAATAAAATCGGGATTTGTTGTAATAAATTGTAATAAATGTGTAACAAAATAGTATATAGGATTCATTGAGGCGGGCTAATTTGGTCGGTGCAGGTTTAGAGCACTATAATTTTACCCAGTACAGACTTTGCTCGGTGTACACTACCCGGGGTGAGCCTGCTTGCTCAGGTCGAATTAACAAATAGACCCTGTGTGTGTGTATGATCTGTGCAAAATAAAAGTCTGTCAACTCTTTACAGTCCGGACGAAGCGGAGCGACTGAAGTGAAACTGTAGGTTTAAGCTTCAGCATAAATTTGAAAAATTCCAGTGATTTTTGGCCAAAATTAGTCTACTGAAAGTTGCGGCTTCCATAGGAGCTTTATCATTTTCTACATATTTTGAAAAATATATCATTTGTACGAAAAACGACTATGAGCTAAAAAATTCTAAATAATATTCCAAACTTTTGGTCGAAATTAACATTTTTGAAAAAAAATATTTTCAACCTCCCTACAACTATTTCAACTATTTCCAGATGTTTTATAACGTTTAATTTGAGAACTTTGTCCAGCCCAAACGAATTATCTGGTCTAGATGAAAGTTCATACTTAAGTTTATTTTTCCCTAGGGACTACTTCTCAGTGATGTATGGCAAAAATCGGTCCACCGAAAGTGGTAGCTTCCAGAGGAGCTTTTTCGTTTTCTTCAAATATTTGAAAAAGTTTATCATTTTCGAGAAAAATACTTATGAACTAAAAGGTTCTAAATTAAATTCGCATCAATATTGGTCTACGTCATTTTTCAAAATTAAAGCGGAAATTATGATTTTTGCCAAAAAAATTGTTTTACACAAAAACTCTGTTAGGTAATCTGTGAACCTGAAATGGGAGGAAAGCTTTCTAATTTTTTATAGCGTTTACTAAATATTTTCAAACACCTATATATAAACAAAAATGATCTAAATAAAATTTGCTATCCAAAACCAAAAAGTGCTGTCGAAAATTTAAGCGGAAATGTTTTTCAAGCCAACTAACTCAGCATTATTATAATTCAATGTTTTCCAAAATTTGGAAGGGCTTCTTAGTGAAATTTGGCGAAAATCAGTGTATCGGAAGTGGCAGTTTTCGTAACAGATTTTTAATTTTTGCAATGTTTTTAAAAAGTGTAGTTGTTGAATTGATTAAGTGTTCAAGAGGAGTTACTATTGTATATTTTCTGTACCTTAAGCGGGATTGAACATTTTTAGTTAAGCAAGTCAGTTTTTGGAACTGGAATATACCATGCAAAACGGAATTTGACTTTCAAAACGAATTTTGACAATATTTTTTTAATAAGGCCGATTGAATGTAATGCATTTTGAGTTATTCGTATAACAGAGTTTTATGTCGATCGGTAACAAAATGGCTTTAATTTTCAAACTATACTCTGAAACTATTTAAACTGAAAATTTTACCTGAGCCACAACCGCAAACCAAATGAAACTCAATTTTGATAATGATTTTGCCTCAATCAGTTGAAAAGTGGTTTAATTCCATGGTAATTGGCCAGTCATCAAGCGAAATGATGGAATTAATAATAGGCGATAATCATCACAATACATTAAAGTCACGCACGGGTGATCCCTTCCCGGAACCAATGGTGGTGCGAAAGGGGGATTACAACTCTTCTATTAGATGAAGTATTTCGCTTTTGATTTTGATAGTATGTTTGAACTATATTTGTAAAATTTTTGTTTCGTTTTTCAAAAAAGACGGATAGATACTCGATCGGCAAACAAGCACGCAATTTGCCAACCGAAATCCTGGCTACTCAATCAAATTTACAAAAGAAAATTCAATTTCAAATTATATTTTTCATAAAATCTTTGTTTAATTTTGCAATAACAAATTCATTTTTTAAAACCGCAAATTTTACTGTACAATTGCAAAACTAAACAAAAATTTTATGAAAAATATAATTTAAAATTCGATTTTCCTTTGTAAAATTAAATTTTATTGAGTAGCCAGGATTTCGGTTTACAAATTCTTTGCTTGCTATAGCCGGTCGAGTATCTACCTCAGTAAAGAGTACCGAGCTCAGATCTACTTTTGTTTTGCGAGCAGCTTTGAAACGTTGTTCTGTATGGGCGGGCCTTAGATCAATCTTCAAACTTCCTTGATTCACCAAATCATGAGCTTGCCTGATGTTAATCCCGATGTTGTCTGCAAAAAAACAACGTTTGGACGGAATATTTTGACATCCACAACGGAACATTTGAAAGCAACTTTTATAAAAACAAATGAAAACATAATTTGAAACAATAAATGGGCCACCCATGCGTATACTCGTAATTCGTTAATAATGGAATAAACACTCAAGTACCAGGAAGTGATCCCACAATATGTTGAAACATAAACCTAGTGATGTAAATACAAACTTAAGTCTTAGTTGGGAGTCAATAGAATCTTACAAGGTCCCTAATAAGGCTAATGTAGCCATTTACTCGTGTAGAAACGCCATAGGGAAGAAATGGGGTTTGAAACCAGAGCTGGTACACTGGCTTTATACCGCAGTGGTAAGGCCTGTGCTGATGTACGGGGTGGGCGTGTGGTGGCCAGCTCTGGAAAAGGTAACCTATATAAGGATGTTGGAGAAGGTGCAAAGAACGGCCTGTATGCTTATAAGCGGGGCGCTTAGGACAACACCTACACGCGCTTTAGAGGTTATGTTCCATCTTATTCCAATCGAATTTTTTGGTAAGCAGATGGCAGCCAATGTGGCTACAAGGCTCTCGGCTGTCTCTCAGTGGAAGTGTCTTCAGGCGGGACACTCGACGATAGTTAGATCACTAGGGGAAGAACTGGTGAATCTAGATTATATTAAACCAACGTTGTGCTTCGATATAGGTTTCCGGATCATCTGTCCTTCTAGGGAATCCTGGAGGAACGGTTTAATACTGGAAAACGAGGCACTGCAATTTTTCACGGACGGCTCTAAGCTAGACGGCAAAGTAGGAGCCGGAGTCTTCTGTGAGAAGCTTAATGTTAATATTTCTGTTCGTCTCCCTGACTACTGCAGCGTGTACCAGGCTGAAGTGGTGGCGATAGGGGAAGTCGTGACATGGTTGAAGCATAACGTGGTATCTGTTAGGGATATCGCGATTTATGTGGACAGTCAAGCGGCACTCAGGTCACTAGAGGCGGTTTCTCTGAAGTCACGGGTGGCGCTGGATTGCCGATCATCTCTTAATGAGATGAGCGAGTATTTCAGTATCCAGATAATCTGGGTCCCTGGTCACTCGGACGTCACGGGAAACTGCAGGGCAGACGAACTAGCTAGGTACGGTACGACTCTCCAGATGCAACCGGAAAGGGCAGGTCTGGGGAGGCCTATAGCAGCGCTTAAAGTGACGCTCAGTAAAAAGGCAATCGCCTTGACAGATGAGAGGTGGACCAACACTCTCACGTGCAGGGTAGCAAAACAGGTTTGGCCAAAACTGGACCTGCGGCGCTCCAAGGCACTTATATCCCTGGGAAAACGAGATTTAGGATTGGTCGTAGGGATACTGACAGGACACTGCCTTTTTGGGGAACATGCGAGAAGGCTGGGTCTAGAGACGAATGACTTTTGTAGAAGTTGTATGGACGAAGAGGAGGAAGAGACGTTAGTTCACTTCCTATGCTCGTGTCCAGCACTATCCTACAAAAGACATAGGTACTTGGGTGTGTACAACATGGACAGCCTTTCTGAACTCGCGGGCTTTGGGGTGCGAGATATTTTACGCTACATCAGTAGCTCTGGTTGGTTTCAGCGGGAGTAATTGGAGATTGGATCCTGTGGTATCACAATGGGCCATTATTGGCCTAAGTGTGCGATAGCAGCCACTCTAACCTAACCTAACCTACAAGGTCCCTATCCCAGGGGGAACACTTTATTTTTAATTTAAATTTAATATTTAGATAACTGGCCGAGATAAATCGGTTTGATATTATTTAGTTGATTTCACCAGCGATTTAAGAATTATATTCAAGTAAACTTTAGCAATTTTACATCTTGCCCCTACTAACGAAAATGCAAGTAAGGAAAGTAGTAAACATTACAGAGAATCACTACTTTAGTCCATTAGTTTTGTTTCGTTAACATTAACTCGCTCTAATCGAACTGTAAATTTAATAATGGGTTCACACTAAGGCGGTAGTACGACTATGACAAGAAAAGTAATAATGAAAACCGAAATCGACAATTATCCAGAAAACAACAATTCACCGAAAACAAAATTTCCCGAAACATAAATTTACTGAAAACGTCAATTTACTGAAAAATAATTCATCAAAAACGACAATACGACGAAAAACAATTTAAACATTTTACCGAAAACGGCAATTCATAAAAAAATTAAAATTCACCGGAAACGGTAATTCACCGAAAACAACAATTCATTAAAAAACCATTCACCGAGAACGACTTTTAAAAGGCGAATTTAAACTGATTTGTAATAATAAATTCAAACAGAAAAAATCATTTTTATTATTGCGAGTTAATAATGGGATCATACTGAAAAACCGAAAGCTTAAATGCCGAAAGCGGAGAAAACTAAAAATTCTGAAAAAAAAATATTTTAGATAATATTCAAACAAAAAATAAACCGGATCGAATGGAATTTGGTGTCCCTTTTATAATTGGCAACATCGCTAATTCTACATTCCCGTTATGTTTATAGACCCCGCTCCTAAGCCCTCTCTCCCGAAATTGAAATAAAAAGCCCCTCAGAGGGCTAAGTGGGCGGAATGCGGCGATGTTAGCTGCCATTCCACACGAATCCATGTTTAGTTTAACTGAATTGCAATTTAAAAAACTATGTTTTTGTGGTGCATTGAACGATATTTTAACTTTAGTCGAAAGATAAACTGTGTTTGTGAGTTATAGTTCAAAACCAATTATTGTAACCATTTTGAATTTTAATATCGTTAACAATATTTTTAAATTTTTCGAATTTTTAAAAAATTTTTATATTAAGTATGTATTTTTAAAATCAGAATTTCAAAATTTCGAGATTTATTTTAACAGGATTTTTTCGAGATGTTTTGTTTAAATTTCAGTACAGATGCCAAATCAGGTAAATTATCATTTTCGATTTGTTATCGGTGAATTGTTTTTCGGTGAATTGCCGTTTTCTATGTGAATTGTCATTTTCTGTTTTTGGTAAATTATTTTTTGATGGATTATCGGTTTTGGGGTACAGTCAATTATGGTGGAACCCACTAAAGCATTACAGTAAAATTAACTCATTAACTTAAATGACGAATTATGCATCAAAGGTACTGGAAAATGCAAAACCCATAATTAGATATTTAATCTTTATTGCAATATAAATTATAAATTTGTTAAACTTTTAAAATTCTCGTAATTATTCTTGGTAATTGTTTAAAACTTTTAAAGTTTAGAAAAGATTAAAACTTGCAGAAGCTCCGTAAACGTTGACTTACTTTTCAGTTGCTAGTGTGAAAAATTACTAAAATTTTATTGTTGCACGAGTATTGCCAACTTATTTTTTATAATCGAGAAACTTTTCTCTGAACTTGGAGCTTATTTATACGAAGAATTCGTATATTTTCTTATAGAGCTTCTGTTGCTTTTATATTACAAAATAAGTTCTTTCAAGTTTATTTATAGAGAGAAAAGCGTAAATTTCTTTTTAAAAAGTTCATCCTTTTAATTTATTTAATTAATTTACCTGGTAAAATTATGTTTTCTAACTTATAACTCACACATAGAGGAAATAATACATAATAAAGTGGCAGCATATAAAAACTCGGTTTGTGCGTTGCCGTGCAGAACAAAAGGAAGGTAGCGCATTTCTTTATAACCATCCCCTAGTTTTATGTATAGGGAAAAAATTTATTCAAATTGAAATCTACTATTAAATTCAAATCACGTACTATATAATAAAAAACATTAAATATAAACTACATATTTTCTAAAATTTATTCGATGGACTAAAAAAACTACTAGTATAATATTTTAAAACTATATTTTGTAACACGTTTTGTATGTTTGCTGTGACGATCCTCTAGCCATAATGTATATTGGATTAAACGATTTTTTTTTCTTAAAATCCATAAATCTGTTTATATTTAGATGCATGTAAAGCTTAAACAGACGTATTTTATGGTAACTCAATTATTCTAGGACCTCCGATTGGTTAGACTTAATTGTAGCCCAATAATAGTGGTAATAAAACAACCGTATCTAGGGTTATGAGCTCATGAGTACAAAGATTTTCTAAGAAATTTTATGTTCAACAGAACGCATCACTCATGTATACTTCAAGGGCATAAAGTGTGATGACCCAAACATTCATTCCCATTTGGGCATGCGTTTATTATTATACTGCAAAATAGATAGTACGAGTATTAGTGCGAAATTGGCATCAAAATAATACCCGGAAGAGTATCTTAAAATAAAAATTGGTTAGATAAACTTTGACATCAACGAAGTCGATAAATTACGCAAAAGTATCCTCATGAAATTCGATGAGGAAAATCGCTATAAATACTTCATTGAAGATTACTATGGAACCTTAATCAATAATCAATCATCTCTCAGGTCACTCTTGCGAAAAACAATTCATGTGTTAAGATGGTGAACAAAACGAAGGGAAATAATCGAAGAGTAAGAGTGGGACTTACCTTTGTCACGGCTAGTGGTAGCGTGCATTCGCTACTGAAATAAGGTAAACCGATCAATAAACGGAGCAGAATTATTTCGCTTCACCCAATCCTCGTCAAAGAAAACATAATTCGGGTTGGTGGAATTTTGGAAAGCTCGTCCCTGTCATTCGAGGAAAACATATACCGCTATCTTACCGTATAAAGAGTCTTTCACCAAGTTAGTATTGGATTGGGGGCCTAAAGAAACATTACACGGAGAGAACAAGCTAGCTATAGCCTTCCTACGGAAAAAGTCCTTTATCATCTAAGGAGTTCAAGCAGTTAAACATAATAACCAACAATGTATCCACATTATCGTTTCAAAGTTACAAGCATAGACCATTTAATGGGAAATCTGCCAACTCCTCTGCGTTACTGTATCACGGCCTTTTAGCCACCAAACCAATCCACATCGAAATGGCTTCAGACCTCTCAACAGAGGGATTTTTAAGCGCATTTCAGTCTACCACCATCACCACATTTCGGTTGACAGTGGGAAGCAGGGGTGAAATCTATAGAAACCCACTAAAAAAATGCACACTAAACTCAACTTTAAAGAGATAACAGATTTACTGAATCAAACGGAAATTGTCTGAATTCAAGGCTGCTTGGCTTTGTATTTGAGGATTCCTAATCGCTAGCCGTATACTAACGCCAGGATATGTGCTACTAGCACAGACAGAAAAATAACAGTTAACCCAGGAGATTTTACGTGAACTTCCATAGGAAGCTCATTCAATTTTGGTAAAAGTGGGTATCATGTCACGTAATGGGAGACATATTCAGGATATTGTTACAAAGAGAGGCAGAACAGTACCAACAGCAGTTCGATCAGATGCAGGAAAATCAACCATTCACTCTAAAAGTGCTGGAAAATCAAACCGCGATTCTTCACAAAACGTTGAAACTGTTCAAGCACAGTAACAACATCACCTCCCAACAATTGAAATAACTAAAGGAGACACAACAACAGTCTGACTTTGAGTTAGCACTAAATGCACACCAAACCGATTAATATAAACCATTGCCTGTCATTTTTTTATCCCTGCAGTAGGGCCTGTTGATCAAACTCCTTGAAGATACACAAACAGGACTAGTGGACGTAAAGCCAGAGATGTCCATTATACTTAAACATCTCCCAAAGACCTGCGCTATTCCATTACATGGGCTCCACGAATAACCAGTACTAGTATTTAATTGCGATAAGGTGCAATCATGGGACTTTCAGCACTACGAGGCAATCTCTGTCACATTTCCTCCACAAATCAATAAATCAATAAATTGCCCCTACCCAAGTTTACGCCTTGGGTAATATTTGGGATATTAATCATTGGTTCTTCGAACCGGATCATCCGGCACATATCCGTCGAAGTAGCCTATACATAAAAGCCACACTCAAACAACAGAACGGTGGATCAATTCAATTAAACGCTGCTACAATAAACGATGGAAGACTTCTAACAAACACAATGTACTCGTTTTGAAAGAATCCATAGAAGTACAATAAACTACCACAAGGACAACAAAACTAGAAAAACGAGGGAGTACCTCACAAAAACTGGTGCACATTAACTCAATTTGGGACAAATTCATCAATGCAAATACACGGACGGCCTCTTTAATAATTACAATACTCATCAATACTGCAATTCTATGCCATTCGAGGAGATTAGTTAAAGGCAAAATTAGAAACAGTCACAAATATACCAGGACAGAACGATGACCAACAATTCACCAATAAGTCCTCTGTGTGTTATCATTACAAAAGACCGATGATGGTACGAGCAGTTAAACGAAAAAAGTCAAGACATATACGTCAAAATGCGTTTGTGTTATATACTAATCGCAAATGCCAACCAACTGCTAGAGATTGAAGACAGCCACGATGAGCTTCAACAAAAACATCGCTACCCCAGAAGAAAAACCCAATTCACCTTACTTCATCTAGCATTACTATACTCAATATTAATCAACAGCTTCGCAAAAGTGAGATCGATAATTACCAACCAGGATGTTTAAGTGACATTTTCCTGGTTTTAGATGTACTAATTAAATTTACTAAGATTACTAATTAAAAACAACAGTATTGGGGAGTGCTGGCATCCTCATAAGTCAGATTGACGCTACAGTCTATAAAATTATAAGAATGAATAGAAACTCTTGGTAAATCGATACCAAAATAAGCGGCAGCAAACATCAACTCATTGGCGACTAATAATTTGGTTCTCGCCCTAATTGATGAAACTCGGACCAGTATTTTACTCTGGGGATGATCCTGGAGTACAAAATAACCAATCGCCAGCTAAATATATATATCAACCGCAAAAAAATGGGCTCATATGACTTTCAAGTCCAGAGAAGCTTGCTACTCTCTCAGAGTTAATAATATCTGAAATGATATCCAGGCAGTTACTAAAGCCTCCAAAGCAGCCGGCCATCGGGTTTCCTACGCAAGGTTGTTGCGATACAAATGTATTTTATAGTCTCGTAAGCTCGGGCTTTACAAAGCATTTATCAGACCTGTGCTTGTCCACTTACGGTTGTAGAATATTATCTTCATTTAAAAGGCAAATTATGGAGAAAGCTTAAACTTATACTTAATAAACACATTTTTATTAATCACTTGTTTTTGTTTCGCAGAATATTTTGAATATTTTTCAAAAAGTTTAAAAAATCACTCGATCGATTTCGACTTGTTAGGTCATCATCAGGAGTATCTACTGAATTGTATTAGTAAAAATTTTGTTATATAGTAGAAAAAAGCAAAATATAAATAAAAATAAAAGAAGGAGGGAAAAAAATAAGCAATAAAAATTAATCTACGGATCGCGCAGGTAGGCGATGAGTCATAGGTTAAGTAACAAAATTCAAGGTATATTATTGCGTACGTGAGAATAGAAAAGGGCGGGGTCTGTAATTGGTGAGAACCGAAATATTGATTTTCGAATTTCGTAAGATTCTAAGGTATCTAAACGTCTGCCTTTGGGTTGTATATGTAATATGTCTAAATTGTTCAAGCTAGCTGTATGATTTTCTGAAGTTAAATGGTTATGGAAAGTTGATTGATTGCAACCAGATAAATGTTCTTTAGCTCTAACTCCAAAATTGCGCCCAGTCTGACCAATATAGGAGAAACTACAATCATTACAATTAATCCTATAAACGCCAGATTTGGAAAGGCGATCAACTCTAGGTTTATTGTTAAAAATCATTTTCTTTATTGTGTTATTATTATAAAAAGCAAAACTAATATTGGTATAATTGGACACGATGTTGCTAATCCGTTGGCTCGTTTTTCATATATACTCTAAGCGACGCCAATTTTCCCGCGTTGGACTGTCCGGTGGATAAATACCCGTTAGAGTTTTACGCTTTAGCTTTTTATTTAATAACTTTAATATAGTCCTAGTTGCATATCCATTATTTTTTTTTTTTTTTTTTTTTTTTTTTTAAGTTCATTACCAATTTTTATTTACAAGAATTATACAATAATAAAAATATGTACATTGGTAAGAAAAGTGTACCTTTGGTTCAAAAGAACACGGGCCAGGTACACTGATTCCCTTTTAACGAGAATATGTTTGAAATTATAAGATACGTACAAAAAAAAAAAAAATTTAACATAACAATACAATTTACAGTATAAAATAAATTATAATTTAATTAAATTCGTTAATTAAATTCGTTGCTATTTGAAGAATTATGTTAAGCTCAGTGTTATAATTTGAATTTGACAGAGGGATGTTTATTAGTCTATCTATGAGTGAGTGGAAAGCTGACATTTTAATATTATGGGGATGGTTTGAAGAACTAGGGATAACAGCGTCTGTATACGTGGGTTTCCGATAAATTTTGAAGTCTAAAGTAGAATTAATCCTGGTTATTGTTATATCTAGAAAATTAATACATTTATTTTCTTCTTTTTCTAACGTAAAATCAATGGTGGGATATTGAGAATTTAACCAAGTAAGGAAAGAGTCTAACAGTCTATCAGTTCCATTCCATAGACATAATATGTCATCAACATATCTATACCAAAAGATTATATGACGAAAATAGGGATTGTTATTTGATATGATCATTTGTTCGAAGAAATTCATGAAAATTTCAGCCAACAAAGGTGACAGAGGGGAGCCCATGGGTAGACCATCAGCGAATTTGAAATATTTATTATCAAAACAGAAATAATTTTGTTTAATACAAGTCTCAAAAACTAACTTCAGTTCACGACGTAAGCTCTCATCTACAACATCCCTATCTAAGTAATTACAAACTGTTTGGGACAAAGTATTAATTGGAATAGAAGTGAAAAGACTGGCAACGTCAAATGAAACTAGTTTTGAATGTAACGGAATGTCGACGTCTTGAATTTTGTTAATCAATTCTACCGAGTTCTTAACCGAGTAAGCCGAAAAGAAATTAGTATGACAATTGAAAAAATTTATGAAACCCTTACATAGCTTGTAGGCAGGAGCATTGCAATACGCTTCTATTGGTCTAATCGGAATGCCTTCCTTATGGATTTTTGGTAAACCATTAAGGATCGGGGCAGATGGATTCATGACAGAGTACTTCCAACCAGTTCCATCAAATAACTTCTGACATTGGTTGATACACTTACTAACCGAAGTCTTAAAAGACTTAGTTGGATCTCTGCCAAGCTCTATTGCTTTACTTTCTGTAATAAAATCAGAAATTTTATTGCAGTAATCGACTTTTGTGAGCATGGTAATTGTATTGCCTTTATCCGCTTTACACGCTATAAGGTCATGGTCACGTAGTTTTTTCTTTATCGCACCAATCACTTTGAAGTTAGTATTATTAGAAGCAGCAGAAGAAGAGAATGGTGGAGTAGAAGAGTTATCAATACCTTTCTTTATTTGTAACGCACACACTGATTTTATTTTGGTTATCTGGCCAGATAAGGCTGTTTCGGCATCTACAGCCAGATTTTCGAATGATCGAAGGTCGATTTTGTTTGGCGTAGGGGCAAAATTCACTCCGTTGCTAAGCATTTGCACCTCTGTATCACGGAAAACGACTGAGGACAAGTTCTTAAAACGTGGCTGAAATTGGAAATCAGACGAACCACTATTACCTCTACGGTTAAATGGATAAGCCTTATCTCGCAACACATCCAGTTTAGCTTTATGTTTCACATATTGAATATGTGAAATTTCAGCTACCTCTGCACGAACTTTTCTGTCCAGCCAATCGAACTCAACAGAGTGTAAACGAATTGCTAACTCAGTGTGAACAACTTTAAGATGGAGAAAAACAAGTGATTAATAAAAATGTGTTTATTAAGTATAAGTGTGTTTCGCCAAGTGCCTACGGCAAATAGCATAAAAAGGAGAAAGCTTAAGTTTGAAGTTCGTTCCGATCAGTCAAACAATCTTGGCTGTAGAAAGAACGCATATAAACAGTACAGCACCAAACACAGGCATACAGACACACAAGAATACTAAGAAAACCACTTAGGAAATCACTTTTTCGCCCTTGGGCGATATCGGGAATGATAAATCTGCAAAACATCTCGAGACCAAGATTGTTTATGATTGCTATACTTTATTTTACTAGGTAAAAGTAATGCCTCAACCAGCAAACACGTAAGAGCTTAAGTTCCACGATGTTTTTACCGTATGAACGGGACCAGTGCCGTTCTGTGACTTTTACTGGCCGTTATAATAACAAAAATTTGTACCCCTCTTCCGTTTTTTCAATCAACAAAACTAAATCTGAACAATTTTTTGTCATACATTTTCTTGATAAAGGAGTAACAGTCAAAAAATAACGGAACGAAAATTCAAAATTTTCACTATAAGAAACGCACCGTCGTCTGAAAAAATCCCGGCCTAACAAATAAAACTTTTTTGGGGAAAAACACATTTTGTTCATCAACATAATATGTAATTTCCATCTAAGGAGTGATACAATGCGTCTAACGCCTCTCTAAAATTTCGATGCCTTTTTTGTAGAACGATTTATCTTTGTTTTCAAAATTTTCTGGGGTTTTCTTAATAACTCTGACAAATCCCAGTCGACCGACCAAACGTCACAGTGGTAAAAATTTTGGCGTTTGTATTGGCGGGAGGTATCGGGTTTGAATCCCGATAAGGGCAGACTGCAAAAGGTATTTTGGATCCTTCCAAAAGGTATTACGATCTGTGATAAAAATGATCACGACTATGATCCCCTGCCGGAGTGCCCATCTTCCATGCGAGTAATATTAGCATGGAGCTATGCAATATGCGTAGATGGTTCTACGAAAATCGCACATACAGACGTACGGGTTTGAATTGGCTGGGAAACGCTTTATCTGGGAAACGTCTCGCATTATCGTGGTGGAACACTATACCTTTTGTATTGATACTGCTCTGTTTTGTATTAGTGAATCATTCAATTTGTCACAACGTGGTGCAAATAAAACAAAACCACAATAAAACAGTGACAGTAAAATATTTACCATGTCAGTCCATGTAAATAACAAACCAAATCTAAGAAGCGAATTTTACATTCAATGTTGATACGATTTTGTTTTGTTATATGATCCAATTTTATTGCCTTCACAGTATACAAAAACATTTTATGGTGAAAAGCACTAACATTTTATAGTTAAATTTTCATCTTCTATGAGAAATATCCTTTGATACAAAATATTGGACGCGTAAAATCGAGTTAGTTTTAAAATTTCCGTTTGTTTTTCGTTATGTCATGTTCAAATTTATTTCATAGTGACACGTTGCAAAGTGGACATATTTTACGTCCCTTAAGCTAGCAGAACCCATACGGCAGAACATTACAAGATAGTATGGATAGTATGGATAACTATAGGCTAATTATAGGTTAATTAAATGTTCTATTAAACATTTTTGGGCTCCATCCCTTCCAATTAAAACGCTGGTTCAGCTAGCTTAGGAAAAAGTTAGCAGAACCCATATCAAAAAACGATTTAAAAACAATTGGAAAATTAAAGGTTAATTTTAGGCTAATCAAGTGCCCTATTTAATTTTTTTTATTATGCTCGCTTTGGTAAAATCATAAGGGTTTATCACCTAAAAGCTAACAGAACCCAAATCGAAAACCGGGCCAAAAATCAAATTCGAACGCAGAACAAGATCAATTTACAACAAATAATTTTAGGCTGATTATGACCTAATCATATGCCCCATTTACAATTTTTAGACACCACTATTCCTTGACCAAACTTCGGATCATTTTATCTAAAGCTAGCAGAGCCCCTAAATCGAGAATCGGACCAAAATTAGAACGCAAAACAAAAACAATTAACATACAAATAATTTTAGGCTAATTGTGGCCTAATCAAAAACCACATTAAAAAATTTTGGGCTCCACTCGTTTTTGACCAAATTTTAGATCATTTAATCTAAAGCTAGCAAAACCCAAATCAAAAACCGGACCAAATCGATTCAACTTTAATATGTAAAGATCCAGTAAAGGCCTTGGAAATACTACACGATCATTCAGGGAAAGGAATTATTCAATGTACATATTTCAATAATTCCATTTTTTGTCTTATACAATACCAACCTGGTGGTTAGACACATCTATAACTTATACGCAAAAGGAAGATGTTCCTACTCTATTTCTGGACGCTACAGAAGATGTGGTTAAAACATTTCAACATATAGGCGGCAAATTTGGAAATCACGTGTTTCTTTATTTAATGGTAATAAGATGTCGTAGTGGACAATTTCCCGTTGCACAAATGCTGTCCGAATGTCA
Source organism: Nephrotoma flavescens (assembly GCA_932526605.1). Classification (NCBI taxonomy): domain Eukaryota; kingdom Metazoa; phylum Arthropoda; class Insecta; order Diptera; family Tipulidae; genus Nephrotoma; species Nephrotoma flavescens. Next base: position 249,585,221 of record OW052220.1, on the reverse strand, counting down.
AAAAGTAAGTGTAATCACGTATTGGTTGAACACGTGGCTATCGGGCATCGGAAAATTTCCAAAAGAAACAGTTACTGACTATTCTCTTCTCGAGCATTGCTGACAGCAGTAATAAGATCATTTACAGGAGTGTCACTGTCGAAGATTATGCCGATGGTTTCCTTAAAGCATTACCACGATGTTACGTCAGAATTGATGTCGTGCATTTTATAAAAATGTATATAAATTTCATGCGCAGCTGTATAATTATTTCTACGGATTTGTCAGAAGCGCGAGAAGTAGGAAACTAGCGGATTCAAATTGGAAGATCCGCAAGTGAAAACTATAACGGAGTACTATAAGTGTAAGAGCTAACATCGATTTTATCAATGACGAGATAATTAATGAATCAAATGAAGACACGTTGAGTGACGAAACTGAAATTGTTGATAATGAGGCTAATGATTTCAATTCGTGTACGAAATGGGGAGAAAATATTATCAGACAAGTGGCTGCCCTTGAGGAAGAGGGAGCTGATGTAAATCCATATTTTTTTCCGCAATTTGCAAAGAAACTTTTAAAAGACATTAGATATTTACCTTTATGGTCCTGTGTTTATCGAAATCTATTCGGTTATGGTCGCATACCTGCATCGAATGCACCCGTTGAAGGAGAATTTAATAAAATTAAATTAATAAAATTAAAAATTTTATAATCAGTGATGGTGAAAAGCGAGAAAAAAACGAGTAGATAAGTTTGTTCAAAAACATATTGAATACCTAAATAGAAAATTAAAACTAGTTCAAAGCGTATACGAGTGTACAAATAAAAATATGGTTTCCATGCAGAGAAACGTTTTCGAAGAGAATAATGACGAAGAAATGTGTATAGACAACAGAAATGAGACCGAAATCGAAAAATGTTTCCACAATATTTCAAAATTCAGTCCGAAAAATTGTCTACCAAAATATTGGAAACACCTTGTTTCCTTCGCTTGAAAAAAGAGTTACCAACTGGTGCACACAGATGTGATGTTTGAAACCTGTGCACATTATTTTTGAATGTTCGTATTCCATTGATGATGAAGAGGAAGGATATGGTGCTAAAAGAGTATGCTTCAGTTGCAAAAACAACTGGTTTAACAATTTTAATATTACGTGTTCTACCGAAGATACTTTTATAAGGGGTAGCTTAAAACACAAAATTCGCAAACCGAGCTGTGTAGACAGTACCGTTGCTATAGACCAAGAATCTTCTCATAAGTTAGCGAAAAAACAGTTGAAATACAGTACAAGTTATGTGCCTCAAAAGAATTACCTCTTTCTTCACATAAATGCATCTCTTGCTTAAAGCCGGTGCATTTAAAGTCAGACTGTTCGTATCTGCTTCAGAATCAATTTGACGGGCACGGTAGCTACTTTGCCTTAGTTGCAAAAACTCAAGGGATGGTGCTAATTTAGTAGCTTGTAACGAATTTGAAAATTAGAGAGGCAAAGGTCAAAATAAAAAAAATCGCGTGGCCAAGTATATAAATAATGAATCGGAATTATTGAAAGCATTTCAATTTCCGCAACACCAAAAAATTCCTATCCTGAAAAATGATTCATTCCCAGGTATCGGATCTGTAAAAATCGGGGATCTGTAAAAAACTATACAGCTCAGTCAACTTGTTCCTTAGACACAATTATCCAAATAATGGTAGTTGCTTTTTCTAAAACTCACCTGATATTTTCTCACCCAGCAAATAATCAGTTTTTTCAAATCGTGGATGACATTGTAACAAATGGTGTTTGGTCACACACTTATAGATTAAGGTTGTATATAGATCTAACTTTGCGTCAACAAAAAACAGAGTTATACCGAATAAGTGAAGAGAAGAACACTGATATATCGTATTTAACTTTTTTGATGATGAAAGATTGTCCCAGTTATATTGAAAAAACTATCTGCTGTTCGGGTGCAACATTCGCAATAAAGTTATTGTTAATATCACCATGCTATCATAATTGCAATTTTGTAAAAGGCGCTTCAGCAAGTAACCGAAATCGACGAACAAGACTGTATCAAGGCAAAAAATTGTAAAGGCAGAGCAATCACTACAATTGAATCTACAGGTAACGTAATAACAAATAACCCATAATTGCTGTAGTTCAAACTTTCCAACACAACTATTTTAGTCGAGTTTTATTCACCATGGGCCGACATGTTATAACTATCATTATTTTCGCTTCGATGCGTCGATCGTCGAAGCGAAAATCGTGATAGTTACAACATGTTTGTGCATATTTCTCGTGGCTTCTAGTATGTGACAGGAAAATGTCGAATCAACTACAGATAATGTGTTTAAAGAAACTCGTCCAAATGAGTGATAGTGTCTCTTTACATTTTAGGTGAGCAATATAGACAAATCTCTATAATGTGCTTTATAGGGTTGAAATTTTTGCGTGGTCCGCCACTGAGATTTTGCATACCTCAGTACGTTAAAATGCACCTCGTTATTTTTGAATGTATTACGCTATCTTTACCATATCCTCATCTCCGCTATTAAATCGTGTAACCCCTTTATAAAATCTGTCAGGCGTAAAACTAAAACTTCATCCGGCGAAAACATAAATTTTAATAGAAAAAGTTTAATTGGACGTATACTTTGGCTTAAATTTTTTAGATTTTATATATTGCACAGTAAACTATTATTAAAAGTCATGGTTATATAATAAAAAGTATTCAGGGCAAATTTTATTATATTTTCCAGATTTTAAGATTTTTGGCGTTCTCTATCTTTAAGTAGCATAAAGAGTATATAAAAAACAGATTTAAAGAACTTTTACATTGTTCCCATACATCCGAATAAAAGATTTGTAATTGGTTTTGTATATCGAAGAGCAATTTTTTTTGTTTAATCATCCCGTTAGACCGAAGTAGATATAGTAATCAATAACATTCTCATTAAGTATATGGGATGTGCGGAATCTTGTTGCTTGAGATGAACAAAATAAAATACATCATGTTGACTCAACTCAATTTAACTAAGATGAATGATGTTTAATCAACGATGAATTTTATATAATTGAAACTTTCATGAAAAAGATTTTTCATCTCTGCTTGTAGATTTGCTGTGTGTACAGAGATGTAGCATTATTGAAGACAAGAATTTTTAAGTTTGTTTTTCCATCATTTCGAGTATGTATTCTGCACCTATATACCCACAAGTTATATTAGATGAAGAATCTTACGTTATTTGATAATGGAAATGATTAAAGTAGCATACAGAAACTTGTTCGTTTTATTCTTATAGGTGACATTGTTACCCAAAAAGCATTTTCAACACCGTTCGAACTCGGACATTTATATATTTTTAGTAAAAAAGTAAGATGAATTTTTTTTTAATGATGCGGTAGAGTATTTAATATTTTTATACTTTTTTAATTTTCACCTAGATTTCCTCCTTCTTCGAAAAGTGTTATGATTTTGGTCAAATCCGGGGCTTTTTGGAAGCTTTGTGTGGTTTGGTTTCTTGTCTTTAGTCATTTGTATGACCAGTTTCTGTTATAAGTAAAACTTTCATTCGGCTAGGTTCTCTGATGCCTATTATGATTTCGGTAAAGTTGCCGGGAGATTTACTAAGACAGCAAGGCAATATTTTTTTAACAATGATTCCATTACTAGTTTATTGGTAATAGTAATGACACTACCGTTCGAATAGGGCTTTATTCTACCTCGCAACATATAATTAAAGCTAACTAAAGCTCTAAAAAAGACCTTAATAAATTTATTCGAAAATTTTGAATATATCGCACACATGATCTAAGTGGCTTTTCAAGGCTGGAAAAGAATAAGATGAAAGGTCTTAATGACGGTTACGCCTGAAAAAGATTTCAGGTAAATTTGCATGTGAGGAGTCCGAGACAACTCGTTTGAATATATAGCACACAAAAGATTTAAAAATGACTAAAAATTGAAAATTGATGGTTAAACCTCCGGGAAAACTTGTTTAAATAAATCGCACACGAAATTTAAAAATCCCTAAAATTTGACAGTTTAAAGTGTCACCATTGGAAAAAGATTAATAAAAGTCCGGGAAAACTCGTTCGAATATATTGCACTCACAAAATCAGATTATTTCTAAAAAATTATCCAAGTTCCACGATTTGAAAGGACTTAGTGATGGTTAAACCAGGAACAAATTTCAGGTCTCTTTTCATGTGGGGACTTATACACAACTTAAATTTTTTTTTTAGATTTACATCAATCAGTTTCGAACGTTTTTTTAAAATTGACCGTTTAACGTGCGATGGCTGGAAAAGGATTCAGATGGATGGTCTTAGTGATGGTCGTCCCTGGAAAAATTTCTGATTAATTTTGATGTGGGGAGTCCGGCAAAACTCGTTTAAATATATCACATAAACAAAATCTAAAAATCTCTAAAATTCGACAACCGAACCTGCATTACCGACATTTTTCGGCTGGCTAACTTTAATAGTATCTCTAAAAGGTTGATGTTTGTATTTTGGCAATACCGAAATACCGGTATTTTTGCCATCTAAAACAACATTCGGTTTCACGGTATTGCACGTTCGATAGATGAAATATCATTTATAGCTAAGGAGAGGTGTATATGAAAGTGCCTATGGGATGGCCTTAGCTTGTCAAATACGTGATTGTGTGCAAAAGTCAAGAGGATTATTTGGAATAATCAAAACTCTCAATATTCCCTTTGCTGGGGTTGCCGAAATCAACTGAACAAAAATCATAACAGGGGCTGTGTAAGATTTCCAATCCATCATTTATACGTTTTCACTAAGTGTTGCACGTATTACAACTTGTTCGCTGGGTTTCACAATTTTAATCGTTACTTAGAACATGGTATTGTACTGAATGTGTTAAAACAACAACAAAGTTAAAAATATTTTAACTCGAGAATGAAACTAGTAGGCGGGGCATAAAGCATTTCACGAAATTTGATTTTTTTGAGTTCGGGAGCGAGTATGATGCTTTTTATTTCCAACGTCATGCAACCTTAAGCTGTTCGATTGCATAAGTACCAAGTGCTTAAAATACTATAGTGAATACGTTTAATTAAAACTTGAAATTTTTTCTATTTGCGAAAAAAATTTCAACTTACAGTATGAAAAAGTTAAATATTAACTTATTGAAAGGCCGCAAGGGAACGAAAGCGCTTTACTAACCAACACCAACTTTTACATACGAGGTCTGTTTAAAATCATGTAAAACTTGAAACCATAATTAATGGAAGACTATCGTTGATGCAACTAAAATTAACTCGCAGAAAACACTTGTCAAGAAAAAATTTGTCTGATGCCAATCACCGTGTACTTGAGAGTTGACAGTTCTTTAATAGTATAAACCAATACCGACCATCAGAACAACCGCCAGTGACAAATGATATTTGTGTCATAATAAAAGTACATCCGTTCAGGAACTTCTCGGTCTCCATAAAGCAATAGAAAAAGCATGGATAAAAAATAAACCGCCAGCTGAGTGGCTTGAAACTTTTCAGGTTCCCATTTATTTATTTATTAGAAAGGTTTACAAATTTGACTTCAGAACAAAAAATTAAAGACAGCGAAAATATATTTTTTTAAATAAATTAAGTAGGCGACCCATAAAATTGTTTCAATTTGCTTAGGCAAAAGTCAAACCAATAAAGATGATCCATTCTGTTAAAACTCCTGCCATCATATTCATCGGTTCATTATCATAATTGTTTGACCTGTGTCATTTTACCTAAAAAACTCCAGAATTTCTTAAGACCCTGCTCGGTGCATTTATTCCAATGAACTCAAATAAGGTTGGAGAATCTGTAAAATAAGATCTTAAGCTATGATAAACCTTTCCGGGGTTGGTTATCACTTTTTCTATGTCGGAATGACGATAGGCGGGAAAAAAATTCATTCATTTCAGTCATTCACATAATTTCTAGCTTATAGAAAGTCAACCGAACAAATTATTTACCTCCTGTGGGTCGATTCTGGTGTCTGGGAAATAGGATTTTTTTCTTATTTAGGAAATATTTTTGGTAGCAGTTTTTTCCTAAAAAATCTTTGCTATGGTTTATTTTGGTAAAAATATGAATAAATTTTTCCCTAATTCTTGATTAAGAAATATCAAACCTACATTAATTGTATGTAATTAATAATTTTTTTTGTCTAATTTAAATTTAAAAGAATAGTGTATGTTTTGCAAAAAAAAGATCTTTCCGTATCAAAAGTAGTCAAAACAACACGTCAAAACTGCAATAAATAGGAAAGAAAAAATGGCTATAAAACACACCAGAATAAGCTTATAGGAAATAAAATACAAAACTGCTATAAAAATTTGAAATTCTTTCCTATTTTCTATTCCTATAGAAGAACCAGAATCGACCCACTGATGACCACAACTTGACCCTAAATTGAACTCAGAGAAACGATATACCGCATAAATCGGAATTATAGACGTGTGCTGCAAAACGTCTCGAAAGTAGTATTTTATTCTCTTAGTTTATGCATAAAATACTGACTTAACAGCAATTCATAATTTTCTATATTTAATAAATAAAAAACAAAAAATTGGGCGAGCCAGTCGAAAATGAATCAGCAAACGGGACAAATAACTAAAACTGCAACGCTTAATCATTGGTTATAAAATCACTTTTGCTAACTGGAAATTATGATAGGCTCGTCGTAATATTTCCGCACGTGTGTTCAAACAAAACTTTAAAGAGGATTGAAATATGCAAACAAATCTATGACTTAAAAAATTCGAAAGAATCACGTTGATATCGATATAATCACTGGCTTATACCGTATCGAAGACGATGATCCGTCGAACACGTACAAAGCACACAACAATGTCGAATATCGCAATTCGGTGAAATCAATCAAGTCATTTTCAAATACGTTAACAAGGAAAACCATATGACAATTTTTGGAGTGGGAGAAACAACGGTCGCTATCAATGAAATTGGCCAATATCAACTAGGCAGGTAGGAGCAATGAAGCAGTATGGCGTATTTTATAATTTCCAATCCATGGGCGACATCCAACAAATGAAAATTGACAGCACGTGTATTTCACAACAGAAAATGCACGTGTACGAACCAACAAAGTTAACTGCGTTTTCCTCATTGTTTGGGGATTAGATGTTTGTAAAGACTCTGCTTTACTCTAAAGTGCTAACATACTGTGATACATCAGTTCAAAATTACAACTACAACCGACAGTTATGGTGTGTGTTTTAATTATTAAATTTCAAAGCGACAAAAGTTAAACAGTAGTGAAAAATGAAATCAAACCATAACAACACAAATTCTTGAGAACGATGCACATTGGGAAAACCCGCTCGCTCATGTATCGAATATTATTCAACCACACGAAATACGCGAGTTATTTTCACTCAGAATGACAACGTGCTTCCCATCCAAGCCTAAATATGAATTGTTGCATATTGTGAATAAGAAAATAACAATCGATGAATCTACACAATGTATCACATTGCCAACACAGACGCCAATTGACAAAATGTACCTAAATATCACACAAAATTAAAAATAATCAGTGATTGAGTGTAGGGTGCTATGTTAGCAGCATGAACTTAATTTAACATTTTATTAAACACTTGTTTTTTTAATTTCGCAAAAAATTAAATTTTTGAATATAATAATTAAAAAATTTATAAAATCTGAAAAAGTTTTAAAAATCACTCGGTCATCATCAGGATATCTACTGGAAGACCTAACAAGTTAAAATCCATCGAGTAATTTTTTAAACTTTTTGGACAAATTTTTTAATTAAAATATTCAAAAATTTAATTTTTCGCGAAATAAAAAAACAAGTGTTCAATAAAAGTGTTTATTAAGTTAGTGTGTTTCGCCAAGAGATCAGCCATTAGAGACCAGCTTAATAACGCCAACCACTAGCAGCTCAGCATAATAACGCTAGTCACTAGGAGCCTAGCCTAATACTGCTAGCCACTAGCAGTCTAGTCTTATATCGTCAGCAGTCCAGTCTAATATCGTTATTAATTTACTAAGGTTATACAATCAGGGTCAAACCCTAACCAGCGGACAGTGCCCGATTGTATACCGCACGGTAAATATAATCATCCCAATCCAGAGGGAAGTTGTTACTACTGAATTTTAAAACTTTACAGGTAAGCGGAATTTTATTATTATTAATTTTTCATTCTCCATTTCGATTATCTTAAATTACCTTATTTTACTGGCACTTCGTTATTCATTCGGTGTAATATCTCTGGAAACACCACACTGTCTGACTCAGAAAGAGATCACGAAAACAGTCACAATATTGGTGTTACAACAAACGTTTCAATTAAATATGCACCGTTCAATCGAGAAGACACTGAAATATGGTTTACTCAACTTGAGGCGCAATTTATAATAGGGGGTATTACTTCAAATCCCACTAAATACGGTCATTTGATTGCGGGATTTCACCGGTAAACGGTCAAGTGCATTCGTGATCAAATCCTTAGACCACCAAATGATAATAAATACGAAATGTTAAAGGCAATTATCGAGAAATTAAGCGAATCGGCAAAAATAAAGCTCGATCGCCTTCTTTCGGAGTTGCAGCTAGGTAACAAATGCCATCTCAATTTTTACGAGAGATGGAGTGTTTGTGTGCCAATCAGGTTACTGGGTCGGTTTTAAGAAATTTGTGGACCAACTAAAGAAAGATTATTAAGTATGGACGAATCTAATTTGGTTCAATTAGCAAAGACGGCTGATAAAATCGATGAAATAGAAAAATCAATTGAATTGTGCAGTGCAAGCTCTCCTACAAATATTGATGATACGGAACAAAGTGATGTACTTACTACGACGAATACCATCCCGGTATTTTACAACTATTACAAAAAATTCAAATCAGTGACTCGTGAATCACAAAGTATTAACATTGTAAAACCTAATGTTACACATTGCATTGGAACTTCAGGTCAGGCATGTCATGTAAAAGTTCGAAGACTATATAAGTTCATTTAAAATGTGCATAGCCCCAGGCATCTGTCATCCATCTTAAAGTAATTGGGCCAGTCCTCTGCATGACTCCCAAAAAGGATGGTATCCAGTACCATTTGTCAGAACGGTATTCAGTACCATTTGTCACGGACTTTACTCATCAGCTCGAATCATGTACCATATTTTCTAAAATCGATTTAATTAGAGCTTATCATTAAGTACCGGCGGAACCACAAGATATCGAGAAGACGGCAATAATTACACCCTTTGGATTGTTTGAATTTCCGCGTATGGCATTTGGTTTACGGAATGCTGCACAAACTTTCAAAAGATTTGTTCATCACTGTTCAGAGGTTCGTTTTTCAATAAATCGATGATCTACTCATAGCATAGCATCAAAAAATATGAAAGAACATCTTAAACATGTATATATTGTGCTTCAAAGATTAAACGAAACAGGTCTTGTTATTAATTTGAACAAATGTGAATTCGCAAAAATGAATTATCATTTTTCGGTTTCGTAATTTCTAAACAAGGTTTATCCCCAGACAAGCAGAGAGTGAAAATAATTCAAGATTTTCCTCAACCAAAAACCATCGACGGTTTATTTAGATTTCTTGGGATGATTAATTATTATAGAATTTTTCTACCTAATGCAGCACCTGATGAAGGTCCATTATACGAAATTTTAAAAGGTCGAAATTTTAAAAGGCAAAATGTACACAATTAGCATATCCGGTTCAAAATGCGAAGTTCGCAATATTCGTTGACTCGTCTGATTTACCTGTAGGAGCAGTATTACAGCAGCTTACAGAAAAAGGTTTGGGACCCATATTTTTCTTTTCACGTGAGTTACACATACGACAGAGAATTATTGGCAGCATGTGAAGCAATCAAACATTTTAAAAATTTTATTGAGGAAAGAGAGTTCATTTTATTTTCAGATCATAAGCCTCTAATATTTGGGTTGCATCAAAATTAGGACAAAGCTTCATCTAGACAACGGCGTCATTTAGACACATTTCAGGAAGTTCTAATGTTGTTGCTGATACACTGTTACGTATTCAACAAGTGGACGTAGGAATCACAATTGATTCCGTTTTGTGGGCAGTAGCACAATAAGAACTTACTGCAATGATTGAATCAAATCAAAGTTTAAATTTTAAAAAATTACCAATATTTGGATCGGACAGATAAATTTTATGTGACATCTCAAATGGCAATCAACATCTGTTTGTGTCAAAATCATTCTGACGACAAATTTTCGATTCTATAATTTATCACATCCCGAAATTAGGGCAACAACAAAACAAATTAAGAAAAAGTTCATTTGACCTTAAGAGTAAAATTGGTACATACCAACCAACCAGTAATATATTTGAAGAAATTCACATCGATATTATTGGACCCCTCCCTTCGTCCGAGGACAAAATTTATTGCCTTACGATGATTGATAGGTACACACGATGGTCTGAAGCAATTCCAATTGCAAACATTCGAGCAGAAACGATTGCTGATGCCTTACTTAACAATTGGATAAGCCGATTTGGTGTTCCTTTAAGCATCACGACTGACAGAGGTGCCCAGTTTGAATCTGCAGTATTTAATGAAATATCCAAAATATTAGGATTTCAGCACAAACGAACGACAGCATATGATCCTGCATGTAACGGAATCATAGAACGATGACACCGAACGTTAAAATCTGCAATTATGTGTGCAACAAATATGCAGTGGACAAAATCTCTTCCACTAACTTTACTCGGATTGAGAGCTGCATTTATTCTGCAGAAATACACAGAAAAATCTTCGATTGCCGACAGATTTTGTTACAGAGAACAGGTATATCAACCAATCAGATATCGTTAGTCAACTTCGAAATCAATTTAACAATATAAACCCATCAACAGCCTCACGACATGCCAAAGATCAAATTTTTGATTTCAAAGATCTGTCAAACTGCGAATCTGTTTTGATAACGACGAATGCATTACGACGCCCTTTACAACCTCCATATGAATGACCTTTCCAATAATCAAAAGAGATGAACAATTTTTCACTCTATTAATCAAGGGTGTTGAATCAACAGATTCAATAAACCGACGGGTGTTATTTTAGGTGATTTCGTTCTTGAGATATGATCGGTACCCAGCCATCCAGACATCTCGACATTCATACACCTAGACGGACGGACAAATTTTTTGTTTACATGTTTGGGGTCAGGAACCTGAGAGAAAACGAGAAAATTAATTTTGATTCAGGGTCAATTTCATCAATTTTATAGATCGCTCAGACAAAACTGTAAAACTGTTCATTAGAACAAACAGAATTTTTATTCTTATTATTTTTTTGACATTTTTAGTAGAAAAAATTATAAAAATCAACTTCAGTGAATTTATTCGTCAATGCCAGTGTATGTAGCCAATTAATGAGGCGCGGTTGATTATGAAAGTTGATTACGCATTCGTCGTAACTATCGTAACATTCGTATATAAATATGTGTATGTGGTAGTTAAAATTGAAGAAAAAATCTACATTTCCATTTTTTGATGTACATACAAAGTTTTTGCTACTTTTTCTGCTAAGAGACCGCTTTACCGACCAAATAGCACAGTGGTTAAAGCTTTGGCGTTTGGATCGGAAGGTACTGGGTTCGAATCCCGATAGTGGTTGGATGCAAAAGGAAATTTTCATCAACAGTTTGCGATCTGTGATTAAAAGCCGACCCATCTTCCTTGTCCAGTATAGGCTGGCATGGAGCTATGCAATGGTAACTTAAATCATCCCAATAGTCGTACGTCTTCGATTTGGCAAATGATGCGTAAAGTAAGACTGAAAAATAAACCATGAAAGAGCAGGGAGTGCTTCGGCCCTAAAACGGATGGCATGGATTAAAAACAAAACAAAAACAAAACGCGAGAATGTTATTGACATCAAAAAATTTTAATGTGCATCAACATTTTATGCCAGTTTTTTGTAAAAAGACTGTCGGTTATTAAATATCGCTTATCAATTGAATGTCGCACGGTGTTGTTACAAAACCTTATGAATGTTATATCACCTATCTCGGAAATGTTGAAAAGGTTTCTTTCATATATTCGATTAGGTCAGATATTTTTCAAACAGTGTAGTGAAAAAGGACCACGTGGTGATGATTTTCCTTTCCGAGATAAGCGATATAACAGTAACGTAACTATATCTTTAGAAAAGCTAAAAATCATCAAAATTTGATCGTGTTCATCATACGCATTTGGTTTTGACAGAGTTCTTCGGCCATATAGATAAATTTTCGTAAACGTCTCTAGGATCGGAGACATAAAAGTAGAAAAATTATCTAAAGTAGCCAGGTTCTGAATAAATAAAGCAATAGAAAATTGCAAACAATTTCCTTGCTCAATGCTGAGATTTTTCTAAGATAAGAATTAAATTTGTCTAACAATATTTGCATTTATAACAAGACAAATCCAACTGGCAGTTTTTTAAATTTAATAGTGTAAAGTTTTTTTAAGTATGTATTTCACAATCATGGCGACATAATTATTATAAGTAATGAAACTGAACTAATTACGTCATAATCTTATAATTAAAAACTAGGTCGACAATTAACTAAAACATTCAACAAAAGGGAATAAAAATATTAAAATCGCTTTATAAGCATGTTTAATTAAAAAATTCTAAATTTAATTTTTTAATAATGGCGCATCAAAAAAATTTGATGACAATAATAAAAATCAAGTTTAACTTGTTCCTAAACGTTTACCATAATTTTAATTTTAATGAGCTATTAAACCATTACGCAATTTAATTAATTTTATTTTTTTTGTTGTTTTCGTGTGCTATACCAATTAATATTTCGAAACATTACTTAATTACATTACACGTACCTGTTGTCTTGGATTACAATGATTTTCAAAGCTTAATATCACAGGAAAATCAGATGTTTTAAATGCGCTCTCCGCGATCGCCTCGAGCACATCTTTCGCGTATATTTCTGGTACGAATGTGTAACCGTGCACGATAACTGGTTCTTCGGTTCGACCATTCCAAAAATCGAGTTCGACGCAACGACATCCGGCCAATAACGCTTGACGATAAATTTCGACCGAGCTTTTACCGGTCAACTGGTGCCCAGTCAAATACGTATTGTGCGATGAGTTAATAAAATAGTGCGACATCGGTTGATCCATATCGTCGCATAGATCTAAGTGATTCGGTGCCATAATCGGATTGTCCTCAGACATTAAGTACCGTAGAAATCCGTCAAAGCTTAGCTGACCTTTTTGTGCGTTAAATTTATTCGGTTCGTATTCGTGTATAATATCTTTGGCGCGGGCAGGATTTGCATACGGATACAAAATTTCATTTAACCTTGGATCGCGTTGCGTTTTATTTAGGAAATCAACAAATTGTGACGTTGACATTAGGCGTCGTTTACCCGATCCAACTCTGCAAACCAAAAAAAAAAAAAGTTTTTCAATGTCAATTGAATATTTTAGTACGCAACAGAACTTGAATACTCACAATTCATCAAATATCTTTTCAACTTCGACACGTTGCGTTAGATTTTTGTATAAATTAAAAAAATCCTCAAATTGAAATTTTGATAGCGGCAGAACGTCACCTTTACCCGATGGTAAACCAGATACGTCTAATGCCTTTTCGACTCGCCTTCTATCATCCTTATTTTGGGCAAATTGTTTTATGATGCTATAATAAAAAAAAAATGTTAAGAAGTTAACGAACGATAATAATTTTTGATAGCACACAGCTCGTGTTGATATATATTTATGGCGTATTCGATTAATTTGATTGTTCACATCTTACGAGTATTCACACAAGTACGAAAATATAGAACAGGTTTAAACATTTTCTAAGACGGTTGAATTCTTATTCTTATTTTATTTATTATTGATGAAATTCTCTTAGGGTTTTATGTATATAAAGATTCTGCAGCACACACACTAATGTATTTTATTGATATTTTACAGTTTGTTGAAAATTTTACCGAGAATTTTGGAAAAGGTATATATTGCTATTTTCCTGCTTAAATCGCATTTGGACCTGAAATATGGTATCGATTAGCAAATGGGTTTGATTTCATTCAACCTAAATGTGTTGGTAACTGTAGCAGGGAAACTTGCGAATTTCAAAAAGAAACGTTGCATACTGATTAGCTGAATTTGTGCTAATTAGTGCTCACGGGAAATAAATAAGTGCTAGTTCAGGAGCCGAAAATACGTGAAAAGCGTTTCAGTTCCTAGACGGTAGCCTAAAACCTATTAGTCGTTTCACAATTTTAGACACACAAAACAAATTACAATTTGGGTGCTAAAATTTCGGTAATTCTACATACGAACTTAGAAATATAGCTAAACCCTCAGAATTCAAACTATTCGCTGGTATGCAACGTTTCATTTTGAAATCTAGTTACTGTAAATAAATTTATTTATTTAGTTTGCAACAAAATGTAAAAGAAAGCATTGAAAAATTGAATTTCTTTAGGAAATTGTTAGGAAATTGGCGTACAAAAATATTTTTTTTATACAATAGCGAGCGAGAGCTTTTTTATTTTATCGATTTATTTATGTTCCAATAAAATAAAATTTATTGATTGAATTTCTTATTATAGATATGGGTACACGCTAAAAATGGCATGCATTGAAAAATATGTTCTATTATTATTTTTTAGAAAATATAAACGAATCAAGGATTACACAAGAGTTCGAGATGTTGAGGTCGCAATGCATAAATTAAATAACACCAAACTCAATATGCTACACATTATACGTTAGCCCCAAAAAACAACAAATAATCAAATTAGATTTCAATTATATCTCTAAACTCAGACTATTCTCATTCCTTTAAATATTCAATATTAAGGGATAGGAGAAAAACTTGTGTTAAAAAAAAAAGTTTATGTTCCCAAGCACAAATAAATAGAATAAATTAACAACCAAAACATATAAATAATCTGGAAAAATAATAAATTTGCTAAAATTTTTTATTTGTGTGTTTTGTTAAAAAGGATTTATGTATTCATCATCAAGAGAGTACGAGACGAGTTTATATCGAGCATGCAAAAAAGTTAAATCATGGAACTCTTGACTCCTGACAAATGTGTTAAGAGATTTTCGGGATACAAAAAAAAAAAAAAAATAAAATAATGAGATGAAAAAGTTTGAATGATATATTTCAGCTTGGGATGAAAATAATGTGGATCGTAAAATTTTAACATTTTATGGGATGTGAGTTTCGGGGCTCAAATAGAACAATAATTGGTAAATTTATTGTAAAACAAAATTTTTGAAAGTTATATTTAAATATCATTTTCCTCACTGTTTTAAAGGGGATTATCTGTTTAAAAAATTGTTGACCACGTTGTTATTGGTAACAGACATAAAATTAGTCGTCTATGGACACACTTTCTTTTTACAAGAATTCAGGATGTAAAACAGGAGCGAGATTTTGTAACATCATAATTTTCGAAGTACCATAAAATATCGATAACAAAATTTTTTCAGATTATTTTTTTTTAATTTTACCGAAAAAGTTTTGATAAAAAACACAATTTATTTCATCAAAATTCACGAAAGAAGTTTCGGAGTTCATACTTATCTAAATTGTTTACATTAGTGAAATTAGAAAGTCGTGTGTTGGCCACAACTATTCCTCGAATAGTTATGAAAAGGTGTATACGGTTGCGATAAATATTAAAAAGTTTTAAAGAATTTCAAAAAGTTTGAAATCAATTAAACAATTCAAAGTTTCAAAAACTTTGAGAAAATTTTAAAATGATTCGAAAAGTTTTAAAACGTTAAAAAAATTGATAGTTTTAAAAGTTGGAAAACGTTTCAATTACATTCAAATTGTTTTAAAAAGATTAACCACTTTTTACATATTTTTACAACTTTCTCATTTTTAAATAAGTTGTGAAAAGTTCTGAAAAGTTGGGAAAGCAATTAAAAATTTTAGAGTTTTAGCAAAGTCGTGATAAGATGTAAAAATTGTGAATGAACTGTAATTAGTTCATTAGAAAATAAAAAGTTGAAAAATTATATCACAACTTTTCACAATGCAACCCAACTTGCCACAACTTAACAAAACTGATCACAATGTTTTACAATTTATCACAACATTTTCAAAGTGTTTACAAACTTGCTCAAACTACTTCAAAATGTTTCAAACTTTTTGCTAATTACTATCTCACACTTCAATTTTGTAAACATTGTTAAAGCTTTTACCAACCATTCAATTTGTTTGCATATTCTTAAATTTTTTTAAACTTATCAAAGCTTTCCACAACTTCTCAATTTTTTCCTAAGTTTGAAAAAATTTGGAAGCGTCTAAAAGTTTGTGAACGATTAAAAAGGTTTACATCAAGTTTTGTTAATTTTCAAATTTCCGTGAAAAGTTTGAAACATTTTTAATTTTTTTCAGTCTGGCTACTTTTCAATTTTTTTCAAACTAGTCAAACTTTTTACAGTTTTTAGTTTTAACTTTCTTAAAAATTTTCAATCTCTAAGCTTTTAAACTTTTTCAAATATTAATAAACTTTTTCCAATTTTTTAACCTTTGCCAAATATTCCTCGAATATTTCTAAACTTTCTCAACCATTTTCTTAAATTTTAAATTCTTGCAAGCATCAGAAACTTTCTCAAACTTTTCTAGGTGTATTCAACTTATATTTAACTTTTTTGAGCCATTTCAAACATTCTCAAACTTTCTCCTAAAAGATATTTGAAAAACCCAATTTCAAAAGTGGTGGAAAAAATTTTATTTACTAGGCATATTGAAACAGTTTTTAAAAGTTTGGAAAAGTTTTTTACAGGGTTTTCCTCAAACTTTATATACTTTCTCAACTTTTTTAATTTCTTAAAATTTCTCAAATTTTCTTAAACTTTTTCAAACGTTTTAACTTTTAAAATTATCTCAACATTTTCAAATTTTTTAAAACTCTTGTAAACAACTTTCTAGACTTTCTTAAATTTTTTTAATTTAAACTTTTCATGATTTTGTTTTATATTTGCAAAAGTTTGAAAATATTTGAAAAGTTGTAAAAGAGTTCAATGTTTTTAAACAGATTGAACTACGTTGAAAAAGTTGGAGAAAATTGTAAAAATTTAAAAGTTTTACAACTTTCCCATTTTTAAATATGTTGTGAAAAGTTGGGAAAAGCGGTTAATAATTTTAGTGTTTTAACAAAGTTGTGATAAGATGTAAAAATTGTGAATGAATTGTAATTAGTAGTTCATTAGAACATAAAAAGTTGAAAAATTATATCACAACGTTTCACAATGAAACCATACCTACCACAACTAACAAAACTGATCACAATGTTTTACAATTTATCATAAAATTTTCAAAGTGTTTACAAACTTGCTCAAACTACTTCAAAATGTTTCAAACTTTTTGCAAATTACTATCTCACACTTCAATTTTGTAAACATTGTTAAAGCTTTTACCAACCATTCAATTTCTTTGCATATTCTTCCATTTTTTTAAACTTATCAAAGCTTTCCACAACTTCTCAATTTTTTCGTAAGTTTGAAAAAATTTGGAAGCGTCTAAAAGTTTGTGAACGATTAAAAAGGTTTACATCAAGTTTTGTTAATTTTCAAATTTCCGTGAAAAGTTTGAAACATTTTTAATTTTTCAATTTTTTTCAAACTAGTCAATCTTTTTACAGTTTATAGTTTTAACTTTCTTAAAAATTTTCAATCTCTTAAACTTTTAAACTTTTTCAAATATTAATAAACTTTTTCCAATTTTTGTAACCTTTGCCAAATATTTCTCGAATATTTCTAAACTTTCTCAATCATTTTCTTACA
This sequence comes from Nephrotoma flavescens, assembly GCA_932526605.1. Classification (NCBI taxonomy): domain Eukaryota; kingdom Metazoa; phylum Arthropoda; class Insecta; order Diptera; family Tipulidae; genus Nephrotoma; species Nephrotoma flavescens. The sequence continues at coordinate 249,567,434 of OW052220.1, read as the reverse complement.
TTTTAAATTCTTGCAAGCATCAGAAACTTTCTCACTTTTAATAATATAATTTAATTTTTTTGAGCAATTTTCAAACATTCTCAAACTTTCTCGTAAAATTCTTAATAAACACATTTTATTAAATACTTGTTTTATATTTCGCAGAATTCTAAACTTTTTTTTCTTTTTTTTAGAATTCTAAAGTTTCGAAAATAATTCTGCGAAATATAAAACAAGTGTTTAATAAAATGTGTTTATTAAGTATTAGTGTGTTTCGCCAAGTGCCTATGGCAAATAGCGTAAAAAGTATTTCTCGTAAAAGATATTTGAAAACCCCAACTTCAAAAGTGGTGGAAAAAATTTAATTTTCTAGGCATATTGAAACAGTTTGAAAAAGTCTGAAAACGTTTGGAAAAATTTTATACAGGGTCTTTCTCAAGCTTTATATACTTTCTCAATTTTTAATTTCTTAAAATTGCTCAAATTTTCTTAAACTTTTTCAAACGTTTTAACTTTTAAAACTTTCTCAACATTTTCAAATTTTTTAAAACTCTTGTAAACAACTTTCTAAACTTTATCAAATATTTTCAATTTAAACATTTCAAGATTGTTTTTTTTATATTTGCAAAAGTTTGAAAATATTTGAAAAGTTGTAAAAGATTTCAATTTTCGTAAAAAGATTGAAACGGTTTGAAAAAGTTGGAGAACTTTGAAAATAATGAAAAGTTTGAAAAAATTTGAAACTTTGTTGAAATGCTCTAGAAAATTTGCAAAAATTTCGAAAATAGTTGAGAAGTCCCACCTCTTTTTAATTTTTTGAAATTGTCTTGAAATGACTTAATCATTTTCGCACTTTTTAAATATACTTTGCTTTTTTTCAAACTATGTTTAATCTTTTGAAACTGATGTTTTGCAAGGTTTTTAACCTTTCCAAATTTTTTCAAACTTTCTTAAACTTTTTCAAACTTTCCAATTTTTTTTAACATTTTACAAACATTTTCGGACTTAAGTCATAACTGGGTGATAGTAAGTAGTACTAAAACCGAATGATAGTAAGAAGGGTCAAATTTAACCTTTTGACTTCTGACGAATTTGATAATTTTTTGATCGTGAAAAAATTTCTGGGATTTTTATTGAATGTTAAACCGTCGGATTTGACATTCAGAGAAACCATCAACTTTTAGTAGGTATGTTTAGCCGAATACTTCCATTGCGCATGAATTTGCAAAGTGTTTGAACATTTACTCCACTGGCAGCAATTATATCGAGATAAACCAATGAAAGGAAGTGCATTAAAACCGAACTGGCTTTAAACTCTACAATAAAATGAAGCCAAAAAAGGCTATTGGAAAACAAAAACCTCATCAACACCAGCAGCATTAAAAGAATTTGAAACAGCACTCGATATGATTTTAGAAGATACAGTACAGCTTCAGTGGCACAGAAAATGATGCGATCTTAAATTCTATACCGCAATAACCGACCTCAGTTACATATATTACCATTACTAATCGCAATCAATGCGACTAAAATCCGAAATCTCACCGTCTTAATAAATGTGTGTTTGTGGCTGTGTGTATGTGTGGGTGTGTGTATGTGAGTATGGGTCAAACTTCTTTCTTAAGCTTTTTATCTAAATTTGGAAATTCCAGTCAGTTTGGCTGAAATCGGTTCACCGAAAGATTCATTTTTTGGCTGATCTGTGCAAACTAAAAGATTTTGTCCTTTTCACAGCTCAGACGAAGCGACTTATTGGCGTGAAATATTACAATTAAGTTTCTTCCATAAATTGGGAAAATTCAGTAGTTTTTGGCTGGAATCGGTTTACCGGAAGTGGAAACTTCAATAAGAGCTTTTTTGTTTTTGCAATTATTTTGAAAAATACGTACAAAAATTTGATCACTTTACAACCCAAACGGATTGCTTTATCGGGATAAAACTTCATACTTAAGCTTTTTTCATATATTTTAAGATCCAAGTGATATTTGGCCAAAATCGATACAACGGAAGTGACAGCTTTCATAGCAGCGATTGGAATTTTTTCAATTTTTTTGAAAAATATACCAGTAACGAGAAGAACGACTATGCACTAAAATATTCTAAATAAAATTTGTAACAATACCCGTCCAGGTGTGTTTACAAAATTTAAGCGGAAATGACGATTTTTGACACAAAAACTGTTTTAATTTTTTTCGGGGACCCAGTGATTTTTGGCTGAAATCGGTTTACGGGAAGTAGCAGCTTCGAAAGTAGGTTTTTCTGCTTTTGTAAGTATTTTGAAAAGTGATAGCATTTACAAGAAAAACGATTTTAAACGAGAATTCTCTAAATTAAAGTTTCTATAAAATCGGTTCAGATCACACTTCAAAAATTTATGTAGAACCGATATTTGAAAAAAAAAAATGTTTTTCGGCAAAAATTCGGTCCTATACAGCTCAGACAGACACGATCAATCGTATTGTAACATCATACTTCAGCTTTTACCATAAATTATAAGACCATTAACTAAATTTCCAGTGAATTTTATGCGAAATTTGGGTACCTGAAGTGACAGCTTTCAAAGGAGCTTTTTCGTTTTGTGCAAATATTTTGAAAAAAAGAGCAGTTGCGAGAAAAACGAGTATTGACTAAAATATTCTAAATAAAATTTGTAACAATACCAGTCCAGGTCTGTTTACAAAATTTAAGCGGGAATCACGATTTTTGACACAAACACTATTTAAATTTTTTTCGGGACCCAGTGATTTTTGGCTGAAATCGGTTTACCGGAAATAGCAGCTTCCAAAGCATTTTTTTTTGCTTTTGTAATTATTTTGAAAAGTATAGCATTTACAAGAAAAACGATTTTAAACGAGAATTCTCTAAATTAAAGTTTCTATAAAATCGGTTCAGATCACTCTTCAAAAATTTAAGGAGAAACGATTTTTGATTTGAAAAAAAAAAAAAATGTTTTTCGGAAAAAATTTGGCTCTTTACAGCCCAGACGGGCTGATTGATGGTGTTGTAACAGTCCAAACGGATTGCGTTATCGGGATAAAACTGACACCTTTCATAGAAGCGATTTCAATTTTTGCATTTTACTATTTTAAATATACCAGTAACGAGAAGAACGACTATGCAGTAAAATATTCTAAATAAAATTTGTACCAATACCGTCCCAGATCTGTTATCCAAAATTTAAGTGAAAATGACAACTTTTAACACAAAAACTGTTTTAATTTTTTTCGGAGACCCAATAAAATTTGGCAGAAATCGGTTTACCGGAAGTAGCAGCTTCCAAAGCAGCGTTTTCTGCTTTTGTAATTATTTTGAAAAGTGGTAGCATTTACAAGAAAAACGATTTAAAAAGAGAATTATCTAAATTAAAGTAGAAATAAATCGGTTCAGATCACTCTTCTAAAATTTATGTGGAACCGATTATTAAACAAAACTGTTTTTCGGTAAAAATTTGGCCCTGTACAGCTTCCATAGGAGCTTTTTTGTTTTATGCAAATAAATTTGTAACAATAACAGTTCAGATCTGTTTACAAAATTTAAGTGGAAATGACAACTTTTGGCAAAAACCGTTTTTCAACAAAAAATAGGCACCAACACAGCCTAGATAGAATGATTGCGCAAGATGAAACTTCATGGCTAAACTTTTTCCACAATCTTAAGAGACCCAGAAAATTTTGACCAAAATCGGATCAGCGAAAGTGACAGCTTCGATATGACATTTTCCTACTGCTATAATCTAACAGATTCTTAATTAATCTTGCAATTATAGCGGTGCAAATCAATTTTCTAAAATTGAATCGGACATTTAATATTTTTGAAAAACAATAGTTTTTCAGTAAAAATTTGGTCCATGGACAGCCCAGCCTCTTCGAATTAATTGATCAGGATGAAACTTCATACTTAAGCTTTTTGCAATTTGAAAATCACAGTGATTTCTTGCATTTACGAAAAAACGTTTAAAATAGAAAGATGTAAATTAAATTTCAAACAAAATTAACTCAGATTAAATTTTAAATTTTACCGGAAATGACGAGTTTTGATAGAAAAAAAAATTCATTTCACCAAAATACGGCAACTCTATAGACAAAGCCAATTGACTATTTGAAATAAAACTTTATACTAAAACTTGCAGAAGTGGCCGTTTCCGTAGAGCTTTTTTAATCTGTGCAAAAATGATTAAATTTTTGACAATGGTCGACCTTGTTGGTTTTGTAAAATTTAAGCAGCAATAATGATTTTTGATCATACAAGACAAGTTTTATCGCAAAGCTGATAAATATGTTCAATTTTTGTGTATTTGAGATCTGGTAGTTTTGTCGTAAAATAAAATCGGATCTTGGCCACAAAAATTACACTCCTCCAATTTTTTGACTGATTGATCGGGGTGAAACTTCATACTTTATACTTAAACTTTTTCTATAAATTGATAAATTTGACAAGTAAATATTTTTGACCAAAATCGGTCTACCGGAAGTGGCAGCTTCAATATGAGCCTTTTCGTTTAATGCAAATATTTTGAAAAGTATATAGAAATTATGAGACAAAGTTGTTAAACACAAAAAGATTGTAAATTAATTTTCAAACGAAATTTGTTTAGACCAAGTTTTAAATTTTACCGGAAATGAGTAATTTCAAAAAATTTATTTCACCAAAATTCGGTATTTCGGTCAAGATAGATTGAGTATTCGAAATGAAACTTCATTCTATTAGTTGGGAGATCCTTGCGAAATTTGATAATAATCTGTGCTCGGGAAAAGAAACTTCCACAGAACATTTTTAATTTTTGCAATGATGTTGAAAAGTTTAGCATTTACAAAAAACGACAAAGAATTAAAATACTCATTTAAATTTAAAGATTTAATTATCAACCATGGATTGTTTTTTTGAAATTTAAGCAGGAAAAACGATCGTGCAGGTAAAAAAAAGTCGGGTGTTGACCAAAACATCTTCACCCCTCAATTTTTACATTAATACATTAGTATTCCAATTGTCAAAAGCACAGTTAGTCAGTTTACGTTTTTTGATATATTATTTATTTATTTTAGTATCAAAATATGCTTGGCTACAAAAAACCGCACAATGAGCCCACACATGGGTCCATTTTGAATTCACCAAAAATACAAAACACTCGCCAATGATTGTCGCTTTAAAATATAGTTTTATCATTTTTAATTTATATCCAACTGTGATGTGTACACACATTGTGCAAATATTCAAAAGCTACGTACATTTTTGTATCCTTCAAGGACCGAAAACAAAATTATTTTCACCTTCCGTTTTTTGTTGGTATATTACGTTCTACATTATGAATCGAGGAACGAGAGAGATAATGTTGGTTTTTCGTATACGAGAGAGAATCTAATAGAAAATCTACGTGAAAAAGGATAACCACAAATGAATGGACTCTCATTCCTTTACACACGAAATATATAAAAAAAAGGTGTATATAAGACATAAGTTAAGATATTATCTCAGCATTTATATTGTCCTTTTACGTATATATTGACAATGCATACTGTGTGTCGTCATTAAATTAAAGACGTTTGCTTTACAACTGTTATGTATTATACATTATTTTGTTGTTGTCTAATTAAAAAAATTATTCATTTTATAACTGAAGCGAAATGAGAAACAGGAAATTGATTGAAGTTGAATACAAAGATGATTTTTATCTTCCCACCGATGTGATACCCGTAATAACTCATACATACGAGCTGCAAATATGAAAAGGCGAAACTTTCTTACCATTGTGACTAAAGTTTGAAATTAAATAAATTTAAAAACAAAGAAATCGTATGACACATTTTTTTAAACTTTATATCAACAACAAAAGTTCTTTTTTTAAATTAAGAAAGTTAATATAAACAGGATTAAGTATCAACAATGTATGTAGTTTAGATGTGACACTCCAGTATTCGTAAGGAAAAGTTTGTTTTTGTTCGGAAATGGAAATCATATTTTTATAACATTAAAAAATAATTGGATAAAAATAAAATGTAAGTATCTCATCTATCTGTTGCATAAAGCATGTTTGATGTTCAATATTTATGATAAATCTGTAAAGATTCCCTCAACATAATTGCGCCAGTTCATGTATCATGAAACAACACTTGACTGACATGTGAACAAAAAAGGAAGATGTGATTCTATTCAAAATCATATCTTCCTTTTTTGTTCACATGTCAATCAAGTGTTTACTAACAACCTAATTAAAGTAAGTTCAGAACATTTATAAAATTTTATTGACTAATTGGATACAAAGCAAGAACCACAGAAATTCTATATTCTAGATAACATAATTTGTATTAGACCGGCAAATTTGTAAAGAATTGTTGAAGGTTTTGGAAACATCAAGTTCGACTAATTATAGTCGGTCAACATTTATAGCATCATCAAATTCCGAGATCGAGGTGCCATACGATTTTATTAACAACATTGCAGAACTAAGCGATTTGCATTTTAAAAGCCACATTCTTCAAAGTCAAAAAAAAAATTTACGTAAATCTGGAAATTGTTATTTGAGAAGTTAGAATTTGAGAAAATCATAATATCCGCCCTGGCGTTCCAGTTGATCTCGGCCAGCCAGAGATTAGATAGCAAATTCCTTCGACGCAAGCCATAAAAATACATGTAACACTAATAGGGTTTCTATATATCAATTGACATTTGAGTAAGAATAGAGATAATAAAAAAAAAAAATTGGGACGTTCGAAATTATTGGGGAAAATCGGGTTAGGGTTTTATACGTAAATTAGGAGATCTCTGTTATTTTGGCCAAAATTGGTCTAGCGGAAACGGCAGCTTCCATAAGAGCTTTTTCGTTGTACGCAAATATTGAAAAGAATGATAAAAACAACTATTAAGTAAAATTTTATAAATTATTTTTATAATAATACCGGCCCACATCAGTTTTCCAAAATTTAAGCGCAAATTACGATTTTTGACATACAACTGTTTGTCAACAAAAAATTGGTCGCCCCATACGGATTGATGGATCGGGATCGCACTTAAGCGTTTAGCCTTTTTAGAAATGGATCTCAGTGATTTTTACCTGAAATAAATCCGCCGAAAGTTCCAGCTTCCATAGAAGGTCTTTCGTTTGTTTCAAATATTTGGACACGTATATTTCATTTAAAAGTTGGTGTAAGCCTAAAAAGCTAGAAAATTTTGAAAAGTTTCGAAAGTTTGAAAAATATACAAAGCTTCAAAAAATTGTACCTTTAAAAGCCTTGGAAAAGTTTGAAACCCGGGAAAGAGCAGTTTGAAAAAATTTGAAAAGAACCAAGTTTGACTAATTCAACTAAAAATTATTAGTCTTTCAAAATTTTGAAATTTTAAACCAAAATATGAGGAATTTTTTTAATTTTTTTTTAGATGTTTAAATAAGTTTTAATAAGCTTGGAGGAATTTAACAGATTTAAACTTTGAAAGCTTTGAACAAGTTACAACAACTTTAAAAAAGGAACATTTTTGAATAAGTTGGAAGAGTTTAAGTTTAACTAAAAAAGTTTAGATCTGTTTGAAAAATTTGATAAGTTTGAGAAGCTTGAAAAAATTTAAGAAAGTTTGTTCAAATATGCCAAAATTTAAAAGTTAGAAAAAGATTTGAAGAAGTTTGTTTAAGTCAGAAAACATTTGAATTTGGATAAGCTTAAAAAGTTTTAAAATTTTGAAAAACTTGAAAATACGTTTCAATAAGTTAGAAAAAGTTTGAGTTTAAGTAAATTTGAATAAGTCTCAAAAAGTTTGAAAAGTTCTACTTTGAAAACATTAAAGGGTTTAAAAAAATTTTAACCTTGAAAATAATTACAAAAAAAATAAATTTTTTGTAAATGTTTTAATAAGTTAGAAAATTTTGCCTTTTTGAGGAGGCAATGGAATTAAAACAATTGGGATTAATTGAACATTTCTGAAACCCCTTTGGAAAATTTTGAAAACTTCAAAAACTTCAAATACTTTGAAATGAACATTTCTAAAATATTGAAAACATTAAACCATTGAAAACTTTGAAAAGTTTTTTAAATTTTGAAAAATTTGAAAAGTTTTAAAACTTAAAAAAGAAAATCCCTTCATAATTATGAAATTTTTTGAATAAGTTTTAATAGGTTTGGAAAAAATTAAAAAAATTAAGCTTTGTATAAGTTAGAACAACTTTAAAAAGTTGGAGCATTTTTGAACAAGTTTCAATCAATTAGAAAAGTTTGAGTTTACAAAATTGATTAAAAATTGAATTAAAACAATTGAACATTTCTGAAGCCGTTTTGGAAAATTTTGAAAATTTGAAAGCTTTAAATACTTTGAAATGAACATTTTCAAAATATTGAAAACAATTCATATTAAAAAGTTTTTAAAATTTTGAATTAAAAAAGTATCAAAAGTGTAAAAAATTTGAATAATTTAAATAAAAATTATAAGCCCCTCAAAATTTTGAAATTTTAAATAAAAGTTGAGTAAAAAAACCTAATTTTTTGTATGTTTGAATAAGTTTTAATAGGTTTGGAAAAATTTAAAAGATTTAAGCTTTGAACAAGTTAGAACAACTTTAAAAAGTTGGAAAAGCTGGAAAATTTTTGAATAAGTAGGAAAAGTTTGAGTTTGAATTTTAAAAATGTTTAAATCAGTTTGAAAACATGATAAGTTTGAGAAACTTGAAGAAATTTAAATGGCATAATTTAAAATTGAAAACTTTGAAAAAGTATGAAGAAGTTTGTTTAAGTCAGAAAACGTTTAAATTTGGAGGAGCTTAAAAAGTTTTAAAATTTTGAAAACATTGAAAAAGATAAAAATGTGATTTTTTTAAGTTCTGTTATTAAAGACTTCCAAGAGAATAAGTTTAAATTAGGTTGAATAAGTTTCAATAAGTTAGATACAATTTGAGTTTAAGCATGTTTGAATAAGTTTGTAAATGTTTGTAAAGTTCTAAAAATTTACTACTATGAAAACAACAAGGATTTTCGAATCCTGATAGGGACAGGATGTAAAGTGAAATTTCATCAACAGATTACTTTCTGTGGTGAAATGTAACACATCTATGACCCCCTGTCGGTGTGCAAAACCCATGGGCGTCGGCCCAGTATAGGCTGGCATGGAGCTTGCAATGTGCAGATGGTCTTAAAATCGGTCCTATAGCCGCGCGTCCTCAAGTTAAGGGAGGCTTAAAGTAGGTACGTAAAAAGCATAACCGCGGAAGAGCCTCGATGAGCCTCGAGCCCCAAAACAGATCGCATAGTTATCAATAGAAAAAAAAATAAAATTTTAAAAAGATTTTTAGCCTTGAAAATAATTCGAAAAAAACGAAATTTTTTGTAAAACTTTCAGTAAGTTAGTAAAAACCTTTTTTTTAACTTTTAAAAACAATTGAGATTAGTTAAACATTTCTGATACGCTTTTGGAAAATTTTGAAAAATTCAAAAACTTTAAATCCTTTGAAATGAACATTTTAAAAATATTGAAAACTTTTCAAATTTTCAAAATTTAAAAAACTTTTCAAAGTTTTCAATGGTTTAAACCATTGAAAGCTTTGAAAAGTTTTTTAAATTTTGAAAATTTGAAAAGTTTTAAAACTTAAAAAAGTATAGAAATTGCAAAAAAGTTTGAATAATTTAAATACAAATTATAAGCGCTTCAAAATTAGGAAAAAAGTTGGAAAAGCTTGAAAATTTTTGAATAAGTGCCACTAAGTTAGATACGTTTGAGTTTGAAGTTTTTTTTTTATCAGTGCAATTTGTTCTGGAGCCAAGTTTCTTCCAACTCTTTCGCGGTTTGCTCTTTCCGTTTATACTTTTACGCCGTTTTCAGAAAAGCTAATTTGAGGACGTACCTTATAGGTCCGATTTTTATCACCATCTGCAAATTGCATAGCTCTATGCCAGCCTATACTAGCAAAAAGTGTCGGCCCATGAGTTTTGCACTTCGACAGGGGGTCATATATGTATTCCATTTCATCACACACACACACACAAAATTCCCTTTGCAGCCTGCCCTTATCGGGATTCAAACCCGATAACTCCCGATTTAAACGCCAAAGCTTTAAGCACTGTGCCATTTGATCGGTGAGAATAAGTTTAAATCAGCTTTAATAAGTTTCATTAAGTTAGAAAATGTTCAATTTTATGTAAGTATGAAAAGTCTACTACTTTGAAAACATTAAAAAGTTTAAAAAAATGAACCTTGAAAATAAAAGTTTCTATAAATTTCAATAAATCTAATAATCTATAAATTTCTGAAGCCAATTTGGAAAATTTCAAAAACTTCAAAAGCTGTAAGTACTTTGAAATGAACATTTTGAAAATATTGAAAACTTTCGAAAAAGTTGAAAAGTTTTAAAACTTTAAGAAGTATCAAAAGTCGCAAAAATTTAAAAAGTTTAAATAAGTTTGAAAATTAAGAAAAAGTAAACAATTTGGAAAAGTTTAAAACTTTTAAAGAAAGTTTGAATAAGTTGCAATAAGTTAAAACAGTTTGAGTTTGAACATCGAATAAATTTCAATAAGTTAGAGAAAGTTGGAGTTTTAATAACTTTGAAAAATTTGGATAGTTTGAAAAGTATTAAAAGTTTAAAAATTTGTAAGTTTCAAAACGTTGAAAACAGTGAAAATGTTTCTATTACATTTGAAAATTTTTGAAAGTTCCAAAACATTAAAACTTTAAAAACCTTGAAAAGTTTAAAAATGTTTGAAATTTTTTTAAAAAGTTGAAATAAATTTCCATAAATTAAATAAACTTTTAAAATAAAAATAAATTAAATAAACTTTAAACTTTCAGTATGAATGAGTAGGAATAAGTTTAAGTTAAAAATAAGTTATAAATCATTTTGAATAAGTTTTAATTCTAAATGTTTGCAAACATTATTATTATTATCGAAACCTTAAAGGTTTTCAACAAAGTTTGATAACTTCGAAAAAGTTTAAGGTTGATTGAAAATATTTGTAAAAAATTAAAATTGGAAAATACGAATAAATAAATTTTAATACATAGTTCGAAAATTTTTTAAGAAATTTAAATATTTTGAAAAAATTAAGAAAGTTTGAATTATTTTTTTCAAAAGTATGCCGGTTTCAAATTTTTAAAAAGTATTGAAAACGATGAAAAAAAAATTGTAAACTTTAAAACTTTAACAAATTTGAAAACTTTGAATATTTTCAAAATGTTGAAAATATTGGAAGCACTAAAAACATTAAAATCTTTCAGAACTTTCCCAAAAATTTTAATTCAAGAATTTCAAGAATTTCAAAAATTTTAAAGTTTTGAATAAGTCCAGAAAATTGGAAAATTTAAAAAAATCCGAAATAATTTTGGAAAGTTTAAAAATCTTTAAAGTTTGAATCAGTAAGAAAAAGTTGGAGTTTCATTTTCCAAAAGAACTAAAAAAATTAAAAAATTTGAACGTTTGATAAGTTCAATGGTGAAAAAGTTCATAAAATTTGAACACGTTTAAATTAGTATACATTTGAACCAGTGTGAATACGTTTGAAAAGTTTGCAAAGTTTGAATATTTCGAGAAGTTTCTTAAGAGAATAAATTGGAATTAGTTTGAATAAGTCAGAAGAAGATAGAATTTGGTAAAGTTTGAAAAGTATGATACGGTTTGAAAAGGTCTAAAACAGTCTGAAATAGGATAAGTTTGAATACGTTAGAAAAGTTTAAACATTTTGAAAAGCTTTGAGATTTTAAATGTTTAAATTTTTTTGAAAAGTTTCAATAAGATAGAAGATAGAAAAAATTGAAAATAACTTTGACACATTGAAAAAATTGAAAAAATTTGAATTTCTTTTCAAAATTATGCTGTTTTATAAACTTTTAAAACGATTGGAAACATTAAAAACGTAAACATCTTTGAGAACTTTCAAAAGTTTTTAATTTTTGAAAAGTTTCAAGACTTTCAAAAACTTTAAAAGTTCGAATAAGTCTGGAAATTTGGAAAAATTATAAAAGAATGAAATAATTTTGGAAAGTTTGAAAATTTTTGAAGTTTGAATCAGTTTCAATAAGTTAAAACCAGTTGGAGTTTAAGTAAGTTAGAAAAATTAAAAAACAAATAAAAGATTAAAAAATTTGAAGGTTTGAAAAGTTCTATGAAAAAGTTCATAAAGTTTGAAAATTCTTAAATTAGTTTGAATAAGCTCGAATAAATTTGAATACGTTTGCAAAGTTTGAAAAGTTTGAATATTTCGAGAAGTTTCTTAATGGGATAAATTGGAATTAGTTTGAATAAGTTAAAACCTTGAAATCGTTTAATAAAGTTGGAAATAGTTTGGTGAAGTTTGAAAAAATTTAGTGCAGTCTGAAAAAATCTAAAACAGTTTGAAAAAGTTCTAAAAGTTTGAAAAAACTTTGAGAAAGTTTGGAAAAGTTTGAATAAGTTTAAAAATTTTGAAAAGATTTACAATTTTAAATCTTTAAAACTATTTGATAGGTTAAAAAAATTGGAAAATATGAAAAGCTTTGAAACTTTGAAACCTTGAAAATTTTTAAAAACTATGAAAAATTAAATTTTTGTTTGAAAAAATTGTAATACTTTGAAATTGAATAAAATTGAAAATTTTGATGTTTGGGAAAGTTTGAAAAATTTAAAACAAAATGAATAAGTCAGTAAAGTTTGAAAAACTTGAAAAGCTTAGAAGATTTGACACCTTGAAAAAAATTAAAAACTTGAAAAACCTTGAATTAATTTTGAAATTTTTTGGAAACGTTTAAATTGAGTTAAATAAGCTTTAAAACTTAAGAAAATTTTAAAATACTCTAGACTTTGAAACTATAAAAGCCTAAAGAAGTTTAAAAAATAGTCAAAAGCTGGAGATTTCTTGATTAAGTTTGAATGAGTTGAAAAACTTTGAATGTATTTTGGAAAGTTTCAAACTTTTGAAACTTTAAAAGTTGGAATTTTTTAAAAAATCTAAAGAAGTGAGTCTAAAGAAAAAGTTTACTCATTTTTTTAATTCTTATTAATTTATTTGCCGATATCAAAGTATGTTTTATCCGTAATGATTTTTTTTTTACTTATATGGTGTGAAATGTGATACCAATAAGTTTTGCATTGCTTCGTATGAAAATAAAATTAAAAATTTATTCGTTGGTATTGTACCACGAGATTGAAAACAAAAATGGCTGATTAATGTTTGTGCAAACTACTTATTTTTATAAATGACCCCACGAGCATACATACTTTTGTTTAATTTTGAGGTTAAATACATTTGATACGGTATTCAAGGTACAAACACATACACGATAAATCTCAAATCTAATTCGACATTCCCTACCCATCAATAGAAAAGTAGGAAAAATTTAAAATTCAATCCTAGTACAGCTGAAAATAAAAATATTTGAAAATTAAATTCATGCCGCTGACGTGATGAAAAATCATGATTAGAAACACCGATTTGCCCACGGGGTTTCTTACTTACATTACATCAGTCAGAGTTACGATGAAAAATGATTAACACTTTCGTGCTTATCTAATTTTACAGTGGTTACAAAAAATGTGTAGATATTCAAAACTATAATAATTTTTGGCAACCACTGTACATAAAAGCTCTAATCCTTCCATGATAGTGTTATTACATGAAGGTAACAAGTCCAGATAACTATCTCATCATAAATTTTTATAACCTAATTATGCAATGTGTAAATGTAATATAAATATTTTCTGTAAAAAAGGGCAGCGAATCTTTGACTTTTCTCGCTGCCTTATTGCTTTCCCGCTGTCTAATAACGGTATAGGTTGCCCATAAAAGCAACATAAAAAGGACACAAATAATAAAATTAAAACGGCTACCATCACCGTAAGATGGAAGCAGTATGATATTTTAACGACATATACACGATGCCCCCTGTTATAAAATTTAATAATTTATAAAATTAAATTGTGCTTTAAAAAAAGAAAATATATTTTATACGACATCTATATAGCTAACACATACTAATATCTATATGCCGAAAATACATTTTCAATGTTAAGAACAAGTGTTCCCCCCTATTGACGTAATTTAGTAAGTTTTATTGGGCGGAAAAGTGCCATTCATGGTATGACATCCTCTATCGATAAGAAAAACATTTTATAGATCTTTTTTCATTTTACACAACACTACTGTAGTTTTGGCATGAACAACATTTTCAATATACATCGTGGTATGGTGTGTACATGGTTCACGAACACCAACGATGAATTTTAAAATCGATGGAGAAAATGTCTAGACAATCGAGACAATTAATTCTTTAAATTAAAATTAATTCATTTAAACACTTTGCAGACAATTAGAAATTTTAAAAGTTAATGCTGAAATAGTTGTATTTTATATAGGGTGAAGTTTAGTGATTTTATAATACCACTGATCCGGAAATTATTTTGGCAAATATATAAAAAAACTACGGGATATGGAGATTTGAACTTTAAAATTGAATATGGTTGTTTTCGGCTTATGAACATTTTGTTATTAGGTGATGAGTTTTATTTTATGGGGCGCGACATTCGCGACAAATAAAAGGGTGAAACCTATAAACTCAAATATATTTGAGGACTGCCATCATCTAGTGGCATTTCAGAACGCTTTGTATTTGCAACGGTATAGTGGACAGATCGATCGCTTTACTATTAATTTTAAAATACGCACAATATTTTAGAGATAAGCTAAAAAGTCTTTTAACTGGATAAGTTTTTTTTTGAGTAAAATCCAAACTGATGGTCGCCCAAGACGCGTTCACTATTTATCGAAAATATGCCACCCTCCCCTTTTAGAAAATGTTGGTCCAAATCATCATTTTTAGTCCTAGTTGGTTGATGTTTGGCCAATTGTTGGTTTGCTTTCGTTACCGTAATTTTTATGATTAGTCAACTGAAACTCCGTGGAATCGACAGTGGCTGAAGAAATGTCTTTTTGGATGTGAGAATGTGAAAAATTTGACTCAAAATATTATCGATTAAATATTTTAATTTGATTGAATATAAAATTTCTCAAGCACAAAGTATCACTCAGCCAAAATTTGCTGGATTTGAAATTTTTTTTTTGACAGAGTCCGCTGTTTCAATCCAATCAAATATATTCAGGATACTGAAAAGAATCATCATACTGAAACTCTGAAAAAAATTAAAAAATCATCACTATTAAAATCGTTTGAAGCGACATTTTTTTAAAAATAGGGAGCCGTTTTTCACCGGATGCTTCCTAAACTTATTTAATCTTAACTAATCGCAACAAACCGTGATAATCAAATGCGATCAACGTCAATCAAATACCAATATGAAGAAACGTTTCCAATATGATGAATGGTTCATGACGAAACATAGTGCAATATATTGGTGCAACATAATACAACATGGTGCAACATCAAGCAACACGGTGCAACATAGAGGCCCCGCCGAAACGTTTGTGAAGTTATCTCAGAATTCTATCCCGGAAAATAAAAAAAATTAATCAGGCAACACTAACATATCAATAACCAATTTGCTCTTGTGTGAAGTTATCTCAGCCCAAAATTTTTATAAATTTTAATGAAAAATCGAAAAATTATCAAATTTATTATATTTCATAAAGTAATGGAAAATTACAGGCAATGTAAGAGCAAATTTGTTCCGCGGCAAGTTCCTGAAAATGAACTCTCGGCTGGGAATTTTTTTGATTTTTATAAAATTTTTCGTCTCGCTCGATAAATTTAAAATTATTTCGCCAAAACTAAAAATGTCTCGAATCAGAGCTACCCAGCCCAGGAGTCCAGTTTCTGGTACTTGTCACGGAACTATTTTTTTCTAATTTAGCTACTACCTTTGGCGAAATAATTTTTAATTTATCGAGCGGGACGAAAAATTTTTTAAAAATCCATGAAATTCCCAGCCCAGAGTTCAATTTCAGGAACTTACCATGGGACAAATTTTATTTTACATTGCCTGTAATTTTCTATCTCAAAATTTTACAGTTTTTTTATACGTTAGATTTTAATTTGTTTTATTATATGAAAAACAAATGTAATTTAACAAATTTGATAATTTTTCGTTTTTCCATTAAAATTGATAAAAATTCTAGGCTGGGCTAATTTAACAAATATATAGTATACATATTTGAATGAAATTATTGAAAACCTAGGCTGGGATTACTTTACACAAGAGCAAATTGGTTATTGATATGTAAGTGTTGCCTGATTAAAAAAAATTATTTTCTGGGATAGAATTCTGGGATAACTTCACATACGTCCCGCCAAAGGTTGACTATCTAAATTAATTTTCCGAAAATCAGCGCTCCTTGCACCGCTTCCTGGCAATCGCAAACCCTAAATAACCAAATTTGGTTATTTGTTTAATGCGGAAAATAGTCTGAAAAATAGAGGGCGAATATGTTGTGCCAACGTTCGACTTTTCTTTATGAATAGACCACACTTACTTTCTGAATCGAAAAATTTAACCTACTCGATTTTGATAAAAAACTGTCTTGTGTAATAAAAAATCCCAAGTTTGAGCCAAAGGCTAAAAAGTTAAACATCGAAGATGGGGCTTGAGATTTTGCTTAATGCCTAAATACAACGGCTTAAACCTACTGACCTACGTTTTGGGCTACAGTACTTGTATTTATATAGACCTAAAAATAAAAAATAAAAAAGTTTGGACCCAAAAATTGATTTTCGGCTATGAAATTTTGTTAATGCTTAAATATTTTTTTTTTAAATATTACACTCACTTATTGATATCGTAGGTGAGAAATAGGTTTCATCATAGAGAGAGCATTTACTCTCGTATTTACTGTATTTTTTTGTTTTTTTTATATTTTGTTGTATATTCTTGGGACAAAATGTCTTTGCATTTTTCTATACAATGCGGCCCCAAAAACATCTTTGATGTTAAAATCATTATTCCCGCCTAAATTTCAGAAAATCCACAAGATCAATCCTTCTGAATATTTAATCTTCACTGCAACAATTGAAACTGCCACTTCAAGTACAAGTCGATGGATCTCTTAATTTATGGAAAAAACGTTTGTTGACGTTTGATCCGGTTACGTATTCAGCCGTGATTGTAGATGATGAATTTTGGTAAAATAAAGTTTTTGATCAAAACTTGCCATTTCTGGTAAAATCAAAAAAAAAAACCTAAATACAAAAAAAATGAAAAAGTTCCTATGACTGCTGTTACTTCCAGTAGACCGATAATCACTGGGACCTCCCAATTTGCAGGAAAAGCTTAAGTATGAAGTTTCACCCTGATCGGCCGATCCATCTGGATTGTAGGGTACCCACAACGTTTAGTCTGCAAGTACGCAAGAGGTCTACATTTTTTATGATCATTTTACAAAAAATAAACAGTTTTCCGCTTAAATTTTGGAAAACTGACATAATCCGATATTGTTGAAAATTTACTTTAAAATCTTTTAGTTCATTGTCGTTCAATTTGGAAAAGCTCTTAAGGAAGCTCTCACTTCCTGTAAAAACATTTAGAGCACAATTGACTGGGATTTAACAATTTATGGAAAAAGCTTAAATGTGAGGTGACATTTCTTCAAGCCTGCGTCACTTGCCCTAAGGCCAAACAGGCTATGAAAAAAGCGTAAGAAGGCCATATATAAATTTCAGTCCCATTTACAGGAGGACAGATGAAAATCAACTGAGATCGAATTAAGGTGCATTGAACTTGGAGAAAGAACCGATGTTGCATCATAATATTTCTCTAAAGTGACTACCTTAGCAGCCCCAGCCAGTTGTGGGTATCCAGGGCAACTCTTCAGATCGATGGATAAATTTATCTAGTAAAAGCTTTAAAGCATCCTGACTTACTACTGGAAAAAGTTCAATCCATTTTAGTACAGCTTATTATAAAACACTCAGAGAAATTCAAATGGGCAATAAATTCCTCATTGTGGGAGGCGGAATAATTTATCTTTTTTTTAAGTTGATAAGTGAATATTGTCTAAAGAGTAACTAGCACCCTTGTGTCCCATATCACCTTTTGCGTATTACAATTACTTTTTTATTCAATAATAAAGAGAAAAATGTGAAGCCACACCGAAAAATCATTAAACCCCTTGGCAAAATGAAATTTGCTGTAAAACGGTAAAATATGGGGGCTGCCTTATAAATATATAAGCCATTAAGTAAGCCGTGTTATGATATAAAAGTTAAATTAAAATAACTATAGAAGGAACCACACAAAATACAGCACAAGTTCATAAATACTATGGAACAACCACCAGCTGTGATTTTTCCCCAAATTCCATTACGTGACAGTTATCAAAATTTTTGCATCAACAGTTTCGCAACTTGATGACAATTTGAAATGCATATGATTGAAATTAGCTTCGTCAAGTAGACAATTGGAGCCCAAGTTTACACATCTAGAATAAAATATAGTCGAGGTAGTTACGTTGTAAGAAGTCATTTTAATATTTTAAAATAAGTATAACACCTCCTTGCGTTGGCTCCTTTCTTGACTGCGTCTCAATATCGTTTCATTGCCGTTTTCTATGGCATGCTTGTGTCTCTCTTTGAATTTTCAACTTTAATATTGTGTGCCTCAGGCGATTTTTTCGACTAAGTTATGAACTAAATTAATTGCTCAGTAATTCACACTAAATATTCATAGGTGGCAGTAACATCAACAAAACAAGCTTAGCGTGACTATTCGAAATACTAAACTGTCGACTTTTCGTGGATAAAGGAAATTTTACATAAATTAAATTAAAATAGTAAAAGATGATATTATTTGCATTAAAAACTACGAAATGTTTAAAAATAAAAAAGTGTCACGTAAACATTTATACACAATAACACATTTGCATTTAATGCTGTGTGCCTTACGTCGATTTTTTTGTCTAAATTTTCAACTAACTAATTGATGGTTAGTTCATAGCAATCGTTCAAAGATGGCACAAAACAAACCTCATCTGTTGTTTAATTAAAATCTGCTACATAAATTTAAATTTAACATTCTACGAAACATTTCTAATCGGTAATTGACAAATCGGAACTAAGTTTGCAGTTTAGAACTAAATATTGGATAGATTTTGGTTTAAAAATATTAGAGACATCTAACAATATCTGGGTGAACTAACCATCAATTTAGTTAGTCGGAAATTTAGACAAAAAAATCGGCGTCAGACAGACAGCATAAATGTCAAATAATGTCATTTGACAACTAAATTGAAAAGTTAACTCGCGAAGAGACTTTTCGTTTGTAACCTGGTGGCGAATAGCGTAAGGCCACCTCAAAAAAGTTTAGTTCATAATTTAGCCGAAAAATCGACCTGAGGCATACAGCACAACTACTAATATAAAACTACATTATATATGAAAATGTTTATAAACTACACTATAACCCTGTGAGGTTCAAGTAGTTACACAAAGTAATTTGTTCTTTAACACGAAAAATCATTTTATTTGTAATTTACCTCTAGCCATAAAAAAATACTTTTGGGCCATGTTAGCCATTCCAGAACTATGAAAATATTCTGAAAATGGTCATGGACATCTGATACAAAACCATAGCACGATCCGAGTGCTTCGTCGAAAAAGGAAATCCCTAAAACAAACATATGGAAATATTACTAAATTATAATCAGCAAAAAACAAATGATTCCTTCCATTAGGCATAAAAACATCAGATTTTTTTTTAACGTCATACTTGGGTTGTTTCCATAAATTGGGAGATCCCAGTGAATTTTGACTGAAAATGGTTTACCTAAAGTGGCAGCTTCGATGGAAGCTTTTTCGTTTTTTTTTTCATCGGAAGTGACAACTTCAATAGGAGCTTTTTCGTTTTCTGCACGGTATTTTGAAAAGTGTATCATTTACGAGAAAAACGGTTATAAACGAACAGATTCTAAATTAATTTTGCAACAATACCGGTCAAGACCCAGTTTTCAAAAACTTTAGCGGAACAAAACTGTTAATTGTAAAGATTTACAGATTTATTTTATATGTAACCAAAAGTGAGGAGTTTTGATAAAAAAAATATATTTCGCCAAAATATGACATCTCTCGGCAGACCAGGCGGATCGAGTATTAGGGACAAAACACCTTACTAAAACTTTTTCCATAAATTTGGAGATTTTTAACAAGGGTTGAATTTGTTGGTTTTCTGAAGTTGAAGCAGGAATAATATTTTTTGATTAAACAACAATGTTTATCACAAATCCGGTAGGTTTAATTTGCCCTGGTAATGAGATTAAAATCATCTCTAATAGATATTACTACTGCTTTCTACTGTAACATGAAACTATGTTGCTTCTAGTTAAATTTTCTTGAGCTCCAAAGAAAGCTTCACATGTCCAATTAGGTAGCCAACCGGGTTCATCATATTTCCTTATGATGAAGTCACATATGCCAGACTCTAATATCACGTTCGAATGGTGATTCCCCATCGTTATTTACGAAAACTATTATGATGTTTGTTACGGAACCAGCATATCCAGATTAGTTTAGTCTACCTAAAATTATATGTATATATTTAGTACATGTTAGTCATAAATAATTTGAATTGAATATGTAATTATTTCTTACAATTTTGTTATTATGTTTTGACGGTTATGCACTACTACCAATGTTATAGCAGAAAAGTAGCTCAAATTGTCTATACAATATTGGTTCAACGCCTAACTACTAAGAAGTGCGTTTAACGCCCAATAATTAATTGTAATACCATCTAGTGGGAATTAAATCATAATCTAAGCGATTTGACCACCCTCTGCGGTAAATAGAAAACATGTTGTAACTACATTTTATAAAAACAAAATAAATGTCACTTTGTCATCAACCACCATAACCACAAGTTGTGCATAAATCAACAAATAACTCGTTCGTTTTAATTGCAGCGATACATAACTGGTCCTTCGAGCCCAATATTTTACACCAGCAACAAACCAGCAAGCGAACTCGGAAAACTAAGAATCCAGCATTAAATCGAGCGATGTCATCGTATATAAAGTAACCACATAACCTCAATTCGCGTAGGTTCCAGTGAGCAAAAGTAAAACCAACGTGGTTATGCATGATAGATACCTACCATCAAGAACTGTGAGTACAAATTTTATCTACAACTGTTAAAACCTATTAACCTAAATTGCGGAGAAAAGAAATTTAACAATTAAAATCCTGATCGGAACAGGAATCGGTTTTTCAACAAAACATTTTGTATATATTAGTTATGTGTATTTAAACACTTGAGAATGGTCTAGAGGACCGAAATATTGTGCAGTAGGATCTAACAATTTTATGTAATGTTTATTAAATAAAATTGTCTATAAATTTTTAAGAGTTGGATGTTACGATTCATTTAATTAAATTGAGAAAATCCTGATCGGTAGCCAGAAGGTTGGTTGCACCGTTTGCACGTAAATCAATAACAAAAAGGTGCGTAGTAAATACCGGGTAGTGCGTAACTGTAATTAAATAATAATTCATTTTGAAATTAAATTACAATCGGTCGTGAATAATCGAAAAAGGGGAAAATGGAGGCGTTAAAAAGGCAGCGTGGCGGGTTGAAAGGCTCAATGACGAGATTGATAAAAGTAAATGTGGACGAAATTTATGTAAAACTAAGCCGAGCAACTTGAGAAATACATGTTCAATGAAGATCCAACAGTTGTATCCGATTTGGCAGAATTTGAGGATACAGTGCTAGCAAGTCTAAAAGTCCATATTAGAAAGCGTAGCCTAACCACAAGATGAATATGTTGCAGTCACATGCAGGAGAAGTTCGGTTGCCAAAAATCACGATTCCCACATTTAAGGGAAATTATTCGGAGTGGCAATCGTTTTATGATATTTACTCGTCTACCATTCATGATAAGGAAAATTTAACAGCGGCTCAAAAATTTCAATATTTGAAAGGCCTTCTTAATGGAGAGCCAGCTGCTTTAATCCGACATCTCGCCGTTACCGACGCAAATTATCACGAAGCTTTTCAAAAATTAATTCAAAGATATGACCGGAAACAACACACGATTAATTCATTTATCAAATGTTTCATGGAGCAACCAGGGATAACTCAACCAACATCGACGAATATCAGACAAATGGCGGATGCGTTCGCTGAAGTCATACGAGGGTTGAAGGCATTAGGCGAAAACGCAGAGAGGCGAGACCATTGGCTAATCTATATAGTATTGACCAAGATGGATAAAGAAATGCGAGCACTTTGGGCACAAGATACCGCAGAAGTAGAGCTGCCAACATTTGAACAATTATTGAAATTTTTGAACAAGAGAACGGATACGCTTGAAGCAGAGAATGGTTTCAGCGAAAAGACGCAAGGCCATAAAGCACAATCAAATCGGTCACCGAAGCTGAGATCATTTGTGACAAAACCACCTTTCCCGAGTGTTCAATATGTAACCAAGGTGAACACCTAATAAATCAGTGTGATCGGTTTAAGAATATGACTCCCGACCAAAGATCCACTACAATAAAATCAATGTTTCGCTGTTTCAATTGCCTGAATAAGAACCATCGAGTCTACGAATGTAAATCCAAATCACGGTGCCAAAGGTGTCATCGTAAGCATCATTCCATGCTTCATGAGGCAGTCGCAAGCACATCTAACGAGAACATCAAGGACTCAGCACAAGAATTAATCCCGAGTGAGAAAAGCAAACCAACCGCGTGTGCCAGCACATTCATAAATACAGTTACAACCATACTACCAACAGCCATGATGAATGTCAGAGACCGGCACGGAGAATTTCAATCATTTAAGGCGCTTTTAGGTTCAGCGTCCCAATCATCCTTTATAACTGAATCTTACGTTCAGAGATTAGCCCTAGATCGGCGTCACGGGCGCCGTGGTCAAAATTGGTCAAACACGGAGTGTAACAAAACTGTGGATCGCTCCAACTCGAGATTCCCATCTCAAACGATAGCATTAAAGGAGTTACAACTTGCAGACCCCACCTTCAACGAATCGAACGCAATAAATCTTCTTCTTGGGGTCGATATCTTTGCAAGATCTGTGCAGGGCCAGTCACGTAACTCACTAGTGGACTCGTCGCCCTGAACATTGTTTTCGGGTGGGTAAGCAAAACACCGCGAATCAAGAAATCGAAACCTTTACTACGTTAGTTGATATTGACCGTACATTGAAAATTTTCTGGGAAATCGAAGAAATCACAATCTCTAAGAAATTCCTGCAATTGACTGACGAGGAAGATGCGTGTGAGAACCTGTTTAAAACAACTACAACCAAGGGCGCGGATAATAAGTTCAGTGTAAGATTACCCTTTCGCAAACTATATAATTCATTGTCCTCATCGTTTTATTTGGCGATGAATAGGCTGATGTCATTAGAAAGAAAGTTTCGAATTAACAAGGAATTCAAAGATATGTATGTTAATTTTATAAACGAATATATCCAACTCGGCCATATGACCAGAATCAAGGAACCAGCCTCAAAGGAAAGTTATTATCTACCCCATCATGGGGAGTTTTTCGGGAAACTAGCTCCACCACCAAGTTAAGGGTAGTCTTCGATGGGTCTGCTAAATCGACCAACGGTGTATCTCTCAATGGCCAGTAAAACATATTATGGAGAGATGACCCAAGCGCTCCACTTCAAAGGTACCAGCTAAATACATTAACATAACCGCGTCTGCACCATTTCTCGCAACTAGAGCCCTACACGAAGTTGGTGTAAGAAATCTCGACAGCTCACCTGTAGCGTCGCAAATATCATGCGTGATTTTTATGTCGATGACCTGATGTCGGAAACTAACAAAAAGCTGGTGATACTGATGAACGACATTATTAAAATATTAAGCGAGAATGGTTTCAACCTAAGGAAACTACTATCTAGCAGCAGTGTAATACAAAAGGTTATTGAAAGCAAGGAGGCTGGCAACGTAAAATCAATCGTCAACCATCCAACATCGACAAAGGTCCTTGGCCTGGTTCGGGATTCGGCACGTGACATATTACAGTTTAGCGGTCAAATAGATGAGCATAAAATAATTTTGAAACGCAAATTGTTATCGGAAGCAGGAAAAATATACGATCCCCTCGGGTGGTTATCGACGTTGACTATACGAGTCAAAATGATATTTCAAAACTTGTGGCTCCAAAACCTCTCATGGGATGACAAATTACTCACACAGTTTCTAAGGTCATGAACTGAAATACGAGAAGAACTATGAAAAATCGATATACTCACAGTTCCACGGTGGTTAGGTACGAAAAAGGAAGTGTCACTTTGCGGTTTCAGTGATGCGAGCGAGAAAGCATACGCGACTGTTGTCTAAGCTGCAAAAACAAAGGTCGCCCCGTTGAAACAACAAAGTTTGCCCAGGTTAGAATTAATGGGTGCACTGCTTGTATCAAATGTAGTCAAAACAATAGAGTTATCCTTAGACTTAAACTTGACCAGAAGAACATTATGGACCGGCTCCAAATTGCACTCGACTGGCTGGCAACTCAACCAAGGCGATGGGCAACGTTCATCGAAGATCGGACAAGTCATATAATCAGCGCTCACCCCATTAGTAGTTGGAAACACGTTCCGGGTAAAGAAAATCCTGCAGATATCGCGAGTAGAGGAACTTCACTATTCGACTTAGAGCACAATAAGCTATGGTGGAATGGACTAGATTGGCTGATCGATGAACGTGCGTTAAACGAAATGTTGATCTAATAACCACCGAAGAAATTAGACCAAACATGCAATCAATGCATACTATTGTGGAAAATTTCTGGTATGACGAACTCATTGCAAGATTCTCCAGTTATCATACATTAATCAAAATTCATGCAATGATTCGGCGTTACATAACTAACTAAAGATCAAAGACAAAATTATCCGGAAACATTACTAAATGTGAATTGTCCGAAGCAGAACATAAAATTATCAACTACATGCAGATGTAAAAGTTTTCAAACGACA
This sequence comes from Nephrotoma flavescens, assembly GCA_932526605.1. Classification (NCBI taxonomy): domain Eukaryota; kingdom Metazoa; phylum Arthropoda; class Insecta; order Diptera; family Tipulidae; genus Nephrotoma; species Nephrotoma flavescens. Next base: position 249,542,617 of record OW052220.1, on the reverse strand, counting down.
TCAACCAAATCTCCAAGGGCACTTCTCTCCCAAAGAATAGCAAATTGAAAAACCTCAATCCATTTATCGACGACAGAGGATTATTACGTGTTGGAGGTTGCATCCAGAAGTCAGTCGCCACATTCGCAGTAAAACTTCCCATTATTCTCTCGAGTCACGGAAATTTGCCGAAATTAATATTACAAGACTTGCATTGTTTTCATCACAAGTTTTGGATTTTAAGAATGAAGCAGGTGGCTAAACAGATAGTTCTCAATTGTGTATCGTGCTTCAGACAACACCCCAAACCAGAATCACAACTGATGGGCAATCTTCCTGAAGCAAGAGTCGTTTACTCCCATCCATTCGACAAAGATGGTGTTGACTACTGCGGGCCATTCAAGGTTCATGCAATTCGAAAACGAGGGCAAATTCCATCGAAGGCATGTATTTGCATATTTATATGTCTTAGCACAAGGGCAGTTCACATCGAAGTGGCTATGAACCACACTACTGAAAGTTTCATCGGCGCATATTAAAACGGTGCATAGCTAGAAGAGGTATATGTAGCACGATATACAGTGACAACGGCAGCAACTTCATCGGTGCAAAAAATGAATTACAAGATATGTATAACTTTATTAAAACAAATTCTAATTTCTTCATTTCTATTAAGAAGTAAAATTGAGTGGTGTTTTAATGCTCCAGCAGTTTCACAACAAATACAATATTAAGTTTTTTTGGCGTTTAAAGTACTCGTTCGTTTTAATTGCCAAGTAAGAAACCCAACATCCAGCGATACAATTTTATTTCCAGTAAATTAACTATACCGTCGGGAATCAGAACGCAATTTTTGCCCAGCAAAATTTCAACCCCTCAAAAGTTTAATCGGCATCGTCGTAAATCAACGATTGAAATGTTATGGTTGTATCGAAATGAATGCTCAAAAAGATTGTCCCCGAAAGTCGGATGATGTCAAGTGTTTTAAATAGTCATATTTTGATAAAATGTTTGGTAGTAGGAGGTGGAAAAGCTATGACCATGCAAGAAGCACCACGAAAGGACTAAACTATTTTGAAAGTTCTTTGAAATTTTTCGCCATCTAAAGACATATTGAAGATAGAAATCAACAGTGAAAATGTAGGTTGTTGTTAAATGAAAGTATTATAAAACGAAGCTTCTTCGATTGATGCGGGCCCGGAGGTTTAAGCCAGTAAAAAGATGGATCGAAAGATGAAGGAAAGATTTCCACTTTCTATAAGTAAATATGGGTTTATCAAACTCCAAAGTGCTAAATACTTCATAACGCTCGATGTGCATAACTCATTTTTCATGTGCTCTTTGCAAAAGATTTTGAAGTTTTGATTAAGATTCCAGTTTTAAATATTTATTGTAGGAAGGTGAAACCGACCACTTTATCTGTATAAAGATACTTGCAAGTTTGGCTTAAGTGCAATACGTTTATAAAAATCAAATGATGAGTTCCATCCATTGCAGATGCGAGTTAGAGGTTTTGGCAATTAGGGCAGAAAAATTCCGAATAATTCGTTTTAAGTTAACTAAATTTTTAAACGGTATATATTTTACCAGTTTACTGAAACACGAAAAGTTTAATAAACTTAACATGTGACGGACAGTAAGTACAGTTTTATGATAAAGCTTTTCTATTTATTTATTTGCCATAATAATTTTATTTTATGGACTCGTATATATAAAGCACACAAATACACACATATTTAATTAAAAAAATAGTCAATCAATCAATAAGCTTTTGCACTAAACTATTTCATAGTGTATGTTTATAGCTTTCGAAAGCTAACATTAACATTAACTGCATGTTGGATTATATCCGTTGAGAATTTCATTTGAAAGGTTATCGCATCGTTCAATGTAAAATAACGGCCACACACACACACGAACATAAACCCATATGTATTTTCAAACAACAATGAAAATTATATAGCTTTCCATGTAAACGATTTTTATGCACACGAAGAAGTATTACTGCACAATAGAGAGTAGATACGTATCCAATAAAGGATGTACTTTGATGCTCGTGGTGGTACGGTACTGCAGTTATGTATTTGCTATTTTTATTTTAAAATCATTTTAGTTATTAAAACTTCATTTTCATTTCATTATTGCCGCTCATCCCGACCGAATCCTCGTGTATACACAATGTAAGCGAAACGTGATATATTTACATGGTTGTGCTTACCCCCTGCGCATCTCAATAATATCATATAACAATTTGAAATCTCAGATTTGTTCATGTTATTATCGAAAAAATGTTTCAAGCGTTGTGTATCTTTGTATAGACGGAGCTTTTTATAGAGACAGACTCATATTGATTGACACAATCACGTACAATAAATAACGATAATTTCACTTTGTTTTGATTAGACAATGTTTTTGTTGGTTTTCTGATTCATTTTTTTTCGATGCCTAGTTTTATTTCTCTTTATTTACATGTAAACATATTACACGTTATGTCACACAAATTAGCGCAGTTCAATTGGCGAAAAATCTCAATGTGTCGGCTCGTAGCATGGGGCGCATATTAAAAAATAAACTGGCATTGAAGCTCTACAAAATACAAAAAGTGCAAGATCAAATGTGTTAAAACACTTGCACGTTGGTGGCGAGCTTGAGAATTTGGTCGTTTCTGATGAAAAAATGTTTACGGTTCAGCAATGTGTAAACACACAACACGATCGTGTTTGGTTAGAGTGCAAACGAAAATACAATTTAGACCAGCGAATTGCTCTGCAGAAACAAGTGCCAAAATTAGTGTTGATTTTTCCGCGGTAATTGCCACAGGACGCTCACCACTCGTTTCGTTATCATTGAACAGAGCGTAAAGGTAAATCAACAAATCTAGAGTGAACAGATTTTAAACGATGCTTTGTTACCTTGGCACAAGAATGGGTGAAATGCGTAACCTAGGTGTGGGGCCACCCTAAATGGTCACGCTAAATGGTGGCGGATGGGTCGGATCAAGATGTTATGCAAACCATGCTGATGATTAGCCAGGCTGGGGATGCATCGAAAAATAATTGCCCAGTCCTGAAAGGAGCCCTCTGGATACCTGGCGGTCTCCAGTTGTGCAGATGTAGTCAAACTATTATCACGTCATACGAAATTCATGGTAATGTGATTATCAAAGCCCGAACTGCATTGTTTTGTATAGTGATACGTCATTATGGTAGATATCGACCAATCCAAGGAATTCGTGCAATAAAAATTTACACCCCTATTCCCCTAGTCGCATCACTTCAAGTGATGTGACTACTCATCTTCTCGGTTACTAGATCATTAAATCAAAACTTGCAAAATAATTGTTCAATAAAGTCGTTCTGGCTGTTTTTTAAATCTTAGTATGCTGCTTTATAAATATTTCCTATCGACTGCTGTCACTTCAAATGACAATTTCTATCACTTGGAATTTTGACGTGACAAATAAATCAAAAATAATCCAAACTAATGCAGCCAACTAAGATCTAAAAAATTTTCATTGAGAGTTTTGCACAAAACTATTTAGTAAATTTTGATTTTAAAATCTAGTAACCAGGAAGATCCATAGTCACGTCGCATGAAGTGATACGTCTAACGGAATTGAGTATTTAATATACCCTGAAAATTCGCCTATTAGTAGTCATTGACACCTGAGAACCCTTTTCGACAGAATATGAATTTTGTATTTATGGTCCTGTTAAGGCTCGGTTTTGACTTTGAAAAGTGAAAGTGAAAGTGGTTTTTGTAATATTAGTGAAATCCACTATGGGTAAAGTAAATGACATCAGTGTTGTAACCAGAGCCAACATTTCGACGCATTTGGAAGTATACAGTATACGCATGGGCAAATAGTCCAGAAAACAGGAGTGAGCTGATCATTCGTCAGGAAATTTTTGCAAAAATTAAATCTTCGTCTTCAACAAGTCCCGGAAGAAGAGGAAAATGTGGTCGGAATCGTAAAACAACAGTCAGGCAGGACAGATTTTTAATGCGGCAAGATATAGTAGATCGAACGTTATCCAGTAAGTCTCTGAGGGGTACAATGCGTAACGTTGGTGCGGAAATATCGGAGAAAACTGTGAGACGTAGAATTTTTCAATATGAGCAAAGTGCAAAATGACCTCGCAAAAAGCATAGGTTACTAGGATGAAGCATCAAAGAAAAACATGGGCAAATGGACATTTTACATGGTCTAGAGAGGGGGAAAGGTACAAACAATAAAAGTCCTTCTTTTAATAATATTTTAAAGCTACGCTTTTCAATAAATGTCTCTTTCAACTTTATCTTTTTCTGTTTCTTGATTAGGTTGTATTCAGAGACAATACTATGATGACTTTGACCCTACCAATGTCCAATCACAACTGGTACCGACTATGAATGAAAAATTCAATGGGGACGGAGTTTTTATGCATGACAAGGCTCCGTGTCATACGGCGAAAAAAGGTAATGTATATTTAAGGACCAACGGCATTCAAATCCTTGATTGGCCAGCAAATAGCCCAAAAATGAATCCCATCGAAAATATCTGCGCTATTCTTAAAGAAGAAGTAACAGAAAAATACCCAGGCACCAAAACAGAATTGATCGGATGAAGGAGGTCTGGGAAAATGACCCAGATCTACTCACCAAAGCCAAAAATGCAATAAGTGGAATGTCCCGTAAGATACAATTTTTAAAAAATGCCAAAGAAATGTTGACCATTAATAAATTTAGTTATCATAAAAATTTTTTAATTTTTTTTTAAAATTTACTTTTTAAAGCAATAATCTTGCAAATATCGAAATGTGATAATAACTTTGCCACATCTGTATATAGCCTTACTCGTGAACATGGATCACTGTGCGGGTGGACCATAATTTTCTCCGATACTCGTGGGGACCAAATATGGAATCTAAAAAAATAAGAGTAAAGAAGTGACCAGCACTTTTCAAACGCTGTTAAAGGGGGGAGGGGAGATGGTCTGTGACTCCAGCCATCAGTAATGCTAGGAGGAACTGGTTTCGAGGCTTGAAAGCTAGGGACTAATGGCAGTAATAAGAATGACAAAGTCATTGCTCCGTCGGTTCGGAGATACATAAATAGGCGTTCGGTCTTCCGTGTCTTGCACAGACTGGCTACAGCCCCGGAGGGGCAATGTACTGAAGGACTACAAAAGAATTCTGCTTACTGGGCTAAGTTGTATTGCCGATGTGAGCAATGCACGCAAGGAGGATCTGGGGTCTAAAAGGCAGAGATCGAACGAAGAGGAGCAAGGAGGTTTAGATGCCGAGAGAAAACGAAACAAGCTTCACGTGAGACAGTTGCCAAAGGGGTATAAGTTTTTTAGCGAAATCGTGATGGATAGGAAGTCGTGCTAGCAGTCATGCACCAGAGCCATGAGGACGAGAGCATCACAGGAGAAAAATGGAGGTTGGTGTTTAATGGACTTAACCTCGGTTTTCTTAAAGTCCTTGGACAACATCCAGGACTCCCGCCAATTTGCATGGACGCATGTTGGTATCAGCGACGACTGAAATTGACCGCGTACGAGATCGGCTTTCTTGTATAGAAAGATGATCGATGAGTTAGGCGAAGTATGGCCAGGAGTGGCGATGAGTTAGGCGAAGTATGGCTCAGGACAGGTCCTAAGGAACAACCTAGGGCAATGGTCTGCATAACCTGGAAAAATCCCTGAGGATTATTCAGGTTTGTAATTCGGATCTTCCGACGTGGAACTAGAGGATTGTGAAGCAGGGGGAGACTACGGGCAGCTTTAGATTATCCATAGGGATCATGAATAGCAAATTCCTGGCTCCCCTGGCAACAACCCAAGTAGTAACAAATTTCGGCTTCCGGTCAGTAACAATGAAGGTGTTCAAGGACAAGGTCGAGGTTGAACCTAGCACCATGAAACCCGAGAAAAGGGAGGAAGAAGTACAGCCTGTAAAGGAAAGCTCGATGATTTTATCCTCCCCTGAGGAGAAAAGGAGTACACCCTGTTTTACGCTTGTGAAGAATAATATAATTGTTTTTTCTACTTCCGCAGGACTGCAATGGGGACATTAGTGCGGTCCGCATAGAGACGGGGGTACAAAATTCTGGCTTGGAGCCGCATACATGGACCGGGGAAGCCAGTGCCGTCACATATACTGGGGGTACTTGTGATGCAGAAAGGAAGAAGGCCGGAGTTATCTTAGGGTGTGACGCGAACGCGCACAATACCATCTAGAATAGCTCGGACACCAATGAGAGGGGTGAGCCACTTTTTGAATTCCTTTTAAAAACTAACCTCGTTATTAGTAATATAGGTCAGGAACCCACCTTTATTATTAAAAATAGGCAGGAGGTTCTGGATGTTACTGAGGGTACCAAAGGAGCTGCGGCCATTGGCATCTATAACGTTTAATTTTAATCTTAATCTCCAAATTACAAATCAGTACGTTTTCAGAAATCCCAGGAGCATAGTATGGCACGTATATACAGATATATTTTGGAGGGTAGGGTTCCATATAGAGTTCCAGGACTCATCGATACGCTTAGTGTTCTGGATGCAGTGGTCGATATTCTTACTAGGACTTGCAATAACCTTTATGAGATAATTCTGCCCATTAACAAAGCTGAGGGGAAAGCAAAAATCTGTTTGGTGGACCTCGGCACTTGCGGAGTGCAGAAAAGTCTGCGGTTCTGATTTCGTGAGCGTAAAGATCGAGAGAAAGTCAAGACTGGGACTTCTATAAAAATGCCTCAGAAGAGAGACGGCGCAAACGAACTCGTGGAGGCTCTTCTGTGCTGTGATAGAATAGAAAGAGTCTCAGAAACGTCGCACTTAAGAAAGATTCTCTCTACCAGTGAAGTAAGGATGCGTCGTTTGTGGGTGTGGATGACTGGGGGGGGGGGGGGGGCAAATTTTGTGGACAGAGAATATTCTGAATACACGAAAAATAAAATGGGCTTTTAAAAGTTTTAAGCCCTTTAAGTCAGCAAGTCAGGATGGGATTGGACTAGCAGTAATTCGAAAGGACTTGGATGTCTTGCTTATCTGGCTGGAGGTTATCTTCAAAGTGTCTCTGAATCTAGGGTACATTCTGAAGAAATGGAGGGAGGCTAGGGTGATTTTCATCCCGAAAGCAGGTAGTCAATATCTTTGTCATTCTTTCTGCTGAAAATAATAGAAAGGTTGCTGGATTGTCTATATTCGTTCGAAAATTGTACCTAAAAACTGGGCACAGTCTCAATCTCAACATGCGTCCCATAAGAACAAGTCAGTGAAGACGGCATTACATGGCACCTTGGTTAGGGGAATTGTGACGTCACTGGGTTTTCAAAAATTCTCGCTGGTATCGGTGGCGCTTTCAACTACCTGAGAGTGGAGGCAATTAGGGTGGGATTGTTGCTTCTCTAGATTGAACACCCAGTAACCAGACTAATTAATCACTTACTGGGAAGGAGAAGGATTATTGTAGGGATGGGGGAAGTCTTCGTCAGAAGATGGGTTGTACGGGTAACACCTCAAGGAGGTCCCTCCTCTACTATTACGTGAATAGGTGTGGTTACTTATGTCTGGTTAATATGTCGATGCCGAGAGCACCTTGGTACAATTAGGGATGTGATGCAGAATGCACTATCAATCACTGCGGGCTGGCCCAGCAGATGTGGTTTGCAGATTAACCCATCTAAAACAGAGCTGGTTCTTTTCACTAGGAGATATAAAATTCTGGAAGTAGTTCCACCAAGTCTGAATAGTACTCCTTTACTGATAAAGCGAGATTCCTAGAGTTTCTTCTGGATAGTAAGCTCAGTTGGAAACCAAATATGATAGAAAGAGTGAAGAAGGCCACTGTGGCACTCTATACTCTTGCAAAAATGCCCCAGGAAGGAAATGGGGTCTGTAACCGAAACTGTTGCATTGGTTTTACATGGCAGTAGTAAGGCATATACTACTGTATGGGGTGTGAGTGAATGATGGTCAGCTCTGGAGAAATTATCATACAGGAACATGATGAGGAAGATGCAGAAGGCAGTCTGTTTGTTCATTAGTAGGGCGCTGAAAACGATACCTACTAGTGCCTTAGAGGTCATGCTGTACCTTCTCCCGTTGGATATTATTGGTAAGCAAATGTATAAAACAGCAAGGCCGAGGAGGAGGAGGAGACTCTTGTTCACTTCTTATGCTCATGCCCTGCGCTAGTTGGTAGAAGACATGATCACTTGGGCAAATGCTCTACTGGTAGCGAGTTTAATGATGTTGGATCCAGTGGTATTACAACGGGCCATAATTGGCCTGCGAAAGCAACCACTGAAACTTAACCTAATATAAGCTTTGTTACCTTGGGCACGTAAAGAATTCGGTAGAAATCATTGAACGCTTCAACATGACTCGGCACCATGCCATAAAGCCCGTAAAACCCAACGGTTTTTACAAGAAAAAGTTCCCAGCTCCATTTCTTCACAAATATGGCCACCATATTTCCTGGATTAATTCCCAATGGATTTTTCCACCAAAAAATATGAGACGGTCAACGCCTAAAAGATTTCTCTTCGCCGAACATGGGACAAAATATCATCAGACCACATTCGTGTGACTCGGAAAGACTCGATGCTGTTATCCGCGTCAAATATGGCTACATCGAACAATAACATATAACGGGGTGGTCATTTTATGTTATATCACGAATTTATATCACCGATTATGATGGGGTTAGGGACATGTTGGTCGGAAATGAGATTCGTAAATGATTTTTGAAGAGGTTCTCTAATATGGCCACCTAGGACGGAACTCTCAGAAGTTCTTGAATACAGCCATTTGAGGCGGATCTGTGTAATTTCTTAACCGATTATGCTGGGATGAAAATGGGATTTTAAAATGATTTTTGAAGAAGTTCTGGAATATGGCCTTCTGGAGCGGAACTTGGCCATTTCCCAACCGATTATGATGGGATTGGGTGTGTTAGATGGAAATGGGATTCTTAAATGAATTTTTGAAGAGGTTCACTAATATGGCCACCTGGGACGGAACTCGGTAATTTCTTAACGGGTTATGATGGGATTGGATATGTTGGTCAAAAATTAGATTCGTAAATGATTTTTAAACGGAGTTCTGGAATATGGCCACGTGGGACGGAACTTGGCCATTTATTAACCGATTATGATGGGATTGTGTATGACGTGGGTCGGAACTCGGTAATTTCTTAACCGATTATGATGGTATTGGGTATGTTGGACGGAAATGGGATTCTTAAATGATAGTTGGAAGAGGTTCACTAATCTGGCCACCTGGGACGGAACTCGGTAATTTATTAACCGATTATGATGGGATTGGACATGTTGGTCGGAAATGAGATTCGTAAATTGTTTTTGGCAGAAGTTCTGCAATATGGCCATTTGATTATGCTGGGATTACGTCCGTTGGATGGAAATGGGATTCGTAAATGATTTTTGGAAGAAGTTCTTGAGTATGGCCTTCTGGAGCGGAACTTGGCCATTTCATAACCGATTATGATGGGATTGGGTATGTTAGATGTAAATGGCATTCTTAAATGATTTTTTGAAGAGGTTCACTAATATGGCCACCTGGGATGGTACTCGGTAACTTCTTTACCGATTATGATGGGATTGGATATGTTGGTTGGAAATGAGATTCGTAAATGATTTTTGTAAGAAGTTCTTGAATATGGCCACCTGGAACGGAACTCGTCCATTAATTAACCGATTATGATGGAAGTGGGTATGTTGGATGGAAATGGGATTCTTAAATGATTTTTGGAAGAGGTTCACTAATATGGCCACCTGAGACGGAACTCGGTAATTTCTTAACGGGTTATGATGGGATTGGATATGTTGGTCAAAAATTAGATTCGTAAATGATTTTTAAACGGAGTTCTGGAATATGGCCACGTGGGACGGAACTTGGCCATTTATTAACCGATTATGATGGGATTGTGTATGACGTGGGTCGGAACTCGGTAATTTCTTAACCGATTATGATGGTATTGGGTATGTTGGATGGAAATGGGATTCTTAAATGATAGTTAGAAGAAGTTCACTAATCTGGCCACCTGGGACGGAACTCGGTAATTTATTAACCGATTATGATGGGATTGGACATGTTGGTCGGAAATGAGATTCGTAAATTGTTTTTGGCAGAAGTTCTGCAATATGGCCATTTGATTATGCTGGGATTACGTCCATTGGATGGAAATGGGATTCCTAAATGATTTTTGGAAGAAGTTCTTGAATATGGCCTTCTGGAGCGGAACTTGGCCATTTCCTAACCGATTATGATGGGATTGGGTATGTTAGATGGAAATGGCATTCTTAAATGATTTTTTGAAGAGGTTCACTAATATGGCCACCTGGGACGGTACTCGGTAATTTCTTAACCGATTATGATGGGATTGGTGTTTCTTGGAAATGAGATTCGTAAATGATTTTTGGAAGAAGTTCTTGAATATGGCCACCTGGAACGGAACTCGTCCATTAATTAACCGATTATGATGGGAGGGGGTATGTTGGATGGAAATGGGATTCTTAAATGATTTTTGGAAGAAGTTCACTAATATGGCCACCTGGGATGGAACTCGGTAATTACTAAACCGATTATGATGGGATTGAACATGTTGGTCGGAAGTGAGATTCATAAATGGTTTTTGGAAGAAGTTTTGGAATATGGCCATTTGAGGCGGAACTTTGTAATTTCTTACCCGATTATGCTGGTATTACGTATTTTTGATGAAAATGGGATTTTTAAATGATTTTTGGAAAATAAGTTCTTGAATAAGGCCATCTGGAGCGGAACTCGCCCATTATCTATGGATGGAAGTGGTTCGATGGAAGTGGAATTCTTAAATGACTTTTGGAAAAAGTTCTGGAATATGGTTATCTGGGGCAGAACTTGGTAATTTCTTAGTAGCAGATTATGATGGGATTGGGTATGTTGGATGGAAATGGGATTCTTAAATGAGTTTTGGAAGAAGTTCTGAAAATGGTCTCCCTATGGAACATTGTACGTATTGACGTTATATGTCCGTACACATGGTACAGGCACCCACTTTTTTAAATCTAAGAATGAACAGATTTAATGACGCACGGATAATTTTGACAACAAACGTCAAAGTTTTTTACTAGTGGAAACAGTTGGAAGATATTGAGGTATTTTCCATTCAAGTTAATAATGAGTTTTCCAATAGAAATGATACAATTTAATGGTTATAATGGCAACACTGCGTATTATTTTTGACATTTCTTATATCATTTGTGTTCAGTTGGTTATGCCATATAATCATGGAAAGATACACGCTTCAACAACGTTAAGAAATTATTGAATTGTTTTATCAAAATCAGTGCTCATTTGTGAATACTAAGAGAAACTTAAGAAGAATCCATGGACAGGTAGAAAAATTTTAAAGTGCATTTTCTTTACACGATACAAGAGTACTAGTACGATAAAGAAATGCACGCACACAAGAAAATATTGATTAGGAGTGTAAGATAAAATCCAAATTTATCGGTTCCATGTCGTTCTCAACAATTAAATCTTTCTCAAACAACAACATGTAGAATTTTAAGAAAAGATTTGGGTTTACATCCTTGCAAAATTCAACGGGTACAAGAACTGAAGCCATTATGTCACCATAAACGTCGTTTATTTTCTGATTTTGCTCTTGAACAACTTGAAAATGATGAACATTTTTTATCGAAAATTTTTATTCAGTGATGAAGCTCATTTTTGTCTAAATGGTTATGTAAACAAACAAAATTGCAGAATTTGGACTGATGAAAATCCACACGAAATTGTTCAGATACCATTCGATCCAGATAAAGTCACTGTGTGATGTGCAATGCATGCTGGTGGATGGGCCATATTTCTTTGAAGAAAATGGTCGAAGAGTAACAGTCAATGGAGAACGATACAGAACAATGTTAAATACTTTTTTTTGCTGTCGTTGAAAATAATCTGGAAGATATGTGGTTTCAACAAGACGGTGCCACTTGCCACACAGGTCGGGTGATGTAACACCTTGTGATTCCTTTCTTTAAGGATATGTTAAGTCACAGGTTTATGCTGATAGTCCAACAACTCAATCGTCAAATTAAAAATCAACATTGAACGTGCTATTGAAAAAAAACTGCAAAATGATAAATTGGGCCGGCAGCATGCAGTCGTGGTGGTCATTTGAATGATGTTATTTTCCAAACATAATGGCATAATGTAACCTTCCAAATAAAAAAATTTTTGGTCTAACTGAATAATTTATGTGTGTTTTTAATTTTTAAATTGTATCATTCCTATTGGAAAACCTTTTATAAGACGTAACATAATTCAACCAAATTCATCCAAAATTCTTCCGAAGTAAGTTATGATATTTTCTTTAGATCGCGAAATGTGATATAACCACCATAAAATGATCACCCAGGTCTGTACAAATCATTACAATTGACAAAAAATGTAAAGATTTCTAAACTCGAAGTCCAGGGTGGTTATACCACATTTTGTGATATAAAGAAAATGTCGGGACTTACTTCGGATAGATTTTTAATGAATTTGGTTGAATTACGTCACGTCGTACATTACTTCGAATGAAACAGACCGCAATATCTTCCATCTCCTTTTCATTCATAAAATGTTTGGATGATTTTGTGGTAAGGAAACATCATTGCGCTGGCTTTATTTATTGAAGTTGTTTTATTCGATCGGTGAATTGGTTCGATGGACAATATGTCATCAGCTTGAAATGAGTTGAGAATTCCTTTAGTTACATCATTTATTACTGATGGCAATACTAGAAGCATTCTCTATGTGATTATCGATTTATCTTGATCGGCTTCCAATAGATGTAATTTTGTGTCGTGTGATAATAATTGTTCCTCAAGTTTTTCAATTCTATTTTTTAATTCTGTGTTTTTAGTTTTTAATTCGAAGACAAATCTAAATAACCCCTCTAAAGTAGCAAGTTTTTTTCAGATTTTTTAGTCGCCGCATAATTTCAGGAAAACCAATGTTGGTAGCCGTATCCAGTGTATTATTTGTAATAAAAACAAAATTCTTTGTTAATTATTATTATTGAGTTTGGACAAGTGCTTGAATAATTAAGATGTAACTCAATTGGGGCATATATCCGGTTGCATATAATAATGGCAAAAAAATAATAAATTAGTAAACACTTAACTATTCTACTTATTTTCTCAAGTAACTCGTTGTGTACACGGCATCATGATAATGATTACGACACCACTATAATTATCGTTATTATGAATATTCTACAATCTACATAATATGTGCTTATTTTATACTAATCAAACAAACAGTAAAGCTGGGAAAAGCGCTTTTCAATTTGAATGCGACTACAGTATCTGTAGGTTTCCACATATATACCAACCCCATTTCATGTCTATCTCATCTCCTAGCGTAATAATAATGTTTATATATGTACACGATAACATGATATCCAGTTATATATGGTAATTTATGATTATGTGTACATAGCTGAGCATTTGAATGAATATAAAAAAGGTGCATTAAAAATTAAAACGAAACAAAATTTATATGTGGAACACACTGAAATATAATGCTGTTACATAGAAATATGTTGAAGGAAAAAGCTCAACTATGGGGGTAAATACATTAATGGTTATGTATAAATGGTTGCGTTTCTTGCGAAGGATGTGGTCTTTTATCATCATCAACTTCATCATCGTCATAAATGAAGAATGTGATGTTTCTGTCTACTAACCAAATTATACTCTTTAGGTTGTGCTTTGTGGGATGCGTATGCATGTGTGTGTGTGTGTTTATAATTTATGAATTTTTAATTTGGAGCTTTCTTGTAATGTACTAAATCAGAATAAATTTATACAGAATGTTGCGGATGTTTGTCCGATGAAGAACCTGGTCATTTATTTATATTACTATTAGAGAACTTCAGTCTGTTTGTGTCGAATGGGAGCTTCAACCACGAAACAAATTGTCACAAAATTTTTAAGTTGAGAGAATCTGTTTTTTATATCGTTCTAATTTTCTGCAAAATAAAACGCTGTTGTAGTGGAATAGAAGCATAAAATACTATTATAAATATTTAAAACTTTAAAATGGTCTCAATGAGGAAAAAATTGAGCAATTCCGAGGATATTATTTAAAGAGAGGATAAAAGAGAGAAAAGTCATCGATTAATGATTAATCATTATTCTCAGAGTTAGCATCCTTCGTACAATCTGTCTCTTTGCAAATATTGAATGATAATTCGGGCGATATAACGAGCTTGAGTCGAAGGTGTGCTAAGTAGTCGACACAATTGATTTCGTAGTTCCTTGGACCTTCCTCTGGACACTTAATCAAAATTAGTCCTACTTAACCAAACTTTATAATCGTAATACGTCACGTTTAGAGTATATAATGACGTCTACGTCAACGGCATCAAATTAATTAATTAAAAAATTAATATTGTTGATTTATTTTAATTTGGAAATTAGCTGAGGTTGCCATTCAAAATTTTTGTCAGGGGCATTAATTCGCCGAAGTTCATTTGCCCCCCTGTTGAATATTGGTACCGATTTCGGGATCTAAAATTGTATATTGTGTTATGTTATCTTACCAGTATGACAAACTTAACAAAATTTCTTATTTTAAAATTTACGCGAGTGTGCATTCAATATGTTAACAGTGTAATTGCATTAAAATAATTAAAAGCAAACTCATTCAATTTTTTGTATTCGCAGCGGGAATATCTAGCAACTGACTCGTAAAACATATTGAACAACACAAAAATTAAATTTGTGTACTTTTAAAAATTTTAATGCACTTTTCCATCAATTCTGTTCACTTTTTTGCCGAATTACACTGTAAAATTATTGAATTGTAAAAATGCGCGCACTCGAGTAAATTTTAAAATAAGAAATTTTATTGAGTTCGTCGCACCAGTTATTGGGCCCGATTCTCGTTACATAAAACTGCTGTTATGTTATTTTATTTCCCCGCTTCCTATTGGAATTTGTATTTTAATAAACAAAAATAACATAAAATTTTAGATCCTGGAATCGACCACCCCATCTCTGTTTCTTCAACACAAATTCTAATAGGAAGCGGAAAATAAAATAACATAACAGTAATTTTTTGCTGCGAAAATCGGTTGCATTATGCGCTTTCAGGTTCCCTATCATGGTTAGTGAAACTATCACCAATTTGATTTTAAAATTTTATGGTGCTAAACATTTTCATAGCATTGGTCGTGATTTTACTCAACATGATCCCGACTGTTGGTTACCCTCAAAACACTCATTATATGAGTGCTCCAGTTAAATATGGATTTCATTTATTCAACTAACAATATAATAGGGCCAATTTTGTTTGTCGCTGAATTGCACATCCAGCTAGTGTGTTTGGAACTTCCTAACCAGGGCAACAAACTTTCTACGAAACTGCGAAACTGGTAAGCTTGCTAGTTTAAAACACACCTTTCCAGAGATTTGAGCTTAGGTTTCGTGTGCAATTCGAACAGCTTGCTAAATTGCTTATCTAGCCTTGCGACAATGGCAAATTACCATTAACACGCCTTCATACAAATTGGACTCAGGTTTCGTCAGCACCTCAAATAGCTTGCTAAATTGCCCATGCAACCAATCTGCTTGAAACTTCCTACCCAGGACAGCAAATTTTTTAAGAATTTTGAATTTCTATTATAGGTTTGAACGAAAATGGTAAACGACCATTATCACGCCATCGTAGATATTTGAGCTCTGGTTCCATGAGTGTTTGAATTTGAATGGTAAACTGCCCATTGTAACGGTTGTTTGGTGTTAATGGGTAAACATTGATCAGGCACTCGCCAATTGGATTCAGAATCCGATTCATTAAAGGTGAATTTACATATTCGATGATTTTGCGGCCTCTTTTTTCACACATACATACATAAACAATATTTTGACACAATTTGTTTTTGTTTTGTAGGTGCACAATGTCAAATCGTACAAAGAATTTTAAAAAACTTTTGTTATTCTATGTATGCAGTGTCGTCGCGCCAGAAAGATACACTTTATTCATGTCTTCGCCGTGCCGACAATTCGGCGAAGAAGTTCTTTCTGATTGGTTGAATGTGTCACGTGATGTTTGGCGCATAAAAATCGTCGGATATGTAAATCAACCTTAACTTCCCTTCCTCGTTTTTCTATCCGACCTCGATCTTAGAATTCCGTTCTCACCTTAACGACTCGTCTGTTGACAAATGAATAAAGTCGCTATGATACCAAATGGTTGTTGTTGCTGGAGATTGCAATTTAGTTTATTGTCCAACATTAAAGATCACAAAACAATAAAATTGTTAATTTTTATTTTTATGATCAAGAAAATCGAATGAGGACCCATCATAAATGCAGACGTTGTGTTCGAGCAGCATACATTTAGGCGAGGAAAAGAGTGAAAATCGCTAAAATCTTTATACGATCATCATGAGGAGGGAATAAGATGTCGTTGCAAAGATCTTTTGGGAGATGTAAATTTCGGACATGATTAAGCAGCACGGTGACAACACTAAAATGTTAAATTTTATGGGTGGAAGGAGAGGACGGAAAAAGAAGGTTCTTCATATATCATAATTTGACCGCCAAATCGGACAGATCGTGATATTCAAGTTTGGATCGCAAAGTCAGGTCGATCGAAAGTAGCTAATAGATAGAAAGAAAGGCAAAATGGAGTGACTACACCAAAAATTTTGGTTGTATTCCAAAAATCAAGTTACATAATCTATTTCTATAGTAATTAAGAGTTTTTTTTTAATGTAAAATAATAAACGTTAATATGATCAAATGGTACACCATTTTTTATTTACATATGAGTAAAAATAAAAGGGAATTTAAGGAATTAAAAATAATTAACCTTTTCCAAATTGAATGTGCAATTTATAATTATAAAGCACGTGAATAAATTCAAAACGTTTGGAAATAAAATTAAAATATTCAAAATGTTGCTTTTTTTTGGTGGGATAAGGAAAATTCGGTCGAATGCAAAAAAAAACTGATTGAGTTGGAGAATTGGCAGTGTGCATACATAAAACGTATGCTGGTACAGTATAACTGGGTCAACGGAGGGTAGACGTCAGCTGCATAGCGGTACACAAAGGTCAACAGGTGAGTCATCCTTCTTCTTATAATTATTTTTCGACGTATAATTTTTTCGTCTTACCCCACAGCGAGTTGCTTGATTGCGAGTTGATCGCGTTTTTTTTGTTTTTCGGGGTTATTTTGTGGTATTACAATTGTGGTATTGTCGCCCTGCTCACGTCTGAGCATAACTGGGATCAACGTGTAGGTAAACTATTTATAACAATAACTGGAGAGCACATTACACCATCTAGTCGTCTTGATTGGAACTTTCTAGCCAGAACACGAACTTTGTTAAAAATTTAATATTTTTATTTTAAGTTTAAGTGAAAATGGTAAACAGCCATTTTTTAATGCCTTCCCAGAGATTCGGGCTCAGAATCCGTAGGCACATTAATTATGTTTCAAAATTGCTCTTCCAATCAGCGTTATTGAAACTTCCTAACCGAGACAGCAAATTTGCTAATTCACCATAAATATGAAGCTAAATTTACCTTCCAGCCAGTCTAATTGGAACTTCCTAACCAGGTCAGTAAATTTCCTACGAATTTTTGTATTTCAATTTTGAATTGCGAAAATGGTAAACGAGAATTACTACGCCTGCCCAGAAATTTGGGCTCAAGTTCCGCTAGCACCTCAAATAGGAAGTTAAGTTGCCCTTCTATCCAACCTGATTTGATCTTCCTAGCCAGGCCAGCAAATTTGTTAAGAGTTTTTGAATTCCTATTTTGAGTTTGAGTGAAAATGGTAAACGGCATCCGTAAGGGTTTGAAATAGATTGCTAAATTGTCCATTCAGCCAGTTTAAGTGGAACTTCCTAACTAGGACAGTAAATATCCTACGAAATTTTTATTTCAATTTTGACTTTGAGTGAAAATGGTAAACGGCCATTAACACGCTTACCCAGAGATTTGGATTCTGTTTCCTTAGTCACCAAAAATATGTCTCAAAATTGCCCACCCAGCCGGTTTAATAGGAACTTCTTAACCAGGACAGCAAATTAAGACGAAGAATTTTGAATTGAGTTGAATTTTTTTTTGAGTTTTAACGAAAATGGTAAACTTCAATTAACGCGCCTTCATAGAAATTTGAGCTCAGGCTCTGTGAGCACCTCAAATAGGATGCTAAACTGCACTTCCATCCAACCTGATTGAATCTTCCTAGCCTGAACAGCAAATTTAATAAGAATTTTTGAATTTCTATTTTGACTTTGAGTAAAATTGATAAACGGCCATTACCACTCCTATCCAGAGATTTTACCTCAGGTTCCGTGAGGATTTGAAATAGGTTACTAAAGCCCATTCAACCAGTTAAATTGGAATCTTCTTACCAGGATAGCAAATTCCTTATGAATTTTTGTATTTCTATTTTTAGTTGCGAAAATGGTAAACGACAATTAACAAGCCTTCCCAGAAATTTCGACTCAGTTTCCATGTGCAGCACAAGCAGGAAGCTAAATTATTCATCCAGCCAGCATGATTTGATCTTCTTAGCTCGGACAGCAAATTCGTTAAGAATTTTTGAAAGTCTATATTGAGCTTGAGTGAAAATGGTAGACGGCCTTTATCACTCCTATACAGAGATTTGAACACAGGTTCCGTGAGGGTTTGAAATAGGTTGCTAAATTGTCCATCTAGCCAGTTGAGATGGAACTTCCTAGCCAGGACATCAAATTTCCTACGAATTTTTGTATTTCAAGTGAAAGAGTTGCGAAAATGTTAAACTACAATTAACAAGCCTTCAAAGGAATTTTGACTCAGGTTCCGTGAACACCTCAAATAGGTTGCTAAGTTGAACGTCCAGCCAACCTGATTCGATCTCCCCAGCCAGGACAGCAAATTTGTTAGGAATTTTTGAATCTCTAGTTCGAATTTGAGTGAAAATGAACAACGGCCATTATCACTCCTATCGAGAGATTTGAACTCAGGTTCCGTGAGTGTTTCAAATAGGTTGCTAAATTGTAAATCAGGACAGCAAATTTGTTAAAAAAAAATTGATTTATAATTTAAGTTTAAGCGAAAATGGTAATGAGCCATTAACACGCCTTCACAGAGATTTGGACGCTGGTTCCGTGTAAAGCAATAAAGCAAACCTAACACCAACAAGTACCATTATTATATATCTGTAATAACACAAATTTTCAAAATTGAAACAAGTCTTCACAAATGTTTTGCTAAATCTCACATTAAATTGAAAAGCTCTATAAATCACATATGTCACAAACCTCCTCAAAATGTTATTTTTATATGAACATACAAACTTAAGTCTCAAAACATTTACAACTCTTAATCACCCTTTCTCCTTTGTTTGCAAAGATTTATTTAAATTTAAAAATGACAAATCGGATTTTTCTTCTTAAAATCAAATATTTAAAAATTTCTCGTATACATAGAAGAAAATGGAAAATCTTCTGACGTCTTTTCAACTCACAAACAAAAAAAAAAAAAAAAAAAACTGAAACAAGGAGCTGCTATAAATTTTATTTTATGAGTGATTAGTCGAACAAGAAAATGTCTCCGTATTTCCCTTTACCCAATATTTTTTTTTTTGTATAAGTTTTGTTGGTGTGCGCTTTCATTATAATTAATAACAATATAAATATTGAAACAAATAATGATTCACGCTTAATTGTATATATTTTGCCTAATGAATCAGAAATTAAATTAAATACGCGATTTGTGAACAATCAACAGTTGTAACAGGTCAAAATTTCACTTACTTTTTAACTGGAATCTTTCCCGATTTATCCACTTGTAAACACAATTTGGTGTGGGCTTTTTGTAAAAACATTGCTGCCGAACCATTTAACTGTCGTAAACTGTATGCCAATCGTATCAAAATATCCGTCCATTGCTGAAAATATACAAGCAAAAACGATAAAGTTAAACTTAGCGTACACAATTTTACAAAACAATAAAGCTTTTAAAAAAAGCTTTTATTTTATTAGTGTTTGCGAATACATTTTACGTCTAAAGAATTTGTTTCTTTTTTTATTTTACCATTATGTTAAGCTTTTCTGGGTCTTTAAATATATATTTTTTTTGTACATCTAAGTTTACAAAATACAACATAAAATGTATATACATAAAAGGAATTTTGTTTTGGGGATACATGGGTAGTCTAGACCAGTTTCGAAATCTATAAACGACATAAATGCGTTGCCAACTATTAGTATTGCACACTATTAAGTTACATAAAAAATTGTGAAATTAAAATTTGAAAACTTAAAAATGACGACGTGGAAAAATTATTGATCATAAAAGCTCTTATTTATTTTCCCAGCTTTTCCAACCACCAAAAAATATAATTCATAAAATTCATTACACGTTTTCAATATAATATATTTCGGTGCTTTTGTTGTTGCTTTTTTTTCACCGTAAGCTCATTTTTTTTTTATATTACAACATCGTTCGGTTTTGGTTTGAATTATAGTGTATGTGGGTGCGGGGTAGTGGTAGAGGGTAAAAGTGGTATGAACAATTATTAAATGAAATGTCTTAAGTAGAAATAATAAATTTAAAGCACAAAGAATATATTTTGACATATTTTTTTTTATGATAAATTGTTTTAAAATAAGTAGAACGTAGTAGATACTTAAAATAGATATTTCTGGAATACACTGTGGTGGTACTGTATCTAAGTATTATGGATGATGAATTTCTATTTTTCTACGGTACAGATGATGATGGTGGCAAATGTGATTTTTTTTTAATATAAACGTAGGATTATTGTAAATGCGGACTTAATTAGGAAATAATTGCACGCACAATCTCAACGGAATATTTTGAAGGGAATTAAAAATTCTATTTATTATATTTTTAGTAAGTGATCTAATTTATTAAATATGCAATAAAAGTTTCTTTGTTAGAGATTGCCATTCTATTTTATATGACATACAATTTTATGATGCACTTTTAGATACAAAAAAAAATCTTGTCTTTCATTATTTTTTAATTAACTAAGGATGGAAGGAAAACTTTTCAATTGAAAGACTTAATAGAATGACATAGAAAAATTAATTAAGAATTATGAAAAAAAATCTTTTTTTTATATAAATCTATGCTGATAAAGAATGGAACCTGATAAGTTGTGGTAGTAATACATCTGTAGCTACCACAAAAACACAACAAAACACAACATCAAATCGGTCCTGACATCATTTGCGTTTTTTTTTAGTTACAGCATTTATCTTTCAGGAGTCAAGACATAATTAGTAGACCCCATTCGATTTTGAAACAATAATTACTGGAGAACTCTGTTACTTTCCTCGATCTTCTCTAAACTCAGCATGCGAACTCTGCGTACATGGAGTCTTGTTTCATTGGGGACACATTGTAATAAAGTTGCTTGATTGGTTGTGTTTCGCCTACCTCTAAGATATGTTCCAGCAGATTGGCTTTACCTAGTTCCTCGACATTTGAACACTGGAAGAAAGTTTTAATAGCATTAAAATTTGTTTGATTTTCTCTTGAAAATTTGTGCTGTTGGTTTACACGCGGAATATCGCAAATTTCACTAATTAGCATGCGGGCACGAGGTTAAATCTACACCAGAAATCAACTCCAAGATACAGTTCATCTTCTAAATTTGCAACAACATATGGAATCAGATATTATGCTCCTGGTTGTCATAATTGGTTAATATATGGTTTTAATGCAGGTGTTCAACTGCGTGATTGTAATTGCAATTTATCGAGTAAATCAACCGCGCCTTTGCCTAAAATACTAACAGATGCCCCACTATTAAGAAGATTTGTTAAAAGTAATCCTTTTATATATACAAGCAGGTGATGGCGAGGATCATTGCCCAATTTTAAAATTGTAGAGCGACACAGCTTATTTAGGTGTTAGCATCGCGAGTTATTATAATCTTTTCCGGTTTTAGACCTATTATTGAATTAGTTTTACAGATCTAATTGAGTGTCTATTGGAGGTACCGAGCCCATTCCCCTAGTTTGAATTGCGATCGAGTTTTAGTTTAAGGATCAATTTCGAGTACAATTGGGATATTGTGGTTTACGATCACTGGATATTCCACAACCAAAACATAACACATGAAATATCGACTCGAAATATAGTCATTTTTAAATTTGCTATCTGCAATAAAGATACCTCTTCGTGGCTATCTTCTGAAACTCTCGCAGATTTCATCTGAATTGTATTATAAGCAGCATGATGATCACTAATTAGGCGATTTTTACTCGAATTTCCATGTTACTCGTATGATCGTAACTAACGTTTGTAACGATTGTTTGTATGCATAATAGTTTTTTTTATTCACCACCTTTACATTTGCATGTGGCTATTCGTCAACAGATGGCAGAAATGCTCGTCCAATAGTTAAAATTCATCGTGGAGACTTAATTATCGATTTTTTTTTCTTGACAGCTACGAAGGGAGAGAGAAAAAAAATATATGATGATTAGAACACCGAAACGATCGAACAAAGAAAAATATAAATCATACATTGTCATTTTTCTTTGATAATACAAATGGTTTAAAAGAAAATAATAAAACAAAAAGTTGTGCAAGTGATAAATGATACTACCAAAAAGTGATTATTAAAGTAAAAAGTACTACCCAAGTGATTGTTAAAGTTAATTGGGCGAATTGTTAACAGTAGACCGAAAAATAACAAAATCAAAAAAATATTGATTATACGATCGGTCTAAAATTCGCATTTTGTCTTTGGGTAGGCGCGAAACCTAAATATTTATTGTGTGGCAATACCCACATAAACCGCTATCCAACGGATTCGGTAATTGCGAGCGGACTAACGGGGGATAACCGCCACTTTTCGAAATCGCTAGATACACCACCCGCCGTGTTCAACCAGCGACATATTAAGTGGGATATAATACCTAACCCATCGGCAGCAGACTGGAGCTGGCTTACTAGCAATCCTGCGTCACGGGGCAACAACGTACCAGCAACCGGAAACGAGCGAACCAGTCGTCATATCTGGAATGGAATTTTGGATCAGGCAGTTTTTTTGTTGTAATTAATCAGTACCCATTTCGTTGTTCTAATTTTCTTATATACTACGTCAAGGTCGTAGCATTAATTCGGTTTTTGTGTTACTTAAAAACAAAAAAAAAAATAATAATAACAACTAATACAGTTTTCTTTCCAAATACAGTCGACTGCGGGGCAAGTTTTTTTTGCTTACTCTTTATTTCCAGGTCGGTTGAGGCCAACGAGCTCGGAGGTACTCACCGTCTTTAATTGATTCGGGCGTCAAATATACGTCGAGCATCGAGGACGTATACGCGAACACAAAAAGAAAATTGTTGTTGGTTCCATGTCATTTTTTTTATTATTAAGGCTAAAATTCGAGTTAATCTGAAATCATTAATGTAATTCCTATATTTGAATGTAATGAAAATATATTTATATTGTTAAAAATGAGTACAGACAAGAAAATGGTGGTTTAATTTTAAGCAGTTCGGGGGATGAGGAGGACCAGTATGTGTGTGTTCGAAATGAGGTGAGTAATTTTTCTCAATTGCAGCAACAAGACCCAGAAAGGACACCATCACAACCCACGCCAGACTGCGCGATAGCCGGACAAATGCTGCTGGTGATGACTCCTGGGCATCTGCTAACGGGCGATTCCACACCGGGGTCGTTCGTTACACGCTATACCATATTCGCTCATATTCATCGCTCTCAAACTCTCGATGAAACTAGAACTCATATGAAGAGTTTTTATTTGTAAGGCAGGGCTCATATTCTCCCCTAGAATATCGATTAATTCAGTCTTTGAGAATCAATTATTCAGCCGGCCGTTCAGGGTTTGTAATTCCAATACAAAATCATCGATGGATTCGCGATATTTCTGTATTCTTTTTTCGATTACCCTTCGCTTTTCTTTCGCAGTTCCAGGTTGAAGTTTGATGGTCGCGAGTGTAAACCCACAGCCGTTTCTCAGCGATTTCAGATACAAAAGAGTAGATTATTAGTGGTAAACGACTGTTCGGAAATCCATCACGTCTTGCAAAGGTTTCTAATCGGAACAAAAATGCATGAAAAATCGAGAATGTTCCTTGTCGTAAACATATTCCTTAGAAGTACAAAACTTAAGAAGCGTCTGTTCCCCTTGAAAAGACAATTTTCTCGACCTGGCATCAGGTTTTGACTCCCGATCATGCCTAAAATAATTTTCGGATGTTTTTGGAAAGGAACCGTGTGGCACATCGAGAAATAAATTTTCAGGCTATATCTATCGTATGTCATCATCGTTGTGGTTTCTAATCTGTTAAAATGGTTTTTAGCAGTCTGAATAGTTCCTCTAAAGTTGTCGATTAATGAAGATAACTTTCGAATATTCCCAAACTTAAAAAAGAAGTCGCATATTCCAGTGAATTGATCGGTAATGTACC
Organism: Nephrotoma flavescens; assembly: GCA_932526605.1. NCBI lineage: Eukaryota > Metazoa > Arthropoda > Insecta > Diptera > Tipulidae > Nephrotoma > Nephrotoma flavescens. Next base: position 249,518,175 of record OW052220.1, on the reverse strand, counting down.
TCGAGCAAGGATTCTTTTGTCACTTCTGTATGTTCAATAGTTGTGAGAAAATTTTATAAGAGGCTACTACCAACACGAACTTCTTAGTCCGGATACTCCAGTATGTGTGAAGGGAGGAATAATTTTTGAAGCTTTCGCTCCCTTGTCCAAGACAGTGTATAGTAAGCTGTCACAATTATCATCGACGCTTTCAATTTGCTGTATTACATATTCTATGTTGATTTCTCCTTTGGAGAGGAATTTAGTGTTGTTTTTGACCTAATTCAAAATGAATTAACATTTAATAAAAGTAAAAAAATTATTTATAGCCAGAAGGAAAGAAAAAATATTTTAATTAAAACTAAAATGTGACGAATCGGTTTGTTTGTTTTCTTTTTTTTCTAAACTAACAATAAATCGGGAAGCACTAATTGAAATGGTAAAATTAAATTGATTTGGCATACGTTGAGTTGAAAAAATATTAAATAATCGGAAATTTAATTTAGTATTGATGATTGGGGAGATGACTAAGAGTCACTTAGAGTCGATCACCAATCGTGATCGATTCTAAGTAGCACTCAGTCAGCAAATCATTAACTTAACAACCGATTACCAAGCATCAGAAAGTGGTACTAACTTGAAAAACAATAGAAAAGATGTGGTCGACCTTTCGAAAAAAGAGATGTTTATATCGCGTCTTTAAAAATAGAGGTGGTTAAAATAATATCCGTAAATTGTAAATATATTTACATTTCTTTATGCGGAGGAAAGCTCCGCGGATCATAATCCATTTTTGCCATTTTTTTGCTGCTGAGAACCATTGATAACAATCAACCACCACCTGTTGACAACAATGCTGAACAGTTACACGTTTATGTACACGCCAGTAAGGCGATCCATTCCTAAAGCTAGCAGAACCCATACAGCAGAATATTACAAGATAGAATGGATAATTATAGGCTAATTAAATGCCCTATTTTAGGCTTTCCTTTTAGCTTTAGAAAAACAGAGTCCACACCAAAAAAACGATGTACAAAGAATTTGAAAATTAAATGTTAATAGCTTAAAATTAACCGTTAATTGAATATTTTATTTAAAAAAATTTTATTCTCCTTGTTCTAGAAAAATATGTGACTTTTAATCAAAAATCAGGCTAAAACCGAAATTATAACATTCGTATTTCATTCGTCAAACAACACAGACCTATTATAAGTATTCTCAAAAATTATTAAAAAATTTATAAATAAATAATAATTATAAAATTGAAAGTAGTTTAATAATATTATAAATTAATAACATTTTAAAAGTAAAAAGAAATAAGTAACGTGTACATTTCTAAAACGCCTAATTGCGCCAAATGTGATAGAAACATCACCAACAATCGAAATCGTTTAAATTATGCGGTATGTAATATTTTCTGCATTCTAAATGTGCGAAAGTTTTGGATGATGGAGTGAAACGTATGTTTGCTAATTGGCGATGACCAAACCACTGCCAGTCTCCCTGATGGTATACGATTGTTAATGGAGCTTAAAGGTCGTACGATAAATATTGAAACTTCTTAATAACTCACATCTCAAGTAAAGGAAGAGCTGAACAATAAAATTGATGTTGTGATGGAATAAAATAAGTCGCTAAACATACAGCTACAAAATTTGGAATCCAAACTGATGGTAAACAAGCGGAACATAAAAAACCATGAAATCATACGAAATGACCTCGTTATAGTAATATCGAGTGCATACTAAAATTGCCTAAAGTTCCGGTACCAATGACAGACGTGCTTTCAATCAAAACTATATTAAATACTAGTTCAATTACCCGACGTTGCTCGGAAAAATAGTGATTTAGTTAAATAAACTTTTCAATAATTTGTACTATCCAAATTTGGAAAAAAAAAACATTGAGGTTCATCCACCATCTACAATCGACCATCCAATATGCACCATCCATCATCCACCATCCAACATCAACCATTTACCATCCACCATCCATCATCCAGCATCCACCGTCCACCATCTTATCATTACCATCACCTTGAAACTATGACCATGATTTTTCAGACATCATTCCGTGAAGTTTTAGACATTTCTCCATAGTAACTTTGAAACCCGTTATCGTGCCCCCCTCCCCCCCGGAGGAGGAGGCGTGAGAAATGCTCAGTGCCCTTCCTTAGGTATTTATCAATGTTTGTGTAAAGTTTGATTCAAATCAATATTAACCTTTATATAAAAATAGACATAAACAAACAATGACTTATAGATCCAAGGGTCCAACCCCTCGGATCTGCGCATAGAATTAATTCCATTTAAACATTTATTTAAACTCTTTCCAATGAAAACCCCCAAACAAATCGGAATTTAAAAAAAAAACACCTAGATCCAGGGGTCCAATTCCTTCGAAAATATTACGAAAACCTGGCCATTTTGGTATCCCTTTCGAGTTCATTATACACGTATGGGTAGATTGTATATTAGTTTTGTGTCGTGTCGCTGTCGATTTTCCGACGACTGCTAAAATTGGTATTATAAATGTCGCTATCAATGGACGTTTGTCGTAAAAACGCTATTTTTTTGTCGATGACATTTTTGTTCGGAACTCACAAATTTGTGAGCCGTAATAAAAAACTATAGAAAAACGTTAGGAAAATTAATGTTTTTATAAAATCAATTATTAAAATCAACAAGTAATTAATTAATAGACATACTAATTTTATTTAAATAAATTGTAATTCAACAATAAATTTGTATACGTTTCTACAACCAGAATCAATTCTTAATTTATTGTAAATTTTACGATTGAAATTCATACTGAGACACTTTTCTTGGTAAATAAATTCTTACACACGTGTTACATTTTTCTAACACTTTTGTTAAAAAACTGAAAATGTCACAATAAAATTACTTCAAAAATGTAAGGAGTGCTATCAACGATAGCGTTTTTTTATGTTGCCCTCTATTTGCATAATGATTATGGTAATTTTAGTATATTTTGAGAGTCCTTACACTATGCATACGCAAATCGTTTTTTAAAGAAAACTTTCTTCGCTTCTAAATATTTAAACATTTATTTTCTCTTCTTTTTCATAAATTCTTTGATTTTTCATAAAACTTTCTGCTGAGAATTATTAATTTGCGTCAAAATTTCAAAAATTTTCTGCTGCTTTCAAAAAATATCAACAGAAAAAATTTCATTTTTGTGATCGTGATGCTCTGGCGGTGAAAAGCAAAACACATTTTTTCTGCTATCTTATACAGCAAGGGTGTCTACAAGAGTACCGGATTTAAATTTGCGGCCAGACCACGCTATTTAAGAATATTGAGAAGTATTCAAACCAACAACGTTTAATTATTGTAAAAACATATTACAAAAATGGTGAAAGTTTTGCGAAAACAGTTTGCCAATTACGTTAAGTTTTCGGTCGCAATAATGCACCAAATGAATCGACAGTGAGGCGTTTAATTGCAAAATTTGAGACCAAATTTATTTAATAAGTAAATTTTAGCCTAATAATCTTCCAATCATTTTGAAAATGAATTAAGAAAAGTGGGCAAAAAATCCATCCAATCCATCAGATTGGATGGATTTTTTGCCCACTTTTCTTAATTCATTTTCAAAATGATTGGAAGATTATTAGGCTAAAATTTACTTTACGTATACATCGATAAAAAAAAGGTAAGGAGTATACACTTTTAAAATTTTTAAATGCAGGATTGTTTATTAATAGTTATTAGGAGGGAAAAGCTAAATTTTTCCGGAAAATTTTTTGATTTTCCGGGAAATATTTTTATTTTTTTATTTTTTCAATATTTTTTTTTGTTTTATTTATTTTTATTATAATATTTGCTTCGTCACGCTCCCTAAATTAAGAAAAGATGAATTAAGAAAAGAGAATTAAAAAAAGTGGTTTTTCTATGAACGTTGATTTTTTTTTTACACGGTTGGCACGTATCACCGTGTAAAAAGCGTGGGTTGGGTGTATTTTATTTCACGTTATAAACATAAAATTTACATTAGTTTTTAATAACAAAGAAATGCATGCGAAATTTAATGTTTTTAAGAAAATGTTTCTTCTTACAGTTTTTTTGTTGTATTGTAGAGAAAGATAAAAAACATGCATTTAATAAATTTTATTTGTGAATTATTATTTGTGTATTAATTGTGAATTAAAATATACATTTTTTGATTCATTTAGAAATTTGCGTTTTTGCACATTTTATTAATGAAAGGATTAGTTGAAAATTTTGGATGTCTTTAGTTTCATATTACAGTAAAAGCCCGATTATCCGAAATACAATTAATTAGAACACTCAGTTATAACTGGAGTTTTAACTTTTAGGAATTTTTTTGCTTTTCTCTCTTTCTTTTCTCTTTCATATGCATTTTTTAATTCATTTTCAAATGTGCAATTGTTTTTTGCACATTTTCATTAATGAAAGCATTAGTTGAAAATTTTAATAGTTTTAATTTTAATTAAAACTAATTTAATTTTAATTTTTTAAGGGAAAATTCTCTTTCACAAAGGAATTTTTTTTTTTTTATTATTCGGGAATTCACAGAATATATACTTTACTAAAAGCTCTGTCATCCGGAATGCTTGGGGATGAGAGCATTCCGGATAATTGAATGTTTCATTAAAACTAGAAATTTTACAAGAATTTCGCTTGGTTCCATTATTTTTTAGGATTCTCGTTTATTTATTTTCAAATTATGTACCAGAAAACAATTTTATACATACATATACAGTTTATTGAATTTATTGCTAATAATAAATACATACATATTATGTATATGAGTACACCCATATGAGTACCCAAAATTTAATAATATATTCAATATTTCAGTAAACTAACTGTAATACGTTTACACATTCAATTCAAATAGAATAATGCACAAAACTGAAAAAAAGTAAAGTGAAGTGTATTTTCTGTGAATCTCCGAATAATAAAAAAAATAATTTCCCCTGTGAAAGAGTAAAGAGCAAAAAAATCCTAAAATTAAAATTCCGGTTAGTGTTCCGGTTAATCGGGATTTTACTGTAATATGAAAATTGAAGCTATTTAAAATTTTCAACTAATGCTTTTAGTTATGAAAATATGCGAAAAAAAACAATTGCAAATTTGTAAATCAATTAAAAAATGCATATGAAAGAGAAAAGAACAAAAACAAAAATTCCTCAAAATTAAAATTCAAGTTAACTGAGTGTTCCGGTTAATTGGATGCCGGATAATCGGGTTTTTACTGTAGTACATTTTTACGTTTTATTTCGATTTGTATCAGAATCGCTCATACTATTGTATTTGTAGAGCAGCGTTTAATAATGAATATGGTAAGAAACGGGTATTATATATTGGCCCGCTAAATTACAATAAATTACCAGAACCGGTGAAATTAAAACGAGACTTGCATAATTTTAAACAAACTGTTAAGGAATATTGCGATTTTAATTATGTTCTAGGGTGATTGTAAAATTGCATTAAATGTATACACGTTTCTACTTATTATTGTTTATTGTTTATTTAATGTAAATATAATTTATTTATTTATTTATTTTTATTATACATACTGTATATTTTATATTCTTAATTAAATTCGGTAAACCCCTTCAAAGTACAATAAATCCACTAGGGAAACTGATGTTTTTATTAAATGGTTCTAAGTTTAGTTTGTTACCATTAAATATTATATCTAAATATTGTAAAATATTGCATACTTATTTGTTCTATTGAATGAAATAAACATAAAATTATATACTATATAGAATGGGTGTAACGATTTTACACATATAAAATTTGCTATTTCATGTGTCAGAAGTCAGAGCAGGATGGTTATATAAAAAATGCATATGGCGGTCTCATATGTCAAAGAAACCACAAACCAAACTACTTTTCGTTTTTGTAAAAAATGACGCGTTATTAATTAAAATAAATAAAATATTATAAAATAGTTAGTGGATCGTGTATTAGTGCATCGTTTGTTAATAAACATTGAAAACTTTGAACACATTGAAACATTGAAATGAAGTGTTTTGTGAAATGCTGCCAAAATGCGCCTCTAAAATTTTGGAAAGGAATTTCATACCATCTGTAATTGTTTATATAAAATAGATTTGTGATAAAATTATCCATATTTTAATTTTAGAAATCAGAAAAAACTAATTAAACAATTTTGGTTGTTGTTGGGCTTTTTTTTTGTAAACATATGTTATATTACAGTGTCGTATTTTTCTTCTTACTACGTGCTTACTACGTACATATTACAACGTGCTTTCTTTCCGTAATTGCTTTTTATTTTGGAATACAAATTCTAAATACGGCCCGTTGATTATTATATGCTTTCTCTTTTACCATCCGAATTTGACTCACTTGACAGCTGCTTACATTCATTCTATATAATCTAATTCTATGCAAATAAAGGAATTAAAAAAAATCAGTAACGCAAACAAAGATCCATTAACATACCAACAGATTTAGGCTTATTATGGCTTATTTAAATCCCCCGGTAAAATATTTTGAGATCCACTCATTATTGACCAATTCTCAGGTCATTTAATTTAAAGGTAACAGAACCTGAATCGAAAATCGGAACAACACCGAAATTAGAACGTATTTCAAGATCAATTCGCCAAGGATCAGTCCTAATTTCGATTTTCGATTTGGGTCTTGCTACTTTTAAACTAAATGATCTGAAAATTGGTCAGGGACGAGTGAATACCAAAATATTTTAGTGGGGCACTTGATTAGCTCAAAATTTGAAAATGGATAATTTAATTAGGCCATAATTAGTCTAAAATTTGTAATAAGATGTTTTTTACAGGGGAGTTTAAATAAGCCCTAACTCTATAATCTATCTAAATGTAATTTCGGTTTTGGTCCGATTTTTGGTTAAGGTTCTGCTAGCTTTGAAATGATAAAAAAAAAATCTTTTTTCTAGAGCGAGTAGAATAAAAAAAAATTTTAATATCACATTTAATTAGCCTAAAATTAACTTTTAATTTTCCAATTGTTTTTAAATCGTTTTTTTAGGATGGAGCCCAACATTTTTAATAGAGCATTTAATTAGCCTATAATTGTCCATTCTATCTTGTAATGTTCTGCTGTAAGGGTTCTGCTAGCTTTAGGGACGTGATTTTCCTTTGCCAGTTATTTAAATTATGTCTTATTCTTATTATTATTTTCTCCTGTATGATTATTTTTAATTATTTTATTAGCAAAATGCTCGTCTCAAACAAAGAATGGATTTCATGCCAACCAATACCTCAAAGTATCTGAAAATATATTTTCGTGAATTTAATTCCATTTTGGTTTAATCTAAAATAATTGCATCCAAAATTTATTTATTATTTATGACAATCGGTCGTATACAGTTTACGAAAAAAATTCCAAATTTCTAAATCATTATTATTTACGAATTGTCAAACTATAGCATAAATCGATTGAAAATAGCCTTTCCCATTTCTATTCAACAATTTCTTAACACGAAACTCATTCCCATTATTAGCATCTACACACAAAATGTTCAATAAGACTATGAAAGCAACAAAAATCCATAAAAATTGATGAAAATTTTATTCCTTTATGTTGTGTTGTGTTATTGAATTTTTGTATGCGAAAGGACAATGATTGATCGAAGGATATAACGCAAGCATTCAGCACAACAACAAAAATATTTTTGCTCATGGACTATATATACAAATTGTTGTTGTTGTTGTTGTTGAATGATTATATATCAATTTTTGTTATATCCATGACTCGTGCTTTTTTTGTGCTTTTGGGTATCGATAAAAGTACGAACGTATTTGTATGTACGTCAGTTTGAATATATATGTATATTTATATATAAGGTTTCCTTAAAATGCAAATGACATTTTAATAAAGAAGTTAATTGCATTGATTTTTCAATCAATCTTGAGAAAAAGTCTGTGCATGTTTAATAAACGATATAAAATGAAATGAAAAGTACTTAATATTTTATTCAACATATACATCAAATACAGAACAGAAAAGGTCATATATATATTATATGAGTACGAACAACATATACACAATATTATCAAATTGAAAAACTCAAATATACATTTTAATTCCCATTCATTCAAATTAGTTAATTCATTTTATAATGACATGATGAACATCAACATAAACATAAGGATTATGTATAATATGCTACCACGAATTATGTATACATACATAGTTTTTGATTTTAATTTTAATTCATGTATGCTGTTTATTTATTTGGGTGAACGTAATAAGACGAGCGGCGACATCTAATTTGAATATTTTATTTATTTATATGTCTTATGAATACATAATTATGTATGTATGTATGTATGTATGATATTTAGAAATGAACATAATCATATAATCATCATTAAAGCGTTACATCAAATTCAAAGTGAAATATGTAAAGTATGCATCATGAAATAAATAAATTATAAGGAGGTTTTGACATACATACTTTGTAAATACCATACATATACGTATCGTAAGCCAAACCGATTTTAAATTTATATCCTGATGTTTATAATTATTTAAACAACTTTGCAAAGCTTTAAATTTTTAAAGTGATTTTCGTAAAACATTCATCACACACAACGTTAACCTGATTTTGTATACAGAGCATTTTTATATAGTCTTGGTATTTATGTGCTACATTAAAATTAATTCATTAAAATATAAAAATATTTTAAATTTTTCAAAAAATTTGGAAAATAAATTTTCAAAATTTCTTAAGAAATCGTTTTTAGTTACCTATGCCTTTTATGAAAATATTTATTTTTATTAATATTAATTCATCATAAATTTTGTATAAACTTAAATTCCTTTATGTGGCTAAACGTAATTGAATTTTTCAATATAAAACATTTTTGGTATCTTTCTATAGGAAAGGAAAATTACGTTTATTGGTTACATGCAAGAGTATAATATCTAGCCCAATACAATTTTGTATCGGTATCTGATGTCTACATTAAATAATTTATTATAAACTGTTGTGACCTTATCAAATTTTATATGTTATCCAAGTTCCATAACCCTGCTCAGTTTACAAAATATAAGTGTGCATAAAAATTAATTTTAGTTACGTAAGTCCCTTAAGGCTGTATGGTACTCATTTTATCAAAATAAGGGTTACGCGCAAATCACCTAGTGGCTACAAAAATTTAGCTAATGGCATAATTTTTGTTTTAACGCAAAGCTAAAGGTATTTTTGAGGGATTAATACATGATTATTTTAAAATTCTGTATACTTAATCCGCAATTATTATTCAAAGTTGACGAATTTTTAAAAAATGTTGCAATCTTACGAATCGTTTTATTCTATTTTTTCCACCAAATTTTGTTTGTTTTTTATATTGACATGTACAGGATGATATTTACGAGGGATTAATTCATGATTATAACGATTAACATTAAAATAAGAAAGATATAATTAAAAAACGAGCAACATTCGATCGATTGATAACGATAGGATAATTTTGTCATGTACAATGTCTCGGCTGAAAATTAATTGCTAAATTATAATATAGATGGCTTACTCAAAAATTCTTAATATTACAACAAAAAATTAGCGGAGACACGATTTGAAACGTATCGTTTGGTGGTTTTATAATAAGAAAACAGATGTTGAATTTTTGTTTTATTTGAGGTATATAACACATTCAAATTTAAAATATAATTCTGATAATTCTATAATTAATCATAAATAATGTTATATAATTTAAGAAAAAGTACGTTTTGTAAAACATTTGCGTTTAGTGCCTTATTGTATAAATATTATATGTATATTACATGTGTATATAAATATACATATATAAATCCTTGAATCATTTCCTATTTTTGTATATCGTTTGTTCCAAAATGTGTGTAGCCGGGCAGATATGGTAGTAGTATTTGTGTTGCGCGAATTGCTTTACTGCACCACTGCACATGCAAGTCACGTGTCATTGTTTTTGTTTATTCATAAAACGAGATATTTTTGTGTTGTTTATAAGACAGTGTTACTTTTTAAATAATTTATGTACATATTTTCGATTTTTTTTATATTTAGTAATTAACATTTTATTTTTAAAATTTAAAGTAAATTTATTTATAAAATTTTACTAATAAATATAAAATTAATTTATGAGTTTAGCCGATACATTAAAATAATGTTGGAAGTAAATTGGAATACCTCATTTTTGAAATACCTACAATATAGAAAGAGCTGTATCGACGAAACTACGTCTTGTACAAACTCAAAGTTAATATCTAGAAAGGTACAACCTTCACCTTACGAACGATGGGTCACACTTCTTTATAGAATTCTGTTGCGCCCCCTACACGTCAAAACATTTGGCTACATTCATTTCACAAAAGCTCTTAAAATAATGGTACTTTCATGAAATTGTTTATTGAGTTTTTTAACACCATCTACGGTCTTTCTAAAGTTGTACTAATTTTAACCATTTCTTCAGTAAAACCGGAAATACATTAGTTCAATTTAACTGGTAAATAAAATTATTAAAAATTGGAAAAACCGACGAATTCCCTAACCGTATAACGGGATAACTGAAGGTCACAAACCAACAAAAATATACGTGTCTGTTTTTCTTGTCAAAATAACACTCGATAATGTACGGAATAAATTTCTTACGTCATTGTTTGTTTATCTACTGGTATATCTGTGACTAATTTGTAGTAAAAGAGTGTCAAAAATTAAATTATTTCAAGTTTGGAGGCTCTAATGTAGACTCGAAATAAACATTTTATGTTTCAAAAGTTTACCCATTTTAAAGAAAGGTCACCGGACAAGTGGTGCAGTGGTTAAAGCTTCGGCACTTGCCGGGATGTACTGGGTTCGAATCACATCAGAGGCTAGATGCAAATCGAATTTTCATCATCGATTACAATCGGTGATGTTGATAAACACGACTAAGACCCTCTGATGGAGTTCAGGATTCAGCGCCGACCCACCGTCCGCGTCAATGTACAGGTTAACATGGAGCTTTCAATGTGCAGGTGGTTTACTGTTGTTGTGTGAGAGTGGGTGAATAGGCGAATGGGTTAATGATGTGGCGTGAATGCGTGGTATCATCATAATGGGCCAAAATTGGCCTAAGTGTCAAACCAGTGAAACCTAACCTCAAATAAAGGTCAATTATCTACCAATATCTATATAAATAGGCCCAAATTTAGAAAGTTTTTCTCTTTTTACTCTGGTTTTATAATAAAATCGAAGATAAAAGGATTATATTTTCAATTTAAAATGTTGTACTGGCTAAATTAGGTCTTATATATAAGTATATATATATATATCAATACAAAGGTGCAAACATTTTTATTGATAAGGCAACCACCTTAAATGCCATTTATGTATGAAAAACATAATCGGTCATACGCCCACTTCGGCTTCGTCTACAGCCTCGCATCCAAATATCATATTTTTCGATGACCTTTTCCAATAAAAGCGGATTAATGACCTCAACTTCAGCTCGAATGTTGTTTTTAAGTTGTTGAATTGTTTGTTCTACAACTTACGTTTTAAATAACCCCACAAAAAATAGTCAAGTGGTGTTAAATCCGGGCTACTTGGTAGGCAAGGAACTTCACAATTTCATGAAATTATGCGTGCAGTAAATTTTGTTAACAATAAATGGATTGTTGCACTGCTTGCGTGACATGTCGCTCCGTCTTGTTGAAACCAAAGGTCGTTGACACGCAATTTATTCAATTTCGGTCACAAAAGCCCCATAACCACACCAAACAGTGACTCTTGGAGGATTAACTTCTGCTTCCTGAATAACATGAGGATTTTCCGCTTCCCAAATTCGACAATTTTGACTTATACCCATTAAGGACGTATATTATTGAAGGATACCCGTTAAGATGAAGCTCATTGCATCATCGCTAAAGGGATTTTTGATCAAAACCTTCATTTCGTTCAAGCATCCAATTAACAAAACGACGACGATTTAAATGGTCCTTGCTTCAATTTTTGAGTAAGTTGAATTTTTATGGATGCAAATGAAGACCAACATGCAAAATGCGTCGTAATGTTTAGTTCTTGTGAACATTGCCTAGTTGATGTTACAAACACTTTGAGTAACAGCTGGCACTGCATCAAGAGTAGGAACTGGATGAACAAGCTGATACGGTCTACGACCTTCCACTGAACCAGTTTTTTCAAAACGATCCATAGTTTTGCCAATGGCACGCTCAGTAAGAAGTTCATATTGACGAAAACTCTCACGTAATTTACGAAATGTTGTTGTTTTTGAACGAAATAAATTTGGACAATCAAAACGCATTGTTGTGTTGTTAGCGACTCTAGGATGATAAATGACATATTTTTGACTTTTCATGTGTCAAAGAATTCTGTAGCACATGCTATCTGTATTAAGTACTAAATTTTATTTTTTATATTTTTCGAAACAAATTAAAACTAAGGTTACCTCATTCACCTTGGTCCTACAGTCTATACTATGCAAATTCACTCATATTTTCTGTCAGCGTCAAAATTTATATAAAATACCCACACATACATCTATACCCTGATAGAAAATATCAGTGAATTTGCATAGTGTAGACTCTGTCAATGATAACTCCATACAACCTTATATTTATTTTGTTATATACTGATGGTACAATCAGAGCCTGTACAACTGTATATAATAAGAGTAAGTGAAATAACAGTCGTAACATTTCAAAATAATATTTTTTTATGTAATAAAATGTTGATATGTATACAATACAAATGCAATTTTTATAGAGAAAAAACAACAACATTTATTAAAACAATTTTATTAAATTGTTCCGTTTTTATGTTGCTAGAAAGGAAAAACCACTCTCGCACAATTATGCCTCTATCTAAAGGGTGTCTCTACAAGCGCGTCGGATTTAAATTTCCCGCCATTTTGTTAATACGAGTTGTACGGCGATTTTTTTTGACAATTGTCACGTACAGACCACGCGATTTAAGAATATGGAGAAGTAGTCAAACCAACAACGTTTAATTATTCTAAAAACACATTATAAAAATGGTGAAAGTTTTACGTCAAGTTTTCGGTCACAATAATGCGCCAAATGAATCGACAGTGAGGCGTTTAATTACAAAATGTGTCGTCCTTGTTGGTCACTCGAAAATATAGCCACAGTAAGGGAATCTGTGGCCGAGAATCCATGGACTTCCACTCGGCATCGTGGTCAATAATTAAACATTTCCAGAAGCATTGTGCAACGAATTTTGGTAAAAGATCTGCATTTGCACGCGTATAAGGTGAAATAAAAATGTTTGTTTAATTGAAAAATAAATGTGTTTTCTTTAAAATTAAATCCTGCGCTCTTGTTGGAACACCCTATACATGTGACTAGTAGAGACATTAACCAAACGTAGCGACAGAACTCAGAGTAGTAATATCTTTATGTATTCAAAAAACGATTCTACTAACTTCTGGGTAACTTCCGGTGAAATTTTACCCAATTCTTTCATTATTGTTTCTTACAAAATTTTTTGCTGGTGATCCTGTATTTTCTAATTTGGCGTTCCAGGTGATCCCATAAATGATCATTGGAGTTCAGGTCAGGCGATTGAAGTGGCAAATGTAACTGGTTTGGGACGTTATTCAGAATCCATTCTTTCCGTATTTTTGTACGGTATTTGTACCGTATGCTTAGGATTGTTGTCTTGCTAGAAGATTCATGATGGTATTGGCTTCAATTGTTCCACGGATGGTTTCCAATTGTCCTTTAGAATACCATGTATTTCCAGCGATCCAAATTTTTAATTTATAAAAACAAGTTTACCTACCCCACTCGCCGAGATTGAGCCCCTTAGCATAACTGAACCACCATCATGTTTAATAGTTGGGGTTTTCTCCGAATTGTACCTCATTCATCGGCTTTGAAAATCGGCACCGTAAAAACAAACGTCTTCCAGAAGTTGAAGTCTTCTATTTTTAATTTTTCTGCAAATTCAATTCTTTTTTGGAATTAACATTCGAAATGAATGGCCATGATATCCATGTTTCCACAAAACCCTTGTAATATTTTGGGGGCGGGTAGCTTTATTAAGTACCTTCTCCATTTCTTAATCGTCCCGATTGGAAAATGTTGCTTTTCGCCTTGTTCGCTGCCCGTTTTCAGCCGATTGTGTGACAATAAATCTGGATATTATTTGGGCCCCCGTAGAATAATTTCGGCCAAATAATTTGCCAATTTCGCACATAGATTTTCCAGTACGTTTCATATTAATTACTATTTGGCGTTCTCCGTTTGTAGTTTGATTTCTAACACCGACCAAACAACTCACAATCATTACATTTTCATTCATGTAAATGATTTAAAAAAATTCAAGGATGTATGATAATTTTCGTTGCAAAAAAATCTTGATTTTTTTTGTTTTTTTATTATAAACGGTAAATGACATTTTATTATGTATTTTTGGATTTAATTTGTAAAATTTAATTAATAAAAACTTCAAAATAATTTCCCTAATCCTTATATTTTCTAAAATTTCCTCAAAAATCAGTGTGTATATCATTTTCGTTACTGACGGCAATACTTAAATTTTGGTTAGATGTGCACTTCTTTAAGCCAAACTTCTAGGAGGTCCTACACGGTGGACCGGTCGACCCGTTTCCGTTACATTGAGTTGGTTGCTGTGTTTAATTAAATAAATACAGCACCATAGAGTAAATAGAATCAAAATAAATTCAGGTTTGTTAAAAAATTATATTTTAAGGACAACCATGCGCTTCGGTCGTTTTAAATTAGATTTGAAGTTCACAATAAGTGTTGCTTTAATAAAAATATATAGCTCGTCTTCGATATTAATGACAAAGGTATAGTTGATACAATGGTTCATGAATTATTTTTCAAATAAATATTTAAAAAGCCACATGACCAAGTGGAAAATGTAGTAAGTGCACTAACTCTTATTTCATCACTAATGACGGTAACTCGTTGTATTTTGAAAAACTTACTGACCAATACAATAATGAGTAAAGCGATCTTCGACAATCTCTGTAGCAAGTATATTCTGTCAACACAGTTGGCTTTTGAAAAATTATCTTATTATAAAACCTTCTGAAGTTAAATTGGTTGTTATGTCAAATTCAATTATTGTCTAAATTCATCGAGAGAGTTTATGATACGATTTGAAATAAGAATAAGCTACCGTGAAATTTTTGCTGTCTATTCTAGCGTAATTCTTTAGGGTAATTTGGCCAAAAATGTGTTCCAAATCTCTCATCAAAACATGTTTTGAGGAGTAGTCGGTAGTATTAGAGAAATGTTTAGAACAAATGAGTATTATTTATTATTACTAGTTCAGCTTATTAATAACTTATAGGTGTCTAGTTTAATTTTCTGTCATAGATGAAACCCAGACACTTCGGTCTATTTGTACTGGTGAAGCTGGTTCCATTTCATTGCATCCCATTCAAACTTGCCTTGTTTCAAATTCAACCATACAGGGATTAACAATTAATTTGGTTTGAAAATAGCTCAAAATAAGTTAGTAATGTAAAGTCATAATCAAAAACATTTTCATATTGCTGTGTTTATTTCACAGTTATGACAAACATAGCTCCTATATAACCAAAACAGATTTTTTTTCTGAGTACCATACAGCCTTAAGTTTATAATCGTTGTCAGTTAAACTTGCATCAATTTTGTTTATGACGTAACCAGGTATAAAATTCAGGCATTGATAAGACAGTGTTGAAAATTTTAAATATTCAGAAAAAGATTTCACAAAATCGACATTTGTGCTTATCAGCCTTCAGTGTTGAATGGAACAAGTTTTCATTTTCTTATCTTAGTATAAAAGGAAAACAAGTGAAACACACGAATTAAGATTTTGTTATACTTATATATAATTTATTTATTTTTTTTTTAATATTTTTATTTTTTTTTTAATTCTTTTTCTTTATTCTCTATCGTAACATTCACAGAATAGCTTTGACGTTATTAAATAAAATGAATTTAAAGCCTCCACGTTACCATAGAGGACTGTAGCGCTGTTATCTGGATAATAGCACGCTCCTGCACATCTCGTGCAGTATAGGTCGTCCACGATTTCCTCTCCCTTATATTTATTCCGTATAAAACCTCCGTAGAAGTAGTGCTTCCCATTCATATGACCAAGCAGGCGGTTTAAGCTAAACCGGCCTTGTAGGTCGCCATCTTCTTCCCAAGCACAGCGAGCGCACAGCCTATCTTCCAGCGTTATAAATGCCGTGTATTTTTTATTCGCTCTCTTCCATTTATTGTTTAATTCCCCGATTAATGATAGAGGATAAACATCAGAGGTAAGCCCTTTAAACAATTGCGTTTTAAGGCATACCTCTGCCGCCAAATCCTTCAGGCTCTTCGACTGCCTTAACGTTAGTACCTCTATAGGTACGCCGCGAATTACCCCAACAAATTGGTTGTTTTCCATTTATATGTTAGTTTATTTTATATTTTTTTTAGATTTTAGTTGATTTAAATTCTTAACGTTTAATCGTTACCGACAGAACTGAGCTGCATTTTTATTTATTTATCCTATTTATAGAGAAAGGTGCGATTGCAGCATGGTATATGATAAATATAATTAGTGCTTATAAAAAATTATAAATTTCTGGTTCCTGGACCACATAATAAGGAAATACATAGCTCTTTCTATTTATAGTTATTAAAAAATTCCTATAATAGAATGTTTATTTTCAAAATCCCTGAAAACTTACTGAAAACTACATTTAAGAAGAATACTACATTGAATTTTGGAACGAAACTTATATAATAAGAAAATTGTTTGAATTAATTCAACAGGAAGCCGAAATGTGAGATAAGAAATTCTAAAAAGTTGAAATTGAAAAAGTTATAAATAGAAATATTAAAATGCTATAGTGGTAATCAACATTTAGGGGTAATAATTCTCATGCAGAAATATACGAAAAATTTAACACATAGTGTTAATGTGTAAAACAAGTATAAAACACAATAGTAATCTGCGTATGCGCGAAAAGATCCGATAAAAATAAAAAAAATATTAACCGGAAACGTGATAAGAAATATATTTGCATTTATACACATAACAAGCTATAGTTTTATGTTCTCTCGGTAGTCTAGACAGTTTCTTACCAAACGGTGGACCCGGCGGGTAATCAATCGATCAAAATTACCAGTTAACATCGAAATAAGAGGATACCGATAACCGATTGACAAGATAACGATGAACCCCGGATATCGATTGACAAGACAATTAAGAACCGGATATCGGTGAGATAAGGAGATAATGATGAATCGGATATAGATTGACAAGATAACCGGAAGGATGAACCGGATTCACGCCAGAGGGCCCTCATACTTACTCATGTTCGGTGTTCCCAAACATACAAAAAATATAATAAGCTTTTAAATTGGCAGTTTGGTTTGTAGTTGTACAAACCCAACTAATGTTTAATATGCACGCACACACACACAATGACAAAGACATAAATCTATTTATATAGATTTGTTGACAGTTTTAATTAAAATTTTAATTAAACCCAAAATATTTTGAGAGTTTAAATCTGAAAATGCTCATTAAAACTTTATATACTGCAACGTAGGTATCAATATAATAAGTTTTATACGACACAACGAGTTATGTTTTTGGAATAGAACAATATAGGCGATACACAAAACCTGCTCAACAGAAATCCTATTAATTATGTCGCAACTATATATTAACCATAAACTAATAATTAACTTCCACTAAACAATATTCTTATTATAAAATTTCTTGTTGAATATAATTGCCAATTACAGCTTGTGCTCTATGTAGCTTATAATCATACACTTTTTCAGGTGTGCACGTGAAACAAATGATTAACGTTAAAAATGATTTTATTGGAAAGGGTATAGGTTGTACGATGTGTGGTATTAAAAAAGAAAGTTAAACAAAAGATCACTTGGTTTTTTTTAAATTAATTTTTTGGTGGGTGCGCATGCGATTTCACTAAAAAGCACGTTAAGTGGAATAAATTTTGCACCATCAACCTTTCGAAAAACTTAACTTGGCTGTTTTTGTTGGAAATAAGCTCCCGTATCACTCTGCTTCGTTTTATCGTCCACTTCTGGTTATGGAACACCCTCTATATATTAATTATTATTTTGTTTGTTTTCTATCCTTTTCCCAATAAACTTCAATAAACAATGAAAGTGTGCGTATCCTTTATTTTTATTAACTTTTGTGAGTGTGAAATTTATTTTTATGTCGAAATGTTGGCAGCAATGCCAACACAATAGCTGTGTTGCTTTCACAAATCCTGCTTAGCTTAGCGTTTGAATCAGAAAGCAACGACTTTTGGCTTTATTTTTTTAATGTATTTTAGGTTCTACGATTTGGTTCTTTTTAATAATATTTATTTTATTTTTTTTATTTTACGAAATAGAACAAATTAAATTCGGCATTTTTCTACTCAAAATGTGTGTTTTTACAACAAGATAACAAAAAAAATAGTAAAAATAACCGAATAATGGTAAACACCATAACCATAAAATGGTTCTACTTCCTCTAAAACTAAAAAATTTTTGGCTTACATTAAAACCAATTCGGCTTTATACAATGCAACTGTTGTTGTAATTTTGCGAAAGCAACACAACTAATATTCAGTAAGTTAAGTTAGTAGTGAAAAATCGGTTAATAGGTACACGCTCTTGTTGCCCATACTGTAAATCGTAGTCATTTCGTGCAAGTTTTATTACAATTTTCGACGTGTATTTATTCAACAACAATACATTAATGAACTTAATTCGTCTTTGGTCATGAAGCACCATCAAAGACCAGTGTTTATCGTTGGCTTACATAATTCAATGATGGCCTCAGTCCACTAAACGATGAATTTCGTTAAGGTTGTCTAAGATCGGATATTTTTGCGCATGTTCTGATACTGAAAGATCGTTATGCGGGGCTTATCGTGGGATTGGGACATCCATGGACATTAGTGGGACCAGCATACATTCAATATTGCTTGAACATTCTGCCGTTAAAAAGATTTGGTCGCATATAGTTTGCCAAACGTGTAAAAAAAGACTCGCGTGCTTTAAAACGCATATGCGTAACACCCCGAAACCAAACAGCAGTCGACGCTAAGGAAGTTCCGGTATGAGCTAATTAAATCCAATTGGTCGCCCGTTTTTTGGATATAAACTGCACATTTCGCGGGTTGGTCAATTCTGAATGGTACACAAAAACTTGTTTGCCAGGATTCTTCGGCAAAATGACGGTGCCTGATTTGGCACCACATGACTTCTTTTTATTCGTGAAAATCAAAAATAAATTGGAAGGTCAACGTTTTTCGGCACCTTTATTGGAGTGGAAAAAGTGCTTCGAAAATTGATCAAACGCATGCAAAAGAATATTGGCCTTCATGGAAAAGATTTTGAAAAACAATAAAGCCATTTTTGATAAATAAATATTTGTTTTTGTTCCCTTATCCCGAACTATAAAGGCAACCCTCGTATTGTATAGACACCGCTGTTTGGAAGAAACATTTAGAATCCCTACAAAAATGGCATTATACTTTTAAAAATATTGGCAGGGGAAAATCAATAACTTCAGCATTTGAAAGGATTTTTTCAATTATGAATAAAAAATGGACCGACGACCAAAACAAATTATCTGTTGATTAATTAAAACAAAATTATTGGTAACAATAAATCGTCAGGCAAATTGTCAAACGTTTTCGAAAATGTTAAAGGCATCCCGGATATTTTAAAATGCGCTAAAAGCGACCTTAAATATAAATTCGGAAATCAGTTTGTTCTTATCAGTACACAGTATTTATTTTTATTGTATTAACATTTAGAAGAAAAAAATACTGAAATGCTTTGTGATTTTAATTTTTAAAGGCGAATTTATTTTTTTTTACTTAACTTTATTTTATCAAACTGAAAAATGAAGTGGTCTAATTCAAATGAGTTTTTAGATTTTGTGTTATAACTATCGCTAGTGATGTTACTCAAAACTGCTAATAACATATAAATAATTTTAATTCCTACTAAAGTTGCTTTAAGCATGGAGCCACAAATCTCCTTCTAACATTCAGGAGCAGCGGCAAGCTATACAGTCAGCCATACCACAGATATGTTACCCTGTAAAACACGCTTCTGGCCATCGCGTTGATATAGGAATTGTTATTTTAGGAAGTTATGGCACTCACCATGCGTAAACCATATCCCGATATATAGATCAGTCTCTGTGAATTTTTTAAACGCTGATCAACAAACGAGCAGTTCTTATTATCAATAGAATTTACGTACCAATAAAAAAAATTTACATTACTTTTAGATTTTATTATTTTCTTTTTATTATTTCTCGGGATGGATATTTGAGTTGATGACATTCGTCTTATATTTTAGAAAAGATGTGTTTACTACTAGGAGTTCAACATACATACAATTAATTTTAAATGGAACAACAATTTCCGTAACAGAAAAACTCGGGATGGATTTCCGTTTAATGCAAGTTTTTGAATTTTTCGGGCTGAGAGTTAAGATTCTCTTAATGTTTAGCAGAGACACAATTTGATTTTTTTTCCGGCTGAGAGGCTTTTTCGGGTTGACATCATCATATACATCAAAATGTTATGTTTTTGGCATACCGACTGAATGATTTATACTCTTGGCTCATTTGATTCGTAAATATAACATCAAGCGAGGACCCACGGATGACTTCCTAGTGTTTTTTTAAATCTATACAATCTGTTTTGAGGCCGAGAACAGGCACTCCCAATTCTTTCGCGGTTAGCATTTCGCGTCTTACATTACGCAGTAGCCAAATCGAGAACGTACGGTTATAGGTCCGATTTACGTAGAACCATTTACACGACGCATAGCTCCATGTCAGCCTATTGCAATGATATGATCAGTCCACGTGTCGGATCATGAGTTCTGCACTCCAACAATGGATCAACCCGGTAACTACAGCTCCAGCTCCGTTTGTTGGCCAGCCGTCCAATACTACAATAACATTTTTACTAACTAACATAAAATATTCCTAATAAAACAAAGAATTCGTTGCTAAAGATTTTATGAATACTAAAAGGAAATTAGCGACTGTAAATTTGTGTCGCTAAGTGGCTATAATACTATTGATCCTTATATATTCTATCAAGTTAAACTTTAAGCTGTATAAACTAGTAGTTAATTTAATCGGATTATATGGTAAAGTAAGTACAATACTAATCCATGTTCGCAAACATACAAAAAATATAAATATTTACCTAATAAGCTTTTTAATTGGCAGTTTGGTTTGTAGTTGTACAAACCAACTAATGTTTAATATGCACACACACACACACACACAATGACAAAGACATAAATCTATTTATATAGACTTGTTGACTGTTTTAATTAAAATTTTAATTAAAACCAAAACACTTTGAGAGCTTAAATTTGAAAATGCTGATTAAAACTTTTTATACTGCAATGTAGGTATCAATATAATAAGCTTTACACGACAAAACAAATCATAAAGTTATGCTGTTGGAATAGTTCAACATAAATCCTATTAATTATGTCGCAACTATATGTTAACCATAAACTAATAATTAACTTCCACTAAACAATATTCTAATTAATAAAATTTCTCGTATTGCTGAAAATAATTACCAATTATAGCTTGTGCTCTATGTAGCTTATAATAATACTTTTTTTTTCAGGTGTGCACGTTGCGACCGCTTTAAGGAAATAACTAAATTATTTTAATTTTCAATTAAGTTATGATGTTAAATAATTTGGCTGACGAACCATTTCGCTATTTTTTTTATGTACAGCACGGGACACAAATCAAAAAATTAAGTAAAAAAAAATCAATGTAGGCCTAAAGGTATACATGGTAGTCGGAAATTAAAAATAAAGATGAGAAAATAAATTTTCCTTTAATGGGCTTTGTAAAGCTTTTTTGGTTATGTCCTTAGAGAACTATTAAAAAATGTACAACACCCCCCCCGCTTTACATATATAATCACGATTTTAATATTTTATAGTGCGGAGACGACATAGAAAAATAAGCTTTCATATAAATGAAAATTTAAATTTAGCTGAAACAGAGCGGAAAATTATTGCCGCATATTTTTGTTGTTGCTCGTATATGACCTAACATAACCTTGTTCGCACATTGTACACAATTTATTTGTTTACGGTTCAAATTCATATTTCCGGATTAAATGCGTATACCATGAAAAAAAAAGCTTTTTGGGTAGGGGAATGGAACATTAACGACGAGTCGTTGTATTCTATTTCATGTTCATCAATACTAAATTTTTTTGTTATGTAGGGCTCAGCACCAAAAAATGGGAACAACCAATAATGGGTGTCTGATATTTTTCGATTGACTGCGGTATGGAAATTTGGATGACATCGATTGTGGAATTTATTTAAAAAAGAAACATTATATAACAGATGATCTTAAAATATAGCAGTGTCCATAATCATGTGTGGATTGTAAAGTGTGATGTTACAACTAGTTTAAACAATGTCAGTATCGAATCGTTCATAAACCTCAATCTTTATTGTTTAGAACGTCATTTAGCTCTAATTAAGCAAAAATTAGCTACGAAAGGGTTGGGACAAAATTAAAAGAACACTCACAACAAATTTTTTAGAATACTGTAATTTTTAAGATCTCTGCACCTCACATTGTTTGTTTCGTTTTCGCTTATTTCCTTGTTCGCTCATTTGCGTATAAAATGTAGGTTGCGCTTCGTCTTTGGCTATATGCTATGCAAATTGCAGTATGTCTAGGCAAAACGAATATTCAATTGACTTGAGACAACGGATTATCAAAGTCCGTTATATTGGGTTGCTCTATGAAAAATTCGAAAATGTAAAGAAATTATTCGAAAGAAGAAGGAAGCGAAAGACATCAGAAAAGGAAGACAGGCAAACCGTCAAAGAAGTGAAGAAAAATTCAAAACTAACTTCTCGCGCAATTATAGAAGTCAGTTTCTACACGTACAATTTGTCGTCGAAACCTTTAAAGGCTTTGACTTTTGGAAGAATGTGCTATAGTCAGCTGGTAGCAAATTTTCTCTATTCGATTCTAAAAAACGAGATCGAGTTTGGAGAAATCCTGGAACCGCTTATGCCGCTCAAAATATAAAAGCCTCAATAAATCAAGGTGATGGTTCTATTGGGGGAAGTGAAGTTGGTAATTTGTGTTTAATTGAAAATATTATGACATATTGTGTATATACTTCATATACATATGTGGACATATTGAAAGAAAACTTAGAAGAATTAATAAGCAAAATGGCTCGGGATCTTAATCCGATAGAAAACCTGTGGATGATATAGGACGAAAAATTTACATTTAACTTGAGATACGGAAACATGGAAACAAAAATCTACTGAACCCACTTCAAATCTAATAAAAAGTGTGCTACGGTCATTGGAAGCAGCCATCAAATAAGTTCACTCAGTTTTATCACCTGCTGCATAAACAACGAAACATTTTAGAAGAAATTGATGTATCTTCCTAAATTATGTTTGAGTTTGAAACACAAGACGTTATGCTTAGTATTTTGTATACGTGCAGCAGGTATAACTTATCCAAGCATCAGTAGGTACCGTAATGTACAGTACAAATTACGGGCAATAATGGGTTAACAACACATGCTATAAATAAGTTAATTATTAGTAACCCTGTCAACATTTTTATTTCGGGTTTTTATTGTCTTATGGGTCGATTCCACAGTGAAACAATTTTTTTTTTCAGTAAAAAATACTGCGAAACCGAAAAGAGAAGAGTATATTTAAATTACGTTAGAGTGATAAAGACAGCAACTTTTTTTTGTTTTTTATAGCAAAATTTATAGTCAAAAGTGACAGATTGAGGGCACCATAACTTAAAAAAATTTAAAAATAAACCATTTTAACGAAACACCAAATTTTCATAAAGTTGTTTTACCCTACAATGAACGTGTTGTATGTAGCGGCACAAAGATATCCCGCGTTCCATTTTTTTCTTGACATTTCACTATAATATTTTTTCAACCATAAAATTATCGTAGTGTATGAAAAATATTTCCATCGCATAGCATTTTTTGAAGGTGTGTTAAAAACGTTGCCATAAAAAGTATTGAGTTTCATACTTTTTATGGCAATATTTTCCCCACTTACTCTATTATTTTGCCAGTAAATTTTACTCAAATTTTTTTACGTTTCTCTCTAACAAGTAAACGATTTATGTTTTTATCTCGTATTAATTTTACTGAAAAAATTTGTTTTACTGTGGAATTTACGCAGAATGTAGAAAAAGCTTTTAGTTTTATCATTAAGCGTACAAAATGAAATTAATTTACTGTTTTTCAATAAAAATATAATACTGACCGTGGCATTTGAGTAACAGGAATTCTTGCAATTTACATCACCTTTTGCATCATAATGTGACCAGAGAGAGATTTGAGATTTTCGGTCAAGGTCTTAGTAAAAAAGTCGATACCGTTTCACGATCACAAGCAATCTTTCTTTCACATGAAAGCAAAATGAAAAAAATGTATAGTAGTAGCAATCTACGCGCTTGTCGACACGCAATTTATTACGTAGTTTAAACTGCGATTTTTGCGTCCCTGACTTTGAAAATGTAGACATTATAAACTAAACTTTCTCATTATTTTTCCTTTATTTTACGTTAGCCAGTCTGACAAAGTTGCTGTCTAGCCGTTAGAAAATTATTTTATTACTCTAGGGGCCAAATAAGTTTACATTTCGATACTTTCGGCTCAAACTATAGAAAAACCCCAATTTCGGCGTAAAGATAGGACGGCCATCCGACGAGTTTGTGCACAACTGATTGTTTTCAGGTGATATTTACATTTGATCGCAGTTCACCAATTTATTATCAATTGACATTTTGATAGCTCTGTGTTTGGTTTAAAAATTTAAGCTTATAAAATTCTAAAACAGCTTAAGCATACAAGCAACATCTGTTAATTAGACGAATTAATTCATTTATTTTTGCGAAATTTGCAGAGGTGTCGTTTCTCCCATGTCTAAATACGTTGAATCCCTTTTTGATAAAACTATGCATCTTTTTGAATTAATACCCCTAATATTTCCCATAATATATGTATAACCTATCGGGTAGCACGACAATGTACCGAAAAGAAATTCGCTGAAAACGACAATTTACAAAAAACGACATTCACCGAAAAAAACAATTCACCGGAAAAAAATTCACAGAAAAAACCAAAAGGTATTTTGGAAACGACAATTATACGAAAATATGTCAAACGATTAGTTACTCAGGGTTTTGCATATTTTGGAAAAAAAATCTGGATATTTTCTAAAGAAACTGCGCTTTGTTCTTCTGTAGTAAAAATAATACAGAAATATACCGAATTGTAGGTTTTCATACGCCATTCCAGAAGTGATGAAGACGTTTTAGCGTGAAATCAAGAAAATATAAAAACCTGAAAAAAAATATTTTGAAAAATGCACCGGTGTGAAGTTGCTAACGTTAAAAAAGTGTATATACATCAAAATAAAAGTGGCAATATAAAAGTGTAAATAATTTTACGATCCTTGTACAAAAGTAAAAACATGTTCCAATTTTAAATTAAATTTATGTCAAAATATAAAGTTCTGCACTATGGCAATTATCGTGAAATCTGAGTATGTGCTCACATAGTGACTTTATTTCAATCAAAGAAGAAAAAGCGCGCAGTCTAAATATGTTTGTGTCATTTCATAAAAAAGACCGTGGCTAAAATCAGCGGAAGTAAAGCTTCACTATAACCATTATCGGAAAAACTTGCGATGTGCTGGCATAAGCGGGCTATCTTAATATGTTTGTGCCGTTTCATAAAATATACCAAGCCTCTAGACATACATTGTATTTAAAAAATCTCTGTGCGTGTGTATGTGGTTCCGTCCGTGCAGACTAAATGTCTGTTGGTTCTCTACAGCCAAGACAGTTTTACTGAATGAAATGTCATACTTCAGTTTTCCTCATAAACTGGGAGATCAATGATTGTTCGTCGATCAATGAACAATGATTTTTAGTTGAAATCGGCCCACCAAAAGTGGTACCCTCATTTCATACGAGCTTTTTCGTTTTTTGAAATTATTTTGAAAAGTATAGCATTTACGAAAAAACGATTAAAATAATTGTAGATTAAGTTTCAAATCAAATTTGTTTAGATTATTTTTTTTTATTACCGGAAATGACGATTTTTATCAAAAAAAACTCTTTATTTCACCAAAGTTCAGTATCTCTACAGACCAGGCGGGATCAAACTAAATCTTTTTGCATAAATTGGGAGATCCTTGTGAAATGTGGAGGACATCTGCGTACCGGAAGGACACCTTTCCTAGCAGCTTTTACAATTTTTACAGTGCAGATTAAATTTTCAACAAGACGTGAGAGATAGCAGAGCCCTTGGTTACCGACCATGAAGTTTTTCGCTGGGATATTTATCATCAGGACTCGGCGAAATTGGTAATTGCGAAGGTGCGTCAGCTTCGCGTGATCAGTACTATCTCCTTCTCTTAATTCTTTTTTAATGGCGGTTTTGAGAGATCTCGACATTTTTTCATAGCGATATTTGGCTTTCAGTGGTATCTATGGACTAGCTACTTCATTCTAACAATACTCCAATGTCCAGTATGCAACAGGGCTGAAACATTCTTCCACCGACTGAGAGGAATTATGACTCGAGTAAACTCAGCCTGGGAAAGAATCAGGTTATTGAACACATAAGTTCATGAGAAATACAGCCCAATGCTGGAGACGGCTGGCTCCTGGCAGGCCTTTTTCTAGGTGAGTTAATTATTGTCATAGAGACATTGAGGAAACTTATAACACTTCTTGTAATGCGTCTTCGATGAAGAAGCTATCGGAATCTCCTTCCCATCAGATGGGCTGTCACGCTGATAGTGAACAAGATGAGACGCTTTCATAAAGGATTTTTTTATTTGACGAAAATAATTTTCTTGCTCTTTTGACCAAACAAAAGAAACGTAACGTAATGCATTAAGAGGAACTGCATGCAACAAAAATTTGTTCAAAAAACGGTTAAAATAAAAAACCTTAAAAATGAAAGCTTCCGCAATTTCTTTAAGTTTGTTAGTCGGATCATCTCTCAGATTTATGCAAATCACGCCCTAAATAATCCGCTTAAATTTGACAAAATTTGCACTTGCTCATATTATATGTCAAGTTTCGCAGCAGCAAGGCATTTCAAAATCTCCTCCGGGTTTTTAAGATTTTCTACTTTGGTTGGAAATTCCGCAGCCCACTGGCTCGTCAGTGAAATCAGAATAAGATTTCTTACATCTAATGCATTTGAACTCACATTTTGCAGCCTTTTCCTTTAAATTAGGGATCCAGCTTGCAAACGTAACTGCACTAATCATTTTCAAATTTCTACTGCAAGAACTTGAACCCGAAGATTTCATGTAACGGTTTATTGTCGAAACTTTTTCGGCTGAAAAAAATTTTTCCCACAACACTAATTTTCACCATAGCAATTTTAGTTTGTTGTTCCAGAGGAAAAATAGTATTTGCCGGCGAGTATTTCTTCACGCCGCTTCATGTGTGCTGTTGTTACTTTAAATTGTTTTAATTCTCCTTGTACGTGTGCCAAATTTTTGTGTGTGAATTATTTGTTGAAAGAAGATTACTGAAACACGAACCTCTATTTCTTGTACAAAAAATTTTATATTTTACTCGCCATAGGCTAGAAAAATTATTATAGTTAATACAAAAATTCTGCAGGCTGTAAAACATCTGCAATTGTTTTCGTTTATGATTTATAGATATTCTCAAATTCTGATTTTACGTTTGACGTTTTCATTTTTAATTTAATTTAAATTGCTTCGAACAAAAATGTATTTGAAATATACATAATAAGCTTGCGTGATTGATTGAAATATAAATCGACCATAAGATGCATCAGCAAAAATATTCAACCAAAATTTCAATCATCATAAATTAGAAATCAATTAGCAATTTTGACATATTCTGTTTAAAATTTATAATTATTACAAACAAATTATTATTTTGTTCTGGGTTTAATGTACATAAATTAATTAAATTGTTTCAATCATGTCAATGCCAATAAATAAAAAAAACAACAAATGCAAAGAAAATTATTTTAAAATCAAGTAAAAATAATTCAAAAATGTATTTATAATTAAACGAGGTATTAATCAATTTTATCGCCCAGGTTACAATTGTTGCAAGATGAGGATAATTTTATCGGGCTAAACATGTTTTTGATAATAGATCGCTTAAAATTAAAACTCAGAAAACCGTTCATTCAATGGTGTTTGTTGTTCAATGGAATTGGGCCAATTCTGGATTAGGACAAATTACACCTCTTGAAATTTCAGAGACATCTCCTACAGTAATGAACTCAGGCATCAATCAACTTGATATGCAACTTAAAAATTCATTTGGAGTGATGATTCTTCACCGTTGAGTCATCAAACATGCTCGTCAACCAATTAAGATTTGACAGTTGAACTGCAGTGGATTACAGTTTCTATTAAATGTTGAAGCTCGTTCAATGCTCACAAAAATCCAACAGTTATTTCGGTGTGGGTAACTGCAGCAGGGAAACTTTCGAATTCCAAAATGAAACTTTGCATACCGAATAAGCCCAATTTGTGCTAATTAGTGTTCACGGGGAAAAATTAGTGCTAGTCCAGGAGCCGGGAAAACCGGAACAGAAAGTTCCAAATTTCGCCTGAAAGACGTACAAAATAAAACCCAATTTCTAGAAGAAAAAAAAACAGAAATAATTTAAGCCAAATTTTAAAACTTCACAAAAGCGGCTACACCGACGAAATTTGTGCTTATCATAGAAATATGATTTTCATAAATTTTCAATCATAAATAGAGGAAAAACAAACTAGCCCCTAAAAGATACTATATTGAACATACAAAATACAGAAGTATATTTTGTATGTTCAATATAGTATCTTTTAGGGGCTAGTTTGTTTTTCCTCTATTTATGAATGAAAATTTATGAAAATCATATTTTTATGATAAGCACAAATTTCTTTGGTGTAGCCGCTTTTGTGAAGTTTTAAAATTTGGCTTAAATTGTTTCCGGTTTTTTACTATAAATTGTGTATTATTTTTTTCTTCTTTCAGACGTAATTTGAAATTATCTTTTCCGGTTTTCCCGGCTCCTGGACTAGCACTTATTTTTCTCCGTGAGCACTAATTAGCACAAGTTGGGCTTAATCGGTATACAAAGTTTCATTTTGAAATTCGAAAATTTCCCTGCTGCAGTTACGCACACGTTATTTCGCCATTTGAATGCATTTCAAAGAAGTTTCACGAACAGATGAGAACTGTTTATTGAAAATGTGAATAATACGTCATCCGTTGCTTTGGTATGATATTTGATGATAGTGATGCAGACCCTATTTATAAGCCCCCTAAATGCCAAAGGTGCTCTTCAGATGATAGAGAAATAAACATATCAATTGAGCAAATGGTTGTGGGTATTGAAAAACGCCTTAATGGACGCGATAAAATCCAAGGTAATTACGAAAATCAAAAGTCCAGAAAAACTAGAAGAAACACAGAAAAGAATTACCGTCTTATCAAAAGGCGCGGAAGTTCCAGAGAGGAATATGTAACTCTTTCTCATTGTAGAAAAAATATACCACTCGAATTACGTGGGAGGAAAAATCGGCAGTTTTTAAACAGTACTGGTCGTTGGGATCATGTGATCTGAGAGCAAATTATGTTAGCTCATTACAGATTGAAGTGCTACTTAAGAAAAATCGATAATAAAATAGATACCAAACAATTCAATTAACCAGTGATGGTATCTAAGGACCAGGAAAGGAAAAATTCCAGAATCTGCAATCTCATTCCACAGTAGGTATGTTGTACGATCTGTTGAAGATCAAATATAAACTATTTCCCAGCTGCACTGCACGCAAACCTCAATTTACCACAAATGTACAAAACAAAACCAGTCTCTTATATAGGCGGATTTTTAAAACTATAAACATCAAGTTTAGAAAATCAAGCGAAGGCTTTGAAATAAATGCGATACACTTAAATGTAAAACTATAGCAGGTAAAATTTCAAACCGAGCAGAGTTATTGAAATAGCAACGCATTCATTTACGAAAGTGTTTGCCAACTCCCTATTTAAACATTTCAATTTTATTTTACAAGCGTAGTCTATGGACATTTAACCTTACCGTGTGTCAAGCAATGAAGTCAATCATTTGTGGCATGAAGGCAATGGCAATAGAGGTGGAATGCTTATGCGTGATGCTTATTCAATTATATAAAAAACATTACCAAGATCATAATAAATTCACTAAATTTTTATAATGACTCATGCCCGGGCCTAATAAAAAAAAAACTTTGTAGCGTCAATGTTTTTAGTATCAGTGCGATGTGCTCGGCATATCCATACTATCGATCATAAATTCTTAGAAGTTGGCCATACACATAAGGAGTGCGTTTCGGATCCCACATCAATAGATCAACAAACAAAAAAAAAGACGTAAATTGATATTGACTAAAATGAACGGAACAGATTTCCTTAATTTTTGTAAACTAACTAATGCTGTGTGCCTCAGGTCGATTTTCTCGACTAAATTATGAACTAAACTAAATTGCTCAGTAATTCACAATAAACATTCTTAGGTGGCAGTAACATCATCAAAACAAGGAAACATTAAATTAAATTAAAATAATGGATTGTTTAAAAATAAAACAATGCCAGAAAAGAAATATTTAAAAATGATATTTGATAAAGAAATATTTAAAAATGATATTTGATTTTATTGACAGCAAGTCCCACTTCCTGAAAATGGCTTAGATATTTTAAAGATTAATCCAATATAAAAACTTCCTAAGTCACAATGAGCCATTAAGTAAGTAAATAAATTTTAGACACCAAGGAAATCTACAACTGAATGGCGAGAATATCTTACACAAATTCTACCCTTCTTCCAAAAATCTGGACCAATTTCTATAAATGCTCACTAAAAGAAGGACATTATGGATTTATTACATGACTTTTACAAAATTTTAAAAACCGATGATATTCCTGATATTTTCCCTTGTTTAGTAGAAGAACAAAATGACGACGCCATTTAGAGAATTATGCCAAATTAAAGGAGCCACAAATGATTGGAAATTATAGTAGCATTATTATTTAAATTTTACTTTATTTATCTACAATTTTAAAATATTGGAATTTAATCTTAATAAAGTTACAACTTCAGATATAAAAAGTCACAACTTACATTTTCCCAAAATTAGCTAAGACATAAAGATTAAAGCAGTTCTTCCTTATGCCTAAGGAACTTTATCATAATGCTCACTTATGTTCAAAAAAACATAGACCTCTAGAATTTACGACATAGAATTCCATATGACTTTTTCCTTACAGAAAAGTATGAAAAAAAAAAAATTTTATTCTCAGTTGGGTATGCGTTGAAGGTTACAAGAACGTGCAGGATTGTTGAAAAATTTTTATATGATGTTCGATAATTCTGAGTTTAGAGTGCAATATTTGAAGAAACGTTGAGGTTTCTATAAATAAACGCTGAAAACTACTACAACTAGAATTTTCCAAGACCACAGGGTAGCATTAAACCAAAACGTAACGGTTCTCTGGAAAATTTAGACAAAAAGAAGAATAATTTTCAATGCTTCGGCTTGACAAATTGACTTACGGTGAGCACATCTGGAATTATAAGTCTCTTATAGTAGAGGGCCTCAATTACTCAAAACATAAAAGTTGTCTGAAAACTTTAGACAAGGAAATGTCCATGAATTTTCTTTGAATAAACGCAGACGGCTACCACACCTTCAAACATGTTACTGCATATTGGTTGAATGTAATTTCCAATGTCGCCTAAATGTGGAGTCTTTTTATTATTGTATTATTATTAATATATTTTCAATATAAATGTTTTTGTTGTTGGTTTAGGAAAGTTAGGGCAAACTTCCATTCCGCAACAAAACTAACTACTGATATAACCTCTCGAGCTGTATTGGAAAATTGTTACGCAATTAATTATTTGTAGTAGCAAAAAAATATCCACCCAAATCCAAACTCTAGACGTATTGCTATTGAATTTAGTTTGAATTCTGTATATCTTGTTGTTTCCCGCCATTTATTATAGAATAAAAAATATCAATTTTACAACACAATCAAAATTAATTTTTGGGTGTTAAGTTTAGATTTTTTTTGAGGGAGGGCTATAAATGTTGAACATTAAAAGGCAAAAACACCCCGAAAAAAATGTTATTTTGTTTATAAGTTGCACGCAAATTTTGGGTTAGACACATAAATAAAAAATATTTATTCCTTTTGAATGCTCAGCCAATCCCTTCCCTATAAACTATAGAATTGTTATAATTAGCATACCGAGATATATTTGGCGAAATTTTATTTATATAATCATTTATAAGACTTGATTTTAGTGCTCAACCCGCACTCCCCGTAAAATAAAGGTTAAATTATAAATTTTTGAACATATTTGGCATTTCAATATACATACACTTATATGCACTAAATTATAATAAATATAAATTTGCATATTTTAGTTTGAGAAACTCATACATTTTGCATGCGTGATGAAGAAAACGTTACACATTATTTAATACATCGAGGTGACAGCTGTGTCGTCTTCGATTTATTTCGTATATTTTGTATTTTACCGTTGTGATGTAACGAATCACCCAAAATGATCTTCAAAATTGTGTTTAAGCATATGGCTTCTGCAATTAAATTGTTTGCAATTAAAATTTAGAGATTTTAAAAAATTTGAGTATAAAGGTCGGTATCCAGCTCGCGCTAAGATAAATTTTACATATAAATTTGACGTAAAATTTAGCTAGCGAAATAACAAAACAAAAATTTAGCTCGCGATTTCATAGATACGGTACGCAGCTCACGCGAAAGTTTGTAGTTATCTCATTCACATATAGCCTGCGCTAGTGAAAACTCTACTAACGTTTTCGCAGCAATTTATCTGCCTAGAACGATAAATTGAGATACATTTTTTTGATAGCACAACGTGAAAACTATTTTTTTTTAAATGGATGAACGATAAAATTCTATAGATTATGAAAGTTTCGAATATCAAGAAGAATACTTGATTGACTACGAAGAAGTGAATACAGAAAATTTAGAAAGTGGAAAAAGGAAACCAAAACTGTCTAACATTAAAAATAAAAAAGCTAAAACGAACGAAATCAAAAATTAAGAGAAACAAACATTATGTTTGTTGGTAGAGAAAAATTCATGTATTATAGTCGATTGAACTATATTTTTCGATTGAACTATGTTTTTGTTTTGAGAAATAAAACAAACATCAAAATTTATCTCTACATAAACTTTTTAGCTTTCTAATTTATCTGTAATTTAGTGGAGGCTTGTGGAGACCGCGCTCAAATTTATCTTAGCGTGAGCTGGATACCTATAGCTTTACCAAACACAAACAAACTCAAAATTTCACGTGACAAAAAATCAGCCGATACATTATTTTCACATGAAAATATTTTGGAGAGTTTATGCGCTCCATCTTTGATGTAATGAAAGCACTTAGCTTTTTCGCTGGTGAACTGAGTACTACAAAATGAAAACAGCATTGGAATTTTTCATTTCTAATTTCACTTTATAGTAAAATCGCATGAAGATTTCACGTGAAATCGAACAGAGTACTAGGCTTAAGGGAATCATTCCGAATTGAATTACCCACTCGAATTTTTTCTCTTAAGGCTGTGTTCTAATTCTCTGAAGATAAGTTGTAATGTGTAAAAGTGATAACCTTTACACACGAAAAAAATTATCGTAGAAGTCTAGATTTATATTGAATATCATGATGTTTTAGTAAATTATCATTCACTAAACTTTTTTCAAGATAAAATGTAAAGTGGCAAGAATAACTTTACTTAAATGTGTAAAAGGCTTTCGTTTGGATATTATTAATAATTAATTGCAAGTTTTGATATTTTAGTTTGTAGTTTTATTTTAGAATTAAATAAGCTCTAACAATTTAATTAACTGCGATACAATAAAAAAATATGAAATTAATTCAATTTTGAATGTAAAGTTAAGTTAAACATTCGAATATTTTACTCAATCGTTTGCAGTTTTACCTATACTTTTGCTTAGATTTATCTCCCGTGTTTCCAGAAACACAACAAAACAAATAAATCTATTAATTATAATTTATGTTTAAAGTATAGGGAATAAATAATGTGCCTTTTTATATTAGAAGAAAAAGACTTAAGGGGTAGAATATCTTAGAACAAGATGGTCTGTAAATTACTGTAAATCCATTGTAGTTGCTCAAATCTCTAATATAAACGTCAAGTCGTTCAAGTGTCTGATTTGACAACATCTAATGGATCAGTTCGCCACATGACAAGCAAAGCTTTCAACTTTCATTCAGCAGGTAAGGCATTAAAAACAGTTAGTCCGCGATATAGAACATTATTTCTTGATGCGCAGCTTGAGAAAAATTCTATTTGTAAGAGCGAACGACGTCTCGTTTCATAATCATGTATGTTCAATATTCTTGTTAACAGTAAATTGTGTTTGATTAACCCATGTATTATTTTGTAAACTAAAACTAACAATTTTCGGCGAAAGAGCAAACCCAATGAGAAGAATTCTTTGAACAATAATTCAGTAGGATATCGCACAGGAACATGCAATATTTATTTCAACGTCCTTTTTTGTAGTATCTCTAACTCCTCTAGCTCATACGATGCACAACCACTCCAAATCAGGCTTAAGTATATTATGCCCGACTGATTGTATGCATAGTACAGTAGCAATAGGGACTTCTTCTGCAGTATATGTTTTGTCCGATTGATAGCAAAAACATATGGCAAAATTGCTTTTTTTATTTTTTCAGTGTGTTCAAACCAAATAAGTTTCGTATCAATCGTCAAGCCCAATTAATTATACTAAATAACTTTTAATTATACGAAAGAGTCGTAAGTAATGTAAATTCCCTTTAATAAATCTTTATCCAAAGTTTTCTTTTCGAATAGCATGTATTTTGTTTTGTTGTGGTTTAGTGATTGAGATCAAGCCAGTTTTTAAGAATACGCAGATCTGAATTCATTGTGCTCAATAAATCTGTTATGTCTTCCGAGGAGTACATAAGTAGACCATCATCTGCAAATAACTGAATCTACCCTTGTAAACTAAGAGAAGTTGTATCATTGATAATAATAAACAGGTAAGGTGCAAGAACAGCTCCCTGGGGAATACCCCTATTTAACCTAGCAGATTTGCTGCTCGAATCACCTATTTTTACTATCTGCTCCCTGTTTGAAAGACAGCTGTGAAACCACTTCAATTGAACATCGGTGAGGCATAGCTTTCGTAGTTTATTCATCATGATATCTGGATGGACAGAATCAAATGCTTTGCGTAAATCTAGAAATAAGCAACCACAGAACTGGCGTTTTTCAAAGGCTCTACTTAAGAAGTGAGTCATATTTAGACAAGCAGCTGCAGTATTGGAGTTCGGAGTGAATCGAAATTGGTTGTTCGCAATAAGTCTATTAATAACCAGAAATTTATTGAGTCTCCCTAGTACAACTTTTTCGAAGATTTTTGAAACATTTGAAAGTACGGAAACTGGGCGAAAGTTAGACAAATCCATCTCATTACCAGACTTGTAAATAGGTGTGACATGTGCTTGTTTCAAGAAACTGGGGTAGCTACCTAAAGCAAGCGATTCATTAATAAATTTTGTAATCACGTATGACATAATTTGACGTATGCTTTAAAAATTTTATAGATTTTATCTATTCCAGTTGCAATGTTTTCTTTAAGATCAAACAATATAGTTTTGACTTCATTGTCACAAGTCGGGTGCAGTGAAAGAGGAAATGATATTAGATCATGAATGATATTACACCAATGGTACTCAAAATATCTAAAATCTTCAATTGTTGGAATCAGGTGATGTCTTCCAATGTCCGCCGTGGCGTTTACAAAATATTTATTAAATCGGTCAGCTACTTCCTGTTGTGGAGTTACTTTGACTTTTGTTGTAAATAATTTTTTTGAAATAATTCCACAGTTCCTGTTAATGATAAAATTTCAGATTTCAGTTATCACCACAACATCAAAATTACATGCAAAGTTATTGACAAACACATCAATGTCGTGTAATTTTTTCCTCATGCTATGCGCATTCAAGTACAAAACTCTAAAATCTGCATTATCGACTATTAAATTTCTGTCATCGAAACTGGCAACGTTACTGACAGAGTGCAAACAAACATCAATATTAAAGTTATTCGTGGTCGTGCCCATTAAACTGTGCTGAAATAATGATATTGTAATTAAACAGTGAATACAACAGTGAAACCGAGTTTGTTAACATTTTGTGCATAACATCCGTATAATCAATACACTCGTTGTTTATTCTTAAATAACAAAAATTTAACACTGTGGGAAACAAGTATGGATAAAATAATAAAATGAAAGAATAAGAATAAAATAGTAATATAATATGACAAAATCTGTGTTTATATTTCGTTGAGTTGTGATGTGGTTAGCTTCCATAAGCCTGGTAAGATCGCTTGTTGTAGTGATTCTGACCACCATTGCTTTTTCTTGTTTACGAAAAAATATATTGGATTTGTTGATCCACAGGAACTTGTATTTAATAAATTTATTTAATTTTCGTGCATCCCGATATAATCCCATTTGATAAGGAGTGAGATGGTAACGGAAGAATATTTGTTTATCTTCAGCCAACGTAAAGTCAATTTGACCGAAATGGAGTAGTTTACCATTTTTCTTTTCCTTATGTTTTGCTTCAGGAGTTTCAAATTTTATTAAAATGTTTCTCATACCTGTCATATTTGATGATTGCCGATATATTGGCAGATGACTCGACACATCCAAGGACATCAAACACCATTTTAACTATGATGCTAGCTTGTATTTCATCATTTCGGATCCCAGCGATAATTAAATCATTCGAAACTTGGGCCTAGTTAGCTCGATCAAGCTTTGACTCTAAATCGTATATCTTATCCATCTGCTTCCTTTGTATGTCCTCCGATTTTGCTACTCTAACCATTAGTTCCATGTTTGAATGAGATATCTTATCGAAATGAAAACTCTCAATCATCGATTTTTTTCAGAAAAATCTGCTGCATATTTGTTCAGCTTGGCTAGAATTTGCTCCATACCACCCTTTATGTTATAAGTATTACGTTCCGGTACCAATGACATGGAATTCTCGCAGCCTTCGAAGCAAAACCATTGCTTTTCAGCAGCTTTCCTGGCGATGTGTTGCCCATAGATTCCTTCGCAAGAAGGATGAAAACCTTTGTTGCAATAGCGGCACTCGAACATTTGTTGCTTTTGCGAGATTTCTTTTCCGCAATTGTCAGCCGAGCACGTCAATATTGATTGGTAATTCGGTTTTTTTTCTACATACTCAAAAAAAGACATTTTACTTGCCTCCACAATCCAGTGTCGTATGACAAAATGGTTTTTAACTTAGAAAGAGATATTAACGTGCTCTGGTATTATTTTGTTCAGCTTTATGTATTATTTTATTTATTTACTTATGTTTTTTTTTCTTAGTCGTATTTAATTTATTATTTAATGATTTCAATTCTTTATTTTACGAATCTAATAAGTTATAGGGATTTTTATATTATTTTATCTTAAAAACACGTCTGTATGTATGTATCGAGAGTTGACAGCAAAAAAAAAGTTAAATATGAGTTTAAATATGAATCTACGTAAATCATAAGAGTGTGTTAAGTTTTGACATTTATTTATCGTAACCGTTTTAAATTTTAGCTTGGAGTACAATTAGAGAATGCGAATATTGTAAAAAGGTAAGATAAATCATCGTTTACACGTTTACAAATTCTCTTACTGCTTAGAGAATTAGGGCACTAAGCTACTGCGTTAAAATTTTACAAAATTATACAAACTAATTTTCCATGGAACATTTATCTGCTTAATTTTGGAGCCCAGCAAAAATTCATTTCACTTTAAGCTAAGTATCCAGCTCGCCCTACTATACATTTTAACGCGGTCGCCACAAGTCTCCACTAAATTACAGATAAATAGTAAGCTTAAAAGTTTATGTAGAGATACATTTTGACGTTTGTTTCGTTTGTCATACAACAAACAAAATATAGTTGGAATCTGTTTTCATAGTCTAGAAAATTATTTTGTTCGTCCATTTAAAAAAAAATAAATTTTTACGTTTTGCTGTCATAATTCTACTAAATGTTCTAGGCCGATAAATTGCTGCGAAAACGTTTGAAGAGTTTTTACAAGCGTAGTCTATATGCGAATGAGATAACTACAAACTTTTCACGTTAGCGCGAGCTGGATACCTTTAGCTGCATACTAGCCTTTAGTAGGGAAATAAATAATAGAAAACTTGCTAATAAAAAGACGATTAAAATAGCCGGCGAAAAATTCAAATAATATGAACGATTTTAAAGCAAATTATATTTCGAGTGCAGAAACTTCTGTTATATTATATGTGATTGATAGAGGCGACAGTAATTACCGAGGTGACATTCTTGACTAACTGGATCGTTTCTTTCGTGTAAATAACCACATTAAATTATACTAAGAATAAATAATAGTATCATAGATTTTTTGAAGGTTGGTTTCTAAATAAAATTAATTTATTTCGTAAAAGGTATATCGCACAAGCAAATTAGCGCAAACGACGACAAATTCAATCTGGCATAATGTTATGGAATACTGTTTTTTAAGTAAGTCCTGCTAACTGTTCTATTTTTATAGTTAAACTCCAACAATTTACTTGCTTTTAACATTTAGTTCAAATTTGACCAACATAACGACCATAAATTAAAAAATAATGTGAGCCATTTTTCTGAGCCATGTTTGTGCTGTAAGGCTCACCCTGCTCTTCCGCGGTTATGCTTTTTACGTCCTTATTTTACGCCTCCCGGCCAACTCGAGGACGTACGGCTATAGGACCGACTTAAGACCATCTGCACATTGCAAGCTCCATGCCAGCCTATACTGGCAAGGAAGATGGGTTGGCACATAGGTTTTGCACACCGACAGGGGGTCATAGATGTGTTACATTTCACCTTAGATCGTAATCTGTTGATGAAATTTCACCTGCATCCTGCCCCTATCGGGATTCGAACCCGGTACCTCCCGATCCAAAGGCCAAAGCTTTAACCACTGTGCAATTTGGTCGGTCTAAAATTGGTTATTCCATCCATGATTGCAGGGTTGGCTCAACCATGAGAGCTGGGGATTTTTCCTAAAATACTGTCTTCAAGTAGTTCTACAACCCTGTAAGATTTCGTTCCTTTATTGGAATTATTTACTACTTTTGCACAAAATACCTGCACTAGCGGACTTCATGGTGTTTCTAAACTAAAGGAGGACGATTACTCACTTTGGAATGCAACGAAGGACAAATAGAGAGTCTCACTATTTGCTCCTTATTTGGAAGAGAGTTTTCAATCGTTCCCGAGTCAAACGACAAATGAAAATACAACTACCGTAAACATAGTTTACAGGTTTTTACATGACATGAAGCCTTAGTGGAACTGAAAATTGTTATAAATAATAAATTCTAAAAATAAATAAATAAACTACTGAGCAAATTGTGAAAGCCATTCCCGAGGAAAGTTTGCGTAAATTAGTTCAAATAATTAATGTAACCTTCAGATTCAATTATGTTCTAAGTCATGGAAAGTGGATGAAGCAGTCATCAATCATGATTTCTAAGCCAAGTAAACCAGCAAACAATAAAAATCATATAGACTGAATCGCTACTACCGGCCATATCAAAAATATTTGGGACACTGTTGCTCAAGAGGCTCAAACCGATAATAGAAGAAAGATGTTTAATTCCACTACACCTTTTTGGGTTTAGAGAAAACCACCTACAGTTGAAGCCTACATAGGAGATCGACAATTTAGAGTCAAATTTAAAAACGAATACTCTGAACTAAAAGCAATATCAGCAGGTGGTATACCTGCGGTAGCGTGCTTGGTCCAGAGCGTACTCAAACCAGAGACTTGCCGAATGTTATGGTACTACAGTATAACAGTATTTGCAGACAAAAACAGCAATCCTAGCAGTTGGAAAACATATTTCGGAAGAAACGAGCAAACTTCAAAATGCTGGTAACACTGTGATCAACTGAACTAATTAAATGAACAATGAAGCCAAATCAGTACATGTTAACTTTACAAATCAAAATCAATCTGTCCAAAATACATTGCTGCGAGGGATTGCGAATACCCCATGGTACATTATGAACGACAATCTCCATAGAAACTTGAAGGTCGAATGAGTCACTGATGAAATAAAGAAACAAGCAAGAAAACACGTACAGTAATTATCCCGATATGAAAATGTAGATATCCATCGTATGTAGATATGGACACCGCATCAATGGAGTGAGAAGGAAATCGTATTAATGATGGGGGAAATCGATCTTCATAGTCTTCATTAATTTTACACAAACTAAAAACTAGCTAACACTAGATTTAGAGATATGAGCATATGATTAATCATTTTTTTAAGTACTTTTTTATCGGGTTCATAATAGTTCCTATAATGCATATGGGAGGCAAAAAAGTTATTGCATTGCACAATAACCGATTACAACTATATATACACACTAATACTAATAATAAAAACTTTATAAAAGTTACAAAACCACAAAAGTATATCGGTAAATAAGAGTTTATGTAACGATGGACTTGGAAAAAAAGCTTTCTTATAAAATATAAATAATGGAAAATTTAATTGAATTTTTTTTTATACTTTACATGAAAATTAAAACCTGTTTTGTATAAGAGAAAGAGAGCTTTTTAAAAGCATATCGAGATACGCTTTTTTATATTATACATAGAAACGGATGTAATATAATATTTGCATCTCAAGGTGGTCCGGTTCGATGATGGTATGATTTTACAAGTATATAGAGTGAAAGGGTGTAACGCTCTAAATAAATATTTAATAAAAATTTTTTATTGGCTGATCATTAAATTTGATTTGATTTATTTCCATTTTGATGTCCAGTGGATACCCCAGCATCGTATAATATGTCATTAAAAGGATTGTAGAGAAAAGAAGAAAATTTATTTATCGACTGTTTGTGGTACGGCAATTTTTTTTCTTCTTATAAATTGTATGTACACGTATACGGTTTTATCTACTTAGAGCAGTCAGATTTTATTAGTTTTTGTTGTTATTGTGCTCGGTTAAGTTAAACATTTCATAATTCATTCTTCAAACAATGTATCATTTATTTATGGATAGTGAACAAATGGGATTCATATCCTCTTGAGACCAATTTGTTTTTTTTTCGCCACTATACATTTTAACACACACTCAGTTAGTAGAACGTTACGAATCACAATAATTAAATAAGATTATCGCAATGTTTTCTCCCCCATTTTATTAGTAAATCGCGTGTACTACTTTGTAGTATATCGATTGCAATCCTTTCGTAGTCAGTTTCATTGGTTTTATAGCGCTATGAAATTTTACTATGGATGTAAATGTACGTAAAACATGAAAGTTAGAGGCGGTATGATACGTTTGGAAGATAACAAATTTTTTTTATCAAAAATTAATTAATGATTTTGGTGTTATACTTGCGCGAAAATTTCTATTCAAGTATTATCAGAATTTGGGGATGAGTTTCAGAATATTCCTTACAAATTTGAATGGACGAATGGGAACGTGAAAATTTATATGGTTTCGTGTTTGATTTTGTTGTTGTTAATATAATTTTGACGATGTGTTTAGTCATAGACATATATTAACCGTACCCTTTATCAAGTTGTATATGCAAATTTTGTTATTGATGGAATACTTACGATAAATTCAATAAATTCATGATTAAAATTGCTTTTAATTGGATTAAAAAAAATAATTATGTTTTAATCTTTATAATCATTTTGTTATCAGAAATTTTAAAATTATTATGTTTCGGCTCCTCACACAATACAATTTACAGATATACGTCAGAGAATTTTACAAAAATATTGATTTTTTTTTTTTAATTAAAAGAATCCTTAAAATGGTACATACACAAGTACCATTAAATAATACTGCAAATGGTGGATTTATTTTGTTGTCATTATATGGTGCAGTATTTATTCCCCTTTCCGTGTATGATTAATAGAATCTGCTTGGCCGAACAGTACATCATCGAAGGCAAAGAAAAGTGCTTCAGGTACAACGTTCTATATAATTCGGCACACAATTTATAAAACATTACTAAACCCAAAGAGTAGCTTTTCTAAATGAATGAAGCGCTGTAGTAGAGACGAGCAGAGGAAATCATTATGGATACAACTTGTCACGGCACGCTAAAACCAACATCAAATCAGCGTCTGTTCTCCAAGTTAGGGACGGCTGAAGCAAGCGTCTCGCTATATAAACGTGTTTACCCTTTAAATATTTATACCAGTTTACACACACGTGCTAAGACCTGGAGGTTTTCAGAACTTTTCGAAGCATTTTCTGGGTCGGAAATAGTGATTGATGTTTAGAAATATTACGTAATAGAGTGAATGCTGATCAAGTGGCCAGTTCCAGTTGTATGTTCAGTTTTGAGTAAATGACCAACTTTCAAAATATTGGGTGCAGTTAAATAAAAATTTGTATCAGCTTCCTAGGCCGGAAATAAATCATCTTATTTTCAATTGATAATGTCAAGAGCAAAGCAAATTATGATAAGCTCCACAATGCCAACCACATGATAGGATTGGCACAATCTCCAAGTATATAAATTTATATGAAAATCATCTATAAATTCCAAGACCATCTGGGGCGGAAATTGCGATTGATATTTTGAGATGGTACACAATAGAGAAAATACTGACCAAGTGACCGGCATCAGCCGTATGTTGAAACGTGAGTAAATGGCTACTTCCAAAGTCTTAACTTATTTATCATCATTCATCTGAGATTTTGGAAGTTGGCCATTTTCTCAAATTGGATCATATGGCTGGTGCTGGGCACTTGGTCAGCAATCAATATATCACGTACTATTTTCTTATATACTTATATACAACGCCACAACAAAACTGGAAGATTGTGCCAATCCCAACATACTTCAAACTCAAAACATTGAGAATCATTTCAGTGCCTATGAAATTCTTAGTGTACATAAATGTTTATTTAGATTGACCAGAGATTTAGGAACTGGGTCATATACTCAAATTTGAACATACAACTGGTGCTATTTTCGACTCAGGAAGTTCTTGGAAGTAATAAACGATTTTCATATAAATTTGTATGGGGCTATACCAATGCTGGAAGATTGTACGAATCCTTTTCTTAATATTTAAAACTCACAATTTGACGCATTATTATTTCGAACTTAAAATAGTAAGAATTACTACCACCAAACTACATTACAACCACGTATAAACAACAAATAAATGAAAACAACTGGGATTGGACCTTTTCTCTTGATGTGTTTATTATAAAAATCGTCGTGTAGAGGTACTCGTATAAAATGAAGAAGCTGGGATGGAATAGAATAGTTTCGTGGAAATAATAAAAAATGTCATAAAACAAGTTTAATACACAACGCGGCACTTGTAAAACGCGATTTCGATGCAACGCGGTTGCACGATTTCGCTACAACGCGGTTAAAAATTATTTAAAATATTCCTACAACGCGATACAATTTCATTGTTTTCTGAATAAATCAATGTGTATGCCCCATTCCACACGAGATTTTTGGTTTTTTGATTATTTCTTCAAGGCCAACTAGTCGTAATAGACAATGTATATGTATCTGTCTTTTATTTTGTTTTGTTCTGCTCTCTCGAAACTAAAATCTCGAAAATGAGTCAAAACTGGCCTTGAAATATTTTTTATTTCATTTATGTTTGTGTTAGTGTGGTTGCACCGAAAATTTGTTTAAGTCGCAATTAACCCGTATCATAGGTAAACGGGGAAAGAAACGAAGAAAAATACGGTTTCTGGGATACCCCGTGTGTCATCAGTGTATCGGTATAACATATTTTATATTTTGTGGTACAAATGTATGTACGCATATACAGGTTTTTGCTTGTGGTTTTCTCAATTTCTTGCATTTTTTTTTCATTTTATTCTGTAGTAAACAGTAAAGGCCATAAAATATACATAAGTGTAATTCTTAACACTTGATCGTACGTAGGAAGATACATATAAATGATCGAACGTGCGATTTGTATAGCTACCACTGTATTAAAATATTGATGCGCTATAATGGTTTCAGTCAAAAAACAAAATGATTTTTTTTTTTTTTAATTATTTCAGAGTTCAGAACAAATGCATTAGTGATTTATATTTTAAAGAGGTATGTACCTAGCTGATTTTGACCGATAATTCGTTTAGTATTTGGTTAATCTTCACAATAGAATACTGTAGTGCTTTATCAATTTAATTAAAACATTTACATACAAGATGAGTCGCTTTTTTTCCTAACAAATTTTATTTCTTGTTAATTTATAATTTTTAGTTCCACAATATAAAATGCCATATGAAAAAAAAAGAAAGTTTTAAAAAGGAAATTTATTTCTCTTGAAACGAAAATAAATATTATAGATCGCCTTAAAAACAAGAGAAAACATCCGATAATATTGCTAGATTTTTTAAATTAAATGAGTCGACTGTTCGAACGATTAAATTAAATCAAGAGAGAATTCGAAAGTATGTTGAGACGGGTACGTCTGTTCTGTCCA
Source organism: Nephrotoma flavescens (assembly GCA_932526605.1). Lineage (NCBI taxonomy): Eukaryota > Metazoa > Arthropoda > Insecta > Diptera > Tipulidae > Nephrotoma > Nephrotoma flavescens. Next base: position 249,473,493 of record OW052220.1, on the reverse strand, counting down.
AAATTACTGCTCGCCCAAAAGCAACCATAATTGAGAATATGATAAAAAAAAGTTACCGTTAGATAAAAACGTCTTTAAACCGAAATCACTAAAATTATTTAACCAAAGCAGCCATCAGTTTATTGCCAGCAATGGTTGGTTAGAGAAGTTTAAAAAACGTCATGGTCTTCACAACGAGAAAATACAGGGAGAGAAATCATCCGCTAGTACTGAGGCAGCTGAGAAATATCATCCAGAATTGTCAAAAATTGTCCTTGAACACGGGTACTGCTAAATACCTAGATATTCAATCATGACGAGATTGGATTGTGGTGGAAAAAATGCATTCGCGAACCTATATTTCCAAAAGTGAAAGAAGTGCTCCTCAATTTAAAGCAGCCAAAGATCTGGTAACAATGCTTTTATGCAGTAATGTTTCTGGAGATTTTATATCTAAGCCGATGTTAACTAATCGATTCTTAAGAATGGATGACCCCCGTTTTATTTAAGGATTGGTTTCATAACTGTTTTGTTCCCGATGTAGAAGCTTACATGAAAAAGAAGAACTTATCATTTAAACTTTTATTACTATTGGATAATGCGCCCGCACATTCAATCAGTTTAAGTCATCCAAATGTTCAGATTGAATTTTTATCGCCCAACACCACTTCAATTCAACAACCGCTCAAAATTGACTCAAACGCAAATATTTCGGTTATGGACGTTTGGAAATAGTTCACAATTTTAAATTTTTTGGAAATGATTGCGTCATCACTTAAAGAAATGCGGCCCTCCACACTAAGCACTTGCTGGAAACCGTTATTGCCAGACTTCGAAGGAGAATCCGGAAGGAGAACTTCAAACAATTCAACATCAATACAACACGATAGTTGATTTAGCGCATAAAATTGACGGCGAAGGAATCGATGTGCTATCAATTGATGATATCTTAGAATTAATAGAGAAAAACGAAATGACTGAAGCAGATTTATTTACTATTACCGCTGATCCTGAACCTCAAGCATACAAAGATAGCTCTGAAGTTTCATCCGATGAAGAAGAAAAAAACATATCACTAAAAAATGTCAAAGCAGCTTTAGACATGGCGCAAAAATTCAAAAATTTCGTTTTAGATAAAGACCCTGTAGCAGGAGAGCTGAAATATTTAAAAATAATTTTCTTAATTGCCTATCGGCTTATAAGGAAGTTTATAAGTTTATAAAGATTTGCAAAGCATCATTAATACCCGATTTTATGAAACATACACCGACTATTGAATCCAGAGCCGAATCGAAGGCGGTTTCTGAATAAAAACCTTTAGAGACCTTTTAAACTAATAACTTCGAGGACCAAGCTGACCGACCAAATTTAAAATGTTCTTTTAATTTTTGAAGCAAGATTACATGATCAGCACGATCAAAGGCCTTGATAAAATCAAGCAAAACTAATGTTGATTTCGATTGAAGGAGTAATGTTACACTGAGGGTAAAAATGGTACTCAAAATGTTCGATTGACAAAAAAAAATTACCACAAGGGTAATATTTTGCTACAACCAGGATAGAGAAAATTATCCAGGATTTTTGGTCGAGTAAACCATTTTTTGTTGCTGTCATACGCCATTTTTTACTATACTTGTCAAAGCATACGTGTTTAATATTCGGGATAATAACTTTATACCGAGTATTACGTTATAGAGGAAATTTTAAATCCAGTACTATTCGATTTTATAGCATTCAGCGCTTTAACTAAATGCGGTATTGCGATCGTGTTAAAACTGAACGAATTTGCATCAAAATCACCTTCTAGTAAATAATCAAGAAGTTCAGGACTGTTAGTGATATTCCTAATCGAACTAGTAGTGAATTCGTTTAAAAGCTCAGCCAGCTGAAAACACAGCTAGCAGATTAAATCATTAGCAATGCCAATACCTAATTGATCAGTAGTTTGCCAAAATAATTTAGGAGATTGCTCGGATTCCAATTTATCATTAAGAATTTTGCGTTTGTTGACTCTAACCAACAATTCATAACGAAAATGGACTAAACCATTTGAATCGCTAAGAATTGGTGATCTAGTAATCTTAAAGGAAGATAATGACCCTCCATTAAAATGGCCAATGGCTCGAATCATAAAGCTGCATAAAAGCCAGGATGGATTTGTGAGAGTGGTGACTTTAAAAACATCGAACTCCGAATTTAAACACGCTATTACTTGCGTTTGTCCGCCCACTTCCAATTGAGAATTCGATTAGTAATGACATTTACAAATAAAATTAGGAACAAAGTTACTGTGGGTTTTAATTAGTTTGAATTTGGAACATTTAAATGGTTGTTTAATTTTTGTTTTTTGTTAACATAAAAATTAAAAAAAAATATGCGAAATATAGAAATTAATATACCTCTAAACATTGTAATAAGTACTATTTTTATGTTGCAAATTTTAAAAATATCAATTTTTGAACCCCTTGTATTTTCAATGGCAAGTTTCTGAAACTTTGATCCGCCACAGGTCAGCCCAGGAAGAACCTATCGGTATATAGATCTAGACACATATACATTATTAATAAGATAAAATAATTAGTCTTAAATATTAAATAACAGATGTCGTTTATAAACAAACAATAGATGTCAGTGTATAAAGTACCAGCTCATTGAATCATTAAAGACGCTTTATGTAAGTTTTTAATTTTTCATTTATTTTTCTATATACTAGTTTTTAGCGAGTCTTCGTTTGTTTTCTAATGAATCTATAGATGTAGAGAACAAACGTTTGTAAAATTAAAAAAAAAATTAATAAACCAAACAAGATTTATGTAAAAATAAAATTAAATTTGTGAATAGTTTTTATTTATGGAAAAACATAATTTGAATATTTATTTCATTGTAAAAAATATATCAAAAATACAGTCCACACTTATATAATATACAGTAAGGTGTTGTCAATTTATCGGAAATTTGACGCTAGCGGAAATGCATCGAAAACATTAACTTGCAAGCGGAAAACGGAAACTCAAAAGACTATTTTGCAAACATCAGAAACCTTAGTAAAGATTTCCATTCAATCATAAAAAAAAAACGGAAGGACAGCTGAGAACAAACGTGGCTGATATTTTCTCAGTATGGCAAATCGACTTTCAAAATCAACGAAATCGAACTGACAAGTATATACCCCACAGTTTGAGAAGTAGATGCAGTTAATAGTAGATTAGAGCACCCGGTCTCAGAACGCACTCATTTATCCTTTTCATAAGAAAGGTAACAATCTCAAGTGTAAAAACTACCGTGGCATAGCTATGTTAAACTCCGCCTTCAAAGAGCTTGCGCTAATCTTTTACTTGCCAGAATCATCCCCTTGCCGAAAATATCATCAGTGACTATCAATGTGGTTTGATCTGACCAGTGTTTTAGTGTTTTAGAGGAATCTTGGGAGTATAATATTGCCATTCCCAACCAACTCTACATAGACTTTCAACAGGCTTATGATAGCATCCACCGCGAAAATATTTGGGCCGCGCTCATATGTCTCTCGGAATTCCAGAGAAGGTGTCCCCCTGTTTAAATACAACCTCTGGCTCATTGGGTAGAATTGTAGTGGAAGGAGCACTATCTAACCACTTCTAAATAACATATGGTGTGTGACAGAGAGAAGAACTCGTGCCTGTGCTGTTTAATTCGGTGCTCGAGTACGTAATAAGGGAAAGTTGTATTGACACTTCGCGTTGCATATTTTCAATAAATCAGGCCAAATTCTTGGATAATCAGATAATGGTATCGATTCCTTGGATATCTTCTATTTATCTTTTCTTCTATTCTTCTATTATTGCAAAACAAAATTATTATAAATATCACAGAGCATCTCTCAACATTAGTGATAATGGGTATGCAAATTTACTTATTAACTCGTTTACCCTTCAGACGTCCGTGCATAACCGCGTATTACCGCATAATACGAGAGCAAGCATGCATTCTGTCCACTTCCGCATTAGGCAGTGTTTAAATCGTTACGGATACCAAATAATATATTTGCTTAATTAGATTAGCTGACCCAGGTGTCTGGGGAACGCCAAATATTTGTACAACCCAGGGGCAAGGCAGTTTTATCTTTAGACATCTTAATCGAAAGAATCGTATTGGTACACATAAAAAACTCGATTCGAATATTTGCATCGAGAACGTTAAACTAATCGGTATGATATCAAAGGGACGAATGTCGAAGGGTCGAATCTGTCGAAGTCCCGAATGGGTTGATTTTCTTTTTTTGTTTATTTTTTTTTTTGTTTTTAGTAATATGTATATGTTTTATTATTTTTATTTTCTTATTTAATTTAATTATTTTTTTTATTTTTTGTACCATATACCTATAGTTTTCTGAAGGCTGACATAGAACCGAATGTCTCAGGTTGCGCATGACAAAATTTTGGGTTCAAAGACCGAATTATCAAAACCCCGACAAAAAAGACCGACTTTTAAAATCTCGACTTTCAAAATCCCAATTTTCGAAATCTCGACTTTGCTGAAACCTTAAAAAGCCCGAAAAAAGTCGGGATTATTTAAATTAATTAAATTTAAAATTTTGTTTTTTTATAGATAAAAACAAAATTTAATATTTTTTATACCTATACCTACTAGAGCCAATGAGGTTCTATATAATCCGCTCCTTCTTGCGGCACGCAATGCGACATGTTTGCTGATCCCGGCTCCTATGTCCCCCGAAGTTCAAACCTAAACCCCTCGAAAGGCTAAGCAGCGTGCCCTTGAGAGTTATGGAAGCCGTTTGCCTCTAATATTATTGAATTTCAAAACATCGGGCCGCGGGCGCCCGAATTCATATTTTTTTTAAATCGGGGTTTTTAAAGTCGGGCAAACTACCCTAACCCCAAAATTTTGCTTCACCAAAATATATCGCTGACTGGATACGTGAAATTTCATGAATATACAAAGATGAAAAATAGTAAGCTTCAACCACCGTTACAAGGATTAGTATTATAGGCACACCTGCTCAAAAAGACCACGAAACTATTGAATAAACGTTTAGATCAAAGCGTGACGTATGGAAGAAATTAGAGAGGCACACACAAATTTGTATTAACATAAGCAGAGATTAAGGAAGTTAACGGTAGAGTTGTTTTCACGTTTCTTTCTGCCACGCCCTTCGTGGTATCCGAGAATTTTCGAAGAAGTGCTTTACAGCGACGAAAATTGTAACCTAAAATGCCATGCTAATTTGAAAGAAGTTCTATACAATATGGTAAAGAGACATATTTAGTTGTTAATACCACATAATTCGTAAAACACAATCACATTGTCAGAATCTTGCTGGAATCTCCCATGTTCGTCAATACATAACCAAGTTGATTATGGTCGGTTAAGGAATGACCTAGTTACGTCCCAGTCGACCGTATTTCAGAACTTTTCTAAAAATTATTTTAAAATTCCATTTTCATTCTAGAAACCCAACTTCAGGATGATCGACTATGAAAAAGCGTAATTCCGTTCGTTCTAATTACCCGCATTCCAGAACTACTTGCGAAAAGCATTTTAGAATCACATATGTATTTGTCCTTTATAGCATATTATATTATATGATCGGCTGAACAATGACTTAATTCAAATGAAATTTGATAATTTTCAGAGCTACATTCTGAATTCATAATCGAATACCATTTTCATCACATACGTACATATATCCATATTGAACACGAATAAAAAAAAACAAAACGGTGTCAAAATAAAACAGAACCTCTGCACAATCGAGGGACGAATTTTCAAGAAATTAGAACTCTTGCCATTCGAAGGTCTAACTCTAAACTTTATCACCATCGCTCAATAAATATAAGATACAAAATACAAACCAAAAGTAACAATTCATTTGACATAAATTCGGTTAATTACCATTTTCAATGAATTATCGTTTATGGTGAAATATCGTTTTCACTAAACTGTCGTTTTCGTTTGAAACACAACTCGCCGGAAACGACAATTCACCGAAAACAATTCTTCGAAGTGAATTCCGCGTATTTATGACAATCTTCACGAATTATATTATACTTAATAGGCATCGAAATTATCGTTTTCGGTGGATTACCGTTTTCGGTGAACTGAGTTTCGATGAATTGTCGTTTTTGGTGACTTATCGTTTTCGTTGAATCATTTCCAATGAATTGTCATAGAACCGTTTTATAGACCAGACCCGTGAATGTTGCCTTTTTATGCTGCATTTTGATGCCTTGTTAATCGTCTAATTGGGATTGACTAAAATACCAGGCGTTCAAAAACGTCGTACCGAGTAAGTCCATAATGAAATGGTACGTACGCTGTTTGATATGTCAAACACGTAGCAGTTGCTTTTTATGGTGGCATTTTGGTGTGACATATGGTTTTTGGCGAAACTTTTACTCAAATTTGTACTGAATCCATAGTGAAACGTCACATAAGTTGTTTTGTAGGTTAAGCCCAAATAAGGTAATTCTGTTTGATGTAATTAATGTGGTTATACTTTAGCGTTTATACAACATACCCTTAGCTAAATTTGTCATTAATATCATTTGTAATTAATAGGATTATTGAAAATCAAATCTTATACTTCATTTAATTAGGCGTTTAAAGGTTCCATATACTGATGAATGAATCGGAGTGAAGTTTGTGCCAAAATAGCAAAATATACACTGTGACTTAAAAGTACTTAGAATTGAAAAAACACTCAAATATTGGATTTTCATAATAATATCTGAAATTTTTTAATAAACACAACTATTTTTACACTATACGTAGCAAACATTAATTTTTGTGGAAAATTTTGAGTGAATTTGAAAAAATGAGATTTTTTACAACAAACACACTTTGAATTGTACAGAGATGATCGAAGTTGTTCTGAACTGCCTCTACGGATTGCACAGAGATGATCGAAGCGGTTCTGAACCTGAATAGTAATTGATGTAATTGATACAAATATGCGAAGAGATTTCAATAATTATTTTTTTTTTTGTAAATTTTGTTACACATACATATACATTATCTATTACGACTAGTTCTATATACTAGTTGTGATAAATTTTTGTTATAACAAAAATTTAACTAATTATTCTAAAATATAGCAATGTACCACTTTCGAACAAAGAGCGGAAGGCTGTTGAAAAAAATCAATTAAAAAGTTTTTCTTGTTGAGTAGTTAAGGCTCAAGCGATAACAGACATTTGAGAAATTTTTTCAAAATGGCGTTTTGTGAAAAGAATAATCAAATATGTTAGCGAACAATATGGTTTCCTTATGGAAATAACAGCCATGTATCTGTTTAATTGTCGTCCTCAATACCAAAGTAAATACCTCGCTTGTTCTGTTTGTTGGAGGTTCTAGATTTGCTTTTCTCCATAAATATTATAAAAAAAAAATATTTATAATCAAACGCGCCTTATGCCTATTCTAAATAGAGGGCAGGGGATTTCCTACAATTGTTTGAAAATATCTCAAATTTTAATTGTTTGAGTATGTATTAGTATAAAGTTATTAAAAAAATTAAAATCTCAGAGCTTGTACTAAAGTTTGATACATACGGCCGTTATGTTCATAGAGAAGCACTTGAGAATAAATTCTAAGATTTTTGTTATAACTAAATATTAAAACTACTCAACCAAGTAAAATTGTTAGTTTATACTCTCCATTTAGAAAGGACGTAAAGGCCAATAAAAAAAATATTTTTATTTCGGAACCTAATTAAAAACCAAACTGTTCATGCTCAATCAATTTGATCAATAGATCGCTAAAACATATTTTGATTATTCCTTTCACATAGCGTCATCTTAGAAAAATTTCTCAAATTTCTGTTATCGCTCGAGCCTTAACTACTCAACAAGAAATTTTTTTTTTAATTGATTTTTTCCGCTTTCTACTCGGAAGTGGTATTGCTATATTTTAGAATAATTAACTAAATTTTTGTTATAACAAAAATTTGTGTTGTATTTAATTTTTTATTGACGCAATTAATTAAAATAAATTGTCAAAATGTATTAAACCTCCCAATTCACGGTTCAATTGATCCTTTGAAAATTTGCTTTTTAATCAAATAAAAAGAAAATTTGTTGGTTAAGTTAAATTCCAAAAAACTGGCCAACTCTTTCTAATTTTTTAAATTTGTCTCAATAAAATCCGTATTTTAACAGTGTAACAGAAATGTTCGAAATTCAAATTGGAATATTATATTTCAGCGTTATTTTCTTGTTATTTGTTAGATATTTCACTATGGTACGGCGTTCTCAAACCCCTTAAAAATATTGACTTGGAGCTCAGCATATACCTATAGTTACGCTACAATAAGAGCAACATTTCTACTATAATACGGTTAAAATATTATGTAAAGCTGGATGGAAATCGAAATTTTATTGTTGGAAAACGATACAGAAAAGCGGATCATTTTAAAATGAGAAATTTAAGAAGCAAAATATTGTTGTGTGCACAACTGTTTGTTCAATATACTTGTATGTGCATATTGAAGGATATCTTTTTCATTATAATCCGATTGAAATATTAAATTTTATTTATAATATTATGTAGAATTACATAACTATGCAAAATGAATGTTGTACATAACATTTAATCTTTTGAATTTCATATTTGTTTGGAGTTCGGATGCTGCAGGTGGTGTCAAGGGAACTGATTCACGGTATTAGAAATATTTTTTTTTTGTTTAGTTTTATATAAATGATCGATAAATTTTATAATTCACAACATCGTTTCTGCTTGTTGGTATACGATATATATATGTTTATGCATATCATATTTTTATGGTTTTATTGTTCTTTGTCGATTTATGTTTATATTCGGTTCTATATACTGAAGAAACCTTAAAAATTTTGAATATTATGATTCTGGTGAAATACTATAAATTTTATTGTTCTAAATTTATTCAGTTGTGTTTCGCTCCATATGGAATTTTACTTTTGGATGATGTACGTTCTGTATACCTATACAAATTTATATAAATTTACAACCAATCAATATACATTCTTGCTTTTACTACAAATAACGAGAGCACATCTGTAGCTTCTAAACCTTTTTCTAACAATAAATAAAAAATTTTGACATCAATAGGTTTAGGACGATTTGAATTTCTTTGTCAAAAACGAGTTACAGTTTATATATATACACAACAGTGTACTTAAAAAATTTATTTTTACACGTGAGTAAAATAATCTAGGTTAGGTTTCAGTGGTTGCTATCGCACATTCAGGCGAATTGTGGCCCATTGTGATACCACTCATTCACGCCACATCATTAACCAATTCTGCACTCCATCAGAGAGTCTTAGTTGTATTTATTAACATCACCGATAGTAATCGATGGCGAAAAATGGATTTGCATATAGCCTTTCACTGCACCACTTGTCCGGTTAAAATAATCTAACATAACCTTAAAAATATTGTAAAACAACGTTTCTAGAAAATGCTTTTGGTAGAAGTCGTACGACTATCGACTACGACGTTCCCGAAGGTTTTCGAGGTCGCTGATCACGATTATGGAACGCCGATAAACGCCATCTACATGGGACTCTCTCGTAAATCACGCGGGGAAGGAGAAACACTCGGCGCCTGTGGGTTTTTTGGGTAGCTGGCTCCAAGTACACCGGAATCTGGGCCTGAACGTCGTCTCCGAGGGTTTTCATCACACGATTGCAAAATACTAACCGAAAATCGTCTCATAATTTCACACATTCATTGATGTGTAACTCTCGCCTGGGACCCACGAAAAAGTTGATTCAGTCCTGTAAAATTCCAAATTCCGGGTTTGAATAGAGTGAGGAGAATTACGAGAATAATCTTCGGCTAGATCTCCGAACTTTGCCGAGCGGCCTTTCATTTTTCTCCCAACGCTCGAAACGCTTTTGTGTAGAAAACAGTAGAAAACCGTTACCGAAATACATTACCAAAGTTCCATAGTCAGGAGAAACACGTGTTTATTTTCTTGATATTAGTGAATTTCCAGCACTTCATATCTGTTGATTACAGAGACAATTTATGAGTGTGTATCTCAGCATAGAAACATATCCATAATCAGGGTATAGAATATTCACAAGTCCATCATTTTTGTAAAGGACATGATTTACGGAGTAGGGTGCCAAAGTGGGTAAGTTCCTCATAAATTGGATAATTAACTCTTAATTGGCGTTACTTTATTGGACGTAATGTAACCTTTATAACTCTTGCTGGTTCCAGAATAAATACCTGTAAAGTCCTTCAATAAGGTGAGGTATAAACGGTAAATATCCAGTATTCGGGAACAAGAATATTTGGCTTTACTATTACAAACATATATCAAAGGACAATATCCATTGTGTTATATCAAATAATGACGACAGAACCAGTAAATCCGTAAGTTCAATTTTTAGAACATTGTAATAAAATCCAATAGCCTGTATGCAGTAGATTGAGGAATGCGATAGCACCCAGACGTAAGTATTAAGTACGTAGTACTGCTTGAGCCTATGCGCGGAAAAAAAATCCACACCAGCCGCATTGAGCACCAAGCAGCAGTGGCGCGCAGGCTCTCCCGTAGCTGGCACTGGGATCCATGCAGCTAATGCGTGGACTTCTGATTTTTATTATTTTTTTTCTCGCGCTAAAGCCAATTAATTTTGGTGGGGTTTTTTCTAACGTCATTAATTTTCTTTCTCTATTTTTTACGATTTTTTGAATCTCTAAAATTATTTAAAATTGAATTTTTAGGATCATGGATAACCAGGAGACGTGCGTTATTTGCACATACGTCGATAATTGGGAGAATTATTCTTCAGACAATTCGATCGTCACAATGAAGGTCGCAAACATGGTCAAGGTTTCACGTACAATACAGCACGATAATCTTCATAATATTCTCGAGGGTCGTGGTTCCATCCATGTGCACGGAAGGTGTTGTCTCGCATATATTAGGCATCCAAATCCACCAGAATCCAAATCCAAGAAAGGAAGAGTAGAAAACAATTCTGATTGAGTAGACAATAATTCTGATGATGTTCAACCTGTTGCGAATCAGGATAACTTCAACTTTTTGGAAAAGTGTGTAATATGTGCAAAAAAAATTATCGTAAAACTCGAAGCTCAAAGTTTACTAGCAAATCTGCAAGATTTGGTTGACATTCATGGAAATGACATCGATGTCAAGATAAAGGTGCCAGTGCACCAGGTGTTCAGGGGGTTGTTTTCGACGTGAAATTTGGATTCAGCGGCCCAAAAAACGACCCAACAAAGATTTTCGGGTTGTTTTTGTCGATATTGTCAGAAAAATTCTTGGGAGGACGTCCGCGTACAGGTTCCGGCTCACCCAGTGTAAGGGGGGTATTCGCCGACTCTATATTGGGATTCAGCGACCCAAAAAATCCCCGGCCGCCGAGTTTCTCTCCTTCCCCGCTTGAATTTTGGGAGATTCCCACGGAGATGCCGTTCAGGGCCAGGTTCCAGTGCACCAGGTGTTCGGGGGGTGGTTTTCGAAGGGCAATTCGGATTCAGAACCTCAAAAAACCCACCACACAGATTATTGGTTCGCTTCTCTCGATCGTGTGAAGACAACCCTCGAAGACGACGTTCGGTTCCAGGTTCCAGTGCACCAGGTATTTGGGGGATCATTTTCGACGGGAAATTTGGAATCAGCGCCCCAAAAAACGCCGGTCCGGGGGGGTTTTCGCCTATGCCATATTTAGATTCAGCGGCCCAAAAGTTTCCGGGTGCCGAGTTTCTCTTCTTTTCCGCGTGATTTTCGGGAGAGTCCCACGGAGATGACGTTCATCGGCGTTCCTGAGCTCCAGGTCGGGCATAGGTCAATTTGAACATCATAATCGTGACCGGCGATCTCGAAAACCCCCAGGAACGCGAGTGGGGCTAGTTCTGACTCTTATTTACAAATTTCTCTAATCTTCCAAAATTCGTCTCAAAATATGCATTTTTTGAATGCATTTTTGGCTGCAGCAATGCAATTTCCGATTTGTTCAAAATAAAAATAGGGGCGGATTTTACAAATAATTTTTGGAAGCGAATGCAAAAAACCGCATTCCGATCCGTCTTGCTCTCAAAAATTTTGAACTTTTTTGCTTCATTGCTTCAAATAGGTACATAAGATACCAAGGGCTATAACCAAGGGTTCTCCCCGGGAGACTTAACAATTTTTGATTTTCAAATGATAAAAACGCCAAAAATATCGAAAAAAGCTGCAGAAAATGTGATTTAGAAGCATCATGCTCGAATTGTTTAAAGCATTGTAAACAATCCGACTTCTGCTGAAAACAAAACAACCTTTTAAAAAGGCAGAATCTTCTTCTTCGGAAGTCACAGAAAAGTAATACAAAACCTAACAAAAATGCAACCTACAATGAGGTGGTAAAGCAACAAGGTATTAGCGAGGATTCCAAAACGTTTCTTGGTATACTTCTACGGAAAAGCAAATATACGGGATTTGCAACTGGTGAAAGAGATTTGGCCCAAGGGATATATTTTACATCTCCTGCGTGTTATAGATACATGAGAGAATGCTTGAATTTCTCGTTACCATTTCGGAATTCAATTTTGAAATGGATGCCAATAAAAAATGTATTTTCTGGTGAAAATAAAACCATAATTTTTTAAATTTCACAAAAAATTGTATCCTTGCCACCAGAACAGAAACGTGCCGTATTATCAAGAAGACGAGATGAAACTACGAACCGATCTGAAGTACGACAAACATAACGACATGATTCATGGTTTTATCGATTTGGAAAGTCTAAGAATATTTGCCAAATACAAATATCCGATATCATATTATGCTACCAAGAATGGGATATCTGGAACAGATTTAGTCGAGATAATTTCAAAAAATCTTGGACCTTCTCGCAAAATGGGTTTTGATCTAAGAGCCACCATATGCGATCAAGGATCAAACAACCGGAAAGCATACAAATCTTTTGGGGTAACATCTAAAAAACCTTCTTGGAATTTTGGAATTTTATGGAATGGAATTTTCAACAACCACAATTTTACAGATTAATTAGACGATACTCCATGCCTGATCTTCTTTCTTTCGTTCGTTCGTTCTGATTATTTTTTTGTCCAATCATATTGCTAACATCGTCATTTTTGAGCAATATGATTGGACAAAAAATAATCAGAACGAACGAACGAACGAAATAAATAACAAACCAACAACATGATCATCGGCATCGATCGCCACGATAATAAAAAAAAATATGAAAAGCGAGAACAGACAACAAAGAGAATAAAAATGATTTTCTGTTTACTATGCGGGTGAGTTTGCTGATTTGTATCAAAAATGCATTTTGTTCGCAAGTATCTATCTATGTATGTATATTGATCATCTTTGGTTCTCGCCGACTTTAAGATCGCCGATTTTAAGATCTACTAGTGTGGAGTTGCTAGGCACTTTTTAATTATTGAACAATTTTAAAATTTTGGACAAAAATTACGAATGTCCAAATCTAGTGTTTTGGACAAAATATAGATTAAAGGCAGATATATGCGCGCGAAATGATCAAAATTTTGAATATCACATTCTTATTTTCAGAAATAATGTTTTAATCATTTGGAGTTTGTGCGATTTTATATGAAAGGATGTCGTTGATGGAAGTGAAGTTAGACCTAAAACTTATTTTAGGAATAGTTTAGCACAAATTTTACACGCATGTGCAAGCTTTTGAAGCTAGAACTAAATCGAAATCCTAAACCAACAAATACAAAAAAGTTGAAAATGTATTGGCAAAATTAAAATAACAATGACATTTAGGCGAATTTTTAAAATATTTTAATCAATTTTTGTTGTATTGAACTATTTTGGGAAGAGTTGACCTAGGGCTGTACGATTTTTTAAAAGTCTAGACTAAGACTATTAACCTTTCAAACCATTTATAAAGCTAATGGGATTCACGTGGTCAAAGTAATACGGTAGGTGAGAGGTAGGTGAGAAGTCATGTACTCCTAACAAATTCGTTTCAGAAAATTATACAGAACTAGGTGATGAACATATTAAATCACGAGATATTAAATTTCTTAAGAAAATCCTATGTTCGATGGATAGAAAAGATTAGTAAAGTATTTATTTAAGTATGGCAATTCCACCGAAAAAACTTTGTTTAGAAAGTTCATTATTTCGCCTAAATGTCATTTTTATTGAGTTTTTACCAATACAAACACAATTTCGTTTGTTTTTGTTGGGTTAGGACTAGCTTGGGTCTAACTTCAAAAGCATTCCGTTGTGGTTAATGACAAATTACACGAATTTCAGAGATGATCTCCCCATTGTGGAATTAAAATCATTTAATGAGATTTTGAAATTTGCCGTAGGACTCTCGCAATAAAATGTTTTAACATTAACGCTAACTGCGTTTTTTAATTGAATGTATGTCGTATTAGCTTATGTTGAATTAGAAGAATCTCAGAGATTAACTCCTATTACACCGGGCAATATTACCCCTCGCCATTCCGCCGGCCATTTTTCCTTAGTCATCCCTCCCGATTATTACCAGCATCCCTCCTCCCGTTCCCCTCCTTCGAAAATATGAATAATTTTCGGAATTGTATCTTAGCACATTTCGATTTCGGAAATTTTTCGGATCTTAAAGAAAATATTCAAAATAACAAAAATGGTAGCAACCAATGGCCCAGATTTGGGTAGTTTTCCGTAACTTTAGGTTAAAATGATTGTCTACGTAATTGCGCAGCATAGCATGGGGTTTACCCATGTAGCTTTTCATGACGATTGGAGCATTTTTAGAAAGTGGTCATTTGTGTGGGGAAATATATTGCACAAAAGTACTTTTCGGTTTTGAAGCATCATTTGATGAGAAAAACATATCCCAGCTTCCTGTTAAAATATCATGAAACGACTTTCTGTTCTAGATAGAGGAAGATTTCTTAATTTTTTAACACAGATTTAAAATTGTTTGCTATATGTAATGTGGTATAGTTTTAAATTCATTTTTTCAAGCTGAACTTCAACCCGTCATAATGGAAAATTAAAAAACAAATTTTACTCGTGATAAAATGTTTTCACGAACAAACGGTGTCAGACGAGTCTGAGAATGTGCGCATCACTAATTGTCTTCAGTGCGTTATTTATTAATTTCAATATTTTTACTTCACACTTAACATCGTTAAAAATATTTTTGAAAGAATTTTGTGTCTTCATCTTGCAACGGTACACATTTTTTTGAATTCCTAAAGTCGTCCACAACCCTTGTATTTATTTCATCGTTACAGATTTTACTTTCAAAAACTATAAATGACTGAAAAATTTCTTCGACCTTGGATGACCTGTATATTAAGCTTTTTAAAGACTCCAGCAAATCGTTAAACTTTTTAAGTATCATTTTACCATACGAACAACACAACATATTGAAATTAGTTACATTGATCTGGAAATCGTTTTTACAATACAACGTAACAGTTACAGTACTCAAAACTTATGTCATCTTCGGCAACTTTAATTTCTTAGGACATATCGAAAAATCGAACGTACGAAATACACCATTTTGTATCGGCGTCCACCAAATCCATTGCGTTGAGCCGTCCTGAAGCTGGTATTATAAAAAACAGAAAAAGTTTGTTCAAGGACGTTATTATGAGCTTTCACAAACCAAAATTTAAATATAGAAATATTTGATTTTTTTATTTCGGTGTGCTTATTTTATTTCGGTGTATTTTAGCCTGAATCGATTTTTTTACACTATTATGGTGTATTTTGGTATATGAAATTCTATTTTTAGAAACCATTATATTTTGGCTGTGTTGTTGTTGTTGTTGCCTCTATAAATTTTTCTTTATTTCGACCGGAAAATCAAATCAAATTTTTATTTTGCCTTTTTCCAGTGTATGGCACATATTCTACATAATATATAGGAGCTATAGATAAGAATCAAATGAAAATTACTTTTTTCCGATTTTGTATTATTTGTCCTACTAACGAAGCTATTATGCAGCCTTTTGCCTAAAATCCTTATCGGTCACCGCAATATACTCTGCACTGTCTCATATTATAATTCATTGTTGTACAACAAGTGTTTCTACTTTTGGTACGGTTCAAGTTCATTTGTTCGGGGAATAATATCAGATACATCATTCGTATATTATACACTCGTGGATGACAGCGATTGCAAAAAAAAAAAAAAAAACTTATATCATTTTATCTAGATCTAAACATCGTTAGATAATACATCATTGACAAAAGGATAAAAAAAATGTAATCTTTATAATTCCAATAGTATTATACACATCTTAATTCTAATTCATGATTCCGGTGTGTGTATACTCGTAAATACATGCGAGCTGCATAATCAATCATTATGTCATCGGATACCCTTCTTACCACCAAAAAATTTATAATATTTTGCTCGAGGTCTGCGAGCTCAAGAATATCGGATGGGTAACATCGAAGAGAGAATCCTTGACAAACTTTTTGTTTGGAATATTTTTATTAAAATAATATTTTGTGTGTGTGTGTGTGTGTGCGGGTGTGTTTCCCATTCTCTCTTATCTATAAATCAAGGATAACGGAATATTATTCTAAGACACAAGGAGAAGAAAATGTGAAGAATTTTTTTTTTTTTGAAAATAACACAAACAAAGCCATAAAATATTATATTTTTTTCTATTACTCCATTTTATTTATTTATTTATTCCATTGTTGGGGTTCAGTTCTTCATTTTGTTGGTATATAATACAGAAGCCAATATAAATTTTGAGAAGCTTCGAATTAAATTGGGGTTATTTTTGTTAAGGCACATTAAAAGTTGTATAAATATATTTCATCATAATTGTTGTTGTTGTTGTTGTTGGTCGATACTTTGAAAAGGGTTTGCAAGATTTTCTGTAATTTATGTTGTAAGTTTTTTTTGTTTTGGTTGCTGTTGCTACTTTTGGTTCAGTTCGTTTGTTTGGAATATCAAAATAAAATCTAACAACTGATCTAACACAAAAATTAAAGTTTATGTATATTAAATTGTGCTCAGGATTTTTTATTTTCATTTTTGTACCCCATATATAAATGGCAATGTTAGATGAATATCTTTATAGGAATCAAAATAAAGCATTCGTTTTATACTTTTTGTTTAGATGCGGACTAGTTTCTCTTTATGAATGACTAGCATTAATGAAATTATTTCAGATGAGGGTTACTTAAGGTTAAGTATTTTTATCTGTCCTGTATATTTCTCATCTCGTTAATTTACGAAAAAATTTTCCACACTCATTTTTTAATTGATACAGATGCAGATGTCTCAGTCTTACCAGCCCGTTTTGTTCGGAATCCAAGGCTTGACCCACCATTTAGATTGTTTGCAGCGAACGGGTCTTCGGTAAATGCGTACGGGACTAAATTTTTAAGACTTGACAACGGACTGCGCCGCAAATTCTCCTGAGAATTCATAGTTGTTGGCGTGTCGATGCCTATCATCGGCACCACTTCCTCCTACGATGATACTACTGTTTTTACGATCGACAATTCCAGACAGGTATCTGATTCCTCATATTCACGATTTTACACAACGACTCGAGGGCTGCACTATTTTCACAACGGTAGACCTTGGCCAGGCTTACCATCCTATCGAACCGACGGACATTCCAAAAACCGCAATTTCGATACCTTTCGGTCAATTTGAAATTTGTAGAATGACGTTTGGCCTTAGGAATGGTCGTTCTAACGTCTTATGCATTCAGCACTACGCGGACTTGATTTCTGTTTTGTATATTTGGACGACGTGCTCATTGCCTCTCGAAATTATAACGAACATCTCAAACATATTAAAATTATTTTTACTAAATTAGAAGAACATGGACTGGTTGTTAATGTTGACAAATGCGTTTTCGCAAAAAATCGAAATTATCTTTTTAGGCCATTTGGTAACTGAACAAGGTACATATATTACCGTCCATGCGACGGGTTCAAGTTATCAAAAATTTCGAACGACCACAGACTGTTAAACAACTGAAACGTTTTTTAGGCATGATATACTTTTATCGACGTTTACTTGGTTTCGAACGCAGGAGAACAACTAGTTACAATCCAAAATGTAATGGCATGGTCGAGAGATGGCATCGAGCCGTCAAATCTGCTATTATGTGCTACGATCGATCTGATTGGGATACGACCGACTACGAACGACTTACAGTGACGAACTAGGTACTACTAACGATCAAATTTTACAATCAGACTTTATCGAACTTAAAACAACACTTTGATGAAATTCGACCTGTACCGGCTTCCGGAAAGATCTGCTGACTTGTTGGCACATTTTCTTACGGACTGACGCAGTACGCAGATCACTGCAAACACTATATACTGGACCGTATTTGGTTATCGACCGTATCGACAAATTTTACACTTTGGATGTGAAAGGACGACGCGTCAAAATATACATCGACCGACTCAAACTGTGTTACTCTGACAATCAATCAAAAATTACAGACGCACCAACTGTACAAACTGGATAACTTTTACCGACTCACGAACCAGAACTTATTTTTTCGACTGAAGGACCAATTACCTGTCGAGGAAACGAAAATCCGCAAAAAGGTTCGTTTTGATCTTTCACCAAGTACTAAAACAACTACAAGATCCGGTCGTGTCTCCAGGACTCCTACCTTTAACTTTCGGGGAGAGGAGTATTGTCGCATGTTAACACCTTGCATCGAAATTTCTTATATAAATTAATTTAAATTTACTAGCACCTGAATGGTTAGTTGGGTATAAACCAACATTTTGTAAAAATTTTCTTTCCGCAGTAAGCCTTTGTAAATAACAAAAAATTGTTTTTTCAGTTTTTGTTTTTTCGTGGAAAGAAAACGTAATGATAAAAATAAAAGTAATTACATATAAGAAATAAATATAAAAATTAAATATCTTAAAATATAAATAGTGTCTGTGTATAAATATATGTTAAAGCTTGGTGGAGCTATAAACTACCATAAAGGCTTGATAAATACTATGGGGGCTCTGCACCATCAATTTCAATAGTTGGTACGAGCACAAGGGACGCCGAACGTTTAGGTCGCGCGTAAGAGGTCGTCACGCCAGAAATAGTCGATAAATTCCATGGGATGATATTGGACGATCAGAGAATGGAATTGCATGAAGTGGCTAAGGTTGTAGGCATCTCAACTGACTGGGTACATCACATTTTACATGAATATTTTGACATGAAAAAGGAATCCGCGCGATGGATGCTGTGATTGCTCACACTCGACCATAAGTGCCATCGTGTAACCACTTCAAAGGAGTGTTTGGCGATGTTCAGCCGCAATCCGAACGAGTTTTTTTTTTCAGAACACACCAACTACCAAAGAACAATCAAGACAGTGGGTTTCTCTAGATGAACGAGCACCAAAGAAGGCCAAGGTGGGTCTGTCGGCCAACAACGTCATGACCACTGTTTTTTGGGATGCACGTGGTGTCACTCCGGTGAATATTATTCAGAGTTTTTGGACATATTTGATATTAATTTGAAGAAACAACGACCGCATTTGGCGAGTGCTGTTCCATCAAGACAATGCACAGGTGCACACGTGTGTAGTCACCATGGCAAAATCCATAAATTGAACTACGAACTACTAGCCCAACCAGCATATTCTCCAGATTTAGCGCCATTTTCTCTTTCCAAACCTGAAGAAATGGCTGGGCAGTAAGAGATAGGGGTCCAAGGAAGAGGTCATCACTGAAACAAACGCCTATTTTGTAAAAAACTGGTAGAACGCATTTATCGACATTTATGGTGTTCAAGAGACTAACATGATATCTAAGCAATGACCCAAGGAGAAGGAGAGGAGTAGGCATATTGATCAAAAAGAATTCAAATATCAAAATTAACAAAATTAATTACTATTTTGGGTCAATAATTACTGCACTTGGGTATATCGCAGGTCAAGAGGATATCTGTTTCATATTCATAGACGTCCAAACTCAAACCTCTCATTTTCATCGACGAAAATGGTAGATTTTGTCGATGGAAAGCCTATACATTTCAATTTGGTATTTGCGCGGGGCTCTGAAGAGAATAGCCAAGCATAAAGCGAGACTATAGTGATCAAATAAACTGCTCAGTACAAGAATTCATTTTGCCGCGTTTTAAATTTCTAATGGTTCTGAAACCTGGTTTACAAAATAAAGGCCTTTTTACAAAATAAAGGAAATTTCCCATTGAAATGTTTTTTACTAAAAAGTTGAATGAAACATATTACTTTAGAGTTAAATAAATTAATTATGCAAGAATAGCGCGCTAAATATAAGTTTTGACATAAAAAACTGGGTGCTCCAAAACACGACTATAATGTGTGTTCTTATATTTCCTTTCATTGATATATTTCAACTGGAACTTCATCAAATTCCTTTTGAACCCTGTAATTGGGTGTACTACGAAATCTGGGTTTTCCTTATCTCGGTTTTCAAAACCTCGGTTTTTAAAATTCCAATTTTTAAAATCCTGGTTTTCCAAACCCCGGTTTTCAAAATGTCGGTTTTTGAAATCCCGGTTTTCAAAATCCTTGTTTTCAAAATCCTGGGTTTGTTTTCTTCTAGTTCTAATTGCACAAAATAATTAATAAAGTTTTTTTAATTGCAAGATTTGGTACTTGCAACATTATGTAATTGTAACATTTTGTAGTTGCACCATTAATAAAAAAAATGAGTGAGTCCATTAGTACTCTCAAGGAGATGTGTAAACATGGCGTGTGTCTAGTACGTGGGTACAGTTTACTTTGAAGGAAGAAGGAATGCAATTTTACTAACCAGAGTTTTTCATTTGTTTATTATCGTTAAATTGGTCTATTACTCTTTCGGTATAATCGACGCAATTGGATTTTGGTAGCTAAAATAAGATATATTATATACTGTCGACTCTAACTTTAAAAATTTTCATTGAAAAACTGCACAATATGGTCATCCCATATCTAGTAGTAAATATTTATATTTCGATCTGAGTTCATGTGCAAATCGAATTCGTCTCGCAGGAAGTTTATAAGTGGTTCAGCTTGAGGAACAGCAACATTAATATTGAAATCCCCGCTCATAATCACCGGCAAAAGATGATAGTCTCCTTGGAGAATTTTTGAAGTTCTTTAGGATATGGGGCAAGGACGAAATGTATATGAACTTCATTATATCTTCGAAAGATTTATTCGGCGAGGTTAATACAACTACAGAAAGCATCATATTCCCATTGAGAAGCTGAAGTTCAGCCGTATATATATCATCAATGAGTTGTGTTGTTACGCTCATACCAGTTGTTTGTCCAACGATGATTTCTTTATGCGAGGTGACTGTATGGTATGAGTATTCTATTTGAATTTTTATATATTGTTACTCCGGCAGCTCACTCACCGTCTCTCTTGAACTGAACGCAGATCTGGAAAAGCAAGAAAATTGAGCATCCTTGCGTGACTGTGTCAGTTAGGTCGAGGTGATGTGTATGACCTAAGACTCTGACAGTTCAATGTTAAAAACCAGACGTCATTATTATCTCGTACAAAATTCGCCATTACAACGGATAAAGCGGATTTGTGATGAGGCGCGATAGCTAATTTTGAAGAAGACCCATTGAGGTCCCATTTTTACGTCCATGGTAGACGACATGATCATCGATAGCCGACGTGATGAACAGTCCTTCGAGACTCGTTACTCGTGCTAAAGCAATATACACAATTTGTTAACTGTGTCTTTTATCGTAAGAGTATATACTGACTATGTAGGTACCACCGTGTGATGCATGAATTGTGGTGGCACATGAAGGTACGACGCTTTACATTAATTGTTGTTTATGCTTAACATTAATTGTTGTTTCGATTAATAGTTGAGCTTTTTCTAGAAATGGGCACCAAACATCGGTCGATATTCGTTTTCTGCGCCCATCCAGCTTCAAGCCACCTGACCTTCTTGCCACCTTGTGAATTTGAACCGAAATTCATCCAGAGTCGTTTGACATTTTTTACTGTCGACGTTTTCATCGTTCTCGTTGTCCTGGTTAGGATGCCTATGCATTCGATATACTTTAGACAGCCCATAGTTCCATTCGCCAGTCCATTTGTTACGTCAATATTGGTTTTGAAAAAGTACGGCAAATTATTTGTGTCCACTATGGTCATTTTATGGATCTTTTGACGGAATTGCTACTCCGGCAGCCCACTGACCATCTCTATTGAACTGAAAACAGCATTCTAACGTAGGAATATTAACAAGTTCGTCATTGCGCAGCCAGATCTCGAAAACCAAATGAATTGAGCATACCTGCGTGACTGTGACATGAGACTCTGGCAGTTCAATGTTAAAAACGAGATGTCATTATAACCCCATTCAGTAGAAGACATGATCATTGATAGCCGACGTAATGAACATCGCCTAGAGACTCGTCACTCGTGATAAAGCAATATACAGCAGTTGTTGACTGTGTTTTTAATCGTGTGAGTATGCAATTTCGTAATCGTAATTCGTATTTCGTATCGTAATTTTTTTTTGATTTTGCTGATCGATGGAAATGTCGATGGTTTCTATTTCATTCATTAAATTATTTTTTTCATTTTCCCTACTATTATACATATACATAAAAGCATGCCATGTATAGTAAAAATTGATTTGTTGCGTTTCTTGCTTTTTTTCAAACGAAGTAGGTATACGTCATTTCCGTTCGTTTCATTTACAAGTTTACTCTAATACAAAAAATTTTGGTAGGCGCGCGTAAAGATGTTTACACATCAAAAAGCAATATTTTGTTAATGCAACATTTTGAAATACCATAATTGTAGAGGCTTTCCATCCAAATTCCATCCCTACTAGCCATTTTCTAGAACTTTATCGCAAACTCATTTTTGAATTTTGTCAAAAAATCGTTTGAGTCCCATTTTCCAACATGCCAAATTTTAAAAATTCAAACCGGGATTTCCTAAAAACCGTTTTTTTTATACTAAACCTAGATTTTTAAAGCTGAGATTTTGAAAACCGAGATTTTGACAAACCGAGATTTTGAAAACCGAGATTTCGTTACACACCCCCCGTGATTATATCCAAGTCATCAAACAACAAAATCAGATCGTCATACACGCCGACTATAATCATTTTATTACCTACAACTTTATATAAGATATACAAGCATCTACTGACGACTGTATCACTCGAGAATTGTTTTAGTGGAAGTCCTGAGACTAGGCCCGAAATTTGGTATGCCGTCAATTAATTATAAAACCATAAAATTGAAATTAGAAAAATATTAATGCAGGATTGATTGAATTTTGTGATCCAGATTGGGCGCACGATATCGACGATTTGGTCAATGACGATCAACCACCAGGTTACTCTTTACAATGCTGAATGGTCCAATTTCTTAGAAATCGAAACGACAAAATAAGAATGCTGTGTAAGATAGCGAAATTTTGACAGCAAAAAATAAGAGATTACGCTACTCGCCACAAGTGGCAGCACTATCACCAAAGAGAATTTATTTTGTATTGTAATTACAACGGAAATTTTTTATTCATTATTTTTCACTAAATAAAACATCTCAGCGGAATAAAATAATAGAAGTGACCCTTAAAATGGCAAATTGATTGATCGGCATTTCTTCCACTAGTAACCAATGATTTCGGTTGTTTTTCTAATAGCTTAGGTCATACTGAGACTATATGGAATATTTGGGGAAAATTCATGGACTAGAATTTTTTGATTTTCTGCGACCATATAAGTTATTATCAGTTTTTGGCCAATATCTCAAAAACTTCCACAAATAACTAATACTTTCGGTTGGTTTTCTAATAGCTTAGGTCATACTGAGACTATATAGAAAATTTGGGTAAAATTCGTGTACTAGAATTTTCACTTGATTTTCTGCAAATTGAATATCATAGCTCAATATCTCTCTTGTAACATTTAAGAGCCATTGACTATGATAATTTCCGCTTAAAATTAATGCATATGCACCGGACAGGTTTTTTAAATATAACAAGGCAGGACTAGGTCTTAAATTCTCCGTAAAATTCAGAGCAGTTACTGAATTATTATTCGCAAAGAACCATTTGTGTTCAGTTAAATGTTAAAGCTAAATAAAGTAAATACTATCATGAATCTGCATTGTTTGTGATTTTTTTATAAACAATTAATTGTTATTGTAATAATTACACGAAGGTCCGGCTTTGCATTGCTATTCGATTCTACAAGTGCGCTAAACGCAAACTGTCCAATATCATTTTAAATTGTTCGTAATGCGTCGAAATTCAATTTGCGTCTCTGCGTGTTGAACCGAATAGTGACGCAAAGCGGCACCTGTCATTAATTTAAGTGGAAATTATCATAGTCCATGGCTCTTAAATGTTACAAGAGAGATATTGAGCTATGATATTCAATTTGCAGAAAATCAAAAAATTCTTCTGAAAATTCTATTACACGAATTTTACCCAAATTTTCTATATAGTCTCTGTATGACCTAAGCTATTAGAAAAAAATACAAAAGTATTGCTTACCAGTGGAAGTTTTTGAGATATTGTCCAAAAACTGAAAATAACTTCTATGGCCGCAGAAAATCAAAAAATTCTAGTGAAAATTCAAGTGCATGAATTTTCCCCAAATTTTCCATATAGTCTCAGTATGACATAAGCTATTAGAAAAATAACCGAAAGTATTGGTTACTAGTGGAAGAAATGCCGGAAAGACGGAATATTGTTAAATTTCAACATTTTACATACCGAGTTCCTTTACTGCGGAGATCAATCAATTTGACATTTTAAGGATCACTTCTAATATTTTATTCCACTGAGATGTGTTATTTAGTTAAAAAATATATACATAATGAATAAAAAATTTCCGCTGGTACCTACATTACAAAATAAATTCTCTTTAGTGATAGTGCTGCCACTTGCGGCGAGTAGCATAATCTGTTATTTTCCGCTGTCAAAATTCCGCTTTCTTATACATTTTGTTGAAAAACGTTGAGTATAATAATACTTTATTGTGATAACAAAAGTGCAATAAGCATAAGTGAAACGAATTCATATAAAACACAAATTTAATGAGATAAATAAGAGATGGCGCTGAGGTGTGATCATTAATGCCACAAAGAAAGAGCAACTTGTTGCAAGATACGTCGATTGTATTCGACTGATGCACTTAGTCCTGTGTACACTGATGATCCACGTTGAATCGTTTCGTACTATAGATGGTGTGTTGTGCGTCACTTATCAAGAGGCTTGCCAATGTCTGAATTTACTGGAAAAGGACGTACATTGGGACTCAATACTCACCGATGCAACTGTTTCTGCGTTGGCAAATCAAATTCGTTCATTGTTCGCCATCATCATAGCGGCGTGTCAACCATCGAACGCATTGAAATTATAGAACGAATGCAAGGACGAAATGGCTGCTGACATTTTGCATCGAGATCACACTACAACACCGAATTGTGAGCATGAAATGAACGATGAGATACGCCACGAAGCTTTGATCATGATCGAAGATATGTGCGGCACATATTTGTTCAAATTGGGCATGCTCGCACCAATTTGTTGGATGCACGATGCATTTAATCGCGAATTGCAAGATTCAATGAGCCAAATATAGTACGAACGAATGTTTCACTTTTGAATACGCAGCAAAAGGCATTTGACGAAGGAAACGGCAGTATAATCTTTCTCGATGCTCCTGGTGGAACAGGTAAAACCTTTCTGATTTTGTTGCTTTTGGCCACAATTTCCTCGAGATAGCGTTAGCTCGACATAGCGTTAGCTGTTGCATCATCGGGAATTGCATCCGCATTGCTAGACGGTGGCCCGATGGTAGCCACGGTATTGCAAGAATGCAAAATCATCATCTGGGACGAATGCATAATGGCACATAAACGATCATTGGAAGCGCTCAATCGAACGATAAAGGATTTACGAAGTGACTTCTGCTGAGATCAACAGCTGCAGATGTACTCAACGAATGTCTAAAATCGTCGAGTTTGTGACGCGCTATGTGTAGAAGTTGCAGTTGACCACGAACATGAGGAGTGGTGTTACAGAACGACTCATCAACTGCTGATTTTTCCAAACAACCGTCGGCGCTTGGTAATGGTCAAATTCCTGTTAATGTTTCGACCGGATTGATTTCATTTCCCTCGAATTTTTGCATGTTCAAGATGTCGAAGATCACGATTGGCTCATTGAACGAGTGATTTTGGCACCGAAGAACAAGGATGCAGACCGTCTGAATTACTTGATTAAACACCAAATCGCTGAGGAAATATATTGCTACAAATCCGTTGACTGTGTGACCAATCAAGACGAGGCAACCAACTATATCCGACTGAGTTTTTCAATACGCTTGATTTGCCGAGAATACCACCACATAACTTGATGCTTAAGGTCGGATCTGTGATAGTCAAGCTGCGTAACCTGTACCATCCGAGATTGTGTAACGAGAGGCTGTTCTAATTCCGAGAAATCCTCTGATTCCAACTGACATTCTGAAGAACTTCTGCCAGAACTTCCAACTGAAGAACTTCTGCCAGTGTGAAAATATTGCTTATGGCATGTAATGTATAGCGCTTATTTAAGAACAAACATTATAAGAATTGCTCGCTTTTGGCGGACTACAAACATGGCTTGAATTGGCAATCGAAAAGGAATTGTAGTTTACCATGATTATGCACAAGCTCAAAACAACTGCGGTAGCACCTCGTGGGAAATTATTGGAGTTTGAATGTTAAGGCCCAATCAATCCATATATTGACTGACGTTTCGCAGAAACACAAATTATAAATTTTGCCCCAATATTGTAATTTTATATATTTTCGTATCTGTTATTTTTGAGGGAAGTTTTCGCTGGAAAATTCACCCTTTCACAGAATATCATAGATACATATTATAACTACCAAAAAAATAATTATTTAAAATAAAACAAAAAATTATTCCATTCAATTTAATTAATATGTCTAAATTATAAAATAAAAATAAAATTATTCATTATTTTTAAAATCAAAAATAAAATTTAATGATTTTCACAAACAGAAATTATTACAAAAGTAGATATTTGATTGTAATTCATTAATTAATTTATAATTATAATTAAAAACTATAAATATATAAAATCCCACCGACTAAACTTCGCATTGGTTTTATATTTGCGTGTAAACAAAATACGCGTTTCGACACCAACCCCCCCAAAAATTTTATCATATTTTTAGATAGATAACCCCTGCTGCGGAAATTGTTTTTGTTTTGCGTGAAAATAAAAAAATCCTATTTCGAAACATGGTACCTACCAACTGCTTTCTGATTTTTAGACTTTTCTGTCTCTCCCTAGATATATTGATTTTGTTTTGCGCCTTTAATAGGGTTGATTAGGGTTAATAAACAATGATTTGTTATTATTGTTGTTGTTGTTCTAATCATAATTACATGTCGTAATTTGAAAACAAAAAAGGAAGTGAAAGCCAAAAGTTTAATTGTGAGTTGGATAATAATTTTGGTCGAAAGTAGGTTAGTGGAAATTTGCAGAGAGGTGAATCGATTTTTGCAATATATTAGCATATATTAGCGATTCTTGTGATGCGATTTGAATCATGGCTTAGTCTATTTGTTTTAATAGCTTAATGCAATTTAGTGAATGCTGAATTAGAAACAATTCAGTCACTATGACTTTTTGGCAGTGTTCTGAGTTTACGCGCATTTCGGAAGTGTCTATATACATGATGGTGTCGAAAATAACGCACAAATGTCGACAATTGGTAGAATATTGCTTTTCTCAGTTATCTAGATTTAATGATTTCATTTAAAATTTACATTTTGAACAAATTCCAAAATTCGGCAAAATTAAATCGTATTAAAGATTGGGTCCATGATTTGTTTTCCGTCTAACTTCATATTATTCCGATTTCCTAACACTAAAGAAAATATAATTTAAGATTGTAAATTTTTAAAATTTTCAAATTTACTCTACG
Source organism: Nephrotoma flavescens (assembly GCA_932526605.1). Lineage (NCBI taxonomy): Eukaryota > Metazoa > Arthropoda > Insecta > Diptera > Tipulidae > Nephrotoma > Nephrotoma flavescens. The sequence continues at coordinate 249,445,595 of OW052220.1, read as the reverse complement.
GCGTGGAATCCGAGAACGAATCTCTCAGTCAAACGAAACCTCAGTTGAGTTTCGTACGTCAAAGTGAGCGAATGTAAAAAAGGCAAAAAAGCAGTTTCAGTTATATTTGGTGAGTGTAATACACGTAATACAGAGGTTGTCTGAAAGGTTTCCGACCGCAAAACGAAGATGGCAGCACTGGTCAACAAAGATGGGAGAGGGTGATGGGACATGCGTTGAAAGGTATATTCACCGAAATATCAACCATTTTGAACGTGCATTTGTTGTTTAACAGTCGTATGAGTGAATCGATGTGAGTGTTTCTGTAAAAATGTAAAAAATCGAGTATCGAACTGTCATGAAACGTCATGAAAAAAACACATGTAAAAAACACATGTCAACATTTGGAAAATGTAGACACATGTAAAGACTTTAGCTTAAACATCGAAGCTTTAATATTTGATAAGCTAACCCAACAACTACAAGAAACAGATATTGACACTAGAGCTTGGTCAAATTTGAATAACATAAATTTTGTGGAGAGCTCATCTATAACAACTTATGGTAGTATGGACCACCCTTCCTGAGAACTATGCCACCCCGTTGGAATACAGATGAAGTTATTCCAGACTTGCCATTAAACTTACAAGCAGAGCTAGAAGAAAAAGTAGTATTGATGAAGAGGATAACGATTTATCAACAATAGTAGAGACAAAAAGGTGTTAGCAAGGGTTGACTGACCGAGAATAAACTTCAGGTTGCAGAAACGACAATTATAAAACTACCCCAAAGTATTGGATCATTGATGACAGGCGAGCAGTAAGACAAGTAATATAAAGATCCATAACATTCTTTCGCAATAAACCGCGTTCGCTAAAACGGGAATCGACTATGTGGGGCCCATCCAACTAAGAACTATCAAAGGTGGAGGTAAGAAATCCTACAAACGATACATCGCCCTATTTATATGCATAGCAACAAGAGGGCCATCCACATTGAGATAGTGAGCAGCCTAACAACGGAAGCATTCATAGCGGCCAGCAAAAGATTCATCTCGAGACGAGGACTGTGCACGGACATATTTTCCGACAATGGAACCTGTTTTGTTTGACCATTCGACGTAATAAAACGAACGTACCGTGCAGCCATGGAAACATTACCCGACGGCATAGCAGCCATACTGGCCACTGATGGAACAAACTGGTAATTTATACCTCCTCAAACTCCTCACTTTGGTGGAATATGGAAAGCAGGATTAAAGTATACTGTTAAAGTTAGCCGAAAGTTTCCAGCCAAAAGATAATGCAGATAGTGTCTTGAATACAGCAAAAATCAGTCATGAACTCGAATTTAGGAGAATTTAGGATCGGGTTACATCATACATTTAGGATCGGGGTGAAGGAGAACTTATTTCAGTTTATAGGAATTTAAAAATCGATTGGAGCGAGAGTATAAAGAGAGTTTAAAAATAGTCAAGACACTATCTGCATTATCTTTCGGCTGGCAACTTTCGGCTAACTTTAACAAGGTGATTAAAGTCCGTAAAATTCTACCTCAAGAGAGTGATATCACAATCAATTCTTACATTCAAATATTTATATACTTCCGCCACTCAAAACGAACCATGGGTTTAAAAGCAAGGTGGCACATGGTCGACAAGATGGCCCAATATTTCTGGAAGCAATGGTCACCAGAATATCCTCATCAACTTCAACAACGGACCAACTGGAGAATCGTGCTACCAAATCTTGCAGTGACCGACCTGGTACTAGTAAAAGATCAACTACCGGTCTCACGATGTAAATTGGGACGAATACTTGACACTCATATCAAGGACGCGACCAATAACAAAACTATGTAAGCTACCTATTGATGGTGATTCAAAGGAGACATTATCAATTGAACCAGTCTTACCGATGCAACTCCTACTGAGAATAACCAGAAGAAGCTAGGCAAGTTAGAAATTCTCGCTATGGATTGGACTCAACTCAATACAACATGAGCAGCTATGGGGAAGAAATCAAAAATTACAAGGTATAGCCCATAGTGAATTACAAGCAGTCTGTCTGGACTAAACTGTAACATTCCACGGTCACTAATAATAAGTTGCTACGCAGCAACAAAGAAAAACGACACGTGAAATGGAGTTTTAGAGATTCAACGTGAAGCGAGGGAATATGAGGATTGGTTTGAGAAGCTCAATAACAACGAGTACGAGCCTTTGATAAAGAACCAAACACCTTTATTGACAACACGTTCAATTGGGTAAAACATAATACAAACCTCACTGCCGTATCAATAAACAACTTAATAAGGAGGCAGGACTTGAAGGATACACAACAGAGCATCATGGTATACTACACCCCAATATTTACGCCAAGCAAATTAGAAGAGTCAACACGTGACACCCTCCATCACCATTCCAGGACACGAGATTCATGATTTCGTCCAAATATACCAAATCATGAACATTCGCAGTAGGGAACGCAACAGAGTATAATCCTTGAAATTACTCTACCACTCTCATTCACGTGGGACGTTGTTGTCATTAGTTCCTGTACCAGACGAATTATCACCTCAGCGGATGATCTCGCCATAGATGACCGCAGGGAACATTTCGCAACAATGACAAGGGATGATGTCAACCGTTGTCAAAATTTTAAACCAACCCAATTTCTTTGCAAAATTACGCTTATTGTCCATTATTACAACGAAACAAAAATCACCACACAGAGTGCCGTAGCAAGACGATAAAGCTCCACTCGCCTAACCAATGGATATATGTAATATCACACATCTGTCATCATGGGCTCTGGCCATATACCATCAAGAACTCTGAACTAATAAGGATTGATTGAAAAAAATCAAGCAATTGGGTGCCGCGTTTGCTCACTTTGGACCAGCAACGTGTTCCGATGAACAGTTTCAACGCCCTGTTGGCGCAGTTTACGCAAAATAAATCACAGCTGTAGCGCCAGCTAGTTACTGTTGATGAAACTTGGATTCACCATTACACTACAGAATGGACGATGGTGTCCAGCCTCTGTAGGCCTCACTAAAAAGTAGTACGCTTCACACATCTTATGGGCAGACCTTAATGTTTAGAGAGCCAAAAATTGTTATAATTTATTATGTTCCATTTTAAAGTCCTTGTATTATCCGTACCGTTCAGTTCGTACACGTATCGAGTCAAACAAATATTGTTGAAAAGAATGTTTTGTCTGATGTCTGAAGGCGAAAAAGTACGAAAGAATGGCGAAGAAACTGGAATTCATATATTTTCTATGGTTACATCAATGCCTCCTAAACTACAGGCCATACCAAATAATGACGAAACGCTATGTCGACGGTTCAACATATTACATTTATCCAGGTGGCAGATAAATTTTAAAATTTAACATCGAAGTAGAAGGTTATTCGATTTTTATTTTCGTTTTCCAGTTTTTCCTGTTTTTGTCTCTCAGTCTCGTTCTCTTAATATCGAAATAAATTCCGGCATAGAAAGTTACAAAACAATAAAAATATCATTTCTTTCTCCAGTCCAATTGTTTTATAATTTTGTTAGTGTCGTACAAACTGCTGAAGCCGAAGGATATGCGCTTTTTAAATTTTTTCAGTAATGCATGTACATTTTTATTTTAGATTTTTTGTCATTTTTTATTTAGCATAAGTCAATTTCTAATATCATTGAATCTATTTCCAACCATCAAACTTTAAACGGTCAATATTTAGAAATTTTCAAATTTTGTTTGTGTGAAATCGAGTTTTCGCGAGCTCACCACATGGAAATTGATCTGAAAATTTTTCCGGGTGTGAGCATCATTCAGACTTTTTCTTTGATTCATTAACAACCATGACACTTTAAACGGTCAATTTTTAGAAATCTTCAAATTTTGTGTATGCGATATATTCACTCGAGTTTCCCCGACCTCCCCACATAGAAATTGGCCTGAAATTTTTCCAGATGTTTACATCATTAAGACCTTTAAACGGTCAATATTTAGAAAATTTCAAATTTTTTGTGTGTTCGATTTATTTATATACAAGTTTATTTATTGGAAAATGAATTTTCTAAACAATTAATAATGCTATTAAAATACAGTTTAGTGTTTAATTTTTAACCATTTCAGTTGATTTTTTTTTTTTTAATAATTTTGGTACAACAAAATACTTTCGGCTGATACATATCGGACGAGAAACTTCGGCTGAGATATGTCGGCTGAAAAATGTCGGCTGATAACTTTCGGGTGGAGATAGCAAAGACACTATCTGCATTATCGATTTTTTTTTTACTTTTGGCTGGAAACTATCGGCTAACTTTAATAGGGTCTAAATAAATACATACTTTATTTTTTGTTTTGCTTATCCACGACGATGACGTGCTATGGTATAAGCAAAAACCGAAACATGTTGATGTCGTTTTGCGTGTTACGGGCTAGATCAAAAATTTTTGGAATTGCTGTTCGAAATGTAATAAAAAATTAATTTACTTTATGTATTATTAATAAACTAGATAGCGACCCGTGCGACCCTTGAATTTATGATTTGATTAGAAATAAAAGATGGATTAAAAAAATAAAAAATAAAAAAATAATAATGCGAAATAAAGAAATTAATAAACCTCTAAACATTGTATTAAGTAATATTTTTATGTTGCAAAATTTAAAAATATCAATTTTTGAATCCCATGAACTTTCAATGGCAAGTTTCGGCCCACGAAGAACCTGTCGGTGTAAACGGCTATGCACTTTTCTCACCAAACCCTAATAGCATGCCAAATAATATCAACTTTTTACCTATTACCCTTCTCGAGTTGAAAAAAGCTACTGACATTTGTGCATTATTAATAAGATATATAGATAATTAAAAAAAAATTAAAGTTGTGAAATAAACGTTGACTTTGGACAAAATAAATTTAACTTTAATTTTACATTTTAATTGAAATTTCTATGTAAGCCAGTTCTTAATTTTCAAGACTTTAATTATATATTTTTTGGTAGTTGTTTAATTTTAAAGTTTCCTCAGCGTAATGCGGGGGTAAAGTGTAAATATTTTAACATTATTATGTCACCCTCTAGGTTTAGACATAAATTGACGTCATATTCCTACAGTTTAGGAGGCATTGGTTATATGACGAGCATGTGTGTGATATCGTTTACTTACCTTCGCGATTTTGGCATTTTGGCTTTAATTCAAAGCAAAGAAACAACAGACCAATAACTCATCACAACTGTGATATCTGGTCAACAATTACCTCAAAAAAGTTCAAACGTGGGAAGAGAGTTCATTTAATTTCGGTGAGTGATCTAATGAGCACGCGTCTTTGAAAATTTAAAAATTGAAAACTATTGAACATTTCATTTTAATTTAAAAGATGAACACAATACTAACAGACTCGCTCTTCTGTTTTTCTATCTCTATCTATCTTCTGCCAATGTTTATGAAAGGGTTCGTTTGGTCCAAGTTCAAATCCTTAACAAAGTGCTGCCGCAAAGCAATAGTAGGCTTTGAAACAATCAGCGCCATTTGGCGGGTCGCAAAAGCAATAAAAAAACGTATATATTTTTTTGGTATATTTACGAGAGAATGAAAGATTAAGTATTTTCAGTGAGACATTAATTCATCGAAATGTATCTTGATTTGTATAATAACATGTGCCAAATGCCAGAAGTGAAAACACCTTCACTATATACATAATTGATTTCCTTTCCAGACGACGTCGACAAATAAAAAAAAAATGTTTACGGTACAAAAACATTTAAAAAAAAAAATCTATACATAAAATACGAAATAAGATAAATCTGTGGTTTCCTTCGCAAGCATAACACAGGATAACATAATATACAAAAAATAACCACATTTTACAAAATTTGTGTATTCAAAATATGTAGAATACACAATTTGTAAACCTTAAATTTGGACATCCGCTTCGATTATGTTTTTTTTTTGTTATTTTACTACCGCACTACTAAATGGCGACAAAAATTTAACTTTTCGTTTTTTCATCTCCCCCTTACACAGGACACAATTTAACTGCAGCCATTGCTAGCCTTAATTTATCAAAAAGGAATGTTTAACCACGACCAATGTAACACAACAGCACAAGTCTCATCGCAACAATTTGAAAATTAATTAAAATGTTAGATGGTTTTGTGCGTGTACTCGGCGGATCGATAATTTTCTGATTGATATCAATATAAAACTACTATATTCGAAAAAAAGTGCTAACAAAAAAGTTGTTTCGTTTGTTTTATTTTCAATTTGCTTAATTAAGACAAAATGTATAAATAGATTTAAGATGAAGCTAAAATTATTTATAGTGGTCGATTTATATTCATCGAAGTTTCTCCATTTGGTATACAAACTACGTGACAAAATTACCATTTTTCTTATGAAATGCTGTAACATAGAAGAAATAACGGGAAACAAAAGTTTCTTGTTGAATACGAAACTGATTTTGTCTGCGCGCTATACTTTTTTGAAATTTTGCTGCCATAATTATAGCAATCAAAATTTCTTTACGGGAGTAATAAAATAGTAAATCTTTAATATTTTTACAACCATCGACGCCTTTATGCCATACTAGTGATCCGTATTAGATAAGGTATTTGGTGGCAAATATATTTGGTGGCAAATAAAGGGGGTAAACAAAGTAATAAATATAGATTGAATAAAGATGGATATGTTGGTAGATCTAAAGATTATAAAAATATATTCACTGTACCATAACACAATTTGATTTATTTTTATCCAAAATTGTGCCGATTCTTAAAATGTAAACATTCTACAGCAACACGACTAAAATTAAGATTGTTCAATGCTAAACAATATCATTAGTACAGATGGGGAAAATTTGGTTGTCTATCATAAACAAACTGATTGTTTCGACTGTAGGAATTTATATCTCCTTATCAACATTCAGGGGTATACAAATCCCTGAAAAGAAAGTATCTTTAAAATTTTTGATAGTTTTGATAAATTTTGATTTTAGTGTACTTAATGTTAACCTGTTAGACGTAATTATCTGGATAGTATGTTTAAATCTTCATTCATCCGTTGTACAATGGAGTCGATATTGTATGAACTAGAGCTATCATGTAGTGAAATATCATCTACGCAAAGGAATATGGAACCTTTCAATAGTAAATCAGATAGTGGGGATAAGTGGGGATAAGTGGGGATTTGGGGAACTCCAAATTAATTTGCATTCATTTGTTTTATCTTCCATTTGCAAATACTATTGGTGGGTTTTAAAATAATTTTGTAAACCATTTCAAGCAAAATTATATTATACCAATTTTGTTTCATTTCACAAAATTACCTTGAATTTGTGAAATCAAATCAAATATTGCACTGTTTTCGTGTTGCAATGTTGTCTAAATCCATATCCGCATAATTCTTTAAATTTTGCAATAAATTGGTTTAATTGTTTATTTACAACTTTTCCAAATTAAACGGATCAGGAGATTTAAACAGATTGAAAACTATTTTCGGACATACTCGATTACATTTTTTAAAATTGGCCATAGTAGATGTGGCGTGATGCATAGTTGCAATATCTGTAATATTTTAAGAGTAATGACTAGTCCGCTAGAAGATTTTCAAAATTAAATTTTCACCTGTGGCACTATTCTGGTAATTCCCCGGGAATAGGGAATTGGGGAAAGAATTTATATGTAATTTCAGTTCAAATATGTGTTTCCTGTTGCAGCTCAGGAATTCGTTACAATTTCCGTTAGCCCATTGAGTCATGAACATGTATGCTTATTAGACAACTTAAAACGAGATAAAGAATAATCAAAAACGATTTTTCCAGCCAGTTTTAATACAATTTTATGTTAGTCCGTTGAATCAACAACATGTGGGTTGACTTTTAGAACAATCCCATGGATTTTGCTACCCATACGGCATGGCATGTACAACTAAAATCGGGATGTGTAAAGTTTGGATTTGTAACGAAATTTCGATTTTCAAAATCTCGGTTTGTTAAAATCTCGGTTTTTTGTAAATCACGGTGTTCACAATCCCGATTTTCAGGATTTCAGGTTACCGGTTTTCAAAATTTCGGTTTTCAAAATCCCGGTTTTCAAAATCTCGGCTTTGAAAATCCCTTTTTTCAAAATATCGGTTTTCAAAATCCCGGTTTTCAAAATCTCGGTTTTGTATAAAAAAAACAGATTTTTTGGAAATTCCGGTTTGAATTTTTAAAATTTTGCAAGTGGGAAACATGCATGTGTTGAAAAAATCCAAAAACGAGTTTGCGATAAAGTTCTAGAAAATGGCTAATAGGGATGGAAGGCTAAGTGACGGTGAGAGTCATCTTAGCCGTCAGCCTCACAATTATTGCATTTCAAAATATTGCTTTATTATTAATCATGCAACTACAAAATGTTGCAATTACAAAATGTTGCAAGTACCAAATCTTGCAATTAAAAACATTATTAATTATTTTTTTTGTGCAATTAGAACTAGAAGAAAAGAAAACCGGGATTTTGAAAACCGGGATTTCGAAAACCGAGACTATGAAAATCGGGATTTTGAAAACCGGGGTTTCGAAAACCGAGGTTTTGAAAACCGAAACTTTGAAAACGGGATTTTGAAAACCGAGATTTTGAAAACCGAGATTTCGTAGTACACCTGAAAAGTTGATGCTCTCCGAAAAAAAATTAAAAAATATTTTACCAATCAGCAGACAGGCTTATTGCATACAATCAACATCACTTCTATTGAGTTTTAAAAAAGTTCCTTGGATTTTATTACCATTATGGCAAGTAACTAAAATCGGGAAGTAACTAAAACTTTATATTCTACAAAAAAAAAACGATTTTGCCAATCAGCTAATAGCCTTTTCACGATTCTCTGCTTTAGAACGATTTTCTGTTAGCAAATTTGGTTGTTAATTTTCACATTTACATAGTTTTGTGCCCAATATGTGCCCATTGGTAAATTAATCAACATAAAAAACTCAAATTGAAAAATCCTAAACACATACGTTGTTTAAAACTTAATATTTGGGTTGGTATCAGCACACCGAAAGTAAAACATCACAAAAAAAATACTGAAAAATAAAAACCCGAAAATTCTAAATCCAGAACATTTTTATTCTAAAAAATAAAACACCGAAAAATAAAATACTGAAAAAATAATCCTGAAAAATCTCGAAAAGTACTGAAAAATAATGTAATCATCTGTTTTCAACCGCGCAGTTTGTTTTTTACTTTTTATAAATTTCAAGATTTTGATTTTTGAGGCTGCGGGCCAATAGTCGGGTAAATCGATGACTATGGTAAAAATCTAGAACATATTATTCGATCAGTTAGCCATAGAGTTTTTGAAAAATAAATGAATTTACCGAAAAAATTACTTAAAATTGATTTTTACCTTAAGTTTGGCACACAGCCTCAGTATTATTTTTGTCGATATTTCGTGAAATTTTTATTTCAGTATTTTGAGTTATTTCTGTTTTCGGTGTTTTTAGTTTCTAGTATTTGATACGATCCCTTAATATTTGCCTGTTTTTTTATTGTATCCGAGATATCAGATAAATCAGAGAAATTATTTATCTGACAAATCGGTTATTTTATCTGAAAAGGCGTTTTACTGAGTTTTATACACCGTACTGAAAATATTTAATTTGGGTATCTACCACGAAAAAATAAAAAATTAGCGTATTATTAATTTTACAATTAATTTAATAAAAGTTAGACAAAAAAAATTACAAATTAATTTATTAATTACCATTTTCCATAGCGTCCGCCATATTTTCTGCCAAAATATTTCAAATATATTTTTTTTCTGAACTAAGTATTTGAAAACAAATTCAGATGGAAAAATGATGATCTGAGAATGGTCAGAGAAAATGAAAAACGGGGAAAAAATTATCGGAAAAGGCTTTCTTTTTATCTTTCTGATCTCACCGATGTATTAAAAAACAAGCAATATGTAGTTGTTTAAGATTTTAGTAAAACTCTTAAGGTGTCCGTACATCTGTTTGCGCAATCCTGTTAAAATACTTCAATTTATTTATAAGTTTACATCCTCTATGTCGAGCAGAATATGCAGATTGTAAACAATTGGTTTTTGAAATTTTTAACATTTCACACTTCACATGTCGAAATAAACAGGTTGCAGAAGAATAAGAATGCAGGAAGTGATTATTTTATTCTGGGGAAGAGGAACACAAAGTAAATCGCTTTCGCAAATCGTCGTAGGTATCTATATCGAAATTTATGTCGCTTTCTCCAAGGGTGACGACTATTTCGTTTATTAATAATTTTGTTTTTATTGGTAAGTTGTCGGTATCCGTATTATTTCTATTTAATGTATTTTATTTTGAAGGTGATCTCAACTTTATTCGTTATTTGCAATGTCTTGAGAATATTAAAACCTTAAAGCTGCAAGGCGAATATTAATTACAAAGTCATCTGAAAAAATTGAGAAGTGGCAAAGGATTTTCTCTACTAAAATAGTGAAACATTTATCCAGAATGCATTCTCGCTCAACAAAGGGACCTACATGTCAGTCGAGGTAAATGAGGTAAAACTTCCAGAATAAACCAATTTTAAGTACTTTGGTTTGCAGGACATAAAGCTTATATGTGGCACTATTCTGGTAATTCCCCGGAAATAGGGAATTAGGGAAAGAATTTATATATAATTTTTATATCAAAAAAAAAATTTCTGGCATACTGAGGTAAAAAGTTAGTGTTAATTTGTTTGAAAACAAAATTAATTCGGGAATAATTTTCCCTGCCAATTTAAATATGGAAAAATTATTCCCAACTAACAAATATTTACATGAAGATTTTCTCCTCAGTAGGCCGCAAAAAAAAAATATTTGAACAGAAATTACATATAAACTCTTACCCCAGTTGCACTATTCTGGCTTTCCCTGGGAATAGGGAATTGGGAAAAATATTTTCATAGCATTTTTGTCGAAATTATATTTTTCTGGTCTATTGTTGGAATTAGTTTATTGTAAATATTATTGAAACAGAGATATTCTGAGAAATATTTTTCCCCATAAAAATTGTGTGGAACAAAAGTTTCCCAACTAAGACCCTCTGATGGAGTGCAGAATTCAGCGGCGACCCAACGTCCATGTCAATGTGCAGGTTGACATGGAGCTTGCAATGTGCAGGTGGTATACTGTAGTTGTGTGAGTAGGTGAATAGGTGAATGGGTTAATGATGTAGCATGAATGCGTGGTATTACAATGGGCCAAAAATGGCCTAAGTGTAAACCACTGAAACCTAAAAAAACCTAAAGTTTCCCATTCAACTTTGTTTCGAAAATATTTACACCAAACTAATTCCAACAGTAGGCCAGAAAAATATAATTTAGACAAAAATGCTATGAAAATATTTTTCCCATTTCCCTATTCCCATGGAAAGTCAAAATAGTGCCACAGTTCCCTATTTTCGGGGAATTGCCAGAATTGTGTCACTAGAGATGTTCAAATAAAACGCAACCACAGGAAATTAAAATTTTAAAAAGTGTATATGCTCCTAGAAAGAAAATCCATACTATCGTTAAAACTTCTAATAACTAGCAAAGCAGGCCCTATAATATTTAGTTATTAGAGGGATTAACCATAGTATGAGAACTTTTGCAAGGAACACAAATCAAAATACTTCGAGGTGTTATAAGTACTCCTTGATTTATTATGAAGAAAAACATATACAGGGAGTTTGAAACAGTCCAAGAATCATTCCCGAATACAGCTCGAAGTGTTTTTCCAGGTTGCCGGCCACGGTATAGAAGATTGACAAAAAAGGAAACACCCAACTAAATTTTGCAATTAGGCGCGCTAATTGTAAGTATTAATGATTGCCAAGACCTATAAAATAGAATAATAATAACCTTAGCTTTATTTGTAGAATGATTCAATAAAAAAATAAAGACATTGCCAGTTTGCATAGTAATATTTTTTTTTTTAATAATAGGACTGTTCGCGTCGGACCAAATTTTACAAAAGCGTCACATTTTGCTCGCAGGCAGTTTACTATAACTTAGAGATCACTTAGAAGCAGTTTAATAACCATTAAGTTAAATTTGCTTATGAAAATATGGTGTTTTCAAAATTATATCCCTGTGTTAATAGAAGCACTCTAACTGGGTGGCAATTTTTAAAGTGATAAAAAGTGACTTGGATTCAGAATTAAAAATGGCCCACAATAAAAACATGTTAAATATATGCTAACATTTATGTTAATTATTGAACCTTCAAAACTATCTACTAGTAACCTAACACCTGTTACGTAAATCGGGTATGTCACAGAAAGGTTCAGACTTGAAATATCTTCATACTGCCCTCTGCTGTTATAATTTTAAACTGAGATCTTTTTGATTTTTTTTTGAATACCTAATAACAAATAAGAATAGCTAAATAGGTAACTAAAATGCTCTAAATAGAAAAGTTATAAAAGTTTCTTTACTAAATGTATTTTTTTAGTACCTAACGGGCTAACCCATGTTTTGTAGAGCTTGCAAAAATCGATTATTATTATTTGTTCATGATTATACTATTTTTGAGGTCGAAATTTTTTATTTTTGCTTTGTTATCTATTTTTTTTTTGTTGCAATATTACAACTTAAAAAATATGGCAGTTGTTGTCGAAAGCAGGAAAAAAACAAATATTCAAAAAAATATAATTTTTTCAAAAATCGATTTATAAAATTTTTTAATAATAAATATTTTTAAAACTACCATTGACTTTCTTATCATACATTTGAGTCCTCGGCTAAGTAGTTTTTGAGAAACAGAAATTTTATGTTTCCGAAAACCTAAAAATTAAAAACAATTTTGTTTGTTTGTGTCTTGAAGATAGGGAACATTTTGTCGGTCGCTTTCGTATATCCCACTTTTTACGCTTTATCTCTCATACGTGCGACCCCGAGATATGTCAAACATTACTATTGATTCTATTAGGGCATGGTATAGTTTCCTTAGTGTAGTTCTAGGGCAGATTTTTCTAAGGTTATAAAATTTATGTATGGCCCAAATTACACTGTTCCTTGTGGTATTCATATGAGACTTCCAATTGAGTTTCGAATCCATTATTAAGCCCAAATATTTAAATTCTTGTACAGACTCAAGCACAAAACACTGAGCCGTGGGAATGGGAATCATGACTCTCTAGTACAGACCGCCCTCATAATGGGGTGCAATTTGGAAGAAGTTTTGGAAACCTGAAACCTTACCGCTTGAAGTTGAATCGTTTTGTGTTACTTTATCTTACTTTTTACATCTAACAGTTTGTTAATAATGGATGATTTCATGTCACCCAATAGTTGGTAAAAGGGGTTGAGTAAAGTCATCAAACCAAATGATAATATTAATGGGAACATATTTAGTTTTAATTGCTTCAAACTCTCTCTCTCTCTCTCTCTCTCTCTCTCTGGCACTATATCCCATCAAGGGATTTGGTCGCCTTAAATAAGGGTTCATAATCAGAATTTCATTTCGGATAATGAGTGATTAATTCATTGATCCTAAACCAGCCGTGAATTGTTTTCCTTGTCACCACCGGGAATCGAACCCGCGACCTCCGGTCGCTGGAGCAAGTATGCTAACCACTTTGCCACCGGGGCTACAAACGGCAAGGCAATTTTTTTAATTTTCTGGAGCCTATACTAGAGATAAATATGTGTAGTGGCATATACGTCGATAAAGGCCTTGGTCATACCTAATAACTCTGGGCAACACAGGCCCATATCATGGCGAAAAGATAAAAATTTATAAAACTTTGTTAATCGAATTAAAACAAAATCTTAAATTTTCTGGTGCCGATACTAGAGATAAATATGTGTAGTAAGTATATGCCACTATATACTTCGATATAGGCCCTAGTTATACCTAATAACCCTGGGCAACGCAGGCTCATATCATGACGATCAGATACAAATTTATAAAATTTTGTTAATCGTATTAAGACAAAATCTTAAATACTGACGCTCTACGTCATTTTCAGTATAAAGAAAAATTACCAATGACGTGCATTACACGTGAAAATAGCGCCAGAGGTTAACGTAAGTGTGCCAACCAAAGAAAGGAAGGTTCTCCGCTTTAAATGTGAATCTAAAGGCCAAGCGATTGGTTTTCTTAAAGAAGTTTGTTTTTGTCTTGCAAATATATTTTTTCAAATTCATGAACTGTACCTGATGATTTTGACGTATCTATTGTTCGACTCACTTAGGCTGTTCTCGCACCTTCTGCGGTGCGTTTCATTGATTAGTTTGTATGAATTGGCATGATCCAAATGATACAATTTGATTTTAGTTTGTATACCCTACCAGTGTTTCAATTAGTTCGAAACTGTAGTAAGACTAATAATATATTCTAACATTTGATCATAGATGGCAGTTCTCTGCCAAACTTAAATATAAATTGAAACATTTTCGCACACCAACCGGGATTTTTTCTCCAACGAATTACTTGGATGGAGGAATTTAACTCTCTGAGAACAGCGTTGTTGACGGGTTTTTGAACCCTTCTCCAAATAGAACAAATCAAAACTCTTTCAGCAAAACTCTTGGTGCTCTAATTTTAAAAGGTTTAGAGAGACTGCTAAGAGATTTATAGCTAGAGAAACAAATTTTAGGTTGAAAAAATAAGATCAGTCAACAGATCATCGCCTCATTCATATTTTTCAATGGAATTTCAGTGTAACAAAAGATTTCTTTCATTGTTACTGTGGAAAATCTAGAAACTATCTTTAATTCTACATTTTAATGAATTTCTTTTATTGACCATAAAATTGAAAAAACTTTGTGTATGATTTGGTAAATCGTTCTATCCGCAAATAAGTCGGCGCTCTATTTATTGCTGTCAGGTAAATTCTCTTAACTATACGATTTTTTATCTGAATCACATTATTTATATTTCTTTTTATAAATTAAAATGGAGCGTGGAATGTACGTGATGCACAAATTTGTCTCCAAATACTATATAAAAAGTCTAACATTGGCGTAACGTTCGTGTAAATCTCATATTTTAATTTCCTTATTATTTCTAAGAACAAACAATTTGTAGACATTTGAAACTTACTGTTAGAAATAATATGTCACGGTATCTCCACCATTGTCATGTACACTCACTGTTGTAAGGCTATTCTGAATTACGGTTAAATAACTAATTCCATAGCAGAATTGAAATTTTAAGGCATGTAAACATCTTTACAATTTTCTCTGATAGCGGGACCGTCTAAAAAAGGACATCAAGGTCATTGTAGAAATTCCTGATAAATGGAGCAGGATAAATTAGCTTTCTCAATTAATTCGCTCACACAAATATTAAAAAATAGCTTTAAAGAGAAAAATCCAACATCGCAGAAAATCAGAAAATATTATTTTACGAGAAAAAACTGGAGCAAAAAATTATTTCGTTTCAATTTAATTTAACTACGCCACGTTATTTTATGACTAGCGGAAATTTTTTGATTCATTTTTGTACCTCTTTTTTTACAAATTAAAATATTCAAGCGGAATAAAATTTTAAAGTGTTCCTTAAATTGACAAATTGATTGAACCACGAAGTAAAGAAATACAGTTTATGGAATTTTCCATTGTTTTATCTGTTTCTGCCATTTCTTACCGAATTATGAAAGGTTATACTGAGTTCGGTCGTTTAAGTTCTTTTCAGTTTCTGCCCAATATCTCAAAAAGTCTTACACGTAATCAATACGTACGGTTGTTTTTTTTCATAGCTAAGGTCTTACTGAGTTTCTTTTGCTAGAAACTCAAAAAATTATAGTGCTAATTCTAGAAGAAAAATTTTCCCCAAACTCCCTATGCATAGTGTGGGCATGACGTTAGCTATTAGAACAACAACACTACGTATTGGTTATTATTGGGAATTTTCCAGATAGTGGCTACAATCCGAAACATTATTATTTGGTCACAACCTTACTTACAATTGGGAGTTTTAAATAATAATCTGCTTTCATTTTCCATTTAGATGATGAAGAATTTTTTTTAATTTAAAAAAAAAAAGAAAGTATTAATAGCAGGGATGGGCGATTACGCGTCGACTACTAGTTTTTACATGATTTCGTCGACAACTCGTCGAAAACGTCGACAACTCGTCGACAACTCGTTGACAACGTCGACAACTCGTAGACAACGTCGACTACGTCGACAACGTCGAGAACTACTTAAAAAATTAATTTACGCCATCTATCGAAACTTATAATAAAACTCAGCATAAATTGCCTTTACTACTGATTGTATTTGTGAATCATTAAAACACACTGCGTCTAACATTTGTATCATAAATTGTGTAATAAATTAATAATTATCCACTATCGAAATAAATTCTTTGACCATCGAAAAAGTCATATTATATTTGTGGATTTGAATAAAATCTGAATTTATCGTGATTTCGCTTGAATGAAATGTTGAAGCTTTTACTATAACTACGCGGCGAATAATTAGTTAATTTATGATTTATGCTGACTTTTTATTTAATTTTGATTTATTGTAGTATCTTCGAATCAGCTATGCTACACACAATTTTGGTTTCTGGATTCAAACTACTGCGCAATAGATTTTAATTTTTAATTTAAACCCTTATTTTAAATTAAATCATTAAATTTTTTTAACTTGTTTTATTCTTTTCTCTCGAAAATAAAATTTAAACAAAAATCTACATCTCAAAAATGTCCTTAAATTTTTTTATTTTCATTTCAATTTTTTTCATTTCGGATTCACGGACAAAAATTTTATTACGCAGCTGCGACATACAATTTTTGTTTGTGAATCCGAAATGAAAAAATTGAAATGAAAATAAAAAAATTTAAGGACATTTTTGAGATGTAGATTTTTGTTTAAATTTTATTTTCGAGAGAACAGAATAAAACAAGACAAAAAAATTTAATGATTTAATTTAAAATAAGGGTTTAAATTAAAAATTAAAATCTATTGCGAATTAGTTTGAATCCAGAAACCAAATTATAGTGTAGCATGGCTGAATAAGATAAATTATTCGTTTACATATCCCTTTTTCAACCAAACAAAAAAAAAATTGGCTCTATTAAAGTACAAACCACACAAATGTGCGAGTAAAAAATCATAATAATTTTTTGACATGATACTTTTGCCGTACCGACACAATTATGTTAGTAAAACACAAAAGGGATACATTTATTTGATAAAAAAAGGCGCGCAAAGCATATAATCTATTGAAATATTCAAAAGTTTTAGATAGATAGATAGATGCCTCTAGTTCAGAGATTTTAAATTTATTTTTAATTTATAAAATGCTTGTAAAAATGTTAGAATTAAATTTAAGTAATAATTCATCAATTTTAATAGTGCGGTTAACGTAAAATAATTAAAAATTTGATTTTTAATAACATTTTCTAAGTTGTCGACGTTGTCTACGTTGTCGACGTCTGAAAAGCAAAAAATCGGTATGTAATCTACGTGCTAGATTACGTGTCGACAACTACGTAGATTACCTTACGTAATCTACCCGCCCATCCCTGATTAATAGTCCAGCGGATTTAATGTCCTTTGAAGGTCATACCCCTCTTTTCATTAGACGCACACACCACCCATTCACACAATTACACTTACACCACCACAATTCTGAACTCCAACAGAAAATAAAAATTCGCACTGCATCCAGCCCCTGATTTTATTCAAACCCAGTACCTCCTGGTCCAAGTGCTGAAGCTTTAACCGCTGCACCAGTTGGTCCGGTGATCAAGATGTTCAAAGGCCCACAAGATATGAAATTTTCCTCATAATGTTCTAAGGCTCACTCACAAACACTTTGACGCTGTTGAAAGTCATTCGGCTTCAATTGTTGCATACGAGCTCTATTCTATACGCTTTCAGACCAAGATACTTGCGTAAAACCTTACATTTTGTCGTCTTCATCAACACTATAGCTGCTAGAGCAGGAATAATATTTTCCTCTGTACGCACTCTACGCATACGATTTGGTGAACTGATGTCAAATGCGTTGAATTGATTGCTCGCTGTAGGTCGAGTATGACAACCACAAGGCGGATTCATTGTTGTAGCTCGTTGTGTTCGTTCCGTTCGTTATGTTTTTTTTTAAACCAATAGGATTTGTCGAAAATGACATTTTTTTCTTCGGTATTTTTTTCATCAAGTTGATTTATCTCCAACTTTTTTACCGAAGGAACATGGCAAGAAAGAGACAACATGATATATAATAGCAAATACAGACACTTTTCATTCTTTTTATTCTGTTATCAAGTACGTTGTTCATTTTGTGTGTTTATGTTTTGTTTACGAATTTTTCAGTATTTTTGTTTTATTGTTAAAATTCTTAATAATTAAATTCTTAATAAAAATTGTATGCGTATCTAATCAATCGAGAAAAAAAATATATTTTATGAACAAACTTCAAAACTATAAAACGCAAAACTTCAAAAGTCGAAAACTTCGATTTTTCGTCGATAGGTGGAAGCAAAATCGTTCTGTAATTTTTTCATCAACAATGAACTCATTAAAATAAAACTCCAGTAAAAAT
This sequence comes from Nephrotoma flavescens, assembly GCA_932526605.1. Classification (NCBI taxonomy): domain Eukaryota; kingdom Metazoa; phylum Arthropoda; class Insecta; order Diptera; family Tipulidae; genus Nephrotoma; species Nephrotoma flavescens. The sequence goes on along the minus strand of OW052220.1, from coordinate 249,427,112 downwards.
ACCGAACACAACGAACGGAACGAACACAACGAACTACAACAATGAATCCGCCTACAAAATGGACGATGCGTTCGAAATACATTTTGCACTGAACACGAATTTTATTCAATAATTTGTAAACGTTGCTAGGGTGTAAGTCTTTCCATGATGAAATGGCAATGCTAATGGAGAACAATATTTATTTTGACAGATGTCGCACGTCATGCGTGATGTGTCAACAAAAAAATACACGCACAACCAAAAATCAAAAAATCATTTTATTTAAGAATATCCTAGAATTAATTTCATAGACAATTTTTATTCTAATCCAAAATCAATCTTACAAACCAAATTTCTTAATAATTCTTTAAGAAATGGCGGAGGTATATGTAACATTGTAAAAATTTATCAAGTTAAGGAAGGTTTTGTTTTTGTCAAAGGTAGTACCAAAGTGAATAAAAAATGCCGCTAAAGAAATTGTTGATGTTGTCTTTGAGGTATTGCACAGTGTGAGGATTATCCGCTATATATATATATATATATATATATATATATATATATATATATATATATATATATATATATATATATATATATATATTTTTATTTTCTTGGATAGAATCGTGGGATAACTTCCTGCTTTAAGTGGTTTCATAAATATTTGCTGGAATAGGTAAAAAATAACACAAAACATGTGTGTGTGTGTGTGTGTGTGTGTGCTTTACGTGTGTATACAAGATAACATAAATTCAGGAACAAATTGTTGCATGAAACATGAGTTTCCTACCTAAAATGAAGTAAAGTATAAAATATGGATGCCCAACCAGGCCATTACCTTATTTACGAGAATTTGGTTTACTGATAAATAATTTTATGGTGAAAGTGCCAAGTGGTCGTAGATTTATTTCAACTGTGTCAAATTAGATCTATCTGTTGCCTAGAACAACGGTTGGACAATTTTCGAGTGCAACATTTTTTGTACAAATGGTTCTTTTTGAGAAGGTTTTTTTGGATAAGTTTTGGGTGTTTTTGGGTTTGCGGTTTGATTGGTATAGTCATTCTTGGTTGTAGAAGCAAATATTAGTTTGATTGTTCATCAGAATAATATTGGTAAAAAAAAAATCAAAAATTTAATGAAAAAAATTCTGGGCGAGTACACGTAATTAAATTTGTACACCCTTAAATTTCAGAAGAACGCGAAAAATTCTATCCTCCAGCATATAAAATCAAACAAAATAATCACGCAAGAAGAAAGCACATTTAAAACTTTAAGAATCATTTTCATTTATATTCGGCCGAGATTTAATGAAAACTCATTAATTTTGTTATTTTCGTATATACGAGTATACACACATTTTTGCCGCTCCCGCATATCCTCATTCACAAAATCCCAATAATTTACCCGCTCTGCATTTCCCATTTAAAATAACAAAACAAAATATTATATACGAAAGCACACAACAAAAATAAATGATGCCAACTTTAAAAAGGAAATTAAGAATAATATTTACGTGTGCATAAAAGTTGTTCTGTGTGCGAGCTTAAAATAAACACGTCTTTTCGAGAATAATATAAGAAATTTTTATTATTTTCCGTCTTTCATTTGTCTGTATACCGGCTCAGCAAAATAAAAAAAAAATATTGATTTACAGATAATAAAAATCATTTTAACAAGATGGTTCGATTACCGCTGTGTAACATATTACATAAAGGTATATAAAGAGCGTTGTGCCAAAGCACAAATACAACAACAATAACAACAACAAAAATAATTTGCGGCACCCAACTCAGGGGCGTGCCTACACCATTTTATTCAGCGAACCAGCATTAATTTAATATGCACACAACTTTTATGTTCAACTTTATATACAACAATTTGATATAAAAGTTTACTTAAGAAAACAAAACAACGAAAAAAGCTTTTCGAACTTTAAAGAATATAAAATTTAAATTTATATATTTTTTTGCTGTTCAGTTGAGAATAATAACAGCATTTTTTTTTTATTTTTGTTTCGGAATGTGTTCGTACATATTTCACTTGCAAATGATTTTCAATTAAAGATTGTTTTTCTTTTGTTTATTTATTTTCACTACGTTTTTCTGCTATGTTGAGGTAAATTTTATTGGTTTTTTCAATTTTACTTCGTTTTGGTGTTACTTTGAGATTGATTTACAGAAAAATAATATTATTTGTTTTGTTGTTGTGTTCTTGGTTTTAAAGCGGCGAAAAATGTTGTCGGAATTTGCATTTTATGGGCGTGCGTATGTAAAGTTCAGTAGAGCTTTTCACTGCGTATAATATTTTTTTTATATAACATAGCTCAAATATATAAATATAATCGCTAAAAATAATTTATCTATTTTAATTTAATAAAAATAATTAATTTTCCTATAAGTTTTCCGGAGACTCAAGTGTGTGTATTGAAAAAAATCAATGAGGCATGAAAAAAGGTCGAATTCCTTTTATATATATATATATAAAAAAAACATTGTGATCGTCCTCCCTCTTTCGGTTATCGTTTCTAATTGAGATTTAATTATAGGTCGTAAATGTGTTATTCACACACCATTTTGCTTAAGAAAGAAACCCTGTTATAAACCGAAAGCAAGAGTAATTTTTTGTTATTGTATACGAAAGTTGAAAGCACACAGCACAGTAAAATTTTTTTTTATTTTTAAATTGAATTACGAAGTTGTCGGTATAATTTGTTGTTGCTGCTTGAATATATTTAAAGTTACGTACCACGAACAACCTTTAAGCAATTATAAAATGTAGTATGCAAATTTGCATATGTAAACAAACATGTTCATGTAGAATAACAACAAGCACACAGCAAAGACATAAAACAAAGTTTTCCAGATGAGAAAATCGTTTTTTTTTATGTTGTGCACACATATGAGTACGAGAAAAGAAAGGAAAGATGATGTGTGGAAAAGTTTAGAGGTAAATCGATAATATTTATATTGTCATATTATCATTATTATCCACAACGACGATGGGAACAGTAAAATCTGTCAATTTACATATCAAGTACAAAATGCATATAAATAATTCATGGTACGTGTTATTTATGTAAACACATTCATATTGAACTTACCTGTGCAATATCTTTTCGGGTACAACAAAAATTTACGAATATTAAATTAACAAAATCTGAACCATAGCAAACGGTTACAGTTTTCTCCTCCAGTGTGTCCTGTGATCCCATTGTGACGATTTGGCGTAATTTTGTATCCTGCAACGAAAAAAAAAATCGTTTTGTTAATTTATTTTGCGTAAATTTGATTTACTTTTAAAAAATTTGGAGGCTTAAGATTTTTTCCATCTTGAGCATGTATAGATAAGATCAAAAAGAGACTTTATATCGACAACTAATTTTCACAATTATGGTGAATGATAAAAAGTTCTTTACAAAAAAACGCTCGAAGCGGAAATACGACAACTGCAAAATTATCATTCTGATTATTGAAGGTGTTCCGATTACATTAAGTAAATAGCATGTGCATAGACTGATGTCTTTTTGTGAAAATGCTATGGAGTCATACAGAACCAATTAGAAAAAGAACTGGGGCCAGGACCGCGAAGTATGAAGTATCATAGCAGATCAGAAATAATTTTGTTGTGAATTTAAATTAGACTGTATCTAATATGAAAGAATTTGCAGTCTTGACGTATTTTATGCAGAATCCTCAGAGCCTGTCACGCGCTGAGCTCTACATACTGGTTGTTCATACTGTCTGCCGAACTCAAGTTAGTTTTTTTAATTTGATCTTTTTTTTTTATTATTGTTAACTATGCGATCTATTTCGAAGATGTACTGCTATAGGACTGATTTAAGACCATCTGCAAATTGCAAGCGCCATGCCAGCCTATACTGGCATGAAAGATGGGTATAGGCTGGCGTGGAGCTTGCAATGTGCATATGGTCTTAAATCGGTCCTACAGCCGTACGTCCTCGAGTTGGCAGGGAGGCGTAAAGAAAGGACTTCAAAAGCATAACCGCGGAAGAGCAGGGTGAGCCTTGAGTCCCAAAACAGATCGCATAGTTAACAATAAAAATAAAAAAAAAATTGTGAAATTGATTAACTTTGTAATTTGGAAAACAAACTTTAGTCCACCTTAGCTACTAATACCAAAACCTGCTGGGAGAAATTCCAGAAACTAGTTGTGCAAATGAAGTGATATTGATCTTCAGGTGTCAACTAAAAATCTGACACAGCCAGAAGAAGAATTAGAACAACTCAGCAATAGTATATACAAGAAGCAACGTGGAGAATAGTCCCTCAAGTTCAAATGAAATGAGCCGAAATGCTATTTATCTTCTGGAAGTTAGGGAACTGGTTGAATAGAATATAAAACAACTCTAAATTTTTTGTCCAATTAACTAAAGTTACTAATTAAAGAAATCAAGAGCTTCCGTTTGAAAGGGAACAAAAAGCTTAAAATGACCTAGACTACAAAAATCCACCAGTTAAAAATGATGATCGAAGATGGACTATAAGTGCAAAGCAAAAAGCTTCTTTGTTTGCAATCCACCACGAAAACACGTCCCAGCTCTACCTAGACAAACAGCAGTAAGAAATGCTGCAAAATGGTGAAATACGTCGTATGTTGGATGATCTGCTCCGATTCAATCCGGATCGACTTAAAATATAATAAAATTGTAATAGGGACTAGCCAAAGGGCTACAACCCTCCAAACGAGAATATAAATTATGAAAGATTGGATGATTTGTAAATTAGTTGTAATAAATAAATTATCGCTGAAAATTTCTGTTTGTAATCCTCTTCTACTGATACACCATTTTAAAACGCTTATGAATGAGCCAGGGGTTATCTGTTACCAATTCTAGATATATCAGATGGTAATGCAAACAATTACGTGTGCTGGAATTGTAAATACCTGGGACACAAATATCAAGACTGTTTTAAACTTATTGTTGATATTTTCTGTTTTGGTTGTGGGCAGCTTGCCAAGCTGCACCAACTGTTTAAAATTCAGCCCAGGAAACACGTTTCCGAGTGCAGATCAATTGGCGAGATCATGCTTCGAAGAGAAACATCAACAGTTGGACTCTAAGTGGGTCAACGTCTAAAGCTCCTCATTAATGATAAGTTAAACCCTAATTTTAAGTATAGTGAATTACCAAATGAATCTAATAAATTGAATTTTATGATTAAATCAAAAAAAATTTGCAGGTAGATTAGTAAGGTGGAGCTTTAAGCTTCAAGGTTATCGATTTAAAATATAATATCAAAAAGGGAAAGACAATGTTGTTTTATTCACTGCAAAGAAGTACCGGCGTGAAGTATTTAACGTTAATAAAAAGTGTAGCTACACATTTTAACGAAAAGTGTAGACTTAAAATGTGTATCTACACACATTATCAAAAAGTGTACCTAGAAAAGAAAAAAATAAATATTGAGAATCACAGTAATACAAAAATAAGTTTATATACATACATATTTTATAAAAAAAATTGTTTAAAGTATTTTAATTCAAAAAAACCATCGCAACAATGATTTCCAAGTGTGGGATTTAGTTTTTCGACATGGAAAATTGTCTAAGATTTCCGCAAAACACTAAATTCCACACTTGGCAATCATTGTTGCGATGATTTTTTGAATTTTTAAAGATTTAAGTGGATTTGGCCAAATATGCTTCCACGTGTAAGGCTATATCGCCAATCACAACATCAAAATCGTCTTGATTTTTTTTTTGACAAATTCCGCATTCTGACACCACGTCTGGAATTTGTAAAAGTGGTCTGAAGTTAAAATCACTAATTTCCTTTTCCACACTTGGAAATTATTGTTGCGGTGGTTTTTTGAATTAAAATACTTTAAACAATTTTTTTTATAAAATATGTATGTATATAAACTTATTTTTGTATTACTGTGATTCTCAATATTTATTTTTTATTTTTAATAAATAATTTTAATTAAACCACGTGTTTCAAATTTGTGAATGTTTTTTTTCTTTTCTAGCTACACTTTTTGATAATTTGTGTAGCTACACATTTTGATTCTACACTTTTCGTTAAAATGTGTAGCTATACTTTTTATTAACGTTAAATAATTCACACCGGTCAACGAAGTTTGCGAATTCGAATGTAGTTTCGCCAAGCTGTTCGCAAAGTATAAATTTGATCCATCTAATTTTCAAGATCAAAAGTTTATCACTCTTCCTGAAAAAAGTCTTTTAAACCCAGAGAAATTTCCAGCATTTAAGGTGCGTGACAATTTCATTTTTATTCGTCTTGAGCCCAAACAAAACAGCGTTTTCTTCGATTTGTCTATTTGGAAACTGTGGATTCCAATTGGCATAAGACAACAACTGAAAGTTCAGAATCATGACGTCCCTCTCTGATCGCATAGGGGAATAGGCAAAACCGTAGAAAAACTTTGGAGATATTTTTTCTGGCCCACAATGACAAAAGAAATAGCTGAGTACATCAGTAATTGCTCGATATGCAAAACTACGAAACCTTCAAATCGCATTCAAAGTGGAACGACCATGGCAGCAAATCTACATAGATATTCTCGGATCCGCTCGAAACGCAACATTTCAAAACGCGATATTTCAAAACGAGATATGACAAAACGAGATATGGTACAAAACGAAATATTTCAAAATGCGATATTTCAAAACGCGATATGGTACAAAATGCGATATTTTGAAACGCGATATTTCAAAACGCGATATGGTACAAAACACGAAATGGTACAAAACGAGATATTTCAAAACGCGATATTTAAAAACGCGATATGGTACAGAATATGCGTTGCGAAGCGACGGAGCGCAGCGACCCACCTGATATCGATCCTATGTACTATCGTTCCTATCGACTTTTAAATTCCTATAAACTGAAATTAAATTTCCCCTTCACCCGCCTGATATAACCCGATCCTAAACTCCCGTTTTGTACCATATCGCGTTTTGTACTATATCGCGTTTTGAAATATCGCATTTTGAAATATCGCGTTTTGTACCACATCGCGTTTTGTACTATATCGCGTTTCGAAATATCGCATTTTGAAATATCGCGTTTTGTACCATATTGCGTTTTGTACCGTATCGCGTTTTGAAATATCGCGTTTTGATAATTCGCGTTTTAAAATATCGCGTTTCAAATGGGACCCAGATATTCTAGGTCCTTACCCACGAACTTTACAAGAGAAAACAGTAATTTTGATTGTATTAGATCATTCCACAAAATTTGTATTGCGGAAGCCGCTTAACAAAGCCGCATCACAAAAGATAGTCGAGTATCTAATTGGGCAATGGCTCACAGTTTCGGAGCAAGGAATATAAAGAGATGCTACATAATTTTGGAATAACAGGTACTAAAATAGCAGTGTATTCACTATAATCAAATGCCTCGGAGAGGGTAAACCATTCCGTGTTATCAGCCATTTGAGCGTACAAAGCTGATAAACATACTAGGTAGGATAAACATATAAACGAGATCGCCGCAGCTCTATGTAATGCCATATACGAATCGGTTAAAAATTTACCTTATTTTCTCCTCTTCGGCTACCATAAAATTAATCATGGTGCTGATTTTGATTTATTAAAACAATTGGGACGCATTTCCAAGGATGAATTTATATTGCCACTGCCAACAAGACTCTCTTTAATTCAGTCAGTTCAGTATCTTTAAATGAGTCTTTGTGTGCACACATGTAACAAAAAAATACTGTGCTAAATTTGCTCCCAATTATTTTCAGGGAACAATTGTTAGAAAAATTGGAAATGTGAATTATGTAATCAAGCATAGTGCCGGTAAAATTGCAGGAGTGTTTCACGCTAAATATATTCGTAACTAGTTTTTTAGTTCACTTATGGCGTTTTCTTTTTACAAAAAAGTGGCAAAAAATGTTGATGTACATCAACATTTTTTGATGTTAATCACATTTTCGCGTTGTTTTAGGGGGAAAAATACCAAAAAAAATTTGACGTACATCAAAAAATTTAAATGTAGATTTTTTCTTTCATTTTAACTACCAGATACACATATTTATATACATATAATATGTCAATCGTAAATAATGTCAAATACGTCAAACGCGTCATTTGAAATTTTTTCAAAATGGTTTGTTATTGTTTTCGGTATCCCTTTCGGGTTTACGCACACTACGATTAAAACACATCAAATTTTTCCGTATTCTTTTTAACTATCGGAAATTTGATTTACATCAAAAACGTAAAAGAATTCGCTGTTATAGTCTTTATTAGTTTCCTGACCGAACGGCTACAAAAAAAATTGTTTTTCGCTAACTGTAAAAGAAGTATACGTAGTACGCAAATATTCCCAGAATAAAAAAAAATCGTTTCTTGCCAGTAGGCTTTTTTTATTCCGTCTATATTTAAGGGAGGCTAAAACCATATTTAGTTAGAACATAATTTTTTGAGGACACGACTCAAAACAAAGAAACCTTTTTAACTCGCATGTAACGGTAATTGAGTTGGTACCGAATATCTGGATTATATAGGCTTACTATCGTGCCCTATACACCATAAACCACATCAAGATAATCACCTACAACTTACAACTAATCAACTTTAAATAACGGTCATCATATAAGGTTGTGTGAATACACAGAAAAAAAATCCACATATGTAAATCGGGCATAAACCGTGTCCCTGCAAAAGTATAACTGCATGTTATATATGAAGCATACATGACTCAGGCAAAAATATATCCGAATTGATCAATAGGAATTTAAAAAAAGTTAATATCTTTATTCGTTACTTCCTATTTTACATTATATGGAATTTAGAAATAAACATTATATTTTAACACTACATAGAAATAGTTTTAAGAGATATTTTTGTAACCAAATCATAATTATTGTTCATCGTTTTATAGCGTTATATATTTCTATACTAAATTAAGTACATTACTAGCAGTATAATATAATTCGCTAAGTCAACTTGTAATTGCTCCATATAGGTACCTGAAGCATTCATCTTTAGTTTGTAGCTTGTGGTGACCACTGCAATGAGCAGTGCTTGTGGTGAGCACTGCAATGAACAGAGCGGGAAATGCTTTTAAAGATAAGTCACATGGATCAATCTGACATAAAAGTCTCCTTATTTTACAAGTTAGGCATAAAATATGTGGAAATTTTACAAATTAACTATCCACCCTGCATATAAAATTTTATTAATTCCGAAATATTTTTTAGTAGCAGCTTTATTTTATAGCTACATAAAAAATTTTTAATGTTAGTTTTAATATTTAATATTTTCATCGTAATTATTAATTATTTGTTAAATGGACTTAAAGCAGACTACATAAAACTTTTCAAATTGGGGTATAAATTGTTGTTGACGTCTTTTCAAATTTATTTGCCGTTTCTGAAAATGAGTTTTCTCAGTGTAGTGTTAGCGGTTATAAAACGAAAGAATATTATCGTTCAGTAAATTTTAAAAAAAAATTGAAAGAAAATTAAAAAAATAAAAAAAAAAAATATTACTACTATCAAAATTTGTGAAAGAAAATTGTCGTTGGTGAAAAATTAAAGTTTTAGTTTGCCAACAATTCGATATACATTGCATCCCATATAAGTTAATGTTTATAGATTTAACAGTTTATGTTGGAGCATCAGTGTTTTTGAAAATGGTGTTCGGAGCAACATATTTAATTTTAATTTTTAGACACGCCAACAGTTGTAGTTAAGATTACAATAAAAAAAAAGAAATATAAATTTAAATACTAAATATTAAGAAGAATAACATAATGATAAAATTTCGATTAGTTTGTAATTATAGTTTTTCTGTTTCATAATAATAAATTAAAGTAAATATGTAATAAATTTTTTTTAAGTGAAGATGACATGGGATATGTGGGAAAATGTGAGTACTTTTCAATCAAGTGGTCAAAAAATACGTGTACCTTTGGTAGACCTTACTTTTTTACGACGGCTATGTGAACCCCCAAACCAACTGTAAGCTAAACCCGTAATAGTCGTCAAATATCTCGGCCATTCTGACAGTTTAATTTATAACCGTTGTGAAAACTGCCACTACTATTCAAGGGTCAACAGTTGCTTTGGTGTACACCTTCCAACTTAATGGATGCTGATTCAACCAGTAAAGGACAATCTCTGAATTCGTTCAGAAAAAACGTGATCGTTGTTATATCAAAAATTTCATTTGTTTTTCTCATAAATTTAGCCAACGAACCACGCCACACAATTCAAATCGAGGGATAGTTGGTTGTATATAGTTGGCACTTATTACTCGGGGAGGTCAGACCGTGCCCGAGTGGACACACCCAGGTATACTTAAGCAGCATCACGTTTGCAAACCCTACGCCTACGCCGTTCCCTTAGAACATTTAGAACATTCTGGCTCTATTACAGTTTATTTAAATCGTGATTGAGTTTGATTGTCCATATTATGTAAAATCAAACTAATATTTTAACCATACACTCCACGACTCACCTTCCGCTTTTCGAAATTCATTCGAATAATTTTGTATATAAATTTTCATTTGATAATTTTACGATCTTCTCTATTGGTCTGACGAGTGTCAACTAAGTGTGGATTGGTCACTTGGGTAGTACATTAATTCAGCATCAATTGGTCAGTTGAGGGAGAAATAATGTGATTTAAATTTAAGCAGTAGAAGTAGTTTTATAGAAAATTTTAGTTTATAAAAGAACCGTTGCGACGTATACAGGATGGTTTATCAACAGCTTTTAATTACCCCCATTTTCCGGGAAAATTTTCACTTAAAAAAATATTGCGTATTATTTTATTCAAAATACGTATAAATATGTAATTTTTATAAAAATGTTGACATTAGGATTGTATCTTAACAGTTTTTCGGCAGTATAAACAATTTTTCCGGGAAAATTTTGCAATTTTTCCAGGAAAAATTTGAAAATTTTCCAATTTAGTTTAAAGTTATAAATTTGACACTTGAAAAATTGTATAAATTCTGGAAAAGCGGGGGTCGGGCAGCCCCCATTCTCTTAGGTATACAACGAGTTAAGATTACATTAAAAAAAAATTATATTTATTTGTGGCACTATCAGAAGAAGCGATAAGCAAGATTTACTAAGCAATTATTATTAATAAAAATATTGAAATAATAGCAAAAGTAAAAATTTTTCCGGAAATTCAAAAAAAAATTCCGGAAAAATTTAGCTTCCGCCTCCTAAAATCTGATAGTAAACAATCCTTACCGGATTTTCTCGAAATATAAGTAAACTAAAATTACGCCGAATATAGGTGTAGAATCTGGAAAAATTAGCGCGGTATATAAATACTGGTATGATGAAATGACAAAAAATGTCGATAACGCAGGTTCGGCTGTAATAACTAAAATTAATCAGCCTGAAAGGGTTGAAAATGCAAATTCGGCGGCATTAACTAAAATTTACTAGCCGAAAAATGTCGATAAAGAAGATTAAAAACATCATATAGTATACGCATGTAAAATGTCGGCAATGCAGATTCGCACAAAACAGCCGAAAAATGTCAATAAAGCCGATAAATATTTTTTTTTGTTAAACAGTAATTTTTTTTTTAATCGAATATGTTTATTTCGGTTAATTAACGTGTATAATTCAATCTCGGTTAATTAACGTGTATAATTCGTTTTCAATCAAACTTTTTAAACAATATAATACAAAACTATTTTATTACTGATAAAACTCGATGGAATATATCAAGCAAAACTTCAAAAATGCCATGTAAATTTTCATGTGATGAGTCCGGAAAAATTTGTTTGATTAGATCGCACACAAAAAACTTGAAAATTTCTAAACATTTACGGTTTGCAGTGTCATGGCCATAAATAGATTCAAGTGAAAGATCTTATTGATGCTGCTCACACCTGGAAAAAATTTCATTTCAATTTTCATTTTGGGAGTCCGATAAAATTCGGTTGAATAAAACATATAAAATGGTTAAGAAATCCACTGAAATACCAAGCCTAAAAATGCCGATAATGCAGATTAAGTATAACTAAAGCTATATTTTGTTGAGACAATTACAACAACACCACCATGGCTAAAGCAAAAACTAAAGCATTTTAAAATTTTGCTTTGGCTGAATGATAACGCAGATTTGCATTAGTTGAAATAGCTGAATAGCGCTGAAGCAGCTAAAGCAAACATATTTTATTTCTCAACAAAATACAGCTTAAGATCAGGTGTCAGCCGAACAATGTCGATAATGCAGATACAAATTTTATGTCGGATTTTTTTTTTTATTATAAATTATGATTTGGTTAATTGATAAAATTTACCTTAGGTGTGAGCATCATTAAAACCTTTCATTTAAATCTATTTCCAGCCATGACACTTTAAACGGTCAATTTTTAGAAATTTTCAAATTTTGCGTGTGCGATATATTCAATCGAGTTTTCCCGTACTATCATGTTGTTTACAACCCTACGGAAGGATATCGTTTCACGTCGCAGTTAGTTTTACGTCGTAAAAGTTATTAAAATGGGATTCAAACACAACAGTGATATTGTTTTTTTATTTGGCTGGAAAATGGCAACCATTTACATGTGAACAAAATGTTTGTGTGTCGGACTATTACATGTTATAATTATACTGGGCGGAAAACGTAATCTACGACAAAGCGCAGTTCAATTGGCGAAAACCCTCCCATTTTAAGTAGAGGGCTGCACTACCGAAACCATAGAAAATCTAACCGATATGTCTTGAGACTCAAGAGGAAGCCAATGAAAATCAAGGTATAGATGTGCTAGCTGCAGCATCACAGGACCTGCACACGTATGTTCGAAATATTGCACGAGATAGAGGATCGATCTCAAACAACTGTCTCTCATATCATTGCTACAGGAATCATTGTTAAAAAAATTATCAGTAGATATATTCATCTCGACGTCCAGTATGATAAAGATTAAGACTATTTAGCGCAAATGTGTAATTTGTTCAAAATATTGCTATTTCTTGATTATACAGACTTGACAGCCTAAACAAATATTATACGAATTATCATGCCGAAGTTAGCAAGGAATGTAATAAGATTTCTTTATCGCTTAAATTTACATAAAACGAATTAAATTTAAATTTTGGAACATCAATCATTTTTCCGTGTATACGAGATATGTATATAGGTTACCTTTGTTCGTACACACACGTAATCCACTTTAATGCCATCAAAATGTCATAATTCTGTAATAATTTCCAGGTTACAAAAAAAAAAACGAGAAGTGTAAAATAATAACAGTAGTGTATGTATGTATATCTGGCACTAATATGATTTATATCTTTTCCAAAACATAATATTTTCCTTTTCAACACCGGCTGAGCCATATCGAGCAATCAATATTTCGAACAAACAACAACAACAACACACATCCAGCGAATCAGTAAAATTCTGATTTTTCATCATCATCATTTTCCATTATAAACAGCTTATTTTCATTGTAGAAATTATTATGCAAAGCAGATAACGTGTACACCTCATATATTAAACGTATACTAAGCCCATAAATATATCTCATTTCGTTCACATGTGAACATTTTTTTTTTATTCCATACGAGAGGTAAAAGTAAATTCAGGTATTTAGCGCGCTTGATACATTTATGTACTAAAAATAACAAATGTACGAGCTTTTTTTTATTTATAAAACTTTGGTAAAACCACAAAAATTTTGTGTTTTAATTTCCTCTACACACATGACGAAAATAAATACGAGCCTCTATATCTTTCTTATAATATGTTAACAAGCAAACAGGCGTATAGTACGGGCTCAGGTATAAATGCTAATTTTAATTTGGGATCTTTGTTGTTGGATTTTTAATTTTCCATTTTAAATGAAAAATAATTTTTTTTTTTGGGGTAATAAATTTTAAACTTATATAACACATTCGAATATGTGTACAGATTGTATGTGTATGTAGGTATGGAAGTAAGAGTATGTATGAGGGCCACAAGGATATTTTTGGATTTTTAATTGCGCTGCTGCTTAGGTATTTTAATTGTTCCACATGTATTTGTGGAATTTTAGATAAATATGCGTCAACAATATCGTTTAATTAGTTGCGATTTTCTCTAATCTAAGTAATTATCAAAACACGTATCTGCAGAACCCGGCTTATGGGTATGGTAATGAAAAATATTTGTGTGTAATGACGTTTTTACCTTATAGGTATTGCGATATAACCAACTTACTCTGGCAGCACAAAATTGAACTATTTCATTTTGGAAACCATACTGAAAGTTAAAACACCATAACATAACTTCACTAAAATCGTTTAAGCCGAATAATATCGAAAGAGTTATTTGGGCTACATCTTAGGACTCTTTAAACGATTTTTCCCGAAATCTAAACCCATCCTAACTGATTCCAACATCTTACCTTAGTGATATGTGAAACTCGTTCACCTTTAACCTAAATAGCTACCATTTCAGTCCACCTGTTATGCGCACACCTTTTGGCAATACAGTTACAAAAATATAACGGAGGCAGTATATTCTTTGAACTATTGATCCATTTGAGTTTAGCTAAATAAATAAATGCATTTTGTATTTAAATTAAAACTAGAAAACATATATGACTGTAACAATGGATGGATTCACTTCCTGCATGTAATAGTTGTAATCTAATTTTATTTGTGTAAATATTATTATTATTGCTTGAGTGAAATTTAAGTATTATTATATATTCTGATTACATCTGGTTATTTTAGTAAAATCTACTAAATGAATATTAATATTCACTTCGTGCATGTAATAATCTGTTTTTCTAATTTACAGTTTATGTGTATTTGTGCATTATATTCCGTGAACTTTATTTGAGTTTAGCTATTAAGTAAATGCATTTTGTAATAAATTAAAACTAGAAAAAAAAATAATTATGGCAGGGATGGCAGTGACTTTGACTTTTACGTTATTTAAATTTAAACCATTATTATTCAAATTATTTTCTACAAATGAATGAAATAAATAAAGACTGAAAGATGGTTTGCTGGGTTGGATTAATTTTACATGGTTTAATATGTTTTTGGGGAACTAGTTTAATTTTGTTTAGGGACAATTGATAGACAATTTATTGAAAGCTCAACTGATAATAATAAAGTTTTATTGCAGGAAATGTGCCATTATATATGGGTACTTAATTAATTATTAATTTTTTTTCAGGATGCTGATTGCTGAACTTTTATACCATAAAACCAAAAATAATTGTGCTGTCTTGAGCCTAACAGTTTACTAACTATTGACTACTTAGGTGCCTGCAACCGGGTCAAGTCTATCATATCTATCAAACTTTCCTATCCCTCCATCTTGTTATATGTAAAAAGGATGACGGTAGGCCTGGCGTATCCGGGATCCCTGCTTAGTCTTGGCCGTACATTCTAACCAATCAACAGTTACAAAAATATAACGGACTTATGCGAGATTTTTGCCACTAATACAAGGAGCTAAAATATTTATTTCATATGAGATTGTCAAATCATAACATTCGGGGGGGGGGGGGGGGGGGGGGGGTTACAGTCCCACGCATCCATGACAAGGTCTCAAAGCTAGGCCATTTAACTACGAAATCCAATCAGCAAATTTTACCAAATTCATTATACGATACAACATTAATCTCCAAGGCATGCGCAATTTTTTCAAATTTGCAAGTATAGTATGGGAAAGAAGAGTTTTTCCTGTTTTTCTAAAATGACAACAAAATTAAATTGTGAACTTCACGATCTATTTATCGATAAGTACGATCGTGAATAAGTATCTTTTTTTAAGTCTTCCTTCACAGCAAATCGTTGCTGTGTCTGACGAACTATATCTCAACTAACTTTTAACTAACTTGAAACTTTTTCACACCTTAATTGAAAATAGTTTATATAATTGTACATTTGAAAGTTGTATTCAGTCGTTTAGTTCTATATATGTGTTCAAAAGGCATCTTCAGCGTAAGCATTCTTTACAAAAAAGAACCAATCTTGAATATATTTCAAATTTGAAAAGCATTGCAGAAAATAAAGAAGAACATGAAACTATTGAATTAGCAGAAAATCAACAACCGAAACTTAGTTCTGGCACTGATGGATGCTTATCGTTATCACATACTCAACAAAAATTACAAGTGCATAATCAGAAACAAATAACAGAGTCTTGTTTGAATTTCACTCTAAGCTTGCATAATAATATAAATTTTACTCGGAAAAATGTTTTATACATTCAAGATAAAGTACAAGAATTAATCGTTACGCATCAATATTTAGTAATTTAAATCAGTGTCTAAACGAGTTTCAAGGTGAAGGTGACAAAATTGTTCTACCGTATGTGATGTATTTCGATGACTTCGAAGTGAACAACCCACTTGGATCGCATGCTGGTATACATAAAATATTAGGCTGTTACTACAACTTTCCTATCTAACATATCTTATTAAGCAATTAAAAGAATTGGAGACCAATGGTATTGATATACGACAGGGATCGAATATACCATTAAATTATTAAAATCTTTGGATTTGTCGGTTCATTTTCTGCCAATTATTGTTGTAGAAGATGCAAAGACATAAACAAGATATACAAACCGATTTAGTTGAGTATTCATCATACATCCGCAATAGAGAAAATTATCAAAAAGACGTTTTGTTAAAAGATTTAGCGGAAACTGGTGTAGTGGAAGTATGCACTTTCAATACGTTGAAAAATGTTCATGTCTGTGATAGTGTTGTATTTGATATTGATGCACGATGTTTTTGAGGGGGTTGCAAAATATGATGCATGTAAAATATTACTATATTTCATTATTGAAAAAAAAATATTTTTCATTGGATATGCTAAATTATAGGAAGCAGATGTTTAACTACGGCCCTAACGCGATGGGTAACATATCTCGTGAAATTTACCACATTTAAAAAATAATAATTTAAAAATGACAGCTCGTGAGATGATGACATTTATACATTTCTTACCATTAATGATAATGGATATGGTTCCCCATAATGACCAAGCTAGTAGGAACATTTTTAATGACTTTAATATAAAACTCATCGATATGATTTTAAAAATCACGTTTGTTGAAAACGATATAAAATCTCTTGAAAAATTGATATTTGAACATAACTCCAAATACATATTTGAGCTTATTCGATGGTACTCTTAAGCCAAAATATCATGTCTTGCTCCATTACCCTGATGCCATACGAAATAATGGCCCCTTAAGAGCATTATGGTGTATGCGTTTTGAGGCTAAACACAAAGTTTTGAAAAGTTATGTGTATGCTAGAGCGACCAGAAAAAACATTGGCTTATCTATCGGAATAAAAATGAGTTTACAATTTTCGTACTTGGTTTTAAACCAAAGTTTTTTTTTCAAGAATCATTGACTTTTGAAATTTTAAAGAATGAACCGCTTCCATCCGAAATGGTTCCTATTTCTAAATCCTATTAAAATATGGGCGTCGAATTTATTTGTTTTCATTAGTCAGTGAATGCGTGCGGAAGTAAAATAAAATCGAGAATAAAATAAAATTATGTTGAAATACTTTGTGCGCTGTGTGTGTTCAATAATAATTATTAAAATTACATACAAAAACTAAAACTAATAAATTTAAAGTACTACAAGTGCTTTTTTAATTGATTTAAACGAAGAAAATAGTAACGACCAAGTGGAAAATTCTTCTTCTACTAGGTCCGACCAACCTCAAGTGGCGTATTTGAGTGAAAATTGGGTATATAATTTAAATGGGAGGACAGGTTGTTAGAGAAAGTACTGTTACGGAGTTAAAGAATTTGATAATTGGAGATTGGAATATTGAAGAAGAGGTATTCCAAAAACTTTTAAGTACGTATATCGGGTTGATATTAATTGGTAGACGAAAAGTTTCTAATGTTCTAATTATTTATTTAGTTATGAAGACATATCATTAATTTTTTCTGATGACAAAATTGGATACATATAGGATTGATTTTATTGGTAATTTGACTGCATGGAGAAAGACAATAGATATTTATTTTTAAATTTTTTTGTAAAATTTTTTAAAACTGTTTGCTTTCAATCTTATTTAGGGTATAAGCTGTGATTAAATCAGCGAAATCAACAAAATAACGGTTGTTGCTCTGCAGAGACTTAGTCAAATTCTTCATCTCTTGCTGCAAGTGGTTTGAGTGGGGATATAACCGACTGACAATCATTGAGCGATTTCTTCCAACATTTTGTTACGAATACAATCGTTGGCCGCTCTTTGGTGGAGTTTTACAATAATAATAAGAATTTCGATAAATACCATAGAACAAAGTTTGTCCACTCATTGGTTAAATTGTTTATTACGAAGTTTGGAAGAAGAATAGTTTGGAAAGAATGACAAAGAAAGAGATAGCTGCTTCATCTCTACGAACTGTTAATAATTTACCTAATTCAGCTTTAGAAGAAATTACAGACAATGATGTAGATGGTCATCGTATGCATGAATTTTTCACATAATTTATAATTTTAAAATTTTTATTTGAGCATTAATGTTTATTATAACGGGTGATTTTTTAAGAGCTTGAGAACTTTTTTTTAAAAAAAAACGCATAAAATTTGCAAAATCTCATCGGTTCTTTATTTGAAACGTTAGATTGGTCCATGACATTTACTTTTTGAAGATAATTTCATTTAAATGTTGACCGCGGCTGCGTCTTAGGTGGTCCATTCGGAAAGTCCAATTTTGGGCAACTTTTTCGAGCATTTCGGCCAATTTCTTCGGAAATGTTGTCTTCCAAAACTGGAATAGTTGCTGGCTTATTTCTGTAGACTTTAGACTTGACGTAGCCCAACAAAAAATAGTTTAAAGGCGTCAAATCGCATGATCTTGGTGGCCAACTTACCGGGCCATTTCTTGAGATGAATTGTTCTCCGAAGTTTTCCCTCAAAATGGCCATAGAATCGCGAGCTGTGTGGCATGTAGCGCCATCTTGTTGAAACCACATGTCAACTAAGTTCAGTTCTTCCATTTTTGGCAACAAAAAGTTTGTTAGCATCGAACGATAGCGATCGCCATTCACCGTAACGTTGCGTCCAACAGCATCTTTGAAAAAATACGGTCCAATGATTCCACCAGCGTACAAACCACACCAAACAGTGCATTTTTCGGGATGCATGGGCAGTTCTTGAACGGCTTCTGGTTGCTCTTCACTCCAAATGCGGCAATTTTGCTTATTTACGTAGCCATTCAACCAGAAATGAGCCTCATCGCTGAACAAAATTTGTCGATAAAAAAGCGGATTTTCTGCCAACTTTTCTAGGGCCCATTCACTGAAAATTCGACGTTGTGGCAGATCGTTCGGCTTCAGTTCTGGCAGGAGCTGTATTTTATACGGTTTTACACCAAGATCTTTGCGTAAAATCTTCCATGTCATCGAATAACACAAACCCAATTGCTGCGAACGGCGACGAATCGACATTTCACGGTCTTCAGCAACACTCTCAGAAACAGACGCAATATTCTCTTCTGTACGCACTGTACGCATTCGTGTGGTTGGTTTAATGTCCAATAAAGTAAACTGAGTGCGAAACTTGGTCACAATCGCATTAATTGTTTGCTCACTTGGTCGATTATGTAGACCATAAATCGGACGTAAATCGCGAAACACTTTTCGAACCGAACACTGATTTTTGTAATATAATTCAATTATTTGCAAGCGTTGCTCGTTAGTAAGTCTATTCATTATGAAATGTCAAAGCATACTGAGCATCTTTCTCTTTGACACCTTGTCTGAAATCCCGCGTGATCTGTCAAATACTAATGCATGAAAATCCTAACCACAAAAAAATCACCCGTTAGAAGATGAACCCAATCGGATGTGGCTAGAGTTTCTGCTCGAGAAATCTCAGCTCGAGAATTCCCGAAAGTTTTGTATATTTCGGGAATCTTGCTTCTCGAGAATTTAATTTAATTTTTGTTCGGGATTCTCGTTTCCCGAAAAAATGTTGACAATTCTCGAGAAAAACATTCTTCATTTATGCCTTAATTAATACGTTATTATTATGCGATTTCACAAATTGCACAATTTTCCCCGTATACATTATTCCTTATCCCACCTTGATTTGTTTGTTGGTTACTTTAATAATTCCGAACGCACCCTAATTTATTTTGACATATAAAAACTTCGAATCTTTTTCATTTTGTTTTTATTGTGAGCGGTGAGAGCATTTGTTCAAAAAAAAAAAATTTTTTTACAATAATAATGTAAGTATATGTGTTTTTTTTATTTGTACAATTGTATACTAAATTTCTTACCAACTATTTCTATTTATAAAAAATTTAGCAAACAAAATGAACGAATATTCCAATGTATGGCAGAATTTTGACAGAAATAATGACTCAGCAAAGTGTATTATTTGCAAGAAAACTTTACAGTGCAAAGCATCATCAACAACCGGCCTGCATAGGCATTTATAAAATATTCACGGAATGAAAAGAAAAGTGGTAGAAACGCTTAAGCCATAGCACTTCAAAAACAGTTAGCAATCTACATCTTTATTATAATTCGAGTAAAGCTAATAGTTCCTCCCTTCAATGTATTGTTGCAAAATTGGCTGCTAAGGACGGTTTTACGATAAATGCAATAAGTAAAAGTGAATTTATTCGAAGCAGTCTGAGCTCGAAGGGAATGTGTCTGCCTAAAAAGCCAGCTGATGTAATGCAACTTATTCATGATTACTATGCTGAAATCAAAGCACTTATAATAGCTAAAATTATAAAAATGAAGGAAGAAAACAAAAAATTTAGTATATCCATAGACGAATGGACTAGTTTGCGTAATAGAAGATATATAAATGTGCACTTGCATCACTTTGGCTTTGGCGGAGACTCAGAAAATTTAGGTCTGATAAGAATATACGGCTCTTGTCCAGCAGAAAAAATTCTGGAATTAGTTGATTCTAAGTTAACTGATTTCAAATTAAGTTTATGTACAGATATTATTTCTGTCATCAGTGATGGTGCTAGTACTATGATGAAGTTCGGAAAGCTAGCTCCGTGTATGCAACAGTTGTGTTACAATCACGCCATCCATTTAGCTGTTATGCCACTGCTCTATGAGAAAAATAAACCAAATGATAACACACAGGAAAATGAAGTCGAAAATGAAATCGAAAATGAATCGCAGTCAAAGCAGTCTATTGATGGAAGGGAGGATGAGGATAGATATGATTCCGACACGGAGTATGAATTTATTTCAGAAACAATTTTTATTAGTGAGAATCACAATATTTCGGCGGTAATAAAAAAAATTCGGAAAATTGTTATATTGTTTAAGAATTCACCAGTAAAAAATGGAATTTTACAAAATTATGTAGTACGTGAAAATAATGAAACAAATGAACTCCAGTTACTTTTGGATTGTAAAACCCGTTGGAAAAGCTTGGAAACAATGTTGAAAAGATTCTTGCGGTTAAAAAGCCCAATAATTAAAGCTTTAGATGATTTGAATTTTAGTCATTACTGGATAACCGAAGATGATGAGCAACTCGCCAACAATTTATTAAACGTTTTAACACCTGTACGAATGGCAGTAGAGGCATTGACTCGCAAAGACTCCAATCTTTTAAAAGCTGAAGGAATTCTTAAATTTCTGTTTAAGAAACTCGAAGAGAATAAAACATTCCTAAGCACAAAAGTTGTCGATGCCTTAAAGGACAAAATAAGTATTAGACGAAATATTCCGATTATTTCATTGATGAAATATCTTCAGGATCCAAAGGGATTGCGCTGTTCAGAAGATGACAATTTTTTCTTTCTTTCATCTAAAGCTGAAATATTGAAAACAGCAAAATTTATATTAAAAAGACTTTATGCAGTTAATAGTACGATCTGTGACGATGACGAGGAAGATGATGAAAATCCCATTGAAAATGATCAAGAAAATCGCACAATTAATAATAATAGTTTATCTGAGCAGTTAGAGGGATTCATTCGAGAAAGTACGCAATGTTTGAGTTCGAGCTTTATAAATAACAATTTTCAGTTAATAAAAAATGAAATGAATCTTTACGAAGGATCTGGAAAATTAACGGATAACTTACAAAACCTGCAATCAGCATTAAACACGATACAACCAACTAGCACGCAAAACGAAAGAAATTTTTCCATTTCGGGAAATTTAGTATCGAGGAGGCGAACGAGATTATCGGATAAATCAATCGATATCCTATGTGTATTGAAAAACCATTTCAAATAAACCACATATTTTGTGTTTCTACTTTTTTCATCATTTTTTATCTCAGTGATATGTTTAATTCTTCAAAATGAATTTATTTATTTGATGTAACTGTATTATAATTTTTAATAAATGTATTTTATAATTTTTTATACAATGAATAAAAGAAAAAATACACATATTGAAATAAATATCTATAAAAATTATATTAAATGTAATTATTTTAATGAAAAAAATCTCGGGAAATTCTCGGGATTTCTTTCAATTTTTCTTAAGAATCCCGAATCTCGAGAAAAAAAATATCATTAAAAACGGGATTGCCGAATCTCGAGAATACAAAAATATCGGGAATTAGGCAATCTCTAGATGTGGCTGAAACACAACAATGAGCCATGGACAGAAGTAACAGCTTTTGAAATTCGAAAAAATATTATGAAATTTAACAGCGGAGAAATCATTCAAATGTGGCCCTTATACGCTCTCGGTCAAAGTTTAGTTGAGATAGATTTTTCTATTTTATTTCCTGAAAAAGAAAATAATTTAATTAACAATTGGAATGAATATAAGCGTAAAGCAAAAATAATTTTTGAAACTATTAAAAACAAAGATGTTAAAGAATTATATGAAAAGTGGAATGATCAAATTAAAAAAAAACTTAAAAAAAAATTATGTTTAAATAATAATTTTTAATTTGTATTACGAAGTACATTTCAGGAAACAAGGGCGATTTATCAATAATTATATTGGTTGGTCTGTTAAAACCCAAAAAAATATCAGTGAAAAAAAAAATATTTCGCAACCATCAATTACAGACGCTCAAATCAATATGATTCTACGTGTTAAAACGCAGAATGATGTGCACAGAGCAGTCAATAACATGAGGGAAAAATATTTAAAATTGAACTTAACGATGCAGCCCCTAACGGTGGTGATCAGAGAAGATTTAAACAATTTAAATGATTTTTACGTCTTTTTCGACTTCTTAAGGTACAAACTATCAACCATTCCAAAAGGCTTAGATGTTATTTTCAAAATATTTCATATGTTCAATTTGAATTATCCGCCTGAATCTCAACTGATCTGGACCTTCATTCAGCAGCATTTTTATGAGATATATTTACCGTGTGATGTTATCACGTCCAGTTTGCCGGGAATAAATTTTGAATTTAACAAAGAATTGTAACCCTTAAACAAAGAAATAAAATTTTGGATTGATTAATTTTTGAATTAAAAAAGATTTTTATTTATAATTTTTCATGTAAAGCACGCAAACTCTAACCTCACAAGACAACTCCGTTTCCGTTTTTAAATTTATAACATTTTGAGATACATTTTAAGATGGTCATACTTAAAATTATGACAATATTGTGTTAAAATAAACGAAATTATTAGTTAAAATTTTCAAAGCTGTTTTTAAATTTACTACCACCGACTAGTTAGATTAATTATTAAATAGTTATATTTTACAAGTTGTAATATAAATTTAATTACCAATTTTATTGTTAATTTAAAAATATTTGTTTTAAAATCAATAAGTTTTTCGATTAAAATTAAATGCCCAAATTTTAGTAAAAATAATAAATGTATTGTTTTAAAAATTATAACAATAAGTAATTGACTAATTTTAATAATAATTTTTATTGTATTTTACTACGAATTTATTTATTTATACTATTTTTTTTTTGGGTGTATATACAGTAACTCACATTGAAAATGACCCATCGTTGAAAATATTCTGTTTAGCAAAAACGTTTCTAATGCCATAATAGACAGACTACTAGTTTCATAACTATAATTTTGAGATCTCGATTTCTTAAATGAGAACTCAAGACACAATACAATTTCATTTGTCTTCTCGTTTAGTTTTAAACAGCAATGGAGTAGGCATTGACAAAAATGTCAAGATTGGCATTTAATTGCCTTTTATATTGTCAGAAATGACTTTTACATTGACAGAACAGAAAAAAACTTGTTCCCGCCAAGCAAATATTTTAATGAGTGTCCGCAATCTCCATTTTTGATGCATTCGGCGTTGTGAGTACTAAAATACAACTAAATGAGAAAAAATATGTCATTTCGAAACTGACTTCAAATTTAGTTTGAAACTATGGTTAAACATGACACACTAGTACGAAATCGTGATTTCGAGTTAATCATAATTACGAAACTAACAGTGTGTCTATGACATAAGAAATCAATTAACATTAAAACCTAAAATGATTTTTTTTAAAGTTTATTGTATTCTTGTTTCAGCAATAAAAAAAAGTATATTAATTCAATAACAAATATAACCACAAATTACAAATAAACAAAAATAGACAAAATTTATCTCACAATGGAAATGGCCCACCTAACAAAAATTTTTCTAATAACGGTAATTTTTCAAAATTTTGTTTTGTTTTTTTCTGTTTCCTTTCTCACATTTGAATGGAATTGCATTAACCGCTAAAAATGTCAAAAGGAAATTGGAAAAACTGTTAGTATGCCCCGTACAACAATTAAAAATATCTTTAAAAGGTATAACAACGACAAAAGAATTATTAATAACGTAAAAATAAGTCAGAAACAAATATTTACTGAACATGATGAACGTTGCATTGTCAACAAATCCAAAAATAACCCACAACTGAAAATCAACTGTAATGTTAAGATTATTCGAAGAGTTCTGCGCAGAGCAGATTTGCATGATAGAATTGCACGAAAGAAGCCAATCGTTAGTAAAAAATAAAAAATAAAAAGATTAGATTGGAGTTCGCCCACAGCTACGTAATGAAGGATTTTCCATACTGGTAAAACTTTACGGATGAAATAAATATAACATTTTTGGATCTGATGGAAGAGTCAACGTTTGGAGAAAACCCAATGAAGATATAAATCCCTATAGCATTTGCATCTCACAGTTAAACACGGTGGCGGTCATGTGGTGGTTTGGTGTGCTTTTCCCGCAGCTGAAGTTGGTGAACCGCACTTTATGGATGGAAATATGGATAAACATCAATACTTAAATATTTTAAAAGTAAACCTAAAATAAATCGCTATAAAATTAGACATTAAAGGCTAGTTTCATTTCTATCAAGATAACGATTTGAAACACACGGCTGGAATTGTAAAAGAACGTCTGCTGCACAATAGTCCAAAAGTGATCACACAACCACAATCGCGGGATTTGAATATTTTTAAAAATTCATGACAAAAACTCAAGATTGAAATTCGAAAACATAACATTTCAAATAAAAATGAGTTAAAAACGGAGGAAATTGGAGGAATGGAATAAAATTATACCAAGAAGCTTGTTGAATCAATTCCTAATCACATAAAATTGGCTATTAAATAAAAAGTATTTCCAACAAAATACTTTTTAGAAGCTAAACTTCGATAGACTATTTTCTTCTGAGCTGCAATTTTTCCTCCTTTTATTTATTTGTTATTTGTGGTTATAATTGTTATTGAATTAATATACTTTTTTTATTGTTGAAACAACAATACAACAAACTTTTAAAAATATTCATTGGGCCATTTTCACTGTGAATCACTGTAGGTTAGGTTTCAGGTTTCAGTGGTTGACACTTAGGCCAATTTTGGCCCATTGTGATACCACGAATTCACGCAACATCATGAACCCTTTCCCCTATTCACCTACTGACGCAACTACAGTATACCTCCTGCACATTGCAAGCTCTATGTCATCAATACTTAAATGTCGGCGTGTGTCGGCGCTGAATTCTGCACTCCATCAGAAGGTCTTAGTTGTGTTTATTAACATCACCGATTGTAATCGATGATGAAAGTTCGATTTACATCTAACCTCTGATGGGATTCAAACCCAATACTTCCCGATCCAAGTGCCGAAGCTTTAACCACTGCATCACTTGTCCGGTTGAATACTAGTTAATCTTAATTTAATGATTTTCGTTGTCCGTATATTTTTTGAACAATTTTAGTTTTTTTGTTTATTTACATGTAGGTCAGTAGTATTATCACAATTTTTTTCTATTTCAGTGTAGAAATTAGGGCAAAGCTCAAATAAGTTGTGTATTATATGCTAGAGTTGCCTGATTAAAAAAAAGTTATTTTCGAAGAAAGTGTCGTTTAACTCTACAATCCGCAACGAAGAAGCGGATTTTCACTGATCCCGCAACCGGCATGGGAGGGGCGATATACTGTCATCAACGAGATAAACGACGGATCCTGTTAATATACCAATTATATTTAGGTTAAAGATCCTCCTTCAATTATATTGTAAAATCTCATAAAAGAGATTTTCACATTTTTCATTTTTACATCATAACCATTTCGAAAACTACCGTTAATAGGTAATTCCAGGTAGGTATGCATCCCCAACCCATAAAACAAATATACCTAAATCGAAATTTAATTACATTTCCAAAAATATACAAATTCGATTCATAATTTTATGAAATTTAATCTACCATTTTGTGTTTATTTCGTATACAAACATTTTGATTTTCTATGCCAGGAAAATTTTTAGTTTTGTGTGTGTGTGTGTGCATGCCTAGCAAAATACTGAAACCATATAATAGTCGTAATTACAATAAATAAAAATTAAAAGATAATTAGGGTAACCAATTTAGTTTAGGTATAGTTATTAGTTTTGTTATAGTGTACGATTAGATATAATTTAATACGATTAAAATTTTTATTCCTAACACTATTATACACCTCTACAATTGTTGCGTACAATTTAAAATTGTAATATTATCGTGCTAGGGTGTTGCCTTGCCACATATGAGTTTCTACATACTACATAAATATATTGTATAGAGGTGATTTAAAATTAGTGTAAACGTTTTGTATATAGAAAGCTCTGGTTACAAATCGTCCCCACACCTCAATAGTAGTTTTTTTTAAAATATATAAAGCAGATATTTCTAACAAATATTCCGTCGAGTTAGGCGCTACAGGTTGGGTAGCTGAGCTGATGCTACTTCTTGGCTTTTCGAACACAATACAAAAAGGTTGCAAAATGCTGGCGGCAGCGCGGCGTTTAAAATGCTAATCTCTTGACATAATAAATTTATTTCGTTCGAGATTTGTTAATAATAAATTAAATTAACATACAAAAGTATATGAACATGAATGTACATAGCAAGAGAAACTAGTTGAATTCCGCGGTGAATAATTTAAAAAAAAACACACACACAAAACGGAATTTTATTATACAAAAGGAAGTGGTACGAAGATGGTATATATTTTATATGTTCCTGTGTTATTCAACATAAATATATGAATTTATAATAATAACGTATACATATATGGTATATGCACACATGGATACAATCTAGGTAATGAAGGGTTGAAATTATTAATCATAATAATTTTGCTTTTAAAGGGCATACATAATTAAAAAGGTACATCCGGCGGCTATGTATTTATAGTTATAACACACACACACACACGCACCTAAGATATAAAATATATAACATGAGATTAATGGATACAAAATATTGATTATATGGGAGTTGGGTGGCTCTATTTAACAGGGGCACTATACGCAATGTAATCTACGCTGTTATCGATATGTAATTTTTACGTAGATTAGCGTTTTTTGACGTTAAGGGTATTTCATTTGACAATCTACAACAACAATACCATATCCTATTCCAAATGAATCGATGGTATTGAAATACCAGTTCCATGTTGTAGTTACAGTGTTTGTTATCAGATGTCTGATAATAATATTTTTTCACTTTTTATTTTTATTTTTTCATAAAAGTTTTTTCATAAAAGAGATTTTTAATTAATAATAATTTGTCTTAAGAATAATAAGTTGTCTAAAAGAGAATAATTCTGGTCATTTGTTTGTTAATATCTTATGTACACATTTATACAAATGAACGGATATTTGCAGTCCATTGCTGAGAATATTTATTCCAGCAGCAGCAGTTCGAGCATGCAAATATAATAATGCAAATTTTAAGCGTTAGATATTTTAGATGCATGTAATCCATCAAATGTGTGTCCCTCTTACAAGAGTGGGACGTGAAAACGTGGGAGGTTTCAAGGAGTGTTATAATTTTTTGTGGTACGTCGCAAATACCATACCATACCGGTAATAAGGTCACATCTTTGGTATATGAGATAAGACGGCATGGTTAGTCGTACATATATAAACATGAAACATAACACTCCTGCATCCGACGTAAGTTTGTTAAGCTTCCACCGATTAGGAAAAAATCTAAGTAGAAAGTAGCCTTACAATCTACTATTTATTCTACCAGATTCTGATTTTGGCTTTCAAAGAGTGAACATCAAATTAATAATTGTTGAAGAAAATAATAAAAAAAAAAAATATTATTTTGTTTTTGTTTAAAATAAATGCTACTGAAGTTAGCCGAAAATTTCAGCCGAAAAAATACCTGTATTATCGACATATTTTGTATCAGGTGGTAGTAAAAAATTCTGTTGTTATGAGCCGAAAATTACATGTAATTGAAGTTATAGCAGTGAATTTTCGCCGAAAAAAAATTTCATAGATCAATATCACATAATTCGAATCTTTAAAGGTAATATGAACTGGGTGAAATTAGACCAATACGTAAACTGCTGGATAAAATATTTATAATTTGTCGTGTTAGTGTGCTATGAATTTGAGTTGTGGCACTAACAGTGAACACCTGTGCAAAAAATCAGGCCATATTTTATGTAGCATCATAGTGAAATAAAATAAAATCTTGACGCATGTTTAGTGGTAATT
Organism: Nephrotoma flavescens; assembly: GCA_932526605.1. Taxonomy (NCBI): domain Eukaryota; kingdom Metazoa; phylum Arthropoda; class Insecta; order Diptera; family Tipulidae; genus Nephrotoma; species Nephrotoma flavescens. The sequence continues at coordinate 249,398,263 of OW052220.1, read as the reverse complement.
TGAACTGGGTGTAGTTAGACTAATTCGAAAATAGCTGGATCCCGTATTTATAATTTGTCGTGTTAGCGGGCTAAGCATTTAAGTTGTGATACCAACAGTGAACACCTGTGCCAAAAATCAGGCCATATTTTATGTAGCATCATAGTGAAATAAATTAAAAGCACGACGCATGTTCAGTTCCAATTTCAGTGTACAATGTACAGTGCGTCCACCTTCCAACAAAGCGGCACTGATTTAAGATGAAGCCAATGCCAGGTCAACTTTAATGCCAAAAGCAATGAAATTCAGAAAATTTTTCCAGTCCCTCCGGGAGCATTCACAAAGAAAATCCCACCAGTTCCATTTTTCATAGCTAATATCAAAAGTCTTAAGCAGCCTTTTGTTGTTTATTCAATTGCGGAACATTTGTACGAACTGCTTCGGTCGTTTTGTTGTTCTCTTTGTAATTCGTGGCTGAATTATCGTGCATGCAACGATTAGGTAATATCATGCTCAAAAACGACAACACTTTATTCGCCAACACAGGTCTTCTATCATAATCAACGCCTCACTTTCATTTCTGCTTTCGTCCTTATATTTCACTTACAAATTGTTTGGATTCGAAGGGGAACACGTGGATATGATAATCGCAAAATATGCGCGGATTTGATGAGGTGATACAGATATAACGGAATTTTTGAGCGTATGGTCCCAGTCTGAATCGTTATCGAGGAAATGTAAGAGTTAACACTCCTCACGGTAAGTCGCAGACAGATGCTCATTAACGGTTGGACATGGAAGATGGGTCGGCCCATGAGTTGAAACGACGTCGGACCACCAATATTCATCAACAATCGAAGATAGTAACATAAATCGTTATTTAGATGCACAGTGTAGATGCGACCCATCTTGCCCCTCACAACTGTAGATCACCCACTGTCCGCTACTGATCGCCTATGATTCAATTGGTATCCGTCATTGCATGTGACAGTGTCGACACAGTGGTTCCGCAACCAGGTCTCATGGATATCGCTTGAAACACTTACCATCGATCATACAGGGTGAGCCGATGTTGAAAACTACGCAAGGTCCATGGATCATATTCTTAGACTTCACTGCACCCAATTTCTGATTAACAGATTCAACCGGGATTTCGGTTGCAATCATAGAATCAATTTCACCCGCTCTGATTTTTTTGAGGAACAAAACCAAAATGTGCGCAAGAAGCATACCAAATTTCTGCCATTCAACGTAGTACATTCGAAAATGATCTTGGCCAAAAAAATGCTGCTTTATGATCAAATTGTTCCAATAATTTATAACTTCACCCAGTCCAAACTACCACTAAACATGCGTCCAGACTTTAATTTATTTCACTATGATGCTACATAAAATATGACCTGATTTTTGGCACAGGTGTTTACTGTTAGTGCCACAACTCAAATTCATAGCCCGCTAACACGACAAATTATAAATATTTTATCCAGCAGTTTGCGTATTGGACTAATTTTACCCAGTTCATATTACAATTAAACATTCGGATTATGTGATATTGATCTATGAAATTTACTGCTATAACTTCAATTACATGTAATTTTCGGCTCATAACAACAGAATTTTTTACTACCACCTGATACAAAAATATGTCAATAATACAGGTATTTTTTCGACTGAAATTTTCGACTAACTTCAGCAGCATTTAAAATAAATATATTACATAAACAGTTACAATGTAATAAAAATTATTATTAAAACGACGTAGTTTGGTTAGAAAATCAAATTCAATCATGACACTTGATCATAAAACTTTGGCTACATCTCAAGGCCGATATAACATTCCAACCAGTACTTCCAATTCGTACTTTTTGGCCGTCCGGATATTGATCCAAAAACCGTTGAAGATGAGATCAAAAGCTTATATGATCTTACTCCTAGCAAAGTGGTAAAAGTAACGCCTAAAAAACATCGAGGCTTCACATTGATTTTATTGTGTTTTGGTTGTGTATCAAACCATATTAGACAAAAATCACAAATAAAAAATCGAACCCCAAGTACTTACACGCCCAAATTTTCGAGTCCTAGGAGATTTTGGACGAAATGGGTTTACAACAAAACTGTTTCGTTAAATGAGTTATTACATTGATTTTATTATTTTTGGTTGGGGACGAATCCAAATAAGACAAAAGTTCAAAAAAAAAATTTAGACCCCAAGTACTTACACCCCAACATTTTCGAGTCCAATGGGATTTTGGACGAAATGGGCTTACAACAAAACATTTTCGATAAATGAGTTTTTACATTGATTTTACTATTTTTGGTTGTGTATCAAACCATACTGGTATTTTTCGTCTCATTTAAGAAAGGTACAGCCAGTTTAAATAAATTAAAGGAATGTAAATCTATTTACCACACTATTGTCAAATGGGAAAATGCCAATCCACCTAACGGTCCATTCCAATGCCGCATGTATGGTCATGGAATAAGTAAGTGTCAAATGAAATCAAAATGTAATTATTGTGGTGTCGATCATGATGAGATGCTGTGCCCAAATGAAAAAGATGTCAATAAACATGTATGTGCAAATTGTAATGGAAATCATTGTGCAATTAATTTATACTTTTACGACATGTACGCGCCATTTGCATTTTCCATTTGCACCATGTTTTATGACCCATTCCAAACTTTGATTCTTTCGTCGTGATTCTTTCTTCGACGAGAGAATCAAACTGTGCAACCGCGGTATCACTTGAAAAAAACAATCGACGTCCACATTTGATTTCTTTGCGCATTTCTTATCACGCGTAGTAGATTTTAAACAAAATTAATTTATACTTTTACTATTCTGTAATTTGCCCAGAAAGAGGGAAATACCAACAGTTAAGGAAAAGTTTACAAATTAAAAATTTTGCTAATCAAAAAAATCAACATCACTTCAATGCTATTGGCCTCGACTGACAACGGAACCTGTTTCCAACTTTATCAACTGCGGCAATTCAACAACAACAGCTAAATAATTCGTTTTCAAATTCAAAATCATATGCTCAAATTGTTACAAATAATTCTATTGGTGGTGGTACTAATCTTAACAATGAAAATGTATTTATTTAATATGCATGAATTATTTCAAATATTTAATGAAATTATTGTTAAATTAAGGCAGTGTAAATCTAAAGATGAACGGCTTCTTATTATAACGGAAATTGCTATCAAATATGGCACACATTCATAATAATATAATTATTAGCACTTGGAATGCACGTAGCATCAAAAATAACAAAATTGACATTATGTTGATTACAGAAACGGCTTTAAAACATAATATTCCATTTTTCACACCTAACTATAGATTTTATAGAAGGGACAGAATATCACAACGAATGGGAAGCGTTGGCATGTTAATTAAAAACACTATAAACCATTCTATTTTACCTGATCTAAACCTAAAATGTATTGAATCTCTAGGAATTTCAATTAATTTGACTGGAAATCTTAGTACTTTTTGCTATTGTCCCTATTCACATGATGTAAACTTCCGTAATGATTTAATTAAAATAAATGACAGAAATGAATTTTTTCTCGCTGGTTGTGATTTTAACTGTCGACACCAAGAATGGTTTTGCCTTCGATCAAATAAGGGTGGACGAACATGCAACAGTTATCGGTTAATTCACAAACATTTTCTCTAGTTGCTCCTACTTCACCAACATATTATAGTTTTAGAGGCACGCCAAGTACATTGGATCTGTTTATTACCAATGTTCCGCAATACTTTTCCAGTATTCTTACACTCAATGAGCTAAATTCCGATCATTTACCAATAATTTCTACGGTTGATTTAACTTATTCAGCAAATTTGTTGGTTATTGTATCAACATACCATTGATTCGCAATTGGCTAATGAAAATCTGACATCACATTTGAATTCAATTTCAGAAATTGATGTCAGCATTGACAAATTTACTAAAATGTTAAGCTATGCTCGTGATGAAGCAATTCCATTAAAATCTATTTCCCACAGTGATAATTTAATTTTGGACGATTTTACAAAATGTTTAATAAGGTTGCGTAACACACGAAGGCGTCAATGGCAAAGGTACAGATACCCATTTCTTAAAATTATTATAAGAAATTTGAATTTTTCCATCAAATATAATATTCTTAAGCTACTTAATAATAAATGGAATACTAATTATTCCATTTATTATTAATTGTATATTTGTAGGTTCGGGCATGCAAACGGACTATCTATGCAAAGGTTAGGTTAAATGTATGTGAAGTTGGCCCAAATGTCGTTTTTGGGCGACATTTGGGCCAACTTCAACGCAGTGCCAACACGAAAACTATAATTTCTGTCACGTATGAACTGACAGCCCAGAAATCATATGTCACGGCATTTTAATATTGTCAACCCAAAAAACTAAAATATTTCTACTTTTAAAATTCAATATTTAACTAAAATAAAGAAGTTTCAGGAAATTGTGATGCCGATTTACGGACAACCATAATATTCAATGGAAGTTGAGACTTTCAGTGTTGGTCATCGGTATCACTGAGATTTTCGCACTGATCAAAATCGTAGAGAGACCGAAGACCAACACCGAAAATCTCAATTTCCATTAAATATTATGATTGTTCGTAAATCGGAAGAATATAGGCCATTCTTGGTATGAGGACCCCATCACAGCCTCCTGAAACTTCCTATTCGTAAAGGCTAGAACTAGATCTGTCCGAGAATCATAATGAGACCGATTACTAACACCGAAAATCTCAACTTCCATTAAAAATTATGGTTGTTGGTAAAGCGGCCGAATATAGGCCATTCTCAGTATGAGGATGTATATTATTATGTATATATTTATATGTGTATTAAAATAAAAGTATTTATGGCCAATCGACTAATCGTATATGATGCATTTATTAACAAAGACCGACATACATCATAGGTTTTTAGTCATGAAAAATTCCGAAAACCTCGATTTTTTTAATAGAAGTTTACATATTTCGAAAGTTAGGAAACAATAGTAGAACGTTAATGGAATTTTAATTCGAAAAACGGTAATTTTGGTGTATGCCCATCTTTAAAACTCGAGGTAAAAACTACTCGTAAAATTAATATTTTCATGAAGCAATTGAAAATAATAAGAATTGCTTCTTGGGTGTTTTACATTTATTATACCGGATTACAATGATTCCTTCTACTATGAAAATTTGAATTTTGGCCTTTTTAATTCCAAATTTATTTGGGACATAAATTTCATGAGACAACACTAAAATGTCGGGCTGACATCATTAAAATGTCGTGATATACAATTTTTTTGGGCTGACAGTTCGTGATAGCAACTATAGTTTTTGTGTTAAAAAATTATTAGAATTTTGAGAGATGTTCTTTATCACTTTCCTTTAAAACATGAATGTTTGAGTTAAATTTGTATATTTTTTATTTTATTAATAGTATAATTTTATAAATTTAATATACAATTGTATTATTTATATTCATTTCATTCAAATTCATATTTAATCTTTCAATTTATGTGATATTCAATGTTTTTTCAGTTGTCTGTCGTGATAGTTATCAAAATAGATGAAGTTATTGCTATAGCGGCAAAAATATAATTTTTTGGGCCAGAATTTTGGGCCAACTTCACATACGTACGGTTAAGGCCAAAGTTTATGTGGGCTCATAGATAGATTCCAAAAGTTGTCATTCATCTCAAAAATATCCTTCTCTAAATTTTTGAATATAGATAATTTCACGAAAAAAGGAAATTTCAGACATGGTTGAGGATTTTTAGAAATCCATCTATCATCCCACATGAACTTTGGTGTGAAACTTAAAGCTTCAACTTAAAATTTTAACTCGCTTACAAGACGCATGAATTATGCGAGCTTCGAGGATTTTCGTAGATACGCTATAAATTAGAATTATTCAAAATTAATAATTATAATACATACTTAGAAGCTGTTAATCAACTAGTTAGCTTTACCATTGTACATATGTATTCTAGGTTTCACTTTCTTCGAGGATGTGGTCGGTAATGCAGCTTTAAATTAAATTTCCACTGGTAATGCAGTTATTATAGTATTATGTGTCCCCTCGCAATATGTCGATAAAGTAGTTTTTTTGGTTTAAAATTCGACTGAAATTTCGATAATTTGGTATTTCTGTTTATAATATAATGTTTAGTGGTAATTTGGACTGGATGAAGTTAGACCAATTCGTAAATGGCTGACGTAATCAGTGCATATTTTATGTAGCATCATAGTCAAATAAGTTAAATGCTAGACGCATGGTTAATGATAATTACCAAATTACCATTAAATATGTGCAAATATGCTCTTAATTTTGGTACGTGTGTTCACTGTAAGTGTCACAATTCAATTCCATTGTGTAATTTCACACAGTCCAAATAAGAACTAAACTATCAGCTCATTAATCAACATTAGATTCAAGATTTTAGCTGCACTCTTAGGGACGGCTTTACGAAAAACAACACCAACATGTCTCCCTCATTTATAAGCATATATCTCCTGTTTTGAGAATGAATGTAGAACCACCAGGGAGACCTGTAACGAGTTGATTAATTGCCTGTTAACTAACCAACCTACAGCAACAGAAACTCTTCCATATGCCATCTCCCTTCAGTACGAACTTTTATCAACGAATATTCCGTCAATCAACAGCCATCTTACCACATCCATTCAATCAACAATTTTACTCCTACAATAGCAGAGGTTCCCGTATCCGATAATGACTGCGCTAATCCGGAAAATATTAAGAACATTAGACCCTCGGCTCTTGTTGTACCTCCTAAGCATCTTGTACCTCCTAAGCATAAGAACATATTCGTTTCCAGGCTCAATACCTCGACGACAAACGCAGCTATTCTTGCACACATTAACTCCGTTTTGAATCTGCCTGACATTAAAGTTGGCTCGAACCAAGTTCTATGTAGAAATAATGGTTATGTTTCCTTCTCTAAAGTTACGGTCCCGGAAAATATATTTGGTTGAATTAAAAAATGATATTCCGCTGGCCCCAACGGCCTGCCTGGTATCCCCTCAAGAGGGGATGCAAATCAAATGTCTCCAATTATAATAGGGCAATTAGAAAATTATCCTGTATCCCTACGTTCCTTCAAAGTATTGTGTATCCTTTACTTTCAATGTAAAACGCATTGTTTTCAGTAATCTTAGAGGACGATCTACTACAACCAATTTAACCGGATTTGCATCTCATATTTACTTTGAACGTTATGGAAGTGGAAACAAAGTTACTACTACAGACGTCAACAAGGAATTTGACAGGGTTTTCAATAAGATAATTTTATTCAAACTCAGGGCTCTTGGTTTGCACCTCAACTCTTACTATGGGTGGACTCTTATCTGAGGAAATGTAGGAATCAGGAAACTTTAAATACTATCTACTCCTTTGGTAGCTACTTCCAGGGTTCCGTAAGGCAATCATATTGGGCCATTTTTTTCCGTTTTATCCGTGTGCTAAAAATTCGTGTGCTATAAATAATCTTAATTTGAATGTGAGTAAATGCCAATACATACTCTAGAAAACGCACAAATACCATTAGTCGAGAGTATACCATCAACAGCGCTGTTGTTGACCGAGTTTTAGCCATACGGGATTTAAGGGTAATTTGCGACCGCGAATTGCACTTTAGAGATCGTGGTCTCGACAAAAGTTGATACCTTGCAGGGACGAGAAATGTAAGGGTCGTTATTGGTTATTGGGAACTTGAATAAGGCATTCAAATCCGGTTTCCATCAAATAAAATCCGGTTTCCATCAAATACCGATGGAAAAAATCACAGTTAAAAACACTTTTCTCGACAGATAAAGGCCTCTTGGAGTTTTGCTGAACACCTTTTTGGCCAGAAAATGGGGTTACTTGATAGAATCTGTTGCGTTAACGTGGATGATATCAACATAGTGGGATAAAGTTTAGAAAATCATTTAGAAAATCTAAACTCAGTGATAAAAAGACTTCCGGAATTCAATCTAAAAAAACATGTGGGAAATTCCTCAAAAGAGAAACTGAATTGATGGGACATACAAAAACACAGGTCCAACACAGCAAACAGAAAGCCTCGCCAATGACACGATAAGTGATGAGAGTATCGACATCGTCTTGGTTGTTCTTTAGTCGACCTCAATGTACGCAGAATATTTGCCAAATTTAAAATTATAATTTTTTGAGGTCCGTGTGAACATCGTCGAGCTGCGGATAGTTGAATTGTTCCGACGGATGCATCATCGATTTGGCAAGTCGCTGGTTTATTTCTTTCGAAGAAATTGAAAACTGGCTTCAAACTAGGATCGCCTCAAAAGACGAAACGTTTTTCCGAGATGGAATTTAAAAATTACATGAGGGGTGGGAAAAAGTCGCAACCAGCGATCGACAATATTTTAATCTGTTCATTCATTTTATTTTAAAATTAAAAAGCGGACCGAATTAATTTGTATCACCAATAATTGCGATTGAGCAGGTGTTGACGTGGATAGTCTCGACGAAATCAAGTCGTTGGAATCAGTTGTTTTGACGTCGAGATGGGCGTTGAGTTACCACTCATCTCCCAACGAAAAGAGTGGGCATTTCTATATTCCGAAACCCGCTATGCATGGCATGACCCTCCAATTGTAACCTGAACGGTTAAATATGGGGCGGGGGGGCTTCGCTTACCCCCCAAGCTGAACGGTTAAACTAGGACGTCCCTTATGCTAGCAGAATCCATACAGCAGAACATTACAAAATAGTGTGGATAATTATAGGCTAATTATGGGCTAATTAAATGCCGTATTAAAAAATGTTGGGCTCCATCCCTACCAACTAAAGCGTGGGTTCTGCTAGCTTTAGAAAAAGTTAGCAGAACCCATATCAAGAAATGATTTAAAAACAATTGGAAAAATAAAAGTAAATTTTAGGCTAATTAAATGCCCAATTTAAATTTTTTTATTCTGCTCGATCTAGAAAATGCAAAAGGCTTTATCATAGCTAGCAGAACTCCAAATCGAAAATCGGACCAAAACCGAAATCAGAGCTCAAAACAAGATCTATTGACAATCGAATAATTTTAGGCTCGGCATGGGTTAATCAAATGCCCCATTAAAAACTTTGGGCTCCATCCGTTTTTGTCCTAACTTTCGGTCATTTAATCTAAAGCTAGCAGAACCCAAATCGAAAATCGGACCAAAACCGAAATTAGAACACAAAACATAATCTATTGACAATCGAATAATTTTAGGCTCGTTATGGGCTAATCAAATGCCACATTAAAAAATTTTGGGCCTAATCCGTTTTTGACCTAACTTCAGGTCATTTAATCTAAAGCTATTGACAATCAAATAATATCGGTTTTGGTCCGATTTTCGATTTGGGTTCTGCTAGCTTTAGATTAAATGACCGAAAGTTAGGACAAAAACGGATGGAGCCCAAAATTTTTTAATGGGGCATTTGATTAGCCCATGCCGAGCCTAAAATTATTCGATTGTCAATAGATCTTGTTTTGAGTTCTAATTTTGGTTTTGGTCCGATTTTCGATAGCTTTGAAATGATAAAGCCTTTGAAATGATAAAGCCTTTTGCATTTTCTAGATCGAGCCGAATAAAAAAATTTAAATAGGGCATTTAGTTAGCCTAAAGTTTACTTTTATTTTTCCAATTGTTTTTAAATCATTTCTTGATATGGGTTCTGCTAACTTTTTCTAAAGCTAGCAGAACCCACGCTTTAGTTGGTAGGGTTATAGCCCAAAATTTTTTAATGCGGCATTTAATTAGCCCATAATTAGCCTATAATTATCCATACTATCTTGTAATGTTCTGCTGTATGGGCTCTGCTAGCTTAAGGGACGTAAACTAGGAAAGCATTCTTTCATTTTCCTCCTGATATGTAACGGATACAGCTGTTACATATATGTTATTCCTCTATAAGAGCCCCTGATTTTTCAATTCTAATGAAAATCTCACGTACCGCACTATCTTTGATAAAGAGACCCCCAATAATAATTTCCGAGTGCTTTTTGTCCACGCACGACGAAACATGGAAAATATCTGTTTATTTCTAATGAACCAATGCCCAGCAAGGATTTTTATAGTACATCCCTCTTCAAAAATCTGCTAGATAATTATTTAAAGTTTTTGTAATGCACTTTCCGATTTTAAAAACAAATAAAATAATGGCATGGTACGTTATTCAAGGTACATGCACCTACTAGTAGAACGAAAACTAAATTAAAACTTTATATAGTGTTGCATGTAACGGAAACTAATAAACTATATACGGAAAGCATACATATATGTATAAGTAAAACAAAAACCACACCTTTCAAAAGTTTGCTGTTCTAATAAATTTGTATCTGTTCGTGTTTCATAAACTAAACTTTGTTCAACCTAACGCCATAATTTATTTAATCAATCATTTGGCATTACCTTGAAAACAGTTTAAAATTATTTTATACCAACTGTATTTATCAACTTGTCCCTATATAAATAAATGTTAATACCGCAAACAGCATTTAGGTGTTACGCGGTCATTAGCCGAAATGTCAAATGCGATTTTTTTGTTTCAAAATATTTCTAATTAGTCCCGAAACGAAAATTTCTAATCCTCTTAAAATGATTGGACGAATTTAAATTAAAGCTGTAACATCCGTTTGTTTCTCGTCCCATAACCAACAAAAAAAACGAAATTAATTTATTTTCCCTTTTAAGCTTTTTTACACTCAAACAATTTTTTATCCTTTTCTTTGTTATAGACTATTAGGAGACCAATATAAATATAACTGTATGAGTATGTATTATAGGAACATGGCCAATTTTACGACATACAAGTAAAATTCGGGTTCCAATATACGGTTAAATATCACATCTAAAAGCTTTATTTTCTACTTAACACAACACAATGTCAATGTTAACTATTTTATACCGGAAAATTATCATTTTATGAACTAGATGACTTTTTTTTATGTATAATGTTCTATTTTTAGCGCAGCATCGGAAAATATTGACTATTATTACACACAGCACACGTAAAATGGAAAAACAAAATTAATTTTTAATTTCCGAATAAATTTATGTTTTGCTTTCTTCATAAAATAAGCATAAAGAAAAGCGATTGAAAACTAGGTATTACAAAAGCATTTTCCTACAAGATTTTTATTTTGTGTCGCATCACTTTTTTTCACAATAAAGCATTATATCGTTATTGGGGTTTAAACTTAAAATCGATAGGACTTGGCAAAAATATTGTCTAAAAATATTGAATTGAGACATGAAATAATAACTTTATGTTTTAAATCCTTGATTTAACTCAGAATCTCAAGAAATTATATTGTGCCAACCCGGGGTAACCATAACTCCGCATACTAGTTTTTCTTACTCTTTGTATCAAGTATAAAATCTTGATGTTTGTGAGCTTCGAAAGCTCCTTTCGTGCTGCCCTACATAGTTGTTGGATATTTTCTTTTTTGCTAAACACAATCGGTATTATTTTCACAAAAGGAAATGACAATCGAAATAATAATAATGGGAATGTAATTTTTATGCAGATTTTACCATCAAAAGTAAAAAAAAACGTCTTTTGATATTTACAATATTATTTTTCTGCATTCTTATTTTTACAATGTAACGTTGCCATACGACGTATAAATAGGAGTTATTATAATATATAAAAGCTGCAGCTACGGTGGTATTAACTTGTTTGCATAAAAGCTTTTATGAACAATTAAAATTTTCTGTTCAAATAATTTATGGGAGCATCCTCATTTTGAAGCTTACGATTAATGCAATAATAATTTGTGTTCAGTATTAAATATTTCAACAGAAAAAATTTCATTTAGAAAAGTTCAAGTGACCTAAAGCTCTTTGATTAAAGTATTTAAAATAGAATTTTGGGTTAAATATTTGTACGCACCTTTTGGTAATAATTTTAAACAACAGTTAAAACTTATAATCAATAATTTTGTGCTAAACGAATCAAAAGGGACCTCTCTAAGGAATGATCGTTGCACAAAGACATTATACACGTGTTATGTTACACATAACACAACCAGATTCTCTCTACACTTCGTAACATTTGAACAACACACGACTTTGCAATGTTCCAATTATAAATTATGGAGACAACTTTCGGATTATGGGAATAACGACGTAGCCCAGATGCACTCGGATCGCCTTAATCCCGTTCGAGACAAAGTCAAGCACTATCTTACTAGTCATGGCTAATCGGCTAAATTTACAATTTGCAAAACTGTAGACGCGAAATGGTTAACGGACAAGCGATGTTTGTTCGACCGTTTGTACAAAGCGATGTTGTAAATAAATTTTGTTACAGACTATCTCCTAAGTTTATACCTGTAATTATTGATTGCAAAGTCGGAAACGTGGCATATAAGTTACGCAATCTGAAAGGGAAAAGTTTCGGATTCCTTTAGGGTGAAATCTTCATTTCACTACTAAATTATATGACCGGGATTTTTGTGAAATTATTTTTTGCCCGGCATGAGACTTTTCAGGGTGTAAGACGTCCCCACGATTTGCCGAATCGGCACCATAAATACAACCCGCCTAATTTTTGTTTGGTGTGAACCAGTAATTTAAAAGTCGATTTCGGTTCTTAGCGCCTCTTAAATGTTGGCTGGCAGGTCACAAATGCCTTAACAAAATTGATACGGTTTTTTGGTGCGATTTTTTTTTTGTGCAGATCTCCTTTTTTAGAAAAAGTGGAAAAAAATTTCGTAATTTTTAGAGACTGAGCGATTTGAAAATATCACTCAAAATTGTGTGTAAAAACGGCGTTTTTCAAAAGTAAATAAAAATACATTCTGATCAGTAAAATATTTTTTTTCTATTTCTACATCCTTAATACGATCTTAATATTTACAATTTTTTAATATTTTGTAAATTTTCTTAGGCTAGTTTTCAATATGTTAGAATGTTAATTTCTTTCACGAATTGAGTGATTTTTTATATGGAATTTTGCGTAATTTGCTTGAAATAACTACATAAGAGAGTACGTTTTGACCCAAAATAATAAAAATATGATTTATTGGGAATCGTTTGATCTTTATAATTTTGAGTTGTGTCACTGTTGTAGCAAACGAGCGAAATGTAAATTAATGACTAGTATTAACTAAATTAATTTGATTATCTTAAAACAAATAAAATAAAAACAAAATAAATCGGATCCAAATAATGTAATATCAAAGCAGGAAAGCAACACACGACCTTTCTTTTTTCAACGGATACAATCTTTATGAATCTGTTGATGGATTTATTTATTAAAAATAGTTAAGTAAAAAAGTATATAATGCGTTGTGAGTGAAAGTCTCTTGTCTTTGGCATGCCTAATCTAATCTGGTTCCAAAAACAGCTAATCTGGAATCCTTAGGATAATAAATAAATAATGAATGTTTGGCACAGTTTTAGAATCCCCAATACCTAAACCAATTAAACCAGGATTAAAACAGGATAAAAAACAAAGCAATCAGGAATTTGTAGGATGGCAGAATTAATAATAAGTACTAGCACAACTGTGCTAGACACCAATTAATAAAAATAAGCATGTATTGGAAATCACACTGTTAATATATTTCTTATAAGAATTTTGAGTGAAAAATTAAACTTTATGAAATTTAAAAATATAATAATATTATGAGTGTGAAGTTTTTAACAAAAAAATAACAGTAATTCGTATACGAATCCATTAAGAATTCTTGAAAGCTAAGCATGTTGTTACGACTCCATGGTCATAACAATTATTTCTTCCTCTGTGTGAATTCCTTTTATTCGTTCTATGGTAAATGGAGTATTTTGTTTGACTACAGTGCCACCTGTTTTCAAACATTTGGTACTTTTAGTACTAATATATTTTTTTTGCTGCCAATGAGCGTCGTATAAGTGTGGAAGCGAGACCAATGTGCACCGGGCATGTGTGTGCAATAGCAAGACGATGTAGCATGTTTTTTGAATTGTAAATGCGTTATAAACAACAACAACAACAACAACTTTTGTTTGCAACAACAAGAACATTCTACAAGTTTTTGGTGCGAGAATTTAGTTAAGTCTGGTTTGTAATTTGGAAAAAATAAAGTCTCGTTTTTGGTTGTAAAAAAAATATAGTCGTACGTATATAAGAAAAAAATATTTTTCAAGTTTTGTCAAGTGGTTTTTTTGGTTATTATTGAAAATTATATAAAATGGGCGATTTTTTTTAGAAATAATAAAAAACGCCGACTATCAGAAATCGTAAATTAATCAATTGTTGTGAAGGTGTGAAAATTGTTGTGAAAACGCCACGCTATATTGTAAATTTCTAAAGGTTTTTTTCTTGTGAAATAAATAAAAATCGAAAAACTAAAAGTGTGTATTTCGAATTGGTGTATCGTCGGGGAAATTGTTGAAAAATTAATTGTGGGGGTTTTCCATAAAGAAGAACACGAGGCGCAAATCGATAAAACTGGTAGTTTTTAACACTTGAGTTGAATTTAATAAAGGGGATTATATTACGCTGTTTAACTTGGGTTCAATAAATAAAAATCTAATACAGCAATAGTATCGAATAATGAGTGGCCAACAACGAAACTAATTAAATTTTTTGCGTACCATATCACGGTCGGCGCGAGGTTCCATCGCTTTTGATTTTTCGGCTAAAGCGGAGAAACATTTGCACGTGAATCTTTTATCCGGCCTAAATTATTATACATCTTTTCAAAGAAATGACCAATAACCAAAAGTGACTTTATCAGTTACCCATTTGTCAGTAATGCATGAAATATGTAGCGCTAGAGATACTGTTAAAGTTAGCCGAAAGCTTCCAGCCGAATGATGGTAATGCGGATAGTGTCTTTGCTATCCCAGCCGAAAGATGGTATTGTAGTAATTGAGTCATCAATTTTCTAAAAGAAAATGTCAATAACAGACATTACAATAACCCTGAGATGCAGTCACGTTTAGCTGATGAATGGTTTATCAAAATTTTGACAGATGAACTACTATTTGACCCTAAGTACAATCTGATTATGTGTTTGGAGTACGTTTTATACGGTTATATTTGTGAGATGTTTCATTTTCCGATGTTCCGACGATAAAATTGTCCATCATTCGAGATTTTTCCAGATGGACACCAATCTGACCAGACTGATTCAATAGCCCATGACCATAGGTAGATTTTGATTATAGGTTAAGGGTGGGTCTGATTGGGTTATAGGGGTGAAATATTGGTTTTTTCCCATTTTTCAACGGAAATCGTTCGTCATTCGTGGTTTTGGCATAAAGACACCAATCTGATTAAGCCGATTCAATAGCTTATGACCATAGGTAGATTCTTAGTGTAGATTAGGGATGGGTCTGATGAGGTTAAAGGAGTAAAATTTTGATTTTCACTATTTTTCAACGATAAAATCGTTCGTCATTCGAGCATGTAGACACCAACTTGACGATGCCGATATGATAGCCCATAAACAGAGGTAGATTTTGATTATAGGTTAGGGGTGAGTCTGAGGGGGTTATAGGGGAAAAAATTTTATTTCCCCCTTCTTCTGACGATAAAATCGTCTATCATTCGAGATTTTGCCAGATGGACACCAGTCTGACTATGCCGATTCGATAGCACATGACCATAGATAGATTTTGATTATTGGTTTGGGGTGAGTCTAATGAGGTTATAGGGCTGACATTTTGTTTTTTCTTATGTTTTATCGATAAAAAAGCGTTTGATTTTCGAGATTTTGACAGATTATTCCAATAACCCCATCAAACCGATCCCTAACCTATACTGAGAATCTATCTAAGGTAATGGGCTATCGAATTTGAACAGTCAAATTTGGTGTCTATATGTCAAAATCACGAATGACGAACGATTTTATCAATGGAAAATGGGAAAAATCAAAATTTCACTCCTATAACCCAACCAGGCTCAACCCTAACTTATTATCAAAATCTACTTGTGGTCATGAACTATCGAATCGGTATAGTGAAATTGGTGTCTATATACCAAAATTATGAATGACGAACCATTTTATCGATGAAAAATGGGGGAAATCAAAGTTTCACCCCCATAACCCAATCAGACCCACCCCTAACCTATAATCAAAATCTACCTATGGCCATGAACTATCGAATCGACATAGTCAGATCATGATTGAAAATTTACAATCTTCTTTATCGACGATTTTCGGCTATATAAAGTAGATATGCCATTTCATCTCTACAGCTCTATCAGATTCCTCCCTAACCTATAATCAAAATCTACCTAAGGTAATGGGCCATCGAATCGGCATAGTCAGAATGCTGTCTATATGCCAAAATCTCGAATGACGAACGATTCTTGACAATGCTTGATAATTTTCAATCTTCTTTATCGACTACTTTCGGCTGTATGAAGCAGATATGCCATTTCATCGCTATAACCCCATCAGATTCATCCCTAACCTATAATCAAAATCTACCTATAGTAATGGGGTATCGAATCAGCAGTCAGATTGGTGTCCGTTCATATGCCAAAATCTCGAATGACGAACGATTTTATCGACGAAAAATGGAGAAAAACAAAATTTCACCCCTAAAACCCCATCAGACCCACCCCTTACCTAAAATCAAAATTTACCTATGAGCATGGGCTATCGAATCGGCATAGTCAGATTGGGGTCCATCTGGCGTAGTCTAAAATGATAAACGATTTTATTGCCAGAAGAAGGGAAAAAACAAAATTTCAAAATTGATATGGAACAATAAACTAATATCCTGTAAATTGAAAATTTTAATTGTTGTTTGTTATAATATATGTTTTCGGGTGATTTTGTAGGTTTGTTACTTTCGGCCGGGATACTTCAATTTAATATATAATTTGTTTAACTTTCGGCTGAATTAGTCACGACACTATCTGCATTATCGATTTTTTTTCATTTTCGGCTGGCAAAGAAAAAGTTTCTTAAGGAAAAAACAATGACATTGCAAATAAAACATTGGAAAATATTTCGAATTTTTTTAAACATATCGTCCTCCCAGAATTAAAGGGTTCTAATCGACACCTACTATTAACACCTATTTGTTTTGTAATGGGAGTATAACTTTACATAGTACTAAAAATTCGCGACTTGAACTGGAAAACTGTAAGATGGCAAATTCCAACAGAAAAACAGAAACACAATGGGGTCGCGTAGATGCACTGAATTGACTTTAGACACTATACAAATTCTAAAGAATAGGCAACAATTTTCAAATAAATTAACAGTTTAAAAATATTTCCGAAATATTAATTTACAGCTTTCAAGATCGGTGGGTCTTCAACATTAAATAATTTTATGAACATGTTAAGAATGCTCCAGTAGTTGCTCCCAAGATGAGACCTCGCGGAGGGCTTCCTAATCGATGGATGGACTACTTCGAACAGGTCATTGATGCAAGTGGCTATCACATCTGAGAGAAGAGCGTTGTTGAGGCAGCCATATCCGTTAATGGTATGTAGATCTAATGAAAAAAAGCGATTCTTCTTTCTGTTATAATGGGGAATCATTTTACCTGCCAATTAGTGGCAATAAATACATATTCAAATAAACAACAACCATCATTAAAATTTCAGCATACAACAAAATTTAAACTGTATTGAAAGTTCTGCCTCCTTCTCTTCGAAACATTTTATAATACGATGCACATATGGGGGTAATATTCACTCCACAACTACTCGTACTAGAAAAAAGAAACTTTGAACACAATTTAATTGTCGTTTTATTTAGATTGTGAACACAATGTTCAAATATCAGCCAAAGTATAGAAATATTTTCATCTCTTCACAATACAACACAATGTTCATTTTCTAAATCACTTATGGCTTCGTATTTCTTATGTAGTTTTTTTCTCCCATATAACACAATGAAAATGTTTATCGTATTCTACAAACATAATATACCTGTTGCAAAACTATTGTATGTTGCTTAATATGCTTTAGGGGGTGCATTAAAACAATAGAATTATAAATATATTATCGATTTTATATTTATGTCAGCAGATGTGACAGAAAGATAAATAATTTTCACGTCTTCTCGTTCACATACTTGTAAATATTTTGAAAACTCTGATTTTTACAAATTAAATCTACGTAATTGTGCACCGGTGTGATAGTTAATTTTTATTACCTTGTTAGCAAACTAAATCTAATTTTTAAGTATAAAATTTTAAAGTTCTTTAACACGAGATATCGCGTTGGTATATTATGGTGTTTATACCACACAACCTCTGATTGTATTTTGCCTGTCAAGTAAAATTCTATTTTTATATGAATATAATTTTTTTATGCTTATTTATGCTAATGACTTAATACCTTAGAGATTAGCATTTTAAAATAACATTACGCTTTGCTACACAAACTTTTACCGAACATATAGTGCCAGCAATTAAATTTAATCTAAATAAAATTTTGTATGGTTGCCCTTCCGGCCAAAAGTTTTTTTTTAACATTGAAAATGTTTTACGACACCAAACCTATGTGAAAGAGTCACGAAAATACGTCATGTTAGCAAAATAAACCACATAATTCTCCCACATTCTCTCTCTTTGTTTTTTGTTTTGTTTATTTTTATCATCGGCAGATGTTACGTGAGCAGGCTTTGATTTGCCTGTATTCTAATTTCACTGTGGTTGTCGTTTTTCGTTGATGCTCTTGTTCTGTTTATACCTTTTGTGTGTCGACTTCATATATCGTCGGCTTACTGCAATTGTGACACAAATCAAAAAATAGTAGTGCCACTTCAAAATTACTCATAGTTTTCAATAGACAATTGAATATTAAATTTTTTCTAAAACTGGCACATTAGTATATAACGCGAACTCGGACTAATATAACGCTATATTTTTTGTTGTGCCATTTTTAAGTCAACATTTTTAAGTTTTCATTTATCCACGACTTCGAGGACGACAAAAGAGGCAAACACGGCCACCACTCCCGAATTGATGAAGCAATGAAGGACGAAACTCACCAATTTATCAACAATATTCTGAAAGTGGAAAGTCACTACAGACGTTCTGAATCCACATGACATTACATTGACGAAAATAAATTCATAACCGACCTCTCCAAAACCGGCAGATTGGTACCACATGAGTTGAGCGACAGGCAAACGGAAATGCGTAAAAACACATGTGACATTTTGCTCGCTCGATACAAAAGAAAGTCGTTTTTGTTTTTTAGTTATACAGAATTTATTTTGTGAATCCGAAGCGCAAAAAAATCAGGGGTAAACCCAGGCGCTCGATCTACACCAACCGCAAGGCCGAATCGCTTTGACAAAAAAGACGATGCTCTGTGTTTGGTGGGACAAGAGGGGCATGGTGTATTATGAGCTGTTATAACCTGGGGAAACGGTTAATACTGAATGATACTAACAACAAATGATAGAATTGAACCGTTCGCTGCTTGTAAAAAGCCAGAATACCGAAGAGGCTTCACAAAGTTATTTTTAATCATGATAATGCTCCATCACATATGGAAAAACCGGTTTGCGACACATTGGAATAACACGCATCAAATAAATAAAATAAATAAAGTTGATTATTCGATGTCATCCCTTACATGAGCAAAACATCAGGCTGCTTATTGGAACCGGAAACGTGAGCACCAGTTATGTGGACCGAGTAGTTCTGCTCGACACCAGCAGAGCGTCTAAATGGAATTTGGAATTTAAAAAAGGTTTACTGATAATTATTTTCGGTTACTTGTGTAACGTTTGCGACCATTTATGGTTCAAAGATGATTTATGTCGAGTTCCGTTCAGACATTAACTCAGACGTCCAGGTTTAATTCAGAAGGAATTTCCTATGCAAAGTGTAGAGACAGAGAGTATGACGCTAAGTAGTACATGCAAATCATGGGTCGGCAATAAGAAAATTCCATTTATGTCTGCTTCTAATAGATTCTAATATCCGGAATACCCATCGCATTTACCCGATTTAGATATCTTTGCCGAAAGGTTAGTTTCACCCAGGTTACCATTCATTAGACAACGATTCTTTTATTTTTAGACAACGATTCTTTTATTTTATTTATTCTTTTAAGTTTTTATTTCTAATGCTGCGTACTCGTACAAGGTTCTTACGGAAAGTAAAATAAAGAAAATTGTGCAGAAAATTGAAAAATTTCAGAAAACTTGAGGCTTTACCAATAAATTCATCTGTTTTTTATAAGTTTTCTAATACTTTGTACAAGGTTCTGACGGAAAGAAAAATTAAGAAAATTGCGCAGAAAATTGGAAAATTTCAGAAAACTTAAGACTTTACTGATTTCATTCGTCTTTTTTCATAAGTTTTCTAATAATTTGTACAAGGTTCTTACGGAAAGCAAAATTAAGAAAATTGCGCCGAAAATTGAAAAATTTCAGAAAATTTAAGACTTTACCGATAATTTCATCTGTTTTATAAAAAACAGAAGAATTTATCGGTAAAGTCTTAAGTTTTCTGAAATTTTCCAATTTTCTGCGCAATTTTCTTAATTTTGCTTTCCGTAAGAACCTTGCACAAAGTATTGGAAAACTTATAAAAAAATACGAATGATATCGGTAAAGTCTTAAGTTTTCTGAAATTTCCCAATTTTCTGCTAAATTTTTTTAATTTTTCTTTCCGTAAGAACCTTGTACGAGTACGCAGCATTAGAAAACTTATAAAAAATCGTTGTCTAATGAATGGTAACCTGGGTGAAACTAACCTCTCGAAAGTTTTCTAATACTTTGTACAAGGCTTTTACGGAAAGAAAAACTAAGAAAATCGCACAGAAAATTGGAAAATTTCAAAAAACTTAAGACTTTACCGATTTCTTTAAACTTTTTTTATAAGTTTTCTAGTACTTTGTACAAGGTTCTTACGGAAAGAAAATTAAAAAAATTACGCGGAAAATTGGAAAATTTCAGAAAACTTAAGACTTTACCGATTTCATTCGTCTTTTTTTATAAGTTTTAAAATACTTTGCACAAGGTTCGTACGGAAAGAAAAATTAAGAAAATTGCGCAGGAAATTGGAAAATTTTAGAAAACTTAAGACTTTACCGATTTCATTCTGCTTTTTCTATAAGTTTTCAAATACTTTGTACAAAGTTCTTACGGAAAGAAAAATTAAGAAAATTGCACAAAAAATTGGGAAATTTCAGAAATCTTAAGATTTTACCGATTTCATTCGTCTTTTTTTACAAGTTTTCTAATACTTTGTACAAGATTCTTACGGAAAGAAATTAAGAAAATCGCACAGAAAATTGGAAAACTTCAGAAAACTTAGGACTTTACCGATTCCATCTTTTTTCTAAGTTTTCTGTTCTTACGGAAAGAAAAATTAAGAAAATCCCACAGATAATTGGAAAATTTCAAATAACTTAAGACTTTACCGATTTCTTTAAACTTTTTTTTAAAAGTTTTCTAATACTTTGTACAAGGTTCATACGGAAAGCAAAATTAAAAAAATTTAGCAGAAAATTGGAAAATTTCAGAAAACTTAAGATTTTACCGATTTCATTTATCTCTTTATATAAGTTTTCTAATACTTTGTACAAGGATCTGACGGAAAGAAAAATTAAGAAAATTGGGCAGAAATTTGGAAAATTTCAGAAAATTTAAGACTACTGATTCATTTATCTTGTTTATAAGTTTTCTAATACTTTGTACAAGGTTTTTACGGAAACGAAAATTAAGAAAATTGCGCAGAAAATTGGAAAATTTCAAAAAACTTAAGACTTTACCGATTTCTTTAAACTTTTTTTATAAGTTTTCTAATACTTTGTACAAGGTTTTTACGAAAAGGAAAATTAAGAAAATTGCGCAGAAAATTGGAAAATTTCAGAAATCTTACGATTTTACCGATGTCATTTGTGTTTTTTATAAGTTTTCAAATACTTTGTACAAGGTTCTTACGGAAAGAAAAATTAAGAAAATTGAGCAGAAAATTGGAAAATTGCAGAAAACTTAGGACTCTACCGATTTCATTTATCTTTTTTTATAAGTTTTCTAATACTTTGTACAAGGTTCATACGGAAAGAAAAATTAAGAAAATTGCACAAAAAATTGGGAAATTTCACAAATCTGAAGATTTTACAGATTTCATTCGTCTTTTTTCATAAGTTTTCCAATACTTTGTACAAGGTTCTTACGGAAAGAAAAATTAAGAAAATCGCACAGATAATTGGAAAATTTCAAATAACTTAAGACTTTACTGATTTCTTTTGACTTTTTTTTAAAGTTTTCTAATACTTTGTGCAAGGTTCTTACGGAAAGAAAAATTAAGAAAATTGCGCAGGAAATTGGAAAATTTTAGAAAACTTAAGACTTTACCGATTTCATTCTGCTTTTTTTATAAGTTTTCCAATACTTTGTACAAGGTTCTGACGGAAAGAAAAATTAAGAAAATTGCACAAAAAATTGGGAAATTTCACAAATCTGAAGATTTTACAGATTTCATTCGTCTTTCTTTATAAGTTTTCCAATACTTTGTACAAGGTTCTTACGAAAAAAAATTAAGAAAATCGCACAAAAAATTGGGAAATTTCAGAAATCTTAAGATTTTACCGATTTCATTCGTTTTTTTTATTAGTTTTCTACAAGGTTCTGTACAAGGTACAAGGTTCTGACGGAAAAAAAAATTAAGAAAATTGAGCAGAAAATTGGAAAATTTCAGAAAACTTAGGACTTTATACCGATTTCATTCATCTTTTCATATAAGTTTTCTAATACTTCGAAAGAAAAATTAAGAAATTGCACAGGAAGTTGGAAAATTTTATAAGTCTTTTTATTTATTATAAGTTTAACCAAAGTGTATTTAATACTTCCTACTTTTAATTGGTTTTCTAATCAGTTTTTATATTAAAGTTTTAAATTTGTATCGGTTTTGGTAAGCTTTTATAGACTAACACGTGGTATACATGGTTATTAACAAAATCTAAGGGAATCAATTTTTATTTTCCGTTGAATGTTGGTTCTTCAAAATGCTACCAATTAAACGTAACAACTCAGGTCGCAGAACTCACAACACAATGCTGCAAGTCAAACTGACAAGCAACGCGAAGCGCGAAATGAAGTTGAACGGAATCGATATGGAATCGAAATCAACAACGTGGAAATGTTGCGTTTAATCACTCGATTACAGTTCACTCCAAATCGTTGCTATTGGACCAATGAACGTTGTACGTCCACATTGAAGTTTAAAAGTGAAGCCAGCTACCAAGTCAAATTGACGCACTCAAATCACTCAATTTTATATGGGCAGCTATGTTAGCAGTAACAAACCGATGTGGCGTATTTTTCATTCGCTATACATGAAAGACACCCCACTATTCTTCACTTGGCCGGACATTTGGTAAATGGTCAAAGAGTGTATTTAACAGCGGAGAACGTTCTACAACGAGCTGACAGGCCGCTATCGACAACATTGATCAGCCTCTTTGAAATGTGCCAGAATGATGACTTTGCCCGAACGCTGCTTTATTCCGAAATGCCAAGATATTATAACTTATAATCAATCGAAAAAGAAATGTCAACGACGGAAACAAGGACAGACCTTTCTAGGTTACTCACAAGTATTTTCCAGAATTAATACAATTCGGAATGACAACGCCCAATCTTCCAACGCACGACGCATTTAATCAAGAGTTGAGACGCGAAACCCAATACGATTCCGATGCATTGAGAGAAAACGTTCAAAAAAACGTTGCCCTTTTAAATCCGCAACAAAAGTAAACCTACGATATGCTCATAAAAGTAGTGAACAACTGGCTGAAAAGATTAGATTTCTATTTCGAGGAATTCTGCGATGGCCAAAGTGTTGCAGCAAAGCATGAATGCAAATTGTTACACAAAAAATCTTTGGAGGTATTAAACTGCACGATCAACGCTAGCCAACGAACTTAGTGCATGTTTGAAGTCGTCCATTTTCTGTAAATATGTCAGAACACTTAAATTAAATACGAACATGCGAGTCGCATTGCAGAACAACCAATCTGGAGGAGTTGTTTTCCAAACAATTGCTCGACATTGCCAATGGCAAAATTCCTGTTGACACATCGTTTGGATACATTACATTACCTGCCAATTTTTGTCATTTTACTGATATAAGTTCTTCTCAGTTTCTGCCCAATCTCTCAAAAACTTCCACTAGTAACCAATATCTTCGGTTGTTTTTCTAATGGCTCAGGTCATACTGAGATATATCTCTAATGTGCCATAGAAGCCCTAATCCGTGGCCAAAAGTGTATTATGGTATCTGTGTACTTGAGTAAAAATAATTGTATGGCAAATATTCTGACATTTCCTGTAGTGAATTTGGGAGCATATTCAAGAAAGATTTCAGAAGTATTTCCGATTTTAATTTAAATATTAAAGAGCCAGAAAACGAAGAGTTTGTGAATTTCATGAAAAATACCTTGGATGTTTGTTATACCAAATCTTTATCGATAACAAAGAATATTACGTGTATCGATTTAATGTTCTCAAAAAATTGTGAGGTAGTAGATTATATGAAATATCTTAATTATTTCAGTTATCATTAGCCGTATAATAAAAAGCGTCATACAACTAACCAAATATTTAAAGCTTTTAACGCGAAGTAATAAAATATGAATTTTATGTTTTCTATTTGCGTAAATTTATACATATTGTTGCTGTGAGCTTTAAAAAGGTTTACGAGGCGCAAGATAAATGCTATTCAAATTACAGAAATGGTTAATGGACTTGCAAACGAGGTTTTGATAGATGGTGGTCTCCTCTAGCATTTCTAATAAAATCATTGAATTGCAAATTATTTTTGCTAAATACAGGCCCAAAACCATAAAAGCTTCCATTTTAAATTAACAAAATATTTATTCAAAAATACATTTCAACATTATTTTGTACATCGTGAGAAAACCAAAATATTTATGTTTACTTGAGGCGCCTTACATAGTACTATACATAATGTATATACGATATACTTGGATCTCACAATTATTATGTCGACCTCGAAATTTATTTCCCACAGATAATATTGAGAGCTTTTTCACCCTTTTGTTGTAGTGCAAATCGAGGATAACACAAAATAATAAATTAATTAAAATAATCAATATTGTTGTTGTATTAATAGATTTATCTGTCATGAAAGCTTTTTTCTCGTTTGGTGAGGTATTTTCTTTTATGTGAATGTGTGTGTGTGTGTGTGTGTGTGTGTGTATTTTTGTTTTCAAATATTTTCCTTTTTAACAAGTACTGTAGAATTCCGTATTTTTCTCATCATAATTTTACTTCCATGCTGTATACACACACACACACACACACACATACACACACGTAGTATTAAACTTTATTGTTACATGTAATGGAGAAGGAAAACAAAAACAAACCAAACAGGAAAATATCTTAAACGGAAGAAAATGTTATTTAGATAAAACAACACAGAAGGAAAAAAAAATAAATGAACATAAATTTAACCTTATCAATTTCAATACTTGAAGATATGAAAATGTATTGTTATTTTCTCTTATTATGAAAATTATATGTTATCTAACAAATTGAGAGCGGGCGGCGGTGGCGACGGGTGCAGAATGATTTTTTTTTCTATATCTACACACACAACAACCAAATGATTTTCTTTTTGTTTAGCTTGCCAGCAATTATTTTATTTGACAATCTATCGGAAACATGAAAAATAATTAGATGACAATAAATAATTGGAATGATCATCGTCATTGTAACGAGAATATAAATGAAAAATGTCGAGTGGAAAATAAATTAATGGCAAATCAATGCGAGTTCATTGCAACTTAGATGCGATGAACCTCCTGCGAATTCTTTATTCGAATTTTAAAAATTTCACGTAAATTTTTTTTTGAATTTTAATTATTAAACCCCGAATGAACCGTTTATTATTTTGATCAATAACAAGTGTTTTTCTAAAGATTGTAGAGGAAGTAGTAATCGACATACAAAGTTTTGGCATTTGAATGCCAAGTCAAATTGTCATTTTAGAAATGTTCAGTCAAACTCTGCAATTCAATGAAAACTGAACGGCAAGAATTACAAAAGATTGGAAATTTATAAGATTTCTATTGACATTAAAAAGAAAAAAAATGAAGGGGAGAATATGTGGTGACCAAACACCCGATTTTTTCTTACCTTGACGAATATATGCACAGATCACTACTACACAAGTCATGATTTCTATAGTGAAAATCATTATTCCTGCTCAAATTTCATTTTTTGAAATTCTTTGTCGTTTTCTGTAAATGCTAAACGTTCAACATCATTGTAAAAATTGAAAAAGCTCGTCATTTCCGTTAAAATTTAAAAAATGGTCTGAACCAATTTTGTTAGAAAATTTAGCTAAAATCTTTTGGTTTTTAACCGTTTTTTCGTGTAATTTTTAAAATATTTGCAGAAAATGAAAAAGCTCCTATGGAAAGAGCCACTTCCGGTGGACCGATTTTGGCCAAATATAACTAGGATCTCCAAATTTAGGGAAAAGCTTAAGCCTGAAGAGTGCAGGGCAGAATTATTGTTGGAAAGCAGTTTTTATAGTCAAAAATCGTCATTTCCAGGTAAATTTTGGAATAATTATTTGTGCCCATACTGTTCCAAATTTAATTTAGAATCTTTAGTTCATAATCGTTTTTTCGCAAACGCTATACTTTTCAAAATATCTACAAAATACAAAAAAGCTCGTATTGAATCTGCCACTTCCGGTTGAAGAACGAAGAAGGTCCTATGGAATCTGTCACTTCAGGTGGACAGATTTCGAAAAAAACTCATTGATATCTCCGAATTTATGGAAAAAAGCTTAGGTATGAAGAAAGACGGTTTTTGTCAAAAATTGTCAATTCCGCTTAACTTTTGAAAAACTGTTTTGGAACGGTATAGTTACGAATTTTATTACAGGATCTTATAGTTCACATGCTGTTTTTCTCGTAATTGCTGTACTCTCCAAAATATTTACTACAATGAAAAAGCTCAAATGAAAGCTGCCAACGGGTCCGATTTCGGCTATAAATCATAGTGCAAACTTGATCGAATCAGATTGACTTTCCGAGACTGTTCGTTTGTTGTCAGAGCAGAGCAACATCTTCTTGTGAACAACTAAAATTTCGTTCGCCGACTTTTACTGTTCGGCACTTGATCTAGATCTATGGCAGCCTCGATGATCGCAAGAATCCAGCACAGAAGCTCCGAGAGTTCGCCTTTCGGTTGGCTTGTAGATTCAGCGGGAATTATGATTGCCAACATGAAGAGTTACGCCTTCATGAAGATTGATAACCTCTCAGGTGCAACACATCTGCAAGCGCGTCGCAGGCTCTAGGAATACAGCATTTAATCTCGATTATATTAAACCCACTATCAAAAGCAACAATGCGACGGTGAGTTAGTACACATTTATTCACCTCCTTTGCTTTACGACTAATCTCAACCAGTAGTCAGCTCAAACCAACTTCAAGCCGACTTAATCCCAGTACAAACTCGGTTATGGCACCGAATGATACGGGTCAACCTCAGGATGAAACAGAGTTTGCTGCACTTCCAAACTACAGCGAACAATGTAATTTACTTTAAATCTCGAGAAAGTGGACCAACGACGAGAATGATCGGTGTGAGCTGAAAGCAGAAGAACCCGCCTGGTATCATCTATTTCCGTGGTAGTTGTGGTTTGAAAATTCTGTTTTGGTGGAATGCCGCAACGTTTTTCTAAGTGGTCTATTAGAAAAATACAGTTTGTAAACTTCAGTACATTTTGTTCCAATTTGAAATTACTCTTTGGTTTATATAAATTTCGATATTTTCCAGTTGAA
Source organism: Nephrotoma flavescens (assembly GCA_932526605.1). NCBI lineage: Eukaryota > Metazoa > Arthropoda > Insecta > Diptera > Tipulidae > Nephrotoma > Nephrotoma flavescens. The sequence continues at coordinate 249,370,503 of OW052220.1, read as the reverse complement.
AAAAAAAATAACACAAAATTTCAATTTTCAGTATCAATTTTAATATGTCTACGTCAAATTCTCGTAGTTACTCTCACGCGAATTCGCGGTCCAATGATTCACTATTTCAAGATAATACCGTGCCTTGTACTGCCGAACAATTATGTGAACTAATTAATTTAGAAACCACGAAAATGTTAAGAATGAACGCCGTAAGTAATAATGTTGCTCAGATATCTGATAAATCTGGTTCCGAATTCCTTAAGAGTGTTTTTTAAACCTCCAACCAGCCACCATATAACCAGAATCCTAATGGAGAAGAGCGAAAAGCCTTATACTGAAATTAAGGAAGAAGTTATCAGAGTGATCGGAGATTCTGAGCCGTAAAGAAAAAAATCGTATTTTACATGGCTTAGCCTTAGGAGATCATAAACCGCCTCAACTACGAATTTCGACTTAATGCCGGAACTGCATTCAGTGAAAAATTATTGAAACAATTGTGGATGACTATATATAGACTTCCAACCCAGATTCGATAACACTTGCTCCTTTTGAAAATGGTGATTACTGTCGATCATAGTGCAATGAACTCATCATCATTCACGTAATATTGACGATTCTGTTCCTAATTCAACGTCAGATTCTCGCATTAAATTTGTTTGAGATTTCTAGTATTGTAGCTAAGATCGTTCTAGATCACGTTTTAATTCTAGAGGTCGTCATTTGTATAATAGATCGCGTTCGCGTAAACGCATTAATCGCAATCAAGAATTTTGTTATTATGATTTTATGTTTGGTGCAACCGAGCGTAAATGTTTATAGGGTTGCGAACCTTGTGCCGATTTTAAAATCAAAAATGATAACTAGACGATTATCAAATTGTGATGCATCTGAATGAAGATTTATTAATAAGTCGCTTTATTATTCAAAACATCAATTCCAAATTCAAGTTTCTTATTGGCACTGGAGTCGATGTATCGATTATTCCTGGCACTGGAATCGATGTATCGAGCACAGAAGTTACAACCATTGAAAGGTTTGTTACGAGGCGAGGCAGCTGGATTAATTCGGCATATTAACACAACGGATAGCAATTACGACGAAGCCTGGCTAAAATTAGAAGCTCGATATAACAAGCCAAAACTAATCATATCCGGGCTAATTCAATCATTCATTGACCAAAGGCCATGTAAAAGTACAAATTACAAGGGTTTACGTCGCCTGTATGACCATTCCGACGAAATTATTCGCGCACTTAGAAGCCTTGGCGAAAAGCAAGAATCACGCGATCCTTGGTTGATTTTTCTATTACTACAACAGGTGGATAACAACACGAAGCAATTGTGAGCTAGAGACTCCGTTGATAATTTTTATCCTACATTTGCGGATTTTTTGGAATTTTTGAATATTCATTGTGACACGCTGAAATCGTGTAGCATTCAAGAAAAGCCTATCAATAAAACTCAAGCGATAACAGCGGATCAAAAATTAATGTGTAGTGCGTGCAAAGGTGAACCTTTAATTTTCAAATGGCCAAGGTTTCGAAATAATGATTTAGAAGCCCGTCTCGCGTTAGTAAATAAACAGCAATTATGTAATAATTGTTAGAGGAAAGGACATTTTGTAGCGAGCTGTCGTTCTAAAACTTCGTGTTTAATATGTCAATGAAGACATCATTCTCTAGTACACTCACAAGGCACGCTAGATCATATAAACAATCGGCTGCAAATACAATTTATGTCGAGAAAATACAACAAAATTCGCAACCTAGAAATCAGGCTTACCTAGATGGACCTAGATTTTAAACTTAATTTCCCGATGGGGTTATCTCTAGGATTTCCACAAATAATTAATTAATTTAATCGATTTTTCATATCAAGCATGAAGAACAACGAAACCAGGATCTCATACCAAAAGCTCATCTTGGAATCATGAATATCAGGATCTTATAGTCATGATTCCAAGATGAAATCTTGGTATGGCTGAGGTGATAGATGGACCTAGCTTTTAAACTTAATTTCTCGATGGGGTTATGTCTAGGATTTATACAAAGAATTAATTAATTTAATCGATTTTTCATATCAAACATGAAGAACATCAAAACCATAAGGACAAATTGCTTAAGATCAGGATCTTGTAGTCATGATTCCAAGATGAGTTTTTTGTATGGCTTAGGTGATAGATGGACCTAGATTTTAAACTTAATTTCTGGATGGGGTTATCTCTAGGATTTCCACAAATAATTAATTAATTTAATCGATTTTTCATATCAAACATGAAGAACATCAAAACCATAAGGACAAATTGCTTAAGATCAGGATCTTATGGTCTTGATTCCAAAATGAGCTTTTTGTAAGGCTTAGGTGATAAAAGGACCTAACTTTTAAACTTAATTTTTCGATGGGGTTATCTCTAGGATTTTCACAAATAATTAATTAATTTAATCGATTTTTCATATCAAACATGAAGAATATCAAAACCATAAGGACAAATTGCTTAAGATCAGGATCTTATGGTCATGATTCCAAAATGAGCTTTTTGTATGGCTTAGGCGATAGATGAACCTTACTTTTAAACTTAATTTCCCGATGGGGTTATTCCTAGGATTTCCACAAATGATTAATTAATTTAATCGATTTTTCATATCATACATGAAGAACATCAAAACCATAAGGACAAATTGCTTAAGATCAGGATCTTATGGTCATGATTCCAAGATGAGCTTTTTGTGTGGCTTAGGTGATAGATGGACCTAGATTTTGGACTTAATTTTCCGATGGGGTTATCTCTAGGATGTCCACAAATAATTAATTAATTTAATCGGTTTTTCAAATCAAACATGAAGAACATTAAAACCATAAGGACAAATTGCTTAAGATCAGGATCTTATAGTCATGATTCCAAAATGAGCTTTTTCTTTTTGTATAGCTTAGGTGATAGATGAACCTAACTTTTAAACTTAATTTCCCGATGGGGTTATCTCTAGGATTTCCACAAATAATTAATAAATTTAATCGATTTTTCATATCAAACATGAAGAATATTAAAACCATAAGGGCAAATTGCTTAAGATCAGGATCTTATGGTCATGATTCCAAGATGAGCCTTTTGTATGGCTTAGGTGATAGATGGACTTTACTTTTAAACTTAATTTCCCGATGGGGTTATCTCTAGGATTTCCACAAATAATTAATTAATTTAATCGATTTTTCATATCAAACATGAAGAACATCAAAACCATAAGGACAAATTGCTTAAGATCAGGATCTTATGGCCATGATTCCAAAATGAGCTTTGTGTATGGCTTAGGCGATAGATGGACCTAGCTTTTAAACTTAATTTCCTGATGGGGTTATCTCTAGGATGTCCACAAACAATTAATCGATTTTTCATATCAAACCAAAGGTGCATTAAACCATAAGGATAAATTGCTTGATTTGCTTATTCTTAAGTATTTTAAAACTTTTAAATCTTTGTGGACAATCTCGGCACAGTGTATGTATATGATGATTACATGTTTCTGTTGTTAAATAATAAGAATACTCATTTTGTTGTAAAACAGCAAATTTTTTTGCCACGTAGTTTATCAGGTAAGGTGGTTTGTTGTCACATACTTTACCTTAATGTGTAGTCTAAATAGAGCAAATAAAACCGTGATATTTATTCCTTTTCACCGATATTAATTACTATTTATTTAAAACAACTTCAAAAATATTTCGGGATGAAATTCTCGTTTTTCTTGAATTTTCAATAAATTTTTGGGCATAGTATTTAATTTAGCAAAGAAACACACCAAAATTGAAAAGGTGTTTTCTGGCTAGTTTTTCGTGCCAGCTTCATATACATTATGCCAACGCTAAATGTCGACTGATAACTATGGAAAGAAAATTCAAAAGAGATGCTGAATTTCAACGCCAATATATTGGCTTTATGGAAGAGTATATCCTCATGAAAAAGGTAACGCGGTCTGAAATTCCAGGTAATGATGACCAGCGTATTTCTTACCATATACCACGGTGTAATTAAAGGAAGCAGTACCACTACCGGGTAGTATTCGACGCGTGTTGTAAAACATCCCACTCGACATGACTGAATGATATTCTCTACGTGAGCCCTAAAATTCAAAAAGATTTGTTCAACATTTTATTACGCTGCCGAACGTGCCAAATTGTATTTGTTTCGGATATAGAAAATATGTATAGACAAATTATGATCAATGACGAATCATTGGAGATAAGTATTTATAAACTACGTAAATTTTCAAATGCCTCGGATGCGATATTGAACAATTTTTATATAGACCACCTATTGGCAGGTGCCGATTCGGAAGAAGCAGCATTACAATTGAAAGAGGAAATTGTATTTCTACTCGAACAACATGGATTTCGTTTGCGTAAGTGGCGATCAAATTCTGATAAACTATTGCAGTCATTTTCGCAAGATGAGATTACAACAAAATTCAAGTTACTGGAGGAAGATCAATCTGCCAAAACACTTGATATAATATGGAATTAACGGCGTGTTTTCGTTTGGATGGCTCTCACCAACTGTAATGATGTTTAAATTTATGATACAGAAATATTAGGTTGCCAATTTGGATTAGGACACTCCTTTAACATTAGATATACAAATAAAGAAAACAATATACGAAAGCCTACCATTTTGAAACAACATTAAAATACAACGATGCTATCATAAATTCTCCAAACTACATTTAAAAGCTACAAATTCACGCATTTTCCGATGCTTCGGAGAAAGGATATGGATCGGTAGTGTATTTGCGAGCGGTTGGGATCGGCGATAGCATTAGCACACAGATTATGTGTATGTTCGAAGGGTAAGTTGCTCCAATTAAACAAATATGTTTACCAAGGTAAGGGGGGCGAAGTCCGAGATTCATACCTCCTCGCGGTGCTCTCTGGGTAACGCTAAATGAATCAGGCGGTGTAGTGGAGACGAGCAGCTAAATCCTGTTTATAGTCATGGACACTACATGTCAGGGCGAGCCATTGGCGCCTCAAAACCAATGCCAAACCAGCGTCTGTTTTCCAGGTTAGGAGCGGCTGAAGCGGGCGTCTGTCTTGTATCAAGCGGCTCGCTATATAAATGTGTTCAAGGTAGGACTGGATGCCTCAAGATTCTCACCAGTACGTGACCCACACACGTAACAAGCGGGTTGAGCGGAAGGCCAACAACCTCCCCTCATAAAAACTCACCAAGTTATGAACCCTAAACAAAGGCCTCGGATAACCATATCGGATTCATTACAAACTCGACCTCGGAAATTGTACACGGACAACGCTTTAAAAATGGGAACATGGAACGTGCTTAGCCTCTTAAGACCTGGAGATCTCCAGAACCTATCGAACCAAGCAAAGAGTTACACATTAGACGTACTTGCACTACAAGAGCTTAGATGGTCTGGGAGTGGGATCCATGACACCACCAATGGTTACACTCTTCATTACAGCGGCCATCAGAACGGAGGAGAATTTGGAGTTGGCTTCCTCATCCATCGGCGCGTGAAGCATCATATCATCGATTTTCGCCCTATCAACATGCGGATATGCAAGGTCAGACTTCGCACTAGGAAATTTAACATCACGATCGTCAATGTGCATGCACCCACCGAAGATAAATCAGATGACATCAAAGATCTTTTCTTTGTCGAACTGGAGGAAGTCATCAATAACATACCGGACCACGACATTAAAATCATCGTGGGCGACTTTAATGCAAAAATCGGTAGGAGTGCAGAAAATACATCGCACATCGGTCCTAACAGCCTGCACCTAACTAGTAATAACAACGGCCAACGAGTCACCGACCTGGCAATAACGTACAACTTAGTTGTATCAAGTGCGTTTTTCCCACATAAGAGAATCCACAAAGTAACGTGGAGATCGAATGATGGGAGAACGGAAAATCAAATCGATCACGTCATGGTGTCTAAGAGGCACTCCACCAGCATATCTGACGTTAGATCTTACAGAGGTGCAGACATGGACAGCGATCATATGCTTGTCATATTTAAATATAAGTGCAAACTGTCATCTACGTTTAACAGACAAGCACAAAAGACCGTTCGATGGAATATCAATGCTCTAAAAGACCAAGCGTCATTGCAGAGTTACCAATCAGCTGTCACTAACTATTTAGAGCCGCCCAGCAACAACGAAGAAGCTCCCTCTAACATCGAGGAGCAGTGGCACGCTATACAGTCAGCCATAACCGCCGCGGCGCAAAATACCATCGGAAGAAGACCTCCGAGAGCCCGCAATGATTGGTTCGATGACCAATGCCGTAGGGTCGTCGAAAATAAACGAACGCTTCGTGAAAAATGGTTGGCTCGCAACACTAGAAGCACTCTAGCAGAATATCTCCGCGCTAGGAAAGCCACGACTAAATACCTTCGACAAAAAAAACGCGAACATATGAGACTATGCATCGAAAACATCAGCTTCCAAGCGGAACTAGGAAACTCAAGGGACTGTTTTGCCAACGCCAGGAATCTCACTAAAGACTTCCACCCAAGAAGTACAGCCATCAAAGACGGGAATGGAGAGTTGAGAACAAACGTGGCTGATGTTCTCTCAGTATGGCAAACCTACTTTCAAAATCTGCTAAATCGGAATGACGACGTGACCCCCATTAGAGCAATAGCTCCTCCAGGTGACGAGGTCTTTGTCGAATATCCCACAGTGGAGGAAGTAGACGCAGCTATTAGTCGATTGAAAAACGGAAAGGTACCCGGTCTCGATGGAATCCCCGCAGAATTGATTAAACTCGGAGGCGCTACTCTTGCAACAAGTCTATACGACCTCGTCGTCTGTATTTGGGACCAAGAAGAGCTGCCTGAGAATTGGAAGACCGCGCTCATATGTCCGCTGCATAAAAAAGGCGACCGTCTCAAATGTGAAAACTATCGTGGCATAGCTTTATTGAACGCTGCTTACAAAGTGTTGGCTAATGTTGTACTTGCCAGACTCATCCCTTTCGCCGAAAACATCATTGGCGACTATCAATGTGGTTTTCGACCCAACCGATCAACCACGGACCAGTGTTTTACCATGAGGATGATCTTGGAAAAATGTTGGGAGTACAACATAACCATACATCAACTATATATAGACTTCCGGCAGGCATATGACAGTATAAACCGCGACAACCTATGGGCCGCGCTCATAGGCCTAGAAATCCCAGAGAAACTCGTTTCGCTGTGTAAATTAACAACGTCTGGGTCTGTATGTAGAATCGTAATTGAAGGAACTGTGTCAGACTCCTTTGAAATAACATCTGGCGTTCGACAAGGTGATGCACTCGCGCCTTTGCTGTTCAATTTGGCGCTTGAGTACGTAGTGAGAAAAAGCAACATCGAAACTTCGCGCTGTATATTTAATAAATCCGGCCAAATTCTTGGATATGCAGATGATATCGTGCTTCTTGGCCGAAGACCAAGCGATATCAAAGACAGTTTCATACCGCTCGATCGCTGCGCAAGAAGATTTGGTTTGGAGGTGAACAGCAGTAAAACCAAATATCTAACAACACCCAGGAACATCTCTAGTGCAAATCTCGGAATTGGCGACCACAATTTTGATGGTGTCGAAAACTTTAAATACCTCGGGTCAGTTATAACATCACTGAATGAAATCCAGGCAGAAATAAAAGCCCGAATCGCTGCCGGACAACGAGTTTTCTACGTCCAATCAAGATTATTGCGTTCGAAACATCTATCGCAGTCGTGCAAGCTCGCACTTTATAAAGCACTAATAAGACCTGTGCTGACTTTCGGAAGCGATAGCTGGACCATGACCTCTAACGATTGTAGATTGTTATCTGCATTCGAAAGGAAGGTCATACGTTCAATTTTTGGTCCAATTAAAGTTGCGAACAACGAATATCGGATTCGTATGAATCACGAAATAAAGCAACTCCTCGGAGGCAGCGATATCATCGGATTCATTAAATCCAATCGAGTGAGATGGCTCGGCCACGTTGCAAGGTCCCCACAACAACGGATGATATATAAAGTGTTTCACCAACAACCAGCCGGAGTACGTCGTAGAGGAAGACCCCGACTACGCTGGCGTGACGACATTGAACAAGATCTGCAAGCATTAGGATGTCGAAACTGGAGGACGAGAGCAATGGATCGGGATGGATGGAGGGCCATTGTGCGGGCGGCGAAATCCCTTCATGGGATGTGAAAGCCAGAGAGAGAGAGAGTTTACCAAGGTTGGAATTATGTAGCTGACATACCAAGTCGCTGGAAGGCATTAGAACGTCGTCTATATTAGATATCATACCAGCTCAACAATGGCATTACGTACCTAGTAAGCAAAATCCGACAGACCTAATTACTCGAGCTGATACACCTCGAGTAATCGACTGAATAAGGCCAACCTATGGTGGAAGGGTCCAATCTGGCTTCAGTAGCATCCTTCAAACTGGCCATGTCAAATGCTACAAACTATAAACTTCTTAATCCTTCAAATTTAGAGGCCAACGTTAATACACTAATTTCTACAAATCATTCGACATCACAGTCTATGATAGACAAACTCATAGAGGCATGCTCCTCATATCTAAAGGTTAAAAGGAGTTTGGTATACGTGTTACGATTCTGCCGAAGATCTACAGAAAAAAAAATTGGCCATTAAAGGACCAATACAAATCAACGAACTACATTATGCCGAGATAATCATTTTTCGTGTCATTCGTCGTGTCGAAAGGGTGACCAATTAGTAAGAAATCGAATCTTAACGCATTAGATGTTTTCATATCTACGGATGGCCTACTTAGAGTAGGTGGTCGACTAAGAAATTCCAGTTTAAATTATTCAACACGTCATCCAATTATCCTACCACGAAGGCATCCCATCAATATACTAATTATTAAAGAAATTCACCATTCCTTGTTACATGGAGGCACATCATTAGTGCTAAATACGCTTTGTTTAAAGTACTGCATGATATATGCCAGAAACAATATTAAAGCTTAGAACGGGTCACGCAACGCAGGCCTTTTTTGAACGACTTCGTTATCTAAAGCGTATCGCCGTGTTTGTTTGCCTAGCAGTTAAAGCGGTTCATCTGGAGGTCGTTAGTAGCTTGGATACCGAATCATTTCTTGCCGCATTACGCAGATTCATAGCTAGACGTGGGTTTTCAGCTCTCATTTGGTGCGATATAAGGCCAAATTTTGTGGTTGCCAATTCTGAACTAAAAGTGTTCAAAAAGCAACTCATACAACAACATAATTCTAATAATGTTCTTGATTTTTGTTTGCAGAGCAACATTCAGTTTCGTTTTAGCCCGCCAAGTGTTCAACATTTCGGAGGTCTGTGGAAGTCTACAGTGAAATCAGTTAAACGTCACTTACGGAGAGTAGCGGGAAGTACTAATTTCACTTTTAAAGAGCTCAGTGGATTTTGTTCACTCTGTCAACTTCATGACGATTCAGACGAATTACAAACATTAACGCCGGGACATTTTTTAATTGGTGGACCAATACAATGCCTTCCAGAACCAGATCTTATCAGCATTCCAGAAAATAAACCGAATTTATGGTAAAATATCCAAAAGAGGACACAAGGTTTTTGGAAAAATTGGCACAAAGATTATTTAAGTACTCTTAATCAACGTGTGAAATGGCAAAAGGATGGAACGATATTCTACAAAGGTGACGTAGTATTAATAAAAGAGACCAACTTACCCCCAACAAAATGGTTGATGGGACGAATCATCGAGATATATCCACGTAGCACGTGATAATACTGGGCGCATTCCACAAACAAGAAAATACTGGATGTGTCGAGAACACGCCATTTACCAAAAATGTTTGATTTATTTTTCTTTATTTTATTTTATTTTTTTGTTATTGATTGTTTGTTTTGTATAACTGAAGTATTAATATTTTATGATATATTACTATGATGAAACGAATTAATTTTAATGTTGCATAAAAATATAACCTTTTACAATTTAAAATAAAACTAAGCCTTTTCCTTATATTTTGTTCTGACCCGGGTAACCCGGGTGTGCGTTAGAAGGGTAAAGAAAATTATTCACAAATAACTTTTAGAAGAGAGCTAGAAACGTCTAACTTCAAAATTGCAGTCTCCACAAATATTTAAAATTGAATTGGCTACTCGAGTAGCCGGGTGTGGACACAAGGGTTAATGATATTCTCTCTCGTATAACTAAATTCTCACTGGCTAATTAAGGTTCGTTTCTTACATGTAATGCTATCTCAGAACCGCCTCGGTCACCTCCATGCGGTTCGTAGTATGTTTTGTTTTAAAGAATTTCATTTCGTAACTTCCGCTCAAATGATTGTGAAATACATACCAAAATTATTACCAAAAAATTTACACTGTTAAATTTAAAAATATTCCAATTGGATTTGTTTTGTGGCGAAATTGAAACATTTTTACATAATCTTTAACATTTATATTAGATAAGTCCCTAAGTTCCTAATAGTGTCGCTGTAAAGATCAAATAATTTTCTTACGATTTGAAATAAATACGAGAAAATCGTAAAACGATTTACTAAACTTTTTTTACTTCTAAAGAAGGCTATTTTAGACTATGTTTCTACTTTTAGATATCCGATCCTAGAGATGTTCACGGGGTCTCACCTATATGACCGAATAGCTAAATCAAAACCCCACGTGTGTAGTGAACAGGATTTAATTATGATTTTTTTTTAAAAAGTCCAGCGCATTTTAATAAACTATGGTTTTTGATTTCAATCTATTTTCTAACTTTTCTGTCACCACTCCTACAGACATTCACAGTTTTTAAAATATAATTTGGAATAGCGTAGACAAAATTGTAACACTGAAATGAACATAGATAGTTTAAACAGTGCCCTACAGGCTACATAGAAATTCCAACGATTTAATAAATTTTCAAATTTTATTTCATCGATCCTAGAGATGTTCACGGGGTCTCACCTACATGGCCAGATAGATCAGTCAAAACCCTATGAGTGTAGTGAATGGGATCTAATTCTGGTGATTTTTAACTTGAGACATTTTTACGTTTACGGTTATATCCCATATACCAGAAATGTTCACGGGATCTCTTTCATATATTCGAATAGGTCCGAAAATTATCTATCAATATTGTGAAAAAGGGACAAGAATAATGATTTTCTCATTATTTTTCGTGTGTTGTTGAGTTTTAAATTTCGAAATACAAGATGAAAAACATTATTCGTGTCCCTTTTTCACAATATTGATAGATAAATTTCTGAAATATTCGAATATATGAAAGAGATCCCGTGAACATTTCTGGTATATGGGATATAACTGTAAACATAAAAATGTCTCTGGGCAAGCTAAAAATCACCAGAATTAGATCCCATTCACCACACTCATAGAGTTTTGACTGATCTATCTGGCCATGTAGATGAGACCCCGTGAACATCTCTAGGTTCGGTGAAATAAAATTTGAAAATTTATTAAAATTTATGGAATTTCTATATAGCCTGTATGGCACTGTACATATCATTTTAAACCATCTATGTTCATTTTAGCGTTACAACTTTATCTACGCTATTCTAAATTATATTTTAAGAACTGTGAATGTCTGTAGGAGCGGTGACAGAAAAGTTAGAAAATAGATTGAAATCAAAAACCATAGTTTATTAAAAATACGCTGGACTTTGTAAAAACCAACATAATTAAATCCTGTTCACTATACACGTGGGGTTTTGATTTAGCTATTCGGTCATATAAGTGGGACCCCGTGAATATCTCTAGGATCGGATATATAAAAGTAGAAACATAGTCTAAAATAGCCTTCTTTAGAATTAAAAAAAGTTTAGTAAATCGTTTTACGATTTTCTCGTGTTTATTTCAAATTGTTAGAAAATTAGTTGATCTTTACAGCGACACTATTAGGAACTTAGGGACTTATCTAATATAAATGTTAAAGATTATATAAAAATGTTTAAATTTCGCCACAAAACAAATCCAATTGGAATATTTTTAAACAGTGTAAATTTTTTGGTATGTATTTCACAATCATTCCGCTCAAAGCTTTTCCCCAAAAATTAAATTTAGGGGTAGAAAATAGGGTTGAAATATTTGTGTTTATTAGAAAGTTTCAAACGTTAAATTGAAAATTTAATTTTTGAGTACTTTATTAGAAATTTTAAATATTTATGGCAGCATTGTAAATTTTGACGTATTGGCATAAACTTCACTCCGATTTTAATCCGATATTTTGAAAATCAAAATTTTGATTTTCGTGATTAAGATTTCTGGAATTCAAAATCAGAGATTTTGATTTTCTAAGGAACTAATAAAAAGTTTTGACCAATAAAAGAAATTGTTATCAAAATTATAATTCAGAAATGTTTAATTTTATTAAAAACCTACAATAAATAAAATTCTACTTAGTCAAATTGGAAAAATTCGGTGTTGGTTAAATTAGAGAAGTTCCTATAATTATATGAACAATCTTGCAAAATGCCAACAATGTTAATTTAAAAGCAATTTATCATAAGAGTAATTTTATATTCAAGCCAAACGATGAAGAGCTTTAAGTTCTCAAACCATTTAAAAAGTAAAAAATCACAATATAATTGTTGTATATCCTCATAAATAATCCAGCCCATATATTACGTCGACCTATTTCTTTCGCAAACAAAGTTTCAGAAAACCGTGTGTGTACCATACCCCATCCATGTTGAACTTTTTCACCAACGAAAACAATTTCTGAAAAATATTTTTTACTATGTTCGCCGTTGTTATTACTGCTGCTGCTGCTGCTACGCTGTCAAAACGTATCCCTTAGGACTTATATGTTATAATAGACTTTCGTATACAACATAAATGTGTATCTTTATTTTTTTTGTTATATCCCTTACCGATGTATAATCAGTATGGTAGAGAACACAACAAGAACAACAACAAAAAATAAAGATATTGTAAAGCATACTTGACCGAAATCTATATACAACAAGTGAAAAATTTTTAAGATTTTTCTAAGTTGTTGATGTTGATTTTTTTTTTATTTCATCCTTTACCCTTTCGTTTCGTTACAAACATGTAAACCTATACATATTTCTATAAAGTCAAAACAAATTCTTATAATTTATAACCCTTGCGATGTCAATTATACACCCATCATTGATGAGAGGTTTAATAATAAAAAAAAAAAAAGTTGGCGTTGCTCCCGCTGTAAAAACTAATGGTACATGCCACTCTATTTGGTTGGTGTTTTATTTTTCTTAAGTTAGCAAAAAAAAATTTATTTGGAATCTTAAAAGATTCCCCCTTTTTTAATTTTCTTTTTATATTTTGCAAATATTTCTGGAATTTGTACCGTTTCGTTCGTATTTATCCGCCGTATTTATGTATACGATGTACACGAACTCATACCGCAAAAAGCGTTGATAAAAGCTTTGTAGTTTTAGCAATTAAAGCGAATATTTACGCCTTCACTCTCTATATACGCCTTCACTATTCACATAAATTCCATAATTAAAAATTGACACACTCTACATGTATACAATATTAACACGCTTTTAACGCCATATTTTATTATTATTCCATGTACCACAAACAAAAGCTTTCAATATTTGTGTTGTGATGAGAAATATATTTATTTTACTTGTATGTATGTATGGCACGTCCAAAAAATAAAAACAAAACACTTTGCATTTAAAAGCATTTTGCATTAAGATAATAATTGAGTTTGCTTATTTTATTTTAAAATTGTTTGTATGTAGCATTACATAATTATTGTTAAATAAATAAACACAAAATAATTAAGTTATAGCATTTTCCTATCATAAGCTTTTTGTTTTATTTCTGCTGCTTCATAATTTTAATGGATTTCTTTTAACAATGGAATAATAATGTTTGCATAAAGAAAATAAATAAAGAAAATGTTTCCACTACACAACGACTATACCAACCATAAAACATTATATAACTGCAAATAGTAATTATATTAATAAAACTAGTATTAAAATAATAAAGTAATTAAAAGTTTTATGTTTGTATGTGTATGTGTACTGTACATAGTGCAGGAAGTAATATACATTTATGGTGCTGTTTATAAATAAATTCCGTAGCTTTGGTAATTTATGTTCAAGGAAATATTTTTCCCGGTTTTCATCGAATTTCCTTAGAACGAGCTTTTGTTTCAAATATTAAAATAATTTTTTTATTACATGCGCCACTATAAAAAGTTTAACTATCCATGCTGTAGAATTAAAGTTCCTTATCTAGTGATGAAAAATCCCATAACGTTAACTTTCGTCTTCAGTGACGGAAAAAAAATCACCAATATTAAAACATATAACACCTCGGTATTGTAGACAACGCCTGGCATGAAATGTTGTTCTACTTTCGACGTCGAATAACGTGTTTTATGTCGCTTTTCTATCTCTTGAAATAATTATTAGCTAAGTCTCTTCTATATTTACACTAGTGAAGTTTATTCAAACTTATCCAAAAATACAACAACAAACTTATTGTAATAGTGTTGGTGTAAGTAAACATTCAGGCGGATATAGATTGTGTAATCTAGACGAGATGTGATTTTTTAATTGGCCTTAGGTACATTCCAAAGTCATTCTAAGTAATTTCTAAGCATTTAGCAAGAACTTCAGTGATATTGATGATTTTTTAAAACCAAGAGAAATGTCTCTAGTAAATTACATGCAGTGATATTCTTGGACTGCTTAGATCCAGAAGAGTATTCCTAGTACTTTATATGATTGTCCAACACCTTTAACCCCTGAGTACGCGCTCTAAATGGGTTTTTATGAAATTAGATCCAGTTCAATCGCTTTCTAATACATAAAAACCACCATTGATCAATTTTCATCAAGGTCATCTGGTTTAAGAAAATTCAAATAAAAAATATCCAGGAACCCTCAGGATGAATCCGTAAATATTTTTTTCGGAAATAAGCAGCTATTGCAATCGATTCCTAGTATTCGCGTAAGCTGAGCTTTAAATTAAAAAAAAATACGATCATAAGTCACTCGAAGGACCCTCTAAACACCGCTTCCCGAAATTATCAATCTTTCGCCAAATTTCATCAAAGTCATGTGGTTAAAAAAATTTAAAAATATCACGGACCTCTCCGGGTCACAATTGATTACTAATGTTTGAAAACTCCACTTCAGTAATTTTCACCAAAGTCGTCTGGGTCGAGTAAAATATTAAATAAAAAATAAACCCGGGGCCTCTCGGAAGCACCAAACGCCATTTCTTAAAATCACAAAGCTCCTTTCCAGCGGTTTTCATCAGAGTCATCTGGTTTAAGAAATAAATTAAAAAATATCCCGGACCCCTCCGAAGGACCCGCTAACCGATTTTTGCCGAAACCAATACCTATCGCAATCAATTCCAAGTACGTCAAACTCCTCTTTCAGCAATGTTCATTTAAACCGTGTGTGTGTGTGTTTGAGTGGGTTCCTGATGGTTTAAATTCACAGTTGGACCCGGTAGGTAGCACTGCAATTGGGTTATAGGTTATTTTGTGACGATTTTTTTTTTTCACATATCAGAACATATAGCCACAAAATTTCACCACACCTCACCCCCACCCCCCCTCCCCCCCCCCCACCCCCATTTTTTATATATATAGTTGGTTTAGATTCACAATTGCACCGGGTATGTGGCACTTTAATCGCCTACTAGGATTTTATTTTTTGACAAAATTTTATTTTTTCATTTTTCTAAGATTTTTTTGCATATCAAAACATATACATTCCTTAGTTTGGAAAAAATACCATGGTATCACACAAGATGTAGTTGAGTTGAGTTTTTTTTTTTTTTTTTTGGGCGAAGCACTCTGCTCTTTCGCGGTTTATTTTTTCCGTCTTACTTTACGCATCACCTGCCAAATCGAAGACGTACGGCTATAGGGTCGATTTTTTAAGACCATCTGCACATTGCAAGCTCCATGCCAGCCTATACTGACATGGAAGATGGGTCGGCCCATGAGTTTTGCACTCCGACAGGGGATCATAGATGTGTTACATTTCACCACAGATCGTAATCTGTTATGAAATTTCACTTTTGCATCCTGCCCTTATCGGGATTCGAACCCGGTACCTCCCGATCCAAATGCCAAAGCTTTAACCACCTTGCCATTTGGTCGGTATTGTTGAGTTGAGTTGAGTTATCAGTTAAGTTCTCAGTTCAATTCTTCTTACAGTTCTCAGTTCAGTTATCAGTCCAGTTCTCAGCTCAGTTCTCAGTTCAATTCTTAGTTCAGTTCTCCGGTCAGTACTCAGTTCAGTCCTCAGTGCAGTACACAGTTCAGTTCTCAGTTCAGTACTCAGTTCAGTACTTAGTTCAGTACTCAGATCAGTTTTCAGTTCAGTACTCAGTTCAGCACTCAGTTCAGTACTTAGTTCAGTTCAGTTCATAGTGCGTTCATGACATGGTGGGTTATTTTGGGAAAAATACCATGGCATCACACAAAATGTAGTTTAGTTGAGTTGATTTGAGTTGAGTTGAGTTGAGTTGAGTTCTCAGTTTAGTTCTCAGTTCTCCTGTCAGTTCTCAGTTCAGTTTCCATTTCAGTACTCGGTTCAGTTCTCAGTTCAGTCCTTAGGTCAGTTCAGTTCTCAGTTCAGTTCTCAGTTTAGTTCTCAGTTCAGTTATCAGTCCAGTTCTCAGCTCAGTTCTCAGTTCAATTCTAAGTTCAGTTCTCCGGTCAGTACTCAGTTCAGTAATCAGTGCAATAATCAGTTCAGTCCTCAGTGCAGTACACAGTTCAGTTCTCAGTTCAGTACTCAGTTCAGTACTTAGTTCAGTACTCAGATCAGTTTTCAGTTCAGTACTCAGTTCAGCACTCAGTTCAGTACTTAGTTCAGTTCAGTTCATAGTGCGTTCATGACATGGTGGGTTATTTTGGCAAAAATACCATGGCATCACACAAAATGTAGTTGAGTTGTGTTGAGTTGAGTTCTCAGTTTAGTTCTTAGTTCTCCTTTCAGTTCTCAGTTCAGTTCCCATTTCAGTACTCGGTTCAGTTCTCAGTTCAGTCCTCAGGTCAGTTCAGTTCTCAGTTCAGTTTTCAGTTCAGTTCTCAGTTCAGTTATCAGTCCAGTTCTCAGCTCAGTTCTCAGTTCAATTCTTGGTTCAGTTCTCCCGGTTAGTACTCAGTTCAGTAATCAGTGCAGTAATCAGTTCAGTCCTCAGTGCAGTACACAGTTCAGTTCTAGTTCAGTACTCAGGTCAGCACTCAGTTCAGTACTCAGTTCAGCACACAGTTCAGTACTTAGTTCAGTTCAGTTCATAGTGCGTTCATGACATGGTGAGTTATTTTGGGAAAAATATGGTATCACACAAAATGGAGTTGAGTTGAGTTGAGTTGAGTTCAGTTCAGTTCAGTTCTCAGCTCAGTTCTCAGCTCAGTTCTCAGACCAGTTCTCAGGTTCAGTTCAGTAATAATGGCAGTATTCAGTTCAGTTCTCAGATCAGCACTCAGTTCAGTAGTTAGTTCAGTTCAGTTCATCATAGTGTGTTCATGACATGGTTAGTTTGGAAAAAATGCCATAGTATTACACAAAATGTGATAAAACAATTTAAACTCGAGCTCGGAACTAGTAGGCTTGGTATAAAGCATTTCACGTAATTTTATTGGTTTTGAGCTCGTTAGCGAGTATAGAACTATTTATTTCCAATGTCATGTACGTGACTTCAGTTCAGTTCTCAGTTCAGTACTCAATTTGTTGAGTTGAGTTGAGTTCTCAGTTCAGTTCTCATTTCAGTTACATTTTGGTACATTGGCTGGATCAATTCGGTACAGTTTGGCGGAAGGCACATTATAAGTATAAGTCCATCAAAAGTGCATACATTTTTGGGATCTAACAATAAGAGTGCATTTTCTTCCAGTTCATTTTGTTTCAAAAATGAGCGACCGAAAACAGCAAAAAAATATTTTTTAAGTTTTTATTAAGTGTAGCAAGTAAACGAAATTACCAAATTTCTTGCCTCAGTAATAAAATGTTTTTCAATCTTTTCTTTGAACAACTCGTCGTACATGCATTTTTGTTTGCCAGATATATAATCGGATCACCGATAATTGTTCAAAAGGCTTCAGTTGTTTAGCTTTTCCGATTACAGAAGGTTTCCAAAAAATAATCTGTTCTTCAGACACTTTTCGGAATGGTGCACATGTTTCTTTATGACGAACAAGCATTTTATTTGGAAAAATTCTCCAAAAAAAACAGATTCATCCGCAATGTACACCTTGTCAAATGATAAATTCAAATGTTTCATTTTATCATGCAACCATAATCCTTTTTGTTTTTTAACGATATTGAAAAGGAAAATTTATCGAATATTGTTTATTCGCGAAATCGAACATTGTTTATTAAAATTGCAATTATCGAGGTAAAATTTTAAGTTTTATAATAGAAAATTTACATTGTTGCAAATACCGAGTATTGCAATTACCAAGTGTTGCGTTTATCCAGTTTGTACTGTAACCCCAAAATTTCACAACCCCCACCACCCCCAAATTGTCTGTGCGTGTGTATGTAAATGAACTCCCCCTAACCGGCTGAACCGATTTTAACGAAATTTTGGATGTGTTTTTGAGTGGCTTCCTGGATCGTTAAGATTTACAATTGGACCCGGTAGGTGGTACTGCGTTCGAGTTCTAGTATTTTACATTTATTTTTTGTGTTTTTTTTTATTTTTTTAAGACTTTTTGCAAATTAGAACATATAATACCAAAATTTCACCTCCCCATCACCCCCAATTTCTTGATGAAATTGTTCGCGTGTGTGTTTGAGTGGGTCCCTGAATGGTTTACATTCACAATTGGACCCGGTAGGTGGCGCTGCGCAGGATTTTTTTTTTGTTGAAAACCTTTGTTTTTATATTTTATATTTTTACATATTAGAACATAAAACCTCAAACTTTCACTCTCACCACCCCCAGCCCCAAATATTTTATAAAATGAAAAAAAAAAACATAATGAATTGACTTCCTGAGAATAATTCAGTTATGTTTGTGTACCATAGGCGACGCTAATATCGAATTCAGTGGTGCTTGACGTACGAATCAATACATTCGTAAGTCACTTGCGTCGTAACTTAGCGTTGTTTTGATATTTTAATTTCCGTTTCAATCTGTGTATGTTATGACTCCGTCGACACCCTGTCAGACCTATTAGAAAATCATACAAACTGCTATGAACACTGCTTTTCCTTTCAGTACTCAGTAAATATCACTAAAATTCATGCTAAATGCTAAGAAAATATTTAAAATTACTTTGGAATGTATCTAAGGTTCATTTAAATATCACATTTTTAAATCTCATGGACCACCCAGTCAGACCCATAAGATAATTATTTAATTTATTAATGACCCTCGTTTGGAATTTTACCAATGGCAGTCTACCAAATGTCACTGAAGTTCATGCCAAATGCTTAGAAAATACTTATAATTTGAAAATTATTTCAAAACCTTGGGAAATGAATTCCCGACAGGATGAGACTTTCCAGGAAGGATAACTAAATCATGTCTCTAGCGGCAGGCCGGGAATAATCCACATCATCTGACCACTCCTCGGTTTTAATAACATTCAGCACACAAGTTTTAAATTCAGAATTAAATATTTTCTTAACGAACCGACGCATTAATTGGGCTCAATTGAAATCTACAATGACAAGAGAGTGCTCATTGAACAACCCACTTAAAATTAACTCTAAGATTGATGAAGTAGTGTAACACCCAACGAAGACATTAGAGCAAGCAGACAAGGATGCTACAGTGGACACAAATAATGGACACTCAAAATTGCTGCCTGAAGAAGTTGAAGCTTCAGAATTTCAACCAATTCCTTTTAAAATTATTTTCGTCCGAAAAAAAACAATATAACTATATACACAATTGTGTTGGTTGTTCTTCCACACAAGCGAAATTTTTGGGGTAATTGTAGATGACGTATACATCGCCGAAATCGGGTAAGATGAACATTTTTTAAAAAAAATTCTTTATAGGATTGTATTCCTATCATTTTTAGTAGGTGCAAGCCAAAAATTTCGGAAAAATCACAACATTTTCCTGGAAAATTTTCAGATTTTCCAAAAATATTTTTTTGATTTTTTTCATCCAAAAATTAAAAATCTGCCGTTTTTATTTATCAAATCTTAATTTTAATGATAAAAATTCGAACTACACTGTCATGAAACGGGTAACAAATTACATTTTTGCATTATTTTAATAAAACTTTTTGATTTTCTGGACAATTTTTCCCTTTTTTTATTTTTTCAATTTTTTTAGTTTTATTTATTTTTATTAATAATAATTGCTTCGCCAACCTTGCAGACACAGATCAAAGAGTTTTTATTGCTCTTATAGCTTCTTCTGATAGTGCCACAAATGTTAAAAAAAATCAACTTTTGTTAATATAAAACTTTCTTTTAATGTAATTTTAATTCGTTGTACATCTTAGAGAATGGGGCTACCCCCAAACCCCCGCTTTTCCAGAATTTATACAATTCTTCAAGTGGCAAATTTTATTTATAATTTTAAACTAAGTAAAAAAAAATAATAAAATTTTCCTTGAAAAATTGCAAAATTTTCCCGGAAAAATTACTTGTACTGTCGAAAAACTGTTAAAATACAATGTTAATATCAAAATTAAAAAAAAATTACACATTTGTACTATTTTGAAATAATACGCAATTTGTCAGAAACGCCATTACAAACTATGATTTTTTATCCACACATTTGTGTAGCTTGGACTTAAATAGTGTAATTTTCTTTTGTTTGAAAAAGGGATATGTAAAAAAAATAAAAAAATAATTAAATTAAATAAAAAAATAATAGAAATATATTTCTAAAAACAAAACAAAAATTCGACCCTTTGACCCACTCGGCTCTTCGACATTCGGCCCTTCGACACATTCGGCCCTTTGAAATTCGGCCCTTCGACTTTCGGCCCTTCGACATTCCGCCCTTTGATATCATAACGATCGATAATATTCGGGCACATTTGTCAGTTATGCGGCATAAATAAGACAAGAACGACGGCTTTACATCCTCAATTACTCGTCGATGGTAGGGTTTGAATATTTAATAGTACTCTGGAGAAATATTTAACTAGCTCAAAAATATGAAATGGGGTACGGAAAAATACGCCTAAATGATCAATATTTACATTTGAATTCTTTGTACATTTAAATTTACGAAGCATTTAAAAATGTTCACGAACGATATGCCACATTAAATAAATTTTTGAAATCTGCGACTTTTTTATCCGCAGTACAAAGATATGTTACGTACTATTATGACTTAAGCTTGACTTTGCTTATAGCTAACGAATGGCATTATAAAATATCCAACAAGAGAAAACTTTTGTCGCTTAATAAAAACAATAATTCATTGATGTTCTGGCCAACATTCGACCCTACCCCACCTCGAATAGGCAACCAAAGAATTTAAAGATTCCCAGCGTCTGACGCTTATGAAGCTCACATGCTAAAACCATGTACATGATTTTCATATCGACCTCAATGCCCCTGATATCGCACTACTTACCCTGTTCTCTCCAGCTAAGGAGAAAACGTCAAGAGTTTTGGATTTGTATGTGGATTATGCGCATTCACACAATATCAAACCGTAGTCCTTGGGCTCGTCTCCAAAATAACAAAAAAAAAAAGTTTGTTTTGAAAATAAATCATTCCAAAAATAAAACGACAACTTAAACGAATTTTGGTGAAAACCAGGTTTTATAAAAAATCTTCACTTTCGGTCAAATTCCACAATAATGTATAATGAACTAATTAAGATGCCAAGTCAATTTAGAATCCGCCGGACCATTCTGTAAATCCCATAGAATACAAAACACTAGCAAAAAACAAGAAAGTTCATACGAATAAGTTTCACAATAGAAACCGGCAGTTCCGCCTAACCAACAGAAAACCAACAGGAACCATTCCTCTTCCAAATCTAATCCAAAATATTCCCGCGCCTACCATGTCTTTTGCAAATGTTGAATCCCCCAAAACATATGCAAAAATAATAAGCTCCCACAAAAATCGGCATGTTAGTCACTTCCGCAAAATTAGTCATTTGCGGAAAATGATCAGGACCAGACTTGCAACAACTTAAACCTAGAATCGGCCCATTACTATCCGACTCTCTCGCAAATGGTATACCGAAATACTGCCAAAAACGAAAAAGCTCCAAGGTAAGTTCCCACCTCCCACAACCTAACAAAACCCTCCAAATATGAAGTTCTATCCTGAGCAATGGACCCACCTAACATTTACTATCAAAATCGTCACATCCCCCTTATTATGGAAAATGATTCCCTCGCAGATGATACCTTCCAAAATAAATGAAAAACAAGTGAGAGCCGAGTTCCACCTAAATCCCACTTGGACGTCCGAACACATGAAAATCGCCCTAGTATGACGCTTCATCCAAATTAATCAATCCACTTGACACGACATTGAAAATCGCGCCCTCATATTTCCACATTTACCCTATAAAATAAAGCTTAACCTATAAAGGAAAGAACTTCTTATTAAAACTAATCCAAAAATATTCCAACATGCCAATTTTTGAAATAGTTATCACTGAACCTCCAACCGGTATGGGAGGGATCATAACTGGCCTCACTAAAATAAACGGCGTAGTTTACAGAATAAAGAAAGGGCAGTGGGGTAACCCAAGGCTGCGCATTTGGAATTTGGAACGGTGGGCACTATACACAGGTGGTAGTTGGAATTCCCCTATAGAGATGGAGTCTTAGGGGCGGGCTACTGTTACGATTCCGCCGACGGGGCGTAATTAAGCGTAAATTGGTTTAATTACATTTTCTGTGAAATTTGCGACATCTAGGTTTAAGTGAAGCACAACCATTTAGGAGATTCGAAAGCGAAAGTGAATAATGCGAGAAAAGTGAAGTAAATTGTCCGAGTTACTGTGAATTGTGAAAAGTGAATTAATAATAAATAATAGTGAGAATTATTTGTTGTTTTTTTTACGTATTAGAAAGTATTTGAAAATTTGTCCTAATAGTATATTTTACACGACCCGGATTTGACAGGGAAAATTCGTAACAATATGTTTCATAGGGAGGATTGTTGGCCCTTTTTGCTAGTTTATTATAAATTGCGAATTTACGAATTTTTATTAAAATCCTTCCATATGCAAAATGGCTTTATAAAGCGTGCAGCAATTGTTTAACTTCATGGTACATTAAAAGATATTAATATTTTTTGTCCCCACTGTTACTCGTTGATTGCAGGTGGAAGACCGGGTATTTTTCAAAAATAAGCAGCGAATGTTCAGCAAAAATACTTTAAAATTAAAAAAAAAAAATCATAAAAGCTTTTTATTTTTTATAGAACCCATCTGTATTGTTTGGTACATAACATCTCTAACATATAAAGAAATACAGATTTTTTTTTTTCTATATTTAAAGGGTTAATGTACCATCTTCTATTCGAGACCAGCAGGGAATACAAAAATATACGGTCCATGTAAAGTTAGATATACATACATATATTTATGCATGTTTTCAAAGATTGTCCATTGTACTTATACAGCAACAACAACAACAAAAACCCATTTAAAATTAGAATATTTCTAGTTTCCAAAAAAAAAGTTCGATTAAATAAATTTTATATTATGAGAAAACTTGAATGTGATGGGATCATTTATGCTTCCATTTCTTTTGATTTATTCGAATTTTATATTTGTGTCTAATGGATTTTCGTAGTTAAAATTTGTAATGGTTATCCTCTAATAAATTGAATGTATATGTAAGTAATACATGATACATCTAAATATGTCTATCAAAAGTTTTTGCTAGTTTTCGGGCAAAACAAGTACTTACTCTGGGTTTTTTAGCATATTGTCCTGTTCGCACGTCCCGTATCATTGCAATATCCAATAAATCCATTTCATTATTTTGATCGACCCAGCTCAAGTAAAATCCTTTAGCATCGATGCGACATGTAACTGGAGTGCCGACACCAGAATCCTGCAAAATAAACGAAAAAAATATTTATTAATATTTATATGCAATTCCCTAAAATACAAATCAATTAAAATATTCAATGTTCAGAGAGAGGAATTGCGATTTGAGGCAATACAAAAAAAATTCAACACTTTACGAAAATTAGATTATTGATTCACCTACTCAAGCACTGTACACTGACATAGAAAAAGATGGATCGGCACTGATATTTGAGCTCCATCAGAGGAGCATAGCTATTTTTATTAGCATCACCAGTAACCAGATGAGAATATTTCGTTTTTACATCCGACCTCTGATGTGATTTGAACCCTTTATCTCTCGGTCGAAGCACAAGAGCATTATCCTTGTCACCACGTGTCATGTGAACACCACACAAATTAACGTTGAAAGTGCCACCATTTTTCTCATTTTATTGAATATTTTTAGTCTTATTTTTTTAGCAATTATTTTTTTTGCAATTACAAACTTTATTTCTGGAACTTCCGTTTCTTTATTTTTGCATGACGATGCGTCCAACTCGGGTTTCGCTTGAAATCCTTAAAAAAGACTACCGGTCAACTTTCATCAATTCATTAAGGAGGAAAATGATTTATATTAGTTGGTCTCTATGCCAATTATCGATTTAATCAACAACTGCTTGACCAATGATATTATTGCCTCTGACCACAGGTACTTCTCTTTTAACTTGTGTACCCGTGCTGGCATCTTTGAGCGCGATTCATTTACCTGTATTTAAAAAAAACGCTCGCTGTGGCAGATTTACCTCCTCTAAAAGGGAAATTATCGAATTACAGCTTTCTTTACCTTTTTCCGGATGCGACGCTATCAATCCTAATTTTGTTTCTTCGGAGCAATCTAACAGTACCGTTATTCCGCCCGACTGGGACATAGTCGATAGACTTGACACTCGCGACATTTTGTATTGGAATTCCCCGTCCCAGAATATAAATTGGGTGATCAGGATGGAATCTTTCCTGCCGAGTTACAGCCGAATCGGTTTCCTCTCATACAGGATCACTTACATCTACTCTTTCAAGCATGCATTGCTTTTGAACTGTTCCACAATCTTGGAAAAGGTGTGGTTTCCAACGCGAAAGCTGGTAAGTCGGATTATACTAACCCCATGGCATTTCGTCCTATATGTTTCTGAATTGGTCACAGATATATTAGAGACTGTCATTTATCTATCCTCCAACTCAGTAGCACACAGCATGCTTACAAAGTTCGAAATCTTTGTGGAACTGCTACCATCACTGAGGCCTGGGTACACATTTTGGAATCGATTGAATCATGCTTATAGGTCTTGCATTGCTGTGGCCGAGCTGAATTCTCTCACTGATTTTGTTCAAGTTACCAAAGGCTGCCTCCAAGGAAGTGATTTATCATCTCACTTGTAGTAGACGATTATCAGATCTGACACATTGAAACAAATTTGAGTTACTTTAAACAATAAGCCTTCTTGGAAAATCCACCCTGAAAGTACACTTCCAAATGCCACTGTCAGTTTTTGACTATGTATAGAAGATCATTTGGGAAATCTTGGGGTTTGACTCCCAAATGCTGCTGTTGTTCTACATTTCCCTGGTTTTATTCGTTCTACTCAGGCTATCTTACGCTTATTATCGGTTATATATTATCGACTACTATACTTGCATTGTAGACAATCTTTTTTCTTCCCGCACTGCAGTCTTTCATCCTTGGTGCTTGGAATACTCTCAGTTTGATTGCAGGGCATAGACAAATTTTCAATCTATAAACATAGTTGTTCTATACTAGAAATCAATTTTGTTCAAGATTCCTTATGTGACAACTGCCTTGGAGAGGACGGTGACTGCATTCACTTTGTTTATGGTTGTCCAGCTTTCGCTGTTGAGGACCGAGCTTCCTGGTTTATAACTATAAATCTCTTAATCAGCTGTATTCTCTATGTCCTGGTTCAAGCGTATGCAGTTTGTCAGAGTTGTCGAGCACATTTGCGTGTTGTGCTAGAACTCTCGGTTTGCGTCACGGGCCCAGTGTGGCATTATTGAGTGCGGAACCTACTTGGGTTCCAGTTAACTGTAATAATAAATTCCAATCTGCATAAGTTGGTGGACTTATCTTGCCAAAAATGATGAGACTGTTATGCTTTTGTGTGCGACATGCGGGCATACATAGGGGTAGCTTGTTTCGTGTAAATGGGTACAATTTCCTGTCCAGAACAAAATTCTCTTCCAAAACTCGGAATCTGGACCTAAACTTGTTATTTGTGAGTGTTTCTGTAACTTCAGTTGAATCAGTTTATCATTAAAATCATCAATCAATCATCCTTTCAGATATTGGAAGATATAAAAATATTTTCCTAGATTCGTCCCGTAAATCTGAAAGCCCTTCTGAGCAATCTGTGCGTTTGAGGTTCGGTAATACAACAAAATCGATGCTGAATGAGTTATCGGGGAGTAATGCAGGAGTGTATGTATTTTTATTCCTTCAATGAAAAGAAATGAAATGGTAAGACTACATCACAATGATACAAAGGAGAAGGGCATTATTCTCTGACTCCCGGAGTGGGGTAGAATTAACTGTTTGAGGTGGGCAACTCATTAATGGCAGTGTGTATGTAGAAATGAGGTATCAGTTCCATCAATATTGTGGGAATGAGCTCACTTTTCACTAGATGGTCAGTGTCAGTTGATCACGAACAATTAATTTACCGTAAATTAATATATCGTGGAAGCAATTTATCGTGTGTACAGCTTATCGTATAACACATTCAGTGACTTGGATTTGAAAAAACATTTTCAATATGTATTTCGTATAAGAATTCGGCCATTTTTTTACCGATTATGATGAGATGAGGTATGTCGGTAAATCGGTAAAAAGTTTTGGAATATGGTCACCTGGGTTGGAACACGGTCATTTCTTACCCGATTATAATTAGATGAAGTATGTTTGATGTAAATGTGATTTTAAAAAAAAAATTGAAAAATTTCTGGAAGATGGCCACATGGAACGGAGCTCGGCCATTCCTTCCTCCAAACAATCAAAACGGAAAACTACTACTACTCTCTCTACGCAACTTAAATCGAGCGGAAAATTACTATTTCAACAAGCATCTCAATACAAACTTGATATTTTAGCACTACAAACATCGGAAACAACGTTAATTGGGAATTGCATCGATAATTATATCCGCCATGGAACACGCTCTGTGGAAGTAAAAACATCAACAAGCCAGAATCGAGTCGGGTTACTCATCACTTATCGATATGGCCAATTTGTGATTATCTTTACACCTATTGGCCATCGCTTGTGTGTGCAAAGGTTTCATGGGGGTCACTTTGACATTTCGTTTGGCAGTATCCGAGCCTCAAGTGAAGATAAACTCTATAATATCAAGGAATCGTGTTTCAATATGACGTCAAAATTTTAGTGGATGATTCAAAGATTCAGGTCAGAGGCGTTCGCGAGGTACATCGCAGCACCAGAAGTTCGAACTCAGGCTCAGTGGACGTTTAGTTAAACAGAATTAAAGGATGCTTCGGTGTATATTTTAGAAGATATGAAGAATCTAGAAAGCTTTGGATTAAATTTTACAGAACCCATACAGCAGAACATTATAAGATAGTATGGATAATTAAAGGCTAATTATGGGCTAATTAAATGCCGCATTAAACAAATTTGGGCTCCATCCCTACCAACTAAAGCGCGGGTTCTGCTAGTTTTAGAAAATGTTAGCAGAACCCATTTCTAATTAAATGTCCTGGCTAATTAAATGTCCTATTTAAATTTTTTTTATTCTGCTCGATCTAGAAAAAGCATAAGGCTTTGTCACTTAAAAACTAGCAGAACCCAAATCGTTGCCCCGGTGGCAAAGTGGTCAGCAGGCTTGCTCCAGCGACCGGAGGTCCTGGGTTCGATTCCCAGTGGTGACAAGGAAAAATTTCACGGCTGGTTTAGGATCAATGAATTAATCTCATTATCCGAAATGAAAATATGATTATGAAACCTCATTTGAGGCGGCCAAATCCTTTGATGGTATATAGTGCCAGAGAGAGAGAGAGAGAGAGAGAACCCAAATCGAAAATCGGGCCAAAAATCAAATTAGAACGCAAAACAAGATCAATTGGCTAATCAAATGCCCCATTAACAAATTTTGGGCTCCACCCGTTTTTGACCAGACTTCATGTCACGGCTTTGGTCCGATTTTCGATTTGGGTTCTGCTAGTTTTAGAAATTAATACCGTACAAGTGGCACAGTGGTTAAAGCTTCGGCACATGGACCGGGAAGTACTGGGTTCGAATCCCACTAGAGGCAGAATGTAAAGCGAATTTTCTTCATCGATTACGATCGGTGATGATAATAAACACAACTTAGACCGTCTGTTGCAGTGCAGAACTCAGCGCCTACCCACCTTCCATGCCAGTGTGCAGGTTGACATGGAGCTTGCAACGTGCAGGTGATATACTGTAATTGTGTGAGTAGGTGAATAGGTGGGTGTGTGCGTGAATGAAAGGGGGAGTATTAATTGACCTTAAAAGGACAATAAATCCATTGGATAAGTAATACTTTCTTTAAAAAAAAAATGACCTGAAGTTAGGACAAAAACGGGTGGAGCCCAAACTTTTTTAATGAGGCATTTGATTAGCCGATAGTGAGTCTAAAATTATTTGATTGCCAATTGATCTTGTTTTGCGTTATAATTTCGGTTTTGGTCCGATTTGGGTTCTGCGAGCTTTGAAATGATAAAGCCTTAAAGCATTTTCTAGCAGAATAAAAATAATTAAATAGGGCATTTAATTAGCCTAAAATTAACCTTTATTTTTCCAATTGTTTTTAAATCATTTTTTGATGTGGGTTCTGCTAACTTTTTCTAAAGCTAGCAGAACCCGCGCTTTAGTTGGTAGGGATGGAGCCAAACATTTTTTAATGCGACATTTAATTAGCCCATATTTAGCCTATAATTAGATTAGCCTATATTTTGCTTATAATGTTCTGCTGTATGAGTTCTGCTAGCTTAAGGGACGTTGTTCTTCGAATATTTCAGGTGAATCTGAGGCGAAAATGGGAGAGAGAATTTGTTGGTAAATATCACGTGAAAGACAAGAAGTACTTTGAGTCAACCTTTCAATAAGGTACTTGAGAGAGGTACAGGAATGATATGAATGATGGAACGTGCAAGACAGACTCATGAAAGTTGGAAGATATACATGAAGAATATTAATAAGCTAAGAAGCTTAATAGTCATTTAGACTGACGTTTGGCAAATATTGTTTAGTCAAAAGCGAATGAGAGGCTAACGAGACATAAATTTAGTACACTGTCAATGTTGTTCCAATTAAAATTGGCTATTCTCACAAGAACGAGCCATATTTTGGAAATCCGGGACAAAATAAATTTCGCTCACAAAAATCAAGAAGGCTTGGTTGCCAAATTTAAATACAGAGTGTTTGGCAGGTGGACCGACAAATTTTTTTGGCAGATTCGGGGGGTCACTTGGAAGCTTTCATCCCATGGAACTGATGTCTTAAGTGTCATGGTAACGGAGATATGCAATTTTTACGTTTTTTTTTTAATTACTCAAAATCTCACTTTCACAACATTTACATAACTTTATTGTTTATAGTCGTAACGGCACGAAATAACTTTTATTGCATTCTGCAATGTGATATTATTCTAAGTCAAATCATTATTTAATAAAATGGGTATATAATAAAAATCAGTTATGGGCATCCAACCCTAAAAAATGAGTATAAGTATAAAAACTTCTCTAGCTTATGCCCTTTCCAACAGTTTGCTACGTGTTATAAACATCATTTATTTTGTGGTCAAAATTAGAGGTACTATTTTGCTCGGGTCACATTTAAGAATAATCCTTTGAAGTTATTGAAATTTTTTTAATCAACTTCATTTATTAGATTTTGTTCAAAATGACCTCCTTCACTCAGTATGCATGCAAGGTATCTTTTTCTTATCTCCACGGTTGTTGTGCGAAGTTGCATTACATTTTTCAGTTTTTCAAATGTGGCGCTAATCATTTTAATTAAAATCTCTATTGTGGGTACCTTTGTTGCGTACACCAATACCTAAACACGTCCTCAGTTGTAGAAATCTATGGATGTGAGGTATGGGACAGGGCCACCTCTACTAGTCCACGAGTTTGAGTCTCTTACCGTTCGGTTGCTATGTGCCGAAACCGAATTGTTATAATAATTCGAACATTTCGGGAAATTAGGTTGATGCGGATTCGAGCTTAGTTTTAAAATCTGAATCTAAAATTATGGCACACTAAATGTCGTAAGAAAAATGTAAACCTGTGTTAAATTTCTATAAATTCAACATTTATGTCGCGGGTTGGTTCGATCGCCCATTTTTAACAAATCACCGTAAATTCACGTTGAGTATAGTGTGTGATGCCCCAAAATCGTCGAAAACTCTTGAACAATAATATATTTTCTGAGACAAATGATCATGTTCTAAAAATGCTCCAATCATCATGAAGGTTCACAAGGGAAATCTCTAGGCTATGCTGAGCAATTACGCGGAACTTCATTTTTGCCTAAAATCATGGGAATCTGCACAAATCTGAGCCAACAAATTAGACAGGCTTACAATTTTTTGTGACATTTAGTGTGTCGTAATTCTAGTTTCAGATTTTCAAACTAAACTCGAATCCATTCTACTAACATATTTGAAAAAAAAAATTGATTCTGATGAAATGATATCTTTTCCCATAATCAGTTAACTTTTTGCAAGCTTTTTGTGTTTTCACATTTTTTTCGCTTTTTTTGTCAATCATCACGGTTCTAGTGGAATTTGACACCAAAACTCACGTATTCAAGGAAATAATATTTTTAAAATAACTTCTCGCAAAGGAATGATATTAGATGATCCCGTAAACATCTAATTTTCTATGCTGTATAAGATAGCGGAATTTTGACAGCGGAAAATAATAGATTACGCTACTCGCCGCAAGTGGCAGCACTATCACTAAAGAGAATTTATTTTGTAATGTAATTACCAGTGGAAATTTTTTATTCATTATGTATATACTTTTTCACTAAATAAAACATCTCAGCGGAATAAAATATTTAAAGTGATCCTTAAAATGGCAAATAGATTGATCTCCAAAGTAAAGGAACTCGGAATATGAAATGTTGAAATTTAAATTCCGTCTTTCTGGCATTTCTTCCACTGGTAACCAATACTTTAGGTTGCTTTTCTAATAGCTTAGGTCATACTGAGACTATATGGAAAATTTAAGGAAATATCATGGACTAGAATTTATCCTAGAATGTTTTAATTTTATGCGGCCAAATAAGTTATTTTCAGTTTTTGATCAATATCTCAAAAACTTTCACTTTCCCCTTTTCCTTAAATTTTCCATATAGTCTCAGTATAACCTAAGCTATTAGAAAAACAACCGAAACTGTTAGTTACTAGTAGAAGTTTTTGAGATATTGGCCAAAAACTGAAAATAACTTATTTGGCCGCAGAAAATCAAAAAATGCTAGTGAAAAGTCCAGTCCATGAATTTTCCTTAAACTTTCCATATAGTCTCAGTATGACCTAAGCTATTAGAAAACCAACCGAAAGTATTGGTTACTAGTGGAAGAAATGCCGGAAAGAAGGAATATGGGAAGGAAACCACTTGCACCATAACTTCCCAAAATTTTCGAAGTTTCAAAATCTGCTCCATATCGGCTTAATATTATTTCGATAAAATCATCATAGAAAATCTGTATCTGCAAGTACTGATATTCAAAAGAAAATTTTAGATGAAAAATTTTGTTTCGATGAATTGTGTTTCCGATGAATTGTTATTTGCAAAATTGTTTTCACGCACATTTGGTTATTATGTAAAATTCCAGTTTTCATATTTGTTTTTCGATGAATGGTTTTTCGATGAATTATTTGTCGCATAATTGTTTGTCGTAGAATTTTCGGGGAACCAACGTCACTGTAAACGTGTTTCCAATTAAAATTGCCTGTTCTCACAAGAATGACCCATTATTGGGAAGTTCGGAACAAAAAACCTTCGCTCACGAAAATCAAGAAGGCTAACCATCATTTGCTTCAGAGTGAATTTGTGAAAGCTGTTTGATTGCGAAGGAACATATAATTCTGAAATGTTCTGCATTTAATCTTGAGCACAACGAATTTGACTGAATTATTACGAATAACCGCATATCAGAATGTATATGAAATTATTTGAATGAATCAGATAAACGTATCAAAGGCGATTCATGTGTGAAAGATGAATAAAAGAGTCGGCAGGAATCAGCATGAGGCATATCGGTTTTGCTTTTTTATGTTTTATTCTATGCAATCTCTTCTAGGGCCTAAGCACTCGGTCCGATTTACGTAGAACCATCTGCACATTGCATAGCTGCATGACAGCCTAAAATTCTGGCATGGAAGATGGGTTGTGCACTCCAACAGGGGGTGATATTTCTGTTCATTTCCATCACCGATCGTAATCAGATGATGAAAAATCCCTTTTGCATCCTGCTTCTATCGGAATTCGAACCCGATACCTCCCGATCCAAACGCCAAAGCTTTAACCACTGTGCCATTTGGTAGGTTGGCATACTTGTTAAAACTGGTTAAAACGATATAGGATAGACTGATATTACTTACCCCCAAAACTGATCCCAAAATGTTCAGCTGGGCTTAACATGTCTACTCGATTATTGAAAAGTAAAAAACCGGAAAAAATTGCGATCGCGATGGGGCTGATACATCATGCCCGAGTGCAAGTACTCCAAACACTATGATCGACATGAAAACACCGTTGTGTCTTCCTACATACTAAAATTTAAAATAGATATCGAAGATAATGTGATGGAAAACCTCGGATTTTTTACGTTTCCAATATTAAATTGATTATTTATTTAAATCAAAATAAAATACACAAACATCGAGCGAAAATAAAAAAAAAAATGTAAATTGATTTTTTATTCGCGCATTTAAAAGTAAATAGAAAAAAATTTAATGATTGACGCTAACAATTTCCTCATATTTTTTACTCCCGTGCTATTTATGTTTACAGTTTCAAAAAATGTTATAATTTTATTGTTTTCTTACGAATTCTAACACTCCATATTGGTTATTGATTTATTATGAAATAAAATTTAACTATTCACGCCCGTTTTGATTTATTGTTGCGATTAATGTAAATCTTCGGTGTGTTTCCGCCTCGCGAGATCTCATATCGTTCGCATTTATACCCGCGTGTACACTTAACCAAATAAGTTTTCCCGAAGATACAAATTGTTTACGTAACAATGAGAATTAATTAAATTCTTTATTTATTTATTTAGTTTTTTTTTGTTCTTTTTTTGTGGAATTCGATGTATGTTCAATGTACTTAATTTTTTTTTTTTTTGAATGCTTACCAAAAATACTTTCGTAAGAGAATATTAAACGATATTTGAAATAACGAGACGAAAAATATAAGAAAATACTGACTTCCTTTGTGTTGTGTTTATTGTTAAAATTAACTTCCTTACTCAAAAATTGGGTATATATTGAGATGCATTGATGTTCCGGGAACTTAATATAAAATTTGGAATTTAATGAAATTTTTGGTACTTTGGTTGCGCTCGAGGCTAGGCTTTCTATACGTAAACTTTCAATCTCAGTAAATTATATTCGGCGCCATTTCAGTTTTGTGTGTGCAGAGATTTATTAGATTATTTTTCAATTTCATGACTTTTGTTATCTAACCCAAAATTTATTAGTGTGTTGTTATTCAATTTTCGATCGTTATATAGTCGAAAATCCGTTCATTTGCCTGGCGCTGATTTTAATCTAAAGTACAACCTAATCAAACGTATCGTTCAATTTATTTAAACGAAGATTTATATTTAAATTTATAGTTGTATAGCCATGGTAAATAAAACTATAAATTGTAACAATTAACTAAATGGGTGAGTATACGTTCTTGGTGGGAGGGCGATATGATTATACAAATTATTTTTCAAACAGGTGATAGAATATACACACACAAATAATAAATCATTAGTAAAATGTTACATGCATTTGTTGCTGAACCGTGTACCCCCCTCTTGGTGCGCCGAATAAAGCAATAAATCTTCTTTATATTTACTATCAAAATTAACAAACTGTGCACAAAATCGTATATATAACGTTCTACCACCCGCATTTCGGCAAACAAGAAAAATTATTGGCAATGACTTTATTGTCTCTGTTTTATGTTTATGTACTCCCTATGCAAAACACAATTCTGATTGTTCTCTTCCACAACAATAAAATAATAATGTTTATTTTATTTATTCAGCAAAAAATATTTTATTTATATTTTTGGAAAATTAAATAGAAAATTATATAAAACCGAAACTTATTTGTATTTTCGAAAAATCTAAATATTTTATTGCGGTATTATTATTATTTTAAATAAGTGTTTTAATTGCTTTATTATTATAATAGTATTGTATTTGAATTATTTCTGAAACCAATCAAACTGAGTGCTAATTAAATTTAACAGAATTTATGAAATTATGCGACTATGGTGGAATTAAATAATTTTGAAAATATCACGTAGCGAGTTTAACGCAGCTCGATATTAAACAATTTATGAATCGAGTTCAAAATTGTATTTCCTAAATAATAATTTTTCATTTAATGACAAAGGCAATAAATTATAATTTTTACGTTACTAAATAATCTTTTGATGGGTTTGGCTCGTAGCCAAAAATCGAAACTATTTTTTTTGCTATATTTGTTTCGAGTTTGTTTTCTAATATTGGTGGTTTGCGGTTGATTTGGGTAAGTTTGCGTTTTCAGTGGGACTGGGCGCTTCTATAGAACCCCAACAATTTATGAGTCCTTAATACACTGTCCTTAATACCCTAAACCCTTCAGTTTGAACAAAACAAAGGTGTTTTTATAGTAGACTAGCGGCCCGACTAACGTTGTCCTGCCCGACCGTTGACTTGCCTGCTATTAGCGAGTTCAGCAAACGTTTTCACGATATTCGAATTTTCGATTAACTATACTAATGACATTTGACGGCTCCCTGAATTAAAAAAAGCTGAAATTAAAAAGGTGGACTTAAAAGTGGTATTTTCACATGAAAAAATGGGACCTTTTTTAAGTCATACTTTTAAGAGATTATTTGACTTAACAAAGGTGTTTTACAAAAACAAATTTAAATTTAAAATGACACTAGAACGGCATATTTTATGTCATTTTACAAATATATTTTTTTAATTCATTTTCAAAATGACTTAAAAAAGGCATATTTTATTTCACATTATAAAATTTACATTTGTTTTTAATACACACATAAATGCATGCGTAGTTTCACGTTTTTAAGAAAATGGTTTCTTGTTTTTCTTGTAACAGTTTTTTGTTGTATTGTAGAGAAATATGAATTAATATTTGTGTATTAATTATGAATTAAAATATGCATTTTTTAATTCATTTTGAAATTTGCAATTGTTTTTTGCACATTTTCACTAACGAATGCATTAGTTGAAATTTTATAATTTTCATTTTACAGTAAAAGCCGGATTATCCGGCATCCAATTAACCGAAACACTTAGTTAACCCGAATTTTAATTTTAAAGATTTTGTTTTGCCTTTTCTTTTTCTTTTGTCTTTCATATGCATTTTTTAATTTATTTTAAAATTTGCATTTGTTTCTTGCACATTTTCATTAATGAAAGCATTATTTGAAAATTTGGAATTGCTTTAATTTTCTTATTACAGTAAAAGCCCGATTATCCGGCATCCAATTAACCGGAACACTCAGTTAACCAGAATTTTAATTTTTATGATTATTTTGCTTTTTTCTCTTTATTTTCTCTTTTATATGCATTTTTTAATTAATTTTGAAGTTTGCAATTGTGTTTTGCATGTTTTCATTAGTGAAAGCACTAGTTGAAAATTTTGAATGGCTTTTACAGTAAAAGCCCGATTATTCGTCATCCAAAAACCGGAATACTCAGTCAACCGGAATATTCATTTTTAGTATTTTTTTGCTATTTTCTCTATTTTTTCGCTTTCATATGCATTTTGTAATTCATTATTAAATTTGCAATTGATTTTTGCACAGTTTCAGTAATGAAAGCATTAGTTGAAAATTTGGAAGGGCTTCAATTTTCTAATTACAGTAAAAGCCCGATTATCTGGCATCCAATTAACTGGAACACTCAGTCAACCGGAACACTCAGCCTCTTGAAAAAAACAAAAAAAAGCTAACAATTAAAATTAAGGTTAACTGAGTGTCCCGGTTAATTGGATGCCGATAATCGGGCTTTTACTGTAATATGAAAATTAAAGCCATTCAAAATTTTCAACTCATGCTTTTATTACTGAAACTGTGCAAATATCAATTGCAAATTTCATAATGAATTACAAAATGCATATGAAAGAGAAAAATAGAGAAAAAAGCAGAAAAATACTAAGAATGCATATTCCGGTTGACTGAGTGTTCCGGTTAATTGGATGCCCGATAATCGGGCTTTTAGTGTAATATGAACATTAAAGCCATTCAAAATTTTCAACTAATGCTTTCATTAATGAAAATGTGCAAAAAACAATTGCAAATTTCAAAATGAATTAAAACATGCATAATATGAAAGAGAAAATAAAGAGAAAAAGGCAAAACATACTAAAAATGAATATTCCGGTTAACTGAGTGTTTCGGTTAATTGGATGCCGGATACTGCAATATGAAAATTAAAGCCATTCAAAATTTTCAACTAATGCTTTCATTGGATGACGGTCTCTTTATCGTAAACAATTTATCGTGTTTCAATTTAACGTGAACATTTAATCGTAGAACAGTTTATCGTGGACACAATTTACCGTGGACACAATTTATCGTGGGACAATTTATCGTAGAACAGTTTCTCGTGGACAATTTATCGTAGAAAGGTTTTATGCGTGGTATCAAAAAATTAGTGGGATTCTTTAATGATTTTTGGAAGAAGTTCTGGAATATTGCCATGTGGGACGGAACTCGGTAGTTTCTTAACTGATTATGATGGAATTTGGTATGTTGGATGGAAATGGGATTATTGAATGATTTTGGGAAGAAGTTCTGGAATATGGCCATGTGGGACGGAACTCGGTAGTTTCTTAACCGATTATGATGGGATTGGCTATGTTGGATGGAAATGGGATTATTGGATGATTTTTTGAAGAAGTTCTGGAATATGGCTATGTGGGACGGAACTCGGTAGTTTCTTAATCGATTATGATGGGATTGGGTATGTTGGATGGAAATGGGATTATTGAATGATTTTTGGAAGAAGTTCTGGAATATGGCCATGTGGAACGGAACTCGGTAGTTTCTTAACCGATTAAAGATCCCGGCTCCTACGCCCCCCGAAATTAAAATCTAAAGAGCCCCGCAGGGCTACGGGGAGGAGCGTTGGTGTCATTAATAGATTCTATATAATCTGCTGTCTATCAGTGCGACTCCCACTCTCAATTTAATATATTCATAAAAAAATATTAAATTTTATTTATTTTTAAATGAGATTCAATATTTTTTTATTAAATTTTTTTAGCACGTCTTGACATATTTTTTAAAAATTTTAGTTCGTTTTTATTCCAAGATGGCGCTAGGTCCAAAATGCTAAGCAAAGGCACATTTTTAGTTATAAACAATTCCGCTCTTGGTCAAAGTGGTGCTACCGTCGCTCAGACTGTCAAAAAATTTGACTGCGATACTAAAGCTGTTCCAAACTGTTATACGATAAATTGTCCACTATAAACTGTTATACGATAAATTGCCCACGATAAACTGTTCTACGATAAATTGTTCCACGATAAATTGACTCCACGATAAATTGTTTCAACGATAAATTGTTCTACGATAAATTGTTCTACGATAAATTGCTCACGATAAATTGTTCACGATAAACTGACAGTAAATCGCTTTCATTAATGAATATGCAAAAAACCATTGCAAACTTCAAAATGTATTAAAAAATGTATATAAAAGAGAAAAAAGCAAAAAACATTCCTTAAAGTTAAAATTGCAGTTAACTGAGTGTTCCGGTTAATTGGATGCCGGATAATCGGGCTTTTACTGTTATACATTTTACTTTTTATTTCGATCTTAAATACACATTTTATTTCATTTTCAAAATGACTTTAAAATACACGTTTTATGTCACTTATGTCACGACGTTTTAAATCATTTTCAAAATGACTTATGACATGCATTAATAAAGTCAGCTTTTTTTATTTCATTTTCATTACAGATTTTAAGTCAATTTTAAAATGAAATAAAAACGCTGGTTTTAAGTCCGAAAAAAGACAATTTTTAAGTCAGCTTTTTTTAATTCAGGGAGCCACATTTGACATTGGGTTTGATGTTTCAATGTTTTGTTTTCGTCATTGCGGGAATTGTTGTTGCGTAAAACAGAATCAAAAAATAAATGGAATTCTTCGTTATCCTGCGCCGTTCAATTATCGTGCCATGCGGCCGGACGATATTTCGTGCTTGTCGAAACCAATGAATCGGTTTACAGTTGAACACGGATATTTATATTAAGGCGTATTGTATTGACATTTCGCCATAGGTATGATTGTTTTGAGCATGCGTTAATTTGGCAATGTCTCTCTGAAGCCACCGAACAGCAACAGTAGAGCTGCA
Organism: Nephrotoma flavescens; assembly: GCA_932526605.1. NCBI lineage: Eukaryota > Metazoa > Arthropoda > Insecta > Diptera > Tipulidae > Nephrotoma > Nephrotoma flavescens. The sequence continues at coordinate 249,331,913 of OW052220.1, read as the reverse complement.
CCGAAAAGTCTGGTATTATCGTTGAATTTTCATCGTTCTTTCGAGAGCTTCAAGTGAATGCTTGTGGGCCATGGGGCATTCATCCCAGATAATAATTTTGCACTTTTGCAAAACTTTAGCTATATGTCAGAATTGAAAATCGCTAAACATCGCTCGAATGAGTGGCTTATTCGAAATGAGAATGCAAATATTTTCAAATCTTTATTAAGGCCTTCTTGTATATTTCTGGCGAAAACTCGATATTGGGATCTTGATCAGTAGTGCAAATGCGATGCAGAGTGTCGTCGCTCGTTCAATCTTATATTTGTAGAGAACAGGGAAAAGTTGTCGTCAACAATATGACGAATAATTGCCGAATTTGATGAGGAGAGGAACATAGTACTGCATCTGCAAGTGTGAGATCCCAAAAGTTGTCATCTTCCAGCAAATACAATTCGAGATACGCATCTGGGTACGTATCGTACAAAATACCATAAACTGTTCGCAAGTATTGGAAGAAAATCGGTCTAGAAACGTTAACTAACAACAAACGCGAAAAGAAGCATTCTCGTTGCTCCGGATGGACTGTGTATAATCGGCCTAATGTATTTTGATGCATACGTCAAATAACACAGAATTTGATATCAGCGCCACCTATGGTACACAAACGTAACTATATGAATTATTCACAGAACTTCAATTATTCATAAACTTCTCAGGAAGTTTTAACGGTCAACTATTCTTAAACTTATGATTTTTTTCATTTTATAAAATATTTAAGGATAGTGGGGGGAGGGAGAGGGGAGGTCTAATTTAAGGTATATGTTCTGATATGGGAAAAGTCTTAAAAAAATTAAAAGATAAGTTTCGTCAAAAAATAAAAAGAAAAATTTCTAGAACCCTGAATTGAAACAGTCCAGGGACTTACACAAATACGCATAAAATATTTCATTAAAGTCTATCCAGCCGTTTAGGAGAATATCAATTACATACACACGTCCATCCGTTACAATCACTTCGCATGAAGAATAGAAAGTTTCCCAAAAATTCATTAAAATTAATGACGTTTTCTTTTTACAAAAAAGTTGCAAAAAATTTTGATGTACATCAAAATTTTTTGATGTAAATCACATTTTCGCGTTCTTTTAGGGGAAAAAATAGCAAAAAAATTTGATGTACATCAAAAAATGGAAATGTAGATTTTTCCTTCCATTTTAACTACCACATACACATATTTATATACATATAATATGTCAATCGTAAATAATGTCAAATACGTCAAACGCGTCATTTGAAATTTTTTCAAAATGGTTTGTTATTGTTTTCGGCATCCTTTTCGGGTTTACGCACACTACATTTGGAAATTTGATTTACATTTAAAACGTAAAAGAATTCGCTATAACATTTTTGTTAGAAAGTATATAGATAACTATAACGCTAAAATTCATTGTATCGAGACATTATATAAACACATATACACATATTTTATAATTGTTGCTTTTTAGGTCAGATTCAGGACAAACTTCATAAACGTGAAAATGTATAACTTTGTGGGAAAAATGATCGAAAAAATCGCATGACTCGTAGATTGACTTTGTTTTTAATTTTCAATACTAAAATACGGTCTAAAAGAGATTTTGCCATGTACTCGAGTTTCAGATAGTCGGTTCTGCGCCTAAACGATTTTTAATGCGAGAATCAAAAACACTAAACAGTAAATAGTTTTGAATGTAAAATGTTCAGAACTGTTTTCTATTTTCGTAACTAGAGCAGTTAGTCCCTCAGATCCGTTGCACACTTGAGCTATGTTTTTTGACTGATGTGAGCAATGTTTTCATTTTACAGCTTTCAGTTTTGGTTTCCAAAGCTTAAATAAGAGAAACATTGTAGATAAATTTCAGGGTCTACCCAATCTGTAAAGTAATATATTTAAATGTTTTATTTTTGCCTTGGAGATAATTAATTAGCTCACGTAGCTCAGAAAATGAGCGATGTGAGTTATGTTTCTATCCCACAGGTTTAAATAAAAAAATTTAATAAATCGGGACGTACGAGTGGCTTGAGCTAAGCTTCGCGAATTCGGTTTCACTTATTTAGGCTTTGCAAAGTAAATCGAGAAACAGTGTGCAACAAGTTGCAATGGAAGGGCCAACAAGCCAAGAATAAAAACTTAAAAAAAAATAAAAATTTTAACGATACCAATTGTCTTTCTTTTTTTGACATTTTTCCAGCCATGCACAACTTATTTTTTTCTCGAAATGTATTGCTCAGCATGGCCGAATTCCAGAATTCCTCTAAAATCCATTTATAAATTCACATCTAATTCTGTTTACCTAATTTAACAATAATTGGGCGAGATATGGCCAAGGTCCATTCAGAAAGGTCGAATTTTAGAACTATCAAAAAGACACGTTAAAATTCCAATACAAGTTGACCCTAGTTTATTAGAATCCTAGCCCAGCTCTACAAGCTGAACTGGAAGCTGAGCTCGGCTTTGCACCCCGAATTTGATCATTGTTTGTTTAGAGTTGGCCTAGTTCCATTGAACATTATGCTAGAGTGCGAATTCAATTCTGCATACCATATTTGACAGTTAGCATGGTATAAATCTCCCGTGCAGTATAATTATACATGGTAATAAATCGAATAGTCTTTGGTGAACAAAATTAATAAAATGTGTGTAATTTTTGCGAAATAAACTAAATTTTTTTGAAATATCTAATCCGGTAGTTGATCTGGCATTGAATCACATTGATAGTTTTCCGGGAATCATTGCCTTCGGGATGCCTCACATATTTTTTGCATTTTTTCCTTTTTTTTACTATCTTGTGGTTAAAGGTCAAGGATTATTGAAATAATTATGGTTTCAGGAAATTCTATTATAAGTTGTGGAATTGCAGAAGGATTAAATTAATTAATTTTTTTTAATGTTTTAGGAATCCGGAAAATATTAATTTAGAATTAAATGCCAGGAAATCTACAGATGTACGTGAAATAATAATTTTTTTTCCTCAGGTTGCTGATTTAGAGAAGCAATTGTTGAAGACAACCCTATCCTTCCTATTGTTATGTGTAAACAGGCTGTCCGAATAGGCCCGGCATTACCCGGGACACTTGTCAAGTACTTTGTATTACATTCCAATCAATCAATCAAGCAATTCCAACCATGTACACAAATTTGATCATATAGTTATAAGTGAAAGATGCATGTAAAATTATTCATATAATTTTTATATATTAATTTAGTATTTAATTATACAATTAAAATAATTTCCGCCTTTATATTTAATAAAAAATCAGATTTTCAATACAATTTTTAAAGTTATTCTTATTTTTGGGCGAGAAATATCACATACTATTATTTTTAAGTGACAGCTAAATTTAACGAAAGTTTCGTTGGGTTTCTTAAGTAAAAATTAAGTTTTGCTGGGTAATAACACTGACATGCCATTTATCGCATTCTTCTTTTTTTATTAAGTTAAAGACGCTTTCACGGTGCATTCATTATTGCAGTTATTTTGGAACCATCTCGGACGAGATTATTGAATTATTTGACCAATTTTCTGTCCGTATATACACAATGAAATGTGAAATTGTTGTTTCATTTTATTTCGAAATTTGTTTCATTTTTCAAAGTTCAACGAAACAAAATTTTTTTTTGAAAGATTACAACTAGCTTTTTTAACTTATATTGTGCCGTCTCTTTCGCACATTGTTCATTCAATCATTGTTCATTGGCAATCGAATAAGTTTGAATTAAATATAACAAATTTTTGTTTCACACAGTGGAATTTAAAATTACGTGCTACTAATTCAAGCTACTAGATTACTAATGAAAAACGTATTTTATTTTCATTATTTCACGGAACGCGAATTAACCCCTGAACACATGAAAACTTAGCTACATAAACCAATGCTGTTCCACCAACATACTGATTCTGAAATAAATACTGCTACTAGTAGGCGATTAGCGAACTACCAACGTTTACTCGCCAATACAGTTGGTTTAATAATTATTCAGAAGACACACGTTGGGTTACGAGTGTATAAAATCCGGTAGTATATTAAGAGATATCTTAGGACGTTGGAACATCAATTGAGTAGCGTTAACAAAGAAACATATCAGTTAATGAATTAAACAAGTTAACTAAACAAACTATCAATGCTGGTGTTGGTGACTTAATGTTAATTTTAATGTTCCAAAAACCATAAGATCCATAAAAGGAACATCCATAATTCGGTAATAAATCCAATTAACCAAATTTCTCATATTAGGCTATGGATTTTGTACGTTTCTCTCATGAAATTCTCATGAGAATTTGTGTACGTATACAGTGCATAATATACACTTTTAATACGTATGCTATCATTTTCTATCAATGCGTGTCTGTGTCAAATGAAATTTCGCCAAAATGTTTACTAGATTTTATAAATGTCCACTATCGGTTGAGAAAAATACATCATATAACGATATACGATTACCGTGCACCACTGTGCACTGGTTCCATACGATGAATTTGCATAATTTTATTGCTTATATTGCAGATAGGGTTCTCATTTTCTGTATACCAATATTGAGAGGTAACTTCAAAGCTGAGTGGGCTGTACGCCCTCCAGCCATTATAGAGTGGCCGCTATACAACATGATGCAATAGCAAGCGTCATCTCCTGCCTCATATCTATCTCAGCCAGTATGAGATTTATAATCAATGTTTCAGCGTGGTTTCAACGGGCATCAAGAAATGCATCTTCGCTCATGCTCTCCTTATATTTTTCCCATAGGATGTTCGGATTTCATGAGTCGGTCATTCTCGAGTAAACCCAGCTTTTGGCATGCTTCGCTGAATGTTTCACAAACTTCGCCATCAACAGTCCTCAAATCCAGGAAAGCTATTGGCCCTCGAACAGTATGAAGCAACATTCTCAGAAAATAACACTCGCAATTCTTAGGATGGACGGTGTATTAGGCCGGGTATGCCTTGTTTCCGTTTGCAAAATACTTTCTTCGAAGCATTCCAAGTATAATACTTTGGAACTTCTGGATACGTCAACGTCCTTGCAAAAGGATTTTGTTGACAAAGTTGAAAAAAACGCCGTTAACGTTGTGTTCGGTGGTGTGGCGGCAACTCATTGGGCGTTATTGGATGTGGAAGTTTAAAATACGCCAAACCGCCTCATTGCTGCTGATGTATCTGCCCGTTTGATAACTTATGATATCATCAAGTCTATATTTATATTTGCCAGCCCAAACACAGCGCTTGTTTACATATTTACAAAATGTATTTGATGGATTTGGCAATATGCAGGGTATTGTTTTGGTAAAACAATACCCAGCATTTTATCCAAATTTGTTTAACACGCCCTTGACGCCAATCCGCATCCTCGTGTGTGTTATGATCCTGGTATTTCTGTCTTTTTGCTGCGATTGCCATATCCTGTAGTTGTGCCACCATTCAAACATTAAACCTGCAACGGATCCTAAAGGCTGATTGTCGGCTGGATCCTAATGGCTGTTTCCGTATTGTCGTTTCGACGAAGGAAGGATGATTTCAGGTTTATTAAGATAAATATTTATTTCTTATCATAGTTTCACGAGTATCGGTCCACCTGTACAGAAATCCTTACACCGATTATGACATTGAGGCTTTGGAAAATAAACCCCAAGCCGAAAGATTGTTGGTACGATTCTATCCTCTATATAGCTATTCAGAATTGCAATAAAAATACTCATGAGAATTTGTACTGGAGAATTACGTGGAATTTACACTGATTTTTTAAAAAGGGGCGATCGAACCAACGTGTGACAGAAAATATGGTTTTATAGAAATTTAACACAAGTTTACTTTTTTTTTGTGACATTAGTGTGTTGTAGTTTTCAATTCAGATTTTCAGACTAAACTCAAATCCATCTCCCTATTTTCCCGAAATATTCGAGTTATTATAACAATTCAGTTTGATTTAAATAAATTAAGCTTGTCATCACAATAATCCGCATCCAATTGTGCTTATTATCGATACAATTTTATTTTTTAAACGAAGATGTATCACAAAATTGAACAATTAAGAGAAAATTGATCAATATTTACATACACTTTTAATAATAGTTTTTGCGTTATAAGCTTCACGCTGGTTCATAACGTTTGCTGAACAGTAAATTTGCCCTCGCTTAGAGTAAATGGCTGTGTTGTATTTGTAAAAATATAAATATTATGTAATGCTTAAAGCACAAAAAATCTACTAGGTGAACCACAAGCAATTTTTGGTCACAAGAGAATCATTAAAAATTCTAGCGTGCAATTATGGAATGTATTATCTTTCTAATATTTTGGAACAAATAAATATCAGTATTGCTTGTGGTATATACCACCATCCACCAATAAAATTTCAAATTCCATAATTTATGTTGCCCGGTAACTGTCAATCAAGAATAAAAAAAAATAATTTTCTGAAAGAGTACCCATGAAAAAAGTTTCAGGTACACGTGTCCTGAAAAGCTTTTCCTTTCTGCAATTCGATATGTCACAGTAAAATCGTATTTCTTTTTATTCGTTAAGTGACAAAAATAGAGTTGATTAATGTTAGGTTTCTCTATGTTGCCACGCTTCTACTTCCAAAACCATAGTGTTCAATAAAAAAAAAATCATTAAGTTCAATAAACTTGATAGTAGGTAAAACAATTTGATACAAAGTACTATATAAAATGAAATCTAGGATCCCAATTAGAAAATTATTTTCAATGAAAAATCGATAGCATAAATTATACAAACAAAACATAATTTTCTTCCCTCCCAATAATTTTTCTTATCGATTTGCGAATTATTTTCATAATTTGCGATTTTCGAGAGCGGAACTCCCCGATTTTTGTTTAGTTATTTAATTGAGGTATAGTATACGAACTCGCCTTATTATGGAGTAATTAGTTTGCATACGATTTTCTAGAGGTGCAAACAATGAATGGCTAAATCAATAACTATAAAATGTATACAAAATTGCCATATCGTAAATTGCCCGATATAATTAAGCTATATACGATTTAATTACACTTTAATCAATTATCATGGGAATTTTTCATTTTTTATATGTGTAATAAATTTATGATTTATTAATTCTATTTCAATTAAAAAATTGGAAATTTTTATACATACATACTCATCTATATAATTGTGTGTGTGTGTATGTATGTGGGCAAACTATTTTGTGTACCCTAATGATATTATAAAAATTGCATGAAATATACATAAATTTTTAATTTTTATTTATCGATCGCTCTTCTCTTTAAAAATAAATACACTTACAGTGATAATAAAAAGTATTCGTACAAAATTTTCATTTCATAGAACTGGTTAATTGTTGGACATTTATATCAGTTTAGAGTTACTAAAAATCAATTTTATTTAATTGTTTATTCTTGTACGAATACTTGTATGCACCAGTGTAGATACATACAATTTAATTGTGTGTGCAAAATTTATTTGCAATGATGATAAAAGTATTTCAATTTTTTGTATTTTTTTTTTTTTAATTGAATTAATAAATAATAGCGAATGTGATGGTGTGTATATAAATAAATACAAGCGAGGTTGGGTTCAAGTATCCGTTGCATGAAGGATTTTTTATTCTCGCATCTAATTGAAAAATTGCAGTGGTTTTATTTACCTGAACAATGCCCAATTTAAACATTAATTTACAATATATAATTATGAAATACCAAAAAATGATGATGTTAAAAATAATTTCCAAGTGGACCAGCATCAGCTTGTCATATAATTGACAGTTGAGATTAACGTATTATTATGGTTACAATTTGGCAGAAGGCTGTTACCTAAAAAAAATTTCATTAAAAAATTTATTTACAATTTCATCTGCAGTAAAGGCCAAATTTAATGGACGAAAACACAATACAAATTTTGTATTACTCAAAACTTTTGTTATAGAATGTTCCCAGGGTGTGTCGAGATCGGGGCCAAAAATAAACTAAGGTAAGCAAATTTAAATAAAAATTTTAGTCCAACTAAAGTTCGATTTGTAAGTGTCAAGTCAACTAAACGAGATAATGGGTTACATTAATTGAGAAACTGACGCTTGGCCCAACTTTAAGGCGGACTAAAACGATCTGTTGCTATAGCGAATAGTTGATTAGAACAAATAGTGGCCGATAGAAGTATTCAGTTCAATATGAATGCGCATTCGAGAGTATGAGGGTGTGAACGAAATGATGCTTGGGGAAACTTGTTGACTAACATTATTTTGGATTCCGATCTCGTAACCCTGAATGATGGTGGGTCAACTAGGATGGCGTGTGTGGGGTCGACAGCCAGTGCGATAGACTTAACATTATTGTCTAGCGGGTTGGAATATTTCGGATGAGAATTTGGGTAGTGATCATTATTTGATCAGGATTTGTTTAGGTGGTATAAATGTCGATATAGACCAAAGGTCATTATGAATGGTAAGAAATGGGTCGAACACGTATGAATGAGATTCTCATAATGAATGAAGCAAACGAAGTTAACCAACTTGAGGATGAAATAGAGAGAGTGAAAGAAATGTGCACTATACATGTAAGAATAAAAAAATCCAGTATTGGCATGATAGGAAACGGATAGCATTGAGAGAGTTCAATTTAAATGGGTAGAGTTTCGAGGGGTCTTAGAAACATCCAAAACTACGACCCCTGGAACTAATAGAGTGAGTTACATAATGATTGGCAGATTGGAATTCGAAGCCAAGGTGGCCTTGCTTCGAATTCTCAATTAAGTATGGATGAGTATTCAAACACCGGAAAAATGGAAGGAAAGCAGTGTGGCACCTATTCCTAAAAGGGATCGGGACAGAAATCTGGCAACAAATTACAGGGGAATATGTATGTTGAATGTATTTGTTAAAATTGTGAATGGTAGACAAATTTGTGAATGAGGGTAATTTGTTGCGGGAAACCAACTTTGGGTTCTGCCGCAACCACTCTGCTAATGAATATGTAGAAAAGTTTGTGTGTGAAGTGCGAAAGGAAAAGAAGCATGATGTACCGGTATTTTTGGATATAGAAAGGGCATATGACTACGTGGTTCCGGGGAAACCTTATCAGATCCTGCCTGGGGTTTCCTTGGAAAATTTGCAAATGGGTGTATGAGTTCATGAATGAAAGAAAATTACTTTTGTGTGGTAGAGTGTACAGGTTGGAGGGAGCGCTGGATATAGGCCTTCCCCAAGGAAGTAAAATTTCTCCGACTCTCTTCAACCTTTACACGAGCTCGATACATAAGTTTAACTCCTCGGACAAGGTCATTCTGCAATTTGTTGATGACTTTGTCTTGATGGGCAAGGGGACGACCATCGATGTTTGACTGAAATGAATTTCGAATCGTATGGTTGACGTGCAAGTGTATAATGATCAAATTGAGTGCGTAAATTTGAATAGGTATTTGGGAATCTGGATTGATAAACGATTGGGTTTCAAAGTGCATATGAAAAATTAGCCGATAATTGCAAGAATAGATTGAATGTGATCAAAAGGGTGAGTAAACCGAAATGGGGAGCTCATCCTGGTGTGACTGATATGTTACGAAAGGCGCTAGTGTCATCAAAAATTGCGTATGGACGTCGGTTTTAAAAAGTTGATAAATTTGGAGAATGCCTGTGCCAGGGTGGTATTGAGGGCGATTAATTCAACCCCAATACGTTGTGGTCTGAATTGACTGATTCACTTCTTAATTATAAGAGGGAGTAAATCACCGTGCTAGAGGTGGGGCGAATGTTGACTAAGGACAATAAATTGGTGAATGAAATGAAACAGAGATGGCAAAGAGGGACGGACTAACCAAAGGACATAAAGATCACAGGTGATTTTGGAAAGTATTAATGTATTTTCCAAGATTCGACGCAATCTAATTGTGTGTTTAAAGTTTGGTTCGGTTAATAGTGAATTTTTAAAAATGCGAATGAACTATTTGCCCATGTGGAAGTGTATACAGATGCTAGTGTAAGTGATGATCGAGTAGGTGTAGGAATTTTTATTCCGTCAATAAGAAAAGGGAAATTACTACGGTTGAATGCAAGCATAATGAATGCAGAGCTGATTGGAATTAAAGAAGGGATCAAGTTGGCAATAACACAAGGGAGGAGGAGATTAGTATTATTCTCCGACTCCCGGAGCGGATTGGAATTAATTAGTAGGGATGGAGGAACTAATGGTAATGTGTATGTGGAAATGTTGTATGAGTGTTGGAGTGAGGGTATTCTTCAACGGATATACCTGAAGAGCCGATATACTTGCAAAAAGGGGTTGTTTGGTTGAGGAGGTAAATGGATATGAATTCATGGATGCCAGAGAAGTACTTCGCATATTTTAGGTGAATCTGTGGAGAAAATGGTAGAGAAAGTTTGTTGAAAAATGTCAGGTGAAAGTACTTTGAGTTGGTTAGTTCTTTTTTGAGCCAACCTTTCTTCAAGGTACTCAAGGGAGATACTAGAATGACAAGAAAAATGGAACGAGTGAGACTGATTCATGGAAATTGGAAAGAATGCTTGAAGAAACGCAATTTGACTGAGTGTGAATTATGTGACAGCTGCTTGGTTGTGAAGGACATCAAACATTTGATTTTAAAATGCTCTGCATTTAATCAGAGCAGACAAATGTTCGATGTTCTCTTGAGTGCAAGGAATTTGCCAGAATTATAACGAATGGAAATGAACGTGTATAAGAATGTGTATAATTTTATTAGAATGAATAAGATAGAAGTATGAAAAGGGATCGATGAGCGAAAGGTGAATGACTGAAAAAATAAATGTTAAAATTGTAAAACAAAAACTGTAATTTGTAACTGGACCAAATGGCACAAAATTTGGAGCTAAAGCCAATTAAATTAAATAAAAAAAAATAGCTCATAAATAAACTCGGTAAATATAATCTTGAAATTTAACAATATTCCGTCTTTCCGCCATTTCTTAAGGAAATTCGATGAAATTTGGTTAGTAGCATTAATCTGGGATATTATTGCTGGGATATATTATTGCTGGACTAAACTAGCAATTTGATACCAGTCCTTATGAAAACAACTGTGTTTGAACATTTTTCAAGATATAAATAAATTTTAAACTAGAGGTTACAGGGACAATTCGGAGAAAATTTATGGAGTAGAATTTTCTTTAGAATTTTTTGATTTTCTGCGGCCGTATGGAAATATCTCTACAAAAAAAAAAGCAGAAAATTCACTATAACACTACCAACCCCCCCCCCCCCCCCCCCAGCTTTTACAATCTTTCTACAATTTTTCCTTCTATGTAGTTTAAACTTTATTTATATCGTGTAAAATGTACAAATAACATTTTTCATAAGGATGGCTATGAAATGACAAGTTTAGTCCAGCACGAACAGATCCTAGAATTTTATCCAAAATTTGCTTTAATATCCCAGATCGACACTACTAACCAAATTTCATCGTAATTCGTTAAGAAATGGCGGAAAGACGGAATATTGGTAAATTTTAAAATTTCATTTACCGAGTTCCTTTAGTACGGAGATCAATCAATTTTTATTCCGCTGAGATGTTTTATTCAGTGAAAAAAGAGATAAATAATACATAAAAAATTTCCAAATTAATTCTCTTTACTGATAGAGCCGCCACTTGCGGCGAGTAGGGTAATCTCTTATTTTCCGGTGTCAAATTTCTGCTATCTTATACAGCGTCAAATATATCGCGATTGGAGTTGTGTGGTGCATCTGTTTTCGCCAAACTAGTACTATGTGTCTATGAAAATCGAGTTATGAAAGGTGTACAGTCAGAGCAACTACATAAAATAATGCCGGCGGCAAGGCATGAACAACAATCTACGAGTTGTCTTTCTGTTCTAAAACCATTGACAAACTCAAATTCAGAAGCTTTAGAACTCTCCTCATCTTTGATCGATAATTTTTTAAAATTTCTGGAGAATTTCCTGACACCGGATAAAAGCCTTTACACGAGTGCGTATATAAGCAGAGCCTCCTAAATATAAGAGCCGTAAGATTCCGCCATTTTTTTCCATGAGCTTTCAATAGAGGGGAGCTTTTTGTACTTTTTCATATCAACCAGTGTATTTTAATATTTTTTTAGAAGCTTTTTGTATATAAAAACAACAATGCTTCGTTTGAATTTTCAATGAGAATGGTTAATTCAATATTCAGGAAAAGCATGTTTTAAAATTGAATCATATTATGGTGAGATAACGCGAAAACATTTAAATTAGTCTCACAATTTTTATAGAAACAAGAATTTGTTTATATGTGTATGTACAGAAAATAAGAAATTAGTATAGAGTGTTCCATCAAAAATTTGAGCATTATTTTTCCAATCTCGTTACTTGTTAAAAATTTGATTTTTAATCGCAACAAATTTGCAGCCTATATTGTTTCATCCTGTAAGTATAAACAAAATAGAACTTCACAAAATAAAAACATTGAAATTTGATTTCGTAATTACTAAACCAATCAAAAAATGTCGCTGAGTACAAATTAAAGCTAATCAATAAAAATCAAGTGTTTGTTTAGCAAATTTAACAATTTATTATGAATACTGTGTGGTGTAATAGATTATGGAGATCTTCTGGAACTGAAAATAACCCAACACATTCCTTTAAAAGGAGTTTTAACTTTGACAGTGGTCCACCATTGGCGAACAATTCGCATAAATTCTGCTGTACCAATCGAGTCGGATCCTAAGAGGTTTTGATAGTGTTTGATGGCAACTATATTTTTGTCATCGAATAAACGGAAAGTGAATGGAACATTTTGCCTTTCAAACGCATTTGGGAACAAAACTTTAGGAGCGAGAACCGGGGCGTATCTCAAAACCATTGTGTTCTCATGCTTATATATCTTCTCTAAATCCTGAAGATGAGCAGATAAAATGTTAGAATTATCGAATTCTGGAAAATTAAAAGACCGGTTATTATTGTTCGATATTACACTTATAACTTCATTCCTACTTCGTGCACTAATTCTAAGACTTCATTTATTTTAGAATACAAAAATTTTGAATCCATTTTGAAAACGGGGCATAGTGCTACTATATCTTTATTTTTTGATAACAAGGAAGATATCATAAAGGCTTGCATACATTTTGCAAGAATTGGACGTTCATCATTCGCGATTGAATTATTTTCCGCAATGCCGTCTAGCTTATAGCCTTTATAGGTTAAACACGGTTTTACATGAATTTCGTCTATTAAAATATTTACGTATTTTGCATGCGATTCCAATTTTAAAATTTTTCGATTAAATATTGATGACTTACACCAGCACGTAAATTGCCCCTACAGGAAGACTTTAAATATACTGGATGAGGTAATGTTAATGTCTCGGATAGGTAAAAAACATCATGGACGAAAAAGTAAGTATGTCGGATGAATAACGGGGTATTTTTAAAAATATAAGTTTAAACTGTTCCAGAAAGTTAATTAATTTTTTCTTTTTGTTTTCGTCAATTTCGTCAAACCACATAACGTTTCAAGACTCGATTCTACTTTTAGCTTATGATCATCTATGGTATTGCCAGGTAAATTTAAATTGTTTAAATATTTAATAAAATTATTGAGTTTTAAATAAGTATCGCATTTTAAATTTAACTCTAATAAAAATTTAAAATTAGAGAGTTTTTGCGGTATATTTTTAAAATGAATAATAGTATTAAAAATGTATCAACCTTAAAACTAATATCTACAAAAGGATTTGCATCTGCCCAACAAATTTTATAAAATACCACAGCCTCATCCTCATATTTCATCATAAAATCGAGGATGGAATATTTAGCTGACAAATAAATATAAATATCCATTATGCTTTTAATTTGCTGTGGCTCTATTTCCTGTTGTACTTTTAATAATTGTTTTTTCTTTTAATAAATTGCTTTTCCTCCGGACTTTGCCTCTTTACAACGTTTTTTGATAAATAGTACGGTAGGCCTGAGAAAATGGTAGGTTCAGCATTGTGGGTCAATCGCCATCTTCTCCGGTTTCTATAATCTAAGTATTAAGGAAATTTAGGATTTTCTAGAAGATATAGCAAGTTAGAAATAAACTTCTTGCCTTGTTCATTTAAATCGTCTTGATCTTTTTTTATTATAAATCGTGCTTCAAAGTGTAAATCGCAGTTTTTTCTAGAGATGTTCTTTTCCTATTTGTCCTTTAACAATTCGTTATTGGGGAATTTGAAAAAATGATTTGTTGAATGGTTAGATTTGCATTGTGGCACACAATAACCCTCAGACATTTTTGTGTTTTTTTTTTTATATTAAGAATTAATTTCAATGCTTATCTTACATGCGGTCTACTTTTTAGATCTCTCACTATACGAAATTTTAAAAATATTCTTTGTATAAAAAATATTTATAATTTTAACGCTATATAACAACCCGACAACAAGAAAACTGGCGTTATTTGGATTATTTGTATCACTTATATATTTTGTATGAGCATCTAACAATAATCTTATTAAACGATAATTAATTGTTTGAATTAATTTTGATAAAAATTGTTAAATAATTCAACTTTTTGTCGCTAATATTTTTTAAATTTATAGGTACTTAGCGACATCTTTTGATTGGTTTAGTAATTGCAAAAAAGCTTTATCAAATTACAATCTTTTTATTTTGTGAAGCTCTGTTTTGTCTATACTACAGAATGAAACAATATAGGTTGCGAATTTATTGCGATGAAAAATCAAATTTTTAAGAAGTAACGAGAAAACAGTTTTCTAAGTTTGTTCATCAACAATGTTGAAATAGAACCAAAACACAATAACCCCCATATTACATTGTTACTCCAAAAGCATTTTTTAACGAACGTTTGTTTTGGAAAAATAATGCTGAAATTTTTGATGGAACACTTTATACTAATTTCTTATTTTCTGTACATACAATGTTGTTTTTACTTCAACTCGACATAATATGACTCAATTTTAAAATATTTTGCTCCTGAATATTGAATTAACCATTCACATTGAAAATTCAAACGAAGCATTTATGTTTTTATATCCAAAAAAAGCTTCTAAAAAAATATTAAAATACACTGGTTGATATGAAAAAGTACAAAAAGCTCCCCTCTATTGAAAGCTCGTGGAAAAAATGGCGGAATCTTACAGCTCTTATATTTAGGAGGCTCTGATAATATTTAATTAAGTAACTCAACAATGTCAACGATATTGTATTGTATACATTTCCAATAAATAAATTTTGATGAAAAAATTTTATTATTATATGAATAATAATTATTAGTTCTACATGGTGATTCATAAAATCTCGTTTCAGCTCACGTTTTCTCTCTTTAATTTTGTTATAAATGTGATCGTATTGCTATTAAATCCATCGTTCATCTCGAAAATTCTGATGTGCAATTTAACGTATTTAGAATTTACTAAATACGTTAAATTTTTATAAAACTAAATTTTAAATTGATTGTAATAGGAATCCGCGGCAGCATCCTGTATTATCTTACTTTACTAACCTACACAACTAAACGGAAAGCTCATTTTTATAGAAAATTATTAAATTTATGCACCGCTTTAGTTTAAATTTAATAATTAAATACTACATTATGATGGCTGATTTTCAAATATGTGTTTGTTGAATATTTTATTAAAAATATAAAATTAAAATTTAGATGATTTGATTTTTAGATGATTCAAAAATGTTCCAATTACCATGGGTTCTTATAGTAACTCAATAAAAGCTTCCCCTCTATTTAAAGCTCTCTTTTTAATATTATGGCTCTTTAAAATCATAGATGGCTCTGATATAACTTAAAGAATTAAGGGAAGCAGAAATTAGGATTTAGGGGGCCATTCATGGGTGGAATTTTCACTTGGTAGTGGTCAGTAGCTTAGACACTGAATCGTGTAAAGCCGCATTACTTTGGAAGAAAAATGTCGAGGTTCATTTTGCTTCGTCCACACTTCGGGGGAGGGTTTTGGGAGGTCACAGCTAAATCGGTGAAATTTCATTTATGTATACGAGGTAAGTGCAATGATGACTCAAATTGAAGCAGTTTTGAATTAACGACCTTGCACCGTGCACAGAATATTTCTGAGACTCCAATGTTTTGACTATATACCAGATAACAAAATGTTTTAATTGGCAAATTCTATAATTTTAAAATTCTTATCAACGAGGTATGATAAACTGGTTCATTTAACCCGCAAACCAAATATGAAATGCCCTCGATTTTTGATCGTATTCCGATATAATCAAAATAGTTTTCTCTCAAACGTTCTTTAAATTTGGGGTGATTTTTATTGGTCCCAGCAGATCATTATTGAACAGAATCTCTATAATCTATTCCAAATGTAAATACAATTCCATTGAATGCCAAAATACATATGCAAATTCATTACGTTGCGCACAAACACCTAAACAAGTTTACACACTGTGCGACGTACAAATTCAACAACAAAAAAAACCCGTTCGATTCGGATCAATAATAATAATCGAAACTGTATATTGTCATTTATGTCGAACATTAGATAAATATTTATAACTCACGTCAAATCAAGCGACCGAAATATTATTCCCTTTCTACCATATACTACTATATATATATATATACGAATTTGGGAGGACTCTGTAATAAAATCGCACAACAAAATCTAAATTAGCCAAATAAATCAAATATACAACAAAATATTATTGTTACTCGCGTTAAATAAACATAAATACGTATAACGGTTGTGTTTATTTGGAAAATTTATATACATTTTTTTTTTGTTTGGGTGTGCGGGTGGGTGTGCTGTGCTGTTGATGAAAAGGTGGTATAATGGAAAAACAATAACGGAAACGCTTTTATTATTTTTTTTTTATAATGTAAACAATTTCGTGAACGATGCATAAATAAAATGCAGGCTTTCGTAATCATATACGTATATTGTTGTAATGTGTCGTGCCCCATCCATTTCGCATGCTCATACACCAAATCCAATTACAAAAAAGGCAAAACATCACCGGCAGATAAAACATTAAAAAAATAAACTGTCAAGCAAAATATTATTTTCCATAATCAGTCAATTTTCATAAACTGAGCACAAGATGTTAAAATGAGATAAAACAAAACAAGTTACAGATTTAATAATAATCTGGTTAATGACTTTCTTCCATCGCCAGTCTATTGTGGATGTGCACTGTGCTGTGCGTACATAGAACATAAATAAATTTGTAATTGACATATAGAATTTGCTTAACACAAAAAAAAAAAAAAAAATTCTTTTGAATCAAAATAATTTTTCATTTTAAATATAAACATCATGATTCATGATGATGGCAAAAATACAAAAAAAAAGTTTTATGTTTTATCAATGTTTGCTGAAGTGTAACTTTACATAAGATAAGACATGTAAATGACATTCGTTGTTGGCATTATATACGTTTTCTATATATACTAAATTTGTTATTTTTGTAATCAAAAAATGACATAATTAAATTCGTTTTTAGAAAAATTGATTTGGCAATATTAACAATATATGTCAACTAAACACAAATGGTTAATGACATTGATTAGAACTTTAAAAAAATATTTTACATGATTTGCATTTTAAACACAAAAATTATTATTTTCACTCGCACTTGACCTTCATTGAATCTGTTGCGAAATATAAATACCCAGTATAGGTCTATAGTCCTCTGCCAAATGTTGAAATATACATTTAAGAAAATTTTTTGCTTGTTGTTTGATCCGCGTTCGAGTTTTAAATAAACCCGTAAAAGTCACATTCAAGGCCTGTTTCCCATTAGGAGATACCGGGTAATTTATCACGCTGTCTAAAGGGCCAGTTATATTAGCCGTAACGGAACAAAAGGATTGATTGCATGAAACTGCCCCAGTTGTACTTTGATTGTACCAAGTGAAAACAGAAGTGAGCAATGCCCTACTGCCAAAACGGTCCAGTTCACACGCCCTACCTTCAAACCTTGTTGTGAGAGAAATGTCATGAAAGGATTTCGTCACCTGCACAGTGGTCCTGTACCTATATCGGCTCATCGCACGCTCTGTCCAGTTACGAAATTCCAGTATACGAAGATCTTGTTTGGTATCGTCGTACCAGCATAGTCATGGGTCTTCCGCTACGGTGTACGCGAACTAGTTGTTGATGAAACGGTTTTCGTATCATTCGTTCTGATGGATATATTTCAAAGTGGCTCAGTCATCTAACGAAGTAAAAAGATTTGTTCACGTCGGCGATATATTCTTGAAAATAGGCCTCCAGAAAAAACGCATACCACGGTTTAACGATATTTATTTGAACGGCAATCACGAACCCATTTGGCTTCTTTGAATTTACTCGTACGAGTATGTCATTCCGTCTCAGGAATGCCGCATAAACATTTCAACGTTTTATTAACGAAGTCGTCCGGGACCTTGACTGGGTATTCGCATATATCAACGGCATTCTAGTAACGTCGAAAAATGAGGAGCAAAACAACAAACTCCATTTAGATCAACTTTTCCTACGGCTCTACGAGTTTGGTATAAATACAAAGAGTGCAAAATGGAATTTTGATACGATTTCACACGATCTCGACAGAATTTTCAGCTCCAAACTCGATTAAACGCATCCAACAGTTTATGGGAATTCCACAAACATTTGGCCGCTCTGTTAAGGAAGCACATGATGCTTAAAAATTTCTCTTGGTCCGATAAATGTCAGGACGCTCAAAAAACAGACCAAACACCGTACTATTTCGAATTATAAACTAGAGCTTTTCAAAATGCTTGGCTTATCTGGCCTTGAATACACTACTTGAGAGGTGGAAAGAATCTTGTTTCTCATGTTAAAGTTCAAAATTTGGCATACGAAGACGCCTCTTGGACGATTCAAAAGTACACCAGGTATATTCCAACAGATAAACACGTATCTTGATCTGTATTGATCGATTTAAACCAAGCTCGAAGCTTATTGTGTGACCGATATGTCAGCACGAAACATTGCCACAACTTTTAAAATATTACAAATTACGTTTCGAAAATTAACGATCAAGGAACGCAATTCGAATCTAAACTTTTCACGAAGTTAACACGACTTCTAGGTATGCATCGGACTATGGCACGACCGAGTATCTTCCACCAGCTTAAGGCTTGGGTTAATATAACTTTACTTGGTACCCGAGCAGAGGTCAAAGAAGTACTTAAGTGCTCATCTGCTGAAATGGTTTATTGGTGGCTTCTTTATTGAAAATCATCTTTCACCTGAAATGACAACAGACACAGTGGTCGAAAACTTAAGAGACCAAATGAGAAATATCGTCTCCACCTTTTTCGTTTACTGCAAATATTTTGAAAAGTATATCATTTACGAGAGAAACAAGTAATAACTGGAAGATTCTAGATAGATTAAATTTGCAACAATACCCGTCCAGGGGCGGTATGTTGTACTATCACTTCGAATCGAAAAAAGTTGAATTCGAAAAAAATCGAATCGAAAAAGTGAAAGTTGTATCATTTTTGTTTTTCGAAAATGATACAACATACCGCCATTCGACTTTTTTCGAATTTCGATTCGAAGTGATGGTACAACATACTGCCCCAGATCAGTTTTAAAAAAATTAAGCGGGAATGACGACAAAAAAACTGTTCATTAAAAATTTGATCCATGTACAGTCTAGATAGATTCATTGCCCTCGGGATGAAACTTCATACTTAAGTTTGTTCCTTATATGGAAAATCCCAGTGACTTAAAAAAAATAAACACTTTGATAAAAGAAAGCGTTATTTAGTTCCAGGCGGACTAACTATTCGGAATCAAACTTCATACTTAACCTTTTTTTCATTAATTAGGAAATTTTTACGAATTTTGGTGGAAATCTGTGTATCGGAAGTACAGGTGTGAAGTTCTCGGACAAATGTTTTTGGACAAAAATTTATGCGAGTGTTCTTTGTGAAGTTTTTGTACACACTTTTGAAGAAGTGTACAATTTTAACAGGGTATTTATTAAAATAATTCGAAAAAAATTATAATAAATATTGAAAAAACAAACGAAATTGTTTGGCATTAAAAAATCTAAAATGCTCATTATTATAAATTTTTAAGAAAATCACTTACGATACTGTATAAAATGATAAACCAAATAGTAAAAAATCTCAAAGATTTTCTCGCATGGTGATTATATACGTTCGAAAGGGGATACATTGAGCTATTCGAATCAGTAAATACTATTTCGATATGATGACCAAGGCTCGTGAATCGGATTTTGAAAGTTTCAACAACACAGCGAGTCTGCATATCGTAAGGTACATTGGTTTCACCCTCGAAATTATTCACATTCTGCGACGGTATTTTTGTTTGATTTTTTCGACCATTTTTAACTTGATTTATTTTCTTTCGCTCCGAAATTTTTCACGTTTAACTCTTTAAGTATGGTTTATTCTTTTCGTTTTTATCTCTCCTTCCGCCTCTGATTTTTTTCCCGTTGGGAAAAAACGTTTTGTATTTGAATAAAAAACAGCACTGCGTATGGTTATCAATCGGTCTTATTTTTTTCTCATCGGCTTCACTTTATCTTTGTTCCATTATAATGGTTCCATTATAAAGTTTAGGACTTCATTTTATTACGAAAAAGGTTAGTATACTAACCTTTTTCGTAATAAAATGAAGTCCTAAACTTTTCGCGAATCAGTATGTTGTTAGGGGGATTCTGCTTTCGTGTCGGTTTCATAGTTGCAAGCTGGGCTTGTCACTCCCCGTCATCCCCTTGGCAGGACATCCACTGGGGCGAAGTGGCGAGTCCAGCATATTTGACTTCCATTCGGGGATGACTGTAAAATCTACATGGTCTCCCTCCCGGTGGCACTCTGGCAGTCTCAAGCTGCCTGTGAGTGAATTGTGGGAGATTACCTAGAACAAGAGATCCTAGGGTCTTTACCCTAGTATGCTGCTTCGTCGTTGCTGGACATGGGCCTCTAGGTTTCTTCAGCAGGCATTGTACTTCTTACTCGGGGAGATCCGGTCTTCCCTGGGTGGGCACATCCGGTTATTATTATATTTTTTGACGTTCCTTAAATTTCGGTCGACGAAACTTTTATTTTACTATGATAATGATTTTCATATATGCAAAATTTTGACCAGCTTTGAACAATTTTGAATCTGCGGAGAATAATTTTGATATAAGATGAGATTCAAACCTTTTTGCATATTTATACCGATAAATTATTGTATACCATCTACAATCAAATTAAATTTTAATGTGCTTTTGAAAATATTTAGAACGAGTATTCCAAATATTTGTGACATCATTTATATGAAAAGTGTTTTTCTAAAATTAAGGCCCTAAACCAATTTTCCCAAAGTCGTGACCTATCTAGGTCGTTTTCACGAGAAATTTTTCGAGAAAAATTTACAGAAAAATAATTATACATGCAATTATTGTTCGTTTAATAACGTGATGGTGGAGTCGGGCAAATTCGTTTGAAATGCTCTCGTCGACGAAATCTGACTGATTCGTGGGATGTTTTGATTCTATTAGCAATTGACTAGGAATGCGAATCTGCCCACCAAAAACTAATTCTGCAGAGCTAGTTTTTAAATCCTCACGGTACGTAGTTCGTAGAGCCAATAACACGGTCGGTAATACTCGCGCGTCCAATCGCTTCTACCGTGACACATGATAGCCGCTTTCAGTGTCCTGTGCCACCTTCAAATGAATCCGTTGTATTTTGGATTATATGTCGTAGTCGTTTTGTGCTCGAACCCTAATAATCTGGAAAATCCAGCGAAAAGTTCTGAATCAAATTGGGATCCTTGGTCCGTTACTATCGAAGAAGGTACTCCAAACCGCGAAATCCAATTAATTAATTAATTATTCACGTGAATACGGCGAATGCCACAGTTTCGGCTCTGATATCCTAAATAGAGATAGCTTCAGACCACCAGGTAAAACGATGAATAAATGCAACGCAATATCGCTGCCCTTCCGACATTGGTAACGGACCAACAACATCTAGATCAATCTCTGAAAACCTTTTTCTCACCGGCGTATAACTGCCCAAGAGACTCTTGCCATTCGTTTCACGTCTTTTTAATACTAACCCACACAAACTGGTCCGACACGGCATTTACTGATGCCTGTACTCCTGGATGTGATCACTTGTGGTTAGCTTCAAACACTGGTTTTTGGAAATCCGTCTGATAATATGGACGCGTATTGCCTGAGGAAACATTAAACGCTACTGAAAATTTTTATAACTGCAGACCGGTTGGTGATGCCAGTAATTCTTTTACTTCGTTGTCTAGTTGCTGCGCATCTGGAATTGCATCGTAATTGATAGTTTAAGGCAGGGCGATGGTTTGTGATCCGTGAATAACGTGAATGAACGGCCATATGCCGAAAAAATCATATGGCGAAATTTCTTGACAGCTTAGTACGCGGCTAAGAGCTCTCAATCAGTACTAATTTACCTGTTGAACAAGGACGGAATATAAATGTGGCTTTGCTTAGCTGAAATTTCAATCGAACAAACGCTTCTTAACGCTTTCTTGGACCACTCGACGGCTCTGGAATCGTTCTTTTTGCTACCCTTTAAATAGTCATTAAGAACAGCTTGACTCTTGCTTGCATTTGAAAAAAAAATACCTACAAAAGTTTAGAACACCCAAAAAGCGTCGTAATTCTTTAAATGTTTTCGGCTGAGCCATTTCTACGATGTCCGAATGCGTTTTGGAAGTGGTTTAATTCCCTCTGCTGATACTTCATGACGAAAGAAATCGATTTTTGTTTTCTAGAATTGACATTTGCCTGTGTTAATTACGAGACCTGCGTCGCCCAATTTAGCAAAAATAATCTCCCAATATTCCAAGTGTTCGTCTGTGTTTTTTGATGCTACCAGCAGATCATCCAAATAAACAAAACAGAAACTCAAATTTTGTAAGATCGAAAGCATAAAACGTTGAAAAGAATTGCCCGAATTTTTCAGACCAACCGGTACGGTGACGTTGTTTAGAGCGCTGTAATCCCTCTACCGGGGTCGCCATTCATCACTTTTCTTCGGAACGAAATGCAGCGGGCTTGCCCAAGGACTGTCAGAACGTCTACAAATTCCCCGCTTGATGTAGTAGAATTCTTGTCTGGCTATCGCCAGCTTTTCTGTGCTCAATCGTCGAGGTTTGGCAAAAACCGGAGGTCCACCAGTCACTATGTGATGGGTGACTTGATGTTTTATCGGTTTGTGTGATTGAATCTCGTGAGTGATTTCTTTGAATTTGGTGGAAGAATACGAGTGTCGATGACACTGGAGGTTGATTACACGAACAGTGGGTGTATTATCATGAACTTTAACGGTTAGTGAAATGACGATGTTATAGAGGGTCTAGTAAATATCGACTAACAAGCCTGACTTTTTCAAGAAATCGGCCCCAATAATCGGGATTGTTACTTCTGCTACCACAAATGTCCAAGTGAATTGTCGTCTGAGACCTAGGTCTAAGTTGATTCTTTGATTTTCGAAGTAAATCCGATAAGTAAAAATCAGGGTTGTGTTTCCTATGAAATATGTTTTATTCGATGATTTATCGTAGATTTTAAGGCGACAATTTTGAGAGTTACCAAAGCAAGTGGCCGGGTGCATCGAAGAATTTAATTTTTTGGCTAAAATTCCTGCCACTTGGGACAGTTTGTTTTGCAATTTCGAGCTGCTTCCTTAAATCGGTAATGGAAAAAATCCGCTGATGAGGAATGTTTTGGTTCTGTTTTGATTCGAATTTGGGTCTGTTTTGATTCACAAGATCTGCCCCAAAATGCCTTCTTTATATCGGAAAATGGTGTGCAAGAACGAGAACCGATGATGTCGCTGACGCCATTGATGATTCGGTCGTTGAGTGCGCCAAGGAGATGAAGATATTTGGATACTTTAGAAGTAATTCTTAAAAGTGCAAACTGTGATTCGATGATATGGAACAATATCCGTGGGTCCTGAAATGTTAGTGGAACTAATTTGACTGATACAGCTGCAACGGATTCGACAGATTATGGCGGTGCACTACCAGGCAGGGACGGTGACTGATCTGAAGCTGATCACGCTAATGCTCGCCTTATTTCATTCTGGGTACGCATCTCTGAGCGTCTGCGGAGTTCGGTGTGCCCTGTCTGTCATTTGGGTTGTTGGATTACCTTGTATCAAGATCGTTCGAAATTTATTCACCAAACGACAGAAGTTTCTTTGATAATATAAAAGCCTGGAACGCCACAGCTTAAGCACGAGACTAATTTTTTTTATATTTCAATTCCGTTGTCTAAACTTTTCTAATATGGCTTGACTATATATTGAACGAATCGCCAGTCTCTATAAAATGTTCAAACCTTCATCGTATTCACTTGGACAAAATAAATATTTAATCTAATCAAAAACATTAGATAAGCACAGTGCTAGAGCAGTCGATGAAGGAAAATTTATTCGTTTATGTATTTTGAATATATTCACAAAAATTTACGTTAGTTATACCACTTCCAAATAATAGTTTGATAACTTTGTATAAAAAATTTATTTAGTTTCTTCATTGATTGAATCGAAAAAGGAATACAAAAAAAAAGGAAAACTTTTTCGTATTTCCCAACGAGCTAGTGAAAATTATATATACTAGCCAAAACTATACATGGTGTACCATATATAGCAACAACCCAACAGTGTGCCATATAACGAATAAAATGGTTAAAATATAAAGGGCGAGAGGAGATACGGAGCGGGCGAATATTCGAAAGATTTGAGTTTGGTTTTGGAGTTTGTTATTCTCTTATGGTACAAAAAGTTGTATTAAAATGCTAAACTTTCTTTTGAATTTCAATTATTTTAGTTAGTCGTCTTGTGGTATTATACTCGTACTAACTACACATTTCCCTTATATTTATATTTAAACATACATTTTCGTTTATTCAGTATTTTATGGTTGTAAATTCTCAGAATACACACAGAGCTCCGAATTTTTTTTTTCTGTTGTCGTTGTGTTTTTCGAAGAATCTCTAAAGTCATTTACGACTGACAGTTTATTATTTTATGTTATTTACTGTCTGACTATGTTTTTTATTTTTGTATAAAAGCTTATATAAACGACAGCGTATATATTCAGTTCAAATGGGGAATAATGATGGGCGATTAAATATGGCATTTATTGGATAAATATTATTGGATGTTAAAAAACTATTGTCAGTTAGTTGATTTTATTGCTGAAATATGTTGATAATGAAAAATTATATTGTCAAAGAGTATTACCGTTCATCGCAATGAAATAAAATCCAGCAGAATGGACGGCGACGTTGATTCAGAAGCTCATTTCTGAATACGTACCAATATTGAAATAAATTTACAGTGACTCTCATAATTGATCACGATTTTATAGGGAGCTAACATTTTATTACATTTCATTTTCTAATTCAATTATTAAATAATTTGTTTGAATAAAAAAAAATTCATTTTTATAATCACATAAATAAATAATAAATCCAACATAACGCCCATTTGCTGCAAGACAATCCAAAAATTTTATTTTCTCAGTAGAGCGATTTGAGGATGTCACTCAAAATTGTTTGTAAAAACGGCGTTTTTGAAAAGTAAATAAAAATACAGGCTCCATCTTTCTAGCACCCCATCAAAAGGTTTTGACAAAAGTGATGAACGAATTCGTTTGGTCAGGATTGGTCACTAGTTTTTATCGTTTGGTCACTTACGATTAAACGGTAAATAAATAGAGAAAAATTCAAAAAAAAAATTTCCCGTGTAGCACCTCATTGCAAGAAAATTACACCGTTTTTATCAAATTTCGTTAGGTAATCGTTAGGTCAGGATTGGTCACCACATATTGGCGTTTGGTCATCAATGGGTCAGTTTTTATTGCAAAAAAACAAAATCAAAATTGTAGTAATTCAATAAAATCAGGTTCGTCGCTTATTTGGGAATTTCATTCTACAAAATTAATCAAAAATCCAATTGGAATATACCATTTAGAAAAAAATATTTCTTTTTTCAAAGAATTGTATCTAAAGTGGAAGACATATGATATATTCAATTCAAACTTCATAATTCGTTGTGAATTGGTCACTTGTTTTTTTCGTTTGGTCATCCCTACATAACGATTTATTGCGAAATTTTTCAAAAACTCATAATTTCCACACGATTTCAAGTGTTCGGAGCTGGAAACTTGACCACTACTAATTATTTTATAAATCCATGAATCGGAAACTATTATTCAACTGTCGTTGAGGATTGGTCACTAGTTTTTATCGTTTGGTCATCCTTACATAACGATTTATTGCGAAATTTTTTAAAAAACTCATAATTTCCACATGATTTCAAGTGTTTTGGGCTGGAAACTTTACCAATACTAATAGTTTTATGAATCCAACCATCGGATTGGTCACTATTTTTTTTTCATTTGGTCATCCCTACGTAATGATTTATTGCGAAAATTCTTGAAAAACTCATAATTTCCAAATGATTTCAAATGTTCGGGGCTGGAAGCTTGACCAATACTAACAATTTTATGAATCAAACGTTTGGAATCTGTTGGTTAACTGTCGTTGAGGATTGGTCACTAGTTTTTTTCGTTTGGTCATCCCAACATAATGATTTATTGCGAAAATTATTGAAAAACTCGAACACTTGAAATCGTGTGGAAATTATGAGTCTTTTAAGAATTTTCGCAATAAATCGTTATGTTGGGACGACCAAATCAAACCAACTAGTGGCCAATCCTCAATGACAGTCGACCAACCGATTCCGATTGTTGAATTTATAAAATTATTAGTAGCGGTCAAGCTTCCAGCCCCGAGCACTTCAAATAATGTATAAATTATGAGTTTTTCAAGAATTTTCGCAATAAATCGTTATGTAGGGATGACCAAACGAAAAAAACAAGTGACCAACTCACAACGAATTATGAAGTTTGAATTGAATATATCATATGTCTTCCACTTTAGATACAATTCTTTGAAAAAAGAAATATTTTTTTCTAAATGGTATATTCCAATTGGATTTTTGATTAATTTTGTAGAATGAAATTCACAAATAAGCGACGTACCTGATTTTATTTAATTACTACAATTTTGATTTTGTTTTTTTGCAATAAAAACTGACCCATTGATGACCAAACGCCAATATGTGGTGACCAATCCTGACCTAACGATTACCTAACGAAATTTGATAAAAACGGTATAATTTTCTTGCAATGAGGTGCTACACGGGAAATTTTTTTTTTGAATTTTTCTCTATTTATTTACCGTTTAATCGTAAGTGACCAAACGATAAAAACTAGTGACCAATCCTGACCAAACGATGACCAAACGAATTCGTTCATCACTTTTGTCAAAACCTTTTGATGGGGTGCTATAAAGGTGGAGCCAAAAATAAATTCTGGTTAACAAAATATTTTTTTTCTATTCCTACATCCTCAATCGGATCTTAATTTTTATAATTCTTTAATATTTTGCAAATTTTCTTAGGATAGTTTCCAATATCTTAAAATGTTAATGTCCAAAATAATAAAAATATGAGGTATTGAGAACCATTTGATTCGAATCTCTTAGAAATGAGTGAATTTTGAGTTGTGTCACTGTTGCAAATGAGAGATATATTCCATTAAATGTAATCAATTTTGGGACTGGTCTATAATTTTAGTTTAATATTTTGTATAACCTCCTGCAGCGACGAAATTCGAAAATGTAGTATATTTTCCTTACAAGCCCTTACTCTTTTGGGATGGGTGTTGCTGGAAAAATGACCATCAATACACTACCGTTATACGAATAAATGGAAAGTTAGTGGACTATTGAAAATATTCCTCACTCCGTCAAACCATTATTAATCGAACCAAGCGAGTGTGGAAAACACTTCAAACAGTCACAACGCATGACGAAGATGGAAAATTTATCGTAAAGCTATATAGAGTTTATGACGATGAAATTAAATTTCAGCTCATCCTCTAGCGGAACTCTCCAAGTACACTGCTCTCAACGCAGTGTGAAATTTCTGACAAATTGACAAAAAATCTTATAACAGTCAATGGGGTAGATACTCGATCGGCTAGCAAGCAAGCAATTTGCTAGTCAAAATACTGGCTACTCAATCAATTTTACCAAGAAAATTTGAATTTCAAATTACATTTCTTATAAAATTTTTGTTTTTTTTTTGCGATTGCACAGTAAAACAATACAAAAATTTGCTGTTTATTTTTTGAAGCCGCAAAATTTACTGTGCAATCGCAAAAAAGAACAAAAAATTTATAAGAAATGTAAATAGAAATTCAAATTTTCTTGGTAAAATTGATTGAGTAGCCAGGATTTTGACTAGCAAATTGCTTGCTTGCTAGCCGATCGAGTATCTACCCCAATAAGTGTAAAAGAAAATGTTACACTTTAAATTAAGAATGCTACACTTTTTAAACTTAATTTGTAATTAAGAACAACAAGATAATTAAAGAAAATAATATACATATGTACACTGTGCAGCAAAACATTAGAAAATCGAAATAATTATGTTTTATACGCAAAATAAATGTACATAAATAATTTCACAATGTCATTTAAAAAACAGAAAAGGACAAAAAGACTAAAGGCCCTATTCCATGGAAAAAATCAACTGTCAACAAAAATAAAAGCGAGTCAAAAATATAGATTTTACATGGTTGTGTACGAAACAAAACATGCTGTCAGTAAAATTTTACTGAGAGAACAGTTGTGATGGCGGTAGTTTGCTGCCATAATACTGCTATAAAAAATGTAAATTGGAGTATTTTTAAATAAGTCGTTCGCCATTTTTATAGTCAATTGTCGATTTGTTTTTTTTTGTTTGTGTTGAAATTTGTTAACGTTAGTGGTTTTTTGTGGTAGGTATATATATATATTAAACTTAAAATATATGTAAAAAAAATCGAATTGTACGAAAACGTACAAATTAAAAAATTTATGAAAGTTTTAGGTTATGCCAAAATGTAATACCATAAAACTTTATTATAAAATGAAATAAAAAAAATATTTTTGTTCTTTGTCACTCTTATAGAATTTTAAGATTTTTTTTTTTGCGCTTTATCTGCAAAAAAAATTGCTGTCTGCAAATTTTTTCCATGAAATTAAAGCATAATTAACACATACAAAACAATAAAAAAACAAAAAAAAATAAAAATGCTCACAGTAACAATTTATAAATGACGCAAAATAATAGAAACAATTGGAACAATTATTGAAAAAATATTTAGTTCATGTTTATACAGTCGATCAAAAAAGTTTTCATACACTCAAAAATATTTAGTTTTACTGGTGTTAAACATAAAAATGATATATATTTCTCTGTTGTGAGCAAGAATATTCTAGGAATAAAACGTTTTCATCTTTCCAACTAAGGACTTCCCCGAAAAACAAAATTGAAGAAAATGTGTTGCGTATTGAACAAGAGCAAATTTATTATTAGTGATTTGTTTTGTTGTTATTACAAAAATAACAAGTGTATTTAAATTTATGAGTTTAATTGAATCTGTTTGATGTTGACGGTTATTATTTAAGAAATAATATGGGAAAGGTGTAGAAATTACGTTAGAAGAACGAAAACTTATATTGAAATTGTTCATTAGAAAAAGTCTCTAGAAAATTTTAGCTATCATAGGGAGAGGTCATGCGAGTGTCCAATCTATAATTAAAACCTATGCAAATACTGGAACGTTGGAGAAAAAGCAATGAAGTGGTCGTCCTAAGATATTTTCCTCTAGAGAACAGCATGCTATTGTTAATATTGTAAAACAGAAACCAAAAATTTCAGGTTCAAATATTACTGAACAATTGCAACATTCATTTGGCAAAGAGTGCAATCCTAAAACAATACGAAATATCCTGAACAAAGCTGGTTTTCGTGGTCGATCACCTCGAAGAAAACCTTTTATATCAACGGTTAATAAAATAAAACGAATTAACATTGCAAAGGTGCATGTTTGCATGTCAAATGACTTTTAGAGTAATGTAGTGTACTCCGATGAAAGTAAATATAACATCTTTGGTAGTGATGGCCACTCAAAAGTATGGAGAAAAGTAAATACTGCATTCAATAAGGAAAATATTATATAAACCGTGAAACACGTTGGTGGTAATGTAATGGTTTGGGTGTATGAGTGCGGGGGTCACCTCCACAGTCACCAGACTGTAATCCCATCGAGTACTTATGGGACTTACTGGAACGTCGCATAAGAAAACATATTATAATGTCTGCACAGGCATTGAAAGATGCCTTGTTAAATGAATGAGGTAAAGTAACTGCACAAGAAACGTCCAACTTGGTTTTTAGAATGAAAAACCGATTGGCAGCTATTTTAAAGGCGGAAGGCAATCAAAAAAAATGTTAATCGTTTTGCTTTGATTTAAAAAGCTGAACGTGCACACCCTATTAAAATTAGCCGATAGTTTCCAGCCGAAAGTAAAAAAAATCGATAATGCAGATAGTCTCTTTGCTATCTCAGCCGAAAATATAATATGAAATGTCAAATATTAATATACTTCAGCCGAAAGTTATCAGCCGACATTTTTCAGCCGACATATATCAGCCGACATATCTCAGCCGACATTTCTCAGCCGATATTTTTCAGCCGAAAGTACTTTTTTACCAAAAATATTTGTTTTCTACAAATAAAAATCAACTGAAATGGTTTAAAACAAAACATTAAACTATATTTTTAATAGCATATTAATTGTTTAAAAATTCATTTTCCAATACATTGGAAACTTGTACATATATAAATATACCGCACACACAAAATTTGAAAATTTCTAAAAATTGTCCGTTTAAAGTGTCATGGCTGGAAACAGATTCAAATGAATGGTCTTATTAATGATCACACCTGGAAAAAATTTCAGGTCGATTTCTATTTTCAGCCATGACACTTTAAACGGTCAATTTTTAGAAATTTTCAAATTTTGTGTGTGCGATATATTTAACCGAGTTTTCCCGAACTTTCAACATAGAAATCGACCTGAAATTTTTTCCAGGTATGACCATCAATAAGGCTTTTCATTTGAATCTATTTTCAGCCATGACACTTTAAAAGGTCAATTTTTAGAAATTTTCAAATTTTGTGTGTGCGATATATTCAACCGAGTTTTCTCGGACCTCCAACATAGAAATCGACCTGAAATTTTTTCCAGGTATGATCATCAATAAGACCTTTCATTTGAATCTATTTTCAGCCATGACACTTTAAACGGTCAATTTTTAGAAATTTTCAAATTTTGTGTGTGCGATATATTCAACCAAGTTTTCCCGGACTTCCAACATAGAAATCGAACTGAAATTTTTTCTAAGTGTGAACATCAGTAAGACCTTTCATTTGAATTTATTTTCAAACATGACACTTTAAACGGTCAATTTTTAGAAATTTTCAAATTTTGTGTGCGATATATTCAACCGAGTTTTCCCAGATTTCCAACATAGAAATTTGCGAAGTGGGCACCGATTATTGAGATCAAATGTGCGATACAACATTAGGAACAATGATCAGTTCTTATTTGTTGTTCCACACTTTTTTAGTGAACATTTTAGAAAATATTTCCTTGTAACGGCTGCTTCCTTATTTAACCAACTTCCACTTAGCATACGGCAACAAATAAATTCAAAATCATTTCTCAAATTACTTAAAGTTTGGCTTTTTGAGCACCCTAATATCGATTTCTTATTTAGAGTTTTAGTCTGATGCAGTTTAATTTTAATTTTAGTTTCAATTGTTTATATTTTTTATATTTTTTTATATTTTTTAGTTAAATTTTTATTGTAATATTCATAACTTTTTTTTCAAATTTTTCTTGTTAAAGGGTAGATCAATACTGCCGTTAAATCGGTGATGATTACCCTACTCATTTATTTTCATTTTTTGTATTATTATTATTATATGTAAAAAAATCGTTTTGAAAATAAATGATAAGCCTGCGTGCTTTAATTTGATAAAAAAAAAAAAAAAAAAAATCGACCTGAAATTTTTTCCAGGTATGATCATCAATAAGACCTTTCATTTGAATCTATTTCCAGCCATGACACTTTAAACGGTCAATTTTTAGAAATTTTCAAATTTTGTGTGTGCGATATATTCAATCAAGTTTTCCCGAACTCCCCACATGAAAATTGACCTGTCTTCTTTAAATGATATTTATTAGATGAAGTGCAGTTTAAAATATTGTCCAAACTTGTAACTATAGAGGCATTTCACGCCTTACCTCCCCAAACATCTAATTCGGTACTTAGAATATTTTGGATTGGTATATTAGTTTTAATTGTTTGGAATGAAAATTTATTTTACATTTTTTAGTTGGTTTTTATGAACAACAAAATAAACATTTGTAATATAAACTAATTCATTCCGGCATTAAATCCGTATCTGCATTATCGACATTTTCGGCTGGGATATTACAGACAAAAATCGGCTGTCATTTTCGTTTGATTAGTTTGAATCTACATTATCGACATTTTTCGGTTAGAGTCGGCTAACTTTATTAGGGTGAATTTTTGTTGTTGTTTTTTAATATGTGTAAATATTGGAACAAATAAAGTATAAACAGTTCAAAAAGCTAACCTTAAAAGCATTTGTATTATGAACAAAAATTCGCGACAATTCTAAATGTATGAAAACTTTTTTGGCTAACAGTACATGTTTAAACTTTTAAGAATAGAAGTGTATCAGCTACTAATATTAAAAAAATTAATTTTAGTTAAATTTAGTTAAATTGATAGCCATTATGGCTCCGACGACGCTTAATTTAATTTTCAAAAATAAAATTATATTTGGATTATAAAAATGGATTATCACAAAAAGAGTTGTGCGAAAAATATACAATCGCTAAATCAGTAATTTCGAGGCTGATAAATAAATATAAAACAATAGGAACCGTCGAAACCCAACATAAGGGGCCGCCCTTACAAGACAACAAGTAACTTGGACCGTACTATCAAAAAGCATCCGTATGTTGGTGCCAAATAAATTATTCGTGAGCTAGATCAAGACATTTCTCCAGATACGGTTCGTCGTCGTCTCTCCGATGCGGGATTGAAATGTTTCAATAGAAAAATAGAATGGAAAAATAGAAAAACCGGAATCAAATTTGCTAAGGAGGATAAAGACAGAACGATTCAACAATGGAACCGAGTTTTGTATCTGACGAAAGTAAATTTAATTTAAACAAAATCAGTTGGTACGAAGACCGATCGGAAAGCGTTTAAATTCTCGATATACAGTAGAAACTGTGTATCGGGACATTTTAGAGCACCAAATGTTGTCTTATGTCGAAGAAAATATGCCGTTAAAACGGTTGTTTCAGCAGGATAACGACCCGAAACATGTCTACAAGTATGTTATATCATGGATATCTACTAAAAAAATTGTTGTTTTTATCTGGATTGCACAAGGTCCGAACCTAACCCCTATCAAAAATTTGTGGAAGCATGTCGACGATCAAGTAAAACTGCATGAAACATTTAAAAATAATGATCAACTTTACAGAGCTTCAAACCGCTTGGACTGAAATTCTGAACATAAAATTAGGAATCTCATCAAGTAAATGCAAAGATTGTTACGACTCCATGGTCCTAGCATTCATTTCAATTCCTTATGAGTGTTTTTTTGGGGGGGTTTTACCATTCCATGGTAATGTAATATTTTGTCTGATAGCAATGCCACCTCTGTTCGAATACGTGTCACTTGTTGTACTAATATATTTTGCACCGTGTGAAATTGTCTTTATATCGATGTCGAGTAAATGATACCAACGTGTTACCTGTGTTTGTGCGAAGCAATGCGCTCTAGAGGAATTTTTTTTGTTATATTTTTTTGTTGATACAAGCGAAAAACAGAGAAGGAATTTTTTTTTTTTTTTGGGTTTGGAGTCTGGTTTTGAATGTTGCTTGAAAATAACGTCTCGTTTGTAATATAAAAAAATATAAAAATGGTAGTTCAATAATTGTAACGTGAAGTTCAATTTTGTAGTTGAGTCAATTTAAATTAATTAATTAAATTTAGTTAAAATTTAATATATAAAACTAGGTATATAAAAACTATATTAAATACGATATTGTGTGGTGTAAGTGAAACACAGAGATAAAAAAAAATTTGTTTGAAGAAGTACATCTGTGTAGAAAAATAAGGGAAACGGTGTATTAAAATTGTAGCTACTGAAAATTTAAATATATAAAATAAAATCATTATTTGAGTATGGTTATATTAAAAATGAAGGAAAAAAAATTTAAATTTTGTTACATATAAAGTAATTCAAGGTACTGTACTCAAGGTACAATTAAGATGGTTTCAATGCCCTATTAAGTCACAAAGATCATCATAACTCATATGGATGTGCTATGTAGAAATTAGCATAGTTGAGTGCATCAAAACGGCAATTTGGTAAAATTTGTTGTTTATGGTAACGGCGGAAGGATGCCCCACAACACTTTTACTGGTTTTCGGTGGCCTATGAGAGTCGGAAAAAAAGCTTTTGTATTTACGAGATTGGCGACGACATTGGCCCAACCAAATCGTGTACGGCGGTTAATCAAGGCCAAATTTATTTTCGGCGGAGCGTCGTCTAACTTTTTCGGCTCCCCATCGGGGTATTGTGATTACCGGCGGATGAGTCGCACAGGGGATATTTACCTCGTGGTAACGGTTTTGGCGAAGGACGCCTAACATTTTGGGGCCCAACCGGGTTAAATTTTGCAGATTTTGGCGAGACAACGCTCTATATTTTTGAATAGTGGTTTTGGCAGTCGATCAAGGCCTAATCTGTTGGTATAGATGGAAGGCACTGCAAAGGTCCGGGGCGGCGACCCTGTGGCATGCGTTGATTCCGGCGATTATTGCTTTTTTGTTGTTTTGCGTTAGGATCCCTTTTTATATAAAAATGAATTGCTAATTTGTTTCGGGTTGGGTAGGATGAGAGCGGGGATTCCGTTCCGTGTCGGCGTGTTGTTTGCGGTCCCTTGGAGCTCGAATCCGAAAATGAAACCAGCGCTTTCCGCCGTTTAAGTTCAAACGGACGCGCGCACCAAGTAGGCCAGGCGTAGGCCAGGATACCCGCAAGCCTCTAACCCGACGACCCATCGTATTTCTCCCTGAGATTTGGCCGGCAAAATTACTGTGTGATGCCTCTGCGGTATCAGATGACATCTGCAGAATGGTGTTGAACCATTCTGTAACAAGATGTTGGGAGGTTATCAAAAATAGTGGTTATATGTTGCCATTTGTTTTTTATTGTTTTGTATGTGTTAATTAGTTTCTTTTCTCTCCGTTTCTGTTTTTTAAATGACATTGTGAAAATATTTATGAACATTTATTTTGCGTATAACACATTATTATTTCGAGTTCCTAATGTTTTACTGCACAGTGTATGTATTTATTTAAATTGATTTTGCGTCATTAAAATCAACAATAAAAAATTTATATAATTATGCTTTGAAGTATAAAAAAATTGAAAAAACAAGACATTGACAAGTCATCGTAGAGATGTCTAAGTCAATCGAAGTATGCCGTCGTGTATTACTGACCCTTTTGCATTTTTTGTAGAAGCCAACATAATTAATTATGCGACCAGCTGAAGCACAAATTGTCTATGTTGGAATCATAAAAAATCAAAAATTGAACCATTCGAAGGCCATTGACAAGTCATCGTAGAGATGATTAAAGCAATCAAGTATGCAAGGAAACTGCTCAAAATACAGTGACTCAAACAATTGTCCCAATGTTGTTAACATATAAATAATATTGTTTTTATTTTGTTTGTTTACATCCAGGTAATGTATTTCTCATTTTTTATAGAAAGTCAAAAATCATAGTACACAAAAGAGAAGAAAAGAGAATGATACCATTTGGTTTTTGTTATTTTTTTCCTCCTTTTGTTCATTAAATGCAATTGGGACAGTTTATTATTTTCTGGGGCTAGAAAGACATGTCTTACTGTGAAATTCCGAAGAAGGTTGGTGTCGGTCAATCGAGTGCTAAGGTCAAGGAAATAAAGAAGAAAAATAAAGAAAATGTTAAATCCGGTCGAAAAGTTCTTATTTCCCCTGGACAAAACCGACGCATACGAAGAATTATTGAATCGGGTCAAATGGGCAACAAACTGTACAGGTTCACAGACACCTTGTGGAAACTCAACAATTTCATGGAAGCATTGAAACAGTTCACAATAGCCTGAGCAAGGAGGCATTTAGAGCAAGACTTAAAACCCAAAAATATCTTTTACCGGAACGGCACAAAAACTACGTTTATATTCTAGTTTAATGCTAAACTAGTTCGTGATTGGGCTTTGGAAGATTGGGATAATGTCGTATTCACAGGTGAATCAAAAATTAATAAATACGGTTCAGATGGTAGGCACTGGGTATGGGGAAGCCAAGTGAAAAGTGGACAGAAAGGAGTTTTGAAAGCACAATAAAGTTTGGCGGAGGAAATATAATGGTATGGAGATGCATGAAAGGTTGTAAACTAGGAAAGTTACACTTAATATCATCTCGGCTGGATTCGAGAGGCTATGTAAATATTTTAAAAACCTTGTTTTTGGACAGTTTGGCGATGTTTGGGGCAACAAAGGAGGGAATTATATTCCATCAGGACAATGACTCCAAACATAAATCTAGAATTGCTATGAACTGGTTTGAAAATAATAATGTCATTGTACTAGATTGGCCCCACAATCAGCAGACCTAAACATAATTGAACAAGTTTGGAAAATTTTTAAAAAAAATTAAGCCATTTTACCACAGAACTCAAAAATTTTCAAGAATTGTGGGAAAGGACTGAACGTGTATGGTACAACATTAAGGCATCCGAATTAAATAATATTTTCGACAGTCTACCGAAAAGAATAGAAGCCTATATTAAAGCTAAATGTGGAAGTACCAAATATTAAAAAATATTTAATTTTGTCTCTGCGATACTTCAAAATATTTATAACAAAGTATTGTCCCAATGAGGTTTAGTTCCTATTACAAAAGAATTTTATATTTATTGTTTTTTCTTAAAGTATGGAATAAACTATGAATTTAACATATATCAATCAAAATAATTTTATTTATTATTTCATCTTGTACAAAAATTAAACAACTTCCAAATTTCAAAACATTGGGACAATTGTTTGAGTCACTGTATATCCCACAATCCACACCGGTTGAGGTACTTCAACGGTCTACTGGGAAGCACTGCTTTATACCAGCAAAATACAATTTCCAATTTCTTCGGAATGATTTCTTCGGACTCGCTGACGAGAAAGTCGAAACTTTATCTGGTTAATGTTACGTAGATGATCTACTTACTCCTTGTGGCACTATTCTGGTAATTCCCTGGGAATAGGGAATTGAAGATAGATTTCATATGTAATTTCTATTTAAAAAAAACTTTCTGGCATTCTGAGGTAAAAAGCTAATGGTATTTTTTTGAAAACAAAATAAAATTGGGAATAATTTTCCCTGCGAATTTAGATATGGAAAAATTATTCCCAATTTATAAATATTTACATCAAACTTTTCTCCTCAGTAGGCCGAAAAAAATATATTTGAACAAATTACATACAAATTCTTTCCCCAATTCTCTATTCCTGCAGGTCGATTCTGGTTTTCCTATAGGAAAAGGAATTAGGAAAAATATTTACATAGCGTTTTTGCCAAAAATATCATTTTCTGGCCTACTGATTAATTATCATGTTTCAATATATCAATTCAGGAAATATTTTATCCGTATCGAAATTGGATAGGAAAAATATTTTCAATTTAATTTTGTTTTTGCAAAAATTTACACTAACTGTTTACCATAGTAAGCCAGAAAAAAAAATTTTGTCACAAAATTACTATGAAAATATTTTTTCTAATTCCTTTTTCTTATAGGAAACCCAGAATCGACTTGCTGGAGAATTACCAGAATAGTTCCGGTGGTATACCAATTCAATTACTATGACAAAACAGCTTAAAACACAAATTTCAAATATTCTGTTGAAGGTACAGGAACGGAGTTACGAAAGTGGTGTACAAAGAAACACGGAATCATCAAGGACATGTCAACACTAATGTCAAAACTCAATGCCCGATAAGATTCAGTTTTTTGTCATTACTTCTCAAAAACTTGCGGTCAGTTTTATTACAACCACATTACTAGTATCAATGTTACAGTAGTACCATACTATAATTCGTAATATTCATGACCCTACCACAGACAATTATTACAGATATTGAATTTCCACTGAACTCACATCTAACCAGTTGCGGCATGAAAAATAGTACACAGAATTATATTTTTCGCTCCTCCCCCATTTTTGTATTACTCGTATTTAAAACCCGCACACCAATAAACAAAATGTTAAGAAATAACAATTTAAATAAAGTTGTACCTAAATTAAGTACCTTGCATTGATAAAAAAAAATAACAGTGAATTTAGAGAACATAATGAATTTAAATTTTTACCAAAGCAACTCTAAAAATCTTTTGCTGTCTGTTTTGACAATGTTCATTACTAATATATTAGGTGTGCAAATAGAAACTTGGCTCTAGTGTTGGTTGCATAAAAAAATATACCTTAAAGCATCCAAATCGCCCACCATTTTAGATATATGTAGCCACAATTGCAATTACTGTTTTTATGACATAAGTTTCAGTAGTTTACAAGCGTATAGATATATGCAACATTTACGTCATTGCATTCTAATCTGTTTTCAAATGAAAAAAAATGCTGCTCAAGCTATGAATTTGATTAATACGACTTTGA
Organism: Nephrotoma flavescens; assembly: GCA_932526605.1. Taxonomy (NCBI): domain Eukaryota; kingdom Metazoa; phylum Arthropoda; class Insecta; order Diptera; family Tipulidae; genus Nephrotoma; species Nephrotoma flavescens. Next base: position 249,293,229 of record OW052220.1, on the reverse strand, counting down.
TTGAATATTCTGCGAGTCAATTTTAGTCTTGAGGACGATCCACGTCCAGGTGCAAACAATTTGAAGACGAAAAACTTAAAGTTTTACTGGATTAAAATCCGTGTCATACTCAAAAACAGCTTGCAAAACAGCTAGCAGGAAGGAAAATCGGTTGCTCATAAACTGACCAATGAAAACAAAAACTGAACAGTTGACATTCTGTATGAATTTACTTTCTAGGTATAAAAGATTACGGGTGATGAAAAGTGGGTTTTGTACCATAATCCTAAATGAAGAAAACCGCATGTGTTGATCCAGAAAAAACCGCAGAGTTACTACTCCCACACCTAATAAATTACGTAATTTTATTACATTACCATTATATTTATATTCTTTGAGAATAAAAATATTTCGGTAGAGGAAAGATGTGTTTTTGTCTCTCCTCTAAATAAATAAATAATTTAAATGTGTTTTAATAAATTAATTAATTAACTAATATTATATAATATATATGTGTTCAAATAAATAATAATTTTAATATTAATAATAATAATTGTGTGTTCGTAATAATTAATAAGTAAAGTGAAAATGATCGATCATTTACACTTTGAAATGTGTGTACGCGTTGTTTTTAGTTTTAAGTTTAATGTAGTTTTTTGATTAAACAGTTAACTATTTTTAAAAATAATCATATAATAATAATTAAAAAGTGGTGTCCAGTGGATGAAATGTTTTTATATACATTAAACCGTGTTGAAATATTTGTAACGGCATATATTTCTACGCGAAGTTTATGTCGTTTTAATTTTTCGATATCTGTATATGTATATATCTGCATATTCAGAGAAGAAAATGGAGAGAAGTATCCTTTTAATATATTTTATTATATACATAAATGTTATATGGTGGTTGAATGGTTATATATTGTGGGTGTGTGTGTAAATACAGTGACGCTTCGGTAAGTCGAATTACTCCTTAAATCGAATTTCGATTTATGGTAGGAACATTTTTCATCAGTTTCCTGTTTAAAAAATATATATACATATATATGTTTAATATCTAATATGTGTACATATGCTCGGGTAGTTCGAATGAAATTGGTTTTTAATTTCTTTTATTCGAATTTTCTCTATCTTAAGCATATTATTTTGCGAACTAAATGGATCGACTTGTAGAAGTTTTACTGTATAAGTGTACTAGGAAGAATTCAAGGTGTTCGTGTGCGAATGGATGTTGTTTATATGTAAATAATAAATTTCTTTATTCTTTATTCTTGAAGCTCTCTTCGCTCTCACTATTCGTTTTGTATTTACACACAACGATAATTGTCTTAAACGTATGGAAAGCAAATGTGTGTATGGATGTATAGATGTATGATCCACGATATCCCTTTTTCTACCAAAAAGAAATACATAAATTTGGCACATTAAAGTATCAACCACACAAATGTGCGAGTATAAAACATAGTATGTAATGTCGTTTTAGATAAAAAAATTTCGCTTGATTATGTAGGTTGGTTCAAAACACATATAAAAATAAATTTTCTACAAAATCCTTTGTCTTACCCACACAATTGTGTGAGCAGGCAGGAAAATTGATATGGAAAAGTTGGAGGGTATAATATTGCTCATGTAAATGTAACGTCAGTGACGACACATACATGTGATTACGGTTTTTTTTTATTATTTTTTTTTAAATAAACAGATAATAAATGTATATTTTTTTTTCTAAAAAAAAAAAAGCTTATTTAAGTTTCATAAGTATAGTTGAAGAAATTTTTTAATTATTTTCTTATTTTCAGTTAAAATCAAACAATGTTTTACTTAAATAAATCATTCAACAATCTTGAAATCCACATCAACTAAGAAATTGTGGCCTTCTTCAATTTGTAACCAAACCCATCAACTACATATTTCTGATAAGAACAGAAATATTTAACACTTCGTTTTTTAACTAGCGGAAATCGTGAAATAACGAGAAATAAGGTCGAGATTTAATTTTGATTTGTAATTTAGGGTACATCGTCTGTTTAAATTGATGAATTCTTGAGACCATAAATGTTTTTGAAAGTTGTGGATCGAGGAGGCATTGCTTTGATATCGTTGATAGTGATTTGTGAGCTGAATTTCTTTGTATATATCCCTTTCTCAACCAAAAAAAAGGGCCATTCAAGTCCAAACCACACAAATGTGTGAGTAAAAAATCATCATCATCCATTACATGAGTTTTTGATAAAAATTTCGCTTGACTTGAAGTACAACCAATACAATTGTGTGTATAGGGATAGTGTTTTTCTTTTTTTTCGGACGAAAATAAGTTTTAAAGGCATGCACAAATCTGTAAGTTGGTTGAAAACACATACAAGGGTAAATTTTTGACATGGTACTTTTGCCGTACCCACACAATTGTGTTAGTGGGTACTTAAAGAGATATACAGATATTTAGACGTAGCAATTATTTCATAGTGGCTTCAGACAGGTACATATTGTTTTGTTGGTAAACATATGTATAAACAATTTTACATGTTTTTGCTAGCAAGGTGTTATGTGCTGTGGCTATTGTGTGATTATGGTTTTATGTTATATACTCATAATTGTTCTATCCCTATTTTGCCGTCGTTTTGAAAAATATATCTCGACGGATTGTTTTCTCAAATGATTCGACCATGGAATGAAACGTGGGGTGTACGCAACAAAAAAAAAGCAATTGTTTAGTTAAACCACAGATAAGGATTACTATCTTAGATGATGATCTTTCCTGCAGCCGCGACGTGTGTGAATCGGGGATGTTTGATTTGCATACCCGGTTGTAGTGGGGTACGATGGAGTTTGGAGCGGAGGAGATGAGATGCCTAAACTATTTAATGTATAGCTCTCGTTCATTTTAATGTGGGGTTTCATAACAACTGTTTTGTGTGTTGGATGTGTGTTTAAGTGTGACACGGGCGAGGAAAGTGGACGTATGCTGCCCGTTTATTGTTGTCGATCGTTTGGGGGTGTCTCTTTCTCTTGCGTATGTATGGATTAGTATTAAATGTGGGTGTGTGCGTGAGGGGAGTGTTGTGTTGTGTGTGTGTGTGGTTGCATATCTGTATGTGTGTATATGCGGTCGGAGGCGTTGTTTTTTTTTTTTTTTTTTTTTTTTCTTTATTTAATTAATAAATGTTCATATTATTTAGGTTTAGGTAAACAGCAATATATTAATTTATTATTAATTTTCAGGAAATATACATAGGCTTGTGAAATAATATTTCTTTGTAATATTAATTGCTGATTGTCTAGTTTAGACTTGTATTGTCTTTGTGTTACTAACCATTGTCTTTACCTAGGTGTATGTAATCGGGCCGACTGAAACAATCAATTTTGTTTAGGAAGTCGAAAAGTATCAATATAGTATTCAATTTCAGGTGATTTCCAGATACATGTGAAATAATAACATTTTTTCTTAGGTTGCTGTTTTAAAGAAGCAATTGTTGATGATCAATACCATCATTATCCATTTAACCTATTAAACCTCTATCCTTCCCCTAGTAGACTAGTTTTGTGCTGTTTTTCTGGACCTTACTTATATTATGTGTAAGTTAATTAGCAACTCTTTTAATTTTCATTACTATAATGAATTAATGATCACTTATTTGATACACATTAATTATAAAGTATTTGCTAGGGTCAGTGAAAATTGCCGAATTTAATTGTCATTGCGGCGTAAAACAAACTCTTTTCCGTATTTCTTTCTAGATCGATAAAAATTCAAATTTTTAATGATTTTAGATAAATTTTTATTTTCTGTCATTTTGCGCGTGAAAATCATGTTTTTATGTATCTTAATAACTTGAACCATGAAGAGTAAGTAATAAGGTTGAATATATTGAATACAATTAAGTAGTCAATAATAATCATACAGTTTGTTTTCAGGTTTAATAATTAATATATGTTTACTGAGTTATTTGGCTAGTTTGCAGTGGATTTATTAAATGCTAAGGGTTTTAGAGAAATTATTAATAATTTAATGTTAATTATTAATATAATTCAATTTATTATTATTATAATTCAAATAACTATGGTTTCAGGAAATTATATTGTAACTTGTGGAGTTGTAGAGGATTAAATTAATAAATATTTATATTATTTAGGAAACCGGTAGATTAATTAAGAATTAATTTCAGGAATCTTTAGATGGTATGAATTAATATTTCTTTTAAATATTAATTGCTGGTTGTGTAGATTAGAATTGTGCTGTCACTATGTTACTAACTAGTGGCTTTACCTAGGTATTTGTAACCGGGCTGTTTTAATGTACTAATATAGAATTATATTACAGAAATTTCCAGATGCACGTGAAATAATATTATTTTTTCTCAGGTTGCTGATTTAGTGAGGCAATTGTTGAAGATCAAAGCAATACCATCGTTATCCATTAAACCTATTAAACCTTTATCCTTCCTCTAGTAGATTAGAAGTAGATTAGAATTGTGTTGTGCCGTACGATCGCTAGGTGTCTGCAACCGGATCGTTCCGTCCCAAAAAAAAAAAAAAAAAAAAAAAAAAACCTTTCCTATCCTTCCTATTGTTATGTGTAAACAGGCTGTAGGAATAGGCCCGGCGTTATCCGGGACTCTTGGCTAGCACTTGGTTCTACAGTCCAATCAATCAATCAATCAATTACCATTATATTTATATTCTTAGGCTACTTGTCCAACTTAAGGTAACTCGTTAAGTACGCTAACTCTAAATTTTGTCTACATTTACATAAAAATAGTGTTTTATGTCCTGAATTACTGGACCAGTGCATGGTATACGCTTAAATTAGAATAATTAATTACTAGTTTTTGTTTTAATTGTTACAATGGCAGCGTATTGAAAAAAAAGAAGAAAACAAATTTGATAAATAAAACAAGGATATAATTTCCCACAAGGAGTGAAATTATTTCACCACTAGGCTGCTATTTTTCGAGATACAGACGTTTTTATCTTTAAGAAAGGTTCTGTACACATAGACGGATAAACTTAGTTTATAAATTTAAAATGTAAGAACACACCCTACCGGTATATATTCCCGCATAAATGACTACATATATAAATTCCGAGTAATCTCATAGTTAGTAAAAAAACAAAAGTAATCAAAGCCACCTGGAATAATTTTTTACGTTATATACCTACGCCCGTTTCATACAAATGGGATGTTTATTCCTAATAAGTTTTTATATGTACACGTTGAGAAAACCTTTATTTCCCACAATATATACATACATATATGGATTAGACTTTCATGCGTGTGTGTGTGTGTGCTTCTAAACCATAATATAATTGAAATTACATTTCTTTATGAAAATAAAAATTAAATTAAAAATTATTTTGGGGTTTTTCCCAAATAAAGGACTGAATGAAATGAAAATAACAGAACAGCACAAAAAACGTTTCTTCTACCAGGTTTTTCATATACCATAGGTACCCGTTTAAGGATGTTTATATAGGTATAGGTATATACACTATTACATAATATTTATATACAAACTGTGGAAATTTTTGATTTTTCAATTTTCAGTTTCTTTTGTTTTTTTTTTGTCCCTCTGCAACACTTTTATTTTTTAAGTATGAAAATTTTAAATTAAATAATGTAAAAATGTTTATTTTATAGAAATTTAAATTGAATTGTGGTTATCGAAAAAGAAAAAATTAACTTAAATAAATTGTAATGGAAATTTATTCAATCTAAAATAGTCTACCATTTCGGGTTTCATCCGACAATTCATCGAAACCGAGCCTTCAATGGATCCCATTTTTTTTTTGCTCAAACGGTGTTAGGAATAAGAAAGTGATTGTAATGAGTCCTTATGTCCAGGAAATTTCTTAAAGGGCGCTAGGTGAGTGGGCCTAGATGAAAAAATTCTATTGAATAATTTTTGTTAATCGAGACAGAACATAATTGAGTGTAATATGAAAATTCTTAAACATTCGAAATTATTTATCTCGGCCGCTACGGATGGCCCAGAGACGTTCGAAGTGGTTCTGAACTAGTAATTGATGTAAGAAACCAATCTTATTTATCCACATGCTCTGAAATCTCTGAGATTTTTGTTATTCGAGACAGAACATAATTGAGTGTAATATGAAAATTCTTAAACATTTGAAATTATTTATCTCGGCCCCTACGGATTGGCCAGAAACGTTCGAAGTGGTTCTGAACTAGTAATTGATGTAAGAAATCAATCTTATTTACCCACATGCTCTGAAATCTCTGAGATTTTTGTTATTCGAGACAGAACATAATTGAGTGTAATATGAAAATTCTTAAACATTTGAAATTATTTATCTCGGCCGCTACGGATGGCTCAGAGACGTTCGAAGTGGTTCTGAACTAGTAATTGATGTAAGAAACCAATCTTATTTATCCACATGCTCGGAAATTTCTGAGATTTTTGTTATTCGAGACAGAACATAATTGAGTGTAATATGAAAATTCTTAAACATTTGAAATTATTTATCTCGGCCCCTACGGATTGGCCAGAAACGTTCGAAGTGGTTCTGAACTAGTAATTGATGTAAGAAACCAATCTTATTTATCCACATGCTCGAAAATCTCTGAGATTTTTGTTATTCGAGACAGAACGTCATTGAGTGAAATATGAAAATTCTTAAACATTTGAAATTATTTATCTCGGCCCCTACGGATTGTCCAGATACGTTCGAAGTGGTTCTGAACTAGTAATTGATGTAAGAAACCAATCTTATTTATCCACATGCTTGGAAATCTCTAGATTTTTATTATTCGAGACAGAACATAATTGAGTGAAATACTAAAATTCTTAAACATTTGAAATTATTTATCTCGGCCGCTACGGATGACCCAGAGACGTTAGAAGTGGTTCTGTACTAGTAATTGATGTATGAAACCAATCTTATATATCCACATGCTCGGAAATCTCTGAGATTTTTGTTATTCGAGACAGAACGTCATTGAGTGAAATACTAAAATTCTTAAACATTTGAAATTATTTATCTCGGCCGCTACGGATGGCCCAGAGACGTTCGAAGTGATTCTGAAAATTTGGTGTTTTAATATAAAATAAGGGTTTAAATTAACACTAAAAATATATTCACTGATGCCACACAGGGTATCACAGAAACCGTATTTTTCTTCGTTTCTTTCCCCGTTTACCTATGATACGGATGATTTTAATTGCGACTTAAACAAATTTTCGGTGCAACCACACTAACACAAACATAAATGTAATAAAAAATATTTCAAGGACATTTTTGACTGATTTTGTTTAAATTTTATTTTCGAGAGAGGAAAACAAAACAAAATAAAACATATATACATATATATATATATATATATATATATATATATATATATATATATATATATATATATATACTAGTTGGCCTTGAAAATATAATCAAAAAACCGAAAATCTCGTGTGGCATCAGCCATTGCGACGTAGTTTGAAACCAGAAACTAAAATCTCGTATAGCTTGGGTGAATTGGTTGTGTATAAAGGATAGAATCTGATTACCGTTAGAAAATAATTTTTTTGAATTGTTTATACAAATTTACTGAATCTGATTTTAGTTTATAGTGCAGTTTTATGAAGCGCAGTTTATAATTAAGGTAGAAAATAAAATTACTCGTGTAATAATAGCCATTTGTATTTTAATTTTTTAACGATTTTAATTGAAAAAGGTAAGAACAGTTGTAAGATAAATGTATAAAATCTACATTTTTGTACGTGTGTAACTTTTGATTGCAGTTATAATATGGACCAGGGGCGGTATGTTGTACCATCACTTCGAATCGAAAAAAGTCGAAATTCGAAAAAAGTCGAATCGAAAAAGTGAAAGTTTTATCATTTTTGCTTTTCGAAAATGATACAACATACCGCCATTTGACTTTTTTTGATTTCGATTTGAAGTGATGGTACAACATACCGCCCCAGATTATGTTACCATCAACTTCGAAAAGGGCAAGAAAAGTCTTGTCTATTAAAAATAAAGTAGGCATCATACATCAATTAGGAAAAGGTATGTCGTTGAAAAATTTAGCACCGAAATATGAAATTGAACAACAAACCGTATACGATTTGAAAAAAAATAAAACAGAAATTTAAAGAAAAATCGGAAAGTGATTCTTGCACGTTCGTAAATCATTAAAAAACGCAGAACACATGAATGTGGATGTAGCAACCTATGAATGGTTTCGACAACAGTGGTTTAGAGGTTTACCTATTTCGGGGGCAATGTTAATTGACAAAGCCAAATTTTTATATGCAGAATTTAAGATAAGCACAACCTGTCAATATTCCTCCCAAGGATGGTTGGGCAATTTTAAAAGACGGCATGGAATACACAGCCTCAAAGCATCTGGTGAATAAATGTCGGCTGATTACGAAAGTGCCACATTACTTGTGGATGAACTACGAGATTTAATAGTATCAGAAAATTTGTCTTTCTCTGAATTCTCTGTAGAAGCTGTTAAGGAAGCTAAAGAACACGTGGTCTTGTGTGTTCGAATGCTTCAGAAACACACAAGTGTAAACTACCAGTAATTGGAAAAGAAGCGCGCCCTCGGACTTTTATAAATATAAAAGAATTACCGGTTGTCTATAAAGCTAATAAAAGATGTTGGGTAACCCAAGACCGTTTTTTGGATTGGTTTGACAACAATTTTGTTCCTGAAGCAAGAAAAAGTTGTAAAGATTTAGGTCTAGAAGACAACTGCAAAATTTTGTTGTTACTAGATAACTGTCCTGCACATCCAGATGTCACTAAATTCAGACAAAAAAATATCATTGTAAAATATTTGCCCCCAAACTGAACCTCTTTGATACAACCAATGGATCAGGGTGTCATTAGGAGTTTAAAGTGTCATTACCGAAAACAAATGATAACAAAAATAATAAACTTCAACACAGAAGAACAAGTGAAAATGTTTATAAAATCATTCAACATAAAAAACCAAGAAAATTTTGAAGAATACGTATCATAACATTTTGTGTAACGATGACGGAGACACTTCAAACGATCCTAGTTGTGAAATAAACAACAGTGCTGATATTATATTGGAGGAAATAAATCACATAACATATCGAACGGTTATGCCTTATGTTATTTTTTTACTTGTTACTTTACTTTTATATTTCGAATTTTCAAATCCAACGCGGATTTATTTTATTTTGTATCCTTAAATTAATATTTTTCAAGTCAAATTTGTGGACTTATTTCAATATAAATAAATAAATAAATAAAACAAAATATAATTTTAAAATACCAACGAGTCAATCGATAATCATTCTAAGAGGGAAAATCGCAACAATAAAAGGCAAAATAGCGAACGAGATAATAAACGCCATAAAAATGATTGAAAAAATGGTAGCAGTATCCCCAAGAAGCTGAACCACACAAATACCTATAAAAAATTCACTACTGCACCAACAGAACCAAATCTTTACAATTTTCATATAAATCATGGCTCCTTTTCAATCAACAACAGAACAATGTACATCAATAATCCGACAAATGTTTGACATAATCCACAAACAGATAGATTCACACCAAAATTTTGTTCATATTGCAACAAATGGAAATACTTTCGATAAATGCCACAGTAATTTTTTAAGCACGAGGAAACTCCAACAGATCCGACTCTCAAAAACCCTTTGAATCAATTATGGAGAATAAAGAGATTAAAAGTCTCCAGGGAGTATCCACTCGTTGTGTATTAAACAAAGTTTCAATCCCTACCAAGGCTTTTTAACCGAAAACATGAAATAAAAATAGCTTCGTTTGATCTGACACAACCCCACCACTTTCATTGTGCCTTTACGTAATTTAGGTAAAAATTATAAATACTTCAAAAATTTATTTATTAAAGAGCGTTAATCCGTTTACCATAAAACACTCCAAACTATTTTCCCTGAGCAACAAAGTATAGTAATTTAATAATAGCGCTCGTTGGGTAATAAAATTGAATTATTAATAATTAAACAAATTTGTTAATTTACGTACATACATAATGGATATTCTATTAAAAACAAAAACTATTTAAATATAAATTATCCAATAATTTATATTTTATGAAATAATTTTTTTTTTATTTTGCTTTTTAAATAACTAAACATTGGAAAACCTCAATTGAATCGCTAGAAAGAGTAGATACAAGTCGAGTGTATAACATAAACAAAAATAAATTATTATTGCAATATTCCATGTACTCTCCATGATTACGTATGAATATGTATTCTACATATATCTACATGGATAAACAAATTAACATAAATTCGTTAATCAAAATAATTACTTTGTACATAAATAAATTTATGGTTTAGACACAGAGCGGGTTTTGATTTATTTGAAATGAAATAATGGAAACTTGGGTATATTGTATATTTATAAGGCCTCTGACCACAACAATACCATAACATGAAAATGATTTAGAAATTTCCAGCTTTTCCAAATAAAACGTGAAGCTCATACGATATCGTAATATTTAAAATTAGAGAGAAAAGCCGAAAAACGAACATATAACTTTTGACACATCAAAAACATCCAGTCGTAAACGTTCTGAAAGCGCCAGAAATAAAACCCTGGACTTCCGAATTACAGAGCAAGCAATCTACCTAATTTTCTAGTTGTCTGCTGAGAGTGAGTAAACGAATGGAGTGAAGTAGATACACAAATTATCATAAAGTGTAGTAGAAAACAAAGTTTGGAATTCGAAACACGTGGTTTAATTAAAATTATTAACCTTTTACACTCAATTTATGTTCAAAGTTGTTGGCTGTCAACTTGGTATTATTTTTAGCTAACTGAATTAAAATAATGTATGTTATGTATTATATGAACCATTCCACACGGGTTGTCAAAGAAGCAGCTACATCTTCGTTTCTTTCCCCGTTTACTTGTATAATACCGGTTTTAATTGCGACTCATTTTTCAACAAAAAATTTTTCTGCAAAGCAGCTTCAACACAAATAGAAATGAAATAAAAAAATTTAATTCCATTTTTGAGATGTAGATTTTAGTTTTCAAATTTTACTTTCGAGAGAGCAGAATAAAACAATACAAACAATTTTGTGTTTAAATAAGGTTTTAAATTAACAATAAAACATCTATTACGACTTATATTGAAGCGTGAAGCAGACTTCATTTGACAATCAGTGTGGAACGGCTAATTATTTACCGGTGTATGTTTAGATATAAAGTCAAAAAGAAGATAACAAATTTGGTGACGCAGAAAAAAGTAAAGTTCTAGTGCCGTAAATCCGAAAAATTTTTTTTTTGGTATATCTGCATTCATATTAGAAAATAAAGTAAGTGCGTGGCAAAATGAACCCGCCTGTTTACACGAGTTGTGATTCAACCAAAAATTTCTTCTATTCTTTCCCACCTGCCTATAACCTAAAATTTTGTTTATTGGCTGGCAGGGGGAAAGAAGAGAAGCAATTTTTGGTTGAATCACAACTCGTGTAAACTGGCGGAACGAGTTTCAAAATTTAAAAGTGTATGAGTGATCAGAATAGCTCACTAGCGAAGAAACGGTACAGTGAAGAAAAAATATAGAGTTGTTAAGCGGTATTGGTGCAAGATTACAAAATAGTACAGTTAAATTAAAAGATTTAAACTTACAAAAAAAAAAAAGAAATTGTGGAAACAATGACGATGATTGGTTCTATGGAACATTATGATGTCGATAACGGAAATTATATCGATTTTGAGGCACAACAAAGTAGAATATTTTATAATCCTCACAATTTAAAGTCACTCACAATTCCTAAATTACCGAACGATTTAAACTACGGGGAAATAGTCAAAGTAAGAACGGTTTAAATTTATACAAGCATTACAAGCTAGCTGAAAAGTGATGGGCTTTCGGAATTTATCGTGGGGTTGAAGTCATGGGCAATTCAGCAAGAATTTTTAAGCAAATATGGAGAAGTTGGCAAAATAGACTAAAGCAATCAATAAGTCCTCACATTCGTCAATAAATTACCAATCAGCAAAACAACATCGACATAGCAAGCAACTCCGGGAGTAGAGGTCAAGCTACACTTAAGCAAAGAAGTCCAAGTCCGAGTACAAAGATAACAAGTTCGATAAACGGGTATGCACGAGATGTGGAGTAAGGAGGTGTCAAAAATCATGGTAATGTTGCAGAATGAGTGCGAAAATTGTGTGCGGATTTAGGAAGAAACGCAGCGCCGGGAGCTCCATATGTACGTTATTTTGTGAAAAAAGTTAAAGAAACAGGCTTGTTAATTAATAAACCAACACGAACCAAGCAGCCAACCAAGCGTACACCCGAAAATGTTGATGATGTAGCTAAGAATGTGCGTGAGTCGCCGGGAATGTCAACTCGTCATCGTGCTCAAGAATTGAACATTTCACGCACAACATTGCGACGAATTCTGTTTTGAACGTTTTGAAAGTTTTCGGTTTGAGCTGAGTTTTCCTTTAATATTGCTTCCAATTCTTCATCTTCGAATTTTTTTTGGTTGACCATAACGTTCTTTGTCACTGACATCAACATCACAACTTTTGAATTATTTAAATCAGTTTTCGCAAGTTTGTTGAGGTGGTGCATATTCACCATAAGTTTCTTAAAGCAAACGAAAACTTTCAGCACTTTTTTTCTTTTGATTAAAGCGAGAAAGTAATGCCTACTGCAAATGCTGTTTTGTTGGTACGAAATTCGACATGTTTAAACGGGATTAAAAAATATGTTGTTTACGCTTTCACGAATAATGATAAGCTAAATTTTAATGCGGAATGTCAACACTTTAAAACACCGTAGGTGTCATTGTAAAAGAATGTTTAGTACTGAAGTTACGCCATCTCTTATAAAATCCAAAAAATTAAGTTATACACCTAATATTTTAAATTTTTTGTTTAAGCATTAACAAAATTTCATAGCTGAAAATAAATTTTTGGGCTCACACTTTTTTATTTTTTATTTTTAGGTCTATATAAAAATCAGTAGGCTTAATTTTTTTATTTAGGCATTCAGCAAAATTTCAAGCCCCATCTTCGATGTTTAAATTTGTAGCCTAAAGGTATAAACAGAACCAGAGATACAGCGACAAGATACATCGGCAAAATACATTTGTCTGCTGCCGATGTCGCTTTGGTAAACACAACAAGCGCGTCAGCGTTGAAGCGACAAAACAAGAAAAATACTACTAAATTAACCCTAAAATATTTCATTTGTCTTTTTATCGACTCTATTTTAATTTTTTTACATAAAACATTGTGTACAACATTCCGATTTGGTTGAAATTCATTTAAAAAAAGTTGTAAAAAATGTTTACCAACATAATAATCTGAAAATTATATTGGTGGTACTGCAGCGCCGGCGACAAAATTAGAATAGATTCTAAAAAAATTCGGTGACAATGTCGTCGTCGCCAGCGACATTGGTTGTGTTAGCATCCTATGGTTTATGTGTATTTTAATTTGACAGGCGTTGTATCTTGTCGTTGTATCTCTGGTTCTGTTTATACCTTTAGGCTCAAACTCGGGATTTTTTATATATAAATTATGTAAAGGGTTTTCCAATAAGCGGTTTCATTTTGAATAGCCTGCTATTTGGGCAGCTGTCAATTTTGAAGCTGTCATCTTTTGATATTTGACAAGTAAAAACTATGCCACTACTAAAAATGGTACAATACACGCTTCAACAAAGCATTGAAATTTTTAAAATTCACGACAAAAATGAGAAAGCACTTTTGGGTCATGGTGAAGCACCTTCTCGGCCGGCAATAGTGAAACTGGTGGAAAAATTTGAGATGTTGGGACAAGTTAGTGATGTTAAGAATCAAAACCGTGTGCGTCGCTCAAGAACAACTAAGAGTATTGCTGCTGTAGCTCGAAGTGTTGACGAAAACCCAGGTTTGTCAATTCTTCGTCGATCTTTGGAATTAGACATTAAACAAACGACATTACACCGTGTTTTGCATAAATACATAGGTCTTAAGGCTTTTAAAGTTCAGTTAATACAAGAACTCAAGCCGGTCGATCACCATAAACGTCGTATCTTCGCTGATTGGGTCCTTCAGATGCATCAAAATGATCCTCAACGTGACACTGTTTGGTGCGATTTTTGCGCTGGCGGTGTGCTTGGAACTTGCTTATTCGAGAATGAGGCTGGTGCAACTGTTACGGTGAATAGATTGCGCTACCGAGCGCAATGATTTTTTATGACCGGAATTGGAAGATATTGATGTGGACGACGTTTATTTTCAGCAAGACGACGCTACGTGCCACACGTTGTGATTTACCACCTTTAGACTTTTTTCTTTAGGGCCACGTGAAAGATAAGGTATATACCAATGCACCACAATCAATTTAAAACCTTAAAGATAGAATTCGTAAAGTTATCGAAGACATACAGCCGCAACGGCATGCCTTCCTCTTCACAATCAAGTAAACATTCATTGATTTCTCTAAACAAATACTCGTTTTTTTTATATCAAAATGAAACCTCTTGTTGGAAAACCCTTTACTATAATTTAGTGTAAACAGTTAGATTTTTAACCGGGTGTCGGGTAAATTTGTTTAAGTCGGGTAAGGAATTAGGATTAGCGGTTTAAAGCTCAATTTTGATTACTTTATTTTCTTCACTCATGGTGGGTGTCCGGAATGGGGTAATTAGCATTATTTAATTTATAGCGGTTAAACTAAGCCTACACATACTTTAAATCACACGCCACTCACTGAACCGTGCAACAACCGCATTAAGTCCCTGTGTAGGTCTAAATCTATAGCGAGCAGGTTGTGAACGATATTTTTTCGGTTTTCCTTTCCTAAAATTTTCATTTTAATTTTTTTTTTTTTTATATTTGGATTGATTAAAATTTTTATTAATACCCTTCCCATCATGCTAAATGCTACAGTGGCGCCCAAAAATTAATTTGGTGGAAAAATTTCCAATACTTGAAATGGTGTCTTAAATTTGGAAAAAAATTCAAAATAATTTGCATTTTGTGATTGGCGTTATGGCACACACGTGTATGAGTCTTTGGCCAAATCCACAAAAAATGAGTGCCGATTGTAGAATTTAGTGTTCTCTACTTGGGACGATGTCCAGAATTAGTAAAAAAATGCTAATTTGCATTTTGCGATACGAGTTATGGCCCTACACTTGGAAGCATCTTTGGTCAAATTGACTTAATTTTTTGTATTAATTCAAAAAATCTTCGGAACCATAAGCGCCGTGTGTGGAATTTAGTATTCTTTACTTATGATTGCGTCTGAAATTTGATAAAAAAAATCAATACAAATGACGATATCGCTCTACACTTAAAAGCGTCTTTATAATGGCCAACTTAACTTAATTTCATTATTAATACAAAAAATCATTGGAATAATGAGATCATCTCAAGTAGACTACACTAAATTCCACACAATGAGTTCCGCATTTTTCAGATGAGTTTTTGAATTATTTAATGAAATATTTCAATTTGTGTACCAAAGACCCCTCCACGGGTTGAGCCATATCGCTAATTGTTATAGATTTGTTTCTACTAATTCTGAACATAGTTCCAAATAGAGAACACTGAATTCCAAATTCGGCGCTCGTAGTTCCGAAGATTTTTTAAATGAATTAAAGAATTAAGTCAATTAAGCCAAAGACGCTTCTACGTGTAGGGCCATATCGCCAACATACAAACTGTCATAAAAAAAAACAAGTTACGTCGAGAACACTAAATTTCACACTCGCCATCACTCATAGTTCTGAAAATTTTCAGAATTAAAACGACTTAAAAAAAAATTTAAAGAAACCCATACGACTTGGCACGTAAAAGTTTGCCACGTTAAAAGTATAAATTTGTCTAATTGAGGCTATGTGGTTTTGAGAAGATCACACTCATGACTTACTTCTAGTAAAATTAAAGAAAAATCGAAACTTTGCGAAAGTTTCCCAAAGTTACCACGGAACTATTTTTCTCTAATTTAACATTAAGGCATGAGTGTGACCATCTCAAAACCACATAGCCTTAAATTTATACTTTTAATGCGCCAAATTTGAATTTACCTTTAATTTAAACAATTTAAACAAATTCTAGGCTGGCCTAACTTAACACAAATGTAATGAGTTTTTCTTTTGATTGACTTTTGACTTTTCCTGTCTAATGAACCTTTTTATTTACTCACTTATTATTTTGTAACACCCTAAGACAGATATAAACTCTGAAACAGCCAATTTAGACAAAAAGATCAATCTGTTTTGAATATACCTCACCTGCAAGCAATGATAATAACTGAACTACAATCAGTTCATTATTAAGGCTGCCCAAGATAAATTGTCAGTATTATAAATAATTACGTGCGTATAAAGCGTATAACATTTCTCACACATTATCTCTTAACATAAAAACTCATCCAATCTAATTTACGTAACTTAAAAAAAGCATAAAAAACCAAATTCAAATTCTAAATTCAGAATACACAAAAACAAAAAAAATTTAATTGTACGTGTCATCGTATTGTCTTTGAGTACTACACCAACAACCATTTTTCATCGATTTCATCTGAATTAAAATTAATCTCATCTACACTCGTATCTCCCGCCTCCGGTATCCGTATTCTTAAGCGAGATTTACAAAAAATTAACTTTACATCTTATTTATTACTTTTTGGTCCTCATCGTCGCGTAGCTACGCTGTGTTGTTGCTCATGCTGGAACAAAACAGGACATTTTATACGATTTTCACCATTTTTTTTTTTGTTTTCTGAGCGTATTTAAATTACACAAGGATTATCCCTGTACCACCAAAAAAACTGTTTTGTATCTATCTAATTAAATTATAATTATCGTCGTTGCTCTCGCGCAGTTTAGTCTTATCATTATCATGCTATGATGCTATATACTCGCTTTTGATTTCGATTATATGATTTTGGTGTCCTTCTTTGTACATAGATGGATTGGTATAAGGATGAGAACAGTCATATCATTTCTCTCGTTTTTGGGTTACTTTTATACGGTTTCAGTCGTTCCGTATCATTTCTAAGGTTTTGTCGTCCTATATTTACAAACATATACTCGAATGTAATACAAGGAGATGGCACCATAATTTACAATTTCCCAAATGATATATAGTTTTATGTAGGTACATATGTATGCTAAATATATGTAATTTGGATGATGCTGCGTGTACCATCTATTCAGTTGATTTAACAATTTCTGTTAGCATTTTATCTCAATCAGATATATTTACGATACACGATTATCTAAAATTTGATTTCCAAATTTCATGAATTTTAAAGTACCTCATCCGTAGTATATAGGATGGTTTAGGATCAAATCATGGCACAAAAAAAACTTTTTATTTTTAGAGCATCTCTCGCATGGGACAAATAACGTCTAAATAGAATTTATTCCATTCAAAATTTCACAAGCGGAGTGAAGGAAGATATACCATTTTGAGATACTGAGTTGAAAACTCAAAAAGGTATTTTTTTTTTTTTTTAAACAGAGAGAACAAAAGATTCGTACATGCATATAGTACATACATTGTGTGTGATATGTTGGGATAAATACGTATTCATTATAATTTCAAGTCAAGTGTTACAATTTTAAGTTTACATACTTTATTCATACACAACAGAATCTATTTTTGTTAGCTGTACAGCTCTACTACAGTAGCTATCTGTGTTACACATACGAATATCAAATAATTTCTATATATTTTGTATGTTCACTTTGTATTTTCTGGCTTATATTGTACAAAATTAAAATTCATAAGATCAACAAAGTCAAATAAATGTCTTAAATATATACTTAATGTATATACATAATATACATGAAACATAATATGTTGTATATATTTACATACGTACATGTTTTGCTATATTATTGTGAATTTAAATACACAAATTTTGTATTCATTTGTTGTACATCTCTTAGAAATTTTTCTTGTATGATTAAAACATTTTCAACTTACTTGGATCAATCGAACATTAAATTTATATTTATTGTATTATTGGATTTAAACACTTCGGGCGCAGTTGCCAAATTGAAGACGTTAGGCTATAGTCGCAATTAACACTCCGACAAAGAATCTTAGTTGTCTAACTTCATTTTATTATACATGAAAATTATCGCTTACCTGGAAAGAGAAAAACATATTTAACATTTAGTAAAATATATAAATTAGACACGGATAAATATAATTTTATAAAAATTTTGAAAAATTGTGAAACATCTACTAATCAAATTTTGAATAATTGAATTCAATTTTCTGAAATATCGATCTGATTCTACAAAAAAACACTTGATTTTCACCTTCGAAATCCCGGAAATCAAAGGCGATGTAGTTGGCCCAAGCCCGAATTTTTTGGTGGATTTCTTGGATAAGCCTAGCCATCCCGAAAAGTTGTAAATATATACATTAAAAAATGTAGCACCATCACGAAAAACAATTTATACGTGAGAAAAACAAAAAATATAGAAAAATACAATAATATTATTGTTAAAAAATTACTAGTTGCTATGGGTTCACATTAAATTCTATACCGCAATTCCTGGAGATAAAGACACCAAGCGGCATATATGGCCAGACAGGCCACGATACTATCTAAGCTGATATCGACTTGGGGCCAATTCTACATTTTACCTAGTATCGTGGCTTGTCTGACCATATATGCTGCTTGGTGGCTTTATCTCCAGGTGTTGTGGTATAGAATTTAATGTGTACCCATAGTGCACAGATTATCGCTGTAAGGGTTGAACAAATAAATTTAAAGAAAGTTTATTTCCACCTGATATGGACTGGGGGCCAATTCTACATCTTTGATAGTATCGTGGCCTGTCTGACCATATAAGACGCTTGTTAGATTATCTCCAGATATTGCGGTATAGAATTTAATGTGGCCCCATAGTAACTACACAAATTATTCGGGTTAAATAAAGAGATTTTTTTTTTGTAACTATTGCCAAAGGCTTTATTCTTGAATCTTTCTTTATACGAAACTACAAGAAGTGTGAAATTCTTAAAAACTATAAATGAAAAAATTTTAACTTAAGCCTTAACCTATGTTAATACTTAATATCATTATGCATTATTATTATTAAATTATTATTAATTACTTAATTTTAGAGTGTTAGGTCAACATGCGCGTAATCATTATAACATTTCTCAGTTAATTAAATCTAGAGGATCTGTTCTGCGAAGCCTTCCGTATTTCGGTTGCCTTAGTAGTTCTCAAGCTAATTCGTTAGGGTGTGATTCCAGTTTCATTTGGTATTTTAGACTGCATGATTTAATTGTCTCTTTAACAGTTTTGATTCCTAGGTCTCTATGGATGTTGCTGTTTCGAATATACCATGGGGCATTTGTAATGCTACGAAGTATCTTTGCTTGCGTTCTTTGTACGATATCTATATTTGATGCACTAGTTGAGCCCCATAGTTGGATACCATATGTCCATATGGGGATTAGGATCGCTTTGTATAGTAGAACCTTGCAGTCTAGAGAGAGTTTCGATTTTCTTCCGATCATCCAGTACATTTTAGAAAATTTTATTTTTAATTGATTGCGTTTTGTTTCAATGTGCTTTTTCCATGTCAATCTTCTATCGAGATGAAGACCGAGATATTTGACGTATGTTTGTTGAGGAATTGTGATATTGTTTAATTTTACTGCTGGGCATGTACGTTTATTCAGTGTGAATGTTACATGTGTTGATTTACATTCATTCGTCCTTATCCGCCAAGTTTTTAACCAATCTCCTATTTTGTGTAGATGTTCTTGTAATTCTCTCGATGCTGTTTGAGGATTTTTGTGTGAAAATAATAAAGCTGACGATTTTATCAGTTATTGGTAAGTCAGCTGTGAATGACAAGTATAGCACAGGTCCCAATACACTACCTTGCGGTACTCCTGCCTGTATCTCGGTTAGATCAGTAGTGGCCGTATTTTGTTTACCCTGGAACATCCTTTGGGCTAAGTAGTTTTCAAGAATTGCATGAAATTGTTTAGGCAAAAGAGTTTTAATTTTGTAATTTAATCCTTCATGCCATACTTTGTCGAAAGCTTGCGCAATATCCAAGAAAACTGCCGAGCAATATTTATTTTCTTCTAAGGAAACCTTAAATGTATTTACAATTCTGTGCACCTCTTCTATTGTGCCGTGTTGCTCTCTAAATCCAAATTGGTGACCTGCTATAATGCGACCTTCAGATAATATAGGTATTAGTTCTTGTAGTAGCATCTTTTCAAAAAGCTTTGAAATTATCGGAAGTAGACTTACGTACGACGAGACTTGGGTTTCGTCTTTATCTGGCTTAGGAATCATGATAATTTGAGATATTTTCCATTTTTGGGGAAAGTATCCACTATCTTGTAATTCTTTGATCATTTTTCCAGTTATTAGATCATGACCTGGCGCTTTCTTAGGGTTTATACTGTTTTTGATAACTTTTTTGACGCATTTCCATTTAAATTTTACTGGATTTTGGTTCGACCCGTCCCTCGTAAGCTGTGGTAGTACGCAATCATTATTTTGTTCGTTTGGGGTGAACACTTTTTGTAGATGGTTAGAGAAAGCGATAGCCTTTTCTAAGTCACTTCTGGCCCAGTGACCATCTGGTTTCCTTATCGGTGGGTTCGATAACTCAGGCCTTTTTAAATTTCTTGCTGCTTTCCATAGTGAGTAATCTGTTTTTTCTGTTGCTGTGAGCTCACTTAGGTAATTCTGTATTCCTAAATTTTGTTCTTCCCGTATTGCTTCTCTCAAAGCTTAAATAGCTCTGTTTAATTTCCATTTATGCAAAGGAGATTGGTGAAGTTGCCATAGCCGCCGAATTGCCCGTTTCTCTGCCAGTAACTTTTGAATGTTACTTGAAAGCCTTATATTTTTTAGGAATTTTTGTGCTCCGGAGTAGCTTTTTTTGCAGCCATTTCCATTATTTGACTTAAGTTTTCTATCGCGGCATCAATGTCTTCTGGTGTGCGAAGTGGAACATCAAGATGACAATTTACATCCACTATGTTTCTATAGAGAACCCATTTCGTTAGTTTGTTTGTTAAACGTTGTGGTGGTTCAGTTTTTAATGCTTGAGTACTTAGTGTTACTATTATTGGTGAATGATCTGATGATAAATCATAATAGTCAACGACTTGAGCATTGGTGCGTGCTATTCCTCGTATTACACAGAAATCTATTAAATCAGGAATTTTCTTTCTATCTGTAGGCCAATATGTGGGATGTCCAGATGATAAATAATCAAGGCTTCTCTCGTTTATTGCTTCGTAGAGTTGCTTTCCTTTCGGTGACATCAACCTCGAACCCCATTCCACATGTTTAGCGTTGTAATCAACCCCTGCAAGAAATTTGATTCAGTTAAAGTAATCGATAAATTACTGGTATTTAATTGCGTGTTTCGGTGGATAGTAGACAGCCGATATTAAAAATTTCCCAGACCATTCTTCCAAACTGACAGTTGTAGCCTGGATGTGATCTTTAACATATTTCTGGAGCTCGTAGTGCTTTAATCTTCTTTTTATTGAGACTGCAGTGCCGCCGTGTACTTTTCCATCCGGATGTTTGGTGTCATAAACGGAATAGCCGGTAATATTAAAAAAAATTTGTTTTGTGAAGTGTGTTTCAGATATTAACATGATGTCTATATTTTGTTCGATAAGAAATGTTTGTACCTCAGCTTTACGTTGCGAGAGCCCGTTCCCATTCTAAATAGCTATTTTTAGAATTGTCATTTTTGATTTTTGACTATAATTTGCATAAGCGTATTCATATTTTGCATCATCATGCTCATTACCTAGGCTGGATACATGGAATATAATGTCGTTAAAATATCTGCCGCGATGTTGCTTGGTGGCACGTATTCGGGATCCAATTTTTGATTACTTAGTCGCATACATACTCGCATACTGAATGGCATTCGTATGGGTTCACCTCTGCGCGAGATCATCATGCCCTCAAATCGCCCGTGTATAATGTCTATCGTGGCCTGTGCTGTGTAGTACGTAGTGCCGTCCTGTTGGAACCACACGTCATCGGTATCCATATCATTCAGTATAGGAAACAATTAGTTACCTTTCATCGATCTGTAACGAGAAATTGACTAACTTGAGTTTTCCCGTACACTTTCACGCACAGTAGCGATGTTTTTAGCAGACTTTGCGTCTGGATAAAAATCACGTAATGCGCAGAACGTGGTTAAACGCTATAACCTTCCATAGTAATTTGATATACACTACTAACAATTCACAAAAATTGACAGGTGTGGCTTCAACATCATGACTGCTATAACCTAACAAATTTCGAGCGTCCTTAATGAAAGACCCCATATGTTTGGGGATCGGTATGACGAGAGTATAGAGATATACAATTTTTATCCTTTTTCGATAAAACCGTTTGTCGTTTGAGATTTTTCCAGGTAGACGACACCAATGATATGCCAATTCGATGGTCCGATAGGTTTGGGGTGGATTTAGGGATGAAATTTTGACTTTCCCCATAGTTTTTTTTCATAAAATCGACCGTAATTTGAGAATTTGTTAAAGAGACACCAATCTGACTATATCAATTTCAGATAGCAAATGAAGGTCATGGATTTTGATTTTGATTTTAGGTTTGGGGTAGGTTCTATGAGGTTATGGTTATGGGCGTGAAATAGTTACTTTGCTCTAGATAGACCCTAATCTGACTATGCCCATTCGATGGCCCATGACTCAGTTTGAACGATATTATCCTGAAAATAAGTTTTTTTTCTTATAATGTGCCAATGGCCCTTCCGAATTGTTAAACGACGTCTCTGTACTCTCTACAGTCCAGATGGTTTGACTGATCGGGATGAAACTTCATACAGAAGTTTTTTTATAAATTGTGGGCTCCCGCAGTGACAGCTTGCATATAAGAGCAATACCGTAGTCGATCAATTTGATTTTAATTTATCAAAAAACAGTTTTAAAAACAAGTTGAAACCGTATTTTCTAAATTTTTAATAAGTCCTTTGACAGTTTCATATTTGAAGTACTAACTGTTAATTTAAATAATTGTGTGAATAGATTATTTTTGTTTATATTCTATTTTTTTTTAATTTTATTTTTTTTTATTTTTTTTTTTTTTAATATATTTTATATTTTACTTTTGTTAAATTTGTAATCATAATTGCATAAATGATTTCCTTTAATAATTAAATAAATAAAGGAGCTTTTTCGGTTTTTCCAAAATATTTTGAAAAGTACGGATAAAAATTTGGCCTTATACATTGCAGATCGAGTTATTGATCAGAATGAAACTTTTCCATCAATTTGGAGATATTTGACCAAAATTGGGCCACCGGTAGTGGTACCTTACATAGGAGCTTGTTTTTTCCAAATATTTTGGAAAGTATCTCAATTCTGAGCACTTTTAACGTGCTCGAAAGTACTACTTGCTTACTTTCTCTCTAGTCCCAATCCTCGACAATAGCTCGGCCCAGGCGCATCGCCTAATATGGAGCGGGGCATAATGCAGTAGGGTGGACCACGCTAAACGCATTACACCTATAACAAAAATTAGAGAAAACTATTTTTTTTTGTTTAAATACCAAACGTCAAAAGGAGAACGAAAACAACAAACAATATCAGTATTGTACAGGGTGTACCCAAGTCGAACTATTAGGGTAATGATAGTCGCGCAAACTGCATATGGTGGGAGATTTAATTGAATGAGATCGGAGGTGTAGGGTCATATACTAATGGGGAAAGAAAAGGTTAGTGCCCGATGGGTATAAAAAAGTGGTCTGATGGAAAGGGAAGTGATAAAAAGCTATAAAAGATAGAAGATGGTGGGAAAGAGAGAAGAAAAGAAAGGCTCGTGTCGAAATTAAGATATTATAACATAAAGGGTGTTGGATATTTTTTTGCATAAAACGAGTGCTTGTCAAGTTAGTTAGTTGTAAGTAGGCTGTGATTGATTGATAAATTATTTTTTTATATAAGAGATGATATATAAAGACGTTTAAACTCAAGTGTTTTATGAAGATGGCCGCGTGTTAATATTGAAGTGGTGTTGATAGACGGCTGCCATTGATTATTTTACTAATTGAAGTTTAATAAAGTGTGTGCTGTATTGAAGTATGCCGATCTACCTTACACTGCTACCAAAAGTGTTGAATGAATGTGTCGACTTAACAAGTGAGAATCGGCTATGAATAACAGAAGTGTGGAAGGATGCTCTCGCTTATCGCAAAAATCAAATAAAAAGCAAATAAATCAAAGCCGTAGAACGGACGACGTTAGTTTTAATTTCCTTACCCTTATTATCGCAAGTGACGTTTTGCAAGAATTTTGCTTCATTGTAATCTCCAGCCCTAGAAGCACATGTGGGATTGTTGCTGTCCTGTAACACATCTTTTGTTTCTAGGCAAAGCCATTAAGACAAAAATGAGCTTCATCGCTAAAGATAATTTTTCGATGAAATTCAGGAATTTCTTCAAACTTTAGCCTAGCCCAATCGGTAGTTTGTTCTTGTAAGGGTGTAAGCCAAGGTCTTCACTTAAAAGTCGTAAAGGTGGTTAGAGCGATACATAATTCGTGTGGACGGCGTGGAATCAACTGATTTCGCTCGTCTTGAACTGAAGCACGTCTTGAACTGAAGCAATTTATAAATGTTGCTCGTTCATGAACTTCACCACTGTAAAAATGTTAACCTTGACTGACGTTTTGCCGTTGACAGAGAATGAAAAACGTTCACAGGTCCCTATTGGAAACAACGATACAAGACAGTTTTTATCGTAAACCCAGTAGGTTCAATTTTTCTCTCTACAAATTAAGTACGGTGTATCCGAGGATTTACTGTCAGTTTATCGTGAGCAATTTATCGTAGAACAATTTATCGTAGAACAATTTATCGTCGAAACAATTTATCGTGGAATCAATTTATCGTGGAACAATTTATCGTAGAACAGTTTATCGTGGGCAATTTATCGTATAACAGTTTATCATGGACAATTTATCGTATAACAGTTTGGAACAGCTTTAGTATCGCAGTCAATTTTTTTTAGTCTGAGCGACGGTAGCGCCACTTTGACCAACAGCGGAATTGTTTATAACTAAAAATGTGCATTTGCTTAGCATTTTGGACCTAGTGCCATCTATTGGAATAAAAACGAACTAAAATTTTAAAAAATACGTTAAGACGTGCTAAAAAAATTTTATAAAAAAAATATTGAATCTCATTTAAAAATAAATGAAATTTAATATTTTTTTATGAATATATTAAATTAAGAGTGGGAGTCGCACTGCATGCCGAACGTAGGAGCAGATTATATAGAATCTATTAATGACACCTACGCTCCTCCCCGTAGCCCTGCGGAGCTCTTTAGATTTTAATTTCGGGGAGCGTAGGAGCCGGTATCTTTAATCGGTTAAGAAACTACCGAGTTCCGTCCCACATGGCCATATTCCAGAACTTCTTCCAAAAATCATTCAATAATCCCATTTCCATCCAACATACCCAATCCCATCATAATCGGTTAAGAAACTACCGAGTTCCGTCCAAAAATGACAATATTCCAGAATTTCTTCCAAAAATCATTCAATAATCCCATTTCCATCCAACATACCCAATCCCATCATAATCGGTTAAGAAACTACCGAGTTCCGTCCCACATGGCCATATTCCAGAACTTTTTCCAAAAATCATTTAATAATCCCATTTTCATCCAACATACCCAATCCCATTATAATCTGTTAAGAAACTACCGAGTTCCGTCCCACATGGCCATATTCCAGAACTTCTTCCCAAAATCATTCAATAATCCTATTTCCATCCAACATACCCAATCCCATCATAATCGGTTAAGAAACTACCGAGTTCCGTCCCACATGGCAATATGCCAGAACTTCTTCCAAAAATCATTAAAGAATCCCACTAATTTTTTGATACCACGCATAAAACCTTTCTACGATAAATTGTCCACGAAAAACTGTTCTACGATAAATTGTCCCACGATAAATTGTGTCCACGGTAAATTGTGTCCACGATAAACTGTTCTACGGTTAAATGTTCACGTTAAATTGAAACACGATAAATTGTTTACGATAAAGAGACCGTCACCCGTGTCCGAGATGTATGTACAAATTTCTTAAACTTCATAACTTCGGACACGTTTTCCAGTAGTCAACAAATAAAACTCTAAAATGTTATCAAAATAAATATTAAGCACGGGGCAAATCGCAAAATGTTCATGGCATCATTTAAGGACCAGTACGTCATTTTTTTATCGCCGGAGAAATTATACTTCAATAAGATGCTTATAGTTTACATCAGTAATTCCGATCTAAGTACGGAAGCTTTAACCACTGTGAAATAAAATTGGATAAAACGAAATCAAGAAAACTTGGTCGCACCATAAACAGATGAGGTAGATGTGGTTGTCAAAATCTAACAAACAAATTTTTACAATGAAAATCTTGTTTCTGCACACATAAAACATATTAAATTTATATTATATGCAATTTAAAATAAAAATTCATATAATCGTGTGTTGTGTATACAATAATATGTGTTCTGTGTTTGGAACACAAAAGACATAATTTATGATCGTAAAACCGTCAGGTTATTTCCTTTCTGAATTTCATAAATTATTCTGCCGCTACAAATTCCATCCACTCAAAAATATTCAAATAAAGTGAAAATTTTTCAAAAAAGAAAATTCTTTTTTGGTGGTTATACATTTTTCTACTTAAGCTACACAAACAGTCAAATAGAACAAACACCACACAGAAGACTCTCTCGAGAGGGAAAAATACATGCCGAATATTTTTTTTTTTGAATAAAAACCAAATAAGTATATATGTATAAATAATATCTCGTGTTTCTTATACTTCTTATGTCACTTGAGGAATAATAAAAATAAAAATTTTGTCACGAACCAAAACCAACAAGCGGAGCGTACCAACAACAACAATAACCAGGCAAGTCGCACAAGGGCGAACAAAAAAAAAAAAATTTTTCTTCGAATAAATTTTATTGTGCGAACGCAAAAACATTAAACAAAAAATAACAGAAAGTGAAAATTTATTAGATTTAATTGAAAATTATTGTGTCATACACCAAACAACACACATACACACGCACACGCACAAAATTATTATTATCAATGGCACACGAATCTTTCTAGCTTCTATTATTCATTTCACGATGAAAATTTATGGATGTGTCGCGATTTTCATAAAATGCTCGATGGTGGTTTTCGGTACACCCAAAATGATTAAACGTTCGAAACATTTATTTGTGTCAAGATGTAAGCATGACGTGAATTATAAATCTAATAAGGTGTGGTTTCTTGTATTATAGATGTGGGTAATCACAGCCCATGCTGTCAACCCTAAAAATGGTTTCTAATCTTTTCTATTTTTAAATTTACTAATCTATAATTTACATTTTTTTTTTTTTAGTTTTGCCGTGTACAATTAACTACCTATACAAATATTGTTTTCTGCATGCAAATCCTTTAATTTTATTCAAACTGAGATGTTTTATTTTCACACGAGGAAACCACAACACACATTTTACGATTTATGCTATGTGCGCTACTACATTTATGTGGTTTACGTACCATAATCATGTAGAAGAGAAAATGAATTCTGTTTAATACGATGTGCTGGTAGTTCGACGATAAACATGTGGGTATGTGCCAAAAATTCATATGAGTTGGTGCGAAAAAAAAAAGTTTGGAGTATGTTAATTAACATGCTTAAATTTATGTGTGTCACTGATCAACGACGGTAAACACACACACATGCCTCTCTAATTTGTAACGTAAAAATTGAGACGTATTTTTAATCCTAATTTTTCTGTTGTGGAGTAATTATGGTTGAATGCTCTATTTAACAAATTCTGATTTGTTTCTTAAATTTGTTACAACTTAAGTTTGAGAACGCCGAACATACGATTATGTATATGAAGTTGGCCCAAATTCTAACCCAAAAAAAAATCGATGGCAATACTAAAATATACAGACTTTGACTATAGGCAAGTGTCAGTCCAAAAATGTTTAAAAAGACTCTATTTTGTATATACCAACCCAAAAATTATTCTGTCAACGAAAGAAAATCGGCCATGTTTTAATGTCAGCCCAAGATAAATCTGTCGTGATACTATCATTAAAGAAAAATATTACTGTCAACCCAAAAAACTTAAATAAAACGAAATATGTAATTTAATTTTAATTCAGTATCTGATTAATTTGTGTATGACCCCCGAATATGAATAGCTTTTAAATTTAAGGATATACATCAGAGTATTAAACGACATAAACAGTTGTTGGGGAATCGGAGGTTTAAGAGCACCCCATAGTAATCACTCCGATGATAGACCCATTCAACAAAATATGCATTTAAATTCTGTATGGGATTAGCTTGAATATGGCCCCTGATTATGGATAGCTTTTAAGTCAAAGGATACATATTTAGGGGCCATACTCAAATAAATTCAATACAGAATTAAAATCAATTACATATTTCGTTGAATGGTACTATCAACGGGACAATGACAAGGGGGGTCCCTTAAACATCCGATTCCCCAACAACTGTTTATGTCGTTTAATTAATGTGATGCTCTTTAGCATAAGTTTTAATAATAGTCAAAAGTTATTTCTCAGAATAAAGTGCTACTGAAGAAAAATGTATTATTCTTTTCGATAATTTTTGATTTTTGATTTGATAGAATTGACATAACTATCATGATGGTTTGATAGTTTCACGACATATATTTTTCTGGACTGACATTAAAATATGGCGGTTTTACTGTGGTAACAGAATAAGTTGTGATTTGACATATCGGAAATACAAAATATTTGGCAGATACTTGATGCAGTAAAGTTTGGATAGTTTATAGTACCTTAATAGTTTTAGGGCTAACATTTTTCGCCCAACTTCAAATACATAAGGAACCACAACAACATTTCAAAGATATATCATTTTTCTATCTTAATTTTTTCTATCACGATAGTTTCATTTTTTCACGACACTTGCATTAGTGTTGCCAACTTTTAAATCCGCCATTTTTTGGGCTAGAATTTTGGGCCAACTTCATATAGGTCATACGATTGGCGTTTAACGATTAACAAGAAATGTAATCGTACAAAGCAAAAATGTGGCAGGGTTGAAATTATGATTTTTTTAATCTATCGCCCACATTTAAACCTATAAACGAAAAGGTAGAGTTAAAAAATTGTTTACGAAGAGTTACAATATAAATAAGTAGCTTTAACTAAATAATTTAGAGTGCCATTCCATTAATTAGTTTTTGCCAATTTATATCTATGTGAGTTAATACGTAAAGAATTAAAAAAATATAGAAAATAATAAAATAAATCTCTATGGTTTTGAATTAAGGATTACTCGTAAACCAAAAACACACTCAAGAAATTTTTTGCCAAAAATTCAAATATAAAAAAAGTTTAGGATCGAAAACGTGGATTGTTTGTTTGACATCCATTAACATATAATTCTATAGATGTCTAGGGAAATATGAGTATCCTGGTAAAATACCAAGATACTCATATTTTTCTAGACATCTCTAGAATTATGTGTTAATGGCCATCAAACACCCACACGATTCAACGTACACTTTCTGATATTCTCATCTGTTTTAAAATTGATACCAAATTCCCCGAAGGTCACATCGATATGCCGAAAACCACCAATAAATCATGAAAGCAGGCCTAAAATACCATAATACTCATATTTTTCTAGACATCTCTAGAATTATGTGTTAATGGCCATCAAACAAACACACGATGCAACGTACACTTAGAGATGTCTAGAAAAATATGAGTATCCTGGTATTTTAGGCCTGCTTTCATCATTTATTGGAGATTTTCGGCATATCGATGTGACCTTCGGGGAATTTGCTAAGAATTTTAAAACAGTTGAGAATATCAGAAAGTGTACGTTGAATCGTGTGGGTGTTTGATGGCCATTAACACATAATTCTAGAGATGACTAGAAAAATATGAGTATCCTGGTATTTTAGGCCTGTTTTCATGATTTTTTGATGATTTGCAGCATACCGATGCGACCATCGGGGAATTTGCTATCAATTTTAAAACAGTTGAGAATATCAGAAAGTGTACGTTGAATAGCGTGGGTGTTTGATGGCCATTAACACATAATTCTAGAGCTGTCTAGAAAAATATGAGTATCCTGGTATTTTAGGCCTGCTTTCATGATTTTTTGATGATTTGCGGCACACCGATGCGACCTTCGGGGAATTTGCTATCAATTTTAAAACAGTTGGGAATATCAGAAAGTGTACGTTGAATCGTGTGGGTGTTTGATGGCCATTAACACGTAATTCTAGAGATGTCTAGAAAAATATGAGTATCCTGGTATTTTAGGCTTGCTTTCATAATTTATTGGTGATTTTCGGCAAATCGTTGTGACCTTTGGGGAATTTGCTATCAATTTTAAAACAGTTGAGAATATCAGAAAGTGTACGTTGAATCGTGTGGGTGTTTGATGGCCATTAACACATAATTCTAGAGCTGTCTAGAAAAATATGAGTATCCTGGTATTTTAGGCCTGCTTTGATGATTTATTGGTGGTTTTCGGCATATCGATGTGAACTTCGAGGAATTTGCTACCAATTTTAAAGCAGTTGAGAATATCGGAAAGTCTACGTTAAACCGTGTGGGTGTTTGGTGGCCATTAACACATAATTCTAGACATGTCTAGAAAAATATGAGTATCCTGGTATTTTAGGCCTGCTTTCATGATTTATTGGTGATTATCTATTTTAAAACAGTTGAGAATATCGGAAAATGTACGTTGCATCGTGTGGGTGTATGATGGCCATTAACACATAATTCTAGAGATGTCTAGAAAAATATGAGTATCCTGGTATTTAAGGTATGTTTTCATGATTTGTTTGTGATATGCGGCATATCGATGTGGCCTTCGGGGAATTTGCTACCAATTTTAAAACAGTTGAGAATATCGGAAAGTTTACGTTAAACCGTGTGAGTGTTTGATTTTTATTTTTAGGTTTAAAAAGTGGGATATAAACTAAAAAAATTATAATTTCAACCCTGCCACATTTTTTCTGTAGACGACATCATTTATTGTTAAATTGTGTAACTACATTTTTATTTTTTGCTAATTTGTGTAGCTACACTTTTGATAAATGTGTAATACTTCACTCCATTAAACTTTATGGTATTACCTTCCGCAGCTTTAATTTAATTATTTTTTAATTGGTTTTTCTTTTTCATTTTTCAAAATTTTTTTTCCTTTATTCGGTAAATCCTTTATTTGGTAAAAAATTTTAATTGGTTTTTCTCGCTTTGCTACATTTTGAATTAACTTAAATGTCACTGATCAGTAACTTTAAGACTATTTTTGTATTATTTCTACAAAGCACATTCACGTAGCACGGCATTTACCGTTACTTTTGGTTTATTAAATTCCGATTCACCGATCACGAGAAATTTCTTAATTTCGACTAAAATTAATTTTGTTTTTTTGTTAACATTTCGTTTTGTTAGGGTTGATTTATATTAACCGCTCCGTACGTGTAGGAACAGAACGGAACGGATAATATAACCCGTACACGACGGTTAAACGTATTTTATTGGAGGTTATATTATTGGCAACCATTGCCCCTCAGAAGCGTTACGATATATACGTCTGGCCGTTGCCGCTTCTTGTGGATCCAAAAACTGACCGAATGAGAGGAGGCGGTCAGAAAATATTTCTCGTAGGATAAATAACACCAACACGAATGTTTCAATCAATAACGAAAGAAAGAGGATAGAAAGGCGAAAGCTAGAATTGAATTAAGTATTTCTCCAAGTTTATTCGTACACGTTGCAAGTTTGACCTCAGCAGCTGAAACATGGATGAAATTGAAGAACTTAAATGAGGAGTCTTTCGCGTCGTATCATTTTATTACGCAAGTTGGTGACAACACGTTTGGAACGGTATCGATTTTTCTGTACCAGATGGCTTAGTAGCATTTTGTTAGCTGGTTTATCGAATGATTTGGCGCCTATGATAATGAGACTTGAAAGTAGCAGAACCACAATAACGGCAGATTCAATCAAATCGAAATTATTAGATTGCGGTTATGGTTCGAAATCGAATGGCCAAGGATCAGCGTTCTATGGAAACAGTGGTAGCAGCAATAAATCTAGGTCATCGTTAAAAATCAAAGTGAAGTGTTTTATTTGTGTAAAACATGGGCATACGGCTAAAGATTGTTTTTCGCCGAAATGTGAGAATAAGTCACAGCCACAATATAATAAAAATAATAAAAACCAAGGCTCACCAGCAAAAGCTGTATTTTTATCAACGGTTCAAGATTCGGTTCAAATTACAAGCGCAGCATCTTTCTCGAAACACTGTCATCAAAGTAAATGGTACATAGATAGTGGGGCATCACAGCATATGTCACCATTTGAAAATTTGTTCACCGAAATAAAATTATCCGAATTTACAAAAATTACTTCGTGGTGCAAGATTTGTAGTCATGTTTATTCAAAGAAAGATTTTCGTATGTTTCTTAAAAAAAAAATCTAAAGTGTTCGTTCGATTTATTGAATTTCAAGCTGTAGTTGAAAAAGAAACGGGAAGAAAAATGAAAGCATTAAAATCAGACAATGGTACAGAGTACATCAACTAAACGTTTGAGGAGTATTTTAAAACGAATGGAATCAAACATCAGTTGTGTATACTCCCAAACAAAACGGTATCGCCGAAAGAAAATTGGTTTAAAAGGCTGTATATGCTGTTCGATTCGAAGCTGGATGTCTCATATTGGGCTAAGCCTGTTAGCATGGCAACATATATTATATTAAATCGATCAGTAAATGCCACATTAAAAACAACAACTCCAGAAGAAGTTTGGTCAGGAAATATAGTTGAGGTTAGTCATCTTCAATTATTTGGTAGTCCAGTCATGGTGCACATCCCAAATATGGTATTTTCTGAGGAACAAAAGGTTATCGTTATGTTAATCCGATGAACAAGACTCTTGATTTCAGTCGAGATGTTGTGTTCATAAACGAAAATGGTTCTGATCAAGTTGATGTAACAGAAGATTTAGCAGATTTAGAGTTTAAGAAGATACCAAATGACGATTAACAAAGTGTTACCACAAACAATGATGGATTCATAACCAGCACTCCTGCAAAATCATCTAGTTAGGCCATCGAAAACGAATTAGAAGAAACATTGGTTTCATCCGATAGTTCAATTGAAACGATATATGATGACATAAATGATAAAACTTATGAACAAAAAGGTATTACACCACAACAAACAGTTCGAGGAACCATTCGTACATCAAAGCCAAGAAAATTTGAAAAGATGAAATAATGAAAACTGTGAAAATTGGAAATCAGCCTTGCAAGAAGAAGTTAACTCGCGTTAGTCGAAAATGGAACTTGGCAGTTGGTCTATTTCCCCAATAAACGCAAACCGATAAAATCAAAATAGATTTTTAAACTTTTTTAATCTGGAAACGTCACTCGATTTAAAGTAAGATTGGTTGCGAAAGCTTGCTCGCAGGTATTTGGAATCGATTAGGAAGAAGTTTATTCACCAGTGGTACGTTACTATCGATTCGTTTTGTCATCGCATTCGCAGATGGATGCGCAGACACAGCATTTTTGCAGAGAGATTTAAATGATTACATATGCATGGTATTCCGGTTGAACGTTCCGGCTTTCACGATGGAACAAAAAAAGTCGATAAGTTAAATAATGCGATATATATATGGTCTTATACAAAATGGACGAGGGTGGAATAAGAAATAAACAAAAATGTTAAAGTCATACAGCTTAAAAAAATCAATAAACGATCCGTGTTTGTCCATTAATGATGATCTGTCTTTAATAATTACGATCTATGTGGATGACTTCCTGATTTTTTGGAAAATTCCAGTTTCCTTGAACAAATTAAAAGAAAGCGTTAAGCAATGCGTTTAAGATGAAAGACGTGGGCATTTTATCTGCATGCATTGGTTTGCATATTACGTTATTCAAAAGCAGATTGGAGAGCTGCAGACTGGGCATCAGACGTCGACAAGAGACGCTCTTGTACTGGTTATATTTTTCAACTAAGTAACGGTGCTATAACCTGGAATAGGTGTTTTAAGTATTATTTCAAAGGACAGTTTTCAACAAGTTATTCACAAACAGTTTCGAATGAACAGATGTGAATCGTAAAAATCAGTTTCGCGGAAAACAGCTGGACAATTCAGCGATGCAACTGTCAATCAATGCCACGATGGTTGGGATACGCCTACACAGATAAATGTAACGATAAACAACATCTCTCTGCTAAAGAAGTAGACTTGCTCGATATCAGAGCCAAATTAGAAATTACCAGTAGGACATTCCGTGTTCCATCATGTCGTCAAGCCATAAAACTACATTCACAGAATTTCTCCAATGTTAGAATTAGGATTTTTTTAATTTACAAAATTTCTTCAGACACATGCGTGGTTGTACAATTTTCTCCAAAATTTACCTTGTCAAGACTGATTATTTTATTCCCGTTGCTCCTCGTCGTCGGCGATTTGGACTTCGTTGTTGTATATATTTACGGCATTCTTGTGGTATCGCAAACGTAAGAACATTACGAACAACGTTTGTAACTCTTTTTGAACAGCTACCCAAATTCGATGTTTACATAAAGTGTTCGAAATGTACAAGATAACATATAATGGTATTTCACCTTCTCCGGAACGAATTGATGCCATTACGAATTTCTTGGCTTCCAAACAAATCAAACGCATTCAGCATTTTATCAACATGGTAAGTTTTTACCATCGATTAATTCCAAAGCTTGCTGAAACGTTTCACCCGTAGAAGGACACAAAATTCAGTGTGACGACTGCTGCATCGAACACTGCTGTTTGTGCTATTTTGCAACAGTACAATAATGATTATTGGGAACCATTGGAATTTTTTTCGAAGAAGTTATCATATGCTGAAGCAAAATACTCGAGCATGTAAAAATCGAGTCTGCCTGTAAATATATACAGGTTTTTGAGATTACTGCTCCATCAAAAAAGTTAAATAAAACGAAACGCAGGCCTTGCAACAGGAATGGAATAAAATGATGTAAGATGGCATGGTACAACTCTTGAGTTAGTTTTACTTTGTGTAAATCAGCACTATCTTGCTGGAAGCAGTAATAGTCATTTCGCGACATCGAATGGGTATGGGAAATGATCTTTAACAATATATTCCGTGTGGATTTTGACTCCCCTTTCGATAAAAAGCAGTGATGATTTCCCTTTTTCTGAAATTGCTCTCCACCCCTTCCGAATCAATTTGAAACCTTTGCTTGGCTATTTTATTTAATATTACACGATCATTATCTTCTGTCTTGTAGTAAGACATCTTTTCATCTGAAAATAACATTTCATTACCATCGTGCTAAAAGAGTGAGTTACGTTTGAGATTTACCTAGCTTTTTTCTGAGCCTCAGCTATTCTACTAATTATTTTCTTCTTTGTATAGGTTTCTAAGTACAAATTGCGAGTATGTGATATTTTGATGAACCACGTTCATATTGGCAGCTAGCTTTTTCATATGAACCAAAGGATTTCTTCGAATTCAGTCACTTACAGAAACTTTATTAAATACACGACTTGAATTAAAAGTAGGGTCTTATATACCAAAGACCGACCCATGGAAGTGCAGATCGATCACGAAGCCGCAGTATCTGTATGATCGCATAGGAGCACGTTGTGAATGCAAGGACAGTAGTTGTAAACAATCAATTCGGCTTAATATAATGTTGCGCACGAAAACTGCTGTTCGAAAAACAACCCAAAGTATAACCAATACTAGTGAAAGTTTTTGAGATATTGACCAAAAACTGAAAATAACTTATCTGGCCGCATAAAATCAAAATATTATGGTGAAAATTGTAATCCATAAATTTTTTCCGAATAGTCCCTGTATGCGATGCAAATTTTACTTAATTTAATTAAGAAATATCCAATTTCCCTCCAGTTTAAAAGTTATTTATATCGTGTAAGATGTACAAATAACATTTTTCATAAGGATGGCTATGAAATGGCAAGTTTAATCCAGCAAGAACAGATCCTAGAAATTTGTCCAAAACTTACTTTAAAATCCCTGATCAATACTACTATCCAAATTTCATCGTAATTCGTTAAGAAATGGCGGAAAGACGGAATATTGTTAAATTTCATGATTTCATATAACGAGTCCTTTGCTTAGGACATCATCCAATTTGCCATTTTAAGGATCAGTATTAATATTTTATTCCGCTGAGATGTTTTATTTAGTGAAAAATTGATACATTATGAATAAAAAAAATTCCGCTGGTAATTACATAACAAAATTAATTCGCTTTAGTGATGGTGCTGCGACTTGCGGCGAGTAGCGTAATCTCTTATTTTCCGCGGTCAAATTTCTTCTATCATATACAGCATGCCATAACATTAATTTTTTTTACTGTTTGGTTTTCAAATTTTTAATTTCTCTTTGATTGTTTGAAAAATGCATTTTACTGTTGGCATTGTCATCTGGGATATGTCATTACATTCTTTTGTGGTTTGGGCATTGAAGTTCAGTTTTAATTGGGCATTAATATTCTGTATTACTGACTAAATAGAAGAAGAATATTTTTGTTGTGTTTTATTGTTTTGGTGCATGCAGCTGATGCGGATGCAAGTGACGCGCACGAAGACACAACAAAAATATTTTTCTATATTTCTGTGTGGTGCGAGAAATTTTTTTTGAGCTTTTTTAGTCTCGTTTTGGATTGACATTAAAGATATGTAGTCAATTTTGATTCTTGTGTTATATAGAGTCCAGTTTGGAATATAAAAAAAAAATATATAAAACGTTTTGTTTTAAAACTTTGTCTGAGTTAGTCGATTTCTATTTTTTAATTGGAAATATTTTTTTTTTTTGTTGTACTTGGTTGTGAACATAAAAAGAAAATAATAAAAATATTAATTCTGAAATTAATTTTGTGACAAACGCAAATTTATTTCTTTTTGTGAAATGTCATTTTTGATAATCGAAAAACATATTTTTTTTGGGGTGTTAGTGGTTTGGAAATAAATTAAGTATCGAAAGTTAAAACCCAAGAATTTGTCGATTGGATTATTCATTCACCAGTTAATAAACGTACCCAAAAAGTGTTTTGGTGCGTGTGGTGATTACGTGGTATAAGTATTGAATAATAATAAAATATCGGGATTGAGGCCATTTTATTGAGTTTTGATTTTTGCGAGGCAACGCCCAACGAAGGACGCACAATGGTACAGGTGGCCAACCGGCCATTTGTAAAATTTTAACCAAAGGCGGAAAGGCGCCCAACAGTGGATTTTTTTTCGATCAATGGCGGGAAGTCCTCCAATTTTATTGTGGGTAACCGAGGAGAGCCGGTTTTGTAAAGGCGGCAAGGCGCCTAAGGCTTTTTTTATTTTTGGAATTTACCGGTGGTTGAGCCGCATCACTGGTGCCTTGGTATCGGCTGCTACAAGGCCGCAACGGTCCAGGTGCGGTACCAACTGTGGCATGACGGCTACAAGGCCGCAACAGTAGACGTACCATTTTTTTATATGACATTTTTTTTATTTTCTCTAAATTCAATCTTTCATTTTTATTTATTAAATTTATTTTATTTATTCATTTTCGATTTATATAATTTTCCAAATTTTTTTTTGTACATATTGAATTCGAGAGCCATAACGAGTTATGCGCTCGTTCGGGGTACACGGTAGTCTCGCTCCATAATTAAGGGGGCGCGCATTTTTTTTTTTTTTTGATTTCTACTTTTATTTTATTTTTTTACTTTTCGTTCAGCTATTTTTCTTTGCCCAATTTTCTTCTCAATAAAAATCTTATACACTGTGAATCCTGGCATTTGCTTATTTAATTCTTCCTTGATCGGTCTATTTCCTTTCTTTATGATTACCTCGGTACCCCTACTTTCTTTGTTTTTTTATTTCACTGTTGTCTAGTCATTTAATAGTTTTTCAGGTCGGTATGATGGGAGGGGAATTTCATTCTGTATCGGTTCCATATTTACAGGCTGGGCTTGTCACTCCCCATCACCCCCTTTTCACCTACAGGGTCGGAGTGGTGAGTCCAGTGTCTGTGTCGTCCATTCGGTGGTTACCGTAAAACCCACAGAGTCTCCCCTACCCTCAAATGCTACTTCGTTGTGACTGGGCATCGGCTTTTCGAGGTCAATGGGTCATTCGGGGGGGGGGGGGGGGCTTCAGCAGACCGGGTACTTGTCATCTGAGTTTGCTTTGAGTTTAATTTTATTTCTGTTCCATGGTGTACGCTACGAGCAAACAAGCCTCTAATTCCTCCACGTCCCATGCCATTACCTTGAGATCTAGCCGGCAAAACATCATCGTGAGAGAGGCCTCTGCGTGCTTAGTTGAAAATTGCAGATTGGCTGCAAGCCATCCGTAAAAAACTGGATTTTCAAATTGAAGGAAATACTCCATTCGCCAAACTCAATTTGAACGGTTGGGCTGCACAAGACACAAGCACACTCTTTTCACACAAAATGGTGAATTTTGTCCGGGCCACAGCTCATATTTATATTTACTTTCTACAGAGCATACAAAACGTTACCGTCAGTAAACTGGAATTAAAAGTTTGAATTTTTACTAAAATCAAAATCGTCATTCTCTCTCGAAGAAGGAACATACACATTTTCATAAAATGCTGCAAATATTTCAGTGATTATTTGCGGATCGCACTAACAGTCTACGAATTGAGGGACATTTGTGAGGATATAATATACCCCTACATTTCTGTTTAGAATCAACATAACACAAGGAACAATTAGGGTTTTTTCTAATATTCGTTTCAACCTCAACCAAATATGAATTATACAAGAAATAATTTAAAAATTTAAATTGAGAGAGCATGAGAGCACTAATTATTTCATAATTTACGACGGTATGATTCAATTTGTTTATAAAGCTTATGTTAGATTTCCAAATTTTTAGGTCAGACAGGTGATGATTAAACCATGGCTCGCGTGCCGACAAAGTTACAGTCGAACGGGGAATTGTTAAATTGCCAAGTTCATTGTGTAATAAAACTGCCGTGGTTTCTCGATCTATTTTAGTCCGAGTGAACAGATTGGGCCCAGCGCGACGGGTGAGGTTAAACCACCATTGAATGGCAGAAGATCATCTTCAACAGTAAGCCATTTTACTTTCGACAGGTTAAGATTTCCCAAAATCATCACAGAATAGGAATAAGTGGATGCAACTGCTAGCCATTTTTTAACTGTTTGGGTTTAAAAGTGGGTTTGTATTATGAATAAGATATTCTAACACTCGGGAAGTTCGCGATGTGGTTTTTAAAATAGATATATTTAAATAAAACTGGGCCCTCATAATTCGTGTTGAATTAAACGCTGTTTGTTTGATAAAAATACGGGATTTCAATAAGAAATTTAGACTCGCTTTTTGACCTATTTAAATTCAACATTTCGTGCATCAGGTCCAACGAAATTGTTGGATTAACAGGAAGGAACCGCTACCAACAACGGGTTGAAAAAATGATGTACTAGGTACATTCGAAACGGCTTATTAGGGGCTGCGGTAGCGAGTATTTCGAAAAAGTTGGTAGTAGTAAATCCTACAAGGTCCTTCGAACAATTCAAATTAACCTACCACCGCGTGGAGCAATGACTCTATAGATTTTCAAGTCAAGATTTCAGTTCATCGATTCAACTCAAGAAGTTGTTTCAATGAAAACTTTTTTATTAAAGCAATTCAAGTGCATTTTTCTGAAAAATCTATTAAATTGTTGAAGAATTTTTTAAAAGACGTGATAATCTTGTATAATCTTTTCTTTTGAATAGAACAATCTTGATGTAAATAAAATACACAATTTTTTCGTCAATTTTATTATAATGAAAACACTTAAAGAATAAAGTCAACAGTTTAATCAAAGGTCGGAAGATGTCTTTAGCAGATTTTGCTATGCGAAACATGTAAAAAAAATAATTCAATTGTAGTCTTTTCTCTAAAAGCGTTTTTCCTAGTTTTATCTATGAATAGTTTGGCAATGAGGGTAATTATTATATAAACGTGAGAAAAAAATCTTGATACCGTCTACGATATAAGAAATTGAATAACGATTCTAGAGGTTGACAGATAAAGTATTTTTGAGACGAAGGAAGTCGGTCGTAGAATCAAATAACTTACATTTCAACAGAATAAATTTTTCATAGAAAACTGTCTTAGATCGCAGCACATGCGCTTTTTAAATGTTGATGGAGCAAAATAGCTGTATCCATCTTTCATGTTTGATTGCAATCCCAGATCCTCAAGCAAATTTGGTTTATGTTGAAAGGAGGATAAATTCCATCTTGGTGCTTGAGATATTCCGGTCATAAAGGTGAGAACATATAAAGCTAACCAGTCTACGCTAGTGGTGTTATCCAAGCCATTGATTGCGCAGCTATTGATTCATCTGTAATCTGTCAAGCTGTTGGGTAACATGTTATCAACATGACGAATTGGTCGACTGATTTCACTGGGTTATGCGTTTCATCGGAATATAAGTACTATTAAAACGGGTGGCGGTCTCTTTATCGTAAACAATTTATCGTTTTTCAATTTAACGTGAACATTTAATCGTAGAACAGTTTATCGTGGACACAATTTACCGTGGACACAATTTATCGTGGGACAATTTATCGTAGAACAGTTTTTCGTGGACAATTTATCGTAGAAAGGTGTTATGCGTGGTATCAAAAAATTAGTGGGATTCTTTAATGATTTTTGGAAGAAGTTCTGGAATATTGCAATGTGGGACGGAACTCGGTAGTTTCTTAACCGATTATGATGGGATTGGGTATGTTGGATGGAAATGGGATTATTGAATGATTTTTGGAAGAAGTTCTGGAATATTGTCATGTGGGACGGAACTCGGTAGTTTCTTAACTGATTATGACGGGATTTGGTATGGTGGATGGAAATGGGATTATTGAATGATTTTGGGAAGAAGTTCTGGAATATGGCCATGTGGGACGGAGCTCGGTAGTTTCTTAGCCGATTATGATGGGATTGGGTATGATGGATGGAAATGGGATTATTTAATGATTTTTTGAAGAAGTTCTGGAATATGGCCATGTGGGACGGAAATCGGTAGTTTCTTAACCGATTATGATGGGATTGGGTATGTTAGATGGAAATGGAATTATTGAATGATTTTTGGAAAAAGTATTGGAATATGGCCATGTGGGACGGAGCTCGGTAGTTTCTTAACCGATTATGATGGGATTGGGTATGTTGGATGGAAATGGGATTATTGAATGATTTTTGGAAGAAGTTCTGGAATATGGCCATGTGGGACGGAACTCGGTAGTTTCTTAACCGATTAAAGATCCCGGCTCCTACGTCCTAGATTCTATATAATCCGCTCCTACGTGCGGCACGCACTGCGACATGTTTGAAGATCCCAGCTCCTACGCCCCCCGAAATTAAAATCTAAAGAGCCCCGCAGGGCTACGGGGAGGA
This sequence comes from Nephrotoma flavescens, assembly GCA_932526605.1. Taxonomy (NCBI): domain Eukaryota; kingdom Metazoa; phylum Arthropoda; class Insecta; order Diptera; family Tipulidae; genus Nephrotoma; species Nephrotoma flavescens. The sequence goes on along the minus strand of OW052220.1, from coordinate 249,251,743 downwards.
GCGTAGGTGTCATTAATAGATTCTATATAATCCGCTCCTACGTGCGGCACGCAGTGCGACATGTTTGAAGATCCCGGCTCCTACGCCCCCCGAAATTAAAATCTAAAGAGCCCCGCAGGGCTACGGGGAGGAGCGTATGTGTCATTAATAGATTCTATATAATCTGCTCCTACGTGCGGCACGCAGTGCGACTCCCACTCTCAATTTAATATATTCATAAAAAAATATTAAATTTCATTTAGTTTTAAATGGAATTCAATATTTTTTTATTAATTTTTTTTAGCACGTCTTAACGTATTTTTTAAAATTTTAGTTCGTTTTTATTCCAATAGATGGCGTTAGGTCCAAAATGCTAAGCAAAGGTACATTTTTAGTTATAAACAATTCCGCTCTTGGTCAAAGTGGCGCTACCGTCGCTCAGACTGTCAAAAAAAAATGACTGCGATACTAAAGCTGTTCCGAACTGTTATACGATAAATTGTCTACGATAAACTGTTATACGATAAATTGCCCACGAAAAACTGTTCTACGATAAATTGTTCCACGATAAATTGATTCCACGATAAATTATTTCCACGATAAATTGTTCTACGATAAATTGTTCTACGATAAATTGCTTACGATAAATTGTTCACGATAAACTGACAGTAAATCTATTAAAACAGTAATAAAACTAGATTGCGGTGACCTTAATTTGCAAAACGGAATTATTAAAAAAGAAAATCTATTTAGACCGGACCGTACGTTTATTTTTTTTTTTACCTAACACTTAACCGGAGAAAATGAATTCCATTAACCTCTTTGCCATTACTCCAACACAAACAAAAAAAATTATGTAAATCGTAGGCTCAGATTTCTTTTGAAATAGTTTGAATTATCAGATGATTTATAATAGTCCATCGGTTTTCGCACTATGAACGTAAGAAGCAAATTAAAGCTAACAACATTGTTTGTTAACTGCTCCACTCAGAATGAGCAGAAAAGCTGAATTTAAAGGAAACTGAAACTTGTTTGATTATTTGCTAAAGAGTATATCATTTCTTTGTTGGTTTTTATTAAATCTAGTTTCCATGGAGATCTCTACTTTCTAATACCCTGTTTATGGCATGTATGTGGAATGTCCAAAGGGTGGCCCAAAGGATTCTGAGGTAAGTCAATCATTTCATAATCATCATATTCAATATATTCAACTGAAAATATTATATAAAATACTAGAAATAAAACACGGAATTCCGACAACAATTAAGAGAAAAAAAGAAATTCACAATTAATGGGAAAGAATAATTCACAACTTTTTTACAAAGAAAAATGAAAAACTCAACAAAACAGGTTTGGATATGTACCGCCGTTGGGACAACACCTAAACCTGACATCGATGATGACATTAATTCATTCCATATGGATGGAGAAGAGTTAGAACGAAAAACAATTGGCTCTTAAACACCAGAAGAAAATGCCAAGGTAGGAAAGAAACGCTTGACAATCTTCTGGAATGGCAGAAACTTTACCATTAACATCAAAAGGGGCTAAAGAAATACATAACAAAAAAAACACGATATTGCAATCTCATGAGCAACCAGGTAGCAATGAGAATATTGCCAAATCAAGTGTGACTCCAGAAAATGTATGCTCGACTGAATTACATTCCTCATCTCATTAGAAGGTTATGAGGCCAATATCATCTCTCAGACTCGTCGACCATTTTTGTTACGGACCATTTTTGTTGTTTAAAATTCGCAACCGTCATAGTGATTTAATAAAATGCCGTGGTTTGCTCGATTCAGGTTCGCAATTAAGTTTCTTGGAAGCGAATGTTTAGTCCAGGTGCTCGGTCTTTAGCCAACCAAAGTGGGTCATTCGATATGCGGATAAAGGAAATTCGTACCAAAAACTTTCTGTAACTATGGAATCATGCACAAGTAGCTACAAAATCCAATTATAATTTTCCGTTGTCCGGGGGAGGGGGATATGTTTGTCGAAGCAGAAATATTTTATAGTCCTACTTGTTCCAAACCGTTATATTTTCGATATGTTTTAGACCAACCAGAAGAAAGTGTGTTCGCATGAAATTAATAAAAACTTCCGAGAGATTTTTGATTATGGATGAATTTAACCCTTTGCGTTTGCGTCATAACGTTCCGATTTTGGAACATTGCTTTTGACTTATTTTTCTTACTTTTATTTTTAGCTCTACTGTTTCTCTTCTATTTATATCGCAGTGAAGTTTATGCCAAAATAACAAAATATACACTGTGTCCTATAAGTACTTTTTTTATACTATACGTGGCAAACATTTAATTTTTGTGGAAAGTTTTGTGTGAATTTAAAAAACTGAAATTTTTTACAACATAGTGTGTTTGCTCAGAGATGTTCGAAGTAGTTCTGAACTGCCCCTACGGATTGCACAGAGATGATGGAAGTGGTTCTGAACTAGTAATTAATGTAAGAAACCAATATTATTTATCCATATGCTCGGAAATCTGTGAGATTTTTGTTATTCGAGGCAGAACGTCATTTAGTCACGTTGGACGAGTTGGCGAGAATTTTCAATGCCTCTGACTCCAGGAACCCAATTTGGTCACTCAAACGAATTTAGAAGATTTTCAATTTCCTTCCTTAGAACATTCTAGTAAATGTATATGCCAAAAGTATCTCAAATTTAGTGTTACATTAAAATGTTTAGAAATTTTAGAAAATATATCTGATGATGAAAATTTCATCATTGATGAAAACCAAACAGAAGCTCACAGTTATCAGTTGCAATCAGTAACGAAAAACGCTCAAATCGAAATTAAATTTATAGATAAATAATTTTCAGAAATTTCAATTTATGAAAAAAGCAGATATATTAGCGAAAATAAATTGACAAGTTCCAATTTTGAACAAAGTCAAATACAAATGGAAGATGGTCCTACAGAAGAGATTGAGACACCTCTGATGTACTTTACTAAATTACCCATGTGATTGCTTCACAGATGCTGCGTTTTATACAAATATGTACGCCGAACAACAGTCTATTCGGGGGTTCAAACACACGAACTCGGACGTATTAAGAAAACTTTTAGCGTTCTAATATCTGGGGTCTTGGAATTCAGCTGGTTCTAAAAGCGATGAATTATGTCGGATTCTCTCAGGAATGTACTACATTTCGTTAATGTAATGGATCCCAGCAAAGCGAAATCCGTCGATAAATTTCACAAACTAAATCCCATCATAAATTCAATTCGAAGCGGATGCTTACAACATGGGATGGAAAAATAGTTGTGTATCGCCGAATAAAGTCAGCCATTAAATAACACGTCAAAGGGAAACCGTGCCCTTGGGAAAAATGTATATGTTGTACATAAAAATGTATATGTTGTGTGGAAAACATCAACTGATCTCCCAGAAGTTAATATTTAAAAATTTGGATACGACGCCGTATTGCAAATATTGGACACAGTGAGTTCTTCGATAATTATTACGCGTTGATCGAAATTCTTCAACAAAAAAAGATAAACGCCATTTTGTAATGTTTTTCATCTTTTGTAACAATTTGTTCCGAATTCGGAATATCCTAGGGCCCGATATTTTTTTTTCTTGCATATTTCAAATATATGTCCTAAATATAGCACAAACAATACAATTTATTTTTTTTCATTACCTGGTTAACATTCATAACACAAAGGGTTAACGAGCGAGGGGGATATGTGAAGCTCATTTCACTCAAAACATAAGAAGGAATGATCCTGGTACATTTACCTTCTACACTAAAGAATAACGTTGTGTTTCTCAAGAATAATTACTGGATTGCCTTATGAAGATTTTTGAGTTTAGACAGAAAACTCCTTCGAGCGCCAGAAGTTAGAATGGCTTATGAGCATTTCCTTTCCTAAATGTAAATATTTTCTTCCTCAAAATTGTGTATTTAAATCGGAAAGTAACTCTATACGAACGACTACGTATCGTTTTTGACGCAATCTGCAGAACCGCAACCGGTTACTCTCTCAATGCTATCATGATTGTTCGTCCAACGGAAGGATCTGTGTTCAACACGTATACGATTTCTAATACGCTGATACGCATTGACGGCAGACATTTCAAAATTGTATCGGCAGATTCTGGCGAATTATGAACAACCCACGGAAGTGGAGCATCGTGAGCAAAGTGTTTCCATATAGATACAAAGTAGTTCGTTGACGCTCCGACTCTCTTAGGGTATTTTCAGAAATTGGCACATTATTGGATCACTTGGGCATTCTCATCCACATCATTGTAAAGGCAAAAATATTTTTACAAAATCTGCTGCATTTAAAAATTGATTGACTTTACCTGAAAGCTATGGGCGAGGTTTCGAAAGCAATTGTTATTAATCGAAAGATTCGAGATATCTCATTTTGTGTTTTCTAATAAATTTGATTTCGTCCAGCTTCATGGATTTTCGGACGACTTAAGCACTTGCAATTTACTTTATGCAAAATCTCGTATCGCACACATAAAATGTGCCTCTTTGCCAAGGCTTCAGTTATGTGCGCTGAACTGTTGGTAAATCTGTTACATAGTGTCATCAAACAACATTTATGTCTAATCGTGTATCGATTATCCAGCGATTAATTGAAAGTTATCGGGGTGCGTTGTCTAAACACTTTTTAAAAGATAATAGCTGGTTTATTGGACCGGATTTTTTAAATGACCTTAATGTTGGGCAAACCAACGGATATACAAGTCGATATCAAAAACGTATGGTGCGTATGGTTGCTTCATCAAACTCACGAGAAAATATTGTCAAGTCCTGCAAGTTCGTGAATTTTCCAGACAATTGCGACGTGTCTTTGCTTACGTCCTTCGTTTCGTCGATTACAAAATTCTGAGACGTAGTATGAAGCCAGAAGTTACTGCTGAGTCCTCATTTACACCATTGGAACGTTCTAGAGCTGTGAATCATGTCCAGGACCATAACATTGTCCGCAAATCAGCATTTAGATAAGATTAGTTACATCCAGAGAATGTACAGCCACTCCTTGATAACGAAGGAATAGTTCATCCGCAGAATAGTACAACGCATTATTTGTTTCAAGTATCTTCCTGTTCTTTATAAGCAAATAATGAAGAATCTACCGACGCGCTCAGTTCAACTGGCTCGTCCGTTTCTAGTGTCTGGGCTAGATATTTACGGTCATGTAATGATTTCTCACAAACATCGTGATCAACCTCTACGAAAACTGTTAATTTGGAGTTAAAGATTATCCTGCCAACCAACGGGTTTATGACGGTGCGAAAAACATTCGTGGTGAGGTTTCTGTTCAACTCTATATTGCGACAATGCTGCAAATTTCTTTTTGGCAGAAGACGTCAATTAAATGAACTTCTAGAGCTATGCTGAAGGAAACATTCGCATATAACACATACGACCTCGATCGCCACATTTTGGTTGGCAGTTATGAATTCAAGACCTCTAATACCAAAGTCTTCGGATCCGGCTGATCTTAACGTGCTTACATCAGGCCATTTTTGCACTAAATGTCAATCGCCTCAGTCACTATCAAATGATTAGGAGAAATCAGCAAGAATTTTAGGAGCGTTGGTCAAATCAATATATCGTCCAATTACAGCAACGTTCTAAATTCAGATGATCGTCAACGGATCGCAGTGAAGTTTATGCCAAAAAAAATACTCACTGTGTCCTAAAAGTACTCAGAATTGAAAAACCACTCAAAAATTGAGCTTTCATAATAATATCGCCCATTTGCTGTAATAGTGGCAAAACTCTAAATTCACTCATTTCTAAGACGTCCAAAACAAACGATTCCCAATAATTCATATTTTTAATAATTTTTATCAAAACCTACTCTCTTATGTAGGAAGTTATTCTAGCAAGAAAAATCACTCAATTCGCGAAAGAAATTAACATTCTAAGAAAACTTGCAAAATAATAAAGAATTATAAAAATTAAGATCCGAAATCGAAAAAATTTATTTTACTAATCAGAATGTATTTTTATTCACTTTTAAAAAACGCCGCTTTTACAAACAATTTTGAGTGATATTTTCAAGTCGCGCTAACGAATAAATAAAAATTTTGGATTGTGTCACTTTTGCAGCAAATGAGCAATATTTGAAAAATTTAATAAAATCGAATACAAAATATTTTTACACTATAAGTAGAAAACATTTAATTTTTGTGAATAGTTTTGAGTGAATTTCATAAAATGCAATTTTTTAAAACAAGACATCCTCCGAATGGCACAGAGGTAGTCGAAGTGGTTCTAAACTAGTATTTGATGTAAAAAAAACAAATCTTATTTTTCCAAATGTTCAGAAATCTCTGAGATTTATTGTTATTTGAGAGAGAACATCATTGAGTGTAATATGAAAATTTTTAACCATTTGAAATTAATTAACTCTACTATTGCATATGTTTAGGTAGGATTTGTTTTTTTACATTAAATACTAGTTTAAAACCACTTCGATCACTTCTGTGCTATTCGGAATGTGGTTTGTTTTAAAACATTAAATTTTATAAAATTCACTCAAAACTATTCACAAAAATTTAATGTTTTCTACTTATAGTGTACAAATATAATATTTCTGTGTTTATTAAAAATTTTCAAATATTATAATGAAAGTTCAATTTTTGGAGTGGTTTTTCAATTCAAAGTACTTCTTGGACATAGTGTATATTTTGTTATTTTGCCATAAAATTCACTGCGTAGAAATAATTCGAACCTTCTCAAAATATCAATCCAAAGGCTTGCTCCACTACCCGTGGATAAAGAAGGAAGGTATTGAAAGTAAAACTGATTTACAGTAAATTGTATAAAAGTAAATTTTCTATTAGAGTAATTTTTTTCGGCAGCGGGTTAAGGACAATCGAACTACTCATTTCGTGTGCAGCGACATTGTAAAATAAAATATTTATAAAACATCGAGTAATCGTTTGCTTTCACTCATTGTGTGGTTTTGTGTATCATTCAGTTTGCTTATTAGAAACTTTTGTGAGTGATTGGTTCAACGATTGCATACCAGAAATTGAAGGTCGAGGAGATACAGGGACAGTTCCATCAACAATAGAGAGTAGATGCCAACTTCGCTGTCCTAAACACCCTAATCCCCCAATTTGGTAAAAATTGAGGTGTTTTATGTTTAGTGTGAACTAAAAGACTCTTAAAATATAAGTCAATTTGGTGTTGGGTGCCTAGGATTTTCCGAGAAAACTTAGAAAATCCTTACAAGTGATTTATAGAGAGCAGATGCCAATTTTGCTATGCAAAACACCCTAATTCCCCAATTTTAACAAAATAAACTAGTTTTTCCATAAGATAGGACCTAGTCTCAATACATACTTTACTTGTTATACAGGTTTATAGGAGATTCCCGAAAACATTCAGAAAAATTAAATTTTTTGTTAGAAAAGTTTTTTATTTTACTATTTATAGTAAAATTCGTTATATCGAGACATTTTACAAACACATATATACATATTTTGTTATTGTTGTTTTTTCGGACAGATTTAGGATAAACTTTCTCAACGTGTAGAGAACTGTGAAGTTTGTCCTAAACGAATCTTAATTTTTTTTTTAGGACAAATTTAGGACCAACTTCACACGAATGGGAAACCCCTATGTATAAAATTTCAACTTGAATGATCTCCAAGGTTTTCATAGAGCTATTAGATGAAATTTTGGCGAACTAGAACCGAAATATCAGCAAAATCAAAAACGACAAATACCGAAGCATGACCTATCGGCTATATAATCTGTGTAGACCTCCGATTTTCCGCTCTGGACAAATAAAACGAATATCAAGATTGATTCTTGCGGTACAGACTCAATGACAACTTCCATAGAACCAGGAAGATGGATTTTATCAATCAAGAATTAAGCAAATATGCGAGTCCACATATACGACACAAACACAGTACGACCATTTCGAAAAACGAAACCACTTCATCGACTAATCCTTTGTTTCAGCGCTCTCTCTCTCTCGAATTAACAAGTGCCGAAATATTAGATTCAGGCCGCTTGGGGTTAACCTTTTTTATATCATGTGAAATGTCACTTTATAATGTCATTTATTGCTAAACAACCAAAATAAAACGAAATTACAAAAATAATTAAAGCTAAATGTGCATTATTTATCCTGTTTATATATAGCCTGCATATACTTATACAATGTATACATATACAACATATACAGAATGATTTATGTCTATTTAAAAAAAAATTGTAAACTAAATTTGCTGGCAAAATCGAAAATACTCGACACGAAGAAGAAGAAAAAGCAGAAGAAGTAGTATTCAAGAACAACATTTAAAAATAGAATTTTTCTATTTCCAGAATATATTGGAAAAATAATCAATATAGGAATTCGTATCTCGTTCCACTGTCACATAACGGGAGTTTTTCTATCGTATGCACCAATATGTCGAGGCGCTATGATAGAAAAATCATATTCGTTGTATAACATGAATGAATATTGAAAATTAAATTCAAATACAGAGTTTTCCGGTTTTTCCTGTTCCTCAAATAAACTAAGGTATATGCCGACACAAAGTGGAAAATTTTTTATTTCCGAAACTTCAAGTTGAATTGCTTTTATAACTTTGCACAGTTTTATCTGGAAATTGGTTTTTTTGGCTTAAAGATTTTGTTGATTTTGCCGCTTGAGACGTTTACTAAATGATTCTGTTTTGGTATGTCACTACATATATTCAATCCAAATTATAATCAGCAATTGTGCACGCGCAATTAGGTCAAAATGCTATGTATGACAACCAAATTCACACGTTTTATATAATAATCGCGTCTTTGTGTGGTTTATAAGTATGTGTTATCAAATTAGCACACAAACAATATTTTCCCAAAAGATTTTCGTGCTTCTCGTTTTTATTTCGATTTTCTTGGCAACGTCTAATTTATTATGTCATAATAAAACGAAAGAATGAAAATGAAAGTGGCGTGGCGGTTATATATAAACGATTTTATGTATTTTCTATAGCGCTATAAAGTAAATAATTTTCGTCAACCGCACACTCAACCCCACATACCTACATATAAATAGGGTACAAACACAACGTATATACACGGTGAAATCATAAATATTCCTATTATATTGTTGCGTGTCTTAAGTACGTTAAGAAGATTGTGGGTTATATATGCAAATAATATAATTTGGGTTGTAGATCGTTATATATATTACCATTTTAATTGGGAAAGTTTAAAAATAAAATTTTAGCATAATTAAAACTAATAAAATTTGAAGCACTAATTATTAAGTTATGAAAACAAGCATTTTCCAATTAATGTACACGACAAAAAAAAAGTCGTTTTGTTTGATTTACGTGTAACATAAAAGTTCTTGCACCGTCGTGCAACAATAAAAATAATTTATTGTTTTTTAGCATATCAGATTTTAGTCCTTAATTAAAAATAAATTTAGGCTGGATTATAATATGCGGCTTGAGGCGTATGACGAATGATTTTCTTCTTAGTAATGCCAATGAAGCAGCTAAATCTGCAGCCAATGAAGCAGCTAGATCTATTGATGCAACTTAACTCCGTGACTATAACATTTCTAATCTGTGATTTTCCGATAGCCTATATTCTACTGAAGGTAGTGACGACATAATTATAGCGTTTTATTAAGGCCAAACTTAACCACAATTATATTTTATATAAGGTCGAAAAAAGACACTAATTTATTATAAGAGCTGAACAAGGCATAAAAGCATTCTAAGCGTCCGTCGATTTAGGAATAAGAGTTTGTTGGAACCTTATGTAGAAAGAACTTCACTAAATCAAGGCACATCTCAAAATAAACGTGGAATTATCAAGAATCAGTAAATTTTGAACAGAAATATGTGTTTTTGCTATTCACCGCTAGAACCATCAGTATCACCAAAAGGAAATTTTCTTTCTACTAGTATTTTTTTAACCCAGAAATTTGCAAGCAAATCAATAATTCTCAGCAGAAAGTTTTATGATAAATCAAGGAACAGAACATAGAGAAGAGATAATAAATGTTTAACGTTTTGGAACGAAAAAAATTAAATTTTTCTTTAAAAAATGATTTGCGCTGATACTCTCCAAATATACTGAAATTACCATAGTCGTCATAATGCATACACATCGCAAAGCTTGCCACTCCCTAAATTTTTATAGTCTTTTTAATGTGAGATGTTTTCAGTTTTTTAACAAAAGTGTTAGAAAAAGCTCCCTGTAACTATCCTAAGTTTATGTTTTTATAGTAGCTGAGATCTCTTCACTATGCCAATATGAGAGATCCCAGGACCCAGGAGCACCAACGAAGGAGCATCTCACAAAGAAACACGAGCATGGACGAATTCTAAGCCAACATCAACCATCAGCTGATTGTTAATAAAATTAAAACGGAGCACTGCTCAGCAGATACAATTGAAATACTGATAGAAACATATCGAAATTATAAGAGGACTCAAGGCCAACTTAAGCACAATGCTTAGAGTTTCAAAACCTGACTTATCGAAACGTAGTGAATAATTCAGTAGTAGTTCCAATAAATCAATTAAACTTGTTCCAGTATATCTCTAAATGATCTCTGTCAGTATCCCAGTGCAACAACGAAACATGATCCACAACATCCAGCACCAGAACAATAGAATACCGCCTTCATCGCCAAGAAAGCTAAAACCAAAAACCAATATTATCAGACAAATCAATCAAATAATCAACAGAATTATCCAAATCAAAAAATATATCAACCAACAATTAAACGCGGACGTTACGTTCAGAACGTACCATGGAAAACCCAGAGGATTTACCACTTAGAAACGGAAGAAGAAGCGGAAATATATAATCACATAATTAACTAGAGTAACATATTTAGAATATAAATTTCTCAGCGACACTGTAGCAAATAAAAATTTCATTAAATTCGAATTAGCTAAAAACCCAATTCCGACTAAAAACAGTTCAATATTAGATCGGTGGGATCGGCATTCCGAATAAGGAAAAAACTGTCGGATGATTTTTTTAAAGTACTGGAATTCTTCATATTATCAGGACTTCAATCATTCGATGGAATAAATGGGGACGATACCCTAAAAGAACTAGGATCGATAGGAAAAAAATAACACACTAATTCTAATACTAAACATAAAGATACCATCACTGAAGGAAAAGCAGTCATCGCAAGTGAACAGCCTAGAAATCCGAGACAATCATTACTCGCAAGGAACTAAGCAAAAACTATTAGAAAAATTATTCGGACCGGTCAACAACCACGAAACGATCGGCACTAAAGTAAGAGCAGAAATTAGGACGTATGCAGTAAGCATGAGGAGTGAGGTATAGAAAAAAAAATCGAACAACTACTAAAAGACGACATCATAAGATCTTCCAGGTGCCCATCCAATTCGCCAATCTGGGTAATGGGGAAAAGGTAAATGCTTCCGGCGTAAAAACTACCGGTCATGGTCGCATTGATTTTAAAAGACTGAACACAGTAACAACATCAGACGCTTACCCGATTCCGGATATATCAAACACACTAGCAAATCTTGGGAATTCGAGCGGAGGTCAGGTCCTTTCATCAAATTAAAACGAAAGAAATGGATGGCAGTGAAGTATGTCCCAAATAACAAAAATAAACATGGCAGTGAAGTATGTCCCAAATAACAAAAATAAACATGTATTAGTATATACACTGTTAAAAAATTCTTATAAGAATTTTGAGTGAAAAATAGAAAAAAAAACTCAAAAATATTATATTACATTCTCCATAAAACCCCGGAAAATTATTTCCATTTGTAAGTAGTTTGCAGAAGATAATATTACAATATATCTAAATGCCGGGTATACAAAATTTGTGTACAAAGCCACTATGTTGAAATTACACAATTAGTTTGTCGGAAAATTTCACTATGTCCAAATGTTAACTTGAGGTTGACACAATCAAATAAATCAAGTGCCATTTCCATATCTAGGGGAAAAATGTCATTTTTCGTCCTCGCACCTCTAATCGATCTTACTGGTTTGAGTAGTTTTAATTTAGATAAATTCTGGATATCCTAGAGTTTGTCGGAAAATTTCACTATGTCCAAATGTTAGCTTTAAGTTAGCACAATCAAATAAGTCAAGTGCCATTTCCATATCTAGGGGAAAGGTGTCATTCTTCGTTCTCGCAAATCAAATCAATTTCGAGATAAATTCTAATTGTTGTTCAGTTTGTCGAAAAATTCCAGTACTTTGAAATGATTCAGTTAGGATAACAGACAACAGCCGTATCCAAATTTAAAGCAGGATTATCCAATTCGAGTTCCTACATCAAAATAATTTTATTGGTTTAAGCAGTTTTGTTTTGATAAATTTAGATAACGAATGGGCAGGGTTGTCTCAACAAAGCATCGTTTGACCCGGAATCGTTAGAGGGTGGTTAAGCCAACCGAGCAGTTTGAGTTCCCTCTTTTGTAAACTTCTTTTTTGCTGTAACTTCATTGCTTTAAGAAAAGGTTATTCCAGATGTTGTGAACCAAACTATTGCAATGTGTAGTGGTTATAGATGTTGTAAACCTAACTATTGAAATTTTCCGACAAACTCTAATATATCCAGAATTTATCTAAATTAAAACTACTCAAACCAGTAAGATCGATTAGAGGTGCGAGAACGAAAAATGACACCTCTCCCCTAGATATGGAAATGGCACTTGATTTATTTGATTGTGCTAACTTAAAACTAACATTTGGACATAGTGAAATTTTCCGACAAACTCTAGGATATCCAGAATTTATCTAAATTAAAACTACTCAAACCAGTAAGATCGATTAGAGGTGCGAGAACGAAAAATGACACCTCTCCCCTAGATATGGAAATGGCACTTGATTTATTTGATTGTGCTAACCTAAAGCTAACATTTGGAAATAGTGAAATTTTCCGACAAACTCTAGGATATCCAGAATTTATCTAAATTAAAACTACTCAAACCAGTAAGATCGATTAGAGGTGCGAGAACGAAAAATGACACCTCTCCCCTAGATATGGAAATGGCACTTGATTTATTTGATTGTGCTAACTTAAAGCTAACATTTGGACATAGTGAAATTTTCCGACAAACTCTAGGATACCCAGAATTTTTTCTAAATTAAAACTACTCAAACCAGTAAGATCGATTAGAGGTGCGAGAACGAAAAATGACACCTCTCCCCTAGATATGGAAATGGCACTTGATTTATTTGATTGTGCTAACTTAAAGCTAACATTTGGACATAGTGAAATTTTCCAACAAAATCTAGGATATCCAGAATTTATCTAAATTAAAACTACTCAAACCAATAAGATCGATTAGAGGTGCGAGAACGAAAAATGACACCTCTCCCCTAGATATGGAAATGGCACTTGATTTATTTGATTGTGCTAACCTAAAGCTAACATTTGGACATAGTGAAATTTTCCGACAAACTCTAGGATATCCAGAATTTGTCTAAATTAAAACTACTCAAACCAGTAAGATCGATTAGAGGTGCGAGAACGAAAAATGACACCTCTCCCCTAGATATGGAAATGGCACTTGATTTATTTGATTGTGCTAACTTAAAGCTAACATTTGGACATAGTGAAATTTTCCGACAAACTCTAGGATATCCAGAATTTGTCTAAATTAAAACTACTCAAACCAGTAAGATCGATTAGAGGTGCGAGAACGAAAAATGACACCTCTCCCCTAGATATGGAAATGGCACTTGATTTATTTGATTGTGCTAACCTAAAGCTAACATTTGGAAATAGTGAAATTTTCCGACAAACTCTAGGATATCCAGAATTTATCTAAATTAAAACTACTCAAACCAGTAAGATCGATTAGAGGTGCGAGAACGAAAAATGACACCTCTCCCCTAGATATGGAAATGGCACTTGATTTATTTGATTGTGCTAACTTAAAGCTAACATTTGGACATAGTGAAATTTTCCGACAAACTCTAGGATACCCAGAATTTTTTCTAAATTAAAACTACTCAAACCAGTAAGATCGATTAGAGGTGCGAGAACGAAAAATGACACCTCTCCCCTAGATATGGAAATGACACTTGATTTATTTGATTGTGCTAACTTAAAGCTAACATTTGGACATAGTGAAATTTTCCGACAAACTCTAGGATATCCAGAATTTATCTAAATTAAAACTACTCAAACTATAAAAATCGATTTCAATTACGAGATCTAAAATAATATCACTACTACCGAATATTATTAACTATTTCTCTTGCTACCATTTTTGCAAAATAAATCGAATACGAAAAAAATGTCTCGCCTATTTTCGTCTCTTTCTATTATAATATAGTTATTTCGTAAAAATTTCAATTTAACAGTGTAATTACTAATACATGTTCCGCATTAAAAATTTCTTATTGGAATTGTATATGTACACGGGATTTTTTTTGGGACAAACTTCACAACCGTAAATAAACATGTATTAGTATATACACTGTTAAAAAAATTCTTATAAGAATTTTGAGTGAAAAATAGAAAAAAACTCAAAAAAATTATTTTACATTCTCCATAATACTCCGGAAAATCATTTCCATTTGTAAGTAGTTTGCAAAAGATAATATTACAACATATCTAAATGCCGGGTATACAAAATTTGTGTACAAAGCCACTTTGAAATTACACAATTAGTTTGTCGGAAAATTTCACTATGTCCAAATGTTAACTTGAGGTTGACACAATCAAATAAATCAAGAGCCATTTCCATATCAAGGGGGGGATAGGTGTCATTTTTCGCTCTCGAAAATGTAATCGATTTTATTGGTTTAAGTAGTTTTAATTTGGATAAATTCTGAATATCGTAGAGTTGGTCGGGAACGAAAAATGACACCTCTCCCCTAGATATGGAAATGGCTCTTGATTTATTTGATTGTGCTAACCTAAAGCTAACATTTTTACATAGTGAAATTTTCCGACAAACTCTAGGATATCCAGAATTTATTTAAATTAAAACTACTCAAACCAATAAGGTCAACTAGAGTTGCGAGAACGAAAAATGACACCTTTCCCTAGATATGGAAATGGCACTTGATTTATTTGATTGTGCTTACTTAAAGCTAACATTTGGACATAGTGAAATTTCCCGACAAACTCTAGGATATCCAGAATTTATCTAAATTAAAACTACTCAAATCAATAAGGTCAACTAGAGTTGCGATAACGAAAAATGACACCTCTCCCCTAGATATGAAAATGGCTCTTGATTTATTTGATTGTGCTAACTTAAAGCTAACATTTGGACATAGTGAAATTTTCCGACAAACTCTAGGATATCCAGAATTTATCTAAATTAAAACTACTCAAACCAATAAGGTCAACTAGAGTTGCGAGAACGAAAAATGACACATTTCCCCTAGATATGGAAATGGCACTTGATTTATTTGATTGTGCTTACTTAAAGCTAACATTTGGACATAGTGAAATTTTCCGACAAACTCTAGGATATCCAGAATTTATCTAAATTAAAACTACTCAAATCAATAAGGTCAACGAGAGTTGCGATAACGAAAAATGACACCTCTCCCCTAGATATGGAAATGGCTCTTGATTTATTTGATTGTGCTAACCTAAAGCTAACATTTGGACATAGTGAAATTTTCCGACAAACTCTAGGATATCCAGAATTTATCTAAATTAAAACTACTCAAACCAGTAAGATCGACTAGAGTAGCGAGAACGAAAAATGACACCTTTCCCCTAGATATGGAAATGGCTCTTGATTTATTTGATTGTGCTAACCTAAAGCTAACATTTGGACATAGTGAAATTTTCCGACAAACTCTAGGATATCCAGAATTTATCTAAATTAAAACTACTCAAACCAGTAAGATCGACTAGAGTAGCGAGAACGAAAAATGACACCTTTCCCCTAGATATGGAAATGGCTCTTGATTTATTTGATTGTGCTAACCTAAAGCTAACATTTGGACATAGTGAAATTTTCCGACAAACTCTAGGATATCCAGAATTTATCTAAATTAAAACTACTCAAACCAATAAGGTCAACTAGAGTTGCGAGAACGAAAAATGACACATTTCCCCTAGATATGGAAATGGCACTTGATTTATTTGATTGTGCTTACTTAAAGCTAACATTTGGACATAGTGAAATTTTCCGACAAACTCTAGGATATCCAGAATTTATCTAAATTAAAACTACTCAAACCAATAAGGTTAACTAGAGTTGCGAGAACGAAAAATGACACATTTCCCCTAGATATGGAAATGGCACTTGATTTATTTGATTGTGCTTACTTAAAGCTAACATTTGGACATAGTGAAATTTTCCGACAAACTCTAGGATATCCAGAATTTATCTAAATTAAAACTACTCAAATCAATAAGGTCAACGAGAGTTGCGATAACGAAAAATGACACCTCTCCCCTAGATATGGAAATGGCTCTTGATTTATTTGATTGTGCTAACCTAAAGCTAACATTTGGACATAGTGAAATTTTCCGACAAACTCTAGGATATCCAGAATTTATCTAAATTAAAACTACTCAAACCAGTAAGATCGACTAGAGTAGCGAGAACGAAAAATGACACCTTTCCCCTAGATATGGAAATGGCTCTTGATTTATTTGATTGTGCTAACCTAAAGCTAACATTTGGACATAGTGAAATTTTCCGACAAACTCTAGGATATCCAGAATTTATCTAAATTAAAACTACTCAAACCAATAAGGTCAACTAGAGTTGCGAGAACGAAAAATGACACATTTCCCCTAGATATGGAAATGGCACTTGATTTATTTGATTGTGCTTACTTAAAGCTAACATTTGGACATAGTGAAATTTTCCGACAAACTCTAGGATATCCAGAATTTATCTAAATTAAAACTACTCAAATCAATAAGGTCAACGAGAGTTGCGATAACGAAAAATGACACCTCTCCCCTAGATATGGAAATGGCTCTTGATTTATTTGATTGTGCTAACCTAAAGCTAACATTTGGACATAGTGAAATTTTCCGACAAACTCTAGGATATCCAGAATTTATCTAAATTAAAACTACTCAAACCAGTAAGATCGACTAGAGTAGCGAGAACGAAAAATGACACCTTTCCCCTAGATATGGAAATGGCTCTTGATTTATTTGATTGTGCTAACCTAAAGCTAACATTTGGACATAGTGAAATTTTCCGACAAACTCTAGGATATCCAGAATTTATCTAAATTAAAACTACTCAAACCAATAAGATCGACTAGAGTTGCGAGAACGAAAAATGACACCTTTCCCCTAGATATGGAAATGGCACTTGATTTATTTGATTGTGCTAACCTAAAGCTAACATTTGGACATAGTGAAATTTTCCGACAAACTCTAGGATATCCAGAATTTATCTAAATTAAAACTACTCAAACCAGTAAGGTCAACTAGAGTTGCGAGAACGAAAAATGACATCTTTCCCCTAGATATGGAAATGGCTCTTGATTTATTTGATTGTGCTAACTTAAAGCTAACATTTGGACATAGTGAAATTTTCCGACAAACTCTGTGATATCCAGAATTTATCTAAACTAAAATACTCAAACTATAAAAATCGATTTCAATTACGAGATCTAAAATATTATCACTACTACCGTTTGGAAAGCTACCTTGACTGTTATCCTAAGGCTATCGTTTCATCGTAATTGACTTTTCCGACAGATGAATTATTTTCTAAAATATTTTGATCAATGAAATCCACCCACATCAGCTCCTGTTCTGAGTTATACTTTGTATTCTTATAAGAATTCATTTTGTTTTCTTTTTCATGTTTCATTTTTAGTTAATTTAAAAAAAAATCTATATATTAAATAATGTTTAGTTAATTAATTTATTGACCTCAATTAAATGATAATGTGTTTTATTTTGTTTTCCCAAGATTATTATTTACTATTTCTCTTGCTACCATTTTTGCAAAATAAATCGAATACGAAAAAAATGTCTCGCCTATTTTCGCCTCTTTCTATTATAATATAGTTATTTCGCAAAAATTTCAATTTAACAGTGTAATTACTAATACATGTTCGCATTTAAAATTTCTTATTGGATTTTTATATGTACACGGGATTTTTTTTGGGACAAACTTCACAACCGTAGAAATGGACATAAAAAATCATAATTTTTAACGATGAACGGAAAATATGAATTCCTAAGGTTTAATTCTGAATGATAGACAACGTACTGAAAGATTTTGGAAGAACATTTGAACGACGTCAGACAAATATTTTCAGAACTGGAGAAAGAAAATCTGTATATCTTAATAAAACAAAGTTTTTCAAAGACGAACCCGAATTCTTTAGTTACATTATAACCGCAACCAACGAAAGTTTTTGCCACTCAAGAAATAAAAATTCCAGAGAATTAAAAAGATTTAAACACATTTCTCGGGCTCGTGTCTTTTACTAAAGGCACTACATAAAAGACTTCGCTAAACCTCCCACAAATCTCACTAGAGAAGAAAATGCACCAATCAAAGCGAACGCATCAAAAAAGTCAAAATCAGCCAATAATCCAAGACTTATCGTCGTCAACCGGGAAGCCGTTCATATTAATGCTAGAATCCTCACGGATTATCAACCCCCGGCATTTTCCGCAGATGGAAATCATGAATGGATGAATATAACTATGAAATAGTTTACAAACTCGGTTGCACTAACAAAGTAGCAGTTGCCTTATCATGGCTGGAATTATAAACCAATATGTTATCAATAGATGGGACGGTCCATAGTGCAGATCAAGACAACCCTAACTTAATACTACACTATAATCACCTTAGCCCAATCGCAATCAATGAAATCAAAAATTTCAGACCAAAACATCCAGATGCTATATAAGAAATATTCATGGAACATCGTAGCGGATATAAATTTCGATTAACACAAGGGATCACATAATACATAAAATGCGAAGAGAATAAATTTAATATCATTCAGGTAGAGCATAAAAGAGCCCACAGATTTTCCTGAATAAGCAGAAAATTTTGAAGAGATATTATTGTGAGAAATGCTGGTTCTGTGTATATTCCTTTATCAGAAGGAATATACACAGAACTGCGAAATTTCTCATACGAAAAAATACGACCATCATCCCGACACAGTTAAATCACAACAAACACCATGTCTCAAATCGAGCAAAATATTTAGGTGGACTGTATTTGGAACGCTGGTTGGTGATCACGAATATAAAGACGTTGAAATGAAACACGCAAAGATTATCACGCAACTACTTCTATTTCACTTATAAAATTTATTTTTAGCATAATGTTAATTACAGAACTCTTCAAACCATAATGAATATTAAAATTTTTCAGCAAGATCAGAACCGTAATTTTTCGCGGAATTTCTCGTTACAAACGTTTAATGCCTCAACCAGTCAGACTTAAGTTCTTAAGTTGTGCTCGGTTTTGGACCACTTAGGAGAGCGGTACGACCACCAAAATTTGGGAGGTTAGTTGTTTATTTGTGACGAAAAGCCTATACAATTTTGGCGATTGTAGCACTAACCGAAGTGGTGCAATCGGCGTGTAACTTAAGCTCTTAAGTCTGACTGGTTGAGGCATAAGTTACATATTACAAAAATGAAAATATACTTGAAGTAATTAGTGATTCATTATAATTTTCATCTTGCAATAAATTTTTAAATGGTATAACATCGATCACAAATTAATTTTACTCTAAATACATTCCATAATAAATGTCAACAATAATTACATTTGGTGTTGTGATACAATTGTGAGATAGAAGATGAGTGTGAAGTTTCTAACAAAAAAGTAACAGCAATATGTATACGAATCCAATAAGAAAGCTCTAGAAAATTATACTCGTATGTCTTATGCCTTTATTACATCAAGAAAAATGTACTGTCAGTAAAAAATACTGATAAACTGAAGAAAAAAAATGATATAAAATTGCATTGAAGTGAAGAAGACAAAAGTTTCATTTTTGTTGTTGTTATAGCAAGGTTTTATAGCTAAATTTTGGCAACTATACAAACAACATAACCAAACAAATTTAGTTTTGGTGCGGCTCGTTGTGTGTGTTGACAATTATTAAATTTAAAAAGGTTTTTGAAACAAATTACAATGAAAAATAATGTAATCAAAAATGACAGAAAAGACCGTTACTATAATTAACTATAAAAAATTTGATGGTACATGTGTGAAAAAAATATTTTTTATCGCTACACAATATTTCTTCGTATGTATTGAAATGTTGAAATAAAAAGTACTCTCGATACATATTTTTTATATTTTTTATGGCAACATCACAAACACATACACAAATATTTTGTCAGTAAATTTAACTGATTTTACTTTTTGTTTCATTCTAGTATAAAGAATATCTATATTTTTATCTCGTTTCGTTTTTACTGGCAGTAAACTTTTCTTGGTGTAATAGAGGCATTAGTCTTTACATTGTTAAACTGCTGAAAGAGACAACAGCTCTACGATATTAGAAAGAAATGAACCCTCGCAATGTTTTTTCAAATAAGAAATTAAGAAATTTTAAATTCGTCTGTATTAATTACTTTAAAGATTTTCGGCTTTTTTATAGACAAATATTATTTTCTATGACATTCACATTGTTTGAGACCTTTCGGGCCACCAAAAAATGAGGTCATTTACTTACAATACTCTACTAAAAAGAAGTAGAAAATTCACTCAACCCCCCATTAACCCCAAGGGTATTTGTGTGTACAGAGCCACACAACCCTTTACAAAAATGAGAACTTCCTCAAGTTTCCTCTTAGCAGTTTGGTTTCGTACCGATAAAAGTTGGTCTACTCATCAGGTTGCAACGACCAAACTGCAAAAATTTACCTCTTGCTTCACACCTATAGTATGAAACAAGAACATTTCGATTTAGCGAATTATATCACCAAATCAGAAAACTCTTGGAATTGACCTCATTTTTTGGTGGCCCGAAAGGTCTCAAACAAAGTGAATGTCATAGAAAATAATATTTGTCTATAAAAAAGCCGAAAATCTTTAAAGCAAATAAGAAATAAATTAAAAATTAATTTCGTCTCTTTCTAATGATATTCAGCTCACTCGCTCTTTCATGTATAACTCATTTTGGATTCCGACTTATGTATATGTTGAGTGTTTCTTATTAAATTCAACTTTTCTAAAAATATTTCATCGAGATGTAAATAACAAATTTGACCAAACAATTAAATTTTCCATCGCCCGATTTATGTTTAAATAAAACTCGTTTATTTAAAAAAAATAGGTGGCACATTTTAAAGTTCCAATAACAGACCACCGTAAAGTTTATACCAAACGAATTGGTACCTTAATATTTTTAAGTAGAACACATTCGCAGAGTTTGTCCCATCACAGAGTTTGTACCAAAATGCCACTATTACCGGATGATTGCTATATGCTTAACCTTTCAAATAAAATTGGTTTGGTTTCCAAACGGATAGGTCGTGAAAACATAATTGGTGACTATCAGCCTGGTTTTCGGCCCAACCGATCATACTGACCAGGGCTTAACAATGATAATGATTTTGAAAAAATGTACAATATAATCATAGCCATTAGCTATAGATAGACTTCCGGCAGGCATAGTATCAATCGCGAGAACCTCCGGGTAACCTCGCGTCGCTGTGTAAATTAACAAAGTCTGGGTCTGTTTATCGCAAGAGAGAATTGGATCCATACCTCTAATGAATGAAGAATGCTACTTATGGTCTTACGTTCCATGTTTAGTGAAATTAAAATTACTCACAGCAAATATGATTCGCATGAAATACGAGGTAAAACATTTCTCGGAGGAGATGGCTCATCCCCGTGGTTAGGTACCATAATCCTAACGCATGGTGTTCCATCAATAACTAGCCGGAGGCCATCGTAGAAGAAGACCCCCCCCCCCCCCCCCCCCCCCGATTGCGCTTGTGTAACTATGTTGCTCTAGACTATTATAGAATCCCACGATAGAACGAAATCAATAAATGGGATAGACTCAAAAAAATCTATCGTAACCAATTCTTCAGAAAATCAGTTTTATATTCTTAGAAGAAAAACAAATGTTAAGCTTATATTATCTAATAAAAGTGGCATTTTGGGTACAAATCCTGCGATGTTCTGTTGTTGACCGATTAAAAATTACCACTAAACAAAGTCTATGAATGAGTTTTACTCGGAAAAATTCTACGCTGTCAATTGGTTTGGAAATTCAATAATGTCATTTGAAAGGTTAATCAGTATATAATGAAATGTCATCAGTATATAATAAAATTTTGGTACAAAGTCTACAGTGTCCTGTTATTGGTCATTCAACGTGTGCCACTCAATGAATTCCATGAACGAGTTTTACTCAAAAAAATCTATCGCGACCCATCCGTTTGGAAACCAAACCTGTTCTATTTGAAATGTTGTGCCAATAGCAATCATTCGATAATACTGGCATTTTGGTCCAAACTCTGCAATGGGTCAAACTCTCCGAATATGTTCTACTCAAAAATTTTAAGGTACCAATCCATTTGGTATAAACTTTACGGTGGCCAATAACAATTGGAACTTTAATATGTGCCACCTATTTTTTTTAAATGATGATGTCATTTAAACGACGACATACGTGAAAACACGAATACAAATCTATCTTACACCTCCCAGAAAAGTGAAGTAAATGAAACGGTTAAAAGGGTTCACTCAACAATCGTTGAGGTAACAAGATGTCTAATGGATGAATATAAAGATCTCCCTATAAAATATTTATTCTGTATTGCCGTGGATAGATACAACAACACCATACATTCAGCCACTAACAGAAAACCCAGTGGCAGTGACCTATTCTTCGCAAGAATCACCCGTGTTAACTAGCAAAATCTACTCAATTTTAACAAAATAAATGAAGACGTAATGCAAAAAATCCAAAACTCTCAACAAACCAACCTATGAAGAGAAAATTTAAAGAAAGTAGAGTCCAAAACATGTGAAGTTGGCTATAATACGTGGCCATAAAACAAAATCGAGGAAAAGACAACACAAAAATTTAGAAAGATAAAAGTAGCAAAAAACAACAAAGATACAGTGACACCAGCTTCGGGAGAAAAGTATCATGGTGAAAGAACACATATCAAAAAAATAATTTTGCTTCTAATTGAAAGAAATTTTCGATACTGGAATCCGTTTTATTTTTTTATGAAAATCAAGAAAAAAAAATCAAAATTAGCCGTTTTATAGCGAATTTAGACATTTCTGTGGACATTTCTGTACGAGGATTCTTTGTTGAACGAACTCGAATTTCTATAGGGTTTAAATCTAAACTTCGCGGAGGTTGCTTTATTAAATTAATGCGGTGCTGTTGCAGAAATTGGCGTGTGCTTTGAGCTGTGTGCGGCAGGGCATTATCATGTATAAAAAAATCCACGCCCAATTTTCTTTTTGATAGAAAGCATATGAAGCCTTAAAATTTCTTCCACATATCGTGTTGATGTTAAAGCTGAAGGTGATATTACTACCAAATCTGTCTTGTAGTTTTACGAAATACCCGCCCAAACCAACACTAAACCTCCATGAAATGATACGACTGGCATCTCGCAATTATGGGCTTTAATCTTTGTACTGGTGAACGTCAAACTCTGTATTGGCCGTCTGATACGTACAAATTATCATGTTTTATGTAGCATAACGTGCTCTCGATTTTCTATTGGTGTAGTTCTTCTTGAACAAACGGATCCTTCAAGCCGACTCACACTGACTGTTTCTAAATACTGATCACCGGTTCACAAAAGGCACAGTAATATCACAGATTCGCCCAACTTCACGATAAGTTACACCGGCTTTAACTAAACCCACAAATTTTGTAGCGCGAACGAGTAATTTTTGTTTTCGATTCACCTCGCTTGAATCTTCAAATAACTATGCGATAAATTAAATTATTGTTTTCCAAAAATGACGTCAAATTTAAAGAAACTTAAAATTTTATCGTAGAGTGCTTAGTTCGCAAGATTTTCTCAAAAAAGTCATAAAACAACAAAATAAAATAAAACAAATTTCAGTATCGGAAAGAAAACAAAATTTCGTTCAATTAAAAGCAAAATTATTTTTTGGAAGGTGTTATTTCATAAAGATACAAGCGTCCAAATCTTTTTTCGAAAAAAAAATGTTCTGTTGTTTTTTTTTTTTGGCGCAGTGTAGTTTATTTTTGAACTACCACGAATAACGAACTTAACGAATTTTCATTATCAGCTCTGTAACAATGAGGAATCAACTAGAGCGTACTGTAGGCACTTCATGATTTCAGGACTACAAATATTTCTCAAATAGTAAAATGACCATAATGTCATCCTCAACTTACTCTTTAAGTTATACACCTGCTCTTTGAAATTTAGTTGTTAGTCTAAGTGTAACCCTAGATATTTAAAAGAGTTCACGGTTTCAATTGGAACTGTAATGGGAATCACAATGAGGGATCATGAATTGTAATAGTTTATTATTTTTGCATGTAAAACCTTTTTTTTTAGTAAAACAATGTCTTGATTAAAAGCATGATTAACAAATTCCATATTAGGGCCAGAATACAATGACGCCATATCGTCTGCAAACGCGACAATAAAACCACGCAAATCAAGGGTAAAATCTGAATTAAACTACATTAAAAATAACAATGGCCCCAAAATTGATCCTTGTGGGACGCCGTTATTGACAGTTTTCTCAGCGCTGAAGATATTATCAATACATCCACTTTGTTTACGATTTTGAAGGTTCAAAAAAAATCCCGTATATACATATCCAATAAGAAATTTTGAATGCAGAACATGTATTAGTAATTACACTGTTAAACTAAACTGTTGGCGAAATAACTATATTATAATAGAAAGAGAGGAAATAGGTGCCACATTTTTTTCATATTTGATTTATTTTGCAAAGATGGTAGCAAGAGAAAGAGTAAAAAATAATCTTGAGAAAAAAAAATAAAACACATTGTCATTTAATTGAGTTCAAAAAATTATTTATAATTGTATACAATTTAAACATTATGTTTAAACTAAACATTATTTGCTTTATAGATATTTTTAAAAAATTAACTAAAAATGAAACATGAAAAAGTCAACAAAACAAATTCTTGTAAGAATACAAAGTATAACTCAGAACAGGAGCTGATGTGTGTGTGTGTAGATTTCATTGATATAAATATTTTAGAAATTCGACTACGATGAAATGATATAGCCTTAGGGTAACAGTCAAGCTCCCTTTTCAAACGGTAGTATAGTGATATTATTTTCGATCTCGTAATTCAAATCGATTTTTATGGTTTGAGTATTTTAGTTTAGATAAAGTCCGGATATCATAGACTTTGTCAGAAAATTTCAGCTTTAATCCATTTTATTGGTTTGAGTAGTTTTAATTTAAGGTAAATTCTGGATATCATAGAGTTTGTCGGAAAATTTCACTATGTCCAAATGTTAGCTTTAGGTTAGCACAATCTAATAAATCAAAAGACCTAGATAATTGCCATCATTTTTGATTTGCGTCGCTTAGATTTGCGAGAAGTAAAAATGATACCTATCCCCTAGATATAGAAATCGCTTTGGATTTATTTGATTCTGTCAACCTGAAGCTGACATTTTCACATAGTGGAACTCTTCGATATCCAGAATTTATCTAAACAAATTTTTTTCAATCCAATAAAAACGCCTTCATTTTCCACGTTTTGAAATGATACTTAACTAATTTAATTTTGTCAACTAAGGCTATTATTTTTAATTATTTTTATTTTTAAAAATGTGTATTTTATCAAAAAATGTATATTCTGATTTTTCAAACATATAATTTATTTTTAAAAACAAAAACTTTCAAATATAAAAACTATTTTAAAAAATACAGTATAAGAAACTTTCTTATATTACATCAAATAATTTAATTTAAAAAATTTTAGGAAAACCGGTTTCGGAAATTCGTCCTTCGTCAGTTCCTTTTTTTTCGATACTACTGGAATTACATGTTTTTATTGCCCTTTTAAACTATTTCCATTTATGCGTATTTTTGTTTCCACTACCGTATGATTATGTCGTATATTTTGTTTGTTCTTGTATTTGTTTTGTCGTTTAGTAGGTGTGTATTTTGTCTTTCGTTATATATTTCTAGTTCCTCTACTCTATCTAACATGTTGCCTTTTTCTAATTTTTGTATTATTTGTAAATTTTTTGTGATGTCCGTGTACGTGTAACAAAATACGCATAAATGGAAATAGTATAAACGGGACATATAAAAACATGTAATTCCAGTAGTATCGAAAAAAATAAACTGAAGAAGGAAGAATTTCCGAAACCGGTCTTCCTAAAATTTTTTAAAATAAATTATTTGTTGTAATATAAGAAAGTTTCTTATACTGTATTTTTTAAAATAGTTTTTATATTTGAAAGTTTTTGTTTTTAAAAATAAATTATATTTGTGAAAAATCAGAATATACATTTTTTGATAAAATACACATTTTTAAAAATAAAAATAAAATTATTAATTCGCAACAAAGAGCCACGGAAACGAAAATGGAATCCATTCATTTATATGGTATTATTTTTACTTAGTGGATTTTTCCGACAGTATCCAGAATTTATTTTAACAAGAATTGCGCAAACTAATAAAATCGACTTAATTTAGCAGAACTAAAAAAGATATTTGGAAAGTAGGTCCATTTCATTGTGTTACCTTAAATAGGCATTTTCGGGCAAACTCCACGATTTAATAATATATTAAAACTTAAACTACTCATACCTAACGAACTGACTTGACTTAATTTTCCAGAACAAATTTCAGAAGTATCCCGTTTTTTGGAAATGTCCTTTACCTCACTTGATTATCTTCTCTGTATCGATATTCTCTTATCTTGTAATTTCCACATAGTGGTTAAGGTTTCAGTGGTTGACACTTAGGCCATTTTTGGCCCATTGTGATACCACGCATTCATGCTACATCATTAACCCATTCACCTATCCACCTACTCACACAACTACAGTATACCACCTGCACATTGCAAGCTCCATGTCAACCTGTACATTGACAGTACCTCCCGGTCCAAGTGCCGAAGCTTTAACTACTGCACCACTTGTCCGGTTGCACATAGTGGCTTTGTACACAAATTTTGTATACCCGGCATTTAGATAGAGGGGCGAAGTCCGAGATTCAAACCTCCTCGCGATGCTCTCTGGGTAGCTCTAAATGAATCAGGCGGTGTAGTGAAGACGAGCAGCTAAATCCTGTTTATAGTCATGGACACTACATGTCAAGGCCAGCCATTGGCGCCTCAAAACCAATACCAAACCAGCGTCTGTTTTCCAGGTTAGGAGCGGCTGAAGCGGGCATCTGTCTTGTATAAAGCGGCTCGCTATATAAATGTGTTCAAGGTAGGACTGGATGCCGCAAGATTCTCACCAGTACGTGACCCACACACGCAACAAGCGGGTTGAGAGGAAGGCCAACAACCTCCCCTCATAAAAACTATCAAGTTGTGAACCCTAAACAAAGGCCTTGGATAACCATATCGGATTCATTCCAAACTCGACCTCGGAAATTGTACAAGGATAACGCTTTAAAAATGGGAACATGAAACGTGCTTAGCCTCTTAAGACCTGGAGATCTCCAGAACGTATCGAACCAAGGAAAGAGTTACACATTAGACGTACTTGCACTACTAGAGCTTAGATGGTCTGGGAGTGGGATCCATGACAACACCAATTGTTACACTCTTCATTACAGCGGCCATCAGGACGGAGGAGAATTTGGAGTTGGCTTCCTCATCCATCGGCACGTGAAGCATCATATCATCGATTTCCACCCTATCAACATGCGAATATGCACGATCAGACTTCGCACTAAGAAATTTAACATCACGATCGTTAATGTGCATGCACCCACCGAAGATAAATCAGATGACATTAAAGATCATTTCTTTGTCGAACTGGAGGAAGTCATCAATAACATACCGCACCACGACATTAAAATCATCAAGGGCGACTTTAATGCAAAAATCGGTTGGAGTGTAGGAAATACATCGCACATCGGTCCTAACAGCCTGCACCTAACTAGTAATAACAACGGCGAACATAAGAAAATCCCACATAAGAAAATCCACAAAGTAACGTGGAGATCGAATGATGGGAGAACGGAAAATCAAATTGATCACGTCATGGTGCCTAAGAGGCACTCTACCAGCATATCTGACGTCAGATCTTACAGAGGTGCAGATATGAACAGCAATCATGTGCTTGTCATATTTAAATATAAGTGCAAACTATCATCTACGTTCAACAGACAAGCACAAAAAACCGTTCGATGGAATGTCGATGCTCTAAAAGACCAAGCGTCACTGCAGAGTTATCAATCAGCTGTCACTAACTATTTAGAGCGGTCCAGCAACAACGAAGAAGCTCCCTCTAACATCGAGGAGCAGTGGCACGCTATACAGTCAGCCATAACCACCGCGGTGCAAAATACCATCGGAAGAAGACCTCCGAGGCCCCGCAATGATTGGTTCGATGACCAATGCCGTAGAGTCGTCGAAAATAAACGAACGCTTCGTGAAAAATGGTTGGCTCGCAACACTAGAAGCACTCTAGCAGAATCTGCGCGCTAGGAAAGCCACGACTAAATACCTTCGACAAAAAAAGCGCGAACATATGAGATTATGCATCGAAAACATCAGCTCCAAGCGGAACTAGGAAACTCAAGGGACTGTTTTGCCAACGCCAGGAATCTCACTAAAGACTTCCACCCAAGAAGTACAGCCATCAAAGACGGGAATGGAGAGTTGAGAACAAAGGTGGATGATGTTCTCTCAGTATGGCAAACCTACTTTCAAAATCTGCTAAATCGGAATGACGACGTGACCCCCATTAGAGCAATAGCTCCTCGAGGTGAAGAGGTCTTTGTCGAATATCCCACAGTTGAGGAAGTAAACGCAGCTATTAGTCGATTGAAAAACGGCAAGGCACCCGGTCTCGTTGGAATCCCCGCAGAATTGATTAAACTCGGAGGCGCTAGTCTTACAACAAGTCTATACGACATCGTCGTCTGTATTTGGGACCAAGAAGAGCTGCCTGAGAATTGGAAGACCACGCTCATATGTCCGTTGCATAAAAAAGGCGGCCGTCTTAAATGTGAAAACTATCGTGGCATAGCTCTATTGAACGCTGCTTACAAAGTGTTGGCTAATGTTGTACTTGCCAGACTCATCCCTTTAGTCGAAAACATCATTGGCGACTATCAATGTGGTTTTCGACCCAACCGATCAACCACGGACCAGTGTTTTACCATGAGGATGATCTTGGAAAAATGTTGGGAGTACAACATAACCATACATGAACTATATATAGACTTCCGTCAGGCATATGACAGTATAAACCGCGACAACCTATGGGCCGCGCTCATATGCCTGGGAATCCCACAGAAACTCGTTTCGCTGTGTAAATTTACAACGTCTGGCTCTGTATGTAGAATCGTAATTGAAGAAACTGTGTCAGACTCCTGTTCAATGTGGCGCTTGAGTACGTAGTGAGAAAAAGCAACATCGAAACTTTGCGCTGTATATTTAATAAATCCGGCCAAATTCTTGGATATGCAGATGATATCATGCTTCTTGGCTGAAGACCTAGCGATATCAAAGACAGTTTCATACCGCTCGATCGCTGCGCAAGAAGACTTGGTTTGGAGGTGAACAGCAGTAAAACCAAATATCTAGCAACACCCAGGAACATCTCTATGACAAATCTCGGAACTGGCGACCACAATTTTGATGGTGTCGAAAACTTTAAATACCTCGGGTCAGTTATAACATCACTGAATGAAATGCAGGCAGAAATAAAAGCCCGAATCACTGCCGGACATCGAGTTTTCTACGCCCAATAAGGATTATTGCGATCGAAACATCTATCGCAGTCGTGCAAGCTCATACTTTATAAAGCACTAATAAGACCTGTGCTGACTTTCGGAAGCGAGCGCTAGACCATGACCTCTAACGATTGTAGATTGTTATCTACATTCGAAAGGAAGGTCATCCGTTCAATTTTTGGTCCAATTAAAGTTGCGAACAACGAATATCGGATTCGTATGAATCACGAAATAAAGCAACTCCTCGGAGGCAGCGATATCATTATGGATTCATTAAATCTAATCGAGTGAGATGGCTCGGCCACGTTACAAGGTCCCCACAACAACGGATCATAAATAAAGTGTTTCACCAACAACCAGTCGGAATACGTCGTAGAGGAAGACCCCACTACGCTGGCGTGACAACATTGAACAAGATCTGCAAGCATTAGGATGTCGAAACTGGAGGACGAGAGCAATGGATCGGGATGGATGGAGGGCCATTGTGCGGGCGGCAAAATCCCTTCATGGGATGTGAAAACCAGAGAGAGAGAGAGAGAGGCATTTAGATATATTGAAATATTATCTTCTGTAAAACTGCTTACAAATGAGGAAAAATGGAAATGACTTTCCCGAATATTATGAAGAATGTAAAATAATTTTTTTGAGTTAATTTTCTAGTTTCCACTCAAAACTTATACATGTTTATTTTTGTTATTTGGGACATACTTCACTGCCATAATTTTGATAATAATATTTTATGATATTATGATAATTAACTATTTATGATATAAAAAGCGTAGGTTTCATATTATCATTCAAATATTGCTGTAAAACGACAAGAATGAGAGAAATGCTTCAGTAGAAGAGTTCTTTATAAAACCATACTGTCGTCTATCAAGCAAATAAATTTTCAAAAATTTTTGAAACCGTAGTTAAAAGACTAATTGGGCGATAACTATTTGTATCTAGGTGCAAACTGTATTTAAACAGTGGTTTTATGACACCAATTTTAAGTTTTTCTGGAAAAACCCCTTTTACTAAACAATTATTAAAAATAAAAGTCAAAACTTGAACTACGCTTCCAATTATTTTTTTAATTATTATATGGGATACTTCGTCAATACTGTAAGAAGCACTATTTTTTATATCACTCACGATCGTGAATATTTCATTTTCACAAACAGGAAAAAAGAAAAAACTTATGCTGTCAAAATTTGAGTGAATTAAGGTATTTAAATACAAAATTTCGGAAGGTACGTTGCCATTAACAACCTTTCATTTAGATTTTAGAGTTTTAAAAAAACCGTTCTTTGGTTTGGGGAATTATATATTTTAGTTTGGCATTTACGCTTTGGAATTTTGTGTTTAGTGCCGCATTATTTTTGATCTTTTGTCCATTTTTTGGCTAAACTGTTTTTATAATTAGTTATAGACAATTTTCATATAAATTTATATGGGGCCACATCGAAGCTGGAACATTGTGCCAATCCTAACATACGGCTGGAACTGGAGAGTTCACTATAGTTTGCACTTATCATTACCAACTCGAAACATAAAGAACCATTTCCGGCCTAGGAAGTTCTTACGAGATACAAAATTTTATTTCACTTAACCTGAGATTTTGGAACTTGGCCATTTCCTCAAATTTGAACATACGGTTAGTGCTGGTGATCTTCATATAAATGTATATGGGGCCATATCGAAGCTGGAACTGGGGAGCTCACCATAGTTTGCCCTTATCATTACCAACTCGAAACATAAAGAACCATTTCCGGCCTAGGAATTTCTTATGAGATACAAAATTTTATTTCACTTAACCTTGAGATTTGGGAACTGGTACTGGCCACTCGGTCAGCACTTACTTAATTATGTACCATCTCAAAACAATAATCGTGATTTCCGGCCTAGAAAAAGTTTTGGAAGTTATAGACGATTTTCATATAAATTTTTATGGGGCCATATCGAAACTGGAAGTTTGTGCCAATCCTAACATACGGCTGGCATTGGGGCGCTCATTATAAGTTACCATTAATATTTTAAACATATAATATGGCGTATTATTATTTCGGACTTAAAATATACAGAATTAGTATTGCCAAAACACAATACATTATTTCCAAGTATTTGTTTTGCATGAACCACAAATAAACGAAATAAACTAGGATGAAATATTTTGTTGTTGTATTTATAATTTAAATCGTCTTATAGATGTATAAAATGAAAGTACTGGGATGGAATAGAATAGTTTCATGTAAATAAAAATTTTAAAAAAATCCTGAATACTTTTGAGAAGAAATACCAAGCTGTAATGTGAAAAAACGACAGTTCGCTTAAGCATGGTTTCTCATAAGTTAGAACATTTACCAAATCCTTATCCTTTAGTATTAGGGACTCTCGCAGATTCATAATTCCTATAGTCAGTTCAGACAGAATTGTGTTTTATGCAGTAGCTTTCTCCGAATAATTAGTTGATAATCGAATGCAGCAGCAAAATGATTCATGCTCAGGTAATATAGTGGCCGCGTTGTCCAAAATAGTATGTGACAGCTATCTTGCATTGTACACATCTTAACGTCGATTATAGAACTCGCGGATGCGAATCGATTGTGGATTGGAAAATGCATATAAATAAAATGGAAACCAATTGCTTGCAATCAAAGTAGCCAAGAAAATTTGTATTGATTTTCATACAAACCGTTTTTTATGATTTCATGTACAAACGCGATAAAAAAATTGCACATCTAAAACAAATTTTGCTTTACTAATTGTATGAAAATCCATAGGAATTTCTATGATACTACGATTTAAAATTTTGTTTTATTTTTTTTTTATGCAGTTTTCAATCCGTAATCGATTCGCTCCCGACGTGCTTATGTTATTCATATTGCAACGATTACTATTTTCAAAGGACGGATTAAACCGATAAACAATTAAAAGTCAAAAATTCCAAAACAAAATTACGTTAAGTGGCACACTTAAATTCTGTATAGTACACAAATAACGAATCCAAAAGGAAAACAAGTTTATTTTTGTAGTAATAATAGTTCTGATACTCGCAACACTCGGTCTACTACTATGTAGCACAAACTAGTAATAATAATCATCATAAATATTTATATTGTTATGGTTTATGATTATTTATGTACGAGCACATAATATCATAAAAATATTTAAAAAAAAAACAAAAATTTCGGTGAATTTTCATTTTAATAATGGCGAAAATACGAATATTAGTAATTCCAATTTTCAACAGAGCATGCAAATTTTAACAAATTATTTTAATTTTTTTTTAATACTCGTGTGTATTTTTTTACATTGTTGTTGCCATTTTTAATTAACCAGAAATATCAGAATAATAGAATTCGATCTTCTGAATTTCGGTTGGATGTGCGAGGGTGAGCGTACGAAAAGAGTTTCAAAAATAGAAAAATTCTACAACCAAGTACTTTTGTATTTGTCTACCTACACAGCATATAGGAAATAATGTTTACTAATCATGTGCTACAGCAGATAAGAGGCAACAAAAACTAATTAAATTTTATTTTTTCATTGTGGCTGTACGTACTTGTGTTTTTTTTTCGATCCAGAAAATTTCTCCTAGTCGGAATTAAAAAAGGTAATTGCTTGGAAATTGTTGTTTTGTTTATATTGATAACAAATTAGTTGTGTGTTCTTATGTTGCATACGTTTTATTATATGTCTTAATTATTTTACTTTATGCATTATCTATCCTAAACATACATTATATGTATGTACTGTTCGAGTATATCGAATTTCTAGTATTTTGGAATATTCGTATATAGGATTTCAATGTTAAATACCAAATCTATATAATCAATCATTTACAGTTAAATTAACATTTTCTTATTTATACGCGCTCGCATACAACGTTCGATTTTATATACGAAAATTGGTTTTCCGTTTTGTTGTGTATTGTTGTTGGGTTTAAAATAGAAATTTTTTTTATACAAAAAAAAAAATTATGCTATCATCAACATCGATTTATGGGCGACAACACAAAATTAACACACAACAGAATGTTGTGTGGAAACCTCGTATATGAAATGAAAAAAAAAATCAAAATTAGATTAATTTGGGTTTGGGCCAAAACGTGCAAAGATAAATTAACTAAACTTATTGATTTGGGTTTGTTTAGCGCTAGTACATGGTACCCGCAACACTGTTTGTTGTTAAATGACTATATACAGTTGTGAATAATTGATTATGCCGATCATTCGTGTATTATATTCGAGTAAAAACACTTTGGACATTTAAGTGATTGGAAAAATTTTAATTTCCAAATACAATAAATACCATTAAAATAATTGTAGGCAATAATGATTGTAATAATCGAGTGGTTTTATTCGATTTTGATGTTTTCATTTAATGTCTCACACTCCAGAATGATATATTTTAAAAATTACTTTCGCGTATAAGCCCCTGAGTATAATATCTTCATTTTGCCTTAAATGCTGCATAAGATAGCGCGGAAATTATAAGCAGAAAAAAAGACGTTACGCTGCTTGCACAAAACGCAGCACTTTTGGTAATATTTTTTGCATCAAAGAGAATGGATTCTTTTGTGGAGTAAAATTTTAAAAATGTTTCTTAAATTGTCAATATTTCGAGATCTTTTGAAACCAACAAATCGCTACAAGGAATTTTGAAAACTTTAACTAAGTTGACGAGTGCCTGTTCGAGCAGTTCCGTTGAAATAACGCGATGCATCCTTCAAATCTATAAGACTACTCCTAATGATATATTTAGTGTCTTTAAGCCTGGCCAGAATTCCTGGTTACTCTGTTCAATTTCCTCGAGTCCAACCATAATCAAAATGTGTTGCTTGATTTGCGGACGAGTACCACCGAGAAGGACCATGGACTTTGGTTAGGTTCAAAGACGTTCGCAAAGATAACATCCGATCAATTTCTTTATAAAGTCGAACCTGAATTGTCAGAGACACGCAAGAATCGCTAGGAAAATTTTGTTTACATCCTTTAATTTGGAAAGCTTTTCTAAGGATAGTTGATTATTCCAATTGATAGTATCCCATCCGTTAAAATAATTTCGTTTACTATTTTCGGAACTTTTCCCAAATATTTTCCAAGGTTTAAGACCAAGTATAACGGATTTTGTAACGTGGGAACAATATAGAACCGAATGTTATTAGTTTTATTTTCGAAACTTACTGGAAGAGTCACGTAGCCGAGAATGACATTAGCACTGCGGTCGGCTGTTTTCACACATGAAATTATTCTACGGTAGGTAGATAGTATATTTATACAGTTCAGGAATTCGAGTGCGTTTTCGCTAAGAATACTTATGCTCGGTCCACTATCTAGTAGCTCGGCCAGTGGTTTCCCCAATATTTTTACAGTAACATCAACCTTTGGCAAAGAAAAACATATTTTTGTAAAAGCGCTTGCTTAATATATAAACTTCTTCATGTTCCAGTATCGTTTAAACCGTGATACAACGGTATTTTTCGTATTGCTAACGGCGATACAAACAAAATCGTTGGGGTTGACTAATTTGGAGTATACATACTTGTCCATGTATCTTGATGGTTAATATTTTATGTTTTACATCATCGCTCAAACAAATCATGGGAGCTTTAAATGCCCAGATCGAATTAACAAAAAAAAAAAACTGAGCTACGACTGAACAAATTGGAAGATGCAACGAGTTCTAAGGCAGTACCAACAACGTTAGTTACTCCCAGAATGAATAGGAGTTAAAGGAAATTAATTAGCCGTTTGCCAGATTCTGTTCCTACCCAATATCTTTCATGGGAGCATAACGTCGAAAATATACTGCATGACTATGAAATAATAAAAAACAAACCAAACTATCGGGCGGGCCATGTTGCAACACATTCGCTAAAAAATTCGCGGTAATGCCGAATCCGCACACTGGAGCACCAACTAAGTACACTAGTGCAAAAACAAATGACGGTGGACGAATTCTATGCCAACGTGAACCATCAGTTCTCGTTAATAGTCAACAAAATCAAAACGAAACATATCGTAATCGGAGTTGAACGGAGACCTATCAAAGATGCTGATCATCCAGAAACCATCTACACTACCTGAGGCATATGCATCCTGCCTTGAAATCCAGAACCTGGATTCTAGGAACATGGCCATTCATAAAAGAGATTTGAGCAATGTTGTAACGGCTCCACCAAACCAAATTTCATACATACACACAAGACCTCGCCCAAAAATATTGAAGCATTAACACTTCAACGAAAAAACATGGCATACAATATTCAGCATGAGAGAAAAACCTGGTCCTACTACCAAGACCGAACTATCCTAAACCGCCAACACCAATGGAACTTGATCCACCAATTCAAATGTGACAGGTAAACTATATCAACCGTCCCATTTCTCAGGATCCAGTTATAAAACGAGAACATTCCTATCTCCATGAGCCACTACTACAGCCAATTAGCATATGACAACACGGAACACGAGATAACTTACGAAGAACAAGGTATGGGAGATGAATCAGAAGTAAATTTTATGATGGAAGCCTCTCTAGCGTACCATACCTAGAGTACCGGCTAAAAAACGGAAATATACTAAAGTTCATCATCGACACCGGTGCCAACAATAACTTTATAAATACGAATTAGCTGTTAATGCCAAACCAACTGAAAAGCAATTCCGAATCAGATCAGCGGGAGATGACATCAAAATCAGTCACAAAATTAGTGGGTCGTCTTTCAAAAGCATTGGCATTGATAATAACATTGATTTCTTCATTCTACTAGGATTGAAATCATTTGATGGCATCATAGGAGATGAGATGACACACTGAAGGAACTTGAGATACTTATTGATCGAAAGAATAACGATTTTGTAATTACACCCAACATACACATTCCGTTAAGGGAAAAACCATTATTAGCTTACCAGAGATAAACAAGGAAAATCTATGCAAGGTCCTACTGGAAAGATTGCATCCAACTATCATCAATGGAGTCAAAATCTCGGAAGAGTATATCCAGCTTTTACAAGGTACGCCTGACGCAACGAGTCGATGAAGATATTCGGAACGAAAAAAATCAAGCGGACACACAGAAACCACATAGAAAATCATAAACAAATTTTGAAACATTACTATTTTCCAGGGATGGCTAGTTTGATCAAAAAATACACCCAAACCTGTGACACCTGCAATACAAGTAAATATGATCGACATCCCCATCGTGTCACTCTCAAAGAAACACCTATTCCAAAATACTCTGCAGAAATTCTCCATTTCGACATAATGGAAATAAAAAAGGAAAAATTTATAACCTGTTTGGATAAGTTTTCAAAATTCGTAAAGTTATTTCGCATTAAGAATAAATCAAATCCGCAACGAGATAAAATCATAAAGGCGTTACACTAGTTTACAGTACCTCGCATACTCGTGATGGATAATGAGAGAAGTTTTGTCAGCCCAAATGATTCCATACACTCGGCTGCCCAAAGGAAACCCAATGACACCTTTCTTGATAGAACACAGAGAACCAATTATCAAAATCTTGCGGACTTCAAAACAAAAGTACACGAGGACGTGATCGAGAGACTACACAAACATCAAGACTCACCATTACAAGAGAAAATAGTAGGAGATTAAATCCGAAAGCCTACGAAGTGAAGATAAGCCGAAATTTCGACAAGAAACAGTGGCACAAGATAATAAAGTCACTGTAGCAACTACCTCGGGAAGACGCCTCCATAGCACACAAATCAAAAATTTACCACACTAACTTTCCATTACCACCACAATATATTTAACAAGTCATCCTTCTCTTCCCTTCTAGCTCCTGCCTCTGGCGCTTTACCATGCCATTGAGCGTCTACGAATATGATACTCCACTCGTAACACTAAAACAAGGAAATGAACGAGTAATCCAAGGGAGTTTCAAGTTGATTCATGACTATGAAGAATTAATCGACCGAATTACACATTCGATCTTTCGCATTCACCAAGACAGTCCCCTTCAACCGCAATTGATTCACCGAGCAAACGCCATAACGCTCGATAATATCCGAACTTAAAGGTCACACGCGCAACCGAAGATCGATAAATTGGATCGGTAGTGCCTGGAAGTGGGTAGCCGGAATACAAAAAAATTATTGATCACTTAAATGACGAATCGGAAGAAAAAATTCAACAAGTTTTATTTCTTCGGCTCACTATCCTCAAAGATGAAATATACGAAATAATCAGAGCTGCGCGATTACCCAAACGAATTCTCGTCAACATGAACATGTTAAACAAATGTGAAATTAGCCGTTTAATCACGCAGGCAATTTAATGTGCTGGACCTATGATGATTGTGAAGGAGCTACTCTCATTTACGCTTTATCAATGCCGAAAACGAGCAGACAAGACTACAATCACATCATTATACAATCAAAGTCCAATCAAACTTCTTCTCAACCAGGATGAGATATTCGGAATTATGAAAAAATATCACATATTTGGGGAGTTGGCCATTTGTGATTTAAGCGGCTTAAAGAAAATACCAACAGATCATTGTATCTATCAGCTGATCAAAGGTCTCAACGATAGATGTAAGTAATAATATTTGTCGCCTTGCAAAAAAACATAACAGCAACCGTAGATTGAAACAATATAGCTTGACGCTGTGTGACTCTGTTAACCTACAAATTGATATAGCCAAAAAAAGCTTTTATTCTCAAAAGTTGATGAACTTGTCATGGCAGTGATGTTAGTAAAAATTGGAAAACAGTCAATGAAATAATTAACGGACAGCCTGATCCAGTTCAAATTAAAGAAATTGTTAATCAAAGAGGCTGCAAAATATCTGGTCCAGTGCAGATTGCTAATGAATTTAACGAGTTCTTTACTAGTGTTGGTGATGCTAATGCTACCATGCTACCAGCAGTGCACCTAGATACTAATGGCCTCACGGCTTTAAAAATTTTGCTATATGACGTCATTTTATGTCGACGATTTCAATCTTTGGTATGGCATTAAAGTCAAATAAATGATCCGATTTTTTATATTTGGTAAAAAATAATTTACATATTATATTATTATCAAAATATGCATTAAACATTTCGTTAAACTCTTAAATGTTATGTATTTATTTAGACATAAATTTGATGACATAACAAGCAGTATTGCCTTGTCTTCTAGGTACATTGCACCAGTCTCCTCTTGGATGATGACAAAAATAGATTAACATGTCAATATTACCAATCAATAGATAGTTGCGTTTTTTCGAAAATTTCATCTGAAGAAGTGTATGTTACAATTCTTTCCCTAAAAAATAATTCAACTCCTGGTTTGGATGGGATTTCAAATAATGTTGTTAAAAAATGTCCTGGTTTTTAGTTGATGTTTTATCTTTTATTTTCAATTTAAGCTTGGTAACGGGAATTTTTCCTACATCGTTAAAGCGAGCCTTAGTTGTTCCGATCTTTAAACATAATGATAAAACAAGTATGAACAACTATAGACCAATCTCTCTACTTTCGGTCTTCTTGCAAAATATTTGAAAAAGTCATAAAAAGTAGAATTGTTTTCTTCCTAGAAAAAAGAGACCTTTTCTCTCCTGACCAATATGGGTTTAGGAAAAATAAAAATACTGAACAAGCTATCGTATCTTTCCTAGAACAAGTAACTGAACATATTGATAAAGGGTCCAAGGTATCTACTCTATTTATAGATTTAACAAAGGCTTTTGACAGAGTTCAACATAGCACATTGTTAAAAAAGCTATATTGTTGTGGATTCAGAGGGATAACACAGGATTGGTTGTCCTCGTATTTGATGGGCGAACGCAATTGGTTAGAGTAAATGGACAATTAAGTAAAGAGTTACCGATAAATGTGGGAGTCCCACAGGGTTCTGTCTTAGGACCTTTATTATTTTTAGTGTATGTAAACGGTATCTTTCGACAACAATTTCGAGGGTCTCCAACTGCTTTTGCTGACGATTTCTCGTTTACATATGCTAGTCCAAGTTATCAAGATAATATCACGCTCATAGATCATGATTTAAAAAGTTTGTCTATTTGGTTGGAAGCACATAATTTTGTTTTGAGTCACAAAACGAAATTATTACATTTTAGGGATACCCCATCGTTGTATCTTGAGACAACGTATCATACTTTCAAATGCAGCAGAAACAATAACACGCAATGCCCTCCTAATGACTGCTTCTTAGTGAACACAGTTGATGAATTTCGATATCTAGGTATTATTATTATTGATCGAGATTTAAATTGGAAAGCGCACACACAAGGGCTGAAAACTAGACTATCATTGGTCTCCAGAAAAATGTACATTTTACGGCTATTTTGTGCGCAATATTTACTTAGGACGATTTACTTTGGATTAGCGGACTCAATACTGCAATATGGTTTATCATGTTGGGGTAGTACTTGCAATGCTACACTACGTCCTATCTACGTGCAACAAAAGCAGTTAATCAGAATAATGTGCTTTAAATGATCTTTTTCGCCTTCGCGGCCATTATTTGAAAATCTCAGCATACTTCCTCTACGTCACATATTCGTCTTCAAGGTACTTAGAATATTCTATGTTAAAAGTGGGAATAATTTTGTGACTCATGCAGGGTATAATCTCAGATCAAATCATACCTTCTTGAAACATATTCCTAAGTTTAGATTAGATCTACGGAGAAACTTTATTAATATCGTTGCACCAATCATTTTTAACAATTTACCGTTGGATATTCGTAAGTGCGGCAACGTCACTAGTTTTTCAATATACCTTAAAGAATGGCTTCATCAAACTAAAAATATTGACCATCTTTTTCAACTATTAGTTTAAAATATTATTGTTTTTGTTTTTATTGGTTTTAAAATTATATATGTTAAAATTAAATGGTGTAGTTTAAGAGGTTTTAATATATTCATGTGTAGTGAATTATTAAGATGTAGTTATAATTATATTGTACAATTTTTGTTTCTTTCAATTTTAACTGTAAATTAAATTGTTTTTAATTTTGTAAATAGAATTCAAATATTTTTTTGTGGTTTAGAATCAGGGGACCAGTCACGTGATCTATTTGATCCAATGGTTCTCTTATCTTACCTTCTTAATCTTGTTAGTTTTAATAATGTTTTACACACAATGTATTTTATTTATAATGATTAAGCTGGTAATGAAATAAAAAAAAAAAAAAAAAAAGTACTAGTTCCACAACCAACCAATCGTTGAAACTCTCAACGGACCATACCATATTTCTGAGCAATTTCAACCGAAAGATTTCGTATAATAGTACGAGCCAACATTTGAAAGGAAGCTTTTTGGTGTAATATGCTAAAGAAACGGTCCAAATCAACAATACGACATTCGAAAATGTAAGAACTTTCAAGTTTTACCTTCCGTACTACGCACAAACATCATGGTAAAGGGCTTCAAAATCGATTTTGATTTTACACAATCTGTATCTGGGTAACATAGCACAAATACAAGAGCTATTCAATGACCATAAGGAAGCGGGTGCCAATGATATTGGGATTATAATCATTATTTGAGCTTTAGTTTTCATTTGTCTCATACACAAGGCGAGCATCGCGCATCGATGGAGATTATTGTTTTTTCCAAAACCAACTGTCCAAAAAGAACTCTTCAATCAACAAGGGATTCACCCCATACAGCTAAATTTTTGAGCCACGTTTATCGGAGATGTAGATTTTAAAGAAGGGAGGAGTTAAGATCACCAGTTATGTTGGATCAGCACAACGTGCCTAAGTTGACAACATTAGGAATGCTTCATCAACACAACAAGCCATTAGTGCGATTGGACTTGAGATTGTCTGGGATAATTTTTTGTTGGAGTTGAACTTTCCAACAAGAACTGGTCTTGGAAAGTTCCTCATTCCGTTTTTCGAAAGGCTTTGCAATTCCAGCATATTATCTTAGATCTTTGTCGAACTTGTGGAATTACGGTCTCAAGAATATTTTAATGCTCATAATCATCTCCCGAGATCATATCGGGAATGCTCTATGTTTTGGATAGGAACCGATATAATTTCATTTCTAAACGCCGGATGAAGTTCAAATTGATTGAAACAATTTACGTTGAAACGATGATTATGGATTTCAATGAAAGTCTGCTATCATTTCTTTCGAGTTTCAGTTTCTTCTTTTGGGTTCGTGAACCATGACAACATAGCCTATCTAATTTGAGGCCACCAAGAATTCGGGTAGTTTCTAATATAACCCCACTAAAAAGTGTCGACTTGGCCCAATACATAATCGAAAATGTGCACGGTTGTCTAATATCTCCGTAACCATTCCGCCTGACAATTGTTTCGAATCGAAAAATAAAATCACAAATTCTACTGCTGCTCTTTGTCTTTGATCCATCAAAATTCAAATTTCAAATCCGGTCCAGTAATGGGTCGGACTGCGTAGGTATATGTTAAACCGAACTAGAGGATCCGTGAAGATTGTAAATTTCTTGATCCCAGTATCGCCCGAGGTCTACTATTTTTATGAGAAGGATTTTTTTTCGCAAACGGCAGGTCTTGATTTAAAAATAAAGCCTTTGGATTATTTGGCAGAAGCATGAATCGAGGAGGATCAAGATTAAACTTGCCAGTTTTTCGAAATGAAGTATCTAAATTATGCTTGTAAACGTTTTTTTCAACGTTATTCCACTACTTGCATTTGGTTCTACCAGCGATAAATTTTTAAAACTTGTTTCGGGGGCAACGGTTGTTACGGCTCATTGGTCATAACATTTAATTCTTTTCCCGATTTCATTTTTCTTAATTTGTAAATTATTATTGATCGTTGTGGCAATGCCCTCTGTGTATGAGTAGTAATACTATGGATTGGTTCGATGTAAGTTCCCGTGTAAATTCCCAACGAGCTGTTTTTGTGTTGTGTCAATTTAACCACACTCTAGCATTACCAAATATTGATTTTTGAAGCAAGGCCAATGTATGCCCTTGTGCGTGTGTACGAGCAGGTAAGATGTAGATGAATATTTTTTCAGTTTCTTGTTTTGTATTTTTGGCTCGTCACGCTCGTTCTCTTTCCGCACCGCGCATCAACTGCGGGTGCGAGAGCAAGCAAGAGAGGCAAGAAGAAAAATATTTTTCTGAATTTTTTGTTTTTTTAGTGCGGTCATTTTTTTGGTAAAGTCAGTCTCGCGTTGGTTTATATAAGGGGAGTCTTATTTTGGTTTTGATCAATTGAGGCTAGTTGGGATTTTTAGTTAAAACAGTCGAGGGATAATTTTTAGTTCTCGAGTTTATATTTTTATGTAATTAAATTTGAAAAAATAAAATTAAATAAAAGTTTTTGTATGCGTCTGGCCCCGTGTGTTGATAATTAAATTTGGATGATAATATGTTAAAAGCTTATATTAATAAATAAAAAAATTCTATTGTATTGTCAAATCTAATAAATAAAAATTGTGCGATATGAAATATGCGTGATATACGTGCCTTATTATTGGAAATTGAAAATTTTGTTGAGTACAGCGAGTTCGACCGCGTCTCATATTTGAAAGGCGGGCGACGCGAGGCCCACTCACAGTTATAATTGTGTCAACGGCGAAAGTTCTGTAATATTTAAGTGGTCATTCCAAATCTTCATTTATGAGCGACATTATTAACGGTGAAAACATCACAATTCAAGCGAGTACCGCATTTAAAGAAAGTGAGGCCATCTCATTGTGATTTTCGGGCTTGGCGCACCGAATAGAATACCGTTACATTGTACGGTAAAGGCGAGACAACGCCCAACTTGTGACGACCCAACGATTATTATTATTATTTTTTTTGAATCAATAGTTTATTTTAAATTTCTATTTTCTTTTTTTTAAATTTCTAAAATATTTTCTTTTTAATTTTCCAAAATTTGTTCTTGTTTTGTAATCGAGCATCCAAATTACGGTGTTTGTGTACGGGACCATGGTAGCACATTGGTCTCGTTCCATCATCATCATCTTGGGAAGATATATTTTATTTTCTGTTTATTTTTTTGGTTGTTATCAATAAAAATTGTACGGCGATCTTACGGTTGCATTAGGATTATTATCCCCTCTTCAGTTTGTTTAAATATTAGAATTACTAATTTTTTATTACGGATCAGTATGATGGGAGGGGATACTCCATTCTGTGTCTGTTCTATATGTACAAGCTGGGCTTGCCACTTCCCTTCATCCCCTTGGCAGGACATCCAAAGGCTCGGAGTGGTGAGTCCAGTGAATTTGTCGTTCTTTCGGGGACGACTGTAAAATCCAGCAGTATCCTCGTAACACTTCGGCGGTTTCAAGCTGTCGAAGTGTGAATTGTGGGAGATTCGTTGGAGGTCTCTCCGTGTAAAGAGAGGATTGGTCTGTTGAGGAGACGTCCCTACCCTCTAATGCTGCTTCGCTGCACCTGGGCATCGGTCTTTCGGGGTCGATGGGTCATTCAGGGTGAGGGCCTCGTCAGCAGACGTATTTGGCACACCCGCTTATAATTATTTTATTTCGTTCTTCAACTTTCGTCCGAAAAATTCCGGCGGGACATCGGGTTTTTTATTTATTTTTAATTTGCGTTTTTTTTTAATTTCTATAAACACGGTGTAGACCAGAGTCATGCAAGCCTCTAAATTCCTGCGACCCAATACCCTGAGCATTCCAATTCCCTGTGCGTGAGGCACAGGCGATATTGAAATCTGAGGTGAACTGGTTTCAATTTCTCATCTATCTGCTCAGATTGGAGACGCACTAATAGTTTTGATACAGCTTTCGGATCGTTATTGCCTATTTTTCGATCCACGTCCAGCTGCAGTAAAACAATTTGAAGACGAAGAACTTAAAGTTTTACTGGATAGAAATCCGTATCAAACTCAAATAGAGCTTGCAACAAAAATTGGATTCCTCATAACTGACAAAATCATTACGGATGATGAAAAGTGGATTTTGTAAGATAATCCTAAACGAGAAAACCATGGGTTATCCAGGCCAGCTATCAACATCAGTTGCAAAAATGAATATTCATGTCAAGAAACTGTTACTGTGTGTCTTGTGGGACTGAAAAGGAATAATTTACTACGAACTTCTGGAATCTAGTCAAACCATTACAACTGAACGTTACCAGGCCCAATTGTTCAAATTAAGTGATACTCTGGATGAAAATTA
The DNA here is from genome assembly GCA_932526605.1 of Nephrotoma flavescens. Taxonomy (NCBI): domain Eukaryota; kingdom Metazoa; phylum Arthropoda; class Insecta; order Diptera; family Tipulidae; genus Nephrotoma; species Nephrotoma flavescens. The sequence continues at coordinate 249,206,791 of OW052220.1, read as the reverse complement.
GATCATTTACGGACCAACGCTCGTCCACATACGGTAAATCATCCCAGGAACTCATCTACTCCTTAGACTGGGAAGTTTTACAGCATGCGGCATATTTTTTAGACTTGGCTTCCTCTGTTGACCACTTATTCAGATCGATAAGGTGAAACGTTTCTTTTTGACTGAGTTTAGTGGGCCTGGGCTATTTTAATAAATTCAGGTGTATTTTTTCGGTTCTAGGACTTTACCCTCCCGGATATTAATTATATTACTCCGCGCTCATTATCCTCCCTTCATTACCCCACTCCATTTTTGTTTTTTCAAGGGATTTCCTATGGAAATTATCCGCTTCATTGAAATAAAATTTTATCGATCGATATATGTGTAAGAAGTTGCCTTGAAATTTCCAACCCAAAAAGGATTTTTTTATAAAGTGTGTGTCTTTGCTAAATCACATAAAAACAATTCCATCCCAAAAAATTTATTGCTAAATTAAAACAAAAAATTAAACAGTCCGAGAAAATTATAAAATTATCTAACTGTTTGCAGTAAGGAAGCTTCACAATCTATCAAAAATTAAATCTACTTTATTAATCATCCCGATAACCAATTTCTATACATTCTTCAGTTGAAAATATTCCGATTAGTAAATTGTCTTGTGGCAAACACAGAGATGACCCCCTGCCTTAGCATATGAAGTTAGGTTTGCCCATGTTCCTAGAACTTATATTCAGGCGCCCATTCGAACATCACGGGGACTGATACGTAAGGAAGAGAAAAATCGTTTTTCCCAATAAAACATATTTTCTCCTTAAATTTATTCATCCCTATACATTTTTTTAAAATGCCAAATAAAGACCAGCGTTCGATAAATCTAACAGCTTTCGCGTTAAATTCGCGATAAATCGAGCAGCAAGTTTTTCTGAAAAAACCGACTTGTGCAGCTTCGGTGAGACAATTTTACAAAATTCTGCTGTAAAACGGTTTTAATAATCGATCTGGATCTCAGAAATGGATGACACCACAAAGAGATTTTCTCTAATGATGAAATTATCGCTAAAACGCCTGTTTAGAAGGGACGCGTTCTGAGTTCCGAATTCTCAAAAAATATTGCGAGAAGAGAGTAAAATTCAATCCATCAATCAGGATCCTTTAACAATAGAATTTCAGTTCAAAAGAGCAATTTTTAGTAGGTATCATCTAAAACCAAATAAACAATCCATAAAACAAAACATGTCCTCTGGACAACCGTGAACAATTGTTAAAACCCTACCCTAATAAAATTGACGGGATCATATTAATTTATTGGTACCGCAGCACATAATGAAAGTTATAAAGACTTACCTCATCCCATTTAATGAACTTCTCGCCATCTTGGATTTGACGCGGCACATCGGTTACGCCAAAATGGACATAACCGCATGAGTTTCCCGACGAAATCGACGACGTATTACGAGGGCTCTGCTGCAGCTGTTGTTGATGTTGTTGCCAATTACCGGTTGTCATGCCCGATTGTGACAATGTTTTTTGTATCGGCGATGCATTTTGACGAATAAGGACCGCATTATTATCGGCCGCTGCCGCTGTCGACGAATTATTTGTGTTTGCCGTTAATGATGCCATTTTTTTTTTTAAATTATAAATTGTGATACACGTTACTCACGAAAAAAAAACACTTTTATAAATTATTCGAATAAAACGTGTTGGTAATATTTAATTACACTGGCAAATATGACATTTTGTCATCGTTATTTTTAAATCAAATAATATTTCTCCAAAATATATAAACAACACGATTAAATACTTTGTGTAAATAAACTTTCCAAAAGCAAAAAACCGAAAAATAAAAAAAGCGCGCGCTCCCGACGAAATTTTTAATTTGCGTATAATTAATTAATTAAATAGAATAATAAAATTAAATTAAAATTAATGTAACCCGCACTTTATTGTTTACATATTTAAACCGACCCGCACACAAAAAAAATTTTTTTAATTGTTATTCAATATCGGTAGCGTTGCTGATCTGTATAATACGACATTAGTTTTTGTAAATACGATCGCTCTACCCAAGCTACGTACGTACACGCATAAATGTATGGTGATTAGGCAAAATTGTAAATTTGGTATCCGTATGTTCAATGCCACATACATAAATACTATATTGTCTGCTGATGTTTCAGAATCTGAAAAGGATAATAGAAAATTTAGGAAAATTAATTTTCTGGTTAATGTTGTGTTTAATGTTATACGTGTTCAAAACATTTTAGCTTTCTAAATGACGCTCAACTGAAATCATATTGTGAAATTTCGTTTTGGTAAAACAATTAGCCGGTTCACACACTGCATTTTTCAAACAAAACTCAAGCGCGGCACGTGTCTATGAAAATTATTTATTATCATTTTATATTAAACTAAAATATTTTCATTTCATATTCATCAAAAATCACGTAAAAATGAAAAAAAAATCTAACCTTAAAATTATTTTTCTGTCGTTTGCGTAAGTGAGTAAACAACACTGCCGCACAAAATTACTGCTGCAAAAAGCCTAATTTTAGATGTTTTTATTTTTTATAAGGTGTAAACAGAACCAAAGATACAGCGACAAGATACATCGATAAAATACATTTATCTACCGGCGATGTCGCTTTGGTAAACAGAATCAGAGCGTCAGTATTGAAGCGGCGAGATAAGAAAAATATCAGCAAAATAACTCTAAAACAATTCATTTATCTTTTAAATGCCCGTTTCCAATTGTTTTACAAAAATCCTTGTTCGACATCGGTTGTGTTAGGATCCATGGTGTTTATGTGTATTTTAAACGGTGTCACTCTATAGGCGAAAAGGTAAGAGGTGGTCGCTTTTATCTATAGGCGAAAAGGTAAGAGACGAAGAAACGCGTATCGTGTTGCTGCGCTATGTCGAGCGGCACAATAACATGATTGCAAGGAAGCAAAGATTACTGTACACCTTGATGAACAGGGTGACATCTAGGTTTGTACAGTATAACTCTTTTTCGAGCAACATGTTTAAATTACTATGGAAACCTTTTCGCCTTATGTAAATCTATAAAAATCTAAAATTTCCTATTCTATTGTGTTAAGTGAAGATGTAATTACGAATCACGTGGCAATTGGGTAAAATAATTATCGGTTTTCTCGAAAATATTCCAGCAGTTGCGTAGATTAACAAAAGCGTTGTTATTAACCATAATTTATACACTCGCGAGCAATTAAATCAAGGCCTATTTTTTTTAATGGCTTAACCGATTTTCGTAAAATAACATTTCTGACAGCTTAGTGTTTTATCTTTTTATCAAGGACCCCTTTATAAAATCTATACAGTACTTTTCAAATTAAAGCAATCGTAGCAAAACGCGATGTTTCATTGAAAACTATTGGCGTGCGCATACTCCAGGAAAATCCTCACAAGTTGTTGCTTTCTTACAAGAAGGACGCAAGATCAACGAGAACTTACTTGTCAGCTACCTCGTGGTACTTTAAATCGGAGACCACATAACAGCCAGTATCGGTGTACATCTGAAAAAGACAACCGATTTATCATCCTAACATCACTGAGAAATCGTCATGTCACGGACATCGATGTGCAGCAGGAGCTAGGACAAGTTTGAAATGGAGCTGTTAGTCAATGGACGAAGGAAACTCGGAAGGTCGAAGCCAAAATCCGGTATCATAACATCAGTGACCTCAAGATTGCGTTGGATGAGGGGTGGAGTGCGATCCCCCAAGTCGTTGTCAAAACCTTAATAAGGTCAATGGAGAACCGCATGCAATCCGTTTAGATGAAAGAGTGGCGGGAGTACAATACTAAGTATTAACCGATAAAATAGTTTTTGTTTTGCTTGAATTTTTTGTTATAATTTAAATATCCCCAATATTTTTTTATAATATCAATATTGGTTGCGTTTTCATTTAAAATTCATTATAAAAAATTACTGAACCAATTTTTCATTTTAAACTAAAAATATCAGGCCTTGAAAAAATAATTGTCATGTGACAATCGGTTAAGCCATTTTGAGTCGATTTATTTGCTCGCGAGTGTATTTGTATTCACAGTCCAGTAATATTCAGAAATTATAATTACAAATTTACAGAATCAGTTTACAGATTGTAAAAATAAAATAGTATAGCAATCCAACTACGCTAAAAATTCTACGACGCCGCCGCGGTGGGAAAGTGGCCAGCATGCTTGCTCCAGCGACCGGAGGTCCCGGGTTCGATTCCCGGTGGTGACAAGGGAAAAATTTCACGGCTGGTTTAGGATCAATAAATTAATCACTCATTATTCGAAATGAAAATATGATTATGAAACCTCATTTGAGGCGGCCAAATCCCTTGATGGGATATAGTGCAAGAAAGAGAGAAATACAACTACGAAAGACTATGGAAAATAAAGGCCAAATACCGATTCGATTCGAATTATAGTAGAGAGAGAGAGAGAGGATAAATATGAGATGGATGTCCCCGCGATTATTGGTGGCTATAAAATAAATTATGTTGCAATTTTTGGAAAAAAATTAAATACCAAACCAGCAACAATATCAAAACCACAACCAAAGAACTTTTATGGAAGAAATTACATGGAAAAATGAAGCAACATTAGATGCAAGAGATAAAAAAGTGAAATAGAACAGAAACATCGATAACAAAATGGATCAATAGCCAGGTAGAATATTATAGCAGGTAATGTCTGTTGGTAATAAAATGTGACCTTATGATGAAGTTCATTGGGTGAGCGCAATTGGTCGGAAATAACCACTGGAAGGATACAGTAGACGAACCATTTATTCGTCAGCATTATCAATCCAAGTCAATGTCCTCAGAGAATTTGGACGATAACAAATCACCTTAGATAAAGGATATTTTTTGTATTTTGTTTATATTTTGCTTACCTCGCCAACATTGTTAAATAGTTTGTTACAATGCTGCACGGATCAATCTAAAATCGAATTAGGCCATTCAATGGTAATGGTTTTATTGTAAATTAACTACTAGCACTCAAACTTAAATAGCGGGAATTCTCACGATCAGTGGAGAATTTTTCTATTTTTCAATGGAACCGATACATATCGGGAATAGCGGGAATCTCTTAGAAATATCTTTTAGGACAAAGCATTTTTAATGCTAGATTTGGCATACAACTTATGACTATTAATTTACACTGTTTAATAATAATTTACACTGTTAAATTACGTTTTTGTGTTTAAGACAGATTAGGACAATCTTCACGTGATTATATAGTCGTATGAAGTTTGTCCTAAATTTATCCTAAAATTTGTTGTTGCTTTGGACAAACTTCACACAAACAGAAAGAAAATGAAGGAACAACTTTAGTGGACTACCTTTTTACATCCATTGTACATTTTAAATATTTACCAAAATTTAAAAAACTATCAAAGATTGGTTGTTTTCTCGAAAAGCTTCGGCATCTTTAAATTCATTTCAACCCCCAATTAAAATTGAGGTGTACCATTTAATAATATTTTTGGTGAACAATAAATTAAAAAATAGAAATAAAATATTATAAAATCATGATGCTCATTGCAATCCGAAAAATATAGTGGCTGAATTTGTGCCTATCCAAAATTGGCCCAATTCCGTTGAACAACAACGGCCATTAAATTAACGATTTTGCGACAAAAAGTGTTCTAGAAACCAATGAACTTGGCACTTTTGATTCCAAATTTCTGTAAATATTGAACATTGCCATCCGAAAAACGTAGTGGCTGAGTTTGTGCTAATCCAGAATTGGCTATTTGTTGTTCAATGGAATTGAGCCAATTCTGGATTGGCACAAATTCAGCCACTCTATTTTTCGGATGGCAATGAGCATCAAGATTTTATAATATTTTATTTCTATTTTTTAATTTATTGTTCACCAAAAATATTATTAAATGGTACACCTCTGTATTCTGTGTGTTTAATATAGTAACTTTTAGGCGCTAGTTTATTTTTCCTCAACTTTTGAATGAAAATTTATGAAAACCATATTTCTATGATAAGAAATTGGGTTTTATTTGTTTCGTCATTCAGGCGAAATTTAAAATTTTCATTTTCTGTTTTTTCAGCTTTTTGCGTAGCATGAATTTTTTCCCGTGAGCACTAATTAGCACAAATTGGTTCTTAACTATACTAATAAAGAATAGCCATCCATCTGGCATTATTATTTCTGTTGGTAAGTGCATAAGTAATCGGCTTATGATCCGTAAAAATATTTACCCGTCGTGCTCCTTAGAGATATTTTTTCAAAGAGATAATTGTTCAAATTATATACAAAATTCCATTTTTGTTTGTGACATAATTTTCCTCAGGGTTACTTAGTGCTCTGGAGACGTACGTTATGTGTCTATTAAACCCTGCATAAGGAGGGCTCCAATTTCGAAGTCAGATGCATCCTCACCATACGGATGTAAAATATTTCTCGAAGTTGAACGACGTCTTCAGGTTAATTTTGTTTTGGCGGAATATTGGGGTTGGAATTAATAGTCATATATCATTCATTAGAACAGATAATCGTTGCAGTTTTCTTACAAAATCATTATTGTCTAATTAGGTGCCCGTATTTTGGGTAAAGGTTTGAGGCTGATTTTGGTTGTAACATAAAGATTATGGTCTTTTTGGATTATGGTATAATTTTGAATTAAATTGCTTTAATGAACAACAATTGTAAAATTTCCTTAGAGTGACAATATTTATTTGTTTTTAAGAATATCGATTTCGAAAATTAAATTTCTTCTTCAGTTCCAATTTTACTACTAATCTAAGGCTAACAGTAAAGCCGCTTTTATGGTTGCTGATTTTCTTTCGTTCGTTCATTCTGATTATTTTTTTTGTCCAATCATATTGCTAACATCGTCATTTTTGAGCAATATGATTGGACAAAGAAAAAAAAAGAGTGAGTCCATTAGTACTCTCAAGGTGATGTGTAAACATGGCGTATGTATAGTGCGTCCGTACACGTATAGTTTACTTTGAAGGAAGAAGGAATGTAATTTTAATAACCATAGTTTTTCATTTGTTTATTATCGGTAAATTGGTCTATTACTCTTTCGGTATAATCGACGCAATTGGATTATGGTAGCTAAAATAAGATACATACATATACTGTCGACTCTAACTTTTCTAATTTTCATTGAAAAACTGCACAACGGTCGTTCCATATCTCGCAGTAGATATACTTCGATCTGAGTTCATGAGGAAATCGAATTCGTCTCGCAGGAAGTTTATAAGTGGTTCAGCCTGAGGAACAGCAAAATTAGTATTGAAATCCCCGCTCATAATCATCGGAAAAAGATGATAGTCTCTGAATATGGACCAAGGACAAAATGTATGAACTTCATTATGTCTTCGACAGATTTTTTCGGCGAGGTGAACACAACTACAGAAAGCAACTTATTCCCATTGAGAAGCTTAAGTTCAGCCGTGTATATATTATCAATGGGTTGTGTTTTACTCTCATATAATTTGTTCGTCCAACGATAATTTCCTTATGCGAGTTGACTGTATAAGTTCAACTTGTATTTTTATATAATGCTACTCCGGCAGCCCACTGACCAATTCTCTTGAACTGAACGCATTATTCAAAATTAACATGCTCATCATTGCGTATCCAGATCTCTGCGTGACTGTATCAGTTAGGTCGAGGTGATGTGACCTGAGACTCTGGCAGTTCAATGTTAAAAACCAGACGTCATTATTATCTCGTACAAAATTCGTCATTACCACCTGATGTATAGTTAGCGGGTTTGTAGTGAGGCACGATAGCTCATTTTGAAGAAGACCCATTGAGGTCCCATTTGTACGTCCATGGTAGAAGGCATGATCATCGATAGCCGACGTGATGAACAGTCCTTCGAGACTCGTTACTCGTAATAAAGCAATATACACAAGTTGTGGACTGTGTCTTTTATCGTAAGAGTATATACTGACTATCTCATTATAGGTACCACCCTGTAATGCATGAATTGTGGTGGCACATGCAAGACTGGAAAATGATTACGCTTAACGTTAATTGTTCGATTGTTGTTTCGATTAACAGTTGAGCTTTTTCTAGAAATGGGCACCAAACATCAGCTTTAAGCCGCCTGACTTTCTTGCCTTGAGAATTTGTGCCGAAATCCATCCAGAGTAGTTGGACATTTTTTACTGTTGACGTGTTCATCGTTGTCGTTTTCCGGTCAGGATGGCTGCATTCGATATACCTCAGACAGCCCATAGTTCCATTCACCAGTCCATCTGTTACGTCAATACTGGTTTTGTGAAAGTAAGGCCGACATATAAAAAGTGGAAGTTCGACAAAATATTTGTGTCCACTATGCTCATTTTATCGATCTTTTGACGGAATTCTCCGGCAGCGCACTCATCATCTCTCTTGAACTAAACGCGGCATTCAAACGTAGGAATATTAACATACTCGTCATTGCGCAGACAGGTCTCGGAAAGCAAATGAATTGAGCTTATCTGCGTGACTGTCACCTTAGACTCTGGTAGTTCAATGTTAAAAACGAGACGTCATTATAAACCCATTTAGTAAAAGACATGATCATTGATAGCCGACGTGATGAACAGCTCCTAGCGACTCGTTACTCGTGATAAAGCAACATACACAAGTGTTGACTGTGTTTTTAATCGTAAGAGTATGTAATTTCGTAATTGTAATTCGGATTTCGTATCGTAATTTTTTTTTTGATTTTTCTGACCGATGGAAATGTTGATGGTTTCTATTTCGTTTTATTAGTTGTTTTGTTTTCGCTATACTATTATACATATACATACAAGCAAGCCATGTATAGTACAAAATTGTTTTATTGAGTTTGTTGCCTTTTTTCAAACGAAGTAGGTACACATACGTCATTTCCGTTCGTTTCAGTTATAAGTTTACTCCAATACAAAAATTTTTGGTAGGCGCGAGCAAAGATGTTTACACATCAATAATCAGGACGAACGAACAAAAGAAAATCAGCAACCATAAAAGCGGCTTAAGTAATTGGATGTAAAATTGGTTTTAAAGATTCAGGATTATTACCATATTGAGCCCGAAAGTCGATATTTTGCAATTTGAGGCATTAGTAAAAGGGTTGTGAGAGTACGACTGTTGCTCGGATGTGAGGTAGATCCTTTCAGTCTTCGAACGAAAGTGTCGAGTATAATTTGTTGAGTATTAGTGACAGATGTTGTCAACTCACCTAGTAACATTCAGGTGCGGTGCTTTTATTCTGTACCAAAGTAGTCATTTAGTATTCGAGTGTACGTAATAAAGTCACATCTATCTCCGTAATGCAGAGTTGAACATTTTGAATTTTTTTTTCAATTCGTGGGTGCATTATAAGAATCTAATGCGATATTTTGCTTGCCCTATAATTGTATTGTTTATCACATTCAAAATACCATAGTTTTTGCTCATGAATAAGGTATTGATCATAAATTGGTTCTAATTGATTAGCTCTCATGCCATATTTAAAAATATTGGGTTCCATCTTCCATCTAAAACGATGGACTCTGATAGCTTTAGAAAAGTTAGCAAAACCCATATCAAAAATAATTTGGAACCAAAAAATTAAATTTAAATTTTAGCCTTCGTTTTAACTTTTTTAAAAATCTAGCATAATCAAAGTCGAAATTCGGGCCGAAACCGACATTAGAACAGGAGGGAAGCAAAATCTGTTCTAAAATATATTTCCATAAAAAATCAAATAATTTTGAGAATTCTTAGTGTTATGGATTTATAAAATATCTTATTTAATTTAATCAAATGTAAAACCTCTTTTATTCGACTATCCGTGTTCACGTCAGTTGTAGCAATGCCTTCTATAGATCTTCCCTATTCTCTCAAACCTTAAGATCACCATAGTAGCATCCTAGTAGACTACTACATCTCTCTTTTTCTTTCAAGACTTATTCGGACACACAGCAATACAACTTTTAACTTCACCTTTTGTTCACTAGTCTGCGGTATTTGAGGTCGATCGTAGTTGTCACCAGATCCGGGCGACTTGCTTGATTGATTGAAAGGGGAATTCATCAATAACTTTTTCATCTGACAACGGTCCATTACTTGAATCAGTTGAAGGACACAACTTTAAATGAGCGTTCTTCGAATGATATTTCCTGTTTTGATCGAAATAAGTGTCACATCACAATCATGTTTATTGATTACTTTGTATTCCTTGTTGCTGTAAGGAACACGTAACTTACCCGTCCGTTGCTTTTTAGTCCAAACCACATCACCTACACCTATTTCGAAAGTTCTGGCTTTACGTTTCATATCTGCGTATTCTTTGTTTTTATTTTTGTAGATTAAATCGTTGTCACGTACCATCTCATTATTTCCTACTAGCAAACCCTCAGCAATTGATGGAAGCTTGCTTCTATTCGGTCTTCGGAAAAGTAATTCCGCGGGCGAAACACCTGTTCCCGGATGTGATGTGTTTCTATCCATTAAAAGATAGGTTTGCAAGTCCATTTTGATTGTTTGCGCTAATACGCAATATCGCGACTCACGAATTGTTTTCCATTTATCATTCCGTTATCGTTTTTGGTAGGCCCAATAAAGAGAAAAGTTCTTCAAGATGTCCAATCGTTTCTTTAGCAGTGATTCTCTCTGTGATTATTACTTCTTAAAATCTGTGTTGTTGGGAATTCTCTCATTTTCATGGGCTCTATTTTTCATGGCATCTATTTTCGGCCACCATAACTTCTGCCTCATAAATCGTTTCATGTTTCTTCGTGACCAATTTTCAGCAACTGCTTTCTTATAACTACAGGAGTAACAATTTTTGTTCCTCGGAGTAATATGTTTTCGTAGAAGCAGTATTCCATTTTGAATGGTCGATATGGTTGAATAAATGTTTCTTTTTCTCATCTTTTATCGTCATTTAAACGTTTTCTTATCAGATGAAGTTCTGAATCATCCCGGGAGATTTTGTCAATTTCGGATATTAACAACGCTTTGGACTGCACTTTAATAATTGTATTAATGACATTCCGTTTGTTCGTCAAAAAATTCCTTTGATTTTATCGAAGACACCGGCAAGCGGGAAAGAGGATCCACTATGTTGGACTTACCAGGTTTGTATACGACTCGGAAATCATAGGCTTGCTATCGTAATACCTATCTCTCCACTCTTGCACACTGTTTATGCATAGGGCTAAAAATAAATGCTAACAGTTTATGGTCTGTAATTAAATCGAATCTTCTCCCACACAGATAACTATGGAAATGCTCCATGGCCCAGACGAGAGTCATCGCTTCTTTTTCTGCTATGTGATATTTTTGTTCGCTATCACTTAAGCTGCGATGTCCGTAAGCAATTATTCTAGGACGGTCTCGATCAGTTTGACACAAAACCGCTCCTAACCCCACTAAGCTGGCATCAGGTACCTCATCTTCCAGAGCGTAGAACCCCAGCATTGAGTCACTTGTGAGTGCTTCTTTTAGAGTTTTGAATGACTTTGATTGTGATACCGCCCACTCAAATTTGTTTGTTTTGATAAGTTCCCCAAGTGGCAAAGTTTTTATTACCACGTCGAGTATGAATCTAGAGACAGTTAAACAAACCCAAGAAGCTTCTAACTTCCTTCATTATTTCCGGTTGTCTAAATTTTCGCACAGCTTCAGTTTTGGAATTGTAAGGCTTGACTCCATTTGCAGATATATCGTGTCCTAGAAATTCTATTTCATTAGTTTTTATTTTGCACTTACTTTCATTTAAGATAAAACATAAATAGGTCTGTAGTGGTCAACAAAAATATTTTATTAGTTTTATTCCGTATAGAATAATACAAATGCAATTGGAATTTTCATCGCCTTCTTGGATCAAATGTGTCGATTAATGGGCCCGATTCTCGTGGCATAAAATTGCTGTTATGTTATTTAATTTCCCCACTTCCTATTGGAATTTGTATTGAAAAAACAAAAATAAAATAACATAACATAAAATTTTAGATCCCGGAAGCGACCCCATTATTTTATCTCGGTGTCTTAATCTGTTTTAAGATAAAACATAAATATGTTAGGTCTGTAATGGTCAACAAAACATTTTCTTAGTTCATTTCCATATAGAATAATCCAAATCCAATTGGAATTTTCATCGCCTTCTACGATTAAATGTATCTATTAATGGGCCCGATTCTCGTGGCATAACATTGCTGTTATGTTATTTTATTTCCTTTTATAAAAATCTGCGTTCTTATTGAATCACACTTTGCATTACGCAACCATAATCTGGATTGAAGATTGCTTCTGATAATTTTTCCATAATTTTAATTCTGTGTGTTTAATATAGTATCTTTTAGGGGCTAGTTTGTTTTTCCTCAATTTTTGAATGAAAAAAAATGAAAATCATATTTCTATGATAAGCACAAATTTCGTCAGTGTATAGCCGACTTTGGAAAATTTTAAAATTAGGCTTAAATTATTTCTGTTTTATCTAGAAATTGGGTTTGTTTCGTATTTCAGGCGAAATTTGAAATTTTGGTTTTCCGTTTTTTTAGCTCCTGGATGTGCACTAATTTTTTCCCGTAAGCACTAATTTGTATAAATTGGGCTTAATCGGTATGCAAAGTTTCATTTCAAATTAAATTCAAAAGTTTCCCTGCTGCAGTTACCCAAACTGTATTTCGCAACCAATTGATCTTAAATGTCGACTAATACGGAAATAACTACCAAACACATTTTCACGTAACAAAACTTTATCTCAATGGCCTTCTTCCTTCAGAATTTTTTATAGGGAAAATGCAAAAAATTAACTATCAGGTGCTATAAAATCTGATTCACGCGCAAATGGTGGTTGAGTACATTGAAGGTGAATTCCAATAGGAAGAGATAATCCTTAAGGAATATAAACGAGCCCACAAGGAACGCTTGAGAAAAAATCTAAAATATCAAAATAATAAAACATGCACCAAATAATTCATAATACTAATAAACCAATTTATCCATAGGACATGGAAAATGGAAAATGTACTTAAATGGGGTTGTGTTTGGTGCAGAATAAATAAATTGTTATTGGAAAACGGTGTAGCGGTCGTTTTATTCACAATCCACTGATACATAACTTGATGGCCAAAGCGTATACTCAAAACCATATCAATATCTTGAGGCTGGTTACATTTTGCCGAAACTGCTTATCGTGATTTATAGTTCTGTCAATTGAGGTATAGCATATTGCTTAAATTATATTTAACAACCATAAAACGATAAATATTACATCTCACAGCTTAAAAGCATTTCAGGATGTGAAAAGCCTTCCGAGCGCGCACATACCAGATTTTCTTTTTATTCATACGATTATTTTAAAATTCTCATGCTTACACATATATCATCATGACGTATATTTTCAATAGGTTCGTTACATAGCTTTATATACAAATAAATTGGTTTTTTGTGTACTACGAGTAAAAATGCTTTGTTCATCTTCATATCAGTGGTAGAAAATCTACCCTAAATTCAACATTTTATTTATTTATTTATCGATTCGAGACAATTTCAATGGGGAACACATTATAGAATTTTAATTTATTTACTTTTATATTGTGCCTACCTGTATATACATAAATATTCGTATATAAAACAGTCTAATTGCGTCTGTTGTTGGTATATAGAAATTTAAAAAAAAAAAAAAAAAATTAAATCCTATGCAGAGATTAGGCGAAAGCATAAGCAAAAAAAAATTTGTTCGTTTATAAATTAGAATCTCAAGATAAATTGGTTGTCATATGATAACGTATTCTGTTCTATATCACGTAACTTCCTTCTAATCCAAAATAAAGCAACAACAAAAATTATGTTTATGTAACTCTAAGACCGCACAAAATTTATTTTTTTTAGAGAACGAAATTTGGCAAACTGAATCGGAAGTACTCAAGTCAGGAAGCTGGGATTTTGATGATTACCATAATACACATTATTAATTATGCATATATTAACCTCTATATATATACGTAGAACTGAAAAGGTTTTCAATTGACCTAAAATATAAACCACAACTAAATACCGGAAATTATAATTCTTATTTATTTAGATATGAAATTTTGGTCATGCGGGCAAATTATCCACAACTACATAATATTCGCATTCTCACACGGGTGAATAAACGTACAAAAAAACATTTCAGTAATTAATTCAGTCGAACAACAACAAAAAATAATGAAAATAAACAATTCCCCCGCCATAAAAAAAAAATTTGATTCGCGATTTAGAGAATATTTAAATTTTTTGGATTATACACGCACAAAAGCATGAAAATTGAAATAAAAATTTAAATTCCATCATGATGATACACCACATACAGCGTAGTAGCAACTCCAGTATACACCAAAGGCTACTTTAGAAATTTTTACTAGACAAAGTGTTTAATTTGCATAAATCTAGCTTTGCGGAAAAATTAATTGCCCTTTATAATTGAAAATTATGTGGTTGCGGCAAATTGATTAAGAACAATTTTGAACGATGACATGTAGTAAAATAATGTCCAATAAACATTTCGAAAATTAAATTATGATTTTCGAATAGCAATAACGAGTGGTTTCACTTTCTTTTACGTATATAATATATATCTTACGGTTAAAGTCCGAAATGCGGCGAATGTCCACATTTACCGGAAAATGTACATATTTACCTATCTCTTTGGTAAATGTATGTTCAATCTACTTCTACCTGCAAATTAAGACTATTTCCACATTTACCAGCACATTTAGGTAAATGTTCGATTAACTTTAATATTAGAAAATTTATACTAGTGTACTATTTAATTTGTTTTACATATTACATTTATGGCTTTCACAATTAAGAATAGTGGAACTAAAAAAGGGTTATTTACTAAATTTAAATACACGTTTTTATTTCATTCTAAAGATGTAAAATTTTCATATTATTTAATTAAATTTATGTTAGTGTACATTCTAAAAATTATGGTGCAATTTATCAAATATAAATTGCACCATAACTTTTAGAATGTACATACACTCGCATAAATTCCATTTCATAAAATGAAAATATAAAATATTTCCAGTGGTTAGTTACTGTTTAATTTAATAGCGAAACTTTTAATTTTAAATTTCAAACATATATGTACTAAAATGTTGACAGTTAAAATAATTTAGATATTGAGAAAAAGTTGCTTATAAGAAGTTGAAAAAAGAGCATATAACGTTCGGATTAGGGCAGTAATTTCTTACTAATCTCCATCGTAGCAAAAAAAACGATCGAGGTTCAAGCTCCATCTCAACCGCAAATGTTTGGTAAAACATAAGGTCAAAAACTAAAAATCACGTACATATGTCATCGCTAATTACAAGAAGTCTATGGTTATCCGAACACTGCAGTTCCTTGCGGAGTTCGTGCATTTGGGGAGTGTGATTTTTGAAGCGATAGGAAAATGTGAAATTGTTTTTAGCGATACACAGTAAACCCTGGATTTTACGGACGCTCGATTTAATGGACAATTTTTATTTTCCATTTTTCGATTACCGATTATGATAGATGGATTCGGGGATTCTTAAATGATTTCTGGAAGAAATTCTGAAATATGGACACCTGGGACGGAGCTCGATTAATTCTTAACCGATTATGATGGGATTGGGTATGCTGGACCGAAATGGAATTCTTAAATGATTTTGGAAACGAAATCTGGAAAATGGCCACCTGAGAACTCGATCAATTCTTAACCGATTATGTTGGGATTTGATATGTTGGATGGAAATAGGGTTCTTGAAAGATTTTTGGAAGAAATTCTGGAATATGGCCACCTTTGGCACTATTCTGGTAATTCCCCCGGAATAGGGAATTGGGGAAAATTTTTTATGTAATTCCATTTCAAATATTTTTTTTCGGGCCTACTGATCAGAAAAGTTTGATGTAAATATTTATAAATTACCACTACCGTTTTACCTCAGTATGCCAGAAAAAAATTTTATATAGAAATTACATATGAAATGTTTTCCCAATTCCCTATTCCCAGAGAATTACCAGAATAGTGCCACTGTGATGGAACTCGATCAATTCCTAATCGATTATGATTGGGTATGTTGAATGGAAATGGGATTCCTAAACTATTTTTGGAAAAAGTTGTGGAATATGACCCCCTGTAACGAAACTCGACCAATTCTTAACCGATTATGATGGGATTGGTTATGCTGGATGGAAATAGGATTATTAAATGATTTTTGGAAAAAGTTCTGGAATATAGACATCGGGGGTTTTGTTGGATGGAAATGGCATTCTTAAATGAGTTACGAAAGAAATCTTGGAATATAGCCACCTGGGACGGAACTCAGACAGTTTTTAACCGATTACGATGGGATTTGATTTGTTTAATGGAAATGAGATACCTTAATGATTTCTAAACGAATTTTTTAATATGGCCACCTGTTTCATGGAATTGACAGACCATTTATGCTCTTGTATTGCAAACCTCAAAACTGGGTTTTTTCGAGGTTGTCATAACGTGATTTTTTTGTGAGAGTAGGTAGTTGGCCTGCCGCTCAACCCACTAATTACATGAGTGGGTTACGTACTAGTAATAGATGTTAAGGCATCCGGCCTTATCAGAAACATGTTAAAATCACGAGCCGCATGCTTCAAGAAAAACGCCTACTTATTACCGAGTTCTGTCCTAGTTTAAATTACCGAGCTTCGTTCCAGGTGGCCATATTCCAGATATTTTCCAAAAACCAATTAAGAATCCCATTTCCATCCAACATACCCAATCGCATCATAAACGGTTAAGAATTGATTGAGCACCGTCTCAGGTGGCCATATTCCAAAATTGTTTCCCAAAATCATTTAAAAATCCCATTTCCATCCAGCATACCCAATCCCATCACAATCGGTTAAGCATTGATCGAGTTCCGTCCTAGGTGACCATATTCCAGAACTTCTACCAAAAATCATTTAAGAATCCCACTTCCATCCAACATAATCCATCCCATCATAATCGGTTAAAAATTGATCGTGTTCCATTCCTCGTGGCCATATTTCAGAATTTCTTTCCAAAATCATTTAAGAATCTTATTTTCATCCAGCATACATCTTTCCATTTCCATCCCATCACAATCGGTTAAGAATTGATAGAGTTCCATCCCAGGTTATTCCAGAGCGTATATAGATTGAATTTAAAAAGATTCGGATTTAATGGACAATCGGATTTACGCAACAATTTGACGCAATATTTAACATAACAGTATTTACCGCAGTGTAACATGAACCCAAAACTAGTCCCCTAAATGATTTACCAAACATAAAAACACGTTAATAAGCATCATGTAAATTTGTATCTACTAAATTTCTTTTATTGTCGTAATTAAGTACAACATAAGCGAAATTAAGAGACCATTTCACGTAGTTACGTGACACATCTCAAAACTGCAAAAGGCGACTTAGTTTGAAGCCGATATTGAACCCCATACCATAACCTAGTCATGTTTAATAGTTGGCCCTTAATAAACACATTTCACATAACACTTGTTTTTTTATTCCGCAAAAAAAATGTTGTGAAATAATAAAACAAGTGTTAAATGGAATTAAGTGTACGTGTAACACCAAGTGCCTAGGGCAAATAGTATTAAATGTATTTTAATAGTTGGTTTGATATGTTTTGGCTCTAGCCTTGTACAGGTTTTCTCCAAATTTTACCTCTCCGAAATGTTGAATTTACTTTCATCTGTAAAAACAACCGTCTTCCAGAAGTTGAAGCCTTTTATTTTTAATTTTTCTGCAAACTCAATTTTTTTTTGGAATTAAAATTCGAAATTAATGGCTTCTTGCAAGGCATACGGCCATGATATCCATGTTTGCACGAGGCCCTTCTAATATTTTTGGGGGTGGGTAGCTTTATATTGACCTTCTCCACTTCTGAAGCTAGTTTTGGAACCCTTGTCTAGTTTTGGAACCCTTGAAAAAATCCAAAATCTGTCGCACGTCTCATTGGAGAAAATGTTGCTTTTCACCCTGTTCGCTTTCCATTTTCAACCGATTGTGTGACGTTGAATTTGAATATTATTTGGGCCACTTTAGAATGACTTCGGCCAATTTTTTATTATAAACGGTAAATGAATTTTTATTTTATATTTGTTAATTTGTAAAATAATTTAATGTAATAAAAAACTGCAAACTAAGTTTTATAATCCTTATACATATTAATTTCCTTAATTTTTCTCAAAAATCAGTGGGTATGATCATTTTCGCTACTGTCTGTACATTGATACCACGATAGAAAATATCAGTGCATTTTCATAGTGTAGAGTTCAGGTTATCCAGGTACAATTCCATACAATTTTTAGTTCTAATTTAATATGTATTTAATAACCACTTTTTCTAAAAGTTTACCATATCTACCAGTTATTTTTTATTATGCGTGCCATTTTTTTTGTTTGAATTTGCTCCGTTTTAGTTTGCGCAGCGCTAGTTGCAACCAATTAGATCTTTGTTTACGTTTTTTATATAAATAAAATGAAAGCAAAAAATGTACTGTTAAACTTTAACCCTTTGCACTTGTATGTCACACTGGAGGTGGCAATATAAATTTACTAAAGTACCACACTGTAAAAGATTACAAAAAATAAAACTGTTTATTTTATTTATTACTATTATAAAATAATAGTAATAATTTAAATAAACATAATACGTTCAATTCTACCACTGTAAATTGTTTTAATTCAGCTAGCTACAAGTTAATACAAGTTGACACTCAACAACTTTGAAAATAAATCGAGTGCAAAGGGTTAAAGTACAAAATTAACCAACCTTAAAAATATATGTCTTACTAGCCGTTTTACTTTGGTAATTGTAGAACAACTACAAACTTTGGAAAATTTCATTCCACCTAAAAGTAGGTACCTATAGGATTTATTCTATTTTTTGTGTAGTTCAAATGTTCGCCTCCAGACTAAACATATAAGTAATGATGACGTAAAATTTTGAAATTTAAAATTCTTAAAACATACCTCATCTGCGTTCGAAAAGAAGTTCCTTAGACTATTTTTTCAAACTCTTGTCTTTGCTGATAATTTGTGTCAGTACATATTGACATGTCTTCGAACTCTTGATATTTAACCAAATTTAATTTGCAAATGGATTTTCATAAACGCATTTAGTTATCATGTCTAGCATTCCATTTACACTATGCTTATTACCTAATTTTTTCAAAATTTACTGACCTGATTTTTTTTTTAATGGAAATTCATCGAAAGTAAATCTTGAGTCTTTATAACCTTTACTTTTATTTTAACAATATAATTTCTTATGTGATAGACGATATTGTCAGGTCTTTCGAAGTTTTGAGATGTGTCACGTAACTACGTGAAATTTGCTATCAATGAATGCCCCGTTATTTAACGTTATATGTTGTATTTAATTACGACAGTAAAAGAAATTTCATCTATTTGATCTAACTGATTTTATTTACATTTAATTTAAATTAAATCGTATTGTAAATCGGCACATTACACCATCATTTTTAGAATGTACACTCGCATAAATTCAATTTAATAAAATAAAAATGTTGGGAAATGTTTACATTTACCAAAATGTAATATAAATGTGTACATATACTGGGAAATGTACGGATTATCAAATATTTTTAATTTTATCTTCACATTTACCTAACATTTTGGTAAATTTGCACATTTCCCAGTAAATGTGGACATTCGCCGATTTTGGACTTTAACCGTAACATATATACGTATATATACGCTCATTTGCTGCAAGAGTGACACAATCCAAAATTTTTAATTTTTCAGTAGAGCGATTTGAAAATATCACTCAAAATTATTTGTAAAAACGGCGATTTTCAAAAATAAATAAAAATATATTCTGATTAGTAAAACAATTTTTTTTCTATTCCTACATCCTCAGTCGGATCTTAATTTTTATAATTCTTTAATAATTTTCAAGTTTTCTTAGGATAGTTTCCAATATCTTAAAATTTAATTCCATTCGCGAATTGAGTGATTTTTGATATGGAATTTTACCTAATTTGCTTGGAATAACTACATAAGAGAGTATGTTTTCAGACAAAATAATAAAAATATGATTTATTGGGAATCGTTTGATTCGAATATTTTAGAAATGAGTGAATTTTGAGTTGTGTCTCAGTTGCAGCAAATGAGCGATATGTACGTCCACCGGAAGCGGTTTCACCCATAGGAGATTTCTCGTTTTTTGCGAATAGTGTGAAATATCATTTACATGAAAACCGATTGTGAACCAAAAGGTTCCAAATTAATTTTGAAACTATTTCGGTATAGATCAGTTTCCTAAATGTAAGCGGAAATGAAGATTATCGGCAAAAAACTGTTTTCAATAAAAATTCGGCCCAGTACAGCCTAAATACCGTAGACAGATACAAACTAGATAACCTCGTTATTTAGATTATTAAGTTATTTCTGCTTGTCTGTCTGTACACTATTTTTCAAAACAGAACTATTAAGTTTTTATAACTAGATAAATGCAATCTTTACGTATATTCGGTACACTCGCTAAAATCGGGTTCCTGTCTGTCACCACAATTTGTTTATTACGACTACAATTATAATTTAATTTTCAATCTAGATAAATGAAAATCCCGATAAATTTTATGCCTGTCTACGGTATAACCGGATTGATTAATCGAAATTAAACTTCATACTTAAGATTTTAACATAAATTTGGAGGTTCTCGTGGTGTTTGGAAATCAGTCCACCAGATTTTTTTTTTTTTTTATTTAATAAATTTGTTTATTTATTTATACAATATTACAACTGATTCAGAGATCATCTACTAATTTATCTATCTTAAATTAAGTTCTCGGATTAAGATAAGTAACCTATTGGTTACTCATTTTATAATACTTTCTATTCTAAAATAAACTGCCCAGCTCCAGCGGTTTCTGCCTTTGGAGTCTCCTCACTCCGCTAGTGGTGTCCAACATACGGCGGATAACTGCATTTTCGTGTAGAGATTGCTTGGTTCTTTATTTCATCGGTGACGTATTCCATCTTCAAGTCTCTATGGAGGTTGTCATTCCTAATGTACAATGGGGCATTCACAATCCCTCGTAGCACTTTATTTTGGACGCATTGTATCATTTGTACATTTGTCTTCTTGGCACAACCACAAGGTTAAATACCATAGGTCCATACTGGTTTTAGCATTTGCCGGTATAGAAGCTGTTTGTTGTGTATTGAGAGCTCAGAATTTCTACCCATGAGCCAGCACATTTTTCTATATTTGATCTTTAACTCTTCTTGTTTCTTCTTTATGTGTTCTTTCCATCTTAGTTTAGCATCGAGGGCCATGCCAAGGTATTTAGCTGTATTTGCATATGGAATTTGGTTTGAGTTGAGAACCATGGGAATACAGTTTACATTTTGATTTGTAAAGTTGGCGTGTACTGATTTGGCTTCATTTTATGATATGCGCCATTTTTTAGTCCAGTTGCTCACCGTGTTAACTGCACTTTGAAGTTTGCTTGTTGCTTCCGAAATATCTTTTCCAACTGCTAGAATAGCTGTATCGTCTGCAAATGTTGCTACAGTATGTACCTTCAATATTCGGTAAGTCTCTCGTATAAAGAATAAACAGAATGTTCCTAGTACGCTACCTTGTGGTATACCTGCTGATATTCTTTTTATTTCAGAGTACTCATTTTCAAATTTAACTCTAAAGTGTCGATCAGATCTCGATGCACTTTAAATTCGAGCCCTTGGTGCCAAACTTTGTCGAAAGCTTGAGCTACATCTAAGAAAATACTGGAGCATATTGTCTTATTCTCGAGTGCATCCTCAAAGACATCCGTTATTCTGTGAACTTGTTCAACTGTGTAGTGATTTTCTCTAAACCCAAATTGATGTGGTGGAATTAAGCATCTCTCTTCTATTATAGGCAACAGTTTTTCAAATTTTTTTGATATGACTGGAAGTAGTGATATCGGTCTATATGATTTTTTATCGTTTCCTGGTTTACCTAATTTGCTCAGTTATTAAATCATAAATTGGGCTTTTCTGATTTTTAAGTTACTATTGATTTCAGTTTTAAGCTCCAATAAACTCATAAGCCTTATGTCAAGATCATCTGCTTTCTTTACGACTGTTTTATTTTCATTTGTTGTTTGTCGCGGCAACGGTTGAAAAGTCTCTTCTAAATAAGCAGCAAATAGAGAGACTTTCTGTTTGTCACTTTTAGGTCAGGATCCGTCATCGCATTTGATAGGCGGCACATGCATTTTGGATCTTTTTAATCCCTTCGTTGCTTTCCAAAGCGAGTAATCGTCATCTTTTACTTCAGAAAGACCTCGTAGTCGCTTAGTTATGCTTTCGTTCTTTATTTCCTTTATTAGTTGTTTTAACTTGTTGCACAAAAATTTAGAATAGTTTTGTGTTGCGGTGCACGAGAGTTCTGCCAGATTTTGCGAGCTTTCCGTTTCTCTTTGAGTAGCTCTCTGACTTCAAGAGGATAGTTATGTTTCATTGTAGCGTTGGTATGAGAAATCGGTGAACCTTCCCAAGCCGCTTGTTGGATATTGTTATTAAATATTTCTAGTTCATCTTCCAAATGCACCTTCGTTCTAATTGGTTCGCCGAGATTTGTTCGATCTTCTACTAATTTCTTGAATAGATCCCAATTGGTTTTTTTGTTTGCTATCTTAGGTGAATTATCTTTTTTTATTATCATTGTACTCAGCGTCATGATCACAGGTGATTGGTCAGATGATAGTTCTTCTACGTATGTGCAGTTGGCCCGAAAACCATCCCGAAAAATGCCTTTACAATTTAGGTGTGTTTCTCCGCTAAATTCATTAAAAGACTCTTCAGCCCGAAAAATCAAAAAAATATATGGAGAAAATCAAATTCCATCCCGAAAAAATAAAAACAATCTCACGTACACAAAACAAAATTTAAGTTGAAAATCTATTACAAGAAAAGATTTACCACACTTAAAATTAAGAAATTTAAAAACCAATTCCCTCAAATAAAATAGATTAAACATTTTTCAACGACGTTAAAGTTTCGGTTCACAGAGGTTGGCAGATATAACGGTATATTCCCAGTTAATACCATGACCATCAGCATTAAGCTCACAAATGCTCATTAAGTTACAGCGGGGAAGAGGGCCTCCCCAGCTGATTTAATATAAACCATCCCGAAGAAAACATTTTAATAAAAATTTTGCGTTTTCGCTTAATTAAAAAAGCCTTTCAGCCCGAAAAATAATACAAAATAACAGGAAATTAGAATCCATCCCAATAAATATATATAAAGTTTTGCTCTGGATCCCTAAAGTTTGATCTTCTAATTTTTAAACTAAGTATGTAGTATGTGGATTAATAAAAATTCTATAGTAAAAATTGCTATAGTAAATTCCAAACAAAAAACATCCTTCATATTTCGACAAATGTATCTCAGTTTAAATAGCCTATACATACCACAAATGTGGCATATGTTTAATAAGACACACAATAAAACAGATTCACAAGGCCATAACCCCATACCATGGGGAAAAGGTGCCATGTGATGTATCTCCGTTCACAGAAGTTTACGGATATAACGGAATACGTTAATAGCTTGATAAGGCCATCAGCAAAACACATGCGCAACGCCATTACCATACCATGGGAAAATTGTCATATACAAGTCATTTGCTATCCAAATATTTTGAATGCGCCACGTATGAAAACGGCCATGTTTGAACATGTGTATCTCCGTTCACAGAGGTTTACGGATATAACGGAATATGTTAATGGCTTGATAAGGCCGTCAGCAAAACACATCCGCAAGGCCATTACCTACGGGGATAAGCGTCATATGCAAGCCAAAGATAATTCCCTCAATTAAAATTTGTTGAAATGTGTTTAACGACATTAATATTTCGGTTCACAGAGCTTGGCAGATATAACTATTTGTGGCCCTAAAATGTAATTATTATCAGTATTAAGGACACAGATACCCGTTATTTTACAATACGGCTAAGGGGCCACTCCAGCTGATTTAATGTTCGCTTCTCTTAGATTAAGCATCGGAATTATGCTGATTTAGACAATTAGAAAGACATCACACTTTATATTATTTAATTATCAATGAAAATTCATTAAAATCGACCGAGACAATCCAAAGGATTTTCAAAAAACATTTATTATTGGAATTAGTTTAAATATATATAGTACAAGTAAAAATATTTTTTTTTTCTGCGAGAGTATAAAAGAAATTTTTTTTCCTCGCTTCATTACTATTTCAGACTTTGTACTGTGCGTATCGTAATAATTTTTGTGAGATTTTTTTTATTTTTTGTAGCTTTTAACTATGTATATGATATAAACAGTTTTTTTTAAACTAAACTGAGTTTGCTTTTCCCGAACATTTTATCTTGTTGATTTCGGCTTTCTATTTGCATATTCTCTTTAACCTTTAGATTGTATTTTTATAAATTAAAATTCAACCTCGGTTTAAGAATAATCGCATTATATTTTACACTTTAAATTTTGAAATAATTTTTATTGAAGCGGGCTCTCCATATGAAATACGCGTATTGAGAGATAACTTTGCTAGTGACCTGAAGATGAGTTGGAACGGTGTGCTCGACTAACTAATTGATAATTATTAATTACTAACCCGTGAGGGGAACTCTTACCCCCATCGGGCGCGTCCCTAGGTGGCGGATAAGGGAACGCTCATCGAGTATAACCGAAGGGTAGGAGAATTGTAAAATAACTCCCGCGGACCAACAAGTATACTTTTGAATTTTTGATTCATAGATGGAATATTTGTAAGAATCACAACAATCAGTTTCGAACGGATGAGATTTATGATTTGAAAAACTCAGTCTTCTCATTAGGTCGCGACTGATGTATTTCTTACATTGGAATATTGTCTGTATAAAACAATGCCATGAAGATGTAGTACTAGCGGATTACTGCGTGGCCTACGAAATCGAATCTTTCATATTTTTCCTGGAAATGGAGTTGTGGATGTGTTTTGCTGATGACTTTATCAAGCCATTGACATATTCCATTATATCCGTAAACCTCTGTGAATGGAGATACACATGTTCAAACATGGCCGTTTTCATACATGGCGCATTCAAAATATTTGGATAGCAAATTGCTTGTATATGACAATTTCCCCATGGTATGGTAATGGCCTTGCGGATATGTTTTGCTGATGGCCTTATCAAGCAAATAACATATTCCGTTATATCCGTAAACCTCTGTGAACGGAGATACATCACATGGCACCTTTTCCCCATGGTATGGGGTTATGGCCTTGTGAATCTGTTTTATTGTGTGTCTTATTAAACATATGCCACATTTGTGGTATGTATAGGCTATTTAAACTGAGATACATTTGTCGAAATATGAAGGATGTTTTTTGTTTGGAATTTACTATAGCAATTTTTACTATAGAATTTTTATTAATCCACATACTACATATACTTAGTTTAAAAATTAGAAGATCAAACTTTAGGGATCCAGAGCAAAACTTTATATATATTTATTGGGATGGATTCTAATTTTCTATTATTTTGTATTATTTTTCGGGCTGAAAGGCTTTTTTAATTAAGCGAAGACGCAAAATTTATATTAAAATGTTTTCTTCGGGGTGGTTTATATTAAATCAGCTGGGGAGGCCCTCTTCCCCGCTGTAACTTAATGAGCATTTGTGTGCTTAATGCTGATGGTCATTGTATTAACTGGGAATATACCGTTGTATCTGCCAACCTCTGTGAACCGAAACTTTAACGTCGTTGAAAAATGTTTAATCTATTTTATTTGAGGGAATTGGTTTTTAAATTTCTTAATTTTAAGTGTGGTAAATCTTTTCTTGTAATAGATTTTCAACTTAAATTTTGTTTTGTGTACGTGAGATTGTTTTTATTTTTTCGGGGTGGAATTTGATTTTCTCCATATATTTTTTTGATTTTTCGGGCTGAAGAGTCTTTTACTGAATTTAGCGGAGAAGCGCACCTAAATTGTAAAGGCGTTTTTCGGGATGGTTTTCGGACCAACTTCACATACGTAGTCCTTCTCTATTTCCAATGCATGTGTAGTCCTCTAAAACTCCTTTTGTTACAAAGGAGTCAAGAAGATCTGAAATTTTATGTATGTCAGCAGGCCAATATGTTGGTTTATCACCAGAGAGGAATTCACAGTTGTTCTCGCGAGCTGCATTAAATAACTCTTTCCCTTTAGTGGTTGTAAGTCTTTTTTAATTGATGGCGTGGGGGACAACAAGTAGAGGAGATACTGAGTTCCCTATTAATGATTGATTCAATTTTTATGGTTTTAACTTGCATAATTTCTTCCTCAATGATGGGCACTTCATAATGTTATTTTTCAGTAATTCTATTTTAACCCTCATATTAAGTATTGCTTTGATATTAAATATATTTTCAATTTTCTCGCTTTTGTTGAATGTGAGCATGAATAGCGGGAACCCTCTTTTAACGATCTTGGTTCCTTGACTATTTTCAACTTTCTCTCGTTTAAGGATATTTACTGCGTCTTCAATTCAGTCACTGGTGATGTTGGGGTACAGGCACTGTTTTGACAGTTTCATTAACTTTTGTTCTTTGGTCTCTTCGTTTTTTCTTTGGCCTTTTCTTCTATTTGATGTATCCAATTAGTTTCTCTTGCAAGTTCCTACTCATCTGTGTGAAACTCAGCGTTATAGCAAGTAAGAGGAGTTTCCACAACCTCTGTCAGATTGGGCTTCTTCTGCTCCTCGTTTTCTTTCTTTAATTTAGCGATTTCATTGCTAAGTTGCGATGCGACTTTCTCTATTTCACTCAGTCTTCTGTGTAGTTCAACATTTTCGATTTTCTGCTGAGTTGCAAACTCTATTTGTCTAGGTGGTAACCTAATGGTAAGCTAATTTTGAACTTCGATCGAATGCGTATAGCAATGGTTGGCTCACCCCAGAATCCTTTGAGCCGGCCTCGTTAGAGGGTGGATTAGCCAACTGAGCAGTTGGTGTACCACCTGGGCTAAAAATTCATTTTGAAAACTCATTGCATTATAATGACTGGTTATTGAAGCAGCTACCAATCTAACCAGTGAAATTGGCAATGGGCCAGTGGAGAGAACAACATTTGGTAGGTTCTCGGTGTTCGGTTATCCCGCCGTTTCTCGGTTGCCAAAGCCACGTTGGTTAATTAACAGGGAGCACCACGTGCAGGTGAAGTTGATATTTGGGCTGGTGTGTTGACCTTATAGACCGATGCCCCTTACCCCCTTACAAATACAATCATGACATTGGAATTATCAAATGTTTTTCACACAACTCATTTATATCTCTCGATTTATAAAAATGAGAAATCTATGTACAATTATTTTTCTATGGTAGTACTCAAGAAAACATCAGCTTCCAAGCGGAAGTAGGAAATTCAAGGGACTGTTTTGCTAATGCCAGGAATCTCACTAAAGACTTCCACCCAAGAAGTACAGCCATCAAAGACAGGAATGGAGAGTTGAGAACAAACGTGGCTGATGTTCTCTCAGTATGGCAAAGCTACTTTCAAAATCTGCTAAATCGGAATGACGACGTGACCCCCATTAGAGCAATAGCTCCTCCAGGTGATGAGGTCTTCGTCGAATATCCCACAGTGGAGGAAGTAGACGCAGCTATTAGTCGATTGAAAAACGGCAAGGCACCCGGTCTCGATGGAATCCCCGCAGAATTAATAAAACTCGGAGGCGCTACTCTTGCAACAAGTCTACACGATCTCATCGTCTGTATTTGGGACCAAGAAGAGCTGCCGGAGAATTGGAAGACCGCGCTCATATGTCCGTTGCATAAAAAAGGCGACCGTCTTAAATGTGAAAACTATCGTGGTATAGCTCTATTGAACACTGCTTACAAAGTGTTGGCTAATGTTGTACTTGCCAGACTCATCCCTTTCGCCGAAAACATCATTGGCGATTATCACTGTGGTTTCCGTCCCAACCGATCGACCACTGACCAGAGTTTCACCATGAGGATGATCCTGGAAAAATGTTGGGAGTACAACATAACCATTCATCAATTATATATAGACTTCCGTCAGGCATATGACAGTATAAACCGCGATAACCTTTGGGCCGCGCTCATATGCCTAGGAATTCCAGAGAAACTCGTTTCTCTGTGCAAACTAACAACGTCTGGGTCTGTATGTAGAATTGTAATCGAAGGAACTGTGTCAGACTCCTTTGAAATAACATCTGGTGTTCGACAGGGAGATGCACTCGCGCCTGTGCTGTTCAATTTGGCGCTTGAGTACGTAGTGAGGAAAAGCAACATCGAAACTTCGCGCTGTATATTTAATAAATCAGGCCAAATTCTTGGATATGCAGATGATATCGTGCTTCTTGGCCGAAGACCTAGCGATATCAAAGACAGTTTCGTGCCGCTCGATCGCTGCGCAAGAAGACTTGGTTTGAAGGTGAACAGTAGCAAAACCAAATTTGTATCAACACCCAGGAACATCTCCATGGCAAATCTCGGAATCGGCGACCACAATTTTGATCGAGTTAAAAATTTCAAATACCTCGGGTCAGTTATAACATCATCAAATGACATGCAGGCAGAAATAAAAGCCCGAATAGCTGCCGCACATCGAGTTTCCTACGCCCAATCAAAATTATTGCGATCTAGACATTTATCGCAGTCGTGCAAGCTCGCACTTTACAAAGCACTAATAAGACCTGTGCTGGCTTTCGGAAGCGAGAGCTGGACCATGACCACTAATGATTGTAGATTGTTATTTACATTCGAAAGGAAGGTCATTCGCTCCATCTTTGGTCCAATTAAAGTCGCGAACAATGAATATCGGATTCGCATGAACCACGAGATAAAGCAAATACTTGGAGATTGCGATATTATCGGATTCATCAAATCCAATCGAGTGAGATGGCTTGGCCACGTTGCAAGGTCCCCACAACAACGGATGATCAATAAAGTGCTCCATCAACAACCAGCCGGTGTGCGTCGTAGAGGAAGACCCCGACTGCGCTGGCGTGACGACGTCGAACAAGATCTACAGGCACTAGGATGTCGAAACTGGAGGTTGAGAGCGATGGACCGAGACGGCTGGAGGACCATAGTGCGGGCGGCAAAATCCCTTCATGGGATGTGAAGCTAGAGAGAGAGAGTACTCAAGAATATCGTTGTGTCGCTGGGGTATATTGTTTAAAGGTTTTAAAAACATCTAAGTACTCCAGATTATAATTATGGGTGGTGCTGGTAACATTGTCAATCACGCCAGAAATCGCATTTTTTAGATCCCACGGTTTTTTGGTTTTTCGAGTAGTGATTGTGAAATTTTGCACGTCTGCCGGTAAAATGTATGCATAACATATTTTTGGAGATAATATGGGATTTTTAAAGTTAAAGCTGGAGGTATATGTTCTACATTAGTTTAGTTGTCCTAAACTGTACATTCCAAAAACAATTTAGTTCTCCTCCAGAATTGATCATAACTCGTCCCTAGAGCGGCAATATGTAACCATTTTACTGATAAATGCAATGCATGTAAGATTAGGATTCACTATGCACACTCCAAGTCCGTCAACCTTATCCAAACAAAAAACTTAATTCAACACTATTTTCACAAGCTAAATTTTTGAAAAATAAAAAATTATTGGTAATTTCTGGAAATCCAACTTTTTAGTCATGAAATCTCCTGCTTGTGCCTACTCTCCATCGGCATCTTGATTTTACTAGGTCAAATAAAGTAAAATGTACAACAGAAACCAACGTTAACGAATCGTTTAATCACTTGAGACAAATAAATTAATTTGCAATATGAACTTTGAATACTTTACGGAGTCACCAGTTAGCACGGCTAAGTAGGTCTGCCATAAAAAAAAAACGGTGAAATATTTAAGTAATTCTATTACATCACTCACAGATTATTTTTATCGCCGCACGATTCAAAATATTTCGATTTCGATGTCGTAAACATGTTTACACTTTTTTATAAAAATAAAATCAGAATGCAAAAGTAACAAAAAAAAATGTGGATGGGTCGCGTATTATAATTTTATTTTAAGATAACCGCGACAAATTATAGTCGTCTATTCTTTAGTTTCAGTGTATCCACCACAAATTCCGTATGCAATGAATATAAATAATCCAAAAATAAATTCGGATTTTGACACGTTCTTGCGGTAATAATACAAAATGCCACCCACAACATAATAACTTTTCGGTACATAAAATTGTGTATAAGTGATAATCAATCTCAGTCCCTATGGTCACAAACAACATAAGGTAACATATGGCCACACCTGAAACCTAATCATTACGATAATTCAGATGAGGACAATATTCGTGTCGTAGTGATTAGCATGCGTACCGATTCCGGGTCAAAAATGAATATAATTGACAATAGAACTTGGAAATTTCTTAAGTGGGTTCTGATATTACAGTCGGATTACGCCAAAATGAAACGTTCGTATTTCGGCTCGACACAATAACACACAAACACACAGGGCTTTCTGGATAATTCAACTACAGTGTTGTGTAACATACTCCTCTGATGCAGCATACTTCTGCTACTCAGGTTCATTAACATGTATCGATCAGTTGAGCGCCGTATGCTACTCGAGGAACAAACTCTTCCTCGTCTAGATAGTTCTCTGCGTGTTACAGAACAGTTTTTTCGCTTTCGAGAGAGATCAACCTATATATGACAATCCACTCTTTACCCTTTAGCTCCTGTGATAACACGACACCTATTCTTGTTTTAAGAGCATCTGTGTCTGAAAATAACATACCTAGTAGATACGCCAAAATTGGAGCACTGCATAATTTCATCTTTAAATCTTTAAATAATTCTTGATTCTCTTCTTGGATATCCATTGGTCTTTCTTTACTATGATATTGAACTTTTTAGATATGCTCCCAACCAATGCCTGAAACAATATAATCCAAATAGTTAGAGTTAAAATAGTTTTAACTTCATAACTTCAATACGGCCTCCCAGATAGCTTGCCGTACTTGCTTAAGATTTTAGTTCCATTAATCTGTCAAATTTATCAGTCACATGCATAATCTAAACGGTGTACCGCAAATTGATAAAGACCGGTTCCTGCTGAAAATGCAGAAATTCTTACTGAAGTCTTTATCACAGGATGGATTGCTACTTGTCTGTCCACAAAATCTTGTTATACCGCCCTCTGGACTAGAATCAATGGCGAGCTCCTTAGACTGATCTATCACTCCGTCACGTTTCATTTGTTTTAGTTCGGAATAGCATTTCCTGTGCCGATTCTAGTATACTACTATAGTTTTTCATAATTAGTCATCATTAAGAGCAATTACATCGATTATTCCATCCAATGCTTCCACTGCGACATCTGACTATTCTGTTGGAAGATATTTGCACAGTGACCGAATAGTATTCTTCTCTTTATGTTTTCCCAATGATCATCCCTTACCCGATTAAATTTGTTGATGTGCGCTCACGTCCTGGTAATTCAGCAGGAATTTCACCCACGCCCACAACAACTCATATTTTTTTTTCCATTTACAGGCTTTTCAATGATCATCTTGGTTTCCTCAAGATCACCAACTAATCACCGGTACCTCTACGTTGTGCCATTTTAGTCTCTGATTATCCAGATTCACAACCATTTAGTATTCCTTCATAAAATCTAGACCAATCTCAGATGAGTTCAACTTGTACTTATATACAATTGTGCATCACTGTTTGAGATAATTACATTTATTGTAAAGGGCGCGACAACCTTTAGCTCATTTTAAAAATGCATATTTTTTAAATGATGACTCCCATTATTTTCGACTAATCGTAGGGGATAAAAATTCAGTTAACATGGCACGATAATGATCGCCATTGACTGTTAGTAAGACTCCTTGCTTATTTTCGAAGCCCCTATAATGCCTTTGGGCCAGTCGAGTATATTGGCGACTCAATTTTCACGTGTGGATTTTCTGTGCCCCAACTACGGCAATTTGCCTGTTCACATAACCGTTGAAGTTTAAACCGAAGTTTTTAATATTTCCCAACGTTGATCAAGCGTATACCATCTCATTAAGTTCTACGGGAATATAATACTGAATTTCTGTCACTTGACATCACATGGTTAGAACTATACGCGCGGCGAAATAAACAATAGTTCAAAAATGAACTAAAAGATGCCGCACCTTTTAAATAGCATGAGGTTTTTGAGGTTGTTAGGCTCTACTATTCCAGATCTAATACCTTAAAAAATAGTACTTTAGGTCATTCCGGAATATTAGGCACGAATTTCATTGATTTCTGAGCAGCAAAACATATTTTTCTAATTTTGATTTTGAAATTTAACCGTAAATGCACCACGCTTAAAAATAAAACTAAAATAAAAACGGGTGGATGTATATGTTGGCCCAACACCCGGGTTTCTTTTATGATAAATATACATAAATCTTGAATAAATCACAATTTTTTCTAAGGCGAAAACTGCTACTTCCGGTACGCAGATTTCCACCAAATTTCGCAAGGATCTCCCAATTAACGGAAAAAATTTTAGTATGGCGGTTTATTCCGAACAGTCAATATGCCTAGACTGGGGAAAATGCGGAATTTTGATGGTATGAAGTTTTTTATCGATATTTTTAATTTCCGGTAATATTTAAAAAACGATGAAAAAAAATTTTGTTTCATCGTTTTTTCATAAATGCCATTACTTTTCAAAATATTTGCGAAAAAAGAAATAGCTCCTATAATTATGAAAACTGCCTTCCTCGGTGGAACGATATCGGCCAAATATTACTGGGATCTCCCGCTTTATGAGAAAATCCGTATGGGGGGGGGGCTGCACAGAGATCGAATTTTTATTGAATAATTTTTTTGCTGTCAAAAATCGTCATTTCTGCTTTTAAATGATATACTTTTTAAAATATTTGCCAGAAACGAAAAAAAATGAAGGCTGCCACTTATGGTGAACCGAGTTTAGCTAGAAATCATTGGAATCTCCATATTTATATGGAACCGATCAGTTAATCCGTCTGGACTATTGGAAAGCTACAGATGTTTAGTCTTATAGGCACGGCACCATACACAGCCACTTGCACGCACACAAGTGATTTATAAATTACGATTTGTTTTTCAGTAAAATGTTGGTTGTTGTACAGTCCAGAAGGATTGTCGGTTCAAATTCGGGTTCTCCACAGTGAAGACTGCGGACTGTTTATTCAGGATTAAACTTTATATTTAAACTTTTCCAATTAGTTTGGAGATTCTTGCGAAATGTGGGAGAAATCTGTGAAACGGAAGTGGCAGGTGTAGAAGCTTTTAAATTTTTGCAATAATTTTGAAAAATTTAGCATTTACAAAAAAAATGACAAAAAATTAAAAGATTTAAATAAATTGAAAGACTAAATTTTCAGACAATAAGGGTTGCAATTGCCAGTTTTCTTAAATTTAAGCAAGGATGTTTTTGATTAAGTATATAGGACATTCCGATAAAGTTAATTTTTCACTGTAATAATCAACTGTATGATGCCCGTGCCTTTTCGAGACAAAAATCAAGTAAAATAACTAGGAAAGACGGAAATGGCCGCAACTTTAAACCAAAAAAACATGATTTCCAAATAAGAGCCGGAGTTGACTTTAATTCAGTAACATCAGAGCCACCTAAATATAAGCGCCATACGATTCCGCCATTTTTTATCTTAAGCTTCAAATAGAGGGGAACGTTTAGTTCTTTCTCAGTAGGATCAGCTTAAATTAATATTTTTTAAATACTTTTTTGTAAATGAAAACCAAAATGATCAATTTCAATTTTCAATTTTAATATAGTCAGTGCCTGTCCAAAATATGGTCGAGGGTTGTCTGGAAAGTTTACGACCTCAACATGAAGATGGCAGCACTCGGCAACAAAAAGTGGTAAGTGATTTCAGTTTTGTGAAAAATGAAAAAAATCGAGTACCAAGCTGCCATTAAATATTTATTTTTGATAGGCGCAATTTTGGGCAGCTGTTGAAAGGCGCAGTTTTATTAGCACAGTTTAGGCTAATTACGATTGATGAAGTTTGGATACACCATTCACTCGAGAATCAAAATAAAGTCAAAACTAGAAGACTGCCAAGGGGGAATCGGCTCCAAAGAATGCAGACTGTTTTTTAGGCGAGAAAAGTGATGGCGTCTGTTCCCTGGGACAGTCATGGAGGTATCTTAATGTACATGATTTAAAGAAGATCAATGCAAATTTGATACAACCTGAATTCCCAATTTGGCTAAAATAAACGTGTTCCCTATTATATAGAACCTAGTAGGGATCCGCTCGAAATGCGATATGGTACAAAATGTGCATTGCAAAGCGACGGGGAAGCAGCAACCCGCCTGATATAACCTGGTCCTGGTCCTATACTCCCGCTCTTATCGATTTTTAAAATCCTATAAACAAATATTGGTTTGAAATATCGCGTTTTGTACTGTATCGCGTTTTGAAAAATCGCGTTTTGAAAAAACTTCATAATATCTCTATGTAAATGTCAATTAGAGTCGTCGATTATAGTTTTGTCTTGAGAAATTTAGAAAACTCAATGTGATTTATAGAAGGTCAATGCAAACTTGGCTGTCAAAACACTCTAAACCCAAAATTGTTAGTTTATCGGAAAAATTCAGAAAAACGATCGTTACTGGTGGAGGTACAAAAACTCAAATTTTGTCTTAATTGAATTGGTATTAAATATTTTTGAATATAATTTTTCACCAAAATTTATTTGATTTTTGGACCCCGTGTACCTTACCTCTCTACGATCGGAGATATAAAAGTAGAAACTTTGCCCAAAATAGCCTTTTTTAAAATTAAAAGAACTGTGTTTACCTCAAATTGTTGCCATATTTTGAACTATCAGATTCAAGAAATCGTTAAAACACAGTAAAAAAAAACAAAAATTAAAGCTAAACCACCATCATTTGGTAATCCAAAATCGGTCCCTTATTTACGTTTATGAAAATACTAAATGGTTAAGATGTTAAGTCTACGCAACTTATCGTATCACCATTACGAAGAAAAATTCCAAGAAATTTTTCATATCCAGTTCAAAGCTCTACATATTTGTAAATTTTACACATGTGTATATGATATAAAGCAACATACAAGCATTTAAATCGATTCTCAGTTGGAAATTAAATTGTTTCGTTGTGGAACTACTTTGTAATACACGTATGTTAGTTTTGTCATTTCGAAACCCCAACAGCATTAAAATCGAAAGTTTACACATAAACAAAACTGACATTACGATACATAGCCATACATAATATATAAGTTGACTTTGACAAAGGGCAATACCTTGTACAAAAGATGTGAGATAACACACATTATTGGGGCACACACACACGATTGTTGCGTCCACAACAACAATATTAATTTTCATTTTCTAAATATTTTTACAGTACCACACAAAAGAGCAAAAGGTATATATACACGGGAAATTTACATACATCATCAGAATACCGTACGTACGAGAACAGCATGCTGTTGGGCAAAACATTTTATTGATTTAACGTGTTTTATGTATGTTATATCTATGGGGATGCATGCATATATCGATATTTACACATCAAATTGTTTTTGTTTATATCCGACACAAAAAAAAAAAACATCGTTCTATACTGTATATCAGCAACATATAAATACAGATTATAACAATTTTCTATGTTTACATTGGGGAAAATCGATAATACCGTGTATATATGATGGGTGGAAAATGAAATGAAAATTACAACACACCGGTGTGTGTGTGTGTGTGTGGTACCTACACGTATATACTACAAAGTTAGAAAATTGGCTTCGCAAAATTTTTGGGGTCAATTGATTTGAATTTTTTGTAAATTTGACAAATTTTCCGTCTTTTTTGGAGTGGGTGCACCAGTACGCAATGGTATAAAATATGGGTTGAATGATATTTGAAAAACTAGTTGTAAGTGTGAGACAACTTTTAAATATAGAAGGGTAGCATGACGATAATGTTCATGATGATGATGATGATGATTCATTCATATCTGTGTGTGTATAGCTGTCGTAATGTCGTATATATTTCATTTGTATGCCTTTGAATTTTACGATGCTGAAATCTTGTGAAAAATATGCGGTAATGTGGATTTTGGTAGATGGGGTGGTTTTATCGTGATGTACATGTAATAACCAAATAGTAAATTATATACGCGATTTTCTAAATTTAGACATGGAACACACACGACAAGTTTCTTTTTATGGTAGGTTGGTTTTATGTATTTTTTCGGGGTAATTAATTCGGATATGTAATGTACTTATGTTGAATGTAATGAGGCTGTGCTGTTATATGATTTTAGGAAAATTTGAGTTTATAAGATAATAAAAGGGATACATTTGGTTGATTACTAATATTCGGATGCATGATAAAACGATGCATTACGTTTTATTATAATCGCGTGAATAACTTTTAAAACATCAACATTTACGAGCGTCAAGCTTTTTAGCAATTTTAACATACTCGAAAGCAATCTATAATTTTATTCAATACCATTTTATTAAGGAATTTTAAGTGGAGTGTCACGGTTATTGCTTTTATAGTATTTTATTTCCAATTTGTGAGAAATTGTTTCAGATACTAGAAATTCTATATGTTCCGAACAGCTTCTTCTAGTTTCAGTCCCGGTCAACTCAACTGAACCTTGAAAATGCATAAAGCTGTTTTACTTTGGCGAAGGCCGCTTAGGTTTGAAAAATAAAATATATTTGCTTGTGGATTTCCAGTCACGGAAAATAATTATTCATCGTATAGTGGGCGTATTTATCAGTAGTAATTAACACTAGATTACCGAAAGAAGTCATTTTGACCGTTTTTTAATTTTAATTAGTAAAAAAATTATATTTATAATGATACAATTTCTTAAGGTTTTGTGACTTTTTATACATGGAATTGTCATTTTATAGCTTGCCTGCTATAAGCGAGTTCAGCAAACGGTTCTTCGATATTCGAATTTTCCATAAACTACAGTATTGTTCGAACTAATGTGAACATGAGCATTTTTTTTGTTTTTTGCTATTAATTGGGCCATGCCTGTAAAAAAAATTCAATTTGCATACATCTTGTATTTTGTGTAATATGAATTGGTCTAGTAGGTGTTCATTTTTGCCTTTTGTTTTTTAAATTTACCGTTATAAATACTTTTTTCTCTATGATACCTAAACGAAGTCAATATTGTGTAATTAGTCAAATAAAATAGACTGCATTTTAAAATGGATATTTCGCCAAAAAACGGGAGGAAATTGTTACCCCAGGACAGTACACCTCCATGACTCATGATAGGGCGCGAGTGTGTTCCGTGAGTTTGGGGGCGGTAAACAAAATTATACGGTAAAAAAAAGAGACAGAAAGTGTTGAGTTGAAGCGCGTCGTAAGATGTGGAAGGAAGAGAAAAACAAGAGGCGTTTCTAATAAGGCAAAGCAAAATAGATCCTAAGAAAACTAGTTTCGACTTACAACAAGACCTGGCGGAACATGGAGTGAACATTCATGATTCTACTTTAAGAAAAAGGCTCATTGAAATGGGAAGAAAAGCAATTCGACCACAGAAAAAGCAATTGTTGACAAAGCCAATGATGAAGAAGCGACTTGTTTGGGCCAGAAAATATGTCAATTGGACTACGGAGGATTGGAGAAAAGTTTTGTTCTCGGACGAAACCCATTTTGTCGTTCAGGGACAACGGTCACGGTTTGTGCGAAAATCTGCAGGAGAAAAACTAACATCGCGTCATTTTGATCAAACAGTCAAACATCCACCTAAAAAAATGTTTTGGGGATGTTTTACACATATGGGAACAGGCAGTCTGGTGCTAGTCGAAGGCATGATGAATGGCATAAAATACAAAGAAATCCTAGAACGGAAGCTTCGAAGTAATTTGGAAAAAGTTGGTGTTGATCAAAATATAATTTTTCAACAAGATTCAGCGCCATGCCATAAATCCAAACTAGTAATGAATTACTTGACTCAGCAAAAGGTAAGATGTCTCGATTGGCCTGGAAACTCACCGGACATGAATTCCATCGAAAATTTATGGGCCATTGGTAAGGCCAAAGTTTGAAAAACAGACTGTACAACAGTTAAAAACATGGTGAAAGCTGTTATCGAGGCTTGGTTCCGTGACCCAGAAATCACTGAAAACTGCCAAAACTTGATTGATTCTATGTCCACACGTGTGCAAGACGTTATCACTGCCAAATGTGGACATACATCGTATTAAGAACAATTTGTATAAAAAAATATATTAATAAATAATTTCTTACATTAATTTCCTATGTGTTCACATTAATTCGAATATTCTGTATATACTAAAAAAATCGATATTGGGATCTTGATCAACGGTTCAAATGCGACGCAGAAGAGTAGGTTAGATTGATTGCCATTGAAATCATTAAATGAAGCCAAATCAGTACACGTCAACTTTACAAATCAAAATGTAAACTGTATTCCCGTGTTTCTCAACTCAAACCAAATTCCATATGCAAATACAGCTAAATACCTTGGCATGGCCCTCGATGCTAAGCTAAGATGGAAAGAACACACCAAGAAGAAAAAAGAATAGTTAAACATCAAATATAGAAAAATGTGCTGGCTCATGGGTAGAAATTCTGAGCTCTCAATACATAACAAATTGCTTCTATTCAGGCAAATGCTAAAACCAGTATGGACCTATGGTATCCAACTTTGGGGTTGTGCCAAGAAGACCAATGTACAAATGATACAACGCTTCCAAAATAAAGTGCTAATAGGGATTGTGAATGCCCCATGGTACATTAGGAAGGACAACCTCCATAGAAACTTGAA
This sequence comes from Nephrotoma flavescens, assembly GCA_932526605.1. NCBI lineage: Eukaryota > Metazoa > Arthropoda > Insecta > Diptera > Tipulidae > Nephrotoma > Nephrotoma flavescens. Next base: position 249,168,028 of record OW052220.1, on the reverse strand, counting down.
TATGGAATACGTCATCGATGAAATAAAAAATCGAGCAAGGAAACACATACAACGCTTATCTCTACACGAAAATGCAGATATCCGTCGTATGTTGGACACCACTAGCGGAGTGAGGAGACTCCAAAGGCTGAATCCGCTGGAGCTGGGCAGTTTGTTTTAGAATAAGAAAGTATTATAAAATGAGTAAATAGGGTACCCATCTTAATCCGAGAAATTAACTTAAGATAGATAAATTACTAGATGATGTCTGAATCAGTTGTAATATTGTATAAATAAATAAATAAATTTATTAAATAAAAAAAAAAAATATTTAAAAAAATGATTGTGTTTGTGACTTTACATTGCGCGCCATGTAAGAACACAAATGCAATCATGACATTGGAATTATCAGAAGTTTTTTACACAAATCACAATTTTATCTCTCGATTTATAAAAATGAGAAATCTATGTAAACTTATTTTTGTACTACACAACATTCTTCTAGAACTTTTCCATGAAATGCGACATGCCACCAGCACCGAAATGGTGAATTTGTGAACTAAAGTATTGATTACAAAATTGTTGGTTTTCCAAGACCCTGCAAATGATATTCGACATGCATGAATGAGATGAGAATGAAAAAAATTATAACTGCTTCCAGCGCTACAACGATAGTTTTGAGTACTTAAGGTGCTAAATTTTTACCATTCATCATGACATTGTCACCGGTGTGAAGTTCTTAGACAAAAGTTTTTGGACAAAACTTTATGCGAGTGTCCTTTGTGAAGTTTTTGGACACAATTTTATTTCTTAGACAAAAATTTATGGAAGTGTGCAATTTTAATAAGCGGGTCATTATACTTGCTCGGCAGGTAGACATAGGAGTCCAAAACTTATATAAATCATCAATATTGGCGGATCTTTTAAACCCTAAGGCTAGAGAATTTTTCTACTTTATACTTTTAATTTATTATTTAAACAGTTCTTGTGCTTATGTGAATGCATTGTGATAGCAAACAATTGAAATTTACTCGAATTTCGGCTGAAAACATGCTTACATAAAAAAACTGAGTGACATTTTCTACGACTATTTTAAATACGACAACAGTACAGTTTTTCTACATAAAACGGTCAAAAACAACAAAACTGAATGTTTCTACCAATGCATATAAAGGAGGTCGATAATGCAGTTTTTGCTGAATTTTTCTGCTATCTTCAGTGGCATATACAATCATGACATTGGAATTTCATTTTTATCTCTCGTCTTATACAAATGAGAAGCCTATGGTAAACTTATTTTTCTATGATCGAACTTAGCAACATTTTTCTATCTGATACAAACAGTATTTAACCCTTTAATGCATATTGTTGCATATTTGATATGTTTAACTTGTTTCACTGTATTTTATTTAAATGACGGCTAACTTCATATTTGTTTTGTTCAAGACTCGTGTTATATATTATTTGGTTCCCATATAACAACGGCAACACCACTTATGCTCGGTTGCACAGAAAAATGACTAACGGCCGGTTAGTTGGGCGCGATTTGATACATCACAAAGTGCATTGACACAGGCACAAATTTTGAAGATTGGGAAAAGTTCGAGTGACAGTGAGGATGACTTTGAACAAGTAGAAGATGTTGAAAATTGTTTCTATCATGATCTGTTAGTATAAAATGTGGCACATGATGAGACAGTGGAAAATATTGAGCCTGATGAAAATATTGTGTTCAACATCAACGATACGGTGCTGCAAATATAAAAGACAGAGTAAGTAAAATCTCGTGGCGGAAAAAAAATTTGAATCTGAAAATCTGGACACCACATGTTGGAATTGGATTATTTTTGTGATAAAAAATTAGTTTCGCATATTATTGAACAGTCAAACTTATATGCTACACACTAAAAGACGTCTCCAGACCATTCACATTCAGTGAAAATCATATCTATATCTATCGATACATTGGAATATGACTTTTAACTTCGATAGTTACCAGTAGCAGCATTAGGGAGTCCAGTAGTTGGTAATAAAACCATTCAAAATCCGATGGGAATAAATATATTTGAAAAAATTAGAAATTCAATAATAATGAAAATATCACGAGCAGATGTGCCTGGCCATTAACAGTTTAATAAAAAAAAAATTTAAAAAAATTCCTTCAGTAGAGCACCATAGTTACCTAAAGGAGTAGATAGCAGGAAAACCACAACCACAAACCACGTCCCTTAAGCTAGCAGAACCCATACAGCAGAACATTACAAGATAGTATGGATAATTATAGACTAATTATGGCTAATTAAATGCCCCATTAAAAATTTTGGGCTCCAGCCCTACCAACTAAAGCGTGGGTTCTGCTAGCTTTTTGGATATTAACCTTTATAGGAAAAATAAAGGTTAATTTTAGGCTAATTAAAGGCCCTATTTATTTTTTTTTTCGGGTCGATCTGGGAAATGCAAAAGGCTTTATCATTTCAAAGGTAAAAGAACCCAAAACGAAAATCGAACCAAAATTGAAATTAGAACTGAAAACAAGATCTATTGACAATCGAATAATTTTAGGCTTATTATGGGCTAATCAAATGCCACATTAAAAAATTTTGGGCTCCATCCGTTTTTGACCTAACTTCAGGTCATTTATTCTAAAGGTAGCAGAACCCAAATCGAAAATCGGACCAAAACCGAAATTAGAACCCTGTTTAATCTATAAAAATTGGCAACATATAGATTTGGATTTGTCGGATATTGTTCGATTTTTTTTCTATATTTTTATTATTGTATTGTAAATATATGCTAAAGTCGCATAGCTAACGAAATAAAATTATTAAATATAATTGAAAATTAGTTTTGTTTAATTTAATTTACTATACAGTCAACTGTATTCGACTTTACATTTTTTGGCAAATCGACCACAATTTCAAGTATATATATTCGGTAAAATAAATAAGTATTTTGTCGGTAAATTCAGGAAGGTATAGTGTTGTTCTTCCAATAAAACCTATCATAGTTCAGTTAGGACGCTCATCGCTCAGTGCGTTAAAACAATAGCTGTGTTTCTTGACGCTTGATCTGATCCAATTCAGTTCATGTTTCATGAAACAACGCAAAGGCGCTTGCTAGATTTAAGAACAAAATTTGTGAACTAAAACAAAATTTGGATCACGTTTTCCATTTTGAACTGATCATGATCAATGAGAGTCAAGAAACATGGCAAATATGGACAAGCGGTTAAATTCCAATCCGGCGCTTTGTGAAAAATATTCAGAGTTTATGTCTTTCTTCATCATATGGAAGAGTTTGATAAGCCGGAGGGATCAAATTGCATCTTTGGCAAAACCTATTATTTGCCCCATCATGCGGTAATGCGAAAGAATAGTACTACGAAAAAATTAAGGTTGATTTCCAACGCGTTCACAAAATCATCCTCGAATGTTTTCTTAAATGATTACATAATGGTAGGCCGAACAATTCAGCAAGATCTGTTATCGATTATGATGCGACTCCGAAAACATCAGTTAGCTGTAACTGGAGACATAACTAAAATGTACCGTCAAATTCTTGTTCATAGCAATCAACAAGACTTGCAACGGATTTGGTGGACTAATTCATCTGGAGGTACAGGTCCACTTAAATGCTATAAACTGTCTTCGGCAACTTAAAGATTCATTTTTTAACGCGTCCAAATTTCTTAAATGGGCTTTTTACATTATCGACATGTTAATGGGATCTGACACCTAAAATGCAATCATATTAAAAAATGACATCGTCGATATATTAGCTCGTGTAGGCTAATTCGAACTTCGCAAAATTCAAAGCAACAACAAGAATGTTGAGTTATCTTAGACAAATATCATGGAGCAACCCAAATCAATTCAAATATTGGGGATGAACTGGAACAACTGGAATCAGATCAATTTACATTCTCATTCGAGAAGTACTTGCGATAGCCGGATCATGCACGAAAACATCTGTTCTTTCCTAGATCGATTGTCCTAACATGTAGTCTCTGCTCAAAGTCATTTAAAGACATTAAATCCGTTTATAGACGAAAATAACATTCCGCACGTTGGTGGCAGACTAAAACATGCTAGTATTTCGTTCGATCATAAGCATCAACACCTGCTACCTGCAAACCACTCATTTACCAAATTACTCGTCAATCATCAACGCATATGCGACTTCTACATGCAAGTGCCCAATCATTGTTGTACAATTTAGGACAACGATTTTGGATTATTGGCGGAAGAAGTTTATGTCATCATGCTAAGCCTTTCAGACTATTTCAAAACGTCGGGATTGACTTTTTTGGTACATTCATGACCAAATCCAACGCCAGATCACGAATTCTAATTAAATCCTATGGTTCGTTATTCATTTGTCTCGCATATAAAGCGATTCATATGGAAATCGTGACTGATTTAAGCACTGATGCCTGTATAGCGACTCTTCGCCGGTTCGTATGTCGTCGAGGGCTCTGTACAAATAGGCCGCTATTAAAAGCGCAAAACATCACATGAAACGCATACTTGGTAATTCCTCATATAGCATTGAAACTCTCAATAAACTCATCATTGAAATCGATGCTTGTCTTAATCCACAACCCATAGGGCCCATGTCAGACGATTCAAATGACTACGAGTGTTTAGCGCTTGGTCAATTTTTAATAGGGTAACCACTAACGTTGATTCAATGAAAATTAATTAGGTTACTACCACAAAATTCAATACCGATTCCAAATGTTCTGGAAAAGGTGGCCTATTGAGAACTTATCGCAGCTGCAGAAGCGCATAAAAGGGATAGTCCACATCCAACTGTACGGATGGGGGATCTTGTCATTTTAAAGGAGTACGCGTAGTTATAGTCAAGACGTCTAATTCAACATTCAAGCGTGCAATCACTCGAATATATCCTCTCCCAATTCAAAGTGAACGGTTTCCGAAGGTTCTATATTTTTTTTCCAAGGAAAAAATATTATATTTTTTCTACAGGAAAATATTTTATAAGTTTTTTTAAATATTAAATAAAAGAATAATATATAAATACATATTATTATATACATATTTAATTAATATAAACATATTGCATAATCTTCATAATAATTTGATTAAATAAAAATAGCAACTACTACAACTTGATAAAAAAAAATTTTGTTAGTGAAGTAAGTATTATAATTAACAAAATATTGTTCATATATGGGGTCATCTTTAAATCCAGATTGAGATACGAAATTTTACCGTCTATATGTCTTCATTACTCAAGTTGTTAAAATGTTTTACACCCTTATAAAAGATAATATTTTGGATCGTTTTAAATATAAAATTCGGAAGGCGATAATATTCGGGAGCCTAAAATTATTCGATTGTCAATAGATCTTGTTTTGAGTTCTAATTTCGGTTTTGGTCCGATTTTCGATTTGGGTTCTGCTAGCTTTGAAATGATAAAGCATTTTGCATTTTCTTGTTCGACCCGAATAAAAAATTTTAAATAGGGCATTTAATTAGCCTAAAATTAACCTTTATTTTTCCAATTGATTTTAAATCATTTTTTGATATGTGTTCTGCTAACTTTTTCTAAAGCTTTTCCCACGCTTTAGTTGGTAGGGATAGAGCCCAAAATTGTTTAATGGGGCATTTAATTAGCCCATAATTAGCCTATAATTATCCATACTATCTTGTAATGTTCTGCTGTATATGGGTTCTGCTAGCTTAAGGGACGTCATAAATGGGGCTTTAAGCTTTTTCATTGCATCGAATTTTGAAATTTACACTGGAAAGGAAAACAATCGAATCCACAGGTTCTTTAATGAAAGAAATTTAGGAGCAAGCGGCAATGTCGTAATACGCCGCCTAAGAAACTTTCGAATATTTTACCATTTATTGGATAGTTTTATGTAATGCATGGCTTTTATATAAGTAAAGACGAAATTTTTCATACACATTTTGCAATATTAATCTCATTATTACTCTTTAGACGAGCTGAATTCGTAAAGGGCAACAGTAAGCTGCTATATCTACCAGATTTCAAAATTTTGTATGACTTTTTTTTAAGTCAAATAAAATATGAATAAAGGGGACGAAGCGAGAGTGAAGAAAGAGTTTTGGACAGAAAAATCAAGTCGATTTTGAATTTGTGACTTTGAAAATTATTGTGACGACGATAGATTGAACATGATAAGCGAAATATTTTATTTTTACTTTTGTCGATTGTTTACTTGCACGATTTTCAAAAAATGGCGATAGAATAGGACCATCGACAGACATTGGTCGCGTCAATTGGGAAGCAAATGAGGATTGTTATAAATTAGTAATTTGTCAAGATACTATCAAAAAACGACAAAAAATAAGCTTTCTTCTTTTTCATACACATTTAGAAAAAAGGATAAAGAATAGAAACGTATGTTTTTAGTAAAAAAAATAATTCACAAATTTCAATTGGACAAATTTCCAACTGCTTGTGCTATTTCCCAGAATATTGAAAATTTGTGAACATGCATGTGAATAGCTTTTTTAAATGTGTATGGAAAAAATAGTTTATAGTCGATTTTTGTAGGTATGTTGACTAAATGACTAATTTATGACAAGTCACATTAGTTTCTCAAATGACTTGTCCAACTGTTAACTGTCAAAATATACTGACAATGTCTTAAGCGAAACATATACGACATGTCTTCGGCGTTTCTCATTTAAGCAAATACCTTTTAAAATGGCGTCGATAAACAATCGAGAGAGATAAAAAGTTACTTTTAATTTCATGTTCACTCCAGGTCGCAACGTCACCGCAATTATTTTAATTAATAAATTTTATTATATTTTTTCTATATACGATTACATTTTGTTTATCGAATAGGTGACCAAACATTTTGTAATTATTACTCGTAAGAATAATCTTACCGGTTCAACTGAATGAGATAATGAATGGATTATAAAGTGTTTTTTCAACAAATAAGTTGTGTACGTCTAAGGGGAAAACCAGACCACGCTGGCGGCACGACATAGAGCAAGCAAGTCATGCCTGAACTAACATATCGAAATTTGACGCAACAACATAAGTTACGCAATGAAATTGCTAAATCTATAAAACAAAGTTGGGAATATCTGCCCTAAAGTTATTACATACTGGATATCTATATATAACTATGTTGGTCATAAAATTTCATAACTGACCCGTGCCGCGTGCGATAATATATAAACAAAACACCGAAGGAAAACAATTTTTTTTGTATAAAAATATAACAAGTGCCATTATGTAGAGAGCACCATGTGAGCAATTTAATTAACTCACACACAAACACACTCCAAAAAAAAATTATAATTATAGATTAAAAGAAATTATTTAAATTCGTTTATAAAATTTTTGTAATAAGTCGTAAAAATTTCTTCGTTGTTGTTGTCGTCGTCTTCTTAATTTAATGATTTAATTTCGTATGTTTTTTTTTTACTGTTCAAATTTTCCGTGGTGACATTGGAACGTTTAAAATGTTCACACTAAATGAAAAAAATTATATCTAATTCGTCGTAATGCGCGGATAAAAATTAAGAAAACAGTAAAGTTAGGTGGAAAAACAAAAAACAAGTGGAATTACCAAAGTGTAGAGACAGTCGATAGTAATCTTGAGTGAAAAATTGCATCCGCCTGTAGAGATTGTTTCTTTACTTGTTTATAAGGAGGCATATATTGTTATTTTACTTGAGCTATTTTTTTTGTTATCATTCAAAGTACAAACCAAATAATGCTAAGAGGTATAAAAATTAGCGAAATCATTGCGCGACCCAATGTTTCTGTGACGTATGTATTAAATTATTAAGATATCAAAATAAATTTGGCAAAAACAAAATTTATACTATACAGTGGTGAAAACTCAGGTGTTATAAAGATACACCGTTTGAGGTGTGATATTAAAAGTGAGGGTATAGCATACTTGCAACAAATTGGTTCCCATCAATCAAATTTTGGACGGGAAAAAGCGCCAAGAAATTTTGAACAATAGAAACGTTTTTGAATTCTCATTATACGGTGATATTCCTTTGTGGAAAACAGGGAATTGCTTTACGGGGTCACAAAGTTTATGGACATTTTAACATGCCAATGAAGTGTTTCCGAAATTAATCCTAAATTATAAAAATGGCGGTTAGTACTATTTTAGGAAAAATTTCAAACTTCTACTGAGAAGTATGTACTTTATACTATAATTGAAAATAAAACAAAATGTGAAGATGTATTAGTGATTTGCGAACGTTTAGGCGTTTTTAGAACATTGTTTTTTTTACAAATAACATAATTTTACAATGTTTATTTAGGTTCAATTTTATTGAAATTCATTTTTCTAATAACGACAAAATTGTGGAGAAATTATGTTATACTAGAAGTAACTAAACACCGTTCACAGATTTTATTAAAAAAAAATTAAAAGTATGCTCAAATAACAAGGTGTATTTTCAGAAAACAATAATCGTTAAGATATTATGCATTTTCAGAACTCAAAATTAAAAATATAGATAGTTTAAAATCCAATACATGTACTCTACTAGTGCGAACCAAAATAAAATTCTAATGGATGTTAAAAACCTAAAACAACATTCTTGTGAAACCCGACATTTCCAAGAAATCCTGATTCTTAGAAATTTCATATCTCAAAATATTCACCGATCGGCAAACTTGCCACTATAATATTTTGGTGGACGCAGATGTGCATTCTACATACTTGTGCTACTTAAACACAACAAAAAAATAGAAATTAAAAAATAAAACAAAAAACCATAAAATCTTAAAACCCCCAAAAATGTGAAATGAAGTAAAAAAACTAAACCATCCACGATTGCAGTCTTGACGCGGCGGAATTCTTAAACATGGTATATTAGTTTAAACAGATAACTCACCCAGATATATATAACGTGTAATTGGAGTAGCAAATTTGAAGCATTGTAACTTGAACCTTGTAATCAATAATTAACAACATTATTCAAAAAATACAAGATCACAGATCGGTGAAATTCTTGAGATATGGATTTTCTTAGAATTAAATTTACTAAGAAATCCCGTTTTTCTATTGCGCGTCGGCTTAGATAGGCGAGCTCCATTAGAATTCTAATCGCGTTGGAACAAGTAGAGTGCACATATGGGTCTATCAAAATATTATAGTGACATGTTTTTTGATCTGAACGATGTCAATTTTATGAACCGGAAAATATTTCAGCATATTCGCCTAAATGACTGCTTTTTTTGAAAAAAATATACCCTCATTAATTTTTGTTTCTGATGGTTTAGGCTTAATTTACGACAAACTTCAATTGCGTTCTTTTAGGCGAATGCCATAATTGGGTCGATTAATAATATTATTGTTAAAAATATCGTCAGACGAGTAAATAACAGCGAATGTTATTGATATTGCGAGAATTGAGAAATTTTCCCCGGCTTTACGCATTCTAGAAAACGATAGTATCCAAGAACTCTTTCTTCAATACATTCCGGTAGTCAGCACAACGGGACTTAATTGATCCGAAATTTATAGGATTTAAATTTAACGATATCCGTCTGCTGTATTATTCCTAAAAGTGTAATTGTATTGACGTAGATTTGGTTATTTTATGGCAAAAATTTTAAAGATCTTCGACTGAAATATGAAGCAATTGAAAAATTAAAAATTAAATCAATGAACAAGGCTACCTCAAATAATGTTAAATCTAATCAACAACTGGAACAACCAGTGCCGAGTGGTAATACATCATTAAATCTCCGATGTAATAAGATTAAGTGTTACAACTGTAATGAATATGGTCATCTGTCTCGAAGGATTGTCAAAGGAAATCCGATGGCGTAATGTGCTTTAAGCGTAATACGTTTGGACACAATAGTTTTGAGTATCCTACAACATCAAATGAAAATTGACGTATTAATTGACGATATGAAAGTGTGTGCTCTGATAGATACGGGAAGTTCCGTAAATTTGATCCGATCTGGCGTATATTTGAATTTGAATACTATGAAACCTGTGAAATCCAGATCGTAAGAAAATTGAGACATTTGGAAAATTTGGAGCAGATATCGTTATTAACGGTGACAATTTCCATGTGCCGGTACATGTAGTGCCTAATGATGTTATCCCCGTAAATCTTTTGATTGGCTGTGATTTGCTTTGTGAAACAAAAGTGATTATCGATGGACGGTGCGGATATCCGTAAAAACGACGAATTTTGTGCGATGCTATCAGATGTCACGCATATTATCAACCGAAATGATGCACAGGTCGTTAAGCTATTATATCAGCAGTATTCACCGACACCGACGAACACTTCAGATGTAAACTGCAAAATAATTTTGAAGGATGACACGCCAATTACTCCGAATCCAAGACGTTTGACGATTTACGGGATGGAGCTGGTTGATAAAATAGTCGAAGATTGGCTGAAAATCGGAATAATTGAACCTAGTTCATCGGAGTTTTCTAGTCTAATTTTTTTGATTTCAAAGAAAGACAGCTCAAAACGTTTATGCGTGGATTACTAGAAGATTAACCACCAAATTGTTAAAGATCGCTTCCGCTTTCCGCTGATAGAGGATCAGACTACAAGATGCTCGGGTATTTAGCTTGCACGATTTAAGAAACGGATTTTTTCATGTTGCTGTTGAAGAACGAAGTCGCAAATATACATCGTTGATAATTTGAAAATTGTACTGAAATTGGCTTCTGAATATGGGCTCGATATTAACTGGAAGAAGTGCAGATTTCTTGTTAGATGAGTAGAATATCTCGGACATGTTATTCATGACGGCAAGATAAGTCTATCGGAAAGCAAGACGAGGGCCGTGAGGAATTTTACGCAGCCCATGACAAAGAAGCAGATTCAGCAATTTCTCAGTCTGACGGGATATTTTCGCAAATTTGTATACAACTATTCGATGATCGCTAGGCCATTAAGCGATTTGTTGAAGGAGAGTATGGATTTTATCTTTGGAGAGGAAGAGATAATGGCATTTAATTCGCTAAAACGACATCTCACGGGTAATCTTGTGCTTCAATTATTTAGACACGGGCTGCCCACTGAGCCTCATACAGACGCTTCAATGCACGGCTACGGTTCCATATTGATGCAGTAGCATGACGATGGAAAGTTCCACCCAATTTATTACGCAAGCCGCAAGACGACAGACGCAGAGAAGAAATATAGCAGTTATGAGTTGGAAGTGTTGTCCATCATTTACGCACTTAAAAAATATCGCGTTTATTTGATTGGCACGCATTTTAAAATTATTACGGACTGTGCCACTTCCGAATTAAAAAAACCAAGCTTGTCGACTAGAGTGGCAAGATGGGCGCTGTCTCTCCAAGAATTCGACCACGAAATTAATCACCGACCGAGGTACACGAATGAAACACGTTGATGCCTTCTCACGCAATCCAGTTCTAATTGTTGACGACGATATTGTTTCTCGTTTGCAGTGTGCTCAGCAAAGTGACGGGTTCATCGCTGCAGTGATAAAATTACTTGAGAATAGCCCATATAAAGATTTTATGGTAGAGAGTGATCTTTTGTACAAAATAAAAGATGGTCGTCCGCGCAAAATGCAAGCAGAGGGGATAAAGCGTTATCACGAAATTGGTCATTACGGTGCACGGAAGGTACAAGAGCTGATCGTTGAGATTTGTGGTTTGAAAAGATGTTTGACAAGATTACAACAAGTGTCAATAATTGCGTTTAGTGTATCTCGTGCAACCGAAAAACGGGTAAACAAGAAGGATACTTACATCCAATCGAAAAGGGAAATCTACCTCTTCATACTATATACTTAGATCATCTCGGGCCAATGGCGACAACTAAGAAGCAATATAATCATGTTTTAGTAATGATAGACGGTTTTACGAAGGAAGTGTTGGAGAAACTCCAAAAGCATAGAGAAGGTTTGGTAATCCGATGCGAATTGTGACTGACAAGGGAACCACATTTACCAGCACCGAATGGAGGAATATTGCGAAGTCGAAGGTATCGAACATGTTGCGATACAGGCTTGCCAAGAGGTAACGGCCAAGTTGAGAGAATTCATCAGTCAATAATATCAGTTCTCTCGAAGCTATCGATACACGCTCCAGATCGATGGTATAGATTCGTCGGAAGTACGCAACAAAGTCTTAACAACACGCTGAATCGAAGCATTAGTGCTACTCCGTTTGAGTTATTAGTTGGCACTAAAATGCATCAGAAAACTGATACGAGAATTAAAGAAATTATTAAAAATTTCAGAAACTCTCGAGATAGTTTAAGAGAAACTGCAAAGAATCAAATAGAAAAAATACAAATTGAAAATCGACGATCATTTAGGAAAAAATCGGAAAGCTCCTACGACCTACAAAGTCGGCGATTTAATAGCTATAAAGAGAACTCAATTTGGACCAGGTTTAAAATTGAAGGCAAGATTTTTCGGACCATACAAGGTGTACAAAGTTAAAGAAAAACGCTACGATGTAGAAAAGGTAGGTGAATATGAGGGCCCTAGGAGAACGTCAACAGCAGCCGAGTTTATCAAACCTTAGTTGGATTCGCCGTTCGAATCATCTAGGAGAGGAGTAGGATGGACGAGTGCGGGTTTCAAATTCCTGGAAAAATTGTGTTATACATCCCTGAGTTTTTGTTTTTGTTTAATATATAGTGATCGATTCAGTTTATACGTGAAAATAAAAACAGTGCATGTATAAAGACGCCTATAGTTTTTATTAAAGATTCCAATAACAAAATTCCACATGTATAAAGCACATATGGATTGAAATTTCATATATAAGCTATTTGTACAACTATTTGTCAGCCGGAAGTTACTTCCATAGAAGCTTTTTGCAATTTCAATTCATTTGTAAATTGCTTATCAATAGTTACCTACAATTAAACTTAGTAAACTCGGAAATATATACCTTAGCGGTTAGTCGCTCGGATTCCCAATACTCTTTTTGCATTTCTAATATTTGCTTTTGTTGTAATCTGAAATCGTCTTTGTATAGTTTTTCTTGTTGATTTTCAATAACACTTTATTGAACTTTTAACCGATCCTTGTCTACGTAGTATAATTTTTTGGTGTACACCAACATCTTTTTTAGATATTTTTTCATTCACAATAGAAGAAGACGTTTGAAATTAAAAAAAATGGACAATTTTTGTTTTCAAACAGGATTGTTACAAATACCATGAAGCGGCTCGACGACAGCTTCAGTGGGCTCGACGACAGCTTCAGTGGGCGGTTAAGACCGCCGCCTGTACAGGTGTTTCAATCTTACTGTCATTTCTGAATGTCTTGTTCAACGCCCTAAACTTTTCTGTTCTGTTGATATTTATTCTCATTTTCAAACCAATTTTAAAGTCTTTTAACCATATTATATACCCACGTGCAATAGTAGAGTTTTGTTGCATCAGTTCCAATAACCTCGCGAACTGATTTTTGTTTTTTCATAAATTTCCGAAAATTGACCGAAGTTTGACGTTATAAAAAGATTGACCCAAGCACCATTCCAGAAAAACCGGAAGAAAGTAACACAAGTTTATAGCAAACACAAATAAATAAATATTTGGACGCCTGTCATATATTGTCTTCTGTATATACACGATAAGGCAAACCAAACAAATATATCTCTTATCTGTTTAAAAAAAAATTTTAAATATTTACTTAAACCATTTAGCACGAATCCCATTTTCCAAAACAATAAACGTGGTGAGTATACGCCAAAAATTACCTGGAAATAAATCAAGAGAAAACAACAAATTAAAATTAGATTTTTGTAAAATATACACATTAAATTATAAATTATTTATTATTAACAATTAAAGTGCGTTTGAAGTTTTGTATTAACAAAAACAAAAAATCATAAATTTATCAATCAAATAATAAAATTCGTATAACTTTAAATGTAAAAATAAACAAACAAAAATTTCACAGGAAAGTAAAAAATAAAAAATTTTTGTTTTAAAAATAAATAAATTTTGATATTTTTTTTTTTAAGAATTTAATAAAATCTAAATATTTATAATAAATTAAGTAACGTAATTTAATCCGATCATAAAAAATCAATAATTTAATAGTATTTTACCGGGCGTATACATTGCGCGATAAAATTATTTTCACGTGATTTTGAAAAAAAAATTAAATAAATAAAAAATTATGCATGCATAATAAATTATTTTAATTAAATCAAAATGATTAGAATACAAATAAATATATTATTATGATAAGAACGATAATATGAATAATAATACGAGTAAGTGATAACTTGATAAGATTTTTTTTTTTTTACATAACTGATAACGATACTGAATTTGGAGCACGATACAAATCGCTTATTTACATAATATATAGGTGATACCTTGATTTCGGTTATATATTTTAAAAAAAAATATATAATTTGTTATTATTGTCTGAACGGTATGTACATAAGCGGTTAAACGATAAATGCGCGCAACAGGTATAGGAAAATTATTGCAGGTGACTTTTCGGCAGGAAAAAATAAAATTTTTATTTTAAATTTTAAAATCGAAAATAATCAATACAAAGACCAGACACAAGTGTGTTTTGATTTTTTTTAGTACTTATTAGAATTTGAGTACATATATAACTGGCAAACACGATGAGACCGACATCGCTGTCGGTCTCATCATGTTTGCATGTTCAGGCGGCTTCTTAATAAAACCTAATATACATTCCACTGATTGGATGAACAAACATTTAAGTAAACGTGCGTTTATTTTTTCTTAAACCTTTCGTAGAGAAAAAAATTATGATGACAAATTTCCTAAAACCTTCCTAAAATACTCAACAAAATTATTGAAAATAACAACTAAAAAAATGATTATGTAGTTATAATTATTAAGAAACTAAAACGTTTTATTAAATTACAAGATCGATTAACATTTCTCATAAAATTTGCTTCAAGGGCATCAATTAACGAATATTTTTAGATAGATTTTGGTTAGTTTAAGATTTGCGAAAAGTTTCAAGAATTTTTTTGGGGTTTTTCAGGTAAAATTTGATCAAATCCCCATGCCTAGTGAAGTTTATCCAAACTAATCCAAAAAATACAACAACAACAAACTTATTGTAATAGTATTGGTGTAAGTAAACATTCAGGCGAATTTATATTGTGCGTAATTTAGACGAAATGTGATTTTTTACTTGGCCTTAGATACATTCCAATAAAGTCAATCTAATTATTTTCTAAGCATTTAGCATAAACTTGCGTGACATTGGTACACAGTCTAGACCCAAACGAGTATCCCCAGTAAATTATTTGATTTTCTAATGGGTCTGACAGGTGGTCCCATGAGATTTAAAAATGTGATTTTTTAATGGCCCTTTGGTACATTCCAAAGTCATTCTAAGTATTTTCTAAGCATTAAGCATGAATTTTAGTGACATTGGTACACTGTCTAAGCCCAAACGAGTGAGTGACAACTGACATAACGGCCCAATTGGAATCTTGACACATGATTGTCATTTGCAGTCAAAGCAGTAATGCCGAACACTGCCAAGTCGCTCTTCACTTATTTGCCTTTTTCACTTATTTGCAAACATATTTAATGGACTTAATGGAGTTACAGAACTCAACATTACAGTGTGTTGCGAATGTTTTCGATAGAAGCTTGAAATACGGAACGATATAACGATTATCGACCATGACACCTTTTCCTTTCATTGTCAAAGTGACCGTTCTGCAACGATCTTTGGGTGAACGACGCCGTTATAGTAGATAACCGTCATTCCTACTAATTGTGTATGCCATACACGGTGAATCTGGATTGTGATCTCCGCACGGACTGTGAGTCATGTTTTTTGAAACTACCGCGAACAACTTCGGGTCTGCTTCTGTATCTGGTATTTTGGCGCTGATGATTGAATTGTTTTGATCTGTTCTGATTTTCTCAATTAACCACAGCAGAATGTGTGCATGTGGTAATCCACGCTTCTGCTACTCTACTGAGTATATCCAACAACGTGGCTGTCCGAAAACCATCTGTTTAACGTTGAAGTCCATTAACGTTCTGAGTTTTTCTTTAAGCACACGTGCAGTGATGTCGTGGCGATCGCTGAAAGTTTGTCCTGGTAGTAGATTACCGGTAATTTCAGGTCATTTTTGATTGCATTTTGAACAAATCTGGCTTTCCATAATGCCGCACATATGTACGTCATACCATCCAGCGCATATTCATGCATATGCCGTGGGCTGCCAACATATGTCGCTGGGAGAATGGTCAATTGATCGACGTTGGTTGCATATCCGTCCGAAGCGATGGCATTGCGCAGATGAATGTACTGCTTGGATAGTAGAATGATTGATTGAAGCGGAAGAAATTTAAACGTCCCGTTTTGATTTAGACATACATATCAACGCAACCTCGAATATCAACCATCTCTTGGCAATTGCGAATGCCAAAAAATGATTGAGCCAAATGGTTCAGCCCGACTCAGATTTTCCAATTTTTCTATTCTAAATGACCATCTGGGCGAAATCACGCACAAAAACATCATTTTTCGATTTTCCAAATTTTCCGTCTTTCCGGTAGTTTCTTCCAAAATTTTCTTTCGTAAGAGCCATCTCCTGATAATTGCGAATACAACAATAAAAGATTGAGCCAAATCGGTTAAGCTGTTCTCAAATGATGCACTAGAAAAGAAATTCAATTTTCTTCAAGTTTTTCCGGAAGTTTCCGAGTTTTCCAATAAGATTTTCCACTTTTTCTCTTCTAAAAGGCATTCTGGAACGGATACGTGCGAAAAAACCGTACAAAAATATCATTTTAATATTTTCCTAATTTTGATACTTTTCCAGTGGATTTTCACAACATTTTCTTTCATACAAACCTTGTCCTGACCATAGAAAATACTTAGAATGACTTTGGAATGAACCAAAGGGCCATTAAAAAATCACATTTTTATATCTCATGGGATACCCTGTCAGACCCATTAGAAAATCAAATAATTTACTAGGGACGCTCGTTTAAGATTAGACGTCCCAATGTCACTGAAGTTCATGCTAAATGCTTTGAAAATACTTAGAATGACTTTGGAATGTATCTAAGGCCAATTAAAAAATCACATCTCGTCTAAATTACACAATATTAATTCGCATGAATGTTTACTTATATCAATACTATTACAATAAGTTTGTTGTTGTTGTATTTTTTGTATTAGTTTGGCATAAATCCCCAAGAATTGAATTCTAGATCAATTGAATCGTTTTGCTTTCATAATTCATAATTGTGAAGACTGCTTTCTTAATTATATTACTCGTATAAGATAGCCCAAAAATTCCAATTCCGAAATAGAACAACCAACAGATTTACATTTACAAAGACGGCGTCCAGGTCCACAACCATACATACAAAGTAAAGAAATTTTATTCCAAACTAGTTGTCAGACGATGACGAGTACAATGAAGATGAATTATTTGACGAACAGGATTATTGCAATCAAGATAAATCGAATGAAGAAGACTCGACGAGAAGTCAAACATTTTAAAACTTTTGTGTTACTTTTTTTGTAAAACTTTTTTTTTGTGATTTTATTTTGTACTCTCTGGATGGACAAATATCATTATTTAAACACGCACAATGGAAATCTAAGTAGACAAATAGTTTGACCAAAGCCAACGAGCATCGTATTAATTTTATCCCATAATTCAAAAGGTAACCCACTTTTGTAGTACTACCCTCGTCTGTTCTGTATTCGCGTAATCGTTGCATAGGCGTGGTGGCATCATTTGTTCACTCGAAAGCATCAGTGCGATTAAAACGTGATATTGGCGAATTTTTTCATCGACATCATCGGAACATTTATCACAACCCAAATCATCAACTGGTGCTTTATGATTAGCACGCATCTATCTTAGATTTTTGAGAATTTTGGCCTAACCTTAGAAAATTATGTCATCGTGTCATCAAACGTGTTGACGCACCGAACACAAAAAATTTATAAAACTACCATAAAAATATAAAAAAAATAAAACTTTTCTGAGAGTGGGGGAATTTTTATGCTGTATAAGAAAGCGGAATTTTGACAGCGGAAAATAAAAAATTACCTTACTCGCCGTAAGTGGCAGCACTATCACTAAAGAGAATTAACTTCGAAATTTTTCATTCGTTATGTATATATTTTTTCACTAAATTTTCTACTACTAATTTTTTCACAGAAGACAAAATTGCCGAAATTATTAAGGAAAAAGTCAATCCAGTGGAGTCCAAAATTGGCATAAAACAATTTAAAATTATTAAAGAGAAAAAAACGATTAAGATGGCCTGCCGAGACGAGGCAGAAAATACAAAACTTGAAGAGTTACTAAAAGCTGCCATGCCAGCACAGATCCGTGTTGAACAAGAGGTCCTAAGCAATCCTAGAACAAAAATAGTGAACATTCAAACAGAGTATACAAATGAATCCCTAACTAAAGCCATATTGGAACAAAACAACTTCCACCATGAAAACCCAAACATCACAGTGAAACACATAGCCAAACAGAGAAATGGACAAAATAGTTTTACTGCCTATATTGAAACAGATCCAACATCTTTTAGAACAATAATAGAAAAATCGAGACTGAGCATAGGGTGAGAAAGGTGTAGAGTATTTGAGGACCTCAACATAAATAGGTGTTTCAATTGTAATAGTTACTACCATAGCAAAAATAAATGTAACAAGAGTATGTCATGCATAAAATGTAGAGACGAAACCCACAAAGCAAATGAATGACGCAGTAAGGAACTTAAATGTTCGAACTGCTCCTGGGCAAATAATACATACAACACAAAATATCAAACAAATGACACACAGAATTGTCAGTACTATAAAGCTCAAGTTGAGAGGATCAGGGCTTCTACAAATTACAATGTCCAGTATTTTTTTCTCGTTGGAAGCTGCCAAATATAAAAATACTCTTGAGTGTAAAAATGCAATAACTGAAAATATAAACGGACTAACGATGCTCCACCTGAACATCCGCAGTATAGATAGGCATTTTGAGGAATTGCTTGTGCTACTAAATGATCTGGAAAACCTCTCTGATGTTATTGTATGCACTGAAACTAGAAATGTAAACCCTGATCTTTATTGCATAATGGGATACAATGCTTACTATAACAATGGCCATGTCAACAAAAATGACGGAGTAATAACCTATATAAAATCCGTTATAAAACAAAAATATAAAGTTGATATTGTTGGAACATGTTCGATCAATGTATAACCACCGTAATAAAGAACCAAATAGTATATGAAATCATGGGAGTTTACAGATCACCATCAATAAATGAAATCCTTTTTATTCAAGAAATGGACAATTATCTCAACCAAATGAACTCTAGAAACGAAAAAATACTAGTAGGAGATATAAACATTGACATCCTAAATACAAACAACCACATATCTACTAGCTACTTAGATATGCTGGCAATCAATGGTTTTATACCGCACATAAACAAACCAACGAGAGCTACTTCAACATCATCCACATGTATTGACCACTGCTTCATAAAAACTACAAAACCTGTTGAAACAATCACAGCTGGAGTTTTGTTCAGTGGAATCACTGATCACTTTCCAATAGTAATCCAAACACAAGAAAACAATTCAGAAAACAAAAAATCTGGAACCAGTAGTACAAAAACCACGAACTACAGGAAATTTCGCTCAATCCTTTTGCGTATGGATTGGTGTAAATTGTATAACGAAAACGATGGAAATGAATGTGCCATGATTATCCATTCCACTTTGACGGATGCGAAATTACAGAGCTTAGTGACTCGCAAAATTCGGAGCGATAATAGAAAACCATAGATTACACCTGCCTTGATTAAACAAATAAGAAAACGAGACAAATTACATAAAACAGCACTGAGGTCCAATAATGAGCAACTTTTAAATGAATTCAGGATTTTTCGAAATACCCTTAATGCTGACTTGAAAAAGCACGATATTCTTATTTCAAAGACCAAATACAAAGCATCAAAAATCAAAGGGATATATGGAATATGGTAAATGACTTCATGTTAAATAGAAGACATAAAAACAGAAGTATGCAAGACATTCGCGTACTAGATCCAAACGGTAATCTTACCAGATCAGATGAAGAAACAGCAAATGAGTTCAACAATTATTTCTCAAAAGTGAGAGAAACTCTAGCAGAACAAATACCTAGCAAACATTTTGATTATACGTCCATGATCAAAATATCGAACTCGTTCCTGCTACTACCTGTGAGTGTTGAGGAAGTTTTCAAAGAAATAATGCTGCTGAAAGAAAACAAAGCACCTGGATTCGATGGATTCACAACGCGACTTATCAAAAATGTAGCTGACGTGATCGCCGGGCCATTGGCCTATACGGTAAACGTAAGCTTCTAGTCAGGAATATTCCCAGATCTCTACAAAAGGGCTCAAATTGCACCGATCTACAAGACTGGCAGTAAAAACAAAGTGGAGAACCACAGACTTATATCCGTGATATGTAAATTTGGGAAGATCGTGGAGAAAAGTATTTACAGGAGACTAATGCAGTTCCTTACAGAACACAATGTCATCAATAAAAATCAGCTTGGTTTCAGACAAAAACTGTCCACCGAAGATGCACTGGCCGAATTTACAAACATAATATATAAAAACGTAGATAAAGCGAAACCAGTTTCGTCAATATTCGTTGACTTAGCAAAAGCCTTCGATACCTTAGACCATGGACATTTGATAAGAAAACTTGATTATATAGGCATAAGGGGTGTTGCAAAGGACCTAATTGTAAGCTATTTAAGAAACAGGAATCAAATAGTGAAAATAAACAATGTCGAAAGCAGAGCTCTTATATCATCCTATACGGAGTTCCCCAAGGGACTGTACTCGGACCCTTATTGTTCATACTCTACATCAACGACCTGTTCAACGTCAGAATACCAGGAAAAATACTATCCTATGCTGACGATACATCAATAATCTTTGAAGGGAAAAATTGGGAGGAAGTGTTTGAAAAAATGCAAGTAGGAATGGCAACAATCCAGAACTGGTTCTCCAATAACTCGCTGACGGTCAACATCTATAAAACAAACTTCATTTTGTTTGGATCACACATAGGTGCGATACTACCAATATAAGAAATCCCGTTCACGTATACTGGAGGAGCAATGTTCATATCGAGGACTAATCATACAAAGTACCTCGGAGTCACAATTGATGGTCATTTGCGCTGGGACGAACACCTCAAAAAACTTAATAAAAAACTGAGATACCTTCCATTCACGTTAAAAAAATTTCGAAACATAATCAGCACAGAAATTTTAGCCAGCAGCATTTACAATGGTTTATTCTTATCAATCTTACGATATGGAATACTGACTTGGGGTGAAGCATGTAAAACCCACATCACTCTACTAGAAACACTCCAGAAAGCCGCTATCAAAAACATATATAACAAGTCACGTCTATATCCAACAAAACAATTGTTTGAAGAAACCGGAAAGCTGGACATCAGAAAACTATTCCTCTCTATAGTTATTTTATATTTGGCTGCATCAGGATCACTTCAAGAAAGCCGACTGAATATAAGAGACACGAGGGCAAACATCGAACTCCAATTGAGAACACCAAAAATGTCGAAGTCTGTTGGCCAAAGGAGCTACACGTACATTGGTCACCGAATAATAAATGAAATGCCAACATCATTGAGAAGAGAACTTCTAACTTTTGAGAACAAAAATAGAGCTACAACTAAACTTCGAGTCACCATGTGGCTAAATGAAACTGATATTCAAAATTTTGATCTGTTCTAAATATCACCAAAGAGATAAATCTAAAATCTAATTTTATATTTTTTATATTCTTTATACTTTTTATATTTTCATATTTTGTACTTTATATTTTTATACTAATTTTAAGTGTTATATATTTTAATATTTTATTCTTGCATACGAGAATTTGATTTCTCAGGCAGATGTATCTAAGTTTACATTCTTGAATAAAATAATAATAATAATCTAATCTAAATACTGAGACTACAAGGAAAATTTGGGGAAAATTCATGGACTAGAATTTTTTATATTTTCTGCGCCTCATCTAGTAGAAAAACAACCGAAAATATTGGTTACTAGTGGAAGAAATGCCGGAAAGACGGAATATTGTTAAACTTCAACATTTCATATACCGAGTTCCTTTACTTCGGAGATCAAACAATTTACCCTTTTTTAGGATCACTTTTAATATTTTATTCCGCTGAGATGTTTTATTTAGTGAAAAAATGTATACATTATGAATGAAAAATTTCCGCTGGTAATTACATAACAAAATAGACGCTCTTTAGTGATAGTGCTGCCACTTGCGGCGAGTAGCGTAATCTCTTATTTCCCGCTGTCAAAATTTCGCTATCTTATAGAATCTCATAGAATTTTTTCAGTTTGGTTGCCATAAAAATACTTTGTTTGATATTTTTTTCATAATTATGGCAACAACACAAAAATTATCAAAAAAAAAAATCTGTTGTGACACGAAGAGAATCTATATTTTTATCTCGTTCTACTTTTCTCCAAAATAAAACGCTGTTGTAGTGGAATAGACACATTACTATTGAATTCGTCGTTAATTTTCGACGACTTTCGTTTTCCAATAGCAAGCTTAGAAACAAAAGAAAAGAATAGTGAAAATTTTTCTTTTTCTTGTTTTGTCTACTATAGGAAAACGATACCCTTCGAAAATGAATGTCGAATTCAATAGTTTGAACTCCCAATTCAATATTTTGAATAAATAACTGTAAACAAAAAATTAACTGTCAACTATCAAAACATAGTATATAACTTTAGTATATACAAAAATGTCGGGAATTATTTGTTCAGAATTTCAATTCTTAATTGAATTTAAAATGAGCTGAGGTATAGTCTACAGATGTCAGGAGCTATTCGTTAGTTCAACTAGCGGTGTACATCGTTTGATAGGCGAATGCGTTTTAATAAGTATTATTTCTAATCTCAGCCCCGAATTGTCGACTATCATGACAGTTTTTTTATATATCGCGATAGCAAGAATTTTCGGGCCTGAGAGTAAAACTATGGCGAGTTTTTGGGCTGAGAGTAAAAAACGTTATGATATAGCAATATTTTGTTTTGTCATCTTTCCGGGAACAAATTTTGGGCAAAATATATAAATCAAAATTTGGCTTCTTTACATATCGCTGCCTCGGAAGAATACTGGCACAATTCCAAAAAATTCAATTTTAATTTTTTTGCTTAAAACGATCGCCTTACCCTCATATTTTATGTTCTAGAATGTCACAGTTGTGATTCACCTTAGCACGCACGTAACTTCAATTTAAGGTCATCAGTCACCAAACGTAAAACTTATTATTGAACATATCTGGTGGGGAAAGCATCTCTGAACGATTTTTGTCATTTGTTCTCGTACAGCCAAATTATTGCAAACAACGTTTGACTGCTGTATTCGAAGCCGTTTTGTCTCTCAAATAATATTGTTTAATGAAGAGGGCGAAATTCGTTTGATTGTTTACAAAACAAGTGAGACGATGGCGCACAAGATTGGCACCTCCCAAAATTTATGAGGATTTAACATTGGTTGCAACATCAACGAGTAGTAATCAGGTGCGCGACTTTAAAACAAGGTATTGCATGGATACAGATAGCGCACAAAATTTTGAATTTAAATTGGTAAAAAATGTAGCCAATAAAAAATTAAGTGCACAACGGGGCACACGATTCATCATATTTTCCTTAAAACATTAAATAATTTAAATTTGAAACATTAAATATGTATAAAGTTCTCGTATACATTTCCAGTACTCCATATATCTAACGAATTTATGGTAAGCTCGTGTATATTACGACAAGATCGTCCATATTTCTGGGTTTTGTGCTTTTTTTTATTTTATTTTAATTTCAATTGAATAAAAAAATCGTAATCATAATAATAAAAGCATATTTTCATACTTCATGTTGTTAAATAATAAAAAAAAAAAATATGTGTAGTATGAGAACGGGCAATCTAAATTCGGAACCAACGCTGGATGTTTTATTTTAAATTTATGGATAAACTCGTGTACGAAACTTATAGTGGGAAACAATAATAAAAAAAAATTCATTTCTTTGAACTTAATCATTAATTTTCCTCGTACTTAATGAAAATTTCGTTTGACCTATTTTCTTTGTTGGTCTAGTTAGTTTTCCACCAAATCATATCATATATTGACCTAATTATTATTCAACAACATTGCAAATATTTTTTAGTATTCGCTCTCCTTGAAATGCAATAATGGCTGATCAAAGTATTATCCATCATAAATTGGTCAGTATCAGTCAGCTTTCTATAAAGGTTTAATGTATTTTATTTGCGTAGTAGGAGATAATAGCCGTATTTTATTATACGAACACTGTCCGGCGCCGAATGAGAAATTTCTACTGAAACTGCAGCTATTATTCACTGGTGTCGCTACTAATCAAAAATCTTTGTTTATTGTTGCTTGTCGCTTGTTTATTTATCTTGATTTTCTTCAAAAAATAAACAAAAACCACTTTTTTCTAAAAAATAAAGAATTTCGGATAAAGTTTTTCCTGAACGTACAAAACAAACTAAATTGGCATTACGTCAAAATTTGAAAACGAGAATGAAGTTTGCTTTGGTTTAAAGGTTGTACAAAACAAAGGAATTTCGAAATTTCCCTCTGAAATGGATGGAGGTCCCGATAGCGCCGCCCGATAAATAGGTGGAGCAAAATATTTATATATCGACTTTTAACTGAAAAGTTTAATGAAAAACCATAGTTTAGAGTTAAATAAATTAATTATATGCAAAAATAGCGCGCTAAATATAAGTTTAGACATAGAAAATTAGGTGCTTCGGATACATCTATCGGGCGCAAATAAGAAAGCACTGATACTGTGAGCACTGCTATTGGGGCCTTTGGAAGGCGGCATGATCAGCTTTCTAAAGGTTGTTTGCTTTCTTCTTCAATTAATAGGACACAATTTTATAGTAGCACGTTTAATTTCTCCTTTGATAGTGGAAATCGCAGCTGCTCTTACAAGATTATCTTTACCCGGGTGAGTTTTCTGTAAGGTAAGTCATATTCTTTTATCAGCATTAAGTCATCCACCGTTACGTTATTCGTGTCATTTTCTCCAGAACTGTTGGTGCATTTGATTTACTAGCTATACCATCTGGTCCATATAACGGGAATTTTATCTACCAAATCATTTTCGGGGCGAGCCAGTAAAGCGAAGAAGATCCATTTTATCTGCATCGTTTGATATAGGACATAGAGGACGTGAATTGACTGACACATGCCTCGATCATTGTGGATAATTCCGCATACGTATACGTTTGACTTCTGGATAAACTTCTCGCAGTGCGGCTGGTTTTGGACTATAAGAAGGCGTTTGCGGTTAAATCAGAGACCACTTCGAGATGAACTACCTTTATTGGAAGGCATACAAAGACCGCAATGTATCTTCGTTTCGTTTACTTTGGAATCGGAAACAGTTAATGTGATTTCTTACTTCTTGTGCTCCCCTTATTATCCAGAAAGTTTTCCGGAGAAATGCGAATGCTAATGCATTGGTACCATATAGCGTGGACGCATGTGTCAAAATAATAATAAGGCTGGTAAGGTGTGATTTAGATGGTTCGAAGGTCCGAATTTTTGAGTCTTCTTCCTATCCTTATAAGGCCGTCATTGTCAGGGAAACATTCAGCGAGTCGATGGTGTTTTTCTCTTGACCTCTTACGGTTGATATTTGGTACGCAAAGAAAACACCGTGAACTGCTCTTACGATTGTGGTTAATGCTGTTCTGAGTTCTATTGCTCAAATTTGGCGTAATACAATCTGGTGTAATACAAGTTTTGCTGTAATGGCCAAACCTGATGGATCAAATTGACTTGCTACTTTCGAGGCTAGTTCTCTCTTTGCAAGTTCAGCTTCTGATGATACTTGGTTTACCCTGAATCTAAAGTAGTCGGTAATCGGATTCCGATGGATTCCTAAAGTTTTAATAGTTTCATCTTCTGCCAACTCCAAGTTTTCAATTAATAAAAAAGTCCTCTACTAAAATTTTTCGACCCATTAGATAGTTTTCACCTTCATCAATTGCTAGCTAATGTAATGTTATTATCGTCAAGAACGGAGCTGCTGATGTGCCATAATGTAATGGTTGGTTTGGGTTCTCCCTCCATAGTATTTAGATTATGTCACCTCCGAATACTATTCCGTGTTTTTTCCACCGTTCCACCGTTCAAAATTGCATGAAATGGCATTTGATGATACGCTCTCATGAATCCTAGATCAAGGCGCCATATAGTCGTTCATTATTTTGGGAACTTTTCGTTTGGCAGTAAAATGTTTTCTCACTCTACTAACTCCCAAAACTTGTGAAGCTCTAGAGCTTGTACTAATTCTTCCTTGACACTGATGTTACATAGTTCTGGGTTGAGCGGTCGTTACTGGACCCATTATCCAACCCAACTTGTTTTCATTGCATCTGGATTTCCTCGAATGATCTGTGATTTTGACATGTATGCGGACATCTGCTTCTAACAAGATGTCTATGGCAGCGAAACAACATATTTTGGATCAGCCAATATTACATTGTATTTTTACACCGAGAGTCATCGATTCGTTTTATCTTTTGCTCTGGCGCATTTAATGTTATTTTTCGCAAAACCTATATCTGTTGCGGCCAAACTAGTACGTATGTTTTTGTGATGTAATCCTAACTGCGTACATGCGTTTTCAGTAATTAAGTATACTTGAAGACCGCTTTGTGTGTGAAGGTTTTGGTTGATCTGTGTGATAGGCAGTTGATACACAATTTTTTTCTGTTGATGAAATCTATTATTTTTTAATTTTATTTTGTTCATAAATGACATAAACTTTTTCTTAAGAGCCTCTCGCCTTCTTTAATATATTATCAGAATTCAAAACAATCACAGATTCATGAGAAAAAAACGTTAGCCATTTTAAAAAGTTTTCTCGTTATCACGGTGTAATACGCATGATTAGATGCAATACAAATATATTTTGTCCTGATATTCCAGCGTCATTGCAAAATTAGGCGAGGGAGGACCGAGCATAAAACATTGTCCAAAATTTATCCTAAAAATTATTGTTGCTTTAGGACAATTTAGGACAAACTCCCTACCAAATATATTATCCCGCTACGTTTCTAATCAAAAATTCAAGAACACGAAATATAAAAGATTTGAATGCGAACATCCAATCCACTATAGCACTTTTGAGTCAGGTCTGATTCTTCATTTTTCCCCTTATAGATAAAGGGGGAAAAACGAAGAATGAGACCCGTCTCAAACACCGTAATGGGGAAATTGGATGAATGAGTTACAAATTTAACATCAACCGAAATTTTTCCCGACACCAATAAACAGATCATGCGATCTTTAAAAATGCACCAACTTTTGCTTGATGAAACAAAAACGACGCTATCAGAAAAGGGTCACTGTACAATTTTTATTTTATTTTTTTTCATTTTAATTATAACATCTTATGTCTAATAAAATTAATTTGATTACAAAAGCCCATCCCATGTAAATAATAAAATGAGAATACCTTTTATTGGCTTGGATAACACCGACATTTTTGGTTAATCGTATTAGCTATATGTAAACACTTTTGGTACACTGAAAATTATTCAAGTGGATTAGGTAAAAATGTATATAACTTACACACTAAATACAGGTAACCCTCCAAGAACACGGTATTTAAAGAACACGATTTCGAAGAACACGAATACCCATTTTCAAACAACACGATTTTCGTTATTCTCTTTTATTTTGTTTTTTTGTATATCCAAACAAAAGTAAAAAAATAAAACGTAACGTTTTTTTGTGTTTTCTTAACAAATTAATCGTGTTATTGGAGAGTCCCCTGTATTTCACAAATTATTTCACTTTATTTATTAATTCGACTGTTCTAGTCGACGATCACAACCAAACTCCACAAGACTGAAATATATTTTGATTCATATTTCAGAATTAAATAACCTAATTAATATAATAAGTGCCCGAGGAAACATTTGAATAATGAAAAAATAATCATCAAAAAAATATAATATTTTAAAAGTGTACCGAGAAATTCAAGTGTATTGCATGTGACAAAGGATTGTGCGCCTAAAGGTCATTTAATTATTTAAATGGATTGGAAGCGGATTATTGGAAATAAAAAAAAAAATTAATGTGAAAAAATGAAAAAAATTATGAAACCCTTACTTCTCTCCCTTCGTACGTCAATCTGCAGACCAACAAATATATTATACCAATAGTTGTGTATTGTAATGCTCCTTTCTACAAGATATCTAAGGGTTTCATAAATTTGTTTAATGAGCATACTAAGTCCTTTTCGGCTGTGGTAGGTAAAACATTTAGGGGACTAGTTTTGGGTTCATGTTACACGCTGCGTTAAATACTGTTATGTTAAATGTTGCGCTCAACATCTATTATATCCCTTTTTCTGCCTGCTATCACAATCTTGTGGGTAGCGCAAAAGAATCATGTCAAAAATTTACTTTTGTATGTATTTTGAACCAACATATTGCCTTATTTATCAATGATCTAATTAAGTATTTTAAATTACTGTAAGTTTTCTATTTTTTTGCTAATTATTTTATGTTTTCTAACTTTTCCTCTAAATATCACTTTGGACGGCAGTCCAAACGATTGACGAAAGCACCTACTGTGCTGGAAGTCGAACGAAGTATATTATACAGCAAGTTTCGAACTTTTTCCCTTTAAGGCCGCCAGGATCATGTTATATACCATTGGAAAGGCCTTGAAAAATAAACCTAAATAATGTATAAAAAATGAATTTCTACCAACATTGAGTGGAGATATGACCTTCCGAAAATTGCCCCAAAAAATCAGTTTTTCGGGTATAACTGCCCCAAAAAAGGCCCCAATATTATCAATATATGTCCCAATATAGGACATATTATCCCGCTACGTTTCTAATCAAAAATTCAAGAACACGAAATATAAAAGATTTGAATGCGAACATCTAATCCACTATAGTACTTTTGAATCAGGTCTGATTCTTCATTTTTCCCCTTTACCCATAAAACCGGTATTCATTTTTCCAGTTTTATAGGTAAAGGGGGAAAAACGAAGAATGAGACCCGTCTCAAACGCCGTAATGGGGAAATTGGATGAATGAGTTACAAATTTAACATCAACCGAAATTTTTCCCGACACCAATAAACAGATCATGCGATCTTTAAAAATGCACCACCTTTTACTTGATGAAACAAAATCGACGCAATCAGAAAAGGATCACGGTACAAATTTGTTTTTCATTTTAATTATAACATCTTATGTCTAATAAAATAAATTTGATTACAAAAGCCCATCCCATGTAAATAATAAAATGAGAATACCTGTTATTGGCTTGGATAACACCGACACTTTTGTTAATTGTATTAGCTATATGTAAACACTTTTAGTACACTGAAAATTATTCAAATGGATTAGGTAAAAATGTATATAACTTATACACTAAATACAGGTAACCCTCCAAGAACACGGTATTTGAAGAACACGATTTCGAAAAACACGAATACCCATTTTCAAACAACACGATTTTCGTTATTCTCTTTTATTTTGTTTTTTGTATATCATAACAAAAGTTATAAAATAAAACATAACGTTTTTTTGTGTTTTCTTTTTTGTAGTCTCGAACAACACAGAACAAATTAATCGTGTTATTGGAGGGTTCCCTGTATTTCACAAATTATTTCACTTTATCCGTTAATTCGGGGTACCGAATTAAAAAAGTCTGAATTAAAAAAGTTCTTTAAAAATGAATTAAAAAAGTTGATTTTTGTATGAACATCTGCTATTTATTTTAATTCTTATTTTTAACTTAAAATTATGAATTAAAAAAAGCGATTTAGAAAAATGAGAAAACTCAAAAATGAATTAAGAAAGGCTTACACTATTTCAGTTTTAAAACACCTACCTTAATTCATTTTCAAAATGAATTAAAAAAGGCAAATTTTATTTCATTTTATAAATTAAAAATTTAATTCGACTCTTAACAAATATTCAGAAATGTGCATTATTTTGGGGTAAAGTTTACTTTACGTATACATCGGGAAAATCAGGTAAGTAGTATAAATTTTTAAAATTTTTAAATGCAGGATTGTTTATCAACAGTTTTTAGGAGGGGAAAGCTAAATTTTTCCCGAAAATTGCCCAATTCTCCGGGAAAATTTTCACTTAAAAAAAATTGCGTATTATTCTATTCAAAATACGTAGAAATGTGTAATCTTTATAAAAATTTGCATCTTATAATTGTATCTTAACAGTTTTTCAACAGTACAAATAATTTTTCCGGGAAAATTTTTCAATTTTTCCAGGAGAATTTTGAAATGTTTTCAATTTTTTTTATTTAGTTTGACACTTAAAGAATTGTGCAAATAAATTGTGGAAAAGCGGAAGTTTGGGGGCCAGCCCTCAAGGTATAAACGAATTAAAATTACATTAAAAAAAATGTATATATACGAAAGTTGAGTCTTTTAACATTTGTGGCACAATCAGAAGAAGCGATAAGAGCGAGAGAAACTCTTTGATCTGTGTCTGCAAGGTTGACGGAGCAATTATTATTAATAAAAATATAAAATAATATTGAAAAAATAAAAAAAGTAAAAATTTTTCCGGAAAATCAAAAAATTAGTAAACAATCCTGCATTTAAAAATTTCCAAAATTTATATTCCTTACCTGATTTTTCCGATGTATACGTAAAGTAAAATTACGCCTTATTTTGCATTGTCAAATTTTTACGTGCCAAATTCAAATTCAAATTCCAAAAAATTTTCATTAATGAAAATAACATTTTTTTCATTTTATAAAGAGGCTTATATTATTTCACTTTATAAACACTTATATTTATTCATTTTAAAACTGAATTAAGAAATGCCTTTTTAAATTCATTTTATCGAACTTTTTTATTTCTTTTTCAACTCTGATTTCTATTCATTTTTAAAATGAATTAAAAACACTTATTTTAATTCAGAAAAAAAACTTTGTTAATTCAAACTTTTTTAATTCATGTAGCCGTCAATTCGACTGTTCAAGTCGACGATCACAACCAAACTCCACAAAACTGAAATATTATGATTCATATTTCAGAATTAAATAACCTAATTAATATAATAAGTGCCCGAGGAAACATTTCAATAATGAAAAAATAATCATCAAAAAAAATATTATTTTAAAAGTGTACCGAGAAATTCAAGTGTATTGCATGTGACAAAGGATTGTGCGCCTAAAGGTCATTTAATTAATTAAATGGATTTTAAGCGGATTATTGGAAATAAAAAAAAAAAAATTATTGTGAAAAAATGAAAAAAAATATGAAACCCTTACATCTCTCCCTTCGTACGTCAATCTGTAGACCAATAAATACCAATATATAAGAGTATTTTATACCAATAGTTGTGTATTGTAATGCTCCTTTCTACAAGATATCTAAGGGTTTCATAAATTTGTTTAATGAGCATACTAATTCCTTTTCGGCTGTGGTAGGTAAAACATTTAGGGGACTAGTTTTGGGTTCATGTTACACGCTGCATTAAATACTGTTATGTTAAATGTTGCGCTCAACATTTATTATATCCCTTTTTCTGCCTGCTATCACAATTTTGTGGGTAACGCAAAAGAATCATGTCAAAAATTTACTTTTGTATGTATTTTGAACCAACATATTGCCTTATTTATCAATTATTTAATTAATTATTTTAAATTACTGTAAGTTTTCTATTTTTTTTGCTAATTATTTTATGTTTTTCTAACTTTTCCTCTAAATATTTTTAGTATACATTTTTCCTAATGATGAACATTAATTATGTTCGAAATGTTGGTATAGAATAAAAAATATATAAATATACAAAAAAGGGCTATATACCAGAGAATAGTTTTATTCCATAATTAATAAAGCCCGAAAAAATAATAATATTATTTCTGTTTTGATGATAAAAATTTCAGATTCGGTCTACCCACAAGCCTCCCTCTGTCACCTTATATTTGACGAAATGGAACTGCTAGACTCATTCCTTACTTGGTTAAATTCTCAATATCCCACCATTGATTTTACATTGGATAAAGAAAAAAATAAATGTATTAATCTTCTAGATATTATAGGTGTGTGAATATGACTCCGTCTTATTTATTAAAATAAAATGCATTTGCTTGCTTACAAAATGAACGAACTATTTATTGAAAGTATGCTCCATTTGCAGCTAAAAATTTCTCTCATCTTTCAGGCAATTAACGGATTCCCAGTCTGAAGAAATCCTGATCTTTGGACGCGATCCAATCAATAAGCCAGTTTTCGATCTATACGCGAGAACGGAACTGCTGCCTTTTTAAATAATTTTTCACGGCGATTGCAACATGGTGATTTTGCATTGTCATGCTGAAAAATTAATTTGGTGTGTCTATTCACCCATTTTGGCCGTTTTTCCTCTAGATAGCTAACCACATATTATATGCATAACTGCACAAATATGGGTAACTTTTTTCTTATACCAGAGAAATTTAATTTTTTACCACTTTTAAGATGTAACTATTTGGTTATTTTTTCCCGAAAACATAATTTCAAACTATAAACGAAAATGTTAAACGTTTTTTTTTTGCCTACCACCTACAAAAACAAAAATACTGGCGATCAAAAACCACAAGATTTACCTGCCTTCGGTAATTCAAATCAAAACATTAGTTTACAACTTTTTGCGAATTATTTTAAAATGTTTACAAAATTTAATGCCTAGACTTTTTAGAATTTAGTTACTCACGTAATCTTCGATTTTTTTGGACTTTTGGTACTCTGTGGCGAAACTTCAATAATTTGTTAGACAACTCTGTACTATAATTTGTTTTTGCCCATTACAAATGCTCATTCATAAACCTCAAATGATCACCATTGATTTGATTAAAATTGTTTAGAACTATAATGGTATAATTCTCAATGGCCCGGGTCAGTTCTAAATTCATCCTTAGAATTTACCGAACTGTTTTAATTTACGTTTATAAGCCAATGCAGTAGTATTGGTATAAGTAGTATAAATCTAAATCATTGGTCGGATCCCGGCTACTGTCTCGATCAACACTTTGGTTGACCGATGATTTTAATATTGGGACAACCATCCATAAGCGATTCAATATAAAAATGTATTTTAACGAGACCTAATAAAATGCCGTTACGTATCGGCTTCATCGATAAATATACCACCGTACGAAGCTAAATTTACCGTTATATAAAGGAAATTAATTGTGCAATACCGTCCATTAAGGGCGGCATAGAGATATAACGGGCACACATATGGAGAGCATTGTTGTGCGTCTACGCGTATTTTAGAATTGTCTAATTCTAAAATGGGTATTTTCAATAAATTAAATTTATGGAAGCGTCTAAAATAATTCACTATATTCAAATTAATTCTCAACATTTTTATTAGCATTAGCATTTTTATAACAACTGCCACCTGCACTGCGAAAAACAAAAATTCAGGCAAACAAAAACCATCAGTTCCAACTTCCGCCAACAATTAAAATTTTATTATTTTAGTCCGTTATATAAAATTTAGTAGAAACAAATACAGCCTTTAAATTATATTGTCGGCCTAAATTTCCAAACAAATTTTTTATTCTATGAGTCCTCCAATTGTTTTGGCAATTTAGCATGGCGCTAGCACCTTCAGCAATCATCTACATTCGATAACGTGCGCCTACACCCAATTCTGTTTAAAAACTGCATAGCACCATTGCATTATAAAATTTGTTTTGGCTCATTTATTGAGCACCTACAATAATCTGAAATGACCGCAGCTCATGTAATTAACATCGCAACTGTGAGCATCGCGGTTAATGTGACATTTTCCTAAGAATAATTGTACTTTACACTGGCCAGAATCAATATTCAATTTTTTCAAACTGGTTGCATTACCTAAAATTGACCGTTGAATTTT
This sequence comes from Nephrotoma flavescens, assembly GCA_932526605.1. Lineage (NCBI taxonomy): Eukaryota > Metazoa > Arthropoda > Insecta > Diptera > Tipulidae > Nephrotoma > Nephrotoma flavescens. The sequence continues at coordinate 249,134,074 of OW052220.1, read as the reverse complement.
CGGTGAGTGAGTTCGATAGCGTACGCCGGTAACTCACATAACTTTAATACTCCTCCATAATTTCAAATCTATTCAAAAACAATTTACATCTTTAAAGACACCAAATAAATAGCATTATCGATAGTCATACCGCTGCACAACCTTTTTCCACAGACAAAAAAAAACAAAACCATTTTGGTTACGTTCAGCTATTTACAGAAAATGAACACGCAGTTGAATGTTTACGTTTGCAAAGGATGAAATATCTCTTTCAGGTTGCATCTGCATCTGTATACGAAGTATAAACCTCAAAAGAAGACAACGTTGCGAGATAAATTACTGACCAACTATTAAATTGAACGCGAAGAAAAATTAGCCGCCACTCTGGAAGAGGTATCGTCCGTCAATGTAACCTATGACTTATGTGATTTGCTATTTTATTGACACATATTTTAATATTCGCTCCGCTGCTTAGTCGTGACATGATAGATTGACAAATAAATGAAAAACAGATTGCTTCGGCAACGATCATAGTTTGCCATATTCTCAAAATACGTCTTCATCCACGATTTGCTCATACATTAAACTTAGTCGTTCAAGATGGACTAAAATGTAAAGAAATTCAAGAAGTTCTAATAAAATGCAACGAATTGGTTAGTTATTTTAAATGTTCTAATCTGCCAACAGAAAAGGTGATTTATGAGCAAGAGAATAAAAATAGAACCCTTCTTATGTGGATTGCGGAAGTCGCAACAGTCGGTGGAACAGTGCCTTTTTTATAATAAAAAGAATCCTGGAAATCAACAAATAAATAGCGATTTCCCTTTTAAACTGGATTACCCTTGGCCTTTAAACTCAATATATTTGATGAAGTTACCAACAAATTTCATTCAACATTAACATTTGTTTTATAACCCACAACGTCAGACGCTATTATTCTCTTCAAGTCTTCAAACGACGGAGTAAAATCTTGAGTAAAATCTTGAGTTGCAACAATCTTAAACCAAAGGATGAATAAAGTTGGTTTTCTTGGTTACGCTGAGTTGTACTGAGTTGTATTTTAATATTCGCTCCGCTGCTTAGTCGTGACATGATAGATGAAAAACAGATTGCTTCGGCAACGATCATAGTTTGCCATATTCTCAAAATACGTCTTCATCCACGATTTGCTCATACATTAAACTTAGTCGTTCAAGATGGACTAAAATGTAAAGAAATTCAAGAAGTTCTAATAAAATGCAACGAATTGGTTACTTATTTTAAATGTTCTAATCTGCCAACAGAAAAGGTGATTTATGAGCAAGAGAATAAAAATAGAACCCCTCTTATGTGGATTGCGGAAGTTGCAACAGTCGGTGAAACAGTACCTTTTTTATAATAAAAAGAATCCTGGAAATCAACAAATAAATAGCGTTTACCCTTTTAAACTGGATTACCCTTGACTTTTAAATTCATATATTTTTTGATGAAGCTACCAACAAATTTCATTCAACATTAACATTTCTGTTTTATAACCCACAACGTTGGACGCTATTATTCTCCTCAAGTCTTCAAACGACGAAGTAAAATCTTGCCGTTTCCTTATAAAATGCGGACGTTACCCTGAGTTGCAACAATCTTAAACCAAAGGATGAATAAAGTTGGTTTTCTTAGTTACGCTGAGTTGTACCATATAGCGGAAAATGAGCCTGCTATAGGACAAGGGCCACACCAATACAAAATGATAGTCGAGAAAAAGAACAAGATCAAACTAACGGATTACAGAGAAAAGCAGACAACGTACTTGGAATTTCAATAATATTAGGTGGCTTGTCTTAATAAGACACTTGCTTCTTAAATGGACAAGTTGCGTCTAGCAATACGAGATTGAGCAATAACAGGTCTGTGATGCCCTTAGATGTCCTGTATTGCTAGTATTGCGACACTAGTATTGCGACAATATCCGATGTCATATTCGAAAGTGAACCAAAATAACGTATGAAGTGAACGGAATTAACTGTGAGTGATTTCAGAAATGCGCAAAAAAAATCTTAGTGGCCCAGGGAAATAAGTGCCCACTGAAAGAATTTTTAATTAAACCGGATAACTAATATCAGGTCGACGATCATGAAGATCTAAGCTAGAAACAAAGATAAACCCATTTTCTTCATCCAAAATAACTGGCAACATTAACTATTTCATCCCATAACTATTTTATATGTATACGGCCGTGTTCCCAGAACTTTTTTTTGTCGGATGATTTTAATTTCGAATATTTTGAACATCAAATTAACTAAAGGTACTGTAACGAAATGAGTTTTCGTACAACAATAAATAACAAATACATATAAGGTTTAGATATTATGGTGAGAAAATAAAACGATGGGAATGAGAAATATCGCAAGGTTGTTTTCAACCATTTAGGCAATGTACGTTTTAATACATTTGGGATGAAAAAGGTTAAGAAAATTTCCCCATTTTTTGTTTTATTTTGTACCTTGATTTTGTAAAACAAATATATTTTGTCCTGACATTCAGCGTCATTGCAAAATTAGGCGAGTGAGGACCGAGCATAAAACATTGTCCAAAATTTATACTAAAAATTATTGTTGCTTTAGGACAAACTCCCTACCAAATATATTATCCCGCAACGTTTCTAATCAAAAATTAAAGAAGACGAAATATAAAAGATTTGAATGCGAACATCCAATCCATTCTAGGACTTTTGAGTCAGGTCTGATTCTTCATTTTTCCCCTTTTTATAGGTAAAAGGGGAAAAACGAAGAATGAGACCCGTCCCAAACGCCGTAATGGGGAATTTGGATGAATGAGTTACAAATTTAACATCAACCGAAAATTTTCCCGACACCAATAAATAGATCATGCGATCTTTAAAAATGCACCACCTTTTGCTTGATGAAACAAAAAAGACGCAATCAGAAAAGGATCACGGTACAAATTTGTTTTTCATTTTAATTATAACATCTTATGTATAATAAAATAAATTTGATTACAAAAGCCCATGCCATGTAAATAATAAAATGAGAATACCTGTTATTGGCTTGGATAACACCGACATTTTTGTTAATCGTATTAGCTATATGTAAACACTTTTAGTGGAACACTGGAAATTATTCAAGTGGATTAGGTAAAAATGTATATAACTTATACACTAAATACAGGTAACCCTCCAAGAACACAGTATTTAAAGAACACGATTTCGAAGAACACGAATACCTATTTTCAAACAACACCATTTTCGTTATTCTCTTTTATTTTGTTTTTTGTATATCATAACAAAAATTAAAAAATAAAACGTAACGTTATTTTGTGTTTTCTGAACAAATTAATCGTGTTATCGGAAGGTCCCCTGTATTTCACAAATTATTTCACTTTATCTGTTAATTCGACTGTTCTAGTCGACGATCAAAACCAAACTCCACAAGACTGAAATATGAACAATAATCCAGAATTAAATAACCTAATTAATATAATTAGTGCCCGAGGAAACATTTGAATAATGAAAAAATAATCATCAAAAAAAAATATTATTTTAAAAGTGTACTGAGAAATTCAAGTGTATTGCATGTGACAAAGGATTGTGCGCCTAAAGGTCATTTAATTAATTAAATGGATTGGAAGCGGATTATTGGAAATAAAAAAAAAATTAATGTGAAAAATGAAAAAAATTATGAAACCCGTACATCTCTCCCTTCGTACGTCAATCTGTAGACCAATAAATATATTATACCAATAGTTGTGTATTGTAGTGCTCCTTTCTACAAGATATCTAAGGGTTTCATAAATTTGTTATTGATGGGGAGTCTAGTTTAATATAATAAATATTGTTATGTTAAAGGTTGCGTTAAATGTTTATTATATAATGTTTATTTATTTTAACGTAAAATGTAATACAGAAAGACCTCAATTTAACGGACTAATTGGGGAGTCCGTTGCATCCGATTGTCCGTTAAATCCATCCAAATTAGATTATATATTGTAGAATAAATGTAAACAGCAGTGAGTCAAATTCGAAGAGTAAAAGAGAAGGCCGTTTTAAGAATTTTGTTTGATCGAAATTAAAAACTACACAAATTCAAAATTATTTTCATTCCAATATAGTACGCATTAATTGTTTTTATTTTTGCTAAAAAATTGTACTTATAGTATTCCAAAATAAAAAGTAATTATGAAAAGAAAGGACGTACGTAGTAAGCACGTAGTAACAAGAAAAATGCGACACTGTAATATAATATATGTTTATAAAAAGAAAACGCCCAACAACAACAACCAAAATTGTTTACTTATTTTATTTCTGATTTCTAAATTAAAATATGGATAAGTTTATCACAAATCACTTTCCTTTTAACATAATTTACATTTTATTTTCGAGGCGCATTTTGGCACCACTTTACAAGACACTTCATTCCAATGGTTCAATGTTCAAAATTTTCAATACACGATCCACTAACTGTTGTATAATATTTTATTTATTTTAATTAATAATATCAAGATTTTTTAAGAACGCAAAATTGAGCGCATCACTTGGTACAAAAACAAAAAGGAGTTTGGTTGGTGGTTTCTTTGACATATGAGACCGCCATATGCATTTTTTATATAACCATCCTGCTCTGACTTGTGACACATGAAATAGCAAATTTTATATGGGGAAAAACTTTACTGTCATTCTATAGTATATAGTTCTAGGGTCAAATCCAAATGTTTTAAATTTTAACCTATTCGAGCGAATTTAATGTGGGACGGAACCCAGGTATTTTTTAACCGATTGTGTTGGGATTGGGTCTTAAATTATTTTTGGAAAAAGTTCTGGAATGTGGCCACCTGGGACGGAACCCGATCAATTCTTAACCGATTTTGATGCGATTGGAAATTTTGGATAGGAATGAGATTCTTAAAGTATTTTGTGAAGAAATTCTGGAAAATGGCCACTTGGGACGGAACTCGATCAATTCTAAACCGATTATGATGGGATTGGGTATACTGGATGGAAATGGGATTCTTAAATTATTTTGTGAAGAAGTACTGGAATGTGACCACCTGGGACGGAACCCGACCAATTCTTAAACGATTTTGATGCGAACATATCCAAATATGTTGGATGAAAATGAGATTCTTAAATTATTTTGTGAAGAAATTCCGGAATATGGTCACCTAAGACGGAACTCGATCAATTCTCAACCGATTATGATGGGATTTGTTAAGCTGGATGGAAATGGGATTCTTAAATGAATATGGCAACCTGGTACGGAACTCGATCAATTCTTAACTGAAATGGGATTCTTAAATGATTTTTGGAAGTAATTCTGGAATATGGCCACGGGGGATAAAACTCGATCAATTTTTAACCGATTATGATGGGATTGGGTATGTTGGATGGAAATGGGATTCTAGATTGATTTTTGGAAAAGTTCTGGAATACGGCCACGTAGAATTCGATATTGTCTTAATCAATTTTGCTGAAATTGAATATGTTGGATGGAAATAAGATTCTTTAATAACCCTTGATGAAGCTGTGGAATATGGCTACCTGGGACATAAATCGGCAATTTAAACTGAAACGGAACTCGGTAATAGGTAGGCATCTTTCTTGAAGCAAGAGACTAGTAATGTTAACATGTTTCTCATAAGGTTGGATGCCCTATCACCAGTACGTGACCCACTCATGTAAATAGTGGGTAGAGCGACAAGCCAATACTCTCACAAAATCACTTTACGTACCCTACACAAAGGGCTCGGATAAATTTATAGTATTCTGATCAACAACGACCTCGAAAACTGTTCACGAGAATATGGAATATGATGTCTTCTAAGACCTTCGGAATTCCAGAGCCTTTCGGACCATGGGGAAATTTATACTTTTGAGGTATTTGCAGTACAAGAGCAAACATGGTCTGGGAGTTAATTCCATAAAACAACCAATCTCCACTACAGCAATAATCAGAAAAGACGTAGATACGGTATCTCTTCCTCTGGCGAGTACAGCCGATTATCATTTTATAATCCTACAATTGATGAAGCTACCAACAAATCTCATTCAACATTAACATTTCTGTTTTGTAACCTACAACGTCGGACGCTATTATTCCCCTCAAGGCTTTGGCTTTAACCGACGGAGTGAAATCTTGCCTTTTTCTTATTTATAAAATGCGGACGTTCCCCTGAGTTACAACAAACTTAAACCCAAGGATGAATAAAGTGGGTTTTCTTGGTTACGCTGACTTTGCGATCCAAATAGCGGAAAATGGGACTACTAGGACAAAGGCAACACCAACACGAAATGATAGTCGCCAAAAAGAACAAGAGCAAACTAACGAATTACCGACAAAAACGGACAACGTACTTGGGATTTAAATAATATTCTAGTAATGCGACAATATCTAGATTGTACAATACAGCTTCTTACATAAATCCGATGTTCGAAGATGAACCAAAATAACCTATGCCAGCGATTCTCACATTCGTTGTGATAGTTATAATAAAACCGTTTTTTTTCAAGGTGAACGGCGAATTAACTGTGAGTGATTTCAGAATTGCGCAAAAACATTCTTAGTAGCCAAGTTTTGCGGCAGCTTGGTTAGCAACAATTCGGTGAGTAGCGCAGGAATGATGTATCCACCGTGCAACAATGCAACACAAAATTTTTTTGATATTTTATTATTATTGTGTTGCAATTACTGACCAACCTCAATAAATTTTATTATTTACCGTACATAACGAAAAATTTATTGTTTCATCGGTTATTGACCTCTATAATAAACCAAATAATATTTTGTTTAAGATTTGGTGTTGTTGTTGCTCGAAGAATCTATTAAATGTGATGTCAAACCGTAAACTGCATCGTACGATCCCAGGTGCACCTCTCCGATTGGTCTAGGTGTTATATATAGTATATAGTTCAGTTATACGTCAAACTTTTGTAAAAAATTCAATTTGCATTTCAAAACAGTTTGAAGGGCCAACGAGTAACTATCTCTTGAAGTTAAGTTAAATACAGGGATACTTGTGATAAAAGAAGTGACATTATGTCATTATAAATAAATAAAAAAAAATAAAAAATGTATTTCTCCTATATACCACAATATTTATAAGATTTCTTGGTGAGAAAAGTTATATTTTTTTTTTTAAATTGCAAACGGGATAAATTGGAATACGCGCAGACTATTGTCAATCGGTAAGATTTATAAAAACTCAATCGGGTTTTTGTTAGTGTTGAGTTCTAATGGTAGCTTATTTCATACGCTAGGCTCATTTAGAGATATATGTTTGTCCGGGAAGGTTATCAGGCCTCTCCAAAAAAAAACACTCTCCAGAAATAAACTCTTCATCGTTGGGCATCGCTGTGGAATTTCCGCGTGTAAATTAATTGCAAACTACAAAGGCATAGGAATATAGTTGGACTAATTTGTCTACTACGAATTGTGCAACCATTCGAGGAATCTTTGTTTTAAATTGTGCAAGGAAGAAAATATATATTTTGTGAATTTTGTGATTCCCAACAAAAAAAAAACGGTTGTAAAAAAAAAAGTTTTCTAAATTACAAAAAAAAATGTTTTTATTAAAGAGAAATTTCCAGTTTTATTCTCAGTTAAAATTAAAGCTTAGTATAATTTATAAAATTCAAAATAATCTATAAAAATATTTAACTAGCATTTAAGGAAATAGCTGTTGAGAAAAAAAATAAAATAAATACTATAAGATTATAAACATAAGTGAATTAGATTGTCCACAGCCACGCAACCAGTCTGCTGCCAGGAGTACTCTTAGCAGTTTTTGTGAGTTTTTTCGGTTAAATGTTTTTCTGTCCGAGGAAAATCGCCCCGTTATATTATTTATTTTTGTGGTAATGTCAATAAAATTTATTTATTATAAGATTTTAAATTAAACTATACTAAATTATAAAATTAATCATTCCTTAAGAGTGTGATTTTCAATTATGTATGTAAAAAATGATTATTTTGAAGAAATGTGAATTATAATAATTTAAATGGAATAATTTATATTTTTATTGGTGATGTGGATGAACCACGAGCACAGGTGAAAATTTGTGAGAGATTAAAATTAAATTACGTAAGGTTTGTTCAGCCTATATCTAGAAACATGGCCCTACCAAGCCGTGAAACTACCCGAACGTTAGTCAAAATACGTAAGGTTTCTAGAAGGTCCATAACACAAGGATATAAGTGCCCACTGAAAGAATTTTTAGTTTAACCGAATAACTAATCTCGGGTCGACGATGATAAAGATCTAAGCTAGAAACATAGGTAATCTCATTTTCTTCAACCAAAACAATTGCATTCATTAAGAAAATTGCCCCATTTTTTGTTTTATTTTGTACCTGAATTTGAGATTTTATTTGAAATATATTAAATATTTTATTTTGTTCATAAATGAAATAAAGTTCTTCTTAAGAGCCTCTCGCCTTCTTCAATATTATTATCAGAATTCAAAACAATCACAGATTCATGAAAAAAAACATTTGCAATTTTAATAAAATTAGATTCAATACAAATATATGTTGTCCTGACATTCCAGCGTCATTGCAAAATTAGGCAAGTGAGGACCGAGCATAAAACATTGTCCAAAATTTATCCTAAAAATTATTGTTGCTTTAGGACAATTTAGGACAAACTCCCTACCAAATATATTATCCCGCAACGTTTCTAATCAAAAATTCAAGAACACAAAATATAAAAGATTTGAATGCGAATATCCAATCCACTCTAGTACTTTTGAGTCAGGTCTGATTCTTCATTTTTCCCCTTTACCCATAAAACCGGTTTTCATTTTTCCAGTTTTATAGGTAAAGGGGGAAAAACGAAGAATGAGACCCGACTCAAAAGCCCTAGTGAGGAGATTGGATGAATGAGTTACAAATTTAACATGACCCGAAATTTTTCCTGACATCAATAAATAGATCATGCGATCTTTAAAAATGCACCACCTTTTGCTTGATGAAACAAAATCGACGCAATCAGAAAAGGGTCACTGTACAATTTATTTTTTCATTTTAATTATAACATTTTATGTCTAATAAAATAAATTTGATTACAAAAGCCCATGCCATGTAAATAATAAAATGATAATACCTGTTATTGGCTTGGATAACACCGACATTTTTGTTAATCGTATTAGCTATATGTAAACACTTTTAGTGGAACACTGGAAATTATTTAAGTGGATTAGGTAAAAATGTCTATGTGCATATCCACACTAGGGTAACTTTTATCTGGTAACTTTTTCGTTTCTTTCCCCTTTACCAATAAAATCGGTTTTATCTGCGCGAACAATTTTTTGATTTTATTTGTAAAGGGGAAACAAACGAAGAAGTTATCGGATACCAGTTACCCTAGTGTGGCATCAACCTATAACTTACACATTAAATACAGGTAACCCTCCAAGAACACGGTATTTGAAGAACACGATTTCGAAGAACACGAATACCCATTTTCAAACCACACCATTTTCATTATTCTCTTTTTTTTTAATTTTTGTATATCATAACAAACATAAAAAAATAAAACGTAACGTTTTTTTGTGTTTTCTTTTTTGTAGTTTCGAACAACACGATTTTAAAGAACATAGAACAAATTAATCGTGTTTTTGGAGGGTTCCCTGTATTTCACAAATTATTTCACCTTATCTGTTATTCGACTGTTCCAGTCGACGATCAAAACCAAACTCCACAAAACTGAAATATGAACAATATTTACGAAGTAAATAACCTAATTAATAAAATTAGTGCCCGAGGAAACATTTCAATAATGAAAAAATATTCATCAAAAATAATATATATTTTATAAAAGTGTATACCGAGAAATTCAAGTGTATTGCATGTGACAAAGGATTGTGCGCCTAAAGGTCATTTAATTAATTAAATGAATTAGAAGCGGATTATTGAAAATCAAAAAAAAAATTATTTTCCATATAGATATGTATATAGTTTTATCTGCACCATTTGACCGATTTTGAAATAAATATAGAAGCATGTGTATTAAAATGAACCAAGTTCAATAAAAAATTTATCTCAAATAGCATAATCGCATATCTCGTGAACTTTATTGCAGTGAGATACTCAAATTCTTACATTAGAAATATTTGTATCTATTTTATAAGTGTATATTATTGCTATAGTCATAAAAAAGGTCATTTTTTATGGTATAGTATTTGTTTTAACTTTGGGGAGTATATACCGAGTAAAAAGAGATGTGTTTATGTCTCTAAACGTTATAAAAAATTAGATATATTTTTCGTTTTCACAGATATAAAATATTCTTTTTACAGATATAAAATATTCTTGTCCCAAAACGAGATATTTTTATATATAAAAATATATGAAAATATATTTCTGTGGGCTATAATTTCTCTCAGTGTGGAAATCAAAAAAAAAAATTAATGTGAAAAAATGAAAAAAATTATGAAACCCTTACGTCTCTCCCTTCGTACGTCAATCTGTAGGCCAAAAAATATATTAGACCAATAGGTCTAAGGGTTTCATTAATTTGTTATTGATCATACTAATTTCTTTTCGGCTATGTAGGTAAAACATTTAGGGGACTAGTTTTGTTAAATATTGTTATGTTAAAGGTTGCGTTAAATGTTTATTTATTTTAACGTAAAATGTAATACAGAAAAACTTCAATTTAACGGACTAAGAGTCGATTTATATTATCCGTTCCGTTCAGATTCTTTACGTACCGTATCAGAGATATGTTGTTGAAAAGAATGTTTTATCTGGGGTCGACTTTTTCCAAAATTCGACGAACGACACATGACGTTTTCGTATACGTATAAGGAGTATAGTATACAATTTTATATTAGTGTGTGTAATTTTTCTGTGGTTATATTTGTTTGTTTTCTGCGAATGTAAGCATCAAAAATTATGAATCGGTACAAATCAGTTCAGTTTTTTGGTGCTTATGTCGTCTTCGTCATCTCGCTTTTTGACATCTCGCCATGTATTCGAGTGATGAGTTAACACGTTCGCGGAAATGACTGCTATAGTGGTCATACAACTTTTTCGTTTTTTAACACGTTTGCGGAAATAACGTTCATTTTTTAAGGAATAATTCGACATATTTTTTAACTCTCACAATACATTTCTTTCCGCGACGAAATATCATTGCAATTACAAAAGTTATAAAATGTGTTCCTGAGTAGCACACACATTTAGAAAGTGTGCGTCAAAGAAAATTTTAACTACATACACATATTTTAATTTTTTTTAATGCGATGTCGAATGAATGTTTTGTTTGTTGAAACACAGAATAAGAAATTATTTTAAAAAAAAATTAAATAAATGTAAGTTTATTATAAATGAAATGAAATTAAGTTATAAATTAAATGAATCTACAAATGTCATATTACTCATCACTAGAGCCCGGATTTTTATGCTCTAAAAATAAGTAAAATATGCATGCAAATATGCAATAAAAAATTATGAAATATGCGCTAAAAATGGCAAAATATGTAACAAAAGCATCCATTTTTCTACCGCAAAAAAACAAAACTTTATTTATTGTTAGGAAAATATTCATTTATGTATTGCAGTGAACAATGAAATACATTTTTAAATTTTCGAATATGTATGACTGACGATGATCGCTTAACAACGCTTTATATTTTGAAAAACTTCTTTCCACCTCCATGAACCTTAAAATAGCATATTTATATGATGCAATATTTTCTGGCAGTTAATCCTCTTCCAAAACAACATCCGGTTCACCGGAAAGGGTTTTATTAATTTTTTCAATGTTGCTAAATCTCAATTTTTTTTCGTAAAAAACTAAGTTAAATTTAGATTTTATTGCATTTGAAGACGGTCTCTTAACTGCCATTATTTTAGCTTCCAATTTGCTTAAATGTTCTACCGATTCTGATAGTAGCAGAGATGTTACCTTCTAAGATTTTAATATATTGTAGCAAAAAATCATAATTTGTTGAAATATATAAATAATAATAATAAAATAATAATTTCGTATTTCTGTGTCAACTAGAAGGTTTTTAGCTTCTGGAATACAAGCTGCGTCACCTTCATCTATATTATCGAAGAATGCTTTTGAACTGACTGCTTGAACAAACATATTAATGGCCGGTTGCACAGAAAAATGACTAACGGCCTGTTAGTTGTGCGCCAGTTAAATTTTTTATATGAAATCTGTTTTTGCAGTCCATGGAAATATTTAACAATTAGTTACAAAGTTATTCAATCAAAATTGGCCATTCAAATATTTATACGCAAGCTAAATATTCCCACGGAATAAAATATATTTAACCAAGTTTGCGTTGATTTTTTTCTGACTGCAAAAAATAATTTCATATAAAATTTTTAACTGGCGCACAACTCACAGGCCGTTAGTCATTTTTCTGTGCAACCGGCCATAAGTTGATTAAACGTATTTGTCTATTCTTTCGAGATTTATACACTGTAATTTTGAAGTTTTTATTTTAGTAAAAGGAAATGCAACCGATTATATGAAATGTCAAATTAATTGTGATTCCCCAAACAACAAAAACCTATAAAAAGTGTTATACGATGAATACAAATCGAAACCCCAGAAAACAAGATTTTATTTATTTCATTTCGGAAAAAAATGAAAGGGAAGTAGTAAAAAGCGGAGTTCGCTCGAAATTAACTATTCGAAATGCTTTAAAAAAGTGAGAAATATGTACGTAAATCATAAACATTATAATATATGTGAATATATGCAACTTAGGAGCAGATATGCATTTATATGAAAAATATGTATTTACATGAAAAATCCGGGCTCTACTCATCACTAACACAAATACGCATACCACTACTATATACTTACGGTTGTTTCGTCAAATTGTCGAATTTTGGAAAAAATCGACCCCCTGATGTCTGAACGCGAAAAAATACAAAAGAATAGCGAGGATAATGGAATTCCAACAACAACAATGAAAATAAAATTAAATTGCTCTAATGCCTCAACCAGTCAGACTTAAGAGCTTAGGTTATTCGCCGATTGCACCACTTCGGTTAGTGCTACAATCACCAAAATGTTATAGGCTTTTCGTCACAAATAAACATCTGACCTCTAAAATTTTGGTGGTCGTACCGCTCGCCTAAGTGGTCCAAAACGGAGCACAACTTAAGCTCTTAAGTCTGACTGGTTGAGGCATAAAACATTTTTGGATTTTTTGTTATCGTTTGTTTAGTCTATACGTAACCAAAGATACGAATACATGTATAGTAATATTCAGATCTTAAAAGAAAAATTTTTTTAACTGTTCTGCGCAGCTTTCAGTGGTGTAGTTAATTTTTTTATAAAAATTTTGATGGGTAGCATTTATCTTAGATAGTAAACATAAATAAAATAATAAATAATCATGAAAAAGAATTATATTTCAGTTTTAATACATAAAACATTCAAAATTATTATGTATTTATGTTATTACAGTCATATATCAAGTGAAAATTAATAGGTCTAAAAAAATATTGCACGCCTTTTGGAAACAATGACAACATTTAATTTTGGTACGGACTAGGGAAAATAAATATCAAAATGTTGTTCGTATCGCACAAAAGCACAACAACAAAAAAGGCAAATTCAGTTTTCAATTTAATGGAATTTTGAATTAATTTTTAACTTATCGAATTAAATATCGTTTTAATTTATAAAATCTGAACTTTGTTTTAATTGTATCCTAAAATTCCTATTCCATTTAAATACAAATACAACGTAAAAATGTAAACAATAAACATGAATATTATACTTAATACATCACTGTGTATCCGCCATATTACTTCTGCGCGAGAACTGTCAGAATTTCAGCGAGATTTGAATACTACTATAGCATGTGAGAAACAATAATATTTTTTTATATTCTCTTCATGATCTTATGCTAATGTTTGTCGCCACTAAACTTAACTTTTCTTATATGCTGTTTTAAATATCCCATATATTTTATAGTTGTTTTAGTCTAATAAACTATAAATTATAAAAAAAATTGTTAAAGTAAAATAAAGTAAGGAGCATACAAGTATATGGATTATATATCTGAAGAACTTAGCAATAAAACACGTGTTCATATTTTCTATTGAATTCGTTTTAAATTTTTTTCTTCTTATTTATCGTTTATACAGGGTGTTTGGTGTGTGGAACGGTTAAATTTTATGGCAAATAGGGTGGGTCATTTGGAAGCTTTTATCCTATGGAACAGATTTCCAAAGTGTCACGGTAACTGAGATGATATTTTTAAGTTTCTTTTAAATTACCCAAAATCTCGCCCGTAAATAGTCATAATTTTTTTGTTTGTAATCGCAAAGGCTCGAAATAATTTGGAGAAAATTAGTTTAATTAGAATAATTTAGTTTTGGAGAACGAGTAGTAGTCCTAGCTGAAAGGTGTTTGTTTTTTCCGTGTATATTGATTTTTCCACAATTTTTTTTTTTTTATTTTTCCAAACCTTATAACGTTTTGTTTACTTGTATTGTTAATTTTACAGACATTTAAAATATTAAGAGTGTACATATTTCAAGGATTGTAAATATTATAAATAAATGTCGTTTTATTTTTTTTTTTTTTTGTTCTATGTCCGCGAAAGTTAATAGAAATGGTGGCTAGTAATTGTGTTGTTTGTCCAAGTGAAAACGATATAAACGTTATTAATTGCAGTGGTAATTGTAAAAGGCTGTTCCATTATAAATGTGTGGGCCTAAAAAAATCATCATATGACTTTATTGTTAAGTGTGTTGATGTGCATTGGTTCTGCGGTGATTGTAATAACTTTTACAAAATGCAGTGTGATAAATTTACTGATTTATCTGAACTATGTCATACATAACATTAATAGTACAGTGAAAAGTTTGTCACAATTAGTTTTGGCTAACGAAAGTTGTGTATCTAAACAAATACCTGCTACAGAAAATTTAACTTTTGCACGAAAACCTAAAAGTTCGGGAAATGCAGCACATTCTGTTATATTATCTTCTGATGCCATTTCTTCATCTGCTTCTAGTAGGGATATTAACCATTACCATCACCTGTCAGATGCTGGATTGTGTGCTAATTCGTTGATAACTCCGGATTCGTGTGTAGTTGTAAATGTTCCCGAATTTTCGGAAATTCCGGTTGCTTCCTGTTGTTCATCTATTAGAGTATCTGCTATTCGTATTTCTCCTTCTGTGTCCAGTGTGGATAATACTTAGAACTACTGGATTGTTCTCTGAAACGCTGATAAATCCGCAATCAAGTTCATCTTCCTCTCCATTTTCTTCGAGCATCAAATATAATACTACGGTGGATTCTACTTCTTGCGGCAATATTACTGCAATTTTCCAAAACAACCGCCTGGATAGCCAACAAAATCGAGATAATGGACAAATTTGTGGTACTAGAGATCTACAATTTGATTCTGGAATAAAACCTTTCGTTCCAATGCTATGGCTTCACATCTCTAGATTTGATCGATCAGTTACTGATGAAAATATTTCTACGCTTGTTATAACATGTTTGGGTGTTACCAATTGTAAAGTTGAATTAAATTAATACGAAAGAATCGTAATCTTGATTTGTTGGACTACGTGTGTTTTAAAGTAGGTATTAATTCGGAAATAAATAATAAAGCACTTGATCCTAATACCTGGCCTACTGGTGTGCTTATTAGACAGTTAAAAAGGAAAAATTTTCGGTCAATGATGCCTCTGCGGGAGACGTTGCCAATGTATGCTGCACACGGATTCAACAATAATATAATAAACTCTAATTTAGTTAATATAAACGCTGTTCCATGTGATAATCAGGTAAATATTCATTCTAGTATTAATTTTGGTCATTTAAATGTTCGTAGCTTAGTAAGGCATTTTGATGAAGTTTGTATTATGTTAGACGTGCACAAATTTGACTTTCTTGCTTTAACTGAAACGTTTCTTAACAGTAAGATTACAAACCGGTCTCTTCACATTAATAACTATACAAAATAATACGTTCTGATCGAGTGAATAATACACGTTGGGGCGGAGTTTGCCTTTATTTCCGTGAGTCTTTAAAAATCAAAAAATTATTTTCTGGTGCATTTGGGAAAGTGGAAGTTTTAGCGTCAGTACTTGAAGGGTGCGGTGGTCAAATTCTTATTTTGATTATTTATAATCCTGCACCAACTCGTTCTGAAGATATTGATAATTTACAAATGATCTTTTCTCAATATTTATCTCAGTATGTAAAAATTATTTGCTGTGGTGACTTTAACTATAATATGTTAGTAATATATTTACTGATTGTCTAAATTTTTACAACTTGTATTATTTATCGTTTGGACCAACTAGATTAGAAAATACCTTATTGGATTTAATTATATTACATAAATTTGACAAAGAAAATGTTATATCTTTAGGACAGCTTGCAGTTCCTGCCATATCTGATCATAATTTAATTTTTGCCAGTTATAAATTTAGTCGAGTCAGAGATAAAATTACATATACCTATGTTCCTGATTATAAAGCTATTAATTGTGAAAATTTTATAAACTCGTTCTGTTCATTAGACTGGTCAAATCTCTACTGGTTTTCTGATGTGAATAATTTACTCGATGCATTTAATTCAAATTTAGTATATTTGGATTCCATTTGTGTTCCTCGTAAAAGAATTATTAACAAATGCCTTTCTGCTCCTTGGTTAAATGCTAATATTTTGTATTTAATTAAATGTAGAGAGCGTTCTTACAAATCCTTCAAGAGATCTGGTTTACAGAATGACCTTGTATCATTTAAATATTTTAGAAATAAAACAAGCAAAGCTATTAGGAAAGCTAAACAACTATTTTATTTTGGTAATGTTAACAACTCTAAAGTATTATGGAAAAAATTAAAATGACTGGGTGTTTCATGTAAATCAAGTGAAACGCCTATTGTGTTTTCTGCTGAAGAAATTTTGAATGGGATCCGCAAATTAACTGACTGTAAAGGTGTTCTGCCTTTACCTCATTCTGAATTTTATTGTACCGATAACGATACTTTGGTATTTGATTGTGTAGGTGAACCTATGGTGCTGAATGCGGTCCAAACTGTCAAATCGTATCTGATAGCATTTGATAAGGTAAATTTCAAATTAATAAAATTATTTAAATCAATAAATAATTTTATTAATTTGAAATTTACCTTATCAAATTATCTTACCTCAAATCACGTTTATTATGAACCAGTGTTTGACGAAATCTGTTTTTCCTAATTTTTGGAAGGTAGCTTCTATCATTTCTCTTTCTAAGAAGGATTTAATTGGCAGTACTGATAATATTCGGCCGATAAGTATATTACCTGCTTTATCGAACGTACTTGAGATGATTATGAAAATTCAAATTAATGAACACCTACACAGGTTTAATTTTTTAAGCAAATTCCAATCGGGTTACAAATCTAATCATAGCACTACTACCGCTCTTGTGCATATTGTTGATGATTTATCAACAATTTTATTAGTCCTGTTAGATTTTTCAAAGGCATTCGATTGTGTTAATCACATACTCTTGCTTCAAAAATTACATTTATATTATAAATTTTCGGATTCTGCCATTAGTTTAATTCATTCTTATTTGAGCAATCGTAAACAATTTTTTAAGCATGGTGATGATGTTTCTGATATGTGTGAGGTAATCACTGGTGTAACTCAGAGCTCTATATTGGGGCCTTTACTCTTTTCAATTTATATTAATGATCTTCCTTCGTATATTCTAAATTGTCGATATCATCTTTACATTGATGATTTGCAACTTTATATTGGTGGCGACTTTTCAAAGCTTGATGAGATTGTTATACAACTTAATGTTGACCTTAAAAATATTTCGATGTGGTCTAAAAATAATTCACTTTCCATTAACGCGTAAGAGTAAAGCATTATTCCTGACTAGAAGTAATTCACTTAATATGATTCCGGAAATTTTTTTGGACAATGATATAATCTTTAGTTTATGCTCTTTCCAATGGTATGCTATTTGTCATAGAAATTATTCATTTTGTAGTCAAAATAAAAGATACTATTTTGCCGGGGTTAGGTTTAAGGAGATCAAAAACTTTATTTCCCAAACTTGCATACACAAAAATTAAATTGCTACTAAAACATTTTGAATTTTTATAAGTTATGTTTTTTTTTACACGTAACCAAAAAATACGAATATATACGATAACCTTACGATGAAAATATCTGAACTGATAGTATAAATTGATGATGTCTGAATACGGTACGTGCAGGAACTGAACGGAACGAATAATATAAATCGGCCTGGGGAGTCCGTTACATCCGATTGTCCGTTACATGCATAGAATTAGATTATATAGAATAAATGTAAATAGCAGTGAGTCAAATTCGGAGAGTAAAAGAGAAAGCATATAAATCAACGGGCCGTATTTAGAATTTATTCGATCGTAATTAAAAAGTACACAAATTCAAAATTATTATTTCATTCCAATATAGCTAGTACGCATTAATTGTTTTTATTTTCAGTAAAAAATTGTACTTATAGTATTTGATACGTTGGATGGAAATCGGATTCTTAAATGATTTTTGGAAGAAAGTCTTGAATATGGTAACGAGGGTTGAAACTCGATCAATTTTTACCAAATTATGATATGATTGGGCATGTTGGATGCTAACTGGATTCTAGATTGATTTTTGGCAAAGTTCTGGAATATTGCAACGTAGAATGGAATTTGGTAATTTCTTAACCGATTTTGCTGAAATTAAATGTGTTGGATGGAAATAAGATTGTTTAATATCTTTTGGGTGAAGCTGTGGTATATGGCTACCTGGGACAGAAACCGGTAATTTAAACTGGGACGAAGCTCGGTAATAGGCAGGCGTCTTTCTTGAAGCAAGAGACTCGTGATCTTAACATGTTTCTCATAAGGCTTGATGCCTTAACATCTATCACCAGTACGGGGTTGAGCAGCAGGCTAACTACCTACTTTCACAAAATCACGTTACGAACCCTACACAAAGGGCTCGGATAAATTTATAGCATTCTTATCAAAAACGACCTCGAAAACTGGTCACGGGGACATGGAATATGATGTCTTCTAAGACCTTGAGATTTCCAGAACCTGTCGAACCATGCGAAAATTTGTCTGGGAGTTAATTCCATACAACAACCAATAAAAACATTCTTCACTACAGCAATAATCAGA
Organism: Nephrotoma flavescens; assembly: GCA_932526605.1. Lineage (NCBI taxonomy): Eukaryota > Metazoa > Arthropoda > Insecta > Diptera > Tipulidae > Nephrotoma > Nephrotoma flavescens. The sequence continues at coordinate 249,114,957 of OW052220.1, read as the reverse complement.
AAAGACGTGAACTTTGATTCAGTTTCATTTCCTCTGGCGAGTACAGCAGTTTATCATTTTATAATCCCATATTTATCCAACGTGTCGTAACGTAATAGCCATGTCCAGGTGGCCATTTAAAAATATTTCTTCTAGAAGGTGGCCATATTCCAAAACCTCTTTTATAAATCATCTAAGAATCCCATTTCCATCGAACAAACCCCACATGGGTTTCCCCCTCCCCCCTCCCCCCATAGTCTAGAACTTTTTCCAAAAATCATTTAATAATCCCATTTCCATCCTGCATATCCAATCCCATCATAATCAGTTAAGAATTGATCGAATTCCGTCCATCCTTCATAATCGAAAATAAAAACTTTTCCGTTAAATCGAGCGTCCGTTAAATCGGGCGTTCGTTAAATCGGGCGACCGTTAAATCGAGGGTTTACTGTATATCACTAAAAACATTTTCAAATTATTTCATCTCCTCCAAAATCACACTCCCAAAATGCACGAACTCCACAAGGAACTGCAGTGTTTGGATAACCATCGACTTCTTGTAATTAGCAATGACATACGTGATATTTAATTGTTGACCTTATGTTTATCCAAACTTTGGAGCTTGAACCCCGTTCGTTTTTTTATAATAAAAGAATCATCCAAATCAACGAATAAATAGCGATTACCCTTTGCCAAAGGCATCACCGCGGGCCTTATACGTTAGCAGATGTACAATTTTATTGTATGATATTGCATCAAAACTCAATATATTTAATGAAGCTACCAACAAATTTCATTCAACATTAACAGTTCTGTTTTATAACCTACAACGTCGGACGCTATTATTCTCCTCAAAGCTTTAACCGACGGAGTGAAATCTTTCCTTTTTCTCACTTATAAAACGCGGACATTCCCCGGTTACGCTGACTTGACGATGCAAATAGCGGAAAATGAGACTACTAGGATAAGGGCAACACCAACACGAAATGATAGTCGCCAAAATGAACAAGAGCAAACTAACGGATTACCGACAAAAACGAACAACATACTTGGAATTTAAATAATATTCTAGTAATGCGACAATATCTAGATTGTACAAATGCAGCTTCTAACGAATACGATGTTCGAAGATGAACCAAAATAACCTATGCCAGCGATTCTCGCATTCGTGAAAAAAAAACGGTTTTATTATGACTATCAGCATAATAAAACCGTTTTTTTTTTTTCAAGGTGAACGGCGAATTAACTGTGAGTGATTTCAAAATTGCGCAAAAACATTCTTAGTGCCACAGGAGTATAAGTGCTCACTGAAAGAATTTTTAGTTTAAAGGGATAACTAATATCGGGTCGACGGTGATAAAGATCTAAGCTAGAAACATAGGTAAACTCATTTTCTTCAACCAAAACAATTGGCTACATTAAGAAAATCGCCCCATTTTTTGTTTTATTTTGTACCTCAATTTGAGATTTTATTTGAAATATATTAAATATTTTATTTGGCATAAATGAAATAAAGTTCTTCTTAAGAGACTCTCGCCTTCTTCAATATTATTATCAGAATTCAAAAAAATCACAAATTCATGAAAAAAAACATTTGCAATTTTAATAAAATTAGATTCAATACAAATATATTTTGTCCTGACATTCCAGCGTCATTGCAAAATTAGGCGAGTGAGGACCGAGCATAAAACATTGTCCAAAATTTATCCTAAAAATTATTGTTGCTTTAGGACAATTTAGGACAAACTCCTTACCAAATATATTATCCCGCTACGTTTCTAATCAAAAATTCAAGAACACGAAATATAAAAGATTTGAATGCGAACATCCAATCCACTCTAGTACTTTTGAGTCAAGTCTGATTCTTCATTTTTCCCCTTTACCCATAAAACCGGGTTTCATTTTTCCAGTTTTATAGGTAAAGGGGGGAAAACGAAGAATGACACCCGACTCAACAGTCCTAGTGGGGATATGGGATGAATGAGTTACAAATTTAACATCAACCGAAATTTGTCCTGACACCAATAAATAGATCATGCTATCTTTAAAAATGCACCACATTTGCTTGATGCAACAAAAACGACGCAATCAGAAAAGGGTCACTGTACATTTTTTTTTTTTTTTTCATTTTAATTATAACATCTTATGTCTAATAAAATAAATTTGATTTGGGCTTTAGTACCCATCACATGTAAATAATAAAATGATAATACCTGTTATTGGCTTGGATAATACCGGCATTTTTATTAATCGTATTAGCTATAATATGTAAACACTTTTAGTGGAACACTGGAAATTATTTAGGTGGATTAGGTAAAAATGTCTATGTGCATATCCACACTAGGGTAACTTTTATCTGGTAACTTTTTCGTTTCTTTCCCCTTTACCAATAAAATCGGTTTTATCTGCGCCGCAATTTTTTGATTTCATTTATAAAGGGGAAACAAACGAAGAAGTTACCGGATACCAGTTACCCTAGTGTGGCATCAGCCTATAACTTATACAGTAAATACAGGTAACCCTCCAAGAACACGGTATTTGAAGAACACAATTTCAAAGAACACGAATACCCATTTTCTCAAAATACACGGTTTCAAACAAACCATTTTCGTTATTCTCTTTTATTTTATTTTTTGTATATCATAACAAACATAAAAAAATAAAACGTAATGTTTTTTTGTGTTTTCTTTTTTGTAGTTTCGAACAACACGATTTTAAAGAACATAGAACAAATTAATCGTGTTTTTGGAGGGTTCCCTGTATTTCACAAATTATTTCACCTTATCTGTTATTCGACTGTTCTAGTCGACGATCAAAACCAAACTCCACAAAACTGAAATATGAACAATATTTACGAAGTAAATAACCTAATTAATAAAATTAGTGCCCGAGGAAACATTACAATAATGAAAAAATATTCATCAAAAATAATATATATTTTATAAAAGTGTATACCGAGAAATTCAAGTGTATTGCATGTGGCAAAGGATTGTGCGCCTAAAGTCATTTTATTAATTAAATGGATTGGAAGCGGATTATTAGAAATAAAAAAAAAATTATTTTCCATATAGATATGTATATAGTTTTATCTGCACCATTTGACCGATTTTGAAATAAATATAGAAGCATGTGTATTAAAATGAACCAAGTTCAATAAAAAATTTATCTCAAATAGCATAATCGCATATCTCGTGAACTTTATTGCAGTGAGATACTCAAATTCTTACAATAGAAATATTTGTATCTATTTTATAAGTGCATATTATTGCTATAGTCATAAAAAAAAGTCCTTTTTTATGGTATAGTATTTGTTTTAACTTTGAGGCGTATATACCGAGCAAAAAGAAATGTGTTTATGTCTCTAAACGTTATAAAAAATTAGATATATTTTTTTGTTTTCACAGATATAAAATATTCTTGTCCCGAAACAAGATATGAAAATATATTTCTGTGGGCTATAATTTCTCTCAGTGTGGAAATCAAAAAAAAAATTAATGTGAAAAAATGAAAAAAATTATGAAACCCTTACATCTCTACCTTCGTACGTCAATCTGTAGACCAAAAAATATATTAGACCAATAGGTATAAGGGTTTCATTAGTTTGTTATTGATCTTACTAATTTCTTTTCGGCTATGTAGGTAAAACATTTAGGGGACTAGTTTAATATAATAAATATTGTTATGTTAAAGGTTGCGTTAAATGTTTATTTATTTTAACGTAAAATGTAATACAGAAATACTTCAATTTAACGGACTAAGAGTCGATTTATATTATCCGTTCCGTTCAGATCCTTTACGTACCGTATCAGAGAAATGTTGTTGAAAAGAATGTTTTATCTTTTTCCAAAATTCGACAAACGACACATGACGTTTTCGTATACGTGTAAGGAGTATAGTATACAATTTTATATTAGTGTGTGTAATTTTTCTGTGGTTATATTTGTTTGTTTTCTGCGAATGTAAGCATCAAAAATTATGAATCGGTACAAATCGGTTCAGATTTTTGGTGCTTATGTCGTATTCGTCATCTCGCTTTTTGACATCTCGCCATGGGGATCCGTTCATAACTGCATATTTTAAATTGCATTTCTCAAAACGTCATATTTAAAAACTGCATAAGGTACAAAATTGCATTTTTCAAAACTGCATATTTCGAAACTGCATAAGGTACGAAACGGCATAAGGTACAAAATTGCATTTTTCAAAACTGCATATTTCAAAACGGCATAAGGTACGAAACGGCATAAGGTACAAAATTGCATTTTTTAAAACTGCATATTTCAAAACGGCATAAGGGTTAAAAGAGCATTTTTCAAAACGTCATTTTTCTAAACGACGTATTTTAAAACGACATTTTTCAGAATGGCATTTTTTGAAACTGCATTTTTCAAAACGGCATAGGTACAAAATGGCATTTTTCAAAACGGCATTTTCCAAAATAGCATTTTTTAAAACTGCATATTTAAAAACTGCGTAAGGTACAAAACTGCATTTTTAAAACTGCACAAACAGAATGAAATATTTTAATCGATTATGAATCTAGAATTATCTTTTCATTAATTTCTGGAATATGACCAACAGGTACGGTTATTTATTACACGATGAAATTTGAGATGAATGAAATTTTTGAACATTTGTGAACGATTCTTGGATTAAATTCTAGGATAAAGTCAAATGAAAAGAACTTGACTATTTCTTAGTCGAGTAAGATTTAATTTCACATGTTTAGGTTTAGTATAGGTATGTTATAAGAAAGGACCTTCATAAAAATTAGAAATTATTTGAAGATTTAGTATGCATATAATATTCTCCTTCACCTAAATTTTTCTACCTATGTCGTTTCGAAAAATGAAATTTTGAAAAATGCCGTTTTGAAAAATGTCTTTTTAAAAAATGTCGTTTTAAGAAATGCCGTTTTGAAAAATGCCGTTTTGTACCTATGTCGTTTTGAAACATGCAATTTTGAAAAATGCCGTTTTGAAAAATGCAGTTTTGAAAAATACCGTTTTATACCTATGTCCTTTCGTACCTTATGCAGTTTAGAAATATGCAGTTTTGAAAAATGCAATTTTGTACCTTATACCGTTTTGTACCTTATGCAGTTTTGAAATATGCAGTTTTGAGAAATGTCATTTTAAAAAATGTCATTTTAAAATATGCAATTTCGACCTAGACCCCTCGCCATGTATTTGAGTGGTGAACACGTTCGCGGAAATTACTGCTATAGCGGTCATACAACTTTTTCGTTTTTTAACACGTTTGCGGAAATAACGTTCATTTTTTAAGGAATAATTCGACATATTTTTCAACTCTCACAATACATTTCTTTCCGCGACGAAATATCATTGCAATTACAAAAGTTATAAAATGTGTTCCTGAGTAGCACACACATTTAGAAAGTGTGCGTCAATGTGTTAAAAAAAAATTAAACTACACATATTTTAATTTTTTTTAATGCGATATCGAATGAATGTTTTGTTTTCCCAGAAACACAGAATCAGAAATTATTTTAAAACTAAAATTAAATAAATTTAAGTTTATTATAAATGAAATGAATCTAGAAATGTCATATTCAAGAAAATTAAATGGCGTACAACGCACTAACACAAATACGCATACCACTACTATATACTTGCGGTCATTTCGTCAAGTTGTCGAATTTTCACCCCCTGATGTGTGAACGCGAAAAAACACAAAAGAATAGCGAGGAAAGTGGAATTCCAACAACAGCAATGAAAATAAAATTAAATTGCTACTAATGCCTCAACCAGCCAGACTTAAGAGCTTAAGTTATCCGCCGATTGCACCACTTCGGTTAGTGCTACAATCACCAAAATGTTATAGGCTTCTCGTCAAAAATAAACATCTGACCTCTAAAATTTTGGTGGTCGTACCGCTCGCCTAAGTGGTCCAAAACGGAGCACAACTTAAGCTCTTAAGTCTGACTGGTTGAGGCATTTTTGGATTTTTTGTTATCGTTTGTTTATGCCCGGTTTACATGAGAAAATTGTTTGCTTCTGCAAATTTTTGCAGGTAAATAAGAAAGAATCCGCTATATAAAAATATTCAATATGCCAGAAAGAAATAAACATACATAGTAATGGAGTATTTTTTTTATAGGATCATTATTAATTTATTTTTAATGAATTAAAATACGAAATTTTCATTTTTATCTATGGCGTCTGTTTTTATAATGAATCCTCAACATTTATAAATACGAAATTATTTTTTTTCTTGTTAATTTTAAAAATGTTGCCATAAAAATACTCGGATCGAATATATTTTATGGCAACATTTTCATTTTTATGGTCATTTTTGCTCAAAAATTCTTCTGCAAAATTTTGTTGGGATATAATGCTTTTCTTGTCTCTCATGTGCAAAAAGTCAATGTTATATCTTATTCATTTTGCAGAAGAAAAATGTTGGTCTTATGTAAACCGGGCATTAGTCTATACGTAACCAAAGATACGAATACATGCAGCATGTTAGAAACAATAATATTTTTTTATATTCTCTTCATGATCTTATGCAAATGTTTGTCGCCACTAAACTAAACTTTTCTTATATGCTCTTTTAAATTATCCCATATATTTTATAGTTGTTTTAGTCTAATAAACTATAAAATATAAGAAAAAATAAAAATTGTTAAAGTAAAATAAAGTAAGGAGCATACGAGTATATACCTGGATTATATATCTGAAGAACTTAGCAATAAAACAAACACGTGTTCATATTTTCTATTGAATTCGTTTTAAATTTTTTTCTTCTTATTTATCGTTTATACAGGGTGTTTGGTGTGTGCAACGGGGTAACTGGATTCTAGATTGATTTTTGGAAAAGTTCTGGAAGATTGCCACGTAGAATGGAATTCGGTAATTTCTTAACCGATTTTGCTGAAATTAAATGTGTTGGAGGGAAATAAAATTGTTTAATATCTTTTGGGTGAAGCTGTGGTATATGGATACCTGGGACCGAAACCGGTAATTTAAACTGGGACGAAGCTCGGTAATAGGCAGACGTCTTTCTTGAAGCAAGAGACTCGTGATCTTAACATGTTTCTCATAAAGCTTGATGCCTTAACATCTATCACCAGTACGTGACCCACTTATGTAATTAGTGGGTTGAGCAGCATTCTAACTACCTACTTTCACAAAATCACGTTATGAACCCTACACAAAGGGCTCGGATAAATTTATAGCATTCTTATCAAAAACGACCTCGAAAACTGGTCACGGGAACATGGAATATGATGTCTTCTAAGACCTTGAGATTTCCAGAACCTTTCGAACCATGCGGAAATTTGTCTGGGAGTTAATTTCATACAACAACCAATAAAAACATTCTTCACTACAGCAATAATCAGAAAAGACGTGAATTATGATTCAGTTTCACTTCCTCTGGCGAGTACAGCAGTTTATCATTTTATAATCCCATATTTATCCAACGTGTCGTAACGTAATAGCCATGTCCAGGTGGCCATTTTAAAATATTTCTTCTAGAAGGTGGCCATATTCCAAAACTTCTTTTATAAATCATCTAAGAATTCCATTTCCATCGAACAAACCCCACATGGGTTTCCATCCAGCATATCCAATCCCATCATAATCAGTTAAGAATTGATCGAATTCCATCCATCCTTCATAATCGAAAATAAAAACCCCTCCGTTAAATCGGGCGTTCGTTAAATCGAGCGACCGTTAAATCGAGCGACCGTTAAATCGAGGGTTTATTGTATATCACTAAAAACATTTTCAAATTATTTCAACTCCTCCAAAATCACACTCCCAAAATGCACGAACTCCACAAGGAACTGCATTGTTTGGATAACCATCGACTTCTTGTAATTAGCAATGACATACGTGATATTTAATTGTTGACCTTATGTTTTTCCAAACTTTGGAGCTTGAACCCCGTTCGTTTTTTTATAATTAAAAAATCATCCAAATCAACGTATAAATAGCGATTATCCTTTGCCAAAGGCATCACCGCGGGCCTTATACGTTAGCGCAGATGTACAATTTTATTGTATGCTATTGCATCAAAACTCAATATATTTGATGAAGCTACCAACAAATTTCATTCAACATTAACAGTTCTGTTTTATAACCTACAAAGTCAGATGCTATTATTCTCCTCTAGGCTTTAACCGACGGAGTGAGATCTTGCCTTTTTCTTACTTTTAAAACGCGGGCATTCCCCGGTTACGCTGACTTGACGATGCAAATAGCGGAAAATGAGACTACTAGGATAAGGGCAACACCAACACGAAATGATAGTCGCCAAAAAGAACAAGAGCAAACTAACGGATTACCGACAAAAACGAACAACATACTTGGAATTTAAATAATATTCTAGTAATGCGACAATATCTAGATTGTACAAATGCAGCTTCTAACGAATACGATGTTCGAAGATGAACCAAAATAACCTATGCCAGCGATTCTCGCATTCGTGAAAAAAACGGTTTTATTATGACTATCAGCATAATAAAACCGTTTTTTTTTTCAAGGTGAACGGCGAATTAACTGTGAGTGATTTCAAAATTGCGCAAAAACATTCTTAGTGCCACAGGAGTATAAGTGCTCACTGAAAGAATTTTTAGTTTAAAGGGATAACTAATATCGGGTCGACGGTGATAAAGATCTAAGCTAGAAACATAGGTAAACTCATTTTCTTCAACCAAAACAATTGGCTACATTAAGAAAATCGCCCCATTTTTTGTTTTATTTTGTACCTCAATTTGAGATTTTATTTGAAATATATTAAATATTTTATTTTGCATAAATGAAATAAAGTTCTTCTTAAGAGCCTCTCGCCTTCTTCAATATTATTATCAGAATTCAAAAAAAAGATTCATGAAAAAAAAACATTTGCAATTTTAATAAAATTAGATTCAATACAAATATATTTTGTCCTGACATTCCAGCGTCATTGCAAAATTAGGCGAGTGAGGACCGAGCATAAAACATTGTCCAAAATTTATCCTAAAAATTATTGTTGCTTTAGGACAATTTAGGACAAACTCCTTACCAAATATATTATCCCGCTACGTTTCTAATCAAAAATTCAAGAACACGAAATATAAAAGATTGGAATGCGAACATCCAATCCACTCTAGTACTTTTGAGTCAGGTCTGATTCTTCATTTTTCCCCTTTTTATAGGTAAAGGGGGAAAAACGAAGAATGAGACCCGTCCCAAACGCCGTAATGGGGAGATTGGATGAATGAGTTACAAATTTAACATCAACCGAATTTTTTCCCGACACCAATAAATAGATCATGCGATCTTTAAAAATGCACCACCTTTTGCTTGATAAAAAAAAACGACGCAATCAGAAAAGGGTCACAGTACAAATTTTTTTTTTCATTTTAATTATAACATCTTATGTCTAATAAAACAAATTTGATTACAACAGCTCATGCCTTGTAAATAATAAAATGAGAATACCTGTTATTGGCGTGGACGGCATTTTTGTTAGTCGTATTAGCTTTATGTAAACACCTTTAGAACACTGGAAATTATTCAAGTGGATTAGGTAAAAATGTATATAACTTATACACTAAATGCAGGTAACCCTCCAAGAACACGGTATTTAAAGAACACGATTTCGAAGAACACGAATACCCATTTTCAAACAACACCATTTTCGTTATTCTCTTTTATTTTGTTTTTTGTATATCCAAACAAAAATTAAAAAATAAAACGTAACGTTTTTTTGTGTTTTTAATTTTGTAGTCTCGAACAACACGATTTTAAAGAAAACAGAACAAATTGATCGTGTTCTTGGAGGGTTTCCTGTATTTCACAAATTATTTCACCTTATTTCTTTATTCGACTGTTCCTGGCGGACGATTACAACCAAACGCCACAAGACTGAAATATAAACAATAATACAAAATTAAATAACCTAATTAATATAATAAGTGCCCGAGGAAACATTTGAATAATGAAAAAATAATCATCAAAAAAAATATATTATTTTAGAAGTGTACCGAGAAATTCAAGTGTATTGCATGTGACAAAAGATTGTACGCATTTAATAAATTTTTTTTTTTTTTTTTTTTTTTTTTTTAATTTTTATTTCCAATAAAAATTTTACAATTTTAAATAGTTATGGAAATTTCAAGAATTAAATTTGACATTAAGTGAGTACAAAAATGTGTTACACATATGTATATAAAACATACAGCAATACAGTATATTCTTCATAAACTAGTAGAAGCGGACAATTGAAATTGTCCGACAAGCGCTCGCCAAAATAGGGAAAATGCAATAGACGGACGGACGGAGGTGTAAAACCTCTGAAACAACTAAGGTGCTAATACAACAAATTAGCCCAATAGACAAAAAATGAATAGAATCTTAAGCAAATCAAAAAATTACAGAAACTAGTTTTGAAATAACGCTCATTTTATTATAATAAAAGTAATATATATATTAAAGTTAGTCAGTTGGCCTAGAATAATAATTGAAAATTTTGAAAAAAAAGTAGACAGCCGCATCTGTGTGACCTCTATTTTTAGAAAAAGTTGAATATCTCGAAAACTACTTGACCTAGAGTTCCCAAATTTTAAATGTGACCTTTTTAGAGTAGTATCTATCTGTGTGCAAATCAAAGCTCTCTGGTATATATAGTTTTTGCTGTGATAGTGCCAACAGATAGACGGCCTAAGTCTTTGTATAAGCTTGCTCGCAAGAGCGAGCGCTAAAATGACGTTACATGCTATTATATGTCAGCTAGAAAACTAAGATGCTAACTGTGTTTGTTAATTATATTATAAAACTTATGATTAATGTAGAGATAGTATTTTGTAACCCGGAACATACAAGATGTGACATACTATATCACTCTGTATAATTTTGATTTTGTTCTTTAAGAAACGATAGAGCCAATTACATTATCTGTGACATTGATCATACTCTCTGCAAAACTCGTTATATAGCATTTCTTTAATATATATTTTGAATTTAGAGACCGGAAGAGTTCTAATGTTAAGTGGTAATTCGTTAAAGAGATGCAAGCCTCGGTAAAATATACTTCGTGTAGATGATGTATTCCTGTAAGTGGGTAATCTCAAATCATTGGCTTGTCTAGTGTTCCTCATAGTTAATTGAAAATTTGTTTCGAGCAGAAGCGAGGATTTTATCATACTGTTATTAACCAGGTATATTAGCATTATATAACTAAAGTCAACTAGTTTGGAAACAGGTACTATATCCGCAGAATACAATAATTTTGTGGGATATATATGCGGTACCTTATAAAGTGCCTTTATCGACTTATTCTGGTATATTTGGAGATCGTTTAATTTATTAGTGGAGCCCCAGACTGGGATTAAATATAGTAGATTGGAATGAATGAACGAGTAGTATAGTTGTTTTTTAATAGAGCTATCCAAAAATTTGGCAGATCTTCTAAAGGCACCTATTATTGGCGCTAGACGTAAATTTAATTTGTCTGTGTGGGATGACCAACATAGACGAGTATCAATACTTAAACCCAGATAATTGTGCACGTCTGATTTCGTAATGATTTCATTGTTTACTTGCAAAGAAGTAAAATTGGGAATTATATTTTTGTTAAAAGTCATATAGGTGGTTTTATTTAGATTTAATTTTAGTTTATTCCAATCGAAATATTTTTTTAGAAGGCATAAATCACTTTCCATGTCTTGTTTGAGTGCATAATGGTTTATAGATCCATATATGATTGCGAGGTCATCCGCAAATAGTTGTGGTTTACCGTTCAACGGTAAATTAAATATATCATTAACATATATTAGAAACAGTATTGGACCCAATATTGAACCTTGTGGTACACCAGAAGATAAGTCTAATAACTGTGAGGAAGTGTTACCTAATTTAACAAATTGTTTACGATTTGATAAATAGTTTCTAAACAGACTGAGGGCTTTATCGCGAATTCCAACGTTATATAATTTCTCAATCAGTTTGACATGATCAACACAATCAAATGCCTTCATCAGATCGACAAAAATACAACCTGTAGATTTACCTTCTTCTAAGAATCTGTAAATGTTATTCATCAGGCACAAGGTTGCAGAGGTAGTGCTTGAGTTTGTTTGAAACCCATATTGAAACTCTGAGATCAAATTGTTAATTGAGATGTGTTGTATCAGTCTGTTCAGAATAAGCCTTTCAAATAATTTGGAAATGGTCGGCAACACAGATATAGGCCTATAATTGCACATTTCAAATTTGTTGTCACCCTTAAAAATTGGAATTATTTGAGCGATTTTAAGTTTGTCTGGAAATTTAGAATAATCTAAACAGTGGTTTATAGAGTTTTTTATGCCGGGATTCAGTTATTTAGAACATGTTTGAATAACAAAGGTGGGAATGTTGTCATAACCTTTAGCACAAGCTGGGTTTAAGGATCTTATGAAACGGTCGACCTCATCATCCGTAATTAAATCAAAATTATCTAGATGATTGACGCAAATATCTGGTGTAGGTAGATAAGTTAAATCAATATGACAGGAGTTAGCAATTTCGGCAATTACATTTATAAAGTAATTATTAAGAAGTGCAGATACTTCATTTTGGTCATTATACAATTTGTCATTCACCTTTACAGATATTTGATTTATCAATTTAGCTGTGGTGGTTTTATTACTTAAAATTTCATTGATCAGGGTCCAGATTCTCATCGAGTTCTTAGAATTTTGCAAGAACCTCTTGCGGTAGTATGATTTTTTAGCACATATTATTGCCATTTTTAATCGGTGCTCGGATATTTCTTCTTTAGTAGTAGTTAATCGTTAGACGGATATTTCTTCGTTAGTTTATTAAAGAATATTCGTTTGTTATAAAGAATTTTAATGTTATTAGTAAACCAGGGTTTATTAAGTTTTGTTTTTGCCTTGCTGGTAAATTCTAGTAATTAGGTATTTTGGTGAACAGACTCACATAATTGTTTGTGGAACACTTCAAACTCAAATTTATTAGGTTCTAGTGAAAAAGAAAACTGTTTAATAAGATTGCATACCGGTTGATAGTCAGTTTTCGAAAAACTGGAGGAAATATTAATATCGGTTTTGATTTGAATATTTGTTATTATAAATCGATGATCGGAAAAACCAGAATCACCGTATAATATTGAAAAAGGCTCGTTTATTGAGCTATATACATGATCTAATAGGATGGATATCAGGGATTTTCGAGTATAATATTGTATGTTTAAATTGTTCTTAATCGAGAATCCACAGGAAAATAACATACACAGATACTGGTTTACCAGATATGCCGAAGAATCGAATAAATTAATATTGAGATCGCCATAAACAATTGACTGCGGATAGGCTGCCAACTTAGATTCTATGTTAGTAATAAAATGATTTATGCTGGAATCGGGTGGGCAGTAGAAGACAAGTAACCTAATATTGCATAGTTTGACCGACATAAAATCAAAGTCTTGGTTAACCTCTTTTTCATCTAGCACAGCATCCAACCCAACCCTTATAAACATAGATATGCCACAGCATGCATGTTTAGGCGAAATCACTGAACGAAATTAATGAAATGGTGTAAAACCATCTATATGCACAGAATTTATGCTGTCATACTGACAAAAAAATGTTTCCACAAGAATAATAACATCCACACGAATGTTTAGATTATATAAGAAATATTCTAATTATTCCAATTTATTTTTTAATCGATTTATATTAAAATAAACTATGTTCAGATTCGAATGCTTTCGGAGTTTTACATGTTGTAACGCACACGTTACAACCCGTCAACCATTTTGCTTATTCGGGTCCACAGTGTGACTGTTGTGCGTCAACACCGGTCTCAACAAAAAGGTCCAACAAGTGCCAACGCTTTTAAGTCCTAGATATGGACAAAAACCGGAAATTACCTACCCATGAGTCAACCGTGACGCGGCCCGAACTCAATGGTCGGTTATGAGCTATTAAGAATTGCTTGACGCAGATTGGACTATCTAGAAAGTTATGAGTCAATCCTAATTGCTTAACGCAGGTTGAATACATTGGTCAGTTATATGCCCTGAAAAACCGGTTGACACATCTTGAACGCATTAGTCAGTTATGAGCCAGACCTATTTCATTGACACAGGGTGAACACAGTAGTCAGTTAAGCTCAGGAAAACTGGTTGACGCATCTTGGACACATTATTCAGTTATGAGCTACACATACATATATGCTTGACGCAGATTGAACGCATTAGTCAGTTATGAGCCAATCCTATTTGATTGACGCAGGATCAACACATTAGACAGTTATAAGTCCAGAAAAACTGGTTGACGCATCTTCAACGCATTAGTTAGTTATGAGCCAGACCTATTTGCTTAACACAGATTGACCATATCGTTAGTCATGACAAGAACAATTAAAAGAGTTTTTTTTAGATAAAATTTTAGTAAAAACTAAATATTTATTTAAACTTGTATTTGGAAATTAAACGTATACGATTAATAACATGAAATTAACACTTTCGTTATTGTGATACAATTAAAATAAATAAATCGTCAGATGACCGGTTTCGGACATTAGTCCTTTATCAAATCTGGTTAATTACTCTTGAGTTGAGATCACAATAATGAAAGTGTTAATTTCATGTTATTAATCGTATACGTTTAATTTCCAAATATTTACAAGTTTAAATAAATATATAGCTTTTACTAAAATTTAATGTATTGTTAAATTAAAATAATATATTGTGTGATATAAGCCACGGGCAGACAATAATATGGATTTATATCAATATTACAATACAATTAAAACATCTAAATATAAAAGTTTAACTACACTTTGCCATGTTTTTGTATTAAATTAAAACGATTTAAATTAAGTATTATTTAACATGTTAATTTTATTTATTTTCATCGAATTAACATCTATTCACTGTGTTGTAAAAAAATAACATAAATCTTTCTTCAATTGGATAATTCAAAACAAAAAAATGGAAATCAGATTTCTTCTATAATAGTTCTTCAAAGAACTCTTATAGAAGAAAATTGATGAATTTTTGAATTTTCAGTTAGTATGTCTAATCAGTATCCACCGAACTATCGGTTTCTGTTGAATCTTGTAAAGCGTCGAGGCTTGTAGAGGTGGCTGGTTGTACTTCACGAGTTTTATTTAGTTTTAAATCTTCACGGATTTTATTTTGTGATGATCTTTTAAGAATCTCGACTAAAGATTTTTTTAAATTTTTGTCTGAAACTTCTTTCACAATCCTGATTGTGACTTGGAGTAACGTTATTACCCCACTGTAGTCATTAAACGCAAGTTTTGATCGGCTGGCTGAAATTTCATAATAAAACACAACAGTTAGACTAAACATATTGAGAAGCAGTAATAATATTATACCTTTGGCGGATATTCCAGATTTTCCACTCCATGAGTGTAATAATAAGACATCATAGCAGATAATCTTTTCTACCATCATTTTTATCATTTTATTAAGAGACATTGTAGTGGACAACATTCTTGCTAATCGTACTGCCTGCAAATAATAAGTTACTGGTAATATAGATTAAATTTATAGATCCGATTTTTGCTCAATTACCACTTGTTGCAAATAATCGCTTTTCAACAAAAGGCTGTTGAATCTCCTCAAATCTATTACGTTAAGTAGCGGTAGGTTGGGCATCTGGAAAAGTGAATCTTCTTTAATAATTGTCCGTCCTTTATTTAAAGTGGTGCAAAATGACTGAATTAGTTCTGTGAGTACACCCACACATGTTTTTAATTTTTCTAATTCTGCCATTGTCTTGTCAATTTTTATTGTTTGGAGTCTGATTTCATTGGACAATGAACAGAGCATTTCCTTTTTATTGTTATTTTTTTCATCAAATAATTTATTGAAATCATTTTCAGAGCTTCCTCCTTTAAAATTTACAGGGTGATCTCTTATATTAGCTTTGATCCTAGTAGCTTCTATTTCAGAGTCTGGATTATTATATATAGAATAAAATTTTTCTCTAGTTCGTGCATCGTCGTATGTTGATATATTATCTTGCAATATTTTGTAAGTGTTGTAGGGTTTCCACTCATCAGTTTGTACTTCAGCCTCTTTAGCACACAGCTTAGCAACGTTTTTACCAGATGGTGGCCAATATAATGTTCCATTTACGATCCATTGTTTCGTAATGGTAGAAACGAATCTTTCTCCGTTTTCTACGGTTTCGATGATACTAAACATTTTTAATAACTGTAAATAAAAATTCGGTTTTATTTTTGAAAGATTATAATAAAACTTAAATTATAAGGTAATATAATACTTTGAGAAAATAGACAATGTGTAATACGGTTATGAAATGGTATGAAAAAAATGATCGAAATTGTTAAATAAATAAAAAGTAATGATTAATTACAGTTTTATGCAACAATTAATACGTACTTTAACATTGAAAAAAAAAACTGAAAAGCCATTTTCTAGTTCCATACAGAATAGTTTTCTATGAAAAAGATAATGGTGCATTGGCTTCATAGAACTTTCTTTGTTGTCTGTCAAGAATATATCAAGTTTCGAAGACATTATTGGTGTAGTATAAAAGTCCGTTTTTCTTTTAAGTTCAAATCCAAATATTAAAATTGAATTATATTTTCGTTCAGCATGTTGAAATCGTACTATTTCTTTTGACTTGGTTAAAAATCATTGATTTTTTCTGTTGTTGTTTATTTTATAATTTCTATAATTGATTTCATGAAACACTAATTTTTCCGTACCGTTTTCTGACACAATTTTTTTCATTTTACTTAAAATTGGAATATTAGTTTTGGATTTGTTATGAAGATTGCTCAAGCTAATCTCTTCTAATCTGTTATAAATCTGGGATAACTGCTCATTATTTTTTCTCAATAAATTTTTGATACAAAACATATTACTTTCGAAAAGAAATGCACTGAATTCGTCTAGATTTCCATAGACCTTAACATCGTCGGGCAAATGAATTAAAGAATGCATAGTATATACTACATTTTCTTCTCCGTAGATTTCACCAAATCCTTCTACGAATTGTTTAAGCATTACCTCAGCAACTTTATTGTGAGTTTTACATATTTTGCTGTCGCAAAGTATTGTTGTAGCAACATGTAATAGTAGGAAGTTGTTATATTTTTCCGGAGACAGGATGTCTTTTAAAACAACTGGGCCTGTAAACTTTATAAATGTGCGAAATTCGGTTCCTTTAAAGTACCCTATATCAGATAATGGTCGTACTTTTCTCTGAAATTCACTTGGTTGAGATTGACAACACTTTTTCAGTTTGTCGTTAATAATGTTAATATCTCGATTTGGCAGGAGCGCTTTTGTGTTCCCACCGACCCACATCTTCAACATCCGCTTCACTGCTCCCAATAATAATACGTGCAAATAATTCAGAGGAATTTGGGTTATAAGATCAATGTCTAGTTCCTCTAAAACAGAGTCATACTTATGATAATTTTCACATTCTCGATTTCTAAAAGAACTATTTGTTCTGAGTCGAGAATTTTGTTCGAGGAAGGCCATTCTGTTATTTATAAATATACCTTCTTGACAACATCTTGTGCAACCAAAGTAACTGTTATGAGATTTTATTCCCAAACAATAACATCTTGCTGGTGCATCTAAAATAAAAGCTCTAATTTTCACAGTAATAGCCTGATTCATGAAGTTGTACGATTTTGTCAACAATTTTAGTTCTTCCACAAACGGCCTCAATAAATCATTAAAATTTTTTGGTTTTTGGTAACCTTGGTAAACTGTAACTACAAAAATCGATTTTGTTTTAACATTATGTATTTTCGCCATTATAACCCAGAAACTATTTTGGGAACTCTTTGATAGTGGGACCCCATCGATATTAAAATCAAGCAGCAATTCCTTAGGATATTTTTTAACGCTCTCAAGAAACCGATCTAACGATTTTTTTATGCCAATGTAGATATATTTCCCAGGATCCATAGCAATAACATCTCGAGAAATAGCAGTTTCCAAAAGTGTCCTGGAATCTTTAGGTTCACTAGGAAATCCATTTGATTTGAAATATTCAAGCAGTTTGTTCAAAGCATTTTGTTTTATATTAAAATCAATTGCCCATTTTCGCAGAAAAGTATATATGTCTGTTTCATCTTTTAGATTTTCTGGTTCGAAAGATGTATTTCCTTCGTCCGCGTTGTTACTCTCTGTGTCATTTACATCATCAACTTCATTTAATGTGACTGTTGAAATATCATTAATACCTCCATCTATTCTAGGTATCCCCCTATCTTCTTGCTGCATATTTGTACTCAAATAATTAAATTGATTAGAAATAGATCTGTTTATTCGGTTTCTTAACCCTCTTTTCGATAAATTTAAAACGTTTTTATATTTCGGCATTATGTATCACAGCTTCTAAAACGGTGTTATTATTTACTAGTGAATTACCGATGCGGATGACACACCGCAAAAAACGCCACACGGCAAGAAATTTAGGTAAGTTGATAAAACTTAATTTCGTATATGAATTTTTTTTGAATTTTTTGATTCACCTGACTAAACTAAAACAAATAAAAAATAAGAATAAATACTTTTTGTATTACTAAATTTACTCTATATTTCTGCATTCAAAATTGGAATATGTATTCATATTTAAATATGATTATCATCTGATTACAACATGAGACCGGGTCTCTTGGCGCATTTTTCAAAAGAACATTCTATTTTATTTTACATTATGTTTAGATTTTTTACAGATGCTCTGTAAATTAAAATATTTTCTTACAAGAATCCTTATAGTAAATCCGTAAGCAAACAAATAAAGTTAGGTCATAATATGTTGTGTAATGTACATTTAGTTATTTTCGGCAATAAAGTCAAGAGAACCGGTCTCTTTTGTATAAATATAAAACTAAAATAAAATCATATTTTCACACAGGAGACCGATTCTCTTCACACATTTTACCAGCGGATATTTTTCTTATTTTAAGCACATCTTATCGTCTAAGGTGGCTAAGTGTATGTTACACAACGTATTAAATAAAGTTAGGATATAATAAACTATAGTTATGTAATTCTAGCTAAAAACTAACAAACTCCTATTTTCACACAAGAGGCCGGTTTTCTTGGCGCATTTTACCAAAGAATATTCCCAACTTGTTTTAAACACGTTTAAAATAACTAAACAACGCTTTGAAATTTAAATAAATAATTAATTTACCTCGCACTGCCTCACACAATATTTTTACAATTTTTATTATTAAGGTTTTTAATATTTGTAGATAATATTTATTTTATTTTAAAGGATTCAAATTAAATTAATGTTTCCAATTCACTTAATTCAACTAGCTGGACTAACTAAAACTATAAATAAGTACATGCACTAGGGACTTTCAATTGACCTGAATTAACAAAATTATCTGAATTATCTGAATCAACTGAAGTGAATTGAGCGTTCGAGTAGTACCTCTTCACTTCAGTTAAAAAATTGAGCTACTGAATTAACTGAATTAATTGAAGAGATATTTTGCTCGTGTAGTTAAATCAGATAGGTTGTTTTTGTTGTATTTTTGACATTTATTGGTTTTACGTTCATTCTCCGTTTTTTTAAAGTGCGTTTTTTTCTATTTATAAAATTAAACAAATTTCAATAAAAAAGAATTAAATTTAAAATAATTTTTGACATTTATCAAAAATGAAGAGATGCGATTCGAACACCCAATTCACTTCAGTAGCTCAATTAAGTGAATAGTAACTCAATTATCTGAATAGTAACTCAATTGCAATTCTGTTAATTCAGGTCAATCGAAAGTCCCTACTATCACCATTCGAGATCGGCAATTAATCGGCATATCGAAACGAAATAGCAAGCAACTACATATTCGTTATTGTGTAGGAGCGAGAAAATAAAAAAATATTTATATGAAACAAAGAGATACAATAATATTTGAACGTTGCATGCATACATATTTCGCGTTTTCTGTGGCGTTGATTATAAATGCACATTGGATTGAGAAAATGAATTAAAATTTGTAAAAAGGAAAATTTAAGTTATACTTGGGCGCTTGAGTGCGAAAAAAATTTGTAGCAACAACATTTTCATTATTATATGAGCGAGAAAATAATAAATATTATTTAAAAAGAGATGCATTTAAATTTGTATGCTTTGCATACACATTTCACGTTTTCTTGAGCGTTGATTATGGACGCATTGAACTGAGGAACACAGAAATGAATCAAAATTTGTGAAAACGGAAAATTAATAAAATGTACTTGGGCGCTTGAGTGCGAAAAAATTTTGTGGACTCAAAATGTTTGACGGGAACATACTGCAGTAATTAGGAAGGATTGCATGTTAGGGACAGCACTGTACAATATAGTTAGGGACAGCACTGTACACTGTTATTATAAAAAAAAATTTTTTAAAAAAATTGGATGTTTGAAATAACGGTGGCGGTTTGTACATCTGCAAAATTGCTTATAGAAAATAATTTTTTTTGGTGGCTGCTGTAGAATAATACGAAATAAGACCGTATTTCGTGTTGTCTGGTTGTACTTAGAAATAAATAAAAATTTATTTCTAATTAATAACCTCGACGATAACCAACTCAACTAGCAGCAAGGATCGCAATCGTCGTTCATAAACCGCGTGCTGAAGCCCATCGATAAAACACATAGCACTAAGTGGCCACCAAATATCTATTATATTATATTGCGTATATAGTGAGAATTGCCGCTAAAAAAAAAATTCTAATAAATCCGAACCAAAGACGTTCGATATTAATTTTTGATTATAAAAGCGGTATATTTTATATAAATATTATAGTGTATCGCAAGGTAGAGCATTTGCGTCACCTGTCCTGCTGCTGTACGAATTTTACGTTACACCGTTAATTTGTTCAATGTGCTCAACATTCGGTTTCAGCTTTACGGTTCGATATACTTTCGGTCGTGGTTAAAGTGTTCATATAAAAAGGAAAAATTCAATAAAAAAATATATATATATGTGTTTTTTATGTCCGTGCAACTAATGTGCCATTTATAAAAAAAAAAAGATATCTATAAGAAAGTTAAGAAAATATCAAAAAAAAAGAAAATTCAAATAAATTCTAAATAAAATTATATATGTTAAATAAGTTTTAGTGATAAGTTATATTAAGTATGTAAGCTAGTGTTACAATCAAAAATAATTAATAAAACAGTGAATATGGTGGAAGCGCTTCATACCGGAATAACTGGATAAAATAAAATTGAACGTACCAAATTTTTTTTATATTTAATAAATTTAATGAGAAATGTTTAAATAATTAATAAAATGTTTCATGTTAATATAAATAATATATTTTTATTTATTACAAAATAATTAATATGGTCTAAGTAAAATTAAAATGTGATCCCGAATCAAGAAAATCTGCTATAAATGTATTAATTGTTCTAGTAAGGATCAGCACTTCTCAAAGTTCAATGAGTTTTAGTTATTTGAGGAAATCCTACCCCAATCCGACGAGGCACTGGCCGGTGTATTAGTGCTGCCTCAAATATACTCATTAAAAAATTTCTGTTGGCTAGCATGAGTACGTTTTCCCAGACCGCTTAGTCTACTCGTCACAATGTCGCACAAAAGAGTCCTGCTCTAGAAAATGAGTATCACTGACACTTGACATTGCAACATAAACACTACTCGCGACAAAATACAAAATTGAATTATTGTGACGACAAGAAGTACTGCCTGAAATTGTGGTAACGGATATAATAATATAATAAACAAAACACTTACAATATTTGATGTAGAACAACTAAATTTATGTATGTCTGTATGCAAAATGACAGAAAATTTAATAAGAGTATTTATAAGGTCATTGCTATCTAGTTATCTCCAATTGTTGTTATGATATGAATGATTCCAAATCATCTGTTGTTTTAATAACAACAGGGGTGGGATGTTGTAACATCAATTTTTTCGATATTTATCGAATATTATATCTCTTTTTCCTAAAACAAAATTGCTTGTTGTTTCACTTTTCAATTTTGCTTTCTATATTGCGATCGCACACTACTAGAATAAATTGTTTATTTATCTCTTTTTTGTTTTTCGATAAAGTATCACTCTTAAAATATGTAGGTGATACAATAAGAGTAGAACGACATAATGTTTTATTCGAATAGGTAGAGATCGCAATAGAAGCAATGTAATTGAAAAATGGAAGAACAATAAATTTAATTTGTGATGTAAATTTCGATAGTATCGAAAAAAGTGATGTTACAACATCCCACCCCAGGTACCGTATTTTCATCATTGACTCGTAATAAAATATTTGGATGTCTATACCACACGAATTTGATTTTATGTTCATGTTTTAATTTTAAACATCTCTTAAATATGACTTGATTATAGTTAGTTAACTTATGATTTATATAGATCATCTTATTGTCATCAACATTAATATTTGGCAGAAGTTGATTAACCATTATGGGTCCATTGCATGCTCTCTTTTTGTGATTGTAAAAGTTCGATTTGGTTGTTGAGGTTGGATAACTTCTTTGTATGATCGTCGAGTAATTGACTATGTAGCTCCAGCTTGTTGTGGTTCAATAGCATTGCGCTCATTAGGTCAGCATTAGTCGGCTTTTCAATTTTATATAGTTCTTCCATAGTTTTAACGGTACTACGTGTATTGACACCAGATTTTGATCCCATGTTAAATTTCAATGTAAAGCGTCACAAAAACCCAAATAACTGCACAATATACAGTGTGTCGCATAACTATATAACCACTCGTTTTTTTGATTTTTTAAAATAATGGATTACAAAATGTCAAAACTTTTAATGCAAAAAGTTGCGTAAGGATGAAATATATAAAATACAAAAAAAAACCGTTACAATATTCAATCATTTTAAACAAAAATAATTAATATTTGAATTTGCCTTGTTGCATAACTATATAACCAGTAGGCCTTTTGATGGTTTTTCTCGCTCAGTTTTATAAATTATAAAAATTTTAGTATTAGTTCACCTTGCTTCCTTACAACTACAGTCTTAAAAAAATAATGCCACGTGGAAAATATTTATCGGACGAAGAAAAAGGCAAAATTCTGGCCCTTTCCGAAGAAGGTTTTTCGTTAAGACGAATCGGGCAAAAATTAAACCGCAGCCATGTTACCGTTGGTAATTTTTTAAGAGATCCGGTTAATTACGCGAAACTCGTGGGTTGATTAGAGCCACGAGTAATACTTTCAAAAGCCTTAAGTGCCTGAAAAGCGACCTTAAATTAAATGTGTGTCGGAGTACAATCTGTCGGTGTTTGAAATTTGCTGGACATCTGAAACACAGTAAACCGATATCAGCGCCTAAGTTATTGCCACGGCACAAAGCCGCCCGTCTTGAATTTGTTAGGGCAAACATGAGTCGCGACTGGTCAAAAGTAATTAAAAAAATAATTGTTTCGTTGTTATGAAAACTATGTGATTTTATCAAAACTAGCCCATTAATCAATTACAGGTGATTTTTTCCGATGAAAAAAAATTTAATCTTGATGGTCCGGACGGCATTCAGTACTATTGGAGAGATATGAGAAAAGAACCAAAATACTTTTCTAAACGAAATTTTGGTGGTGGTAGTTTAATGGTATGGGGTGCTTTCTGTTCAGCGGGAACTCTTACCTTAGCGTTTCAGCGTAGAATACATTGGCGTGTTAGAAAATCATGTACATAAACCAAGATGAAAATTGGATTTTCCAACAAGACAATGCTCCAGTACATACGAGTCGGAGTACAAAATCATGGTTTGAAACACACTACATACCAGTATTAGATTGGCCCGCTTGTTCGCCAGGCCAAAATCCGATCGAAAAACTTTGGGGAATATTGGTTAGAAAAATTTACGAAGGTAACCGGCAATTTGACACTGTAAAAGAATTAAAAGTAGCTATTCAACATGCCTGGGAGGAAATATCACCCGAAATTATCCATTCGTTGGTTAGAAGTATGCCGAATAGAATTTTAGCTATAGCGAAAAACAAAGGTGGACCAACGAAATATTAACATTTTTGTTTTTATTTATTTTTATTAATTTTTTATTGAGCTAAAGTTATTGAAATAAAAGTGGTTATATAGTTATGCAACAAGGCAAATTCAAATATTTATTACTTTTGCTTAAAACAATTGAATATTGTAACGGTTTTTTTTTGTATTTTATATATTTCATCCTTACGCAACTTTTTGCATTGGTTATATAGTTATGCGACACACTGTATAAATTATGTTTTAGTCACTCTATAGGCTTTAATATTTTATAGAGCTTTTTGTTCTATTTTATAGCTTTATAAGCTAATTTAGAGCTTAGAAAATCACAGTAATAGAGCATATCAAATTTTAGAGCTATTAATTTTTAATTAGCATTAATATATAATATATACTTCAGCTCACTTAAAGTCATGAGCTTTATACTAATCAGCTCGAAAGGAATATAAATTGTAGTTTATTTAAAGCACATTTAAGAAAAGAATAAAATATGTTTTCGTGTCATTTCATGGTTTTGATAGATCAAGACTATAGAAAATTGGTGCGACGAAGTAACAAAGCATTATTCTATTTTAATTGATTATTTATTTGAATTGTGAAAACGTGTAAAATTTATTAATTCCAGCCGTGGAAAAATTTTCAACTTAGTGGTGCGCACATGTATCAAATTCAAAGGAACCGAATTATTTTCAAAAAAACGATGAATGTTGACACCTCATCTCAAATTTACCGGCCAACAAGAAGGATGTCTGACCTTTCAACATCGGTTTCTGAAAGTGTAACTTCTGCAAGTGTAACTCACAACTTTGTGGAATGTCGCGAGCAGTCTGATTCAATTATCATTGATGATTTAAGTGAAAACGACAAAGTACCAGTTGCGGAAATCCGAGAGACATTGGAAAATTTATTCATGTTTACGAGCTAGGAACAAACCAAATAAATGAGACAAATTAAGGAATTGGGCAATAGAATATAATAGCACACATCAGGCACTGCACAATTTGGTTTCTTGAGAAAAGCTAGATTGCCTGATGAAGGGCTCCCGCAAGATCCACGAACTTTATTAGAAACCCCTAATAGAGTAATATTGTATCCTCTAGCTACTAGACAATATTGGCATCAGGGATTGGAGAGGTGCCTTAGACAATATTTTATCGATACGCTCGATGAGAATTTCATTAAATTTCAATATTGACGGTTTACCAATTTACAAGAGTTGACAGTGGCAATTTTGGCCTATATACTTTCCAACATGAAATTGAAATTTTAAACCGATGGTGATTGGAATTTATTGTGGAAAAGAAAAACCGTCAAATTGCAATCTAAAATGCTTACGCTTGTGTGTATGGCTCGACTATAAATGACAGAATAATACCGCTATTAAAAAAAAAACTTTTTGTTTTAATAAAACGTTTGATGCAACCCAACAGAGCTACTAGCTCTATACACTCAAAAAAATTTCTGTAAATATACAGCACACAAAATAATTTGTAACTTATAAAAATAAATTGTAAAAATAACAAATTTTTTTTTAATAAATTCAATAAAATTTTCATAAAATTGAAAATATTGAAAAAAAATACAATAAAATTTGTAAATTTAAATAAAAATTTCGTCAAATATACAAAATATTAACAATAAAATTGAAAAGGACGTTGTTAAATTTACAAATTATTTTGTGTGCTGTATATTTACAAAAATTTTGTAAATTTTTTTTTCAGTGTACATAAATCACACAAGCATTTATAGAGCACCAAGTTTAAAAGAAGAGAGAAAAAGAGCTAACCTGCTCTATGGAGTCTTATTATTGTAGAAAATTAATTTTTAATAAAGTTAATAGCTCCACAAGAGCCTGACGTGAATATGATAACTTTATATCGTTATAATTGGTAATCAGTTCTAATTTTTTGACAACTAATTATATAGCAATCGCCATGATCTATAGAAAAAAATATAAATATGTATATACTAATGCCGCATTAAGAAAATTGGGCGGTTTCGGCGTTTAGTCATTCTGTTTTTTAGATAATTCATATCATTATGTAAATATCTATAATTTTTAAATATTTGAAATAGATTTTGTAAAATACTGTAAATTCACATAAAATCTATCCTAAAATTTTTACAGATTTTTTATTTTTTTTTATTTTATTTTTTTAAGTAATTAAAAAGTATTGTCGAGGCGCAATAAAATTATCCCCACTATCTTATAAATATTCACCATAAAAAATAAACAGCACTTAGAAATACTTTTAAAAACTATAGGCACATAATATATATTCTGTTATAATATAACTAACGGGTGATTTTTTTGTGGTTAGGATTTTCATGCATTAGTATTTGACAGATCACGCGGGATTTCAGACAAGGTGTCAAAGAGAAAGATGCTCAGTATGCTTTGACATTTCATAATGAATAGACTTACTAACGAGCAACGCTTGCAAATAATTGAATTATATTACAAAAATCAGTGTTCGGTTCGAAAAGTGTTTCGCGATTTACGTCCGATTTATGGTCTACATAATCGACCAAGTGAGCAAACAATTAATGCGATTGTGACCAAGTTTCGCACTCAGTTTACTTTATTGGACATTAAACCAACCACACGAATGCGTACAGTGCGTACAGAAGAGAATATTGCGTCTGTTTCTGAGAGTGTTGCTGAAGACCGTGAAATGTCGATTCGTCGCCGTTCGCAGCAATTGGGTTTGTGTTATTCGACGACATGGAAGATTTTACGCAAAGATCTTGGTGTAAAACCGTATAAAATACAGCTCCTGCAAGAACTGAAGCCGAACGATCTGCCACAACGTCGAATTTTCAGTGAATGGGCCCTAGAAAAGTTGGCAGAAAATCCGCTTTTTTATCGACAAATTTTGTTCAGCGATGAGGCTCATTTCTGGTTGAATGGCTACGTAAATAAGCAAAATTGCCGCATTTGGAGTGAAGAGCAACCAGAAGCCGTTCAAGAACTGCCCATGCATCCCGAAAAATGCACTGTTTGGTGTGGTTTGTACGCTGGTGGAATCATTGGACCGTATTTTTTCAAAGATGCTGTTGGACGCAACGTTACGGTGAATGGCGATCGCTATCGTTCGATGCTAACAAACTTTTTGTTGCCAAAAATGGAAGAACTGAACTTAGTTGACATGTGGTTTCAACAAGATGGCGCTACATGCCACACAGCTCGCGATTCTATGGCCATTTTGAGGGAAAACTTCGGAGAACAATTCATCTCAAGAAATGGCCCGGTAAGTTGGCCACCAAGATCATGCGATTTGACGCCTTTAGACTATTTTTTGTGGGGCTACGTCAAGTCTAAAGTCTACAGAAATAAGCCAGCAACTATTCCAGTTTTGGAAGACAACATTTCCGAAGAAATTCGGGCTATTCCGGCCGAAATGCTCGAAAAAGTTGTCCAAAATTGGACTTTCCGAATGGACCACCTAAGACGCAGCCGCGGTCAACATTTAAATGAAATTATCTTCAAAAAGTAAATGTCATGGACCAATCTAACGTTTCAAATAAAGAACCGATGAGATTTTGCAAATTTTATGCGTTTTTTTTTTAAAAAAAGTTCTCAAGCTCTTAAAAAATCACCCTTTATTTATGTTACCATCATTATTTTAACAAAAAATTAAATATGAAAAATTAAAAAAAAATTGAAAATTTTGCATTGAATTGTCATTAAGTATATATATGTGTATATTAATATTATTATCTAAAATATAGATTTGGTATATTTAATTTTATTATAAAATCAAATGATTCTATTATCGATCTTTTCTAAAGGCATGAGCTGTAATAAATATCAATCACAAGAGCTACGAGCTCGATAGTAGTAACTTGATACGAGACCTTGATTTCTCAATTATAGAGCTAATAGCTCTACGTAAGCTATTATTTAAATTCTTCAAGAGGAAAAATATTGCTCTAAAATGCGCCAAACTAGCTCGATATAATTTCTAAATAAGCTTCAAGTACGCTGCTAGAGCAATATTTAAAGTTAACTGCTCTATTATACAGCTCTAGCGCTTCTAGAGTATATATGGAGCCCAAATTGTTACTTGGGCTGTTATGTTAATGGTTGCGTTAAATGTTTATTATATAATGTTTATTTATTTTAACGTAAAATGTAATACAGAAAGACCTCAATTTAACGGAGTAATTGGGGAGTCCGTTACATCCGATTGTCCGTTAAATGCATAGAATTAGATTATATAGAATAAATGTATGCTGGATGGAAATGGGATTCTTAAATGATTCTTGGAAGAAGTTCTGGAATGTAGGACCTGGGACGGAATCCAATCAATTCTTAAACGATTTTGATGAGAACATATCAAAATATGTTGGATGGAAATGAGATCCTTAAATTATTTTTGGATGAAATTCTGGAATATGACCACCTGGAACGGAACTCGATAAATTCTTAACCGACTTTGATGGCATTGGATATATTTTTTACGCTATTTGCTGTATGCATTTGGCGAAACACACTTACACTTAATAAACACATTTTCGTAAACACTTGTTTTTTATTTCGCAAAATAAGATTTTTGAATACTTTAATTAAAAATTTGTTCAAAAAGTTTAAAAAATCACTCGATCGATTTCGACTTGTTAGGTCATCATCAGGAGTATCTACTGATTTGTAAAAGTAAAAATTTGTTATATATAGCAGAAAAAAGCAAAAAGTCCTCCTTTTTTTATTTATTTTTCTGCTTTTTTCTGCTATATATAACAAATTTTTACTTTTACAAATCAGTAGATACTCCTGATGATGACCTAACAAGTCGAAATCGATCGAGTGATTTTTTAAACTTTTTCAACAAATTTTTTAATTAAAATATTCAAATATCTAATTTTGCGAAATAAAAAACAAGTGTTTAATAAAATTGTTTATTAAAGGATTGGGTATGTTGGATGGAAATGAGATTGTTAAATGATTTTTGGAAAAAGTTATATTCCAGAACATCTGGGGCGGAACTCGATCAATCCTTAACCGATTATGATGGGATTGGGTATGCTGGATGGAAATGGGATTCTTAAATGATTTTTGGACGAAATTCTGGAATATGGCAACGAGGGATCAAACTCGATCAATTTTTAACCGATTATGATGGGATTGGGTATGTTGGATGGAAATGGGATTCTAGATTGATTTGTGGAAAAGTTCTGGAATACGGCCACGTAGAATATGGAATTTGGCCACGTAGAATTGGATATTTTCTGAACCGATTTTGCTGAAACTGAGTATGTTGGATGGAAATATTGTAAGATTCTTTAATAACCCTTGATGAAGCTATGAAATTTGGCTACCTGGAACAGCAATCTGCAATTTAAACTGGGACGGAACTCGGTAATAGGTAGGCATCTTTCTTGAAGCAAGAGACTCGTAATGTTAACATGTTTCTCATAAGGTTGGATGCCCTATCACCAGTACGTGACCCACTCATGTAAATAGTCGGTTGAGCGGTGGGCCAACTACTTACTCTCACAAAATCACGTTACAAACCCTACACAAAGGGCTCGCATAAATTTATAGTATTCTTA
Organism: Nephrotoma flavescens; assembly: GCA_932526605.1. Taxonomy (NCBI): domain Eukaryota; kingdom Metazoa; phylum Arthropoda; class Insecta; order Diptera; family Tipulidae; genus Nephrotoma; species Nephrotoma flavescens. The sequence goes on along the minus strand of OW052220.1, from coordinate 249,085,449 downwards.
TCAACAGCGGCCTCGAAAACTGTTCACGGGAACATGGAATATGATGTCTTCTAAAACCTTGGCAATTCCAGAACCTTTCGAACCATGCGGAAATTTATTTTTTTGAGATATTTGCAGTACAAGAGCAAACATGGTCTGGGAGTTAATTCCATAAAACAACTAATAGTTAGACTTTCCGCCACAGCAATAATCAGATAAGACGTAAATTATGATACGGTTTCTCTTCCTCTGGCGAGTACAGCCGATTATCATTTTGTAATCCTACAATTGATGAAGCTACCAACAAATTTATCATTAACATTTCTGTTTTGTAACCTACAACGTCGGACGCTATTATTCTCCTCAAGGCTTTAACCGACGGAGTGAAATCTTGCCTTTTTCTTACTTATAAAACGCGGACGTTCTCCTGAGTTACAACAATCTTAAACCCAAGGATGAATAAAGTTGATTTTCTTGATTACGCTGACTTGGCGATGCAAATGAGACTACTAGGACAAGGGCAACACCAACACGAAATGATAGTCGCCAAAAAGAACTAGAGCAAACTAACGGATTACCGACAAAAACGGACAACGTACTTGGAATTTAAATAATATTCTACAGAGATTTAAATAAAAAAAACGTTAATTATAAATAATCATAAACCCGAGTTCCGCCGAAATTTGTCGGGCGGAACCTGAGAAACGAACCGCAAAAAAAATAAATAATAAATTATAACGGAAGAGAGGTGCCTTGGTGCCCGCATCCGTCCGAACTCAAACGATAGTAAACACCGGTTTCAAATCCGGAAGCGGGCACCAAGAGACCGCCAACACTACGCCAATACCGGATGGGAATACCACCTCATCATATCCAACCGAGAAAATTAAGTATTCATTTTTTTAGTGTAGTAATAAAAAAAAACAAAGTAAAGGAACTTCAACTTTCCACAAGAATAAAAATATGAGGGAGTGAGAGACCAACATGCACCGAGCGCGCGACCGTCGACCGTTATCCGGCGCTCGATTACAAAAAATTTCGAAATTTAAAATATATATAAAAATAAAAAAAACAATAAAAATAAAATTGTACCTTAAACCCCAAAAAAAAATTCATCGTTGCGGCCTTGAGCGGCCGACATGCCTAAGGGTTGCCGCCCCGGACCGTTGCGGTGCCTTTCACCGATACCACAAACGACTAGCGAAATGTACGACTAGCCGGAGATAACAAGAGATAGAGATCGAAATAAAACTGTTTTTCCAGCACTTTTATATAATCATTGTTTTAATTAAAACTTTTTTTTAATTTCTTTATTTATATATATAAATTTATAAAATCTTACATAACTTTTTATAAAAAAAATATTTTCTCAAAACTACCAACTGAGTTTCAAATGAACTTTCTTCTTTTTTTAATCAATACCTCGACTTTTTGTCAAAATTTTCTACTCGACTGATCAAAATTACAAACAAGACTGACTAACAAAAAATTCTCGCACCGAAATAACGACGCGTAAAACGTTCTAGAAAATTTTCTTTCTTCTCTATTTTTCGTTTATATCAATTCGCATTGATATAAACGAGAAGCATATAAGAAAAAACATTTTTCTAGAGTGTTTTACTTTGCACACACTCGATGCACATTTGTATCGCTCTCAGTTTTTATTTCTTCTTATCGTCGCGTTATTACAAAACAAAAAGGGTGTATCAATACCAAAACACTCACTACCGGGAAACAAAGACACAAACCACCCAACCGGTTAAGCAGAAACACAAACCGTGGGGAATAAAATATATAAAGAGGTATAGTTACGCACACGTAGTCATAACACATTCTTAGTGCCCCAAGGATATAAGTGCCCACAGAAAGAATTTTTAGTTTAACTGGATAACTAATATCGGGTCGACGGTGATAAAGATCTAAGCTAGAAACATAGGTAAACTCATTTTCTTCAACCAAAACAATTGGCTACATTAAGAAAATTGCCCCATTTTTTGTTTTATTTTGTCCCTGAATGACATTAAATTCTTCTTAAGAGCCTCTCGCTTTCCTTAATATTTTTATCAGAATTTAAAACAATCGGAATGTTCAACATGGTGTCGATTTATTCGGTCACAACTTTTCGTATCGCTCTTTAATGTTGTCTTACGCAATTTTCCTAGTCCTATTAAGATAGAAGGTTCTCTTTTTAAACTTTCCTTAATATAAGTTAATTTTTCAAAGTCTGATACATAGCTGTTATCATGCATCAGATTTTTTAAACGTGTTTTTGAACGATGTCGAGCTTGTGAAGTTCCCATCGAATGTTGGAAATAGTATTTGCGGTAATTTCGGCATACTTCTTCTGCCTTGCAGATATTTTGACTGATTTTGCTAGTTGTTTGATGCTACTGTGATTTTGATGGCTGCGTATTGTTTCATGAATGTGCCAAAGTAGTCATCTACGAAATACGGCTAAAGTGGTTTCATCGTCCACTGCAGCTTGGGCGTATATTTCTATATGCAGCTTTTCAACTTCCGCTTTCTTGGAGGATATTGTCTCGAGTTTGACGTACATGAACCGGTACATGAACCGGTATAACTGAATTTATAGAAATTGTCGATGTAAAACCAGAACATAAAGTGATGCTGGTATGCATAATCAACCTTATATTTATGCCGTTGGCCCTAGTTGTTCAGCTGAATATATGAATTTTGTGTAAATTTTTCGAAAATGGCTTGACTCAATCCCAGGCGAGACTCCTTTTTCTTAAGGTTTGGTACCGTTGAAAGCTTACATAGTACATAACCATATAGGTTGCTACCATGATGTCAGATTGTTGCGGATGTTTGAAAATATTGTAAGTTTTACGTTTTTACCGGAACTATTACTTGGTTTAAGCGCCAATCCCAAGCTTTTTTTATATAATTACATATTTACCTGTCATGGTCGGTCTTGTTATTCTAAGGAAATTTGGAAAAAGTTTGTTTTATTTTTCAAATGGTAATTTATTTGCAAAATAAGTTTGTCGTCTCAATCTTAAAAAACATGAAAATATTCATTGAAAAAAATACAAATTTAATAACGAGCATGAGGTATCTGGCAACCTTATAATTCGAATTAAATTTCTAACAAACATTATATTTGTAAATAAAACGTGACAAATGCAAATTGACACATTAAACAATATAATTTTTAAATTTAATTTAACAAAGGTCTGTCGATCACATTCTGCTTTGCATAAAAATAAGCAAATTATAAAAAAACTGCAACGTAAATAAAGGTAAAAATTTGATGAAGCGCAACACATTAATATGCCATTTAGCCACATTAATATGCCGTTTATTTGTTGTATGGCTCAAATTACACTCTTCCTTGTGGTATCGATACGAGACTACCAATTGAGTTTTAAATCCATTATTAAGCCCAAATATTTAAATTCTTGTACAGACTGAAGCGCAAACCACTGAGCTGACCATAGATTTCTATTGCATTTAAACATGTGATACGTTTGTGGTTGCGCTAAACTAGTATTCTGTCGCCCAAAATACATGATTTTTGATTTATGGCTGATCATGAGACGATTATGATAAAACCATTGGCTTAAACTATGAAGGTCCTTTTCAAGAACAAGACTGATGTCACAAGTAATATCAGTCGCTGGCATTCCATAACTTAAAATAAATCAAAAATAATAACGGGCCGAAAACTGATCCTTGGGGGACGCCATATTTTACAGTGCGCGGGTCACTTAAAGTTTCACCTATTCTAACAATCTGACGAAAATTTTGAAAGTAATTTCTAAACCAACCTAAAATTTTACCTCGTATACCAATATTACGTGGCTTAGCAACCATTATTCCAGAGTCGACTGAATCAAAACCTTTAGAAATGTCCATAAATAATGCTGTAGGCTTCTGCGAATTGTTCATATCTGTATGTATCTGACTAAGGAAATCAATTAGTAATAATTACCAGTTGTGTAAAAAATCAACTTTATCAAAATAAGAAACGAATCGTCGTTTTATTAGTTTCTCAAAGATTTTAGATACGGCGCTTAGTAGAGAAATCAGTCTGTAATGTTTAATTGCAATTCATCGTCTTTTTTAAAAATTGGAATTACAATTGCTAATTTTAGAATATTTGGAAAAATTCCATTGTCTAGGCTCAGGTTATACAAAAATTTTCTTATATCTACTAAGTACCAATCGCAGTTTTTATCACCAAAGTTATCAATCCGTTCGAACCTTTAGCTCTTTTGTTTTTTAACTTATTAATTTCGTTAAGAATTTCCGGAGTAGTTATATGCTAAAAATAACATATTGCGACATAATTTTTTGTCAGAGACCCTAAGATAAATTTGTTATGTTCAGTATTTTCATTATTTATCGTACTAAATTTAGAATTTATTTCTTGGGATACGTTTATAAAAAAGTTATTAAATTCATTGGAAATGGTCTTTGAACACGTAAGGATATTTTCAGTTCGCAGTTGATATACATATTTGAGTTATGTGCTTATTATGAGAAATACGTCCTAACACTTCATCCACTTTCCATGTAGCCAAGTTTAGCTCCTTCAACGGTACGAAGTATTTGCAACGAGATGCAGCAAAAATTAAAGTATCATCAGAGTCGCAATTGAAACGCACTGTAATCAGTAGAATCTCAGTAGAAATGAAATCTCCACTTTCAATTTGGATTGACCATCAGAACCAAATGAATATACCCCTTAGCAAAATGATAATCCAAGCTAAGACTAAAATATTCTTGGTGATCTACAAGAAAATGTGTCATTTATTACTGAAGCCATAAATGAAAAAATTAATGCTAGTGACGGTTTGTTTGCACGATTTAAAACTAGAGCATATCTGCATAACATCCAATTAAAAGAGGAAGCTGCCAGTGCAGATCATTCGGCTACAAAAGTATTTTGAAGTGTTCTCAAGGCTGTCGTCGAAGAAGGTGGTTATTGGTCTAAACAAGTCTTTAACGTCGATGAAACAGGTTTATTTTGGAAACGGCTTTCAAAACGAACTTACATATTGGAAGATGAATGATGCTGAACCTGGTTTTAAAGCAAGTAAAGACAGATTAACGTTACTTTTAGCTTCCCGTGCATTGGAGAGCAAATAAGGAGGCATGGATCACTACACTTTTATTTTCCGATTGGGTAAAAAGTTGCGCTATACTGGCATTCAGAAAATACTGTGTCCACCAAAATTTAAATTTCATTTCAAAATATTGGTATTGCACGACAATGCACCAGGACACACCCAGCTTACATAGATGATATCAGCGAAAATGTTAAATTCTTATTTATGCCTCCACTTCCATCATTGTACCAATGGATGAGGGTGTAATTTCCAAATCCAAATCTTATTACCTAAGAAAAACGTTTACACAGCTATTGGATGCTACCGATACTAATGATGGAACAAAAATGACAATCTTTTGGAAAGATTATAACTGATTATAGCTGTCAAAGCAGAAGTAAAAGGCAGAAGTAAAATCATCGTGTCTGTTTAACAAAATAACTGATTGAGTTTTTAAAATCGCTTTCTTTTATTGTGACAATATTTTTTTATCTATAAAAAATAAATACAACAAAAAAATATAGACTTCTCACCAAAATAATATAGACTTCTCACTCTACTCAATTTCGAAGTACATATATGTGTGTACAATAACGTGTAATACAGTATGGAGGTATTCGACAAACTCGAAAATTTAAAAAAAAATTTAAAATAATTCATTTAGTTTTGAATTCACAACCGGAAGAAGAGCAGTAGGGCTCGAAACTAGTAGATTTATTTTTTATAAATAAAAAACATTGTCACAATAAAAGAAAGTGATTTTTTTTTAAAAACTCGATTGAGTTATTTTATTAAATTTTGAATTGTGATAAGTTCGTAAAAAATCGAAAGAAAATGTCATGCTGTGTTTAATTCTGACGACTTGTAGTAAATATTGCATGTCATCTTCATTTCTTGCAAATTCTTATTATAATCTTGTAATAACGGTAATCTTCATTCTGTTCTTGAAATTATCACTCTGAGGCCAAATCTCCAGTGTTTGGTGTAACAAAATCTGTAGAGATGTTGACAAAGAAAATATAATAAACTCCGATCCAGTTTCTGCTCTAAAATTATAGCTGATACAAAGCAAGCCACCAGGACATCGTCAGCTACTCTCCAAACAATTAAGCTTTGGAAAACAGCCTCCACCATTTCCAAACCAGTTGATCTTGAAGCCAAATAATTGTGTTCCATCTATATATCGGAAATAATCACCGGAAATCGCTCCACGGTCTCCGTTCCAGATAACTCCAGAAGTAATTTTCCATCCCAATGTGCTACGCCTGTTCTAACCTTAAAAATCGATTTAACTGATGCTACTATTTCTACTATGTTTGTTTCACGAAGACGCCTCAGTGTTGTTCGATTCAAAACGAGTTCATCAATAGAATGTCCAAGACTTTCGGTAACGGCGCTGATTAAATTCATTGCTGCACGAACCGTAATCTTCTACTTATCAAAAGCTGACAATATTCTAGGAGTAATGAAACATTTGCCTCGTCTATGGGCTCCTTCTGCGCAAAAAAATATGCATTAGCAAAACAATATTCTCGAAGCTCATATCGTTATCAGATATCCTTTCGCAATCGCTTGTCGTATTCACTGTGCGATATCGAAAATATCATCTACAATAGTTTACTATTAAAGGCAATTTCTCTTTCACGGTAAACTTTTGAAGGTTTATTTTTATTCTTTAGGAAATTTTTTCCTCTTTTCAAGAAGAATGTTGTTCCTTTTTCACTGGAATTCATGATTTTGACCAAAAAATAGAAACTTCTTGAATTTTCGCTGCACTTTCACGAATAGTTAATTTTACAGTACGGTGATTGTAGAAAAAAGCCAACACTTGCTTTTTTGAGGGTAGGTTAGGTTTCAGTGGTTTGACACTTAGGCCATTTTTGGCCAATTATGATACCACGCATTCACGCCACATCATTAACCCATTCACCTACTCACACAACTACAGTATACCACCTACACATTGCAAGCTCCATTGTCAACCTGTACATTGACATGGACGGTGGGTCGGCGCTGAATTCTGCACTCCATCAGAGGGTCTTAGTTGTGTTTATTAACATCACCGGTTGTAATCGATGATGAAAACTCGATTTGCATCTAGCCTCTGATGTGATTCGAGCCCAGTACCTCCCGGTCCAAGTGCCGAAGATTTAACCACTGCACCACTTGTCCGGTCCATTATATGACACAGTAAATACCATCATAATTGGTACCCGGTTCATTTTAAAATTAGAACTTTGTCTAGTCTAGCCTATCCCAAGTATAAACACGACCTAGTGAGAAATTCCAGAATTCTAGTTATTCGATTGTTTTAACAACAAATTGGGTTTGTAGCTTATTTGGAAATACTTAATAAACACATTTTTATTAATCACTTGTTTTTGTTTCGCAGAATATTTTTCAAAAAGTTTAAAAAATCACTCGATCGATTTCGACTTGTTAGGTCATCATCAGGAGTATCTACTGGGGAGGAGTATCTAGTGTAGATACTCCTGATGATGACCTAACAAGTCGAAATCGATCGAGTGATTTTTTAAACTTTTTGAAAAATATTCTGCGAAACAAAAACAAGTGATTAATAAAAATGTGTTTATTAAGTATAAGTGTGTTTCGCCAAGTGCCTACGGCAAATAGCGTAAAAAGTATTATTTGGAAATGTAAGTTGGGTAAATTCCAAGTGGAGAAAAGACCAAAATCTCAAATTGGGTATAAATTTAGTAATTATGAATTTTTAAGTTGTGCAAACCCTGCTGAAATTTATCATATGTAGCACATATTTTCTCTTAGTTATTCGATCATGTAGTTGAAAGCCAGTTTTTTTGCATATAGGAATTCGGACTTCTGTACAAAACAAATCAAATTAGAATTTTTTTAAATTTAACAGTGTAAATTTGTGGTATTATCCTTGGTACGTTTTGCACATGCATTTCAAAACAATCTTACCACTTCCATAAAAACGAAATTTCTTTGCGTCGAATTTTTTTCGATCAGGTTTACGGTGTTGGAATTTCCGAATGTTAATGAACATTGATGTGAAAACAGGTCCAAGCCATGATGGTATCCGACCTATCTTTATCAAACATTCAGTTTTAATAAAAGTTGTCGAATTGGTGTTTACTGAGTCTTGGTAGATATTACCCATTCATGAAATTCTTAAACTAGACATAAGCTATGAGATTAAGTAATTACCGTACAATTTTTTTCCAAAAAATTCCCATTGTAGTATCAGTATATGACCATAGTTGTTAGAAAAACAACCGTATACATTCAATCTGTAAGAGTTTTTGTGATAAACTGAAAAGAATTTATACGGCCAAAAAAAACTCAAAAAAATAAAATTTCAAACGTATACTCGCCCTTTACTATTGGGGAAGTAATATTTTAATTTGTTACCTGTGGTAAAAACTCCCGTATATCTGCCGCAAAAAATAGAAATTTCACTTATTATTTCAAATCTTCCTTAATTTTTCATTCCGATTCGCAAGTTTCGAATCCGTAATTCAAATACAACCCTGCACAACCATGTTTATATTTGTTTGTAAAGAACTGGGCGAGAACCTACCATGATTGGCTCATTTCAGAATCTTCAAAATACATATTAGAATTACAAAGATCGGAATTCCACAATTATTGATTAAGAAGTAGCTGAGTTCTCTCCAGCATAGGCATTGCCAAATATAAGAATTTCCTTCAAAATTCATCTTAGCATTCATGCCATGGAATATACCAGAACTTCATCTAAAATTTAAGTTTCAATCCAAAATCAATTTAGAAACCAAATTTCATAAGGATTGGTTATGAAATGGCAAAGTTTAGTCTAGGATGGACAGATCCTAGAATTTTGCACAAAATTCACTAACTCACTTCCTAGCCAATATACTAACCAAATTTCATCATAATTCGTTAAGAAATGGCGGATATAGATTGAACATTGAAAAAATTTCAGAATTGCACGAACCGCGTTTCTTTACATGAGATCAATTAAATTAAGGAACACATAATCTCGCTGGGATGTTTTTTTGTGAAAAAGAAGTACAAAAATGAATAAAAAATTTCCTTTCGTTATAAAATAACAACAGAAATTTTCTTTAGCAATTATGCTGCCATTAGTGGTGAGCACCGTAATCTCTTATTTCCCGCTGGCAAAATCATATACAGCATCATAGGAAAATGGTATGAAGACAACAAATTTATGTGGCGCACACAGACTTTTGAAAAGATTTTAATACAGACATTTCGATTTTACTAGGGCCCACAGGTACCACAGGGCAGTCACACTGTTTCTTTACTTTTTTCGATAAAATGTTGTACAGTAATTTCACTTTCGATGTAACTTTTATGAGGTACATTGATCCGAGTCACAGCCTCCTAAATATAAGAGCCGTAAGAGTCCGCCATTTTTTTCATGAGATTTCCAGAGTGGTAGCTTTTTGTTCTTTTTCATACCAATCAGTGTTTTTTAATATTTTTTTAGAAGATTTTTTGTATCTTTAAAAACAGAAATGCTTCGTTTGAATTTTCAATATGAATGGTCAGTTAAATATTCAGGAAAACCATATTTTAAAATTGAGTCATTATGTCGAGTTAACGCAGAAATATTTAAATTAGTCTAACACAATTTTTTTTTTTTTGTAGAAACAAGAATTTGTTCATATTTGTAACTAAAGAAAATAAAAAATTAGTATAGTGTTCCATCAAAAACTTCAGCAATATTTTTCCAGCTTTTTCCATTTTTTAGCAATGTAATAAGGGTTTTATAAAGCGGATAATGTAGGCACATCCGTGAACGCTTTATTTGTGGAGAACCACGCATCGTTGAGCGTGTTTATTTAAAAATAGAATTTGTATTTCTAAATTTTATTTTTAGGGCATACATAGAAAATACATAATTCTTTTCGCGCTAAGTTTCAATTATCAAACCATCAGTTTAATTTATTTTAGGAATCAGGACCACGTAAAAGGCGCTTTCCTCTTCGGAGCTTTGATAACTTTCAATAAGTCTTTTGAATTTATTTAGTTTTGTTGAGCTTTATGTTGTTATCTGAGAGTATCTGATCCTTTGCTCTAAAGAAGAGAACAGAGATCAACCGCCGGATGATTTTTTTTGCAAATTGACCAATATGCCCTGACAAATGTTGTGGTTTACTTTTCTTTTAAGGTAGATAACAAAATATACAAAAAGAAATATGGAACTACGTACCGATTTTGTCTTTTTTCATTGCTAAACTACATCAAAGCAAATCACTTAATTTATACAGGATTCGCTCAAAATGTGAGAATTGCACAATAATGTGTATTGTAGTATACTTCAAGGCGTTTATGGATCCCAAATTGTTGTGATTGTGTGGTACGAGTATATTCTAAAAAATATTATTTTCTACCACAAAAATTATTCACACGAATATTATATTCCCCTTTCTGTCGCCACTCGGTTAGCGCCGAGTAAAAGATTCGGTTCGTTTTTCTTATTTACAATAATTGTTTTTGATAGTAATTACAGGTTATAATATAAACACAATAAATTAACGCATAGCGTGAATATATGATTTTGTTAAACGAATCCACAAACTGAGCTGTCTAGGTACAGGATCAATTTTCTGTAAACCATCTAAATAAACCCAAATTAAAAACAAATTCAGACCTCTTACACAAAAATAATTAAGTTCTTCCATTAAGAAATAAAATCTCAAACTGAGAAATTCTAAATTTAAAATGAAGAAAAAAAAATTCTCGGCTAAAAATGTAAATCGTACCGGCACTGCGACATTGTAATTAAAAATGTATTGTAATATGATTGATTTTGGTACATTAAAATCAAAATTAATTTGTTAAACAATTAGTATCGATTAAATTATCATAATTCAAGTTTAATGCTCAATATATACATAATTAAATTTTCATATCGCAACAATCTATTAAAACGTTTAAAACTAATTATTATTATTATTATTGAAAGACAATTAAACTGTTTATGAGTAATTTATTTTTTATAATTGCGCGCGGAGTCATCAATACTTTCACGATATATATTATATACATAGTTGGTTTGATGCTCTTCTTATCTACATCCAATTTTTTTTTTATTTTACTACTAAACTATTTTTATATGAAATTGGAAGTTATTAAATTTTGTGTATACGTCCATAAAATCGTTTATTATGATGGCATAGAGTAGCGACTATAAAGCTATTTATTCACAGTTAAAAATTCAATTTTTAACAATCAACAGCGCAACAATTTAATTTACTTTGCGATTTAAAATTCCCATCACGTTTTTTATTATACATAAATTCATAAAAAATGTGCGTACATTTATAACGCGACACTTTATAGTTCTAGAACTGTAAGTTTTTAGTGTCACACTTTATTCAGTGGGCGTAACATTAACAAATGGGCGCCTTAAAATATCGAGGCTGTTTATTTTCCAAGAAGAAGCATTTTCCGTTTGAACTTTTTTTTTTTGACATTGAATTAAGAATTTTTTGTACGCGTCGTCGTCATGTCATCAACATATAAATAATCGGCAGTCAAAATAAATAAATCATTTTGATGGTTGATTTATTGAGCACTTGTACAGCACGCGTTTTAATTATAGCATTTTATAGCATAAACAATTTTTGAATGTCAAATATATTGATTAGTTTACTCGTTTCTACAAATGTACCACCACATGCTATATGGTAATTTCAAATTTTGGCTTGCGTTGCTTATACAAAAATTCATGAAGCCACTATTATGGTTTCTGGTTTGTTTTCGTATAACCGTTTGGCTTGTGCGATATGCGATTTAATCATCTATAATACACTAAAATAATTTTTTAAATATTGTGCGGTCAAACTTAATAAGTTAGATCCAATTTAATAATAGCAAAAATTTGGATTCGTTCCAAAATATGAAATATTGATTCATCATTTAGCAAATATTACCATTTAGTTCTAAAATGTGCAAAAATAAAAAGAAATATAAAAATAAGAAATATTTTTTTGTGCCTAATCAAAACTTCTTTATCACTTTAGAACATCAACCAAACCAATTAAAATTACTTAACACATCACCGATGAATTCAAATAAAGCTATGATAAAACGTTGGATTCTGTAAATTTAAAAGTTCCGTCTTCTCATCAAGGCGGCCGCATGAAAACATTCTGCCGTGACATGACAATAGCTGCCAACATATTAAGCTTAAAAAAGTTGAAAATATTTTATCTCGTCCATGACAAGTAATACCAACTTTTTTTTTTTTTTGCTCATTCTGGTTTTTTTTTGCTCATAAAATTTGCTAATTTTTTGACGTGTCACAATTGACATTTTGTTGAACATTTTCAATTTTATGTGCGTTTTGTTCTGTGTACTGTGTGTTTATTTTGTTAAAATTAATTAATTCTTTATTTCAATAAATTTAAATTATATATAATTTCTAAATTGATTGTTCTTTTTATTAATTGTTTCTATTATCTATTATCTGGCTGGACATTAAAACAAGTAAGATATTATACAATCATAATAAATATTTCTGTTAATTACAAAAATAATTATGTACCTATAAAATATGGTGTTATAATTTAATTAATAAAATACATTTATATTATTTTTAGGATGAATATTTCCAATGAGGAAATAAAACTTATTCAGGAAATGAAAAAAGACGGCCGGGAAATGATTTGGCAGCTAAAGCATCCGCAACATCGGTGCACAAGCATCTGCGTAAAGAAGTGGTCGGAGATCGCCGAGGCAATGGGGGGTGGGATTTCTGTTAATGATTGCCGCTATATGTGGAAAAAAATAAAAGCAAAACATTCTAGGGCTAAAGAAAATTTGCGTCCGAAAAGTGGGAGCAACTATAGAGAAGTACATATTAAAATTAAAAAATTTCTCAAGGAAATGTCATTTTTTGATAGCGACGATGAAAATGAGTAAGTACCTTCTTTAATTTCTAATCTACCTAGCTAAACAATAAAAATTATTTACAATAATATTTAATTATACAATTTTAGAACGACAGTAAGCAGCTTCTCATTATCAAAAAACCCTGAGACCGCAGGAACAGAACCGCAGCAACGCAAAACAGAGACTACAACATCGGCATCACCTAGAGATACCTCTCAGCCTGGACCTTCCAGAAGTTGCAATATTCGGCAGGCATCACCTAATAATGCCCAACGGCTATTTGATAGCACTGTCGATGAGCTATCGGAAGAAGACATTGAGGAGATCGAGGTAATGTCTCCACCACCAAAAAGAAAAAAAAAAACAGACAACGATCCATTGAACTCGGCCATAAAAAGTCTTGTAAGCACATTGGACAAACACTACGAGATGTCTGAAAAATTAATGTCTCAATCAACAGCTCCTCTAACCCGTATTAGCCCAGGGCTTAATTACGTGATGGGGGTAGAAGAAGAAGTGTTGTCTTGGGATGAAGGTGACCAAGAGATGCTATTTTCCATTTTTAGAAAAGGAATGGATTTCGTAAGAAATAGAAGAAAAAATAATTAGTTTTTTATTACCGTATTTTAAATACACCAAATATTTTGTGATAGAATTTTATTATATACATAACTAACCTTATTTTATTATATACCAAATTTTTGTGATTGAATTAACTTTAATTAATTAATTTTGTGATTTTTATTAACTACATAAATATACATAACTAGCCATATTTTATTATACACCAAATTTTTTGTGATTGAATTAACTTTAATTAATTAATTTTGTGATTTTTATTAACTATATATTATTGAATTGTGATAGCCTGAGACATTCTTATTATATTAGTAAAACTGAAATTTAAAAATAAAAGACTGAATTATTTATGTTAAACTAAATTTTTATTTATAAAAAACTTGAATTTTTTGGATTTAGTGCATCATAGCGTCTTGCCATGGTAAAGGATTTACACCATTAAAAAAATATTTAAACTGGGCCCTCACATCAACCGCAGTTCTATTTGGGTTATTTGATCCAACTCTGCTAAGATCTCGTAGAGCTTCGGCATTCCCTTCATCGCGCCATCTCCCAGGTTGAATTGTCCCTCTCACGTCTGAATCGACCAGGTCGTTGGTAATATAATTTGCCATTTGTTTATCCCTAAGCCAATTGTGAAGCACAACTGTCGCTTGTATGACGGCAATTACTGTTGGCTTACTTGCAAGAATTGGCCTTCGATATATTCGCCACTTTGCAGCTAATATACCAAAGGCATTCTCCACCACCCGTCTAGCTCGAGATAGTCTGTAATTATAGACATTTTGGGCATTTGGCAGAGATGTGGTGTTGCGACCGGGATATGGACGCATTAAATTAACTAGCAGTGGGAACGCTTCGTCACCCACAAATACATAAGGGACTTCATCAGCCGTATTAGGCAAGCAAGCTGGCGAAGGTAAATGTAATGCTTCACCTCCATTTATGACAGCTTTGCCAAAATCGGTGTTGCGAAATAAGGTACTGTCTCCCTTATGTCCACTTGCTCCAATACTTACGTATGTAAATTTATAATTGGCATCACAAATAGCTAATAATATGACGCTATGGCTATGTTTGTAATTCCGATTTAGAGAACCAGAATTTCCAAATGCCTGCAAACAAAAATTTTAAAACTCAATATATTAAAATAAAGACTCTAAGTATATACCTGAATAATGACGTGTTTCCCATTGATGGCTCCTAAGCAATTCGGAAAATTCCATTTTTCATAAAAATCTTGTGCCACAGATTGCCACATTTGCGCGCTAGGTTGAGGAAAACAAGTCAAGCTAAGTTTGTCCCATAACACTAAACAAGTCTCCCTTATAATTTGTGACGTTGTTGACTCACCAATCCGGTATCCATATCGACCGATCGATATCATGCTATCCCCACTAGCCAAATATCTAAAATAATATTTTACTATATTGATATTATTAAACATCAATGGCTTAATAGTTACCTTAGAGTAAGCGACAACCTAGCGTTTGCAGATATTACGCGATCCGAGATCATTAAAGCTGAATGAATGGGCCCACTATGGCCAAAACTTCGTCGAAAACAGTTGGTGGCATTCGATGGAAGTTGAAGAATGTCGTTTCATCCGTAAGTCGCATCTCATTCACCAAGTTATCATAATAACCCTGTTCCCTCCTATTCCGATTAATAGGGTTTACAGCAAAACGACGCCTGCGGTGTGTTGATCTTCTGCGCTTTGTTAAGCAAACCGCAAGCAAAGCATTAGCCGCGGCAATATCATTCAATAATATTGCCAGCATTCTTTGTCTTGATAAAGACAGGTTTTGTTGTCTTAAAAAAGACAGTTGGTGTTGTCTCGATTGAAACACTTGTTGAGGAAATTCAGCCATAACAATAATTGAAAAAAAAAATTAACCCGGAAATACTAATTGAGAAATTGAAAAGAAACCATTTCTGAAACTAGTTGAAAAATTAAAAAAAAAATATATTATGGCCGAAACTAATTAAAAAATTGGATTTAAACTACTTGAAATAAAGAATTATCAATTAATTTTAACAGAATATAACACACAATACACAGAACAAAACGCACATAAAATTGAAAATGTTCAACAAAATGTCAATTGTTACACGTCAAAAAATTAGCAAATTTTATGAGCAAAAAAAACCAGAATGAGCAAAAAAAAAAAAAAGTTGGTATTACTTGTCATGGACGAGATAAAATATTTTCAACTTTTTTAAGCTTAATATGTTGGCAGCTATTGTCATGTCACGGCAGAATGTTTTCATGCGGCCGCCTTCAGACTGCAGTGACGAAACTACAAATAAATTGAAAATACTTTGAACTTACATAGAAAGAATAATCAAGGCACCTTTTGTTAACGCGCGTCAAATTTTTCCGGAAAAATATGACTGAGAGCATTGAAAAGCGTCCTGTTTTGTAAACAAATATTCCCCTTCACGTTTTATGTATTTCCTTGCGAAATAAAAAAAAAAATATCTGATACCAAATTTTGACAGAAAATTTAAAATTTGCGACTGAAATTGAAATTTGAAAGTTGAAATTGAAATGACAGTTATATCTAAATCGTTTAATTAATGTGAGAATTTTAAATTGAAAAAAGTGAAATCAAACTGACATTCTTACCACGACCTAGTTAAATTGTGGAAGAGGCAGAAACTTATCCTCAGTGTAGTGATCGATAGACTTAACGAATATAGTGAGGTAGACAAAGTTGTTTCTGTGGGGTCAGTACACAGCACAAGAACAATAAGATCAAAAAGCAAGAAATATGGCGGTGAGCAAACGACAAACGGCATCGTAAATCCGAATAATAACGAGATAACAAAAATGATCAATGAACCAGTAAAACCGCCAGGCAGAAGTAAGGTTCCATCAATAATGGTGACAAGCGTTAAAACGTATGACTTGGCCAAAACGGTTATAGACAAAAAATATCAACGTCAGCTTAAAAATTACAAAAAACGAGAACCAAGTCATCACGTGAGAGAACATAGAAGGACACAGGAGAATGTTCAATCCGATTAAAGAAAACAAAATAGGAGACCATACGTGCAACGCCAAAAGTTATCATCATCCTAAAACGTGTGCACCACTCTTACCCACTAGAAGAGATAGAGGCTGACATAAATCGGCTAAGCGGATTAGAAACGAATGTCAGAAACTTTCTAACGCAAAGATCCTCAAAAGGGGGATATTAGCTAAATCTAAGGAAAAGGAAAAAAGGGAATGAAAATCAGCAAGCGGAGCAGTCGTTAGGACAGGTTTATACTATGGAAAAGTGACGAGTTGATTAGGAAGTCAACAATAGCATCAACATCAATCAGATTACTCAGTCTTCATTTGATTTTATTTCCTAGGCTTATTAGAGAAAATGAACAATTTTGTGCCAAAATATAAAAATTTGTTAGAAAAAAACAGAAAAACCGTCGACCTCTATAAATTTTATGTTTGCCTTATTCTTGAAATAAACAATATCAAAATAATACCCCTAAACTGTTGCTCTATTACCAATCACGCCAGTAGTACAGGAGTTCAAAACCAAAATTGAAAACATTAAAGCAAGTCCAAATATGTTTCAACGTCCAAGAAACAGCAATGACATTCGCAAGCTACTACAATACGCTGCATAATAACGAAATATCCCCAGTAGATGACCCTTCAATAATAGATGCGACGAACGAAGCCATAGTAGAGATTGAAAACTTACAAGCAGGCCACATAACCATATTTTCTCAGGACAATTCAGTCAGCTCCCCTTCAGCTGAAAGTTTCTCAAACTGATGTCATTACTAACTTCATAATCAAGAAACTTCCGTTTATCTACCACAAAATAAATAAATTATAATTCGTCACCAAATGGAAAGAAGCTACGATATTCTCGATTTGAAAAACTCAAAAACAGAAATACCAGCCGGTTGTAGGCCAATAATAGCCTAAACAATCATATTTATGATGAACCTACATATATACCAGAAAACCACTTTGGTTTCAAAGCAGGCCACTCAACGATACACGCTCTCTGCTACTTCACAGACACAACTGCAGAACATTTAAACAAAAGAAAAATAACAGTAGCTTGTGTATTGGACATATAAAAGGCTACTCAAACTTAAACAATTTAACTACGCCCAAACGTGATCAGAGTGTCGATTCTGTACCAAAAATTAGAGCGCGAGCTAGCAAGGTGAGCAATTATTTTGTGTACATATACACTGTGTAATACACAATTTTATATTTGTATTGTATTTTTTCGTTCATGTGTCTGTGCATTTTGTTCGTGAGTTTTGCAAAGACAAGTAGCAAAATAAAAAGTCCCGGTTGAACCGATTGAATATTTATGACGATGACGTATACCTCACCTCTTCCATTCGCTTGTTTTTGAGCAGTGGAACCGATTATTTGCTATGTGATTTGATTTTTCATTTTCAAATATTTGAGCAACATACGAAACCACATTTGACACATCAATTAAAAAAAATATATAAACAAAATGATGCGCATGCGCTCAAGCAAACCAATATTAATTAAATAACCACTACTATGTTTTTCCGGTTTGCTCACCTCGCGTTGTTATTTTTGGTACAAAATCGGCACTCAGGCTCATACTTCACGTCCTCTACATTGAGCCGTACCACAAGGTTCGATACTAGGACCCACCCTTTCCAATATATTCACACATGATCAGCCATTAAATCAGACCACCGAAACGGAAAGCATTTTGTTTGCAGAGGCAGCCATCGTTTTTAATAGCTCAATTGAAACCGGTTGTGTCAGCGCTGCAGTTAGGAAAAGCAAGACTGTGGAAATCAACATTAACCGAGATTAACCCTCATAGGAATGCTCCAACATGTGAAACATGAGAATGATATTTATGGCAGTGTCAAAAAGAGTTTACGAATGACAAAAAGCAAACAATCAACCTCCATGAAACTGGCACCTGATCAACCGATTTCTGAAAAAACAAAGGTTGGGTCTAATTGGTCACTATTTGGTCACAATTGTCTTTACTTGGTCAGTTATCTCCAGGAATTAGTTAGCGACTGGAATTTTTTAAAACCGTTTCAAAATTTTCCAAGTCAACTAAAAATTTTAACACCCCCAGTAAAGAAAATCAAAAAAATGAATGTTGGAAATACTGATAATTAGTTACCTAAACCCAAAAATTGGCGGGCCTGCAAATATATTAAAACTGATAAAAAATATTAAGCTTTTGTTATATGTAGAGAAGCGAGTTTAACACACAAAAAACTGGCGACAGTTTTCTGAAACGCTTCTAACATCGATTTTTGTTAGAACCGCATCAGAAAACTGTTCCGTTAAAATTAAATTTTGTACTTGCTAAGCATGAGCAATAAACGATTTTAAAAAATTCCTGTCGCTGTATAATTACTGAAAATAACTGACCAGTGGCACTATTCTTGTAATTACCTGAGAATATCGAACTGGGGAAAGAATATATGGGGTAGATACTCGATCGACTAGCAAACAAGCAATTTGTTAGCCAAAATCCATGGCTAATCAATCAATTTTACCAAGAAAATTTGAATTTTCAAATTATATTTATTATAAAATTTTTGTTTATCTTTGCAATTGCACAGTAAAACTGCACAAACATTTGCTTTTCATTTTTTGAAGCAATCGCTTCAAAATTGTGCAAAACTTTAACTGTGCAATCGTAAAAAAAAAAAAAAAAAAATTTTGAAAAACATAATTTGAAAATCAAATTTCCTTGGTAAAATTGATTGAGTAGCCAGGATTTGGGCTAGCAAATTATTTGCTTGCTAGCCGATCGAGTATCAACCCCCATATGTAATTTATCTTCAAATATTTTTTGCCGGCATACTGAGAAAAGCTAGTGTTAAATTTTTTGAAAACAAAATTAAGACTGAGAGCGATTAGTTATGCTATTACCCACCAGTTTTTATCATTTAGACTCCTGCTGAAGTTGCTTGTCTATTTAGTTGTCATTTTCACTTTTTGTTAGGTCAGCAGAGCCTAAGACTGAACGTCTTAGGCTCTGCTGACCTAACAAAAACGTCTGAGCGTAAATTGGTCCAGCATAATCGACACCAGCCGATAATAAAGGCCTAAAAAATGTGACAAGACTGAAGGGTAGATCGACCATAATAAATTGAAGAATTTCTGTTGCTTGAAACTCTGTTTCTTACACAAATTTCAAAGGACCGCGGTATGGTTCAAATTCAAGGTCAAACAATTGTAGAATCTCTCCACAAATAGACGGCATTTTCTCTATCAATTATTAATTGTTGAACTTTTGGTAAGTGGTAGTTGTTCGTTCGAGGAAACCCTGTACGTAAAAAAATCTGATCTGTGGTTATTCACGGGGAATGGACATTTTACATTTTGTAGCTGTTTCATTCCCTACTATTCAAAAGTGTATTTTGGCTTTTGGGGAAAAAAGTATTTGGGAAAAAATTATCCCCTAATATAGCAGTTTTGACGTTTATTATTCCCTATTTTGGGAAAGAATTAACTAGAAATAGAATGTAACGGAAGTTTATTGTATTGATTTCTAGCAATATTATTGCTGTAAATTTATAGTGAAAATTGTTAATATCTATATCCAATTTTGCACTTTAATAAACAAAATTTATTTTTTAAGTAAAATTCGATTAAAATATCAACAAAAACTAATTAAACGTGGTAAACTATTTTTAGACATTTGTTTTCTTGTTTTATTAAGATCAAGTGTCGACTGCGAAAAATTAAATTATTTGAATTGGCAAAATGTCTGCTATAGAAATTATATATTACAAAAAGAAATTATTCCCGTGGAATTACCCCGGGAGAAAGGGCCACTGGGGCTATACTCTTGAAATCGATTCAAAATTATTCCAAACAAATATAATTAAATTTGAAAAAATAATTGATCAGCCATAGTTGCTAAAAAATTCGAATAACATAGACAATTTCGAAGAAAATTGTACTCCAATTGGGAAAATTTCCACCGATTTCAAGAATATGGCCCCTGGTATACCAATAAATCACCCCAACCTTTAGACTAGAATTATTATTATAAAATTTGATTCCGATATTTGCACCAAATATACATTTTTGGCAATCTTTATTAACAAAGGTGTGCCATTTACACTTTTAATTTAATTTGTGTAGCTACACTTTTGATTAATTTTTGTAGCTACGCTTTTCGTTAAAAAGTTCACATTGGTAGATTCCCATGGTTTAAAGCAGACGTACAACAACGATATCATCATTTAACAATAAGATTAAAGATTTTGTATGTGGTATATGCACCTAACCAAATCTAACCTACGAAATTCCACCAATTGCGAGAATTTGGCGTCATTTGTCTGGTTAGAACATATAAAATAAATTAAAATGAAAATATTCGCATTACGTAATCACCTGAAATTTTTTCAACTCTACACGATGACACTTACTAATTCTGTCAACGTTTATTCCGCATTGAGAATGTATCGAAAAATTCGTACTTTACGCACTCGCCGCTAAATATTACGGACTTGCATACACTGCGCAATCTCAGAAATAAACGTTGGCAAACCAATTGTAAACACTAATGCGGACTGAGATCCGAACTTTTACAATGATTTCTCAAATTTTATAATTTTATACATCAAACCGTATGAACAGCATTTTCCTTGAAACCGACATAAAATTCTTTGAAACAATTTATATCATCAGCTACGGCTTGCGACACTTTACCACATCGTTCGCCACCAGGGTCTTTTGTTTTTAAAATCTCGATAGCTTCATCAATTAAACTCATGGCTCTGAAAATCAATTTTGATGTTAAATTTCTTCCTTCTCATGAGATCATGATGCAGGATGTTTGGAAAATGAGAATAAGCTGGGATGAACAACTACCAGAAAGAATAAGTGCCAAATGGCAGAACTACAAGGATGACCTGAATGAGATATAAAACAGAGCTACACGGTTTTGCTGATGCGTCAGAGCACGCCTATGTGGCAGTGGTTTATTGTAGGACAGTAGATGACAACGGTAAACCAGCAGCTCAGCTATTAATGTCCAAATACGGGTTGCACCAAGCAAAACGAAGCTATCAATCCCTCGCCTCGAGTTAAATGCGGCCTTATTATTGGCAAAATTACTGAAACACGTTCAAGTCACCATGAAGCTTGAGAACGTTAATACATACGCTTGGTCAGATTCAACAATAACACTCTGTTGGATTAAGGGAGACCCAAGCCGCTTCAAAACGTTTGTGGCAAACAGAACCTTGACGATTAAGAAAACACTACCAACAACAACTTGGCATCACGTGAAGTCTCAGGAAAATCCCGCGGACGCCGCCTCACGTGACATAACACCCAAGCAGCTCATTGACAACAACTTATGGTGGCATGGACCAAGCTTCCTAACAACTATGCCACCGCAGTGGAATACTGAAGAACTCGTTCCGGACCCACCATCAGATTTACAAGCAGAGCTGGAAGAAAAGAGAGTGCTGGCGACGGTAATAAAAGGGTCTCACATACTTGCAGAGTTATTTAACAGGCTGTCCACATTCAGTAAAATCAAGCGTACGGTCGCATATTGTATACGATTCATAAATAATTGCCAACAAGAAAGTCGTAACAAGGGTTGGCTAACCGGTAATGAACTTAAGGCAGCAGAAACAGCAATTATAAAAATAACCCAAGACCAAGATTTTGGGCCAGAAATCGCCTGCATGAACAAGGACAGAAGGCTAGAAAAGGACAGTAAGCTAGGTTCATAAGCTAGGAAAAGATGACCTGGTACGAATCGTAACAGTAAAGTGTAAAGACGCGACCTACAAACGACCAATAACAAAGCTGTGCAAACTTCCTATCAACGACGATTCAAGTGAGATGTTACCTATCCCAAGCAACATTTTAAGTTATCAAGTAGTTCTTGTCACCGATAAAAAATGTTTGCGACGGTCGTAAAATGGTGTGCGGGCACCATGTTTTCTACCTAAATGGGGAATATTTATTGAGTTCCACCGACGTTCCATTATAGTATCTATGACGTCGATGTCTCGAGATTTTAACGTAATATTAACCTTAAATTTATCTCTAAACAGAACTTAATGAAGAGCTGGAACAGCAAAATAGAAAGAGATAATACAATTTTAAAAATTATTTTAAGTTCTTTAAAATATCTCGTCTATCTAAATATCAAAAAATAACATAATGCATATTCTTTAACAAATAATAATATTTTAGAGTATATTTCTATTTTTCTATTTTGTCTTGAAATAATTTATTTTTATAGTTATTACAGTTAAAATTATTGGCAGACAAATTTTTTCGTGAATATTTTAATTATAGGAATTAAAATTTAATACCCCTTTGAATTACCTAAAAATATAATCGCCTTTTTTTTTTTATTGAAAAATATTTTTTCCTTGTCACAAAATTTGATCCTCCATTAAAATTATTTGCTTAAATGGCCGAAATGCTCTAAAAACTTTAAAGTATAAAACACCAACAAAATAACTTTCAAGAAATTTGTTACATTTTGAAAAGTAATTTCGTTTATAAAATATGTGTACAAATAGGAAATTGACTATTATACAGTTATAATTACTACAGTGAATCAACAACGATTTATATGTTGGCAACCTTGTTTTAGTAAAATTTACTACAAATTTACTTTGTAGTCGTCAATCAGTGATACATCATTATTTGTTAGGTTATGTCAGTGCGTATATACACGGCCAACCCGAAGGCAAAAAAAAAATTCGGTGTGTATCGGAAAAGGGCTAAAAAAGGCAAACACGAAAAATACTTTTCATACGATTGCTATGGAAAATTGTTGTTGTAAATTTTTTTTTTCACTTTAATTATTTATATCTCGTAAATGTGGTAGAAAAATCAATTTTCCTTTCATTGAGCATGAACTGTGTTTATTTATTATTGTTCTTGATAAATTATTTTTCACTTTTAAGATAGTTTTCATTCAGAACTTGACCATTTTCCGCAATGATGTCTTTAATTTGAGATTATCGTGCATGAAGAGCATATTTTTATTCGTTTTCTTCTCTACGCCATCCACTATTCATAAATATCACACAATTTTGCTTTATATTATAGAGCAAAGTTGTGTAGTAGATGCATTTTCGCATTACTCCTGAAATGGAAATATATGTGTTTATATAATATAAATTGCCGGTTGAACAACTTTCGATTTTTCTAACCAAGATCCAGTAAATGTAGCGAATCAGCAATGATAATATCTTCAACTAAGTCCATGGGCAGCTTTAGTAACGGTGTTGGGTGTTTGTGATGATCAGGGTCAGCACATTTCCGAAAGCTGTCGTTGGTCCTTCGAGGACAGTCAATTCTGGGGAATGTCATATGTCGCCCTTTTTTATCCTATTCACCCATGACTGTGCACTTAATGCAGCCATTTGTTGCATTAAAACTAACAGTACCTATATATGCGAATTTACAACACATGTTTTAAAATTATATGTTTCTTTGAATTATAAATGATAAATCACCTTTGATAAAACAACGCTCTGGTGTATCACAAACAAAAAATTTTATTGTAATACAAATTTTTTTTTTATTAACGATTATTCCATTTTCCACAAGCTCGCTTAACTCGTCGACGAATAAGGTCAAGTACTCTTCTAACGGTGGTTGACCTTTACCACAGTAAATCGCTACTACTTGTGGATTAATATCTTGCCTTTCTGATATTTTTACTAAAATTGGCCACAGTTCTATACTAGAGCTTTTAAATGGTGGAATACCATCCATGTTAAATATAAGACCAATCGATATAGGTTCCCGTAAATCGTGATAAATGCATTCCAGAATGGCTTTTATACCATTGTACCAAAACTGACCTCGTCCCATTGGGACGATATTAACACTCTTGGGTGTATGCAACAGAGTTCTACTATCGATTGGTAAATTAATATGTGGTTGATCATTTAAAATATTAAGTAAACCATTTATCGTAGCATGAGGTACATTAAAAGTGATTGCCCATACCCGTAGTTTAATTTGTAGAGATACTTGGTTATCATATTCAGTTTCGTTCACTGAGTTAACGTTATCATCAATTTCTTAATCAGTACTGCAACTCAGATTAGCTATTTGACCAGAACATTGAAAATCATGATCAATAGATTTATATTTTAAAATTTCATTCGATATAAGATTGATTGCGTTTACGCTTGATGCGTTTCCAATCGGATTTATTTGTTGCTTAACTCTTCTATAAAAAGTGGTCGAATGTTTGAATTGTTTTTTTTTATTTAATATTTTCGACATTTTAATTTGTATTAGATTAATTTAAGTTATTAAATTAAATTTTATAGGTTTTATCACACTTGTTTTTTGAGTATTTGATTCTAACTAATAAATTCGGTGACGTTTTGACTTAAATTAAATAAATATTATTAAATTAAATTTTATAGGTTTTATCACACTTGTTTTTTGAGTATTTGATTCTAACTAATAAATTCGGTGACGTCTTGACTTAAATTACTTTTTCAACTAAATTCGGATAATTTTACTTTGAAGTAAGTTTATATTTTCTACCGTAAAGTTATAGAATGTTTGTAGTTGTAAACTTAAGGTTTTATTACTTGAAAGTGATAAAGATTTACAAATTTGATAAAAATTACTTTAAAATTAAATTTTAGGTTTGTAAATACATAAGAGTTACTCTTTTAGCCACTAAAAATGTCATCCAAATTTTTAGTCAATTTGAAGGTTTAAGATTCGTAAAAATGACTACATAAAACTACGTTCACGACTATATTCTGTAATTATGAAAATGGAGACTACAAGGTAGCTCTTGGTAGTGACAAGAAGTACAATATTACTTTATTAATAACTATGCAAAGTCTATAGTATTTAAGTTATTTTAAAAGTTTTTGTAACGTGCAATTGTAGTTAATTTCACTTTAAATTTTTAAGTATTTAATTGGTATGATGAAATTTTATGGTTTTTGTAACGTTTTTGTTACTTGAGAAATCTCAACAAAACCAATGTCCCACCATGGTTAATAAATTATGTAGTAATTACCGAAAACCTACTAATAAATTGTCAGTAAAGTTGAAATGATAATGCGGTTAGATATTTAGAAAATATTACGAGGTATTTACGAAATTAAAGTTCCCATTCACAATTCACCTGTAACTATAACTAAAAATGTTGCTTGGGATGAAGGCCACTGCAACGCTCAAGGAAACAACCACCGGGAAGGCCAGTGCAATTACAACTCAAAACAACAAACTGGTATCCAGGCAACAACCTCACCGTCGAACCAAGGCGACAGGAAAAATGAACCACATGGCACTAGCCATCCTTTCAGTGTGCTGCCTATTCGGTCTCGTGAGCAGCAATATCGAAATAAGTCCGTTCAATCATTCTATTGGGATACATTTCGAGGAATTGGGCAAGTTGGAGATTGTGGCGACAAAATGGACATTAGTTGTTCAATACAATTTATCTTCCTACTGGGAGGAAATTGAAAACTTTAAAAGAGCCCACACAGAGTTACAATCAGTCTGTAGGGAGCTGTCCGGTTTAAAATGCGACAGCATACTTCAGCAACTCTTATTTCAATATAATTATTTGATAGCAGACAACGAGCTGTTATTTGAAAGTAATAAGGATCGTAAACGGATGAAGCGAGGGCTCGGTGACTCAGTGGGCCTTGTACTAGGGGACCTATTTGGAGTACTCACCCAGCGAGAAGCTGACAAGTATGAATCTTATTTTGAACAAATTAACAGTGACGAAAATTATCTCTTGACTCTCATCAAAAATCAAACAACTATTGTGGATAACACCATAAATTTGGTAAAACATAGCACAAACCTCACCACGGCATCTATAAACAACTTAATTAAGGATCAACATCGTTTGCGGCAGGAAATGTTGCAGTTAAACGAATATAGAACGTATGAAAACAGAGTGCGATCAACGCTAATGACCATTTTTGAAATGATGCTAGTTCTAAAGAGCCTCCAGGACACGCAACAAGGATTGCTCAACGTGATTTATCATGCTCATCAAGACGTCCTGCATCCTTCCATACTCACCCCAAGTCAGTTGGAAGAAGAGTTGCAATTCATTCGACAACACGTGCCGGTAACTATTACTCTACCAGGACACGACATTCACGACCTCCACCATGTGTATGAAAGCATGCAAATCCGCAGCCGAGTAACTCAAAAAAATGTAATAATTGAAATCACCTTACCACTGTCGTTCGTGTGGGACTATACACTAATAGCTGTAGTCCCAATTCCCAACATCATCCATGGAAGCACTCAGTCACAAATCATTAGCTCCACTGACTATATAGCAATGGACAATCGGCGTGAACACTTCGCATTATTAACCAGAGAAGACGTACATAAATGTCAAGTATTTAACCCTGTAAATCTCTTATGCGAAGTATCACAAATTATCAACACTCCTTCAAATCAAACGTCATGTGAGGTAGCAATATTACAACGAAAGAACGAGTTGGACACCGTATGCGGCACTAGGTCAACCAAAGCTAGCAATCATTGGATCAAACTTCACGCTGCCAATCAGTGGATATATGTGATACCCAACGAAATCACAATCGATGTCATATGTGGGTCTAGAATCCAATCTTACACTATCGTAGGTTCCGGTATAGTGGAAATCGAATCCGGTTGCGTGCTCAGAGACTCTGACGTTCAATTAATTGCTGTAGGAACCGCTAAACACAATATCAATAAATTTGCTCAGCAGGCGACTCATTTAATGCATAGGGCCAACAACCTACGGGAATTCAGTGCTGTGGTCAAAAATAAGGCAAACGAGGTGGATCAATTGAATTTACTAACCACACCAGAAACAACCGGATTGGATGATCAGCTAGAATCATTGAAAAATGATGAACAGATTTCCTTTCATCGTCAGAGTGCTCATCATATCCACCATTACGCAATGATTCACATTCTATTTTGGAGTGCTGTAGTAATAGGAGTCATCTGGGTAGCAAACAAATTAAAAGGAAGATGTATTGCAAACCACCGGCCGCCATCTCCTCTAGAGAGAGCCAACGAAAGCATGGTTTAACAGATGGGTGACATCAGTAAGGCCCGGGAATATGTTGAATCAATGTCAACATGCGCAATAATACAATATTCCAAGCGGTCGATGACACAGTATGTACGGGTAAGTACGGGTGGAATATTGTATATTGTAGCAAATTCAACAGGTTTAATGTTTCTTTCTTTTTTATATTTTGTACTTTTGTTGTATATAATTATTGTCGATTTCATGCGTAAGCAATATTTTATGTATAAAACCCGATTTATTGAGGTAATAAAATTTAGAATTGAATTATAACAACAGTTAGTTTAATTCTCAGTGAATATTTGGAACTCACCAGTGGCCAACCAAATATTCACATAAACAAACCAAAATCTAGGCAGAGGTCAGATTTTTACATAATTAAATAAAAATAATACATCTTGCCTCCTTATTACAACGGCAATAAATTCCACAAAGTTAACAAAAATCTAAATTATTATACAATAAATAAATAAATTATGAACAATTTAAGCCCTTTTCTCGTTTCTTTTTAACAGTTTTCTTAATTAATAAATTGAAATTTTCCTACCCATATTCTAAATGCGCCTATAACATAACGTAGTACGAAGTTTTGGTGTATTCCACTACAAAAATATAAATACAACCGTGAGAGAGACATGATATTCGTACTTTTTTTTGCTATTTTTATTGAATCTACGTACCACCAATTGCAGCAATTTCGAATTGGATGGCATTACAAATCGACTTATGTCACATAAAAATGACAAAAAAAAAAAAATGCCAAAATCTGAAATAAAAATGTACACGCGTTACTGAAAAAAAAGAAAACCCATATCCTTCGGCTTCAACAGTTTGTACGACACTAATAAAATTACAAAACAACTGGATAAAGAAATAATATTTTTATTTATATTCTGCGAAACAAAAACAAGTGATTAATAAAAATGTGTTTATTAAGTATAAGTGTGTTTCGCCAAGTGCCTACGGCAAATAGCGAAAAAAAAAAAATTTTTATTGTTTTGAAATTTTGTATGACGAAATTTATTTTGGTTTTAAGAGAGCGAGGCGGAGACAAAATCTACAAAAAACTGGAAAACGAAAATAAAAAACGAACGATGTAATAATTACAACTAAATATAATTTGTAATGTAATTTTCCTTTTTTAAATTTACCTGCCATCTGGATAATATACGTTGAACGTCGACTTAGCGTTTCGTCATCATTTGGTGCAAGCGGAAAGTAGTTTAGAAGGTACTGGTTAACAGACAAGATGTTTTATTCGATATCATCAGCTAAAAGTGAGATAGAAGATTTTGTAGAATTTAATGCACCCAAGCAACTATAACCCGAAACACAACCTGACATCTAGTGACTCAAAATATATTTTAAAGCATTATCAATTGTATGTTGACGATTGGAGCATCAAGGATTTTCAATTATCTTAGATAACTACAAATTTTGATATTTATGTCTCATGCATAAAGAAAGTAACCAAACAACAACATTCGTGATAATTTATTCGTTTTGGCGAAAACCCAGGTAGCTTTTTCGAATTCGATTTAAAATTATAAATTAAAAGTAGACGAAAGTTTTATATAATTAATGCTTTTGTGACATATAAAGTGTCTATTTCTAATTCAACCCGAACAAGCAGTTCACTCTCAAAAAATACTTTTTTTTTTTTTTTTTTTTTTTTTTTTTTTTTTTTTTATTTAACCAGAGTAATATTATTACTCTGCACACTGTGTATGTATTAATTAATAATAGGGATGAGTGCATACAATATATCAGAAATGCTGTACCAAACTTGAGCAAAAAAAGTCGCCCAAAGAGCAATTCTAACAGTTAAGAATTATCTTCTGATCCTTTTTGTTTGACATCTTTATTTTTTTTATAAATTACGTGCAAAACAAATAGTTTTAAGTGAATTCAACAAAAATATTTTATTGTAAAACTATTTGAAGTGATTTAATAACGGTTTCAAACAATTTTTAACATTTTTATTTATACACAAAATGTTTACAAAATGTACATGACATTTGAAAATTTGTGTTGTCTCTTTCTGTTTTGTTGTTCCTATCCTAGTCCTATCCTACACCGTGTGTAGTAGGCTCATCAAATTTTACACTGGAATTAATGTCAATGTACGAATAGTGCGTAAAGTAAAAAACAATTCATTACATAACCTTCACTCAGTGTACAATACCCTGGATGAACCTGCCTCTCATTTTTTGAAAATAATTTAGTTGCACCCAGTTTTGCCAATTCCATCATTGAATAATAAAACCATTAAAATATTCCGTCTGGATAGAACACATAAAACAAATAAAAATGAAAAACATCCGCGTTACGAAATCACCTGAAATTTTTTTAACTCTACACGATGACACTTAACAGCCATCACAATTATCATATTATTAATTATGTACCGAATAAAATTATTTGTAAGCTGTACACATACAGAAGGATTTTAAAATGTATATGGTTCAGATGCCATTCCTATTACATTACTCATAGAGCGAAATACAAAATTTAATTACATTATAGTTCAATTGCACTAATTGTGGAATGTATTTACTCTCGAGTGTGCTGATGTGTGAACCACATACATTTACGTTTATTATAAAATAAATTGACCGTGATTTTCATTGTCAAAATTATTTATAAATGTAGTATATGTATATGTACTCATATATACAAATACACGAATTTAATTAGGCTTATTTGCATGCCTCATTGTGTCTGTGTACAAATGAATTGTGTATGCTAAGTAAGTAATACACCCACTTAAAATTTATAATTATATTTATTTGCTGTATAGTCACGTTGTAGTATGTACATTAAAAGTAAATAGTATCTTTATCAGTTATGGATAGTACCGTACTGTACTAAAGTACAATGACTCGACAGAAATTATCAACGCTGTCTAATAATTTTAGTGTGCTTGTGATAAATCGTCTTTATTTGTTTAATTTAAAATATTTCAATTACGCTAACCGGCAAAATCTATTTTATTTTATAATTTTTCGGTAGTCATGGGCGTTTCTATATAACGCCCGTCCGCCCAGCAATTCTCTAATTTAATTAATCTTAGATTTATGAATGAATATTTTAGTGTGAAAAGAATCATATGTGAAATATATTAGTTTTCTAGTTTCATTACACAGCAACTATCGTACATATCGTTACCCTATGAGTTATAACTGACAACTGATTTCTCGATTGGAAGGTTATAGCCCTTTTTCTGAAATCACCTCTCCGACTTTTACTATTCTACCAGTAACACCAACTATTAAATTGTAGTTGACAGTTTCTAAAGCTGCCTTCTAGTTATCATCTTAAAATTACAATTATATGATCACAATTTAGAATTTACGTGCAAGCTATTAATGACTGGTATGCGTATCTAGCGTACTCAGTAGTTTATACCGTGGACCTTTTACCGATTTTTTCGACCAAATACTGACTTAGTTCATTGAAAAATAAACATAATTTTATGTTTTTATTTTAATTTTAAATTACGAATAATATTATTTTATATAGGCGGTTGATAGATGTCACTCTCTCTCTCTCTGGCACTATATCCCATCAAGGGATTTGGCCGCATCAAATGAGGTTTCATAATCGTATTTTCATTTCGGATAATGAGTGATCAATTCATTGATCCTAAACCAGCCGTGAAATTTTTTCGTTGTCACCACCGGGAATCGAACCCGGGACCTCCGGTCGCTGGAGCAAGCATGCTAACCACTTTGCCACCGAGGCGGAGGATAGATGTCACTGGTATCTAAAAAAATTTTTTTAATTTTAATATAAAATCCAATTTATTTTGTGTTTTCTTATTCGCAAAACAGAGAAGGTTTATCATGATAGACCTGTTGCTCAAAAATCGATAGTCACGCCATAATATACAAATCGAAATTTTCCAGAACTGAAGGTTCTAGTCTTTACTAAAATTCTATTGCCTATATAATTGTATCCTAATTCGAAACCAATTATGATTTATGTCCTCGTAATAAGCATAATCCGCTGTGCGTATGATATAATTAATACTAAAATTGTTTGCTCTGATAGTTACATTGGAGGCGGAACTACCACTGGGTAGTCAAAGGGAAGCCGAATATAAAATTAAATTAAATTATTTTATAATTGGAAAAAATTGAAATCAATTGAAAAGTTCCGCCGAATTTTAAGAAAACTGCTGACCCAACTTGAAACGTCAAAATATTTGTCATATTACATTAAAGTCACAAAACATAATTATTTATTTATAAATTAGAATTCTATATCACGTAAAATATCTGTAATTTATACCGTATACCAGACGGCAATGTCAGGAGCGATATGCGCTACACCAATTTTATACATCTAAATTTTCAACTAACTGATAAATTTAAACTAAGTTTGTAGTTTAGAATGAAGTATTATGTACATTGTGATTTCTTTATATTAGAGACACCTATCAATATCCGGTATTAATGTAATTGATCTGAACTCTCCGTAGAATAAACATAATTTCATATTTTTTATTATATGCTTTAAATTACGGGAAAATGTTAGTTCATATCCGTCATTAATAGATGTCACCAGTGTCCACAAATAATTTTTAGCATGATAATATAAAATTACTAATACAATATTATTCTATAATTAAAAATTTTGTATCACCTAAAATGTCTCTTGTACCTATCAATATCTAATACGAACTAACGTTATTTTTACCACAGCCAATCAAATTAGATTTTTCATTTGAACTAAAAAATTAAAACAAAATTCATTTCTGATAATTCCAATGTCATCGTTGTAGCTGTGATTTTTTACACTGAGCAACTCGTAAACAGTGTTGTGCTGTATTTTCTACGTTGCGTAATAGTAATTCTCCATGGGTAGACAGTATGTCGAATATTACTGTTTCTGTTGGCAATTGACAAAATTCTATGATTTCTTTGTTAATGGAGCCGTTTCATGGCGGATAATTTCATTCTTACTCCACGCTTTCATTCTTATTAAAGCTTTAGCTGTTTTAAGACAATTCCGAAAATATCGAAAACTATAAACACCTTTGTTAAAAAATCAAACTTCATACACATTTAAGTGAAACACAGGGCTGTGTGTTTATGTAGTACAATAAACCACAAAATTAAAAAAATTTAAATCAGAAAAAAGTTTTCTAGAGAAGAATACATTAAATTATCCTCAAAGTTCATCGGTTAATAATTCTTTTAAACGCGATAGTTTGACCAAAGGTGCAATATTAAAAAACACCACCTTTGTATTACCCCATCACACAATACTAAATTTTAATCTAGCAAAATCACACAAATACCCCCTAAATTTTAAGGAATTTTTGTGGTTGAAACAAGCGAAGTTGGATTTAAAGCGGGCAAAACCAAATTGGTTAAATACAGTCTCAACGTGTAGCCGCTATATCTGTATCTGGCCCGTGTTAAGTGAATACAGTTTTCGTTTCGACGAAGTTGTATAGGGTGGGCCAAAAGTCACCATGGGGTTTAAAAACTTCACCCTATTAAAGTTAGCCGATAGTTTCCAGCCGAAAGTAAAAAAAAAAATCGATAATGCAGATAGTGTCTCTGCTATATCAACCGAAAATATGATATGTAATGTCAAATATTCATATGCTTCAGCCGAAAGTTATCAGCCGACATTTTTCAGTCGACATTTTACAGCCGACATAACTCAGCCGACATTTCTCAGCCGATATTTTTCGACCAAAGTATACCAAAAATATTTGTTTTCTAAAAAAAAAAATTCAACTGAAATAGTTAAAAATTAAACACTAAACTATATTTTTAATAGCATTATTAATTGTTTAGAAAATCCATTTTCCAATAGCGAAATTTGTATATAAAAATATCGCACACACAAAATTTGAAAATTTCTAAAAATTGACCGTTTGAAGTGTCATGGTTGGATAGATTCAAATGAAAGGTCTTAATGATGTTCACACCTGGAAAAAAATTGATGGATTTTCTAAACAATTAATAATGCTATGTAAAATATAGTTAAGTGTTTAATTTTTAACCATTTCGGTTGATCTTTTTTTTTTTGTAGAAAACAGATATTTTTGGTATACAAAAATACTTTCGGCTGAAAAATATCGGCTGAGAAATGTCGGCTGAGATATGTCGGCTGAAGCATATGAATATTTAACATTTAATATTATAGTTTCGGCTGAGATAGCAAAGAGACTATCTGCATTATCGATTTTTTTTACTTTCGGCTGGAAACTATCGGCTAACTTTAATAGTATGAAGCATATTAATATTTGACATTTCATATTATATTTTCGGGTGAGATAGCAAAGACACTATCTGCATTATCGATTTTTTTTTACTTTCGGCTGGAAACTATCGGCTAACTATAATTGTAGTATAAAAACTTAATAACTTTTTCGTTTTTATATTTTTTGTATTTTTTTTAGATTATAAAATATACAAAATGGACACTAAATATGGGAAATACTGTAACTTAAATGACCCCCGTTTGAGTGAAATCTACCTTACTGAAAATCTGATTATGAGTGATGAAGCTCATTTTCATTTGAATGGCTTTGTTAATAAGCAGAACTGCAGGTTCTGAGGTTCTGGAAATAAAAGAGCCATGCATCAACGCCAATTGCACCCCATTAGTTGTACAGTATGGTGTGGCATTACATCTGAAAATATCATTGGGCCTTACTTCTTCAAAAATGAAGATGGAAGTGCTGTAACCGTAAATGGAGAGCGGTATCGGTTTATGATAGAACATTATTTACGTCCTGCTCTTGAAAACAGACCTGAAATGCAGTTTCAGCAGAACGGAGCCACTGTCCACAATGTCCGAGACACATTGAGACTTTTAAGGCAAATTTTTGGAGAGCAAATAATTTCCTGAAATTCGGAAATTAATTGGCCAGCGCGTTTGTCAGATTTGTCAGCACCCGACTATTTTCTTTGGGGTTGTGAACAAGCACTCACAAATTTTGAAATATCATCATTGCTAAGCTGAAAACAGGGGTTATTTAAGTGACATTATTTTCCATACTTAGTGTAAAAAATCCATTTTGTATATTTTATAATTTGAAAAAAATTAAAAAAATTATATAAACGAAAAATTTATTTAATTTTTAAATTCCATGGTGACTTTTGGCCCACTCTGTATATGAAAAACGGCATATTACGCAGGGAATTTTTTTATAGCTGGATTCAGCGTCGTTTGCATAGAGTTATGATTTTTAATGAAACCCATGAAGGAATAATATATCCCAAAATTGTATTTGAATTTGTTAGTAACTCGATTCTAACGCGGTGTGCGCTAGTTTACCGATGGATATGCAAAAAAAAAATTTTAATATAATCCCACCGAGTGTGTGAAAGCTTACGTTAGTTCAAATATTACCGAAGCAATACTATTGAAAAATGGTTTATTCTAATGATCTCGGAGTTGTTAACCAAATAATTTAATTTTGCGAAAGACAAAACTGTATCACTTGCCCTAAAATCGATTAGCCAAATGGCCGGAGGCCTTTGCTTGACAAATTTTTTTATTTATAAATCTATTAGCTAGTAAAAAGCACAAACCGGGAAAGTCTGAAAGCTCGACTTTTTAAATCCCATATTATCAAAATTCCGCTTTTTAAAAATCCCGCCTTTATTTATACCGCTTTTCAAAATTTCGTTTTATAAAGTACCGGTTCTTAAATTTCATTTTTGCTGAAATCCAAAAAAAAATACCGCCAAAAATGAGATTTTTTTAAAACATTAAAAATCTTTTATCTACATTTTTATTAAGAACTCAACAATTTCTTGGCCGATCAAGGATATTTAGAATTAGGCAATTGAACTTAGCCATTCCTCAACCAATAATTGTCAATTTTGGTATGCATAACTGAATTGGGATTCCAACTACTGCTATTCTAGTTCTACTGGACTTTTAAATGAAATTTTGGTAGGGAATTGTTTGCTATTCCTAAGATAAAGCCCAAATGACTTACATTTCAAAAACACACTTTAAAAAAAAATTAAATTACATTTTACAAATTACCATAATCAAAATACAACATTCCAATAGTGTGTAAATCCCAAAATTTATTTATTTTAGAAGAAATTCCAATTTACAAAATTCCATTCCGAAATGTTTCCATACAAACATATGCCTTATATTATTTAAGAAGCAGATGGCGTTTTTTTTTTTGTTGATTTCAATCAAAACATATAGATTTTTATCCGAAATTCGTGTTCAAATTTCCAACAGCGCTATAAATTTTTTTCAAATTTGAAAATATTAGCGGTTGAGAAAGAGCTAAATTTTAATCCCTATAACTGAGTGCTTTACAAACCAAATTTGATCATAATTTGTTAAGAGTTCCATTTATTTTTACCAAAATTCCTTCAACCGTTCATGTTAGAATTCTAATTCACGTTGATTCGGACCAATTAATGCAATTAAAATGCATGCATTTTTTGATGAAAATTTTTAATTCATTTCGTTACTCTTTATAACAAACAATACACATACTCTTTGATAAAAACGCTGCTTTTTTTTAAAATAGGAATTTTGAATAACTGAATTCTGAAAGGCGGGGTTTGAAAAACGTTATTTTGAAAAGCGAGATTTTGACATTCGTTCTGTTGAAAAGTGGAATTTTGATTTGGATATTTTGAAAAGCAGGCAAATGACCCCAACCTAGACATGTCCTGAAGAAATTGTTACGATTGGCGCAGACGGATATCGCTCGATAATTTTGATCACGCCAATGGGTTCAAGTTGCTGTATTCTAAAGTAGGATTGTTCTTCTCACCCATTTGTTTTGTCCAAAATTTTGGGCAACGTCAATTTGAAGTAGATAACTATTGGCCTTTTAATCACCGCCTAGTTAGCGCCAGTTCCTATGCGAGTGAAAGGTGGTATTTGTTTGTACGAGAAAAAGCCTCATTCCATTTTATTATTATTTCATCTTTTCTTACATTAATTGTAAACTAATTGAACATTTTACATAATATCCAGTCGAATTATAATCATCTATTGACGACTGTTAAAGTTAGGAATGTGACATCTAAGCTCATTGAGTCCTTTTTTTCCATGCAATTTTAGCACGGCATACTTTATGAAAATAAAAATTAACATACAAAAATATAACATACAAAAAGTGAGATCAACTTGTAGTTGTCCAGGAAGTTTATATTACATTAAAACTAGTTTTTTGAGAAGGCGATCACATTTCGCTCTAGTTCTAAAATATTACGTCAGATGTTAGCCACTTTGCGTTAAAAGGCGAATAAGATAGCAACCTTGTACTAGAAAAAAATAAGGAGAACTGCTACAAAAAACAATATTATATATTTTCTATGGATTGTCTACATACTCTACCAACTTTCGCCGCCAATATGCAGAAATTCCGAAATTCGCATAGAATTAATTTACCTAGAGTCTACACTATGCAAATTCAGTGATATTTTCATGGTATCAATGTATTGTGTGTATTTTATATAAATGTTGAAACTATCAGCAAATTATCACGAAATGTCATCCTTTTGAGGTTATGTTTCATCAATTTAAACTTAATTTAAAGAGTCAACGTAGAGTCATGTATTCTGGACGTCAATTTATCATCGGGGTATAACTCGATTTTAAAAGAGTTTAAGACGAATTTTTATATAGTATATTAGAATGAATTTTGAAAACTCAGTTAACAAAATTTTAGAACGTGTTAGTCTACTTGATAAGTTTTAATCGGTCACTCTCGTCCCCTTAACTTTATATCCTCTACGTTTGATAGCCCTCTGTTAATCATTGATTCCTTTTTGAATTGTTTTCTGATGATAGCAAACTGTCCAGAACCCTAGATTACAAAGTGCACACTACATCAAAATGATCTAATTTATAAGCAGATTTCTAATGTGGTGCAGTAATAATGATCTGGAGTATCGTTTTCCTGGAAAAAACAGTAAACCCGTTAATTTTGTTTTGTATTTAATAGTTGGGACACGGCTTCGTAAAAGCAAAATAAACGTTATTTTGGTACTAATCTTGATGACAAACTTGACTTTAGAAATCTACTTATTAATTTAATTGATAAACCAACATCAACTTTAGGTTTTATTAAGTACTGGTTGTACCCAGTTGTGATCTCTTTTTCATACTGTACATATTAACATGTTTGAACCGGTTCAAAAACATGCCTTGATACAACCCACTCAGACTTCTCAGTTTCGTGTTTCTATTACTCAATCGTCGAGCATTTCCTGACATCTTACGTATCCTTCAGATTAGAAGAAGAAATATTATCGGACCAAGATATAATATTGCAGCTGATTAATGTTCGTCAAAATTTGTGTAAGATACTTTCAAGTGAACATACGATTTTATCTTATGCACCATATAATTCAATAGCGAGTTTTACTAGGATGGATCATTCAGATACCTTCTTCCAATTCTTAAAAGTGGCTTCGAAAAGCCCGTACTTTTCTTTGAGACGGACTTAATATCCTGTGTACGACAACCGACACTTCATATTTAACCTATTTCCATTATTTGAGCGATCATTGCGATATTTGTCGGAAATCTGTGTTCCGGAGTCCATACGAGAGCTGACAAAAAAGGACAAAGTATTAAAAGTTCAAATAAACTAAAGATTAAATTTTGTGTATTTTGTAGGTTTTCTGAAATTTAAGCAGGAATTTAA
This sequence comes from Nephrotoma flavescens, assembly GCA_932526605.1. Classification (NCBI taxonomy): domain Eukaryota; kingdom Metazoa; phylum Arthropoda; class Insecta; order Diptera; family Tipulidae; genus Nephrotoma; species Nephrotoma flavescens. Next base: position 249,047,194 of record OW052220.1, on the reverse strand, counting down.
GCTGGTAGATTAAATTCTTCACTTTAGGAATCAAGTGTGTGTATTGGAGATCTATGTATATTATGTTACGGTTAATGTCCGAAATCGATAAATGTCCGAAAATTTTAATTTTTAAATTCGCTTACACGATTAAAACCCGGTTGCCTAGAGGTCCGATGATTACGAAAAAGTTCATTGATTTCCCATCAGAGGGCTAAACGTGAAGGGGAGCAAAATTAGCGGCCCAAGCCCATGAAAGTAGTAAAGTCGTTAGTCCCTACTATTTCAAATTTCAATTTACACTAATACCATAAAAATACTACGTAGGGTAAAGAGTGAACTATTTCGAGCATTTAGGACTCTCATTTCACAGATTTCGAAGCAATGTAAAGTTTTTTCCAATTTTTATTTGGACATTTACCGATTTCGGGCTTTTACCGTAACAAAAAGCTGAAAGAAAGTCGGGTGTTGACTACAACATATTTACTCATCCATTTTTTATTTAAGTAATAATACTTTTAAAAGAAGATAGTGGAGATGTTATGCCCCTCTCCCAGCGATTTTATTATTGTTACTTTTTTCTTATTTTTTTTTTTTAATTTTCAAATCCAAATCGGATTTATTACTTTTCCAATATAAATAAATAAACAAATCGTACATATTCGAACCCATCACACGTATACACGTCATTTGTTCAATACCCGCACTGATAAGTTTGATGTAACGAATAGCAAATTTCCCTTTAAATATGACAACAGTTACCAGTTGTTAAATAATTTTTTTTTATCTTACTCTAGCCTTAAGCATTTGCCAATATCCGTTGGCCTTCATTCCATTGTTCCGCGAGTGTTTTAATCACTTTTTGTAATGAACAGAGCCGCGCCAACAACTGAAACGTTTTAATTTTGTGAAAATTATTGATTAGCATTAACTTGTTAATTTTTACTTCAATCCATTACACTTGACAAAGATATATATATTGTCATCTGTTCCATGGTACAATAAGTAACTGCGACCACTTTGTAACTTAAGAATCAAAGCAAACCAATTACGATACTGTCGAATATAAAGCCTAGTAAACGAGTATGATTCATACTAATGTTTGTTGAAAACTAACATGGTTTTCTTATATTGAATTACATGCAGCAGACAAATGAAGTTAGTGTTGTGAATACTGACTTTACTGAGGCATTTGATAATGTTAAAAAAATTAAACGCCATTCCGGCGAAAAACCTATCTTTTGACGTAATTTTTTAACTATTTTTCCATTTTCTACTTAATAATGGAGAATTAATCTCAAAATTTTATATTCTCTGACACTCCGATGCAAACATTTCTCGCACTTAGGAAGTATATATTTACGATCATGTGTTAATCCCTCAATTATACCGGCTTTCCACCGTGAATTAAATTATATTTAGAGGAAATTAGGCATCCGCTTAATAAATTTGAAAACTGGTGTTCAAAATGCCAACTAGTGTTCAAATGGAATTAAATGCAAGAAACTGTCAATCAATAACTTACTATCGTAGACTAGTGTATTGCTCTCGAGTGATTGTAGTAAGTGAATTAAGTGTTATTTATAATATAGAAATTAACTATTTAGAGTCGATATTGTCAAAATTCTGCGGATCATAGTATTAGTTTTCTCTAAATAGCATCGATCAGTTAGCACAGTGTAATTCAAGGGTAGCGATATGTTTATATAGAGATTTCACTAACGACTATTTTCAATACTTCATTATCGATATTTTGTAACTCAGAATTAAAATTGTTAAGTGAGGTCAAGTCAAGAATAAAAGATAAAAATATTTTTGGTGGTTTACGCTTAGCTAATCTAAATATGTAATAAAATTATTATCAAACCAATTACTCTCCACTTAAGCGATAATCTGTTTCTTCATATAAAGATAAGCGCGTTTCAAATACGTATACAATACCGTAAAGATAACAATAATGGTTAGTTATACTTCGGTATTGGATGCAATTACTATAAATAAAATTATTTTATGAAGTGGAAAATCGAATAATGTACAATACACACACACACACACACACATAATTTAATAAAAAACCTTATCACCCTATTGTATATATTTACATTATGATTAGTGTGTGCGGTTTGGAAATATAGTGAAACGTTATTAATAATTAAAAATGAATTAATTTTAATTTAAATTACATACTTGGAAATCAAATAAGGAAATATTTCTGGACATTTGTTTTTGATTTGAATGCAATCACATGCTAATTGGTGATTAGCTAATCGCGAAAATATAGCGATCGAAACATAAAAAATTCAAATAGAAAGTAAATATATGGGATTGAAATCGGAATATACCGGGTATTTCTTTTAAACTGAGACGATCAAATTTCTCGAAAAATAGCCACTCTACGGAAAAAATGTCCATAATCAAAATTTAATCATACCGCGGGGGAAATACATTAGTGTAAAAAATAGTCCCCCACCCCCTGCTTTGTAGGTGGGGTGGGGGTAACTTTTAAACTAAGGTAGGAAGCCATATTTTTTTTTTGCAGATACGGATTCTACGACTAAAAGTACGTATGATTTGAATGAAATATTTTGTTCGGTTCATGATAGATGGCGTTGTAATCGACGAAATTCAATTTTTTCAATTTCTCTTCTTAAAACACACGCATTCGATTCTGCAATACGTTTGAAATAAAAAACATCACATTTTCATTGGAAATACTCGAAATTCGTCATCAAAACAATTTATTCAGTTTTGTAAATCAAATTTAACGTTTGTGTTATTTCTTGTCTTCATGTTCTTCGTAATTGCAAAACAAACGATAAAATACTTTAGAATGGATCGTTTAACTGTGCCAGAGAAAATTGAAATCGTTCTGGTTTATGGAGAAGCTGGCAGACATCTTGAAAGTGCTGTTGCTATTTACGCTCAACGTTTTCCGGACAGGATTCGTTCACGTGCTTCATTTGGCCGTACAATCAAACAATTTATTACTGACGGAAATGTTCAACCGAAAAAGAGGACCCGTAGAACAACAGCCACTTGAGAAAATAATGAAATTGCTGTATTGGCAGCAGTGGCTCATAATCCTCATGTTAGTACACGAGAAATAGTTCGCGATTCCGGATTGTTCCTCACCAGTATTTTGGAGAATTTTAAAACGGCACAAGTATCATCCATATCATGTGTCTTTACACCAAAATCTTCATGGCGCTGATTTGCAAAATCGGGTAACTTTTTGTCAATGGGCACGTGAACAAATACAACAAAACCCCAATTTTTTTCGTTGCGTAATGTTGTGTGACGAATCGTCTTTTACAAACCATGAAACGGTTAATCGACACAACATGCATTATTGGAGTGTTACAAATCCGCACTGGCTTCGTCAAGTTGAACATCAGCGTCCTTGGACTGTCAACGTGTGGTGTGGAATAATTGGCAACAAACTCATAGGTCCCCACATTATTGAAGGAAATTTGAATGGTCAAATCTACCGAAACTTTTTTGGAAAATGAACTGCCAATATTACTTGAAAATTTGAACTTAGAAGTCAGACGGAACTTGCTTGTGGTTTCAACATGATGGTTGTCCTGCACACTATTCGGTGGTGGCACGTGAAATACTTGATCGTGATTTCAATGGTCGCTATCATGAACCGAACAAAATATTTCATTCAAATCCTACAAAGCGGGGGGTGGGGGACTATTTTTTGCACTAATGTATTTCCCCCGCGGTATGATTAAATTTTGACTATGGACATTTTTTCCGTAGAGTGGCTATTTTTCGAGAAATTTGATCATCTCAGTTTAAAAGAAACACCCGGTATATTATAAATTCCTGCTTACAGGTGAGCATAGGGAAGGGCTAACATTTTTTAATCACATAACCCCCTATGTTTTTCCTCGGCTACTAAAACGTATTCGTTCAAAATTTGCGAGCAATCACTCGAGTTCATCAAAAGTTTTCATATATTGTAAATTACAGGTGACCATGGAGATGGGGTAACATTTTTTGCTCCCTATGCTTTTTTCTAGGCTACTAAAAAGTATTCGTTCAGTATTTGGGAGATCTCGCTCGAGTGGTTTAAAAGTTTTCATATATTGAAAATTCCTGCTAACAGGTGAGCATATATAGGGAAGGTGTAAAATTGTATGATCACTAAGCTCCCTGTACTTTTTTCTCGGCTGCTAAAAAGTATTTGTGCAAAATATGGGAGCAATCGCTCGAGTGGATACTTTTATTCTTAGTATATATAGATAGATAGACAGAAGATAGATAACATAATCTATAAACAGCTTCCTGCGCCAAAACGGTGGATTTATAAACTAAAATGAAAATAACAACTTTGTTGATTTTTCTAAGACCTTTCAAGTGATATACTACATGATTATATTGGAATGAGAAAAACTGTAACTACTTCAAGAGCTACAACAGTAGTTTTAAATATTATGGTGCTTCAGAAAAATTCATGGCCTTCTTCAAGACCTTTTCAATGATATACGATACGTTTATATTATATAAAAATTCAATAATTAGCTACTAGCATGAAAACGGTGGATTTGTGAACTAAAACCATGATTAGAAAATTGTTGCTTTTCCAAGATCTTTGAAATGATGTGCCATATGATTATATAGGAATAGTAAAATTAGTACCTGCTTCCAACGCTACAACGGTAGTTTAAAGTACTATTCAGAAAAATTAACGCCATTTTTCAAGACCGTTTGAAGTATGTATATGATCTATAATGAACGTAAAATTAGCTACCAGCGCCAACACAATGAATTTATGAACCATTGCATCGAAATTGCTGTCTAATGTAACACATTTCAAACGATATACTGCAAGGGCATATGAGATTATGCTAGATATTCAGACGGACAAACAAACTTTTTAGCATTTTTTTGATCAAGAACTTTCAAAATGTCGAGAAAAGTGGTTTTTGACCAGAGTCATTTTTATCAGGATTTCCATAACTTGGTCCTTCAGATCAAAGTTAGTTGAATTAGAATTTTGATGGTTCCTAGGGAGCATTATGATGCGTCGCTAATTCCTAGTTTGGTTTTCGGAACTCTTTGTTTCTAGGAGTTATTAAAAAAAATCTTAACAAAAGTTTAAAGGCATTACACTTGTAGTTATTGCCAGGTTTGGTTTTCAGAAATTATGGTTTCAGGGAATAATGGAAAAAACAATTCATATCTTGGTCTAAACACATGTGATTCTTAATATAACACTGTTTTAATTTATTATTGTTAAAACCGCAAGTTCCGGAAACCAAACCATATAATATCTTCGTATCATATTGGCCGTTAGGGACCAAAAACATTTCAAGATTCCACTACCGTTATGATCAGTGATATACAGGGGCATATTTAAATGGGCCAGTATGTGTCTTTTAAATGCCAAGTGTGCGTCATTTTCATGTTAGATAAAGTTTTTTATAAAATACAAAAACTCTGGCAAGGCTAATGTTACTGGCCAGAGCAACTTTTATACTTTCTTCCGAAACTTCACCAATTTTGTCTTGAACGCGTCCGGAAGCGTATAGTTAAATCGCCTGAATTTATAATATTATTATAAAAAGCAATTAAGCTTATCCATTGCTGACCAGTTGTCATCAAAGTGTTAACTTCATAAATTATTGACATCCAGTAATTAAGCTTAGCTTATTTTAGTACGGGGTTCTATTAAAAACATGCCAAGTATTTTTATTTTTTCGTAATAGATTTGGATGCTTCAACTCTTCTCCATGAAATAAATTTATATTATAAATATGATTATATGATATTATAAATCGCTTGGCTTCGTTAAAATGCCAGATTGTATAGGTGGTCGAATTATATTCCTTTTCATCCCATGTTTCCCGGTTTATCACAGATAGTCACGGTTTTCGTCATTGCCATTGGTAGTAAGCAGCAACTATTGACCCCTGTTTAAAAGCGAGCTCTGTGTCAATTCAAAAGCAGCTGACAGATGAAAATCAAAAACAACTAAAAAAGAGCCGAGAACTATGGGAATTGGCAAATGAAATGATAAAAAAACAGCATTTTGCAAACAGATGCAAATAATAAACCGTGCATCGGAAACCAATGTCCTTTGCTATATGCCATGTGTTCTGAAACCGCCAAGCACTACAACAAAGGTGAGAGTGGTCGTTAATGCCTCTGCAAAAACAACCAATAGAAAATCATTAAATGGCATGATGCAAAAACATAATAGAATCGATGACCACCTCCAAAAACCTCGACTCATATTCCGTGGAAATCCGAAAAATTAATTAAATCGTAAAAATAAGCTTCTTGGCCGCATTTTGTCCATTCCAGAACTATGACAAAATTCTGAAAATCACTATGACGTCATAGCCATCTAATAGATCTAACATAAAAATATAGTGAGATCGATGACCATCCGCAAATATATGATAATTACAGTTGGAAATTATAGATGGCGATCATTTATGTAGATCATATAAATAGAAATGGTCCTAAGACTGAGCCTTGGGGCACAACCCGATTGGCACTACAAATATCGTAAGCACCAGAATGTATCCTAACTGATTCAAGGCGATGTAGCAGATAAGACAAAATCTAGCGACAATGTGGTATTTCAGGTATTTCATTAATTGTAATTTCATTGCGTTTAATAGAGGGAAAAGCATCTATAAACTCCGCAAAACCAATATTCATAAAGCTAAAGTTTGCGCGGTGTCAGGAGAATTAATAGGAGCATTCATAATATTTGTATCAGACATTGCTAAGTCGATGCTACTAAACGAAAAATACCTTTCAAAATTATCTGAAGAGAATTAATTAGTTTATTTGCCTTTTATACTGAAAATGTACCAACAATTTCAAATTATTTTTTTATTTTATTTTTTAATCCCTGCAATCTGTTCTGGCCCAGAACATTCCCAACTTTTTCGCGGTTTGTTTTCTCCGTCCTATCTTACGCAGTTATGCCAAATCGAAGACGTATGGCTATAGATTTACGTTACCGTCTGCGCATTGCATAGCTGCCCATGCCAGCCTATAGTGCATACTGTTAAAATTAGCCGAGTCGCTCCAGCGCAATACGCCGATAATGTAGATTCGGCTGCAACAACTTGAAAGGATCAACCGAGCAATGTCGATAATGCAGACTCGGATGAAATATCTAAAATATATCATGTTAAGATCGATAATGCAGATTTAAAAACAACTAATATTATTTGCGTGGAAGGGTCGATAAGGGCGATCCGTATACATAGCCAGCCGAAAAATGTCGATAAAGCAGACAAATAGATTTGGTGGTAACAGTAATTTCTTCTAAATTCAAAAATGTTTATTTCGGTTCATCAACGTATATTATTCAAAATTAAACTTTTTTATTAAATGCATTAAAACTACAGTGACAGAAATTCGAGTAAACGACAGAAATTCGAGTAAACGCACTAATTTTTTCCACTTTAATCATTTATTTCTTGGCTGTTGTTTCTCGATCAATTTTTTTTTTATTATAGTTTATTGTTTGTCTAACGGGAACTTGCCTGCACTAAAAACAAAATAACAGTACAGTGTAATATACAAAATAAACAAAAAACCTTCTAGCAGTCAGTATTTGAAGAGCATTCGTTTAAACGCAGTACGTGAAAAGTGATTTTTTATTTAAGTTTGTTTATTTCTAATTTTTTCTTACATATTCAATTCAAAGGTAATTACATACAGCAATTTGGTACAATATTTTGTTAAAAAATCATTTTAAGGACTGTTAGTAAGCAATGCCTAAGGGTAATTATTTAACTGGCGAAGCAGTTATCGATAAAAATATATAAGGAGGAAGGATATTCCAACCGGCAAACTGAAATAAAAATTGGGCGGTCTGAAAGCGTCATCCGCAATTTTTTTAAAAATGCCCAAATTATGGTGCAAATCCCTAACAAAAGGCCGAACCAAAATCTCCACAAGAAGTTCCACAAACATTATATGGATTTAATTGGTAAGTAAACCGCTTTTAACTGCCGTGCATAAGGAGAGCCGTGTCAAATTTGCTCGTAAATACATGCCGTGGACAACAGATTGGCAGAAGGTGATTTTTTCTGATGAGATTTAATTTAATATCGATGGTCCTGACTGCTACAGTTGCTACTGGCATAATTTGAATGAACATAGCGCCATCAGGTCGAAACAAAACTTTAATGGAGGGAGCGTAGTGATATGGGGGGCCTTTTCTTACTACGCAAGGCTTCCCATCTGCTTCATAACGACTCGAATGAACTCTCGTATGTACATGGATCTTTTCAAAGATGTTTTACTTAGTTACCCTGATGGTATTGATCACGAAAGTTGCATATTCCAGCAGAATAATGTGTCTATCCATATGTCAAATGAATCCAAACAGTGGTTTTGCGCGAAAAACATCCCTCAGTCCTGACTGCAATCCTATCGACAATTTGATAATGTTAATGAATTGAAAAGTGCCATCCGTGATTGTTGGGTGAAAATTGATCTAGAAAAACTGAAAAAATTTGTGGATTCGATGCCAAATCGAGTTTTCGACGTAATACAAAATGGTGGAGGTCATACAAAATATTAAATAAATAAAAAACCGAATTTTTTCTTACTGTGGCACTATTCTGGTAATTCCCCGGGAATAGAGAATTGGGGAAAGATTTTATATGTAATATCTGTTCAAATATATTGTTTTCCGGGCTACTGACGAAAAAAGTTCCATGTAAATATTTATAAAATGGGAATTCCATACCTAAATTGGTAGGGAAAATTATTCCCAATTTAATTTTGTTTTGAAAAAAATTAACACTAGCTTTTCACCTCAGTAAGCCAGAAAAAAATATTTGAACTGAAATTACATATAAAATTTTTCCCCAATTCACTATTCCCGGGGAATTGCCAGAATAGTGCCACTGGTGTTTTAATTATCTCGAGTGCGTTTATATGAATGTCTACCTAAATTTTAGGTTTTTCAATTTTATTAAAGTCAAATTTTATAATTATCATTAACTTGTTATCTTAGTACTTATCTTAGATGAAATAGACAATTTAAGATAATTAGAAATAATAAGATAGGTCTGGTTGTAGAAATATAATTAAAAAACATAGTGCGTTTATACGAATGTCTATCAGTGCATAATAAAAACAAACAATAAAACCAACATTTTTAACGTTGTGTCATAGCTTAAAAAAATTATTTTTCGACATAAAATTTGTATCTGCATTACCGACATTATTCGACCGTCATTTAATCATTTTTATATTTAATCTGCATTATCGGCAATTTTCGGCTGCGTATTTCTGCGCATTTTTTTAGCCACTTCATATATTTTATTCAACCGAATTTTTGCGGACTCCCCACAAGAAAATTGACCTGAAAGTTTTTCCAGTTGTGAGCATGATTAAGACCTTTCATTTGAATCTATTTTCAGACATGACACTTTAAACGGTAAATTTTTAAAATTTAGAATTCTCAATTCTCGTGTGTGCGATATATTCAATTGAGTTTTCCCGGGTCGTAGTTGTGTTCCTTTTTATCACAGATCGTTAAGCACTTAACTTTTTGATTGGGATCAAGAGTAAAATAAAGCATTTTCCGAATCAAATTTGTTGCATTTGCTGCACATGGCCTTGTGCACCGATCCTAAAATTACAAGATGGACGAAATTCACTGTAAAAGCAAGCATATCACTTGTCAGATATGTTGGGTCACTTGTAAAAGCAAAGATATGCCACTTGAGTTTATCTAAAATTAATCACCTGCAAACATATCAACATATATGCCTCGTAGCAGCTACACCCAAAGCAGCACCTACGAAGCTGAAAGTAACGTTACCACAACTCGAGCCAAATGGTTCCTTTTTAGTAGCTAGACTACGAGAAGTTAAGCAAGCAACGAGCCAGAAATCAAGAATCTGATTAAACCAAATAAATGACGTTACAATCAAATCACCAAATTTAGTCAGGCTCCTTGACGATACTGTAGTTTGATACTTAAACAACAAGCACAACTGCTTCGTCGGTTTTTAAAAAAAAAAATTAAAAATTCATAACACAAAATCCCACCTAAGCGAAATTAATTTTTTTAAAATGTTAATTTCGATAAATTTTGAATTTCACAAATTCAAGGAATTCCGATTGTTAAAAACTCATATTTTCATCAGGTTTGAAAGATGGGGTCTGGACAGTTTAAAAATACTACTAATTTTTTAAATCCAACTAATGGAAGTTTGGCTAACTGGAATTGAGCATTGGTCACTTGTTGTATTCGTTTGGTCATAAATCTAATTTTCGCAATAAATCATTACGTAAGCTTGATCAAACAAAGAAAACTAGGGACCTATCTTTAATGACAGTATTGAGAAATTAGTAGTATCGTTAAACTTTCCAACAAATCTGATGGAAATATGAGATTTAAACGAATTTTCGATATTGTAATATCGCAGTCATTACGGACCCCAACATTCCGAATCTAAGTTTTAATGCATTAAAACTCCTTTTAATACCTTTATAATGAATTTAAACTAAAACAACTAGTGACCAATCTTCAATACTTTCCAGTTCGGAACAGTCAGATCCTTGCGGAATTGCTGAGTTGTTAACGAATTTTCACAATAAGTCGGTACGTAAAGATCACGAAACGGAAACGCTAGTGATCAATCACTGACAGATGACCAAACGATTCCGATCGTTGGATTTGTGATAATATTCGAAATATCCAGTTTTGGATTTAATTGTTGTCGAGTTATGAACAACCAAAAAATTTAGGTAATGAATGATGATGAACTTTATGCCTTCTACATTAGAAACAATTGTTTGATAAAAGAAATATTTTTATTCAAATGTATATTCCAATTAGATTTGTTGATAATTTTGTAAAATGAAATTCCCAAATGAGCGACGAACCTGGTTTTATTGAAAAATACAACTTTGATTTCGTTTTTTCCCAGTAAAAAACTTCCCATTGGTGACCAAACGCCAAAATGTGTTAACCTTAACCTGACGAAATTTTAGGAAAACGGTTTGATTTTCTTGCGATGAGATGCTACCAGGGTTTTTTTTAAATTTCCATTATTTATTTACAGTTTAATGGTAAGTGACCAAACGATGAAAACTAGTGATCAATCCTGACCAAACGATTTCAATCGTCATTTATATCAAAACCTCTGGTTGGGGTGCTACAAAGGCGATTCTGGTTTATTTGATTACGACAGTTAAATGATGCCCAAAGTTGTTTAATTTTTGAAAAACTTCGATTTTTCGGATTTGAAGATCAGTGTTTCTTGTCATAAATGCATCATCACCATTTCAAAATTCTCGTGTTAGTAAGTAATTATTATAATTATTATGTAAAGTTTAGGGAATGACTCATTTAGTCATCTCCACATGACCATCTATCCTAATATAAAAATTCCGTTTAAACCGTATTTATTCTCAGACCTGGATAATAGATTAAGTTAGAACAACGGCCTCGGATTAATTTATCAAGTTTATCACAACAACAACATCGAAAAATGTACACGAATAACGTAATAAAAATGGGAACATGCATGGAATGTGCTAAGCCTCTTAGAACTCGGAGATCGTCAGATGCTTTCGAACCGGACGGGAATTTAATCAAAATTATCGTAGGCGACTTCAACGCGCAAAACTCGGTAAGAGCGCGGATACGACATCACATATTGGTCAGTTCAGCTTGTATCAGCTGAGTCGTATCGAGTACGTTCTTTTTACAGAAAAAAATCCACAAAGCCATGCAGCAATCTAGATACTTGTTATGTTCGAATATAAGTATTCATACGTTAAATAGATGAGCAAAGGAAACCGTCCGCTGGAATATCGAAACACTAAAAAATGAAAATTTACGTTTAAGCTTTTATAAAAATTGGGATCTGATAAAAGTTGCTATACATTTTTATTACAGAATCATTCATTATTTCTCTAAGAATTTGGTAACAAATTACAACATACTTCGGAGACATACTTCCGTCATATTTAAACCGGAAACCAACAAATAATCAATTCGTAACTTTTCTATGCTTTCTAAAAGCTTTCATCACACATAATAAGACACATAATTTAATTGATCCATTTTCCAATCTAGTCTTTTCGTAATATTTACCCATTTGTTATATTCCTTGACCTGTTTCTGTTGAACCGCAAAGTAAATCCAATCAATTTTGATTATGATTAAATTCTCTATGTGTGTAGCCATTGTTGCCTTGTCCCAAATCCTTACCTAAAATGAAAAATCGAAAAGGACAAAATTATATATGAGGTTACATTTATTACAACGCACAAAAAATTCAATACCGTTCATGAAAAACGTAACAGCAAATAGGCAAACACTAATCAAATATATATTACACTTGTATCATACCAGGGCAGAATTGAAATTCCAAGCCTCAACCATTATCAAATGTGGAACACAACATAAAATTATGAACGAAATCATGCAATTTTCTAAAAATATCCGTACCATAAAATTTCTATGGTGATATCATCATATAATATATCGGATGGTTGGTTGAATGATTCTTGTTCATCTTACATACAATATGAAACATGAAAAATTAAAGAAAAACCCGATTTTTTTTTTTTTGTTATTTTTCATTAGTATTGATGATGATACTTAGCAAAGCTGTCTGTTTCTTCCATATCTTAATTTCATTAAATACGTTAGATATATATTTTATATAACGAAAATTAATATATTAAACATCAAAAATAAAACAAAAAAAAACTTAGGTTCATGTGTGTGTGTACACAGAATCCAAGTTTGATGAGTGAGCTTAATATTTTTACCCCCGACGAAACCAAATAAAGGAGGAACGATAATCAATTAAGACATTTATTTTTTTTTTTTTGTTTAACTCTTATAATATGTATGGTGATATACGATACAGTGTGTTGATAGATATATGGTTAAAGATAAAACAAGTCTTTAAAATGATCTAAATATAGAGGCAGACCATTAACGAAATTACCGAAATTGTGTTCAAGATAAGTATGTAATATTACTGTTTTCCATACATAATCATTTCACATAATAACAAAAACCACAGTATCGAATTTAATTTGCGGTTTTTGCATTAGAAGAAATATACCGCGCATATAGTGCTAAATATACGACATATGAAATTGCCGTTACAATTTTGGTTAATGGCATAATAAATGTTAAACGGTTTGAAACCAATGAAGTGAGTTTTACAGAAACTGCCGAATTTTCACATCTACCTAATACCTATGGCAAAAAATAATTCTATATACACCATGAGATTTAAAGAAAGGTAAATAATTATGTAACACAATTTTCTCAATTTACAGCACTATAATTATAAAAAATACAACACTAATTATATTTAAAATTATTCTTTTTCTCTAACGCATAATTAAAATGAAATAAAATAATTTTAATTCAACATAATTTTATTTGTAAATTGATATGTGTATGTATACCAGTTTACACCAGTGCACAATTTTTCTGGAATTCATATAAGAAGGATTATATATCAAAGCACTGTTCGGTAATTCTGTAAAACGTTGATTGTAGTTATTTAGGAGTCACTCGAAGGAGACTGATCTTCTACATAATCCAAAAAGTACTACTAAAAACATACACTAGCGGCCTAAAAAACGTACAACGATGTTTTATTTATTTTCTGAAGTTGAATGTCCCATTTCACACGAGATTTTTGGTTTTTTGATTATTTTTTCAAGGCCAACTAGTCGTAATAGATAATGTATATATGTATGTGTGTTTTATTTTCGTCGCAATTAAAACCGGTTTCATAGGTAAACGGGGAAAGATACGAAGAAAAATACGGTTTGTGCCATCAGCCAATGAGAGATATATGTGTAATAAAGGTCATTATCACTCAGAAGTCAATGCAAATATTGTTGACTTGGTATGGATATATGTTTCAGTAGCAATAAACACCAGTCGAAAGTGTAAGATGCATTCAAAATTTTAGCAAAAATGCCACAGCTATCTTCCGAACAGAAAGCTGTTGTGATGGCTTATACTAAAGCCAATCTAAATAAATCAAGCCTGCCTATAAAATCACACTTTCAAATACGGGATATAAAACATAAACAAAAAGCTAACTTTCATGCATTTTGTATTGGAAATAGCATTACGTTTGATAAATAAAACATGAATTAAAAATATTGTAAAATTGATTTATTTTTACATAAATCGATGACAGATATAATATATTTCATTTCATTTGAGGCACGCTAACAGTAGGTTTTTCTTTTTCTACAAATTAATAATGAAAGTACAAGGGAATTTCGCTGTACAACAACAACAATTTAAAATACGGGAAATTGATGACGTCATAATATCGTCATTTAACACCAATTATAGAGAGAAATAGTAAATTAAATTTTATAAGAAAATAAGAAAGACAACAATGTGTTTTGAAAAAAAGGAATCAAATAGAAACGACAATATGAACTATGAAATCAAGAACAATGAAAAGTGCAATCATCGTAATTCAATGGTGAAGATAAAGTAAACCGTATAATATCCGAAATAAAATCCGAAGCCCCAAAAAACCAAAATAAAATAGCTAGTTACCTATTTGTTTAGTTTAAAATAGTAGCCGTTTACAGTTCATCGTGACTGCACGTCGTTTTTGCCTCGATTTCAGATACGAACAAAAATCGTAAATTTTTGAATATTATTCTTTATGGATTGATTGATTAACGTTTTTATAATGTTTATTCCGTTTATTAACTTTTATGGAACCATCCTTCAATTTTCAATTAGGCTTCCGTATCATTCTACTAGATAGAACCAAAGCATTAAAAAAATACCTGTTACATACTTTTGTATATGTGGAACGGTTGTTTAAAAAGTATGTTCCATTTTCCGAGTAGTTTTGTTCTTCTAATTCGATATGATCATGCAAGGATGATCTCGTATCAATATCTCCCAGATTCCAAAACGTATTGAATTTTGCTCCCGGTCTTGGTGTCTAACAATTTGCTTTGATAATTTTGAATTTGCAATTTTCTTTTGTTTATTTAATGCAATATTAGAGATTGACTCTCTCCTAGAACTGAACCGAAAACCGATATTAACCGATATTTTTAATGAATTTAAAACCAAAACGGTAACCTTTAAGATGAATATGTCAAAATGTATGGAAAACCGAAAACATGCTCGCATTGTTAAGTTTAAGGCGGATCGGAACCGAAACAGTTGATCAAATTTCAATAAAAACTGAAACATTAACCTCAAATTATTTATTTTGGCGTTTATGGTTATCATTTTTTTGTCAATCTCTAAATTTTCACTCATTATTAAATTAATTGATATGATATTATAAATATTTGATTGAATTGAAACAATATTGTGAAAATAAAAAAAAATCGATTTATCAAATAACACAAAAACAACTCAAAACGAAACGAAAGCTATGTGCGTGAGAATTTATAGAAACTTACTGAAAACGGAACGAATCGGAACCAAACGAAAACTATGTGCCACGAGCTTAACGATTATAATTATAGATAGAACGTTAGCCGTAACCGGAACACAATTTTCAACCGGTTCAATTCATCGTTCTTTCGGTTCCCTCTTTGAATTTATGTTAAAACACTTAAATGTTGAGTCTAAAATTAAAGCTCCTTATTATGTTTTAAAAAATTTTAAATGAAAATGTAATACCATTTCAAAATTGGTGGAAATTGATTATGAACTGGAATTATATAAGTTACCGAAATTCGTAAATGTGCTTATCGGAACGTTATTAATTTTGGCTTTGACTCTGCTGACATACCATCTGAATCACACCATACGTAATCAAACTATAAATTATTATACGATAATAGTTATGGATCACCTAATGGATTCGAAGGGTTACTAGATTCCATTGTATCAAAATCGTCGTAAAAAGTGTAATTAGAATCGTTCAAATATGTAAAATGAAGTCCCGCTATATTTTAATGCTACTTGAATGTTTCGAGCCCGATGTTGTACCACCAAAATGTTATTTAAAACTATCGGTGCAAATTGTCAAATCTGGCAGATAATTAGGTGGGAAAGACGACTAACTGGTTTACCAGATCGCGGTTATACTTCGGAGATCAGAATTATATTATTGTACAAAGAACAATAAAATTTCTACGATCACATTATCATGATCACTATTACCACATTGTCACTACAGTTCGTTGATCATGCATGTATATTCACACATGCATACAAGAAAAGTTTATTCGATACTTAGCTGAATGAAAGCATGCAGATAAATAAAAGATGGCACGCAGATAGATAAAAATTCAGTTGAAATCGTTTTAACACTAAATTGCCCAAAGAAGCCATTTTAACTGCTTTCTAATTTCAATTAGTAAACAAATAAAATTATAATGATACAAAAGTACTTTTCTTTTTGTTTTCCCAGTGCAGTAAATTTTCTTTATTCTACTTACTATTTATAATAACATGTTATATAACTTTAAATATTATAAAAGAATATTAAAAATTAATTTTAAATTAATTTTTAATATTTTTTCAAAGCATTCATTTTGACTTTTTTTGGGCAATATAGGTATATACTAAGTTTCCGTCTTTCTAGTGTTAAAAAGCACTGCAGTGAATGATACTCGGGGGAGGAATGATAAATGACCATTAGCAGTGACTCGAAAATAAAGAAGCGACCAATCGATGCGATAATCAATGTTTGGCACTTTTGGTGAAAGACTGGCTTACAATATTACAAGATACTTTTTGGCTTACTACAGATACGTGACGCAAAATACTATTGAAAACATTGTCGCTACTTTAAACAAGTTATGTTTTCTCTACTGAATTAGCCATCAAATCAAGCCGTTTGGTAGAGTAATCCATCGTTCATGAAAACAGTCACTATCTGTGTTTCTTCATCGTTTGTCACCGCTGAACGCGCAAAGAAAAAATTATTTTGGTAAGTGACTAAGAAAAGCTTTGCTCTGTAA
This sequence comes from Nephrotoma flavescens, assembly GCA_932526605.1. NCBI lineage: Eukaryota > Metazoa > Arthropoda > Insecta > Diptera > Tipulidae > Nephrotoma > Nephrotoma flavescens. The sequence goes on along the minus strand of OW052220.1, from coordinate 249,030,271 downwards.
TTTTCCCTAAAGAATAAAATATTTTTAAATTGCTTACAAGTATTGTCATTTCGGTTGCGAATATGGTATTCAAACGATGTCACACAATACATGCTGTATAAGAAAGTACTGTATAAGAAAATTATATAGGTTTTACTAAACGCCCCTACAGCGTTCTACATATTATAAATAAACGAAACATTGTTCATAATTTTTTAATCACGTATTTATAGATGCCCGTGATTCAAAAATATTGCTAATTTTAAGTATTTTATTTTAAAGTATAGTAAACGCTCGATTTAACGGACCCCGATTTAACGGACGCTCGATTTAACGGACCTCGATTTAACGGACGCCCGATTTAACGGAGTTCCGTCCCAGGTGGCCATATTCCAGAACTTCTTCCAAAAATCATTTAAGAATCCCATTTTAATCCAACATACCCAATCCCATCATATTCGGTTAAGAATTGGTCGAGTTCCGCCCCAGGTCCATAACTTCTTCCAAAAATCATTTAAGAATCCCATAATCGAGTTCCATCCCAGGTGGCCGTATTCCAGAAATTCATTCAGTAATAATTTAAGAATTCCATTTCCATCCAACTCACCCAATTCCAACATGATCAGCTAAGAAATGTCTGAGGTCATTCCCAGATGGCCATATTCCAGAACTTCTTCTAAAAACTGTTTATGAATTTCATTTCCATCCAACAAATAAAATCCCTTAATAATCGGTTAAGAGATGCACATAAACGAGTTCTGTCCTAGGTGGCCATATTCCAGAACAAGTGCAAAATCTATAGTCGATTAAATTTGCAAATTTTCCATTCGGATTTAACGGGCATTCGGATTTAACGGACTCCCGCAATTAGTCCGTTAACTTGAGGTTTTTCTGTATATTTAACTAATTAATATTTAAACTTTTCTGCGTTTACCCGTACAAAAATATTATAAAAGCTTATGGTTTAAATATTCTTAAAATGAAAAACAAAATTAGTCGTTTTCCATACATTCCTATAGGAAACTAACATTTATTCCCGTATTTTAAGTTTAGTGAAAAAAAGCTCGAGAGCCTCCCTACTCTTTTTATCTAGATAGCTCTGCTTATACACCGAGAATTTGACTTTTCTGAACTAGCTCGTAGAATAGGGTGTTCCCATTCTAAAATAGTGGGCTCCGACTTTTTAGCACCCCATCTAAAGGTATTGACAAAAGTGATGATTGAATTCGTTTGGTCAAGATTGGTCACTAGTTTTTATCGTTTGGTTACTTACGATTACACGGTAAATAAATAATGAAAATTTCATAAAATATTTCCCGTTTTTATCAAATTTTAGGTCATGGATTGGTCAACACATTTGAACGTTTGGTCACCAATGGGTCAGTTTTTATTGCGAAAAAATCAAAATTGTATTAATTCCATAAAATCAGGTTCGTCGCTTATTTGGGAATTTCAGTTTACAAATTTAATAAAAAATCCAATTGGAATATACCATTTAGATAAAAATATTCCTTTTCTCAAAGAATTGTATTGTGTACCATATAGTGTTACTAATTCAGAAACCCCAACGGCGTGAAAATGTCGAGCGACAAACTCGTTCTAGTCGGCCCAGAATGACTAAAACAAAGTTTGACCGGCATCTACCTTGCAAGACCGGTTCAAAACAGCAAGTCCACAGCTGAGGAGAGTTACCACTCGTACGAACCACTCGTCGAAGACTTCAACATTGTGGTTTGTATGGACGACGTTCTCTGTAAAAAAAACGTTTTTCAGTAAGCGCGCGAAGAGTATTCGCTTCACTTGGGCTCGTCAAAAAATTGAACGGACTCAGTAGCACTAGGGAAGAGTTATATTTTCGGATGAATGCAAATTTAACTTCCATGGATCAGATGGAAGGCTTTACATAAGTTGATGCATTGGAGAAAGAATGGAAGCATCACATCAACAATTAACACACCGTGGATTAGGAAGATTGGTATTTGTAAGCAATGGCATTAATGGTTTGAACTATATAAGAGTATTTTAGAAAAACATTTAACGCAAGTAATCAAGGATATGTTTCCCGAAAACGGAGAATTTATTTTTCAACAGAATAATGCTACCTGTCACAAAGCTGCAGTGGTAAGTTTAAATTTAGTTTTGTATATTGGTATCAACGATTCCAACAAAAATAATATTTCGGCTTCCAATAAGATTCCATAACATTTTTCTAAATTGTTCAGGTTTTAACCTTTCTTGAAGACCATCTGATTGATATATTGCATTGGTCTGAACGGAGCCAAGACTTTAATCCGACAGAAAACGGGTGGAGTTGAATAAAGAACCATCGAAGAAACAACGATAGAATTCATCACGGACCTTATCAAATTAATGCCAACGATATGTACAGCAGGTGGAGGTCTGCTGTACCTTATTATTATTACCATATAAAACATTTTAAATTAAGTACCTTACTAAAAATAATGTTAATTACCTTATTTTAGTGCTTTTCAAAGAAACTATTAAATTTGGACCTGGATTTGCCAAATTTGGCCTAATGAGGCAATAAAACAATTTCGGTAAATGATTTGTGTTATTTGCATTACTAAACTCTAGAATTAATAAAATTTGGTCATTGTGCGTTTAATGGCCGTTAGTGTTGGTCCGAAAACTAGCATTTTGCTCAATTGTTCATCCAATTTTCCATATTTGATTGAGCGCTAGTATCATAATTACTCTGGTAAATTAAATTGGGAGATACCAGTGGTTTTTGGCTGAAATTGGTCCAGTAGAAGTGGCAGCATCCATTTGGTTTTTTTTTTCGTTTATTGTAAATATTTTAAATAGTAACGCATTTGCAAGAAAATAACAATTATGGGAACAAAAAAATGTTAAATTAAATTTACAACAAATTTAGTATAACGCTTCCTTATTGGTTTTCTGGATGTAAGCGGAAAGAAGACTTTTTGATAAAAAAAAACCTTTTTCTAACCACTTGGGCCTCATAAAGTTACATTTTTTCTATTTAGATTTTAAGCGTGGTGTATTCTTCATTTAGTTACATTCGTGATTTACGTACATTTTCACTGGCATGAACAGCCTCTATTTTCCACGTAACGTGTGTGTTTTCCCTTTGTTATGACTATGAGGAATGTGGAAAAATTCGAGTGTGAGATTCTTCACTAAAAGCACCATCTACATCCTTGCCCACTCGCTGACCGTTAAGTATTATTCGGAGGGAAGAACTCTGTACTAACATGTGCCATTACATCTACCTACCAACTGGCGTTCCACCATCGCAACTCTGGAAGGGTTATCTCTGAAATAAACCGCCTAGTTCATTGACCTCTCTGCATATTCCTATATTGTTGGCTGATGCCATTGGTGTTTGTAGTATTCCAGCATGGCCATTCTCGCACTACTTATGTCGGTCCATTGCCAGTAAATCAAAGAGATACATTCCCGCATTGTCGAAGGCCACCTTCTTTGAAACAGTTCTGCAAGCACTAATCACTCTATGTACACAATTGCGGTATATGGAATTCACAAAAAAATGCTTGGGCCTAGATAGGGAAAGCATAAAGAACTATCGCAACTCAAGTTAGTGATTTATGTCACTCTCGCTTGGCCAGCTAACGTTCTACATTATTCGAGAGTAGGGTTGCCACACGTACGTATTTAATACGAAGGTACGGATTTGTTATAATCTAATTTATGATTAACGTTGTTTCAGGAATTCCCACTGAAAAAAATTAACCGTTATATTTGCCTTAAGTGCTGCTAAGAGCGCTATATATGCCACGAGAAAAAGGTCATCAAAATTAGTTTCAAATTGAAATTGGCTCTAAATAGTTTATTTGATTTCATATGAAGTTACCACTTTTTTCTTAGTACAAAAAAAATCACTAATGGGAAATAGCATTTTAACTCAAAACTTTTAGAATTTTAGGACTTAAAATACAATCAAGGAACAGAACTGTTCAAACATTTGTAGTTAAAACATGTTCTTCGACCTTATATATCTAAAAGACGCATGTTAATCATTACGATGAAATTAAATCTAGTTTTCAGATACTGTTTTAACAGGCTATAGACTATTGGACTAACCCATTGTCGAAAGGTTTCGGGCATCATCATAAAAACAATAAAAAAAGAACCCCTAGACTAAAAAACTTAGTAGGAAAAAACCGGAAGTCGTGCATTGATAGCACTAGTGGTCTTAGTTAGGTGACCCAATGACAAACTTCATGTACTAGCCAAAACTCCGGGAATGGCCGATAATGACCGTGAAACAAACAATCGGGGGAAAAAATCCGAAGTCATGCATTACCATCACTAGATGGATTTAGTTAGGTGGCTCAATCTCCAGCTTCATGAACTACTAGCCAGAACTGAAACACGATCTACGGAAATCCTGAAGTGGGGCATTATTAGCAGCAGGTGGTTTAAGAAAGGTGGCCTAATGACCAACTTAAAGTATTAACCAGTCCCGAATCACGATCTCCCGGAAGGACCCTTAATGGTCATCCTAGTTGGAGCTTAAATGACATCAGTACACTTAGAATATCAAAATTCGTTACATGAACTCTGAAATCATGCTCTATTAGCACTAGGTTGTTTCAGTTAGGTAACTCAATGACCACCATGTGTTAGCCTGATGTGAATCACGATCTCCGAAAATCGCCGATAATGGTCCTCCCAATTTGCGTTGTAATGACATCAGTATTGGACACTTTGGAAGTTCAAAATTCTAAGCAGTAAACCATAAGTGACTCCATAACCACCTTCAAGTAATATTCAAACCGAATTTCGATCTCTGGGAATGAACTTAGCACTTGCATTTCAAATTTAAATGGCCATTCCCGGAGATTGTGAGTCATGTCAGAGTCACCTAACTAAAGTCACTTAGTATACTAACAATGCACCAACAAATGCTAACTACACCTCCAAAAACTATTGGACCTCCCCTTCTAGGGGGTACTAGGTAGTGGGCCCTGGACTGTGGTAATTAGAAAATTATCTAAAAACGGATATTAGTTCAACCATCATGATTGGTGGTGCATTATCTACTTCGATTGTACTCAGATGAATATAGTCGATGTTCAGCTAGTCAATAAAGTGGGTACTATATCATCCATCAAGATGCGACATGTTTGTGCTATACACCTATAAGGCCTATCTTAAGGATCATCGTCGACCTAATCACATATGAACTTCTAGCTTAATCGCTTGCTTTACCTAATGCCCATTTTCAATGCACCACATACCTAACTACTTTGTGTTCCATCCCGCATTTTGAAGATTGCTCCTAGGGTGTAATCGATCTAGAACACAGAGAATCACTACGTGCATTGAAATCTTTGGAAATTAATTTGGGAATGTATAATCCTTCGCATTGAAACTAAATATTCTAGGAAGTTGCTAAATTGTTCAATTTGCTTATTTGGATGGTCATAGCAACTGTAAATCTGGGTTCCATTAACATTTTAGAAGCAACCGTTTTCTTAAATTATCAATCCAGACGTCGTTAGCGATGAACATTATACAATTTTCTTTCACATTGTGTGAACGAGAGGACCATAAATGAATTAGCCGACCATTATTTGTGGTTTTCCCGTACCAGATGCTGATGATGAAATTATCCAATATAAACAGGCAGACGACCAAGTACGGATAGAAGTTGGTAAAGGAATTATTAAAAGCACGAAACATGGGTTCCACATCATCCTTGTCTGAAATGGTTAGAGTTAGAGTTAGAGCTCACGCCAAATTTGTGGACTTTAAGGTTAGGCCCACTCCTCTTGTAACACTACTTAAAATACAGTGCGCACCAATTTAATACCAAACGTCAAAATGACAACAAAAAAAAGGGGAAATGGCCTACGAGCGATGTACACCAATTTTTATCTTCGAGAACTATTAATCACAAATTTCACTGTATAAGATTTTTTTGCAAATGATTTTTTCCGAAAGTTTAAGCTTTAAGCTTTTTTCATAAAGTGGGATTTTTCAGACGGATTATCTGATCGGGATGAACTTCATATTTTATATTTTACCTTAAAATGGGAGATCCAACATTTTTGGGTGAAATCAGTTCCCCGGATCTGCCAAATTCCATGCGAGTTTTATCGACTATTGCAAATACACTACAGGCCAAACGTATTTGGCCGCTGAGTTTTTCTTAATTAAAAACAAAGGACTTGCGATGCTAATTTCGATGAATAATTTTTTTACACACCGTGTCTAAATACATCTATATATACGCATATTTTGTTTTGTTTCAACTTTTATTATTCGAGAAATCACCATCATACTGAAAATCGATATATTTTGTTGTGTATTTTAGTTATTAATGTGAAATTCTATTTACCAAACGCGGCAAAAAAAATTGATGTACATCAAAAATTTTGTTCTATTTGAAAATAAATTTTTTTTTTTGATGTACATCAATTTTAAAAAATGAAATTTTTTTTGATAGAGAAAAAATACCAAGACAAAATGAAACGTCAATTTTTGTAGAAACGTCAATTGGTGTGTCAAATTACTAATAAATTAAAGCATATGTTTTAAATTTAATTGAAATATATTTTAATCGTTCATTAATAAATATGTGACGATTATTCGATCGAAAATTGGAGTACACGAATGATGTCGCGATGAAACACGGGGGTGGTTCTTTGATGATATGGGGTTGTTTTAGCAACATTTGGTCGAAATTACAGGTCGAATGGATCGCTTCGGCTATCGTTCGATCTTGAAGAGACATGCTATAATATCTGAACTAAAACTAATAGGAGGAGGGTTTACGTACCAGCATGACAATGATCTCAAGCACACATCTAATGTGTGTACGGAGTATTTACAGCAATAATTTCGCCACCGAAAGCTGAATTTAATTAATTGGTCCCTACAATCACCCGATCTTAATCCGATGGAGCTTTTCAAGAGATTTCATACGAACAATTAAATAAATTATTGGATAGAATGCCTATAGGCTATGTCGCGCAGTAATTAAAGCAAAGGGAGGCCACATAGATGAACGCGCAATTTAAATATGTCTGTATTTTTTTCTTTATTTTCTGTAATAAGTTAGTTCATTAAACTGGTAATTAATAAAATTAATTGAAATAAATTAATATATAAGTTAAAACTATGTAAAAATTGTTTTAGTTATAAAAACCATATCGACCAAATACTTTTGGCCTGTAGTGTATTTTAAAAAGTATATCATTTTTGAAAAAATATCAGTACAGATCAATTTCAGACATTTAAGCGGAAACTACAATTGTTGAGCAAAAACGGGTTTTCAACAAAAATTCGGCCTCTGTACAGACCAGATGGATTGACTGATTGGGAGGAAACTTAATAAAAGCTTTTACCATAAGAAGTTTGGCCGAAATACGTCCACGTAATGCCATGTTTTATTTCATTTTTGACAAACAAACAATTAATTTAAAAAAAAAAAAAAATATTGTCTCTACTGATTTTCAGAATGTAAACCGAAAGGACAATTTTTAAATTATAAAGATACATTTTTTTAATTTCTTTTCTTTACTTCGAAGCAAAAAGTACATAATATAGTAATCATAAAAATTTTCGACTACGAGATTTTTGCAGAACTGCTGATTTTTGCCAGAAACTTCACGATATTAAGTTTTTTTCATAAATTTGAAAATTCCCGTGATATTTGACCAAAATCGGTCTAAGGAAAGTGGCAGCTTTTTCATTTTATTTTCTAATATTTTGAGTAATGTATCATTTATGAGAAAAACAACTATGAACTAACCTGTGATCATAAGTCAAAAGTGCTAAAGTCGACTTATGTTATGAAACTCGTATTTTATATTTTACTAAACTTATCACGAAAAATTCATTTAAAATTCTGTAAAAATTGAAATTATCATACTGTTATAATTCCAAATTTTACAGACCTTTAAATCAGTTTTTCGTGATAAATTTAGGAAAATATAAAACATGAGCTTCTACTTAAGTCGACTTTAGCACTTTTGAATTATGATCACATAGTAAGATTCTAAATTAAATTTGCAACAAAATCAGTTCTCCAAAATTTAAGCGATTTTTGAGAAAAACTGTTTTCAGCCCAGACGGTTTGATTGATCAGAATGAAATTTCAAACAAAAGCTTTATCCATAAATTGAGCAACCCTTACGAAATTTGATAGAATTGTGTGTACTGGAATTGGCTACTTTCATTCTCAATTTTTGCAATAATGTTCAAAAGTACAGCATTTACAGTACTGTGCATTAAAATCCGGACAGTTCGAATTCCTATAAAAATGTTAAATTTTGCTTAATGTTTTTACTCTTTTCTCCAATTTTTAGATTACATTTAGAAGGAGTTTTTTTAGTATAAAAAAGCGAATAAGGTTACTTAAAGTTCTAAAAATGTCTAAACTAAATGATTAAGAAAAAAAAGTTGTTATCGCGTTCTGGAAGGAAGGGCTGTCCGTGCGTGAAATTGGTGATAGGATAGGACGTGGGGAATCATGTATTGCAGATCTTATAAAAAAATATAAAACTACGGGGAATACAGAGCGGTCCAAAGGATCAGGCAGACCGCGAAAAACCACAATAGTGCAAGATAAATTTCTGGTTCTTCGTTCCAATCGGAACCGATTTAAAACTTCACCGAAATTGCAAGCTGACCTTGCTACAGCAACACCAGCAACAGGTATTGAAATTTCAAGTACAACTGTCCGAAGAAGGTTACTGAGAAGGTTACTCGGCTTCAGTGGGCCCGAGAGCACTCCAACTAGACCAGGGAGATGTGAAATAACGTTGTGTTCTCTGACGAAAGCAAATTTAAACTGCATGTGGGAGATGGATGGCTAATTGTGCATAGGAAACCATGAGAACGCCTCAGAGACAGAGATGTGTGCATTCAACAAGTGCCTAATAAAACTGAGGGCGTAATGGTTTGGGCTGGTTTAGTAATGCTGGTTTGGGTCACTTGGCCTTTGTCGATGCAGGGTTAACCAGTAATGTGAACGGGGACATTCTGGCAAGGCATTTGAAACCATCAGCTTTGGAGCTATTTAGTGAAACTGAGAGCTTCATTTCTCAACAAGATAACGCGCCAGCCCACAGATTAAAACAGGTGACTATGCACTTTTTTCTTTATTTAAAGCTTCTATATAAACTCTAGGTAAAAAATAATAAACAACATTGTTACATAACATTTTATTTCTATTTGAAGGTGAAAAATTACTTGGTTGATAATTCCATCCACACAATGGAATGGCCCTCTTATAGCCCAGATATGAACTGAATTGAAAATATTTGGGCTATTCTGAAGCATAAAGTCCGTCAAAGAAATCCGGAAACCATCCAGCAACTGAAGCACCAAATTCAAATTGCGTGGGAAGATATTAGCAATGACGTGATTCAAAATTTGATTGACTCCATGAGCAACAAGTGTTAAGGAAAACGGCGGTGATTAAGGAAAATGGCGGTCACACCAAATATTAAATTTGTAGTTTAGTGAATAATGTATATATTTTATATTTTGAAATATGCCTTATTATGAAATAAATATATTTCTTTTAGAATTTATTAAAATTAATTCGTTTCAAAAAAATATGGCAAATAACATTTTGAATAAATAATGAGTTAAATAATAAGAAAAAAAAATACTTCTTGGTGTAACAACAATTCAGTTTGTGAAAAAATTAGTTTTAATTAAAAAATGTTAGCTGTCCAGATTTTTTTGCACAGTACTGTATATAAACGACAAAGAATTAAAATACTCCAATAAAATTAAAGATTAATTTTTGGTTGGCCTAGTCGGTTTTCTGAAAAGCAGAAATAATGATGTTTAATTTTTCAAGTGTGTTGTATTTGAGATATATGGATACATTCGTGGTAAAAGAAAGTCACAACATATTCATCGTCTTTTATGAAGTTGGTCCAAAAATTCTAAGGGTCGCAAAAAATAAAACTATCGTGGTACAAAGATGGAATATTTTAATAAAAGTTGTAGTAGTTCCAAGAGATGTGCAAAAATATACTAACATTGACTTGAGTATGATGACCCTCGACAATAGCTGATATTTTTATTAAAGGATACATTAAAGCAGATTCAAGGGCTTCCCAAAATAATTACATATTCCGATAATAGCACCATTCAACGAAATATGTAATTGAATTTAATTCTATATCGGATTAATTTGAGTACGGCCCCTGTCTAATACTATGATTAATATTTTAATATAAATGCCATTTATAGTCAAGGGCCATAATCAAATTAATCCGATATAAAACTACTTAAAATCAATTACTTGTTTCGTTGTATTTTACTTTTTTGGGTTGACAGTAATATTTTTTTGAGTATCACGACAAAATAATTTTTGGATTGATATACAAAAAAGTAAGGAAATCAACATATTATAGATTTGCCTTATCTTGCTTTCCCTCCAAAATTAAGCCAAATCTATAACAGCAACCGAAACAGCAAAAAAAATTGCAGAAAATAATCTGTTTCGTTGTGACTGTACGGCAAATTCGCAAACCAAATGTCAACCACAATTTAATTTCCATATGTATTAATTAGCATATATATACAAACAACAATTAAACGGTTGGTTTAGTAACTCATGCGCGATAAACCATATTAAAATTTGCATCTTTATCTTTTCATAATTAGTGCGCGATTAAAATTTGCAACGAGTTTTATTTTGCCCTCCTTAATGGCTTAATTTATGTACGTGTTATAATTACATATAATTTGTATACATGGTTCAGCATCGTTCTCATATATACCAGACATGTAGATATATATCGTGTACACATATTTATGTACAGTTTACCTGTTAGATGTTACATGAAACCAAACCAACAAAAACCACAATGTGGCAGTATAAATGTATAAACTGCACTACAGTTTGGTCACGTTTGTAAATTAACTGTTGCAACTGTTTTTGGTATCAGATTTAATTCACCTCAAAATTATACAAACGAGTTTCGAAGAAGCCTTTGAAAACTGAATCTACATCTACTCGGATTTAATCATGATGAATTGTCTCTTCAATTTTCACGTGTGCACTAACTATATATTTACGTATCGGTCTGCTTCCTTAAATATACATATATTCCTTTTACTCGTATTTTGCGTTTCTATATTTCGATACGTACAAAAATATTTTATATTTTAGATGTCTATATTATGTATCGAATTTTATTGATTTTCAAGTTCGTCAGGATCAAAGTGGAAATCGGGGAAAGGAGCATCGATAAAGGAACAATATAAAGTAAATACATGTCTAGGTATTCATAAATAAATATTAAAGGTATCTAGGTTAAATATAGATCAAAGCATTTTTGTGATTCCTTTTGTATATAGAGTTAAACTTCTTAAGGAAGTTTTTTAATTTTTTTTTTTTTTTACGGACCGTTTTTAAAAATGGTTAAGTAACGTAATTTTGAAAAATAATCACATACCCATACACAGAGTAAAAAAATAAAACCATAGAAATTGGGTTTTCGGTTTTCCGGCGAATTAAATTTATCACTCAAGTATTTTTTTTTTCTAGCTAGGATATACAAATGCCAGTAACATGATTAAGCTTTTCGATCGAACCGAACGTAAAATACAAAAAAAAAATATATCAGATTTCTATTTCTACTATTCGTCGTTTACAAAGATTGTTTTGAGGTTATATTGGTTTTTATTTTTAGCAGAACACAAAAAAATTATGGTTGAATACGTCTCTTATTGATAATAATTTATAATATTAAGTCCAAACCATTCAACTATGTAGTTTCTATATACTAAACTCTATCGGTATGTGTAGAGAAATAAAGTCTCATGGGTCGATATATATTTTTGGTATTATTACGTTTTTGCTATAAATGGTTGTCGGTCTAATATTGGTCACATCATAGGAGATTTTCACAGTATTCCTAAATGAAATTTTTGATTTTATGTTTAGAAAAATTTTTACCCAGATTTAACTAATTCTTTGGAAATCTTTACATACAGTACGTATTTACGGGGATGACGAACAAATGACTAAGTATATAGGCCTTTATCTTACAAAACACTTTCACGCATTTTGATCAATTATCTTGACAAAATTTTTAATATCTAACGGAAGCGGAAGTTCTTTTTACAACATCGACATGGTTCACCCTAATCGTTTAGAAAATTATGAATTTTCAACTAAATCGATCCTTGACACACATATAATATAAAATTCTGACCGATCCCAATTCCAAGTAAATTGTAGGCAGTTTTGGAATCAATTATAATACATGTGGGTGGTTTCTGTGAGGGTTTCGGCCTTAAGAGTCAACCTTTACGTCAAATCTCCTTCTAATGACCAGCATTATAAATTTGAACGTGATACACGGAATTTTAGAATTTTATGACTTTTCGTACAATCTAAATCACAACACACCGAGAACAAAATTTGAGCGTCTGCTGTTTAAACAACCTCTACAACCATACGAATTAATGCTGTATAGCGGAAATTTTTTCTGTCCAAAATCTCATAAACTTCCTTAAAAGTAACCAATAATTTCAGTTATTTCTCTAACGGCTAAGGTCGTACTGAGACTACATAGGAAATTCGGGTAAAATTAGTCAGTTAGAATTTTCACTATAATTATATGATTTTCTGCGGCCATTTAGGTTAAGTTAGCTTAGAGTGGCTGCTATCGCATACTTAGGCCAATAGTGGCTCATTGTGATACCACAAGATCCTATCTCCCCTTTACTCCCACAGAAATCATCCAGAGCACTTATGTAGCGTAAAATATCTCACACTCCACAGCTTGCGAGTTCCGAAAGGCTGTCCATACCGTACACACCTAAATACTTATGCCTTCTGCATGATAGTTCCGGACACGAGCATAGGAAGTAATCTCTAAACATAAGTTCTGCAAAAGTCATTCGTCTGTAGACCCAGCCTTCTCGCATGTTCCCTAAAAGGCAGTGTCCTGTCAGTATCCCTACGACCAATCGTACCTCTCGTTTTCCCAAGGATACTAGTGCTTTGAAGCGCTAGTCAAGGAGATAGCCTTTTAGCTAAGCGCCAATTTGAGCGCAGCTCTCCCCAGACGTACCGTACCTAGCTAGTCCATCTGCCCTGTAGTTTCCCGTGACGTCCGAGTACGATGTTGAAATATTCGCTCATCTAATTAAGAGATGATCGGCAATCCAGCGCCACCCGTGACTTCAGACAAACCTCCTCTAGTGACCTGAGTGCCACCTGTCTACATAAATTGCGATATCTCTCACGGATACCACGATATGGTTCAACCATGTCACGACTTCCCCTATCTCCACCACTTCAGCCTGGTACACGCTGCAGTAGTCAGGGAGACGAACAAAAATATTAACATTAAGCTTCTCACAGAAGACTCCGGCTCAGCTCTGGTTTCAAACCCCATCTCTTACCTATGGCGTTCCTACACGAGTAAATGGCTACGTTAGCCTATTCCACCCTTTCCACAATGTTAGGCTTTCGGCTGAGCTTACTGTCCAATATTATGCCAAGAAATCTCGCTGTCAGCAAAAGCCAGTCTAATACCGTTCACGGTAGGAGGGCTAACTACCGGAATTTTATATTTCTTAGTAAATAGTACCAGCTCTGTATTGGAAGGGTTGATCCCTAGTCCACATTTGCTGGCCCATTTCATAACAATAATTCTGTATAACCTCTTTGCATTCTGTACAACCTAGTTTCAACAGCAATCCATTCATCACTAAACTCCAAAGAAAGAGGGGCATTACATCTCATTGCGAGGTTTCTCTAACCACCCGTCTTCTAATGGTGACCTCCCCCAGTTCCAAGGTAATAATCCTGCTTACCAGCATCTGATTTATCAACCTACTTATGGGGTAAAAAATCGAAAAATTATAAAGAAAATTCTAACCCATAAATTTTCTCCAAAAATGCTCATTCTCACTCTGAGTATGACCCCTAAACAATTAGAAAAACAACCGAATGTTTATTCACTTGTAAAAGTTTTTGAGATATTGGCCAGAAACTGAAAATAATTTCACATCGAGGTGAGGTTACCAAAACGTGGAAGTTTGTTTTCGAACTAATGAAATTTCGAATTAAAAAATAAAAAAATTGGGTTGTCTCATCAGACTGCATTGACCAAAGTACAAAAATATTGAAAATACTTTGAACTTGCATACAAGGTAAAATCACAATGAATTATTATGATTTGCTACGCAACTGTCAACCCCTTAAAAATAAGCCTGGAATTGTCTGACATATACCACCACAATCTAACTTATAAAATCGGATTCGTTGTAGTTTTGAATAAAATCTGGGATATGTCCGGAAAAAATATATTTGGAATTATCTGAATATAGCCCCTTGTATGATTTACCACCATCTGTTGTTTTGTTGATTCCCATTTCTCAGATGGACGGCAGCAGGAGGACAATGAGCGGAGCAAAGTGTATTTGATCGGAGGGATTCGGGATTTAAGAGTTTGAAAGTAAGAATATCAGTTAAGCTAGGTTTATTAGAAAACGGTTTGATAAATCCAAACTGTTGACGGTAAATAAATTAATACCCTTGACAAACAAGGATTAGCTAAACGCGTTTAATCATTTTTTCGAGTTTATCTCTTAATGTGTCAACTTCGAGATTAACTAAACGAGTTTTGTTTTAGGTTTAGTAACTAAACCGGTTTAGTGCATAAATCTCTCAATATTTTGAAATTTATCGCATAAAAATGTGTTTAGCGAGAGCGCCATCTAACAAAGAATGTTAATATTTATAAATAGGACAATGCCATTTAGTACTGTGATACAATGATAGATGTCGCTTACGTTTTCAGTTATCCCTTTCGAGTTCAAAAATTTTTTTTTGTTCCTATTTAAGTTCAAAATACACAAATGTGTATGTAAATAATGACAGGTGTAATATGTCGTCCGTATTTTAACTAAATTTGATAACACATAAATTAAATAACATTAATTATTTCTTTTTGATCACATTAATTATTTTATTATTATTATAATTAGTGTTGTTTTTCTGACGAAAACAAAATTAAGCGATACGCACAAATGTATATTGTGGTCGTCAGCTTACACATAATTCTATGTTTCACACATTCGTTTCTCGTAATCGAAATTTACATACACAATTGTGTATACGGGTGGCGAAAGGGTTATATCTCTTTTCCTGCCTGCCAGCACAATTGTGTGGGTTACGAAAACGAATAATGTCAAAATTTATTTTTGTATCTGTTTTGGTTCAACTTACACATTTGTGCATTCCTCTTACCGTAGAGTGCGTATTGTAATATACAGTATTGCACTATATTTGACTTCTAGTGCCGGAAAATATACCGTAGTATTGTATTTGGAATTCATATTTTTTTAAATCTGTATATTCAAATCTCGCTGGAATCTGACAATTCTCGCGCAGAAAAAATATGGCGGATACACAGTGATGTATTAAATATATTGTGTTTATATATTCATTTATATTATTTACATTTTTATGTTGTATTTGTATTAAAATGGAATAGGAATTTTGGGATACAATTAAAACACAAAGTTTAGGTTTTATATATTAAATTGCGTTTAATTAAAATATTTTTTTTAATTTGGACCAGAATGTAGTAGATTATAACGGGTATAACGGGTTTGGTGGATTGTTGCAAAGATTGAGCTAATTGAGTATACGATCCTGAAACGCCGGAGAGTTCTGATCAACATGCAGTGGTGAGTCTGATGCAGGTTGCAGTACAATATCCAGGGCATCAATTTCAATACGCGACAATACATCGGAGCCAGAATTTTGGGAGCCTTTCCTGAACTCAATGTCAAAATTGAAACCCTGAAGACTCAGACTCCACTGCGCAAGACGTCCTGTTGCATCCTTAAGTGACATTAACCACTTAAGGCTTGCATGATCCGTTATAACCGTAAAACGGAGGCCCTCTACGGAACGTTTCGTTGCGCGGGATTAAGTTTTTTCGACATGCATGCGATGGGTCGATCATTTCCTTCTTCATCCCTCTGAAACAACACAGCGCCTATACCTGTAGAACTTGCATCACAATGTTTGTAAAACCGTGATTTAAAGTTTGGTGTTATTAGAACGGCAGCTGAAGCAAGAGCTTGTTTTAAGGTATTGAAGGCTTCAACGGACCAGCCATATTTCTGATTTTTTTTCAAAAGGGATGTGAGGGGAGCCGACAACGAGGAACATCCGCTAATGAACCGACGGTACCATCCCGTGACACCCAGTAACCTTCTAATTTGCTGCACATTTTTCGGTGTGGGAAATTTGAGAATGGCCTCGACTTTGTCCAGATTAGGTCGCAATCCTCGCTCGCCAACTACATAACCTAGGTATTCTATTTCTTTCAGTAGAAACTTGCTGTTCTGAACATTAATCGTAAGCCCAGCTTTTGTCAACCTTTTGGCGACGTCCTGGAGCAAAGATAAATATTCATCGTAATTTGAAGTGGTTATGAGTAAATCATCAAGATATACAAATACCCTGTCATGCAGATGATGAGGAATCACGCTGAACATTAACCTGCACAAAGTCTGAGGGGCATTGCACAGCCCAAAAGGCATAACGACCTAGTCCCAAACGCTCGAAGCTCAGCAATTGATCAATTATAGCGTACAACCGTTGCTCCTGATCGACAGAAAGCTGATGCTGGTTGTTGTCGGGGGAGGAAGGAACTGGAGATGGAGAAATAGGATTGGATGATGAAATGGAAAGGAAATCAATAAGAGAGGGATTAATTCTAAATTTCTGTAAGAAATCACACCCTAGATACAATTTCTGTTGCAAGTCCGGAACAATAAAGAATGGCATCTCTACGATTTTATTGTTATATAGCATAATCGTGTAGTTACAAATCCTTGAATTTTGAGTGGCAAACCGTTGGCAATCTGCATTACTGCAGGAATGGGATGCAAGGTAAAATTGTGAAGTTTAATGAATTTAAGTGAATCTTTGCCCAGTGCGGAAATATTTGCGCCGCTGTCAAGTAAACCTTGAATATCTATGTTATTAATGGTTACTGTCACATAGGGACGGTTATCGTCAAGGAAGTCAATAGAATCGCAAAATTTTGTTTTAGAAATATTTTGCTATATTTTCCGCCGCTGTTTAAAATAATTAATAGAACGAATTGGTTGGGGCTTATTATGTTCATTTAGTACTTTTAAATTTCAAGACAAGTCAATTAGATTGATTTGGGGGTGGAGGAAATCTAGCACTAGTTTGACCTCAATTTGGCATCCATAGAAAATAATAGTTGGCAACACTGCCTTTCTATTGCTGGAAAACCAATAAATCAACCGTAAAATCATAATTGAAACTGTAGTGTAAGCCACTGAAATTTCCGCGTTTTCCGAGTTTTCCAAATGTTGAAAATTAATAAACTGTTCTAATAAAATGTTACTATTTAGAGAATTCAGTTGTGTATCCGAAGCCATTCGCTAGCCAAATAACTATATAGCAACGCTTTACAGAATATTCACAAAACACGTGAATTCCGGAAACCTTCACTTGTCACTTCAGAATTACTCGTATATGGGAATTAAAATGAATAGGCTACGAGTTGTTTTCTAAAGAAATTTGCTAATGCAGAGATTGCAAACTACCTTACTTCGGTAAACTACATGTTCCAAACACCATTTAAAGTGATTAATACATAAGGTAATTATAATAAAATTCTATCATTCTAAAAATAAAATTCTTGAATGAGATTACGTAATTATTTGGATGTAACATTTTTATACTCTTGTTTATTGCAAAAAATTCTAAATTAACGACCGTTCCAACAATAAATACTATATTTAGACATAGAATATAATTTAAAAGATACAATTTTTTATTACGATATGATGTCGCCCAAACAAGTCTTTAAGATTTATTGACTTACGAAACAAATGTGCTTGACCTTGGTGAATCTTTTTTCAAACGTAGAGAACATGAAATCATAATGTAGAAGAGTAACATTTTAGATGTTACATTACGAACTGCTAACCAAAATCGATTTTTTAAATAAACCGAATTTACTACCTTTTTATTTAAATGAAGTCATGAATTAGATTAAAATGTTTTGTATATACAGTTGCAATTGCATCACAATTAAGCGCACAAAAATGGAATTTAATTCATACATTTTGTTCGTATCCAAAAAGGTAACAACTAAAACTCGGGACGTGCAACACTTCAATGTGTGATTCACCGCGTATATCAACCGTAGCATTAATCGACTTATGAATTATGTAATTTCTCAACGCGGTACTAAATACTAACTATACTAAAACATAATATACGTATAGAATAGTTATTTGCAATAATACATAAATGGTAAAATAATACGTAATATTTTTTCGAGGGTGTATGAATATTTATGTATTATGTAACAGGTTAATCTGGAACACGAACATGAAATTCATGAGAATATTTATTGTCATAAAAATACATTATTTTGATTTAACTTATGCATGTCTTATAGTGTCTAGTATTTATACCACATGTTTTCCATTTAATTTATTACAAGTAGTGAGAAATTTGTGTCTTCACACTGTGTTCACAGATCGAAGGTTATTTTATTTATTTCGAGGTTATGAGGAAGTAAAATGATCTATCTAGATACTCTAAGGTTGTATTATTTAAAATATTTTTGTGTGTGTGTCGGTATTCAGTATATTTACATATGACAATTCGCTACATTTAAAGATGCCGAGTATTTAATGATTGTATGTGTGGTATAAAAAATGTCAAGGATGTTCCCAGAAAAATTGCGTCGGATAATCTTCTCGCGAATTGTGGTTTGTGATCTAAATCAGTATATTCTAAAGATTAGTTCATATTGTTGTAAAACCTGAGAGAGTGTCGGATTTCGATTATTAAAACATATTAAATTAATTTATGATTAAAAAAATATTAAATATAAAATATATTAGCATGTTAAATAATGACACTCCACAGCTCGAGAGTAGACGTAATGTGCTGAGAAAAGGAAATAAGCACCATAACAATTAAACCGATTCGCCCGGATCGCGTTATTTTGGTACTGTTCATCATACAAATAACACAAATAAGAACAAAAGAAAAATACAAAGACATAATTGTGTATTATACACAGTGTACGTATTCGATTTTTTCTGCTTCACTCATTTTAAATGAGTAACTCACTACACATAATCGATATACTGATCAGTGACTAATTTTTAAAACGACATCCAAAAATGTAAGATAAAATATTAATAAAGCTTTTTCAGGTAATTTTGCAGCACGTGTTTTATCATTTTCTACCATTATGGAGTCGTTTTCTATCCTAGAACTTGTAGAAATTTACATCGGGAACCTGTGATAGACTATATACTTTCAGCATATATTATGTGAACCGTAAGAGGCGCCACGTCTAAAATAAATTGTAACATATAGCCAATGGGCAATTTTTTCTTCTTTGGGTTACATCCAAAACATTTTTGGCAAAATAAATTAAATTTTCTTTCAAACTAAAATAATTTTCGGGCTATTTTTGACAGTAAAAATTTTGAAAATTAAATAAAAATATCTATTTTGCTTTGTTTTTACTAATAAAGCACTTACATGCCCTATCGCCTTCTTCAGCAACATCATCGATTGACTAGAAAAAATTCATCTTCTTCGCCAAAAGTGATGTTTTCGGATACTCCGCCATCCCCTATACGTTCACTGACTCATTTTGTACATCTAAGTCTTTAACAATTGAATATTCGAACTTACAATATAATTTTTCATAATCATTATCATCCCTGATCTGCTTTCTATCCTACTCGCACTCTGTATAGATTGCATATAAAATCGCTGATAGTAGTCTCCGCCACTCACTTAGCCAAATTTACGAATTCAATAGTGAAAAAGTTTTAACTACGGTCTGTAAGACCAAGTTATTGAAATCCAGATAAAAATGATGAAAAATGACTCTGGTGCAAACCCACTTTTCTCGACGTTTTGAAGGACCTTCATCTCAAAAATGCAAAAAAACGTTTGTCGGACGTCCGCCTAGATGGATTAATGGACGTATGTTTGTACCGATGATATTTCAAGAATGGTTTATGCGAATCGATTTTTTTAGCCAATCTAGACCGCATTCAATTTCGCTTTTATTCCTTCGCATGTTTTTCCGTCCAAAATTAAAAAGCAAATTAGCAAGATCGATATTGCTCTTTCTTTAATTCAAAAAATACGGTCGTCTCATCAGACCGCAAAACTACCAACGTCTTGGTAACCTCACATCGATTTAAAGCTGGTGTCTGGCTATCATCCATGATAGCCCAATATTTCATATAGAAATCGCATGTATGCATTAAATACAATAAAATTCGAGGTTACAAACGAGTTAACCCATGCGTATCGAAACATAATAGTGCGGTTATACTTTGAATGAAAGACTGATTGGACAACCGAAATTTTTGATTTACAAAATTCAATGTTTCATTAGGTCGAAATCTTACCAAATTTTAAGCAAAGCAGAACTGTTTAAATTTTTTCATTATGAATCATAGTTAAAACTGGTCTACTTTCCAAAATCAATCATGAACGACTAATTTGCTTTCTGGGAATTTGCGATGTTTGCCAATTGTCAGTGAAATTTTCGGCGCTTTGGTTAACGAAAATACAATTAACGAAAACTGCAGCTACAGAAACTGAAAAGTGTAATTATTAAAAGTTTAGCAATGAGAATGTTCTGGACCGAAGCACTCCCAATTCTTTCGCAGTTTGCTTTTCATATCCTATACCTTACGAAGTAGCCAAATAGGTTCATTAATATGTCCAATTTACGTAGAAAAATCTGCGCATTGTATAACTCCGTGCCATCCTATAGTACTTCAATTCTGCACTCCGAGAGGTCATAGTTGTCTTTAATAAATTTTTATTTGCAGACACTTGCTATTACACGAAAAATTACATTTTATTTGAAAAGAAGGTATACTCAAACATTTTTACATACGAAATATGACAGAAAAAAAAATATTTAATTTTGTAAATCCTGGCTAGAATTGTATAAAAATTTGTGCCCATGCTAAGGTTAAACTATGCTACACTGCGCGAAATAACTATATGGGACAACTTAATTTTTTTTTTTTTGGTTTTTTTTTGTAAACAAACTCTTATTTTCATTTGCGTCAGAACATTTGAAAATGCAGATTGCACATAGATTTCAATTCGGAGGAAATAGCGATATACAGTAAGTCACAAAATTCTTCATACACCACTAAAATTTGCAAAATCGATATAAATGAAACAAACTTATTACTGCACAAAAAAAATTTTGAAAAATTCATAAAATTTATATCACAAAAGTCTACATACAGTAATCCAAAAGGATCATATTCATGTTTAGACACACTTAATAACTAAAATTATTAGTTGGGCCACCATTAGACTCAATAACAGCGCTTAGTCGTCCGGGCATTGAAAAACCAGGTTCTTAGTAACCGCTGAGTTAATTTCATTTCATGCACTCGAAATGACACTTTATAATGAATCCCTAATGGTAACTCTATATTTTCGGACCCTTTGATCCAGTTCATACCAGATAGATATCGGCGTTCAGATCCGGTGACTGGGTGCGTATTCTTGAAATCGGTGGATATTTCCGTCGACGAATTATAATTTGCTATAAAAAATTTTATATTATTCGAATTTTTCGCCGGCTACTTTAAACGTTTTTTTTAAATTTGCTTGCAAGCTGTCTATTATTTATTTCACAACTAAACAAAAATTGGTGCAAATATCCGACTGGATAAATCAATGCGGATTTATTACCCCAAATAAAAAACTTGTAAGCAAATTTAAAAATACGATTAAAGTAGTCGGCGAAAAATTCGAATAATATAAAGAATTTGGATGCAAATTAATGCAAATTATAATCCACCGACAGAAATATCTAGCGATTTCAAGAATATGCGCCCTGATCCGGCAAATTGGTGAAAATTAACCAAGGTATGGCTCCAAAAAATTTGCCTTGGCTTGAAGATTTATGGCAGCACCTGGTGTCGGAAAATTGGTATTTATAGAAGATAATATGGATCACCGAGTATAATTGAACATAGCGTAGCAATTTACAACCGTCCGTCGAACGCTTAAGACTAGGGCAACCAGTAGAACTTATATCAAGCTAATGATCCAAAACATACGGCGATGGCAGTAAGACAATGGCTTTTACATATATAATGTGGTGCGACACCAATAGCGGTTCATTAAAAGTGTCCTTTCGAGTGCATGTGCTGAAATTTCGACAGTGGTTACTGAGAACTTGGTTCTTTCAACGCCCATAGGCAACTAAGTGCTGTTTTTGAGTCCAATGGTGATCAAACTAATAATTTTAGTTATTAAGTGTGTCTAAACATGATTCTTTAGTTTCTATTTACTGTATGCAGACTTTTGTGATATAAATTTTGTAAATTTTATGAATTTTTAACAATATTTTGAAGTAAAACTTCTTTAGGCACGCTTGACTTGGGGACTAAGCTGGCAAATGCGTTACGAAAAATGTAATCGAACGAGGCGAACGAAACAATAAACGCAAAACGAAATCATTTTCATTTAAAATCAGGATGTGCCATGACAATTCATAAATCCCTAGGTGGAACATTACTCGATACCATTTTATTTTAATAATTGGTTAAAAAAAATTGGAAAATAAGAAAATTGGAAAATTGGTGAATGGAAAATTGGAAAATTGGAAAAATTGGAAAAATTGGAAAATTGGAAATTTCGAAATTTGCAAAATTGGAAAATTTGAAAATTGGAAAATTATAAAATTGGAAAATTAGAAAATTGGAAAATAGGTAAGTGGAAAATTAGAAAATAGGAAAATATGAAAATTGGAAATTTGGAAAATTGGTAGATTGGAAAACTGGTAAATTGGAAAATTGAAAAATTGAAAAATTGAATAATTGGAAAATTGAAAAATTGGAAAATTTGAAAATAGAAAATAAAAAAATATGAAAATAGGAAATTTGGAAAGTTGGTAAATTGGAAAATTTGAAAATTGGAAAATTGAAAAACTGGAAAATTGCAAAGTCATAATATAGACTTCTATGTCACTGACTGACTCACTCGAGAACGCACAGGGTGACCAAAATTTTTTTTTCTATATTATAACATCTATGTCACTCACTCACTTACTCACTCCAGAACGCATAGGGTGACCAAAACAAAATTCGTACGTGTGATATATTTTATATATGTGCATATTTTTTCTATATTATAGCTCCATTCCACACGAGATATCGCAGAAACCGATTCTTTCTTCGTTTCTTTCCCCGTTTTCGTATGATACAGGTTTTAATGCGACTTAACCCTCGTCAGGCGGAATATGTACAATTGTACCTTTTCCTTTTTTAAATACTAATAAATCTTCTTGTAGAACCCGGAGAGGGGTAAAGTTTTGTGAGATCTCTACATTTTTCTGCTGGACCATTCAAACCTTATTTTAGAAAAATATCCCCAGCCTCTTCAGATACAGGGAATCGAGTAGATTTTAGCGTTGTAAAACACTTTTGGCGTTGTAAAATTATGCCGCCGGACGAAGGTTAAACAAATTTTCAATGAAACCACACTACACAAACATAAAGGAAATAAAAAATAGTTCAAGGCCATTTTTACTATGCGAAGAGATTTCAAAAATGATTTTTTTGACCATTTTGTTACACATACATAAACATTATCTATTACGACTAGTTGGCCTGGAAAAAGTTACCAAGTTACAAGGTTACCTCTTGTGGAATCAGACATAAACGGCTAGGTGACACTCGAGAACGCACAGGGTAACCAATTTTTTTTCAATATTATAATTTTTCTATATTATATTATGAATATTAAATATATATTTGAAGTTTTACTTCAGTAGTGTGGTCTAAAGCACACTTAATTTTTTTTTTTAATATTTTTTGTTCAATAATAATTTTTAATAATTTAATTAATATTACAATATTTAGTTCGTTTCGTTTAACTCGATTTTGCAAATTTTATTGGTGTATGTAGACTTTTGTGACTGACTGTAGGACAAAACTTAGAATTCATTTATTTCATTCATTAATAACAAAAATAATAACAAAAACTGCATTTTAGTAGTTTGTTTGACCTCTATTGTGCTTAATAACATCAATCAATCGTCGTGCCATTGAATTTTTTAACGTTTTGAGAACAGAAACATCAATGTTTGTCCATTCCTCTCGAATAACTGTCTTGAGCTCCGCTAAATTAGTAAGTTAACGTCCATTTTTAACGGGGGAGTCCTGAATAAAAATGCTCCACAGATTTTCGATTAGATATAAGTCCAGACTAATAGCAAGCCACTGCAATACTAGTATATTTCGTGACAGAACGTTGGTGCACTTAGCAGCCTGTATAGGCGCAATATCCTACTAAAATGTCCGAATTTCACTGTACATTTTCTCATCATATTCCTTGATAATAAAATTAGGTAATCTGTTCAGTGAGGCCGAATCATGAAGTTCTGATAAGTTCTACACCCCTAAGCTTGGTGTGGGTTGAATCTACCTCTTATTTTGTTCAATCACTCAACTTCATAGTAATACTAAATACAGTTCCTGGTTTTCCTTATCGGTTCCATTAATATTAAAATTAGGCAATGATAATATCTAGTCGGTCAAGCTAAATCATGAATTTCTAATAAATTCTTCTCACTTCAAGCACTAAAATCAAATCAAATATACGAAAAGAAAAACCTAATTTTATAACAACGAGCGGTTACTATCAGGTTTGGTTTTTGAAACGTGCGGTTTGTGGGACCCATGAAGCAAAACAATTCATATCCACATTTGATTTTTCTAATAATTTCTGGACACAAAGAGATCCGAAAACTAAACCGAATGATAATCACTGGTCATTAAGCCACCTACGCACTATAAAAATTCAAATCAACCCTATGATTGTGGTTAGCGAAACAGGATCACAGGCATTTGATCGAATATATGAAATATATTCCGAATACATTCCGCAAACTAAACGTCGTAGAAACATAAGTGGTTTCTGATAAGTGGTTTCCTGATGACCTACCATACAAATTTCGAAACTGTCCTATTAGTTTTCAATACATTAATCGGTAAAGGCGGATTCAGCGTTGCGTTCGTTCGTTCATTCATTCATTCGAACAATTTTTTCAACCGATCAGGCCCTTAATTAAAATTAAGGGAGCGCGCTCCATCGAAAACTTAAACTAAGGTATTTTTGAAACTATTTAATTGAAGTTCATTTATGGGTAAGCTTCGGGGGCTGGATGCGCTCTTTTGCGCATATTTCCGTGCCTTGTGGCTTCAAGATATAACGGATTGAGCCTAATTAGGAAACAATTCGTTCAAGTCCCGTTGTCTTCTCCGAAAAAATAAGTCTAAGGAGAAATTCGGAAGAAAAACTTCGAATAAGAAATTGACGAAAAACATGTGCGCCGAAAAAAAATTCCGAAAATAGAAATTCCAAACACATAAATGAAATGACATGAAACAGACATCCCGCGTTTTTAACGAATTCTGTGCATCATTCGTTTGTAAAGTCATTCTTTTAGAAAGGAAACTGGGGTAGCCAAATAATTATTTTACATCGATATGAGGTTGTCAAGAGGTTTGATAGTTAAATTTCGAACATATGAGACTTGTTACTTAAGAATTCAAAATTTCGTTATTTTCGTTATTTCGTTTGATGAAAATCCTGAAGCTGAATTCCCGAAGGTTAGCATCATTTTTGGTGGTCATCCCAAAATTTAGTTTTCACACAAGAGCGGCAAAATCTCACCAAAAATTTTGCCATGAAAAACCCCGATGACAATCTCAATGAGCGATTGAGAAATGTTCGAGTTTTATTCAGAATTGCCTACTTCCAAAATGTTTGTTACAATATACCAATTCCATTCTATAAATTGAATTTGACCCTAATTAGTAAAGGCAGCAAACCAATTGTAGAATTTGGTTCAGAAAGAGTCGATATCGACTCAGAAAGTCCAACTTCTAGAAGAACAATTATGATAAACAATTATTTAAACCTGATTATATCCAACAATTCTAATCTGACTGAAATAAGTTAACAAATGGCTCCCAGTTTGGCTAACTTCCAGAACTTCTTCTAAAATTAAAGTTAGTCCAATCACATCATATATACAATCCAAATTTGTCCCAAATATGTTAAGGAATTGCAAAGTTCTATTCATAATTCCAATCCATCATGGACAAATACTAAAATTTACATTGAATTGAAAAGTTCGAGAGTCGGTTAAGGAAAAGCAGAGTTTCACTTTAAAAAACATTCAGAACATGGTTCATAATGAAGTTTTATATCACGTCTCTAAAGCTACCAGAACTCATCGCACTGCACATTAAAACCTACTATGGATAATTTTAGGTTAATAATAGGCAAGCTAAAACGGTGGATTTGGCTCGCATTAGAAAATATTTGCAGAATTCATAGAAGGAAGATCGTGAACCAATTTGAAATAAAGGCTAATTTTAAAGGTAATATGAACTCGAAAATCAGCCCTAAACCCCAAATTAGAATGCAAAAAACAAGATCTATTGACACAAAAATGGCCAAACTTTAGGTCATTTAGTTAAAAGCTAGCAGAACCAAATTATAATCGGAAATCGGACCAAAACCGCTATAAGGACGCGAAATGGAATACACCAGAATGAGACTTTAATTATTTGTATGCCAATAGATCTTGTTTTGGGTTCTAATTTCGATTTTGGTTGAATTTCCGTGTTGGGTTCTGCTAGAGGGAGAAAAAAAACTTAAAAAGACATTTAATTAGCCTAAAATTAGAGTTTAATTTCCCAATTGGTTCTAACTCATTTTTGATATGGGTTCTGCTAACTTTTTCTAAAGCTAGCAGAACCCATCGTTTTGGATGGAAGGAACAATAAAGAGCATTTAATTGACCTTATAATTACCCATAGTGTCCTGTAATGTTCTGCTGTATGGGTTCTGCTAGCTTTCGGAACGTTTTAAATCCCTATCTGATCCTAAAAACCGAATTATATAATTTGACGGTAGCCGGTTAAAAAATAATCGGAGTTCAATCAGTATGGCAAAGTCTAAATTATTCTAAGATGGAATGAATACCAGAATTCGTTTTCTTTTATAAATCGATATATTGAAATCCGAGATTTTTCATGAATATAGCCTGGCGTGGAGCTACGCAATGTGCAGATTTTTCAACATAAATTGCACCGGATTGCAAAGATTATAAACAAAAATAATCGCTGATGAGAATATGAAAAAATCTGTGACAATCATCTCTTCGTCACAATTGCATTGAATTTCTACCGACGAAGTAATCAACATTTCATACAAATAGCCCGCTCTAGTTTTGTGGCTATACTATTGTTGGTGTAGTGATTTAATTAGGTCAGTAATTTAAAAAAAAAACCAAATATGTTCTTGCATTTTGTAGGTTGAATTAAAATCATTACTATTCAATTTTATTTGAAAATTGAGTAACGTATTCTCGAACTCGATTCCCCTCACCTTTACGTACACCAAGTTTTGAGGTTTTTGGTTATGATGTAATTATACCGACACTTTTCGCTTAGCGGTCAGACATCTCATTTAATTTAAGCGCCTATTTTTAAAGTGTCAATAAACCGCTTGCGAGTTTGCGATCAAAGATCAAAGCAATTTAATTATTTAATTTTAAACACTAATTGAAATTATATTGCATTTTAGAACTGCCTATTCTACACCACATTTTATACACAATTAGAATTTGCATATCAAACGAAAATATTTGACAACCGCTATAATTGAAATTAATTAATTTAAAAAACACCATTTATAAAAATTCAATAGAATTCCAAAGAATTTTCGAGTGAGGTTAATTGATTACACATACATCCAAATGTTGGGTATCACACGTATGTATATGTGTTTGTAATTGAACGTGTATGGCGCGAAAAGTAGAGCAATTAAATTTTTTTTTTTTTTTAATCAATTTTCACGGTTAACCGAGACAGACCGACCTTTTCCGTGTTTGTTTTTTTCACCGTTCAAACTGTGGTTGCGTATTTTATGATAAATTGCCAAAAACATAGTTTGGTATTAAATATACGTTATCGACTTGTATATTAGGAGACGATACACACATTTATAAGACGAGGGGATAATTCGGAGTCGGGAGAAAACAGTGAAATTTTAATGCATATGGTGCCTGTGAATATTTGTGTATTATATTCCATGATCTACGAGAATACAGAGTGTAGAGTAGTTTTCCCGATATGGTTTTTTTTTGGCAAATTTTCAATATTCCAATATTTTTATTTTAATTATCTATTTAGGTTTTTTGCTCGTTCGATTTGTATTTTTCTATTTCTTATTTATACTTCTAAGTTTATATTTTTTTATTATATTTTGTGGAAATGAAAATTGAATTCGATTACAGTTAAATTATGTAAGTCGTTTTCATTTCGAATTTTTTTTTTTGTTAATAATACAAGCAAATACCAGATATCTTATTAATTTAGACATATAAGAGAGATGATAACACCATATGTGGATTCTGTATCTATACAAAGTAAATTTTTTTTTTGGTAGATTCTTGAATGCCTTGTATATAGCTTGAGTGTGTTTGGTTTATTGGAAAATAATTTGTTTTTGGTAAAATGGGGGATTGGTTCAAAGTCAAGCTGTTTACAACACTTAAAACACTTTCTAGTGAAATGTAGGCACTCTACTACAAATTTTTATATTAAATGCCTTCATTTGTGTTAGAATTTTTTCCTGTATTACTTTCCTGTAACTACTTACTCCATAGCGATTAGTTATGCTTGCATATGGGGGTAGTCATCTAAATTAGAATTATTTTGAACTTCGGATAATTTGCAAAAAAGCTCTCGATGTCGCTGTAGTTGCTGCAATCGTATATGGCAGGAATTCATCAGCTGCTGGATTCAGTAACACAAACATCACATTCCCATTATTGCGGTGAAGTGACCACATCTTGATATTTTTGAAGGTATTTGTCCTAACTATAAAACAATTTTTAGATGAGAGGTTCATTGCTAAACCATTTGGAAGAACACTATTTCTGGGATTTACATTTGGTGATAAAATGAACAAATTTTTTTTTGTGTTCCCACTCTGAAGCACGCAATATATAGTTGAAAAACATGAATTATCCAAACTCACACTAGTAATTTTCATTATACGCGGAATTAGCAAAATTTCCCTTAACTTTTACCAGTAATACTCGTTGCTTCAATCAGATTCAGCATCAGTTTCCTCGCAAAACGCTGTGTTCCATTGCACAATTTCGATGGATCCAAATTACGAAGAAGTATTATTGGTGGTGGAACTCAAGATTTACGAAACACAATTGGATAATTGACATTTCATGATCCTCATCAATAATTGTGTCAATAAATTTGTATTTTATCTGTGGACCAGGGAGTTCCGATTAAATTTCATTTCACGTACTGTGTGACCTCCATCGACTATAGTTGATGCCATTCGAAATTTCGTTATACTGTCTAATGTCGGCAAGTATAAAATTAAGAAGAAATATTTTTCCAGTGCCGTCTTTGATCATCCGCTAAGAAAATTTATTCGAGTATCTTTCTATAACGAACAATGTTTCTCTTATCTGAGGCTTTCTTTGTGCTTTTCCCCAAAGACTTTTAGGATCGGAAGGTGTGCAACAGTAATGTGTGTTTACGCATATTTCGGAATTGTCTACTAATGGTGTCGAAAATAGATTGTAGAGTAGAAAATGTCAACAATTGGTAAACTACGTAGACAATTCGTAAACAATGTATCAAATTGCCTTTTTTGGTTATATAGATCCACGAAAAATTTAAACTCCACCTCTTTACATTATTTTCAAAAGGTTCTAAGATTTGACAAAATTAAATCCTATGGACGATCAGTTTAGACGATCATCATTTTAGACGATTTGTATGTCGTATCACAACTTTAAAATTTACGCTATATTTTTAGTCGATTCGTGAGCGCTGATGATCATTTGAAATCACAGTTTTGTTTTGATGCGAAAGGTAGTGTTTTTCTGCATTTCCAATCGTCTCTTTACATCTAACAAAAGTTGACTAAAATTAAAAGAATATAATTTAAGAGTGTAAATTTTTAAAATTTTCGAATTTACTCTACTTTAATCTTTTGTCCAATAGATGTCAGTAAAACATTTTCAATTGCGGAAATTTTTTTGACGTTCAAGTGAAATTTAGCTACTAATTAGCTAAATAGATTTTTTTTTGAAAATTTTATGTATATGTAAATTTTAAATTAACAAGGGAAATGTTTGAAAACGAGCATGGAATTTAAGATTAAGAAGTATTAAATATTTACCAACCGTTGGACTGTCAACAAACAATCAGTAAAACTTATAAAGTTACTTTCCAGTGTCCGTTTTGGAATAATACAATTTTAATTTTCATGTCAAACGAAGGCAACTATAAGAGCAAGGGCTGTAAAATCTGAAATACATTTAATTACTATCTGCATCTGGAACAGATTAAGCGATATTTTATCGAGGAGGAATCTCCTCGAATCTCGAAATTTAAATGTCTCTGCCAAAACTGGGTTTGCTTCTAACGGAATTTGCAATACATTATGTAAGTTGTTACTGTGACTGCACAGAGCTTGCGTTTTCTTGTGAACGATGCGTAAAAGTTGATTCTGTTAGTGTTCTGTCTCAGCCTTGATCATTTTCAAGTATGCCTAGTTCAAAACACACCTCTCTATAGGTTTCACATACTTCGCTATCGATAGTTCTCAGAGCTTGAAAAGATATTGTTCCTCTTACCCCATGAAACAGCATTCTCAAATAGTAAGACTGATTATTGTTAGGATGCCAGCACTCTACGGAATAATTTAACATTGTCTCCGTTCGCAAAACTTTGCAGCCCTATTCCTGAATACGATACGAAAACGAAAGTACAAGATTTCTATTCAATTTTAAATAAGAATCGTACGAATCTGATTCAATTCAAATATGAATTTTGCATTTTCGTTTTCGTATCGTATTCAGGAATAGAGGGTTGCTTTCTCAAAATGTTCCAAATGTAGTGTTTTGGATCTTCATAATGTAGCAACAAACGAATATAGAGACTTAATGTTGTGTTCGGCGATTGCGCACCGACCTGAAGATTTTTCTTCGTAAAGTAGGTTCGTTGACTCGTTGTTCATTTTTCAAATGTATTGGATATCTCCCGTGAATTTTAAAACTCACCTCAGTCTAAAAACTGATACGTCACTACATTTGGTGATATATTTACATGTGTATTTGATTGAATTACCTGAGTTACAAGAGTCAATATTAATATACGCTTTAAATGTTTTCGATAGATACTAGTATGTAAGAAACAATCCAGCTGTTATCGACATCAAGGTCTACATTGTTCACTTTGATAGTGGCTATGTATTGTCCAGTTTGTGTTTCCAGATTCATATTTCCAGGATATTTTTTCCATCACTTTCCATCTTTCATGCAAGTTGAATTGGAATTAAAAGATCCCCATGTATAATTTTTACTAATGATTTCAAAAAGTATCCAATTTAGGGAGATGTAGATTGTCCAATAATTAGAAGTAAATCTCTAATCTGAGTCCATAATTGATTCAATAACACCGGAACAGCCTTTTATGAATCAATCTTGATTCAATATGTAGTGAAATTAAACAGCTCAGAAATGAATCCACAGAAAATTACAAAGCTTTGGATGAAAAAATTGAAAATTTCGTAAATAATCTCATTGAAGAAAATATGAATTTAAAACAGGAAGTTACAGCAATGCAGAAGAGAATCGATACTTCAAAGCAGCTTGAGTATCAAAACTCAACCGATCTGGTTGGAGTTCTATTTATTGAAAATGAAAACACCGAAGAAATTGTGATGCACATCCTAAATGATGGCTTGGGCTTGCAAATTCATTCTACAGACATAAATCATTCATATCGTTTGAAACAAATAGAAATTCTGGCTCAGGAAGTGGAAAATTGTGTGTAAAGTTTTGTAAATAAATTAAAAAATATATGTAAACGTTATAAAAATATCTACCGGACAAGTGGTGCAGTGCTTAAAGCTTCGGCACTTGGATTGGGAGGTACTGGGTTCGAATCCCATCAGAGGCTACATGCAAATCGAATTTTCGCCATCGATTACGATCGGTAATGTTAATAAACACAACTAAGACCCTCTGATGGAGTGTCGAATTCAGCCCCGGAGCTTGCAATGTGGTGCAGGTGGTAGGCATACTGTAGTTGTGTGAGTAGGTGGATAGGTGAATGGATTAATGATGTGGCGTGAATGAGTGGTATCACAATGGGCCAAAATTGACCTAAGTATGCGATAGCAATCACTGAAACCTAACCTATAAAAATATCTGAGCCTACAATTTGCTTTGAAATTCTCGGCATTCGAATGAAATTTTTCGCCTGCTACTTTAATCGTTTTTTTAAATTTATTTTCTTTTTTTTAAATTAAGAAGTATAATTTTTTCCCCAAGGGAAAAATTTTGACTGGGTAAATCGATTCGAAATTATTCCCTTCATAGGCAAAGAAATATTAGTAAACTTGAAAACAAATTTGAAAAAATTATTAAAGCAGCCGGCGAAAAATCCAAATAATATAGAGAATTTTTATGCAAATTGTATTCCGATCGAGGAAATTTCCACCGATTTCAAGAATACGGCCTCTGGACGCCTAAATATTTGTACATAAGTCATGGCATCTGAGCGTAATATGACCAATTTTATAATGTCAGCAACGAAACTGGAACGAAGCTGATTCAAACGAATGAAAGGAACTTGTTCAACTCTTTCGAGTTTAACACACATGTCAGTCAATTGGTGGAAAAGTTGATGACACTTCAGGATGTGATTTGATTGTTGTTCTCTATAATAATAATTACGATACGCATACAAATTAATACACGAACCCTTTTCACTATCGCAGCACCTGTTGCTTTATTCGTGTTCATTACGTTAAAAAGATATTGAGCTTCTCTTTGCCAAACAGTCTTGGGTATTTAAGAGCATCTTACGATCTGTGTGTTTCAACAACACATTGTTAACTTTCATTTTGTTTTTAGATCGAAATCCGTACCGAGCACGACAATAACAACTTTGTTAATCATAGGAGCATCCAACATATGTCATTTGAAAATGAAAGTTGTACTTTTGAATGTTTAGTAGAAATTTACTGGATAACTCAGTAGTTCTGGAAGTGATCTAAAGAGGTTTAAGTGGATCATACAAAGGAGACAAATTAACGTTCAGATTCGAACAACACATTTCAGGCGATTCATGAATGCTGCTATCTTTAAATCAGCTGTGAAATTGTCTATTGATCGCCAATATCGTAAGCAATCACTTCCCAGCCGAGTCTCATTCTGTTCACTTGTTTCATCACCTCTAGAAGAAGAAGAAGTCCTGTTTCAAACGTTTTCACGTCGTGTCTGATATTCATTTGTTTTAGCACTTCACACTTGCACACTAGCACTTCAAAAACCAATGGTTACACTCTCCGAACCAGTGTATTTGGAGTTAGCTTTCTCATCGCGGCGAAAGAAGAAATTTCATATCTCGTTCATTAATGTATATGCACCCTTCAAAGATAAATTACATAGAGTAACATCTGGCACCACGCCGTTAAAATATCGTGAGTAGCTTTAATGAAAACATCAGTAGGGGTGTGCAGAAAATAAATCTCATATCGGCAGCTATTAGTAGATTGAAAAGTGGGCAGGCAACCGATTTCGACAGCATCTCAGCAGAATTAATTAAACACGCAGGCACTGTTCTTGTATCAAATCTATACGATCTCATCGTCTCTATTTGGGATCAAAAAGAGCTATCGGAGAATTGAAAATACCCTCTCATAAACTGCACATTTAGCTAAGAATACCACGCTCATGTATCTAGAAATACCAGAAAAACTCGTTTATAAATAGATTAACAACATCTGGGTCTTTATGTAAAATCGTACTCGACAAAATTCTTCGATATGCAGATCATATCGTGCTCCTTGGCCGCAGACCCAGCTAGACCTTTTTCATGGATATTTCATACCGCTCGATCGCTACGCAAGAAGACTTGGTTTGAAAGTGAACGGCAATAAAATAAAACTAGTGGCAAATTCCGGAACCAGAATTTTGTTTGCGTAGAAGACTTCAAATACCTTGGCCAGTAAAATATCATAAAATAATATGTAGACAAACACCCTGAACTATTTCCGGACATTTAATTGCCAAGTCAACGCGAGGGCGGGGCCTTGTCCTCTAACGACTGTAGAATGTTAATATACTTTTGAAAGGAAGTTCATTCGTTCCATCTTTGGTTCAATTAAAATTGTGGAAACCGGCTTCTCCATCCATTCGAATTAGAGGGCAAGGGCAGACCCTGAAAAAGATCCTGATTGCGCGGGCGAGCATTAAATAGGGAAGGCGCGAGCGATGGAAACCTAAACCATATCTAAACCGTCTAAAGCTATCCGTATACAAATAAAAAAAATCGATACAATCGACGAACAAAACAAGTGTTTTCACTTACAAAAAAAAAATTATTTTAGTAAGAAAATTTTGACGCCCGTCTTACCGTTTTTAGTGACGTATGCACATAATTTTATATTATTTTTGACGTAAATTAAATCCGACACTAGATACATAAACAGTAGCGATACGAAATTCATTCATAAATGTATACATGATAAGTTAAATTTTTGTCGGTGTAAACAAAGTCATTAAATGAAAAATAATATGCGCGATCATGATCATCATCATGAGTCTGTCTAATCGGATTTGCAACAATATCTTATGATAATTTTTTTCTCGCGTGCTTTAATTAGGGTTTCGTATCGTAGAATATATATTAAACTTACAATTACACAATCTTGGGAAAGAGAGTTGAACAATGATTGCAATATAGATTTAGAAGAAATAATAATATAAACTTCAACGATCATGGTTTGAACTGATTTAACCATCTGTGGTAAAAGAAAATCTCAAATTTGTTGCGTGCAATAAAACTTGCACAATCAATAGGTTTTTGCAACAAATTTCAATGAAAAAATCTGTTCAACAAATTTCAAAAGATTGGCATGTGCGTAGGTTTTCTGGAATATTCATGATACGTACTCTTAACAGGAGAAACAAATTGATCGATTCCAGTGCCACTATCCTGGTTTTCCAAGGGAATTGGGAATTGGGAAAAATATTTGCATAGCATTTTTGTCTAAACTAAACTTTTCTGGCCTACTGATGAAATTAGTTTGGTGTAAATATTTTCAAACAAAGTTGATTGGGAAATTTTTGTTCCAAATAATTTTGTTCAAAAATCTTTACTAACTAACTACTTTACCAACTAAATCCAACAGTATTCTAGAAAAATATAATTTAGACAAAAATGGTGTGAAAATATTTTTCCCGATTCCTAATTCCCAGAGAAAGCCAGAATAGTCTCGGTAATATAAATAAAACATTTCAAAAGATTGACATGTGGTCATTTCTAAATTGAAATTTGTTGCAACAACCCATTTGTCCCCAAGGCCCGTTTATTTTATGTCGCCGACCCCATGAATCGTTCGATTCGTTTGTTCCAGTTAGACAACGTATCACGAGCATTCCAGAAAACCTATCCAATATCAATCTTTTGAACTTTGTTGAACAGATTTGAATCTTGTGGGAATAAACATTTTGAACATAAATAAGTTCTGGGTATTTGAACCGTTATTTAGGTTTCCAACATATAAAGTTATATCAAACAATATTAATAAAACAACAATAATAATTAAATTCTATGAATAAAATGAAAATCTATCATTTATTTTTATTTCAAATCAATCCTTATATTTTTGAGATTTCTGTGCAACATTTGTTGCGTGCAACAAATTAGGGATTTTTTTTGTTTTTGGAGGTATTCCACACGCATTACTTTGATTTTCATATTTCTGGTGGCAGATTTAGAGTGAATTTCTCACAATTTTTAGTTTTTTCTGCTAGATGGAACAAAAAAGCATTTCTCCCGTTTTATCTCACATTTTTAATAATGCAGAACGGGTCATGTAATAACCCTGATGATGAATTAAAATTAAAGGGTGTCTTGAAAATTTTAGCAAAATTTCGGAATAATGTGTCAATTCGCAACGAGGTAAACCAAGTATTTTTTACGAGCAGTTTTCACGATTTAAAAATTTTGAAAACATGTATTATTAAAATAATAATGAAATAAATTAATAAAATTATGTTTAAAACAAGTAGAAGAGTTTCGCACAAGGAACGGTAAGGTAAAATATTCAGTTCTATGTTTGGTCAAACGAAAAGGTTTCTGACACATCAAACGAAAAGCGTTACGCTCTCTTATTCAGTTCCCGACATATTTTAAACCCTTAAAGCACCGCGATTTAATTATGCGATAGTATTGCAAAATAAACGAGAATTTTTCAACAAATACGATTACAAAAGCCAAAAATATAATATCGATTTTATGATTGAGAAAATTTTAAATCCGGATTTTCTATTTTTCATGACATTGCTACAGCACACACAATACAAAAGTAAAATTTGTTTTGTTGAAGTTGGCACTTAAAAAACGTTTTCTGTTTTCCTCGTTTACCAAAAGTTCTCCGTTTAACATTAGGGATTATTGTTTCTTTTGTATGTATCATGGACTCAGCGATTCTGTATTTTATTGTGTGGCGGTGACTTAACTCCGTCATACACATGCATATTATATATTCTTGATGTATACGGAACGAAAAACTTTTCAGACAAAAAAAAAAAAATTTAAAAAGAGGAAAATTTTCGGAATAAAAAATGTCAAGGTTTTTGAATACATATCTGTCTTTATACGAACGTGCTTCATTATCTCTATATTTTTTTATGTACTTGAATTGTTGAAATAAATTACTTTGTTGTACATATAAGCTTAGCAGCTTATAATATACTACCAACATTTAGAACAAATCATAAAAACATAAAATACAAAATCGCTTCGTGCAATCAAAAGTTTAAAACATTTTGCTTATCTGAACTCTAAAAAGAATTCAAAAATACTATGCTACCACTCATACAGTACATGTTTTATGTATATGAGTACAACCACTCTGTAGAATGTTTACTTTCGGTAACAACATCCACCCCAATAAAGTATTACAAATGAGTAAATATCACGTAGCATTTTATTGGGATGAGGAGTTTTTAATTCGTTTACTGATAACAATCAATGTCATTAAACATAACCCTCGCTTCTGTATATTAATGTTGGGCGAAATGGGCCAAGAGATTACAAATATTGAATCGATATTTGTGTATGTGTGTGTGTGTTAAAACTTTTTAATATTTTAAAAGCGTCAAGTTAGAATGATTAATTAATAATTCCCATATGAATGTCGTTCAAAATACGACGCTTGACATATATTTGAATAATTTTTATTTGACGATTAATAAAAGTAATTAAATAATATAAGCACTGCTTAGTCATAAATAACGAATAGCCAATGACACTCACATTTACTTATTACACTGAGGCATATAAATTTTTCGTAAAGTACTGCATTAAACTCAAATTCGGAGTTCTTTATACAACGAATTTTATTAGGTTTCATAGGGTTTATTTTTTAATTGAACCTAAGCAGGCAGTGCACTGCCAACAAATACTCTGTGTTTTGTTATTCAACCTGAGTAATTTTACTCAGCACACTGCGTTTTAGTAAACTAGGTTTACACATTGCATATTCGGTTCTTGAAATTTTACACTGAAATGAATGTTATTGTACGAAGAGTGTGGAAAGTTAAAAACAATATATTACTCTATGCACACCGATTCATTTGGCCCTGTACAACCTTTGCTCGGTGTACGATACCCAGGGTAACTCTGCTTGCCCGGATTAAATTAAAAAAACAGGCCAGGGTGTTACGCACACCGTACATCAAATAATCCTGTGTGCACAGTAACCAAATGTTTTTTTGACACACTCTTCGTACACTCACGTTCTTTTCAGAGTAATATTTTAAGAACGGATGGTGGGGTAAGCACAGTTCACAAATAAAAACGTAGTGTGCCGAGTAAAATTACTAAGGTTGAATAAAACAAAAACACGCAGAGTATTTTGTGACAACTCACTGCCTGCTCGGGTTAAATTAAAAAATAGACGAAAATTTTCAATATTTTAATTAATTAATTCGTCTTTTTCCTTAGTACTTATTATTTAATTAATTAATAATTACAAAATAAATATGAAACAAAGCAAATTGTTTTTCAGTCTATTCAGTTCGTAATTTAAATCTAACCGAGGTTTTTTTTGGTGAATCCGTAAAATGATAAAATTCACCTGGAAGGAAATACCAATCTAAAATAAAAATTTTTATTATGTCTACCTCCTCGCGGTTCTCTCTGACCATCTCTGCTATGGAACGTGCTTAGTCCTTCAAGACCTGGAGGTTTCCAAAAACTTTCGTATTAGGTAAACAGCCTAATTGGTCTGGGAGTGGGATCAATGACACTACAAATGGTTACACTCTTCATTACAGCGGCCATCAGAATGAAGGAGAATTTATAGTTGGTTTTCTTATCCATCGGTGCGTGAAGCACCATATCATTGACTTCCGCACTAAGAAATTTAGCATCACGATCCTTAATGTGCATGCACCTAGCGAAGATAATTCTGATAGCAACCAATATCTATTCTTTGTCGAGTTGAAATAAGTCATCAATAACCTCCCGCCCTACGAAATCAAAATCCACGTTGGTGACTTTAATGCAAAAATCGGTATGAGTGCCGAAAATACATTGCACATTAATTCTAACCAGCCGGCAAAATTCCTTCATGGGGTGTGAAAGCTAAATATATCGACAAAGAGTAAGATTTTGGGCATTTGGCATTAAACAGACCGAACAGCGGGTAACATACAACCAATTTAACTGCAATTTCAGACCACTGATTTGTCGCGAAAGAATTTCCAAATGCGGCATGATTATGTGAGACATTCCAGATTGTTGGACCCCACGAATGGACGCAATAATTGAAAAATGGTTTGGATATTTGCTCGTCATTATTGAACCACGTCTCGGCAAGCTTGAGTACAGATATTAACAATGAGACCTCAATATTCGACAATTGAACGTCAGGAACGTCATATTTTTGTCTTGCACTGTAACAAGTTTGTTGGCAACTAGTCTACTCAGTTCGTTGTGCAAGGCAATAGTGGAAAGTATTGTTCCTCTGTGGTGAAAAATACCATCTACATTCTTTGAGATTAAATAAAGTCTTCCAAGTGAAATCACTTGGGACATGCAACGCAGACGAAAGTCTGTTCACGATGCTTATCATATTGGTAGGCGACTGTATTGAAATTGGTACCCCAAGCCTTTTGTGTGGTCACTACGTACAAGCAGGGACTAAAGAAAATTGACCACCATTATTCTGTTTGGTTTCAGAGATGCGCAGTTGCATTTCTTTTGGCGATAGGTACAACTACGGCTCCAATTGGGGAATCTCATCCAAATGGTGTTCAAGTCTTCTTCAAACCATCTGCTACATCAACATTGGTGTATACGGTTTACAATCAAAAGTGGCCGATGAAAGTGTACAATAATATTGATATCACTTTAAGTAGAGATGCGCTGCGCACAGACAAGTTGAAATGGTTTACTGATGTGTTTCAAAGAAAGAGCCTGATAGCATTTGGGCACTTTCTTTGAGCAAACTTCTCGCACACAAAGCGGAATTCGATTGATCGTTGCTCAGGTTCATCGACCACATTGCTATTTCTGATTGGCTTATTTCGCGTTACTTCCGTCAGATTCTTGCGTTGACGATAAATCGAAGTAGCACGCACTGGCGATAGTTTTCGACCGTCTAAAGGCGGAGGCGCCCACTCATAAGATATATTTTGCTCCAAAGTTAAACGGAGTACCGATAATTTGTGTCAATCTGGCATTTTTGTATAAACTCTCCGATGACTTGTTATTGACCATTAAACGTATTCCACTCAGATTACATGAGTGCACTGAAGAAATTCTACTCAAAAAATTTCCAAAGTTCATCCGTTTTGGAATGTCACTGATGTCATTTGAAAGGTTAAGTCCATAGGTGTCATCAGCATATAATAAAATCTTGGTACAAACTCTACGATGTCCTGTTAATGGTCATTCATCGTGTGCCACTCAATGAATTCCATGAACAAGATTTTCTCCGAAAAATCTATCGCGACCGATCCGTTTGTAAATCAAACCTGTTCTATTTGAAAGGTTAAGCCTGTAGCAACCCTTCGATCATAGTGGCATTTTGGTACAACCTCTACGATGACTTGTTATTGGCCATTAAACGTATTCCACTCAGACTACATGAGTGCACTGAACAAATTTTACTCAAAAATTTTCCGACGTCCATCCTTTTTGAAATGTCACTCTCCGAATATGTTATACTCAAAAGTCTTAAGGTACCAATCCGTTTGGTATAAACTTCACGGTGGTCTGTTATTGGAACTTTAATATGTCCCACCTATTTTTTTAAATAAATAAGTTTTAATTAAACATAAATCTGGTGATGGAAAATTTTTTTGTTTGATCAAATTTATGATTTGAAATTATTCATAAATGAAATTATTTCGATATTTCGATGAAATATTTTTAGAAAAATTGGATTTGATAATGGTATGCATACATATTGCTGTTATTTTTTTGTTACAAACTTCACACTCATGTATTCTTACATTTTAGTTTTCACATTCGGTTTTCCTGAGTCTTTTTTATTTCACTCAAAAATTCTTATAAGAAATATTTTAACAGTGTACTTACTAATACATATTTATTTTTGTTATTTGTTAGAAACTTCACACTCATCCCATGATGATAATTTACTCTTTAAATTTATTTGAATCTTTTAATTCTTTAAGGATGCTATCACTTCCAGTACACAGAAATGCTGAAATTTGGTGAAATAAAGCTTATTTCCAGAACTCGTCATTTCCGGTAAAACTTAAAAAATTATCCGAACTGAATTTTGTTTTAAAATTAATTTACAATTTTTTGGTTTTAACCGTTGCTTAGTAAATACTATAGAATACTATGGAAATGGCGACTTCCAGTGAACCAATTTCGGTTAAAAATCACTGGAGTTTCACTCTGATCAGTCGTTTCAAAGAGCTAAGGTTCAAAAATTTCATGATTACTATTCAAAAAAAGTCTTGTCTCAAAAACCGACATTTCCATCTAAATTTTGGAAAATTGATCTGAAGCGATATTGTTGCAAATTTGATTTAGAATCTTTTAGTTCATAGATCGATCATCACATAATTGATATACTTTTCAAAATATTTACAAACAACTAAAAAGCTCGTATGGAAGGTGCCACTTGCGGCGTAGCGAAATATCACTGAAATTCTCAAATTTATAGGAAAAGCTTAAGTATGAAGTTTTATTCCGGTTAATTATTCCGTCTGAGCTATACAGGCCGATTTTATGTTAAAAAACAGTTTTTCTTGAAAATAGTCATTTCGACTTTAATTTAAAATGTTTTAGTTCATAATCGTTTTTCTCATGAATGCTATAGATTTTAAAACATTTACATAATATAAGAAAGCTGCTATGGAAGTTGCCACTTCCGAGGCCAAAACAAAAAAGCACATATGGAAGCTGGCACTTCCGGTGAACTGATTTTCCAAATATTACTGAATTCCAACAATTTGTGGAAAGCTAAGGTAGTTATTAAGTTTCATCCAGATCAGTCAGTCCATCTGGGCCGAATTACAGAGAACGAATTTTTGTTAAAACCCGGTTTTGGTCAAAAATCGTAATTCTCGCTCAAATTTTTGAAAATACTAAACTTAGCGTAAAATTAGTATATATTGATCGTTTCAGGGCAGTATGCACAGTGGAACACGCGATCTTGACGGCTGCTTTGCCCGTGGTGTCGAGCGAATGTAAAGCATTGCAGTATCCATTGTAATTTGTGAACCTATTATAAAGTTCCATTAGATCGCAAATGTTTTTCCACAATCATCAGGCCTCGTATGAAAATTTTTAATGGGTTCGGTATGTTTTTTGTCATCACATGCACTAATATACCCCTTTGGCGATCATTAGTCATGCGCATGAGGCGGTTGAATGCTTTCTCCTCCATTACATTATCTGGTTCCTTCTGTGTAATCAGAACAAATCGGGATTAACGACGAAATTCGGATTTCCGGTTCAATAAGCCGCTTCTTGGCACACTTTCCTTGTAATTTCGATTATATCAAACTCCGCATGCTCGTTTATAGTCTGAACTGAATTATTCTATGCTGTAAATTACTGATACCTCTATCAGTTTCGTTTACATATTCCAATACATAAGCGGCACAAGAACACTATTCAATTATAAACTGAATGCCTGAACGAAAGGTTATTTTCAATGTCCACTCAGCTGATTGATATGTCGGTCTGTGGAAAATAGCCTAAGGTACTTTTCAGCTAAATTGAATAATACCTATAAATAGCGGCCATTTTAATTTATTTTACATATAGTAAAAGTATAGTAGTCATGAAAAATTTTGACCTTGAGATTTTTGTAGTTTACCATTCGCTATATCGCCGAAGTCAAAAAAGTAGTTATTAAGAAATCGCTGCGTGTGCGTGCGATATATATGTACGTGGTTCTGTGCAGACTAAATGTTTGATGGCGCTCTACAACCCAAACGGTTTGATTGATCGAAATGAAGCTTTATATTTAAGCTTTTTCATGAATTAGAAAATTCCAGTGATGTTTGGCCGAAATCGGTCCACCGTAATTGGTAGCTTCCATAGGAGCTTTTTCCCGTTTTTGCAAATATTTTGAAAAGTATTTAGAGCCTATATGCAAGAGACATAAGATTCTGCCATTTTTTATCGTAAACTTTAAATAGAAGGGAAACATTTTGTTCTTTCTTATAAGAATCTGTGTCGCTAAATGCTTTTTTGTAAATAAAATCTTAAATGCGCAGTTTCAATTTTCAATATCAAAAATTAATTTTATATCCATGAATAGTATATTTTTAAAATCGATTAGCTACTTAATATTTAAATTATACTTTCAAAAAAATTTACTATTTTCGTAAAACAGATTTATTTTTTATTTTAACTCAAAAACATATCGAGTTACGCCTTAAAACTAAATCCTAAACAGTAAGATACACCGGCGCAAAACAAAATTACTCAGTTTAATATTTTTAATCGGCACGTGAGCCATGGTTTATTCGTCGCCTGCCTAGCCTAAAAAATTGCACGAATTGCAAATTTTCAGCACGATTACCAACATCTTTAAATGAAGCGTGAGTTTGCTTCCCTTTAATGCATACTGTGCATTTGTTGTTGCGTCTTTGGCCCCAATTTACACTAATTACTGCGCCACACACTATTTTAAATTTTCATCACAAATGTATCCCAAGCGCCGATGCCACAAATTATTGTTTATTTTGCCACTCAATGCCGTTTCAATCATTGAAGTTTCGTTTTTAATTTCATAGTTCGGCAAAACACAATTCAGCCGATACATGTCATCAATTAATGTCGCTGTTATTTTTTGCGTTGAAAATGTTGCAATTTTCTTTATCAAATGCAGCACGATTGCCGTTTTTTGACCATCTGGCTTACAGAAAGTAAATTCGCGCACAAACTCAGAACATATTGAACGTTCGTTAACGTTGCATTTGTTTTTGACGATCCATTCAATAGGGTTATGTTCACTTCACCAACACAATCGATTTTCAATATTTCTTTGTTCGCAACAACAACTCTTTTGTTTGACAGAAATTTGATGTTTTTATTAACAATCGACTTAAATTTCGTTATGTGTGCTGAGTGCTGACGCACCTGAATCAATGAACCAATCATTTGAATTTGAATTATTCACCAGGAATGTCGTTTATAAATTTTCATTGTTTTTAATTTTGTCCTTTTTCATTGGACAATTTCTGGCGAAATGTCCCATTTCACCGCAAGAATGGCACTTAAACTTGAAATTTGTTTTCTTTTTGTTTGAACGATTGATGTATCACTGTTTTTTGAGTCCTATTTCACTTCTTGCAATAGCAATGTTTTCACTAAATCCGTTGTCAATTTTGTTTTTGAATTTTCTAATGCCACTACAAGTGGTTTGTAATCATCAGGCAGCCCAGCCAACGTTAGCGATGCGATTATTTCATCGGTTATTTCCAAACCAGAATTTTTTACTTTGATGGAAATCATAACCATACGATTCCATTCACATGATTCCATTGAACCGCAATCAACTTACATTCAAA
Source organism: Nephrotoma flavescens (assembly GCA_932526605.1). NCBI lineage: Eukaryota > Metazoa > Arthropoda > Insecta > Diptera > Tipulidae > Nephrotoma > Nephrotoma flavescens. The sequence continues at coordinate 248,986,073 of OW052220.1, read as the reverse complement.
GTATAATCACAATGCCTTAGCGAATTTTAATGATTCGCTACGCAATTTGTCAACCCCTTCATTTTCTGGTTGAATTTCATCACAATGATCGCAACCGATCGCAAACCGAATTATATCGCAAAAATCTTGTTGTATATTCTACTATTCTGTATTTAATAAACACATTTTTATTAATCACTTGTTTTTTGTTTCGCAGAATATACAGAAACAAAAAACAAGTGATTATTAAAAATTTGTTTATTAAGTATAAGTGTGTTTCGCCAAGTGCCTACGGCAAATAGCGTAAAAAGTATTCTGTATTTATTGGTATAACTTTATTAATTTCTGTTTCTTTGTCGATCAAAGTATTTTGTCAAAATAATTTTTTGGTTTGGTAAACAACATACGATTTTATGAGCCAACATTGTAACTGAATCCTCTTGCCGGAAGCAAACAAATACATCATAAAAAACATTGCAGAAATTAAAAAAAAAATTAAATCATATTGAAATATGATCTCCACACCGACTGTCTTACTGTATACACGAGTATAGCACATAATGTATATTTAATTAGGCAGAATATTTTTCTGGCGAATATTTTATACATATACGATATCACCGTGTATATATAACGACGATATATGAATTCATATTACGACAACGATAATAAAATTTCAGTCCTGTGCTACATACGAGTCATTTAATTTATATGGACGGTATCGTCGTTCAATGCTGTACAGTAGAAAATAATTAATTTAAATTTAATAGTTATGGATAGTATAAATCTAATATTTGATATCTCATACATATATAAACTAATAAATTAAATTAAAACCGAGAATTTAATTGCACTAGAGTGGATAAATTATTGAATTGGATTATATACGAATGATATAATATACGTGACATAGCTTATATAGGTTTTAATTAACCCTAGAGAGATACAAATTTATTGGATTAGGTGGAATATATGACACATGCTTTACTTACAGATAAAATGTAATTACATTATTCAGTACAAAAAATGTCAATACTCAAAACTTTCTATATCGTACATTGTAACGTAGCCTGTTGTATATTTGCAACAGGTATGTGTACATGTTATGTATAATCGTCTGTCTAATATAAGCCAAAGTTCGTCGACTTCGTTATTAAAAACATTTATTTAGCTAAGAAAATACTTATAAAACATTTATCAAAAATAACAAAGCTTATCTCCGTAGAGCAACATTACAAAAAATAAAAACGTTTTACGCTGATGTAAAAATCATGTTATGTACTAAAAAAATAAAAAATCTTAAAAGAAGGATGCTGGGTACATATAATGTTGAATTATTCTTTTAATTAGGTAAAATTAAGAAATTCTTAAATATTCGTTTATATATATAAAAAGAACATAACCTCCCAGCATTACCGTCTCATCAATTATAAATACCACATGTGTTTGTGATGTGCACGTCTTTTGCTGCTGTGTAGTTGTAATCTTTTTTTGTTATTAATTTTAGATGGCAGATGAAAAACACCTACACAACATCTTATATAATAATATAATATTTGGTAATTAATAATTAAAAAAAAAAATAGCAGAATATTTTGGCGACGTACGCGCGTAGGGGTTTTCACTATATGGTTTGGCTACTTACTTAATGATTTTATTCTGGATTCGCAAAAAGCAGCTAATAACTGCGACCATTTCAGCTTTAGAATCGCTTATGTTACCTGAGTGCTAAATGCGTCTGTCTAATCCGTGTTTTCACCAGAAATGAGTGTTCATTAGTACAAACGTTGCGCGCGTTGCGTCCATTTTACGGCAGACGCGGTGGCGCTTCAAAGTCGACTCTCCAACCGGTTTGGTAAACAATCAGCCAACAATCGTCCGTCAAAGGAATGCCAGATCGCCCGAGAACATTGCCGCGGTTCATGAAACTATACGGGAGAACCTAAGACAGTCAAATCCTCGCCGTGCACAAGAACTCTTCGTTTTAGAGACTCCAACTTGGTGAATTTGGCCTACACCCACCCGTACAAGATCCAGCTCATCGAGGAGCTTTCTGTTCTGGACATCGACCCACCCAAATTGAAAAACTCTTTAGGAAATAATCGATAGCTTTAACTTTTTTTTTGGATTCTATAGATATTTTTCGATAGTACGCAGCAGAAAACAGGTGATTCATTTACAGGTACCTTTTGTAGTAGGAATTTTATTACAGATCACCCAAAAAAAGTATATATAGTACGGTGGTAACCCGAAATTTTTTGAACAAATGGAAGGCAAAACTATGGCATTTTAAGTCATGTGTTTATTTTCAACAGAATAACGTGTTTTGTGGCGAGCTGCAGCTGTCGGGGGGGTCACAGGTGGTGGATAGTGAACGGCCTATCGGTATGTAGGTTAGCGTCGAATTAAATAAGCCGCCCCCAACCGCAGCTCTGCTGGGAGGAGAGTCTCAGAGAACGGGGGGAATAGTTAATCTCTGTTTATCAAATTCTGAGTGCATAAGATACCCAGTAGGGAAAGGCGAACTGATGGCGCCATAAAACCATCGACCACTACCACGGTAAACTGAGCGTCACGTCTCCCTGCACTCCCTGGCCTTCAGGTAGTGAGTGGGGAACCCTATAAATGGTAATCCCATGAAAGAAGTTGATACCATTTGTTTGGGATATCCATATGAATGGGTGAATGAGTGAGTAAATGTGGGAGGAGGGCAGGGCACGGAGGGGGGGGGGGGTGCTCGGTGACCCAATGGGCTGGATTAAGCTGTAACGCGATCCGTGCTGATGATCTGCTAGGCTGGGGGCCCATTTAACAAAGCCCAGTCATGAACGGAGCCCTCTGAATACCTGGTGACCTCCAGTTGTTATTAGCCTTGCCTGCGTACACGGATCTCTGCGCAAGTCGACCTATATTTCTCCGATACTCGTGGAAGAAACATGGAAAACAAAACAGAAACGAAAAATAAAGGGGCCGGCACCCTTCAAAAACCGGAAGAAGGGAGCAACTCTAACCGTGCAGGTGGGGCTCCATCATCAGGGGCAAGGTTAACCCTCGTCAGGCGGCATAGGTACAATTGTACCTTTTCTGTTTTTAAATACTAATAAGTCTTCTTTTAGAAGCCGGAGAGAATTAAAGATTTGTGAGATCTCTACATTTTAATAATGTGGAAATTCCAAATATTATGTATTTACAAAAATTATGACTACAGTGACGATTTTCATATAAAATATATGAAAGTACAATTGTACGTCTGCCGCTTTTTAGCGTAGTAAAATTATGCCGCCGGACGAGGGTTAAGCGACACCTTGGCATCGAAGCCAGGTAGAAGTGGAACCGCCAAAGAGAAGAGCGAGGGATTGAGAGAGATCCTCCCAGCAAAGCGACGGAACAGGGAGAGATGGTCGGCATTTAGAATTTTGGAGAAACTGGCTGCGACCCCTGAGAGGCAGCTTACAGTAGAGCAGAAGGAATCTGTAACATGGGCTAAGAAAACTGTCGGCTGCGATAGCTCGGAGGGTCTTTTTGTCTAAAATACAGAGGTCCCACGAGGAGCTTGAAGCGGGCGGCAATAAGCGGGCCAAAGTGCAAGCAGGCACGACGTCGGGTGTTCATAGGGATCAAAAACTGAAGCTATTCAGTGAGATCCTAAAGGAGCACGTGATGGTGCTAGCCGTCATTGACAGAAGTCAGGAAGATGGGAGCATCACGCCAGAGAAATGGAGGGTAGTGTATAATGCACTAAACCCCATTTTTCTGCGGATACTGAGAGAAAATACGGGATCCCCCCGTCCTGTAGAGTTGCGGGATGGTACCAGGGGCGCGTGAAGTTGACTGCGTGCTCGGACCAGAGATCGGTCGACCTTTATAAAAGAACAGTGGCCGAAGTAGGCGAGGTGTGGCAGGGCGCTAGGCTTGAGGCAGTCTGCAAGGAGGAAATCCTGAGCAGGCCGAGGGCAAGTGTATGGCTGCCAACCGAGACGGATAAGCCAGAAGAGATCCTCGAGATCGTTCGGGCCAGCAATCCCGATCTTCCAACGGAAGACTGGCGGATTGTCAAGCGAGAGGAGTATAAGGGAGACTTTAGATTGGCAATCACGCTGATTAATAAAGAATCCCTGGCTTCCCTTGCAAAATTAAAGGGGGTGATCAACTTCGGGTTCGGGTCGATCACCCTTAAAATATATAAAAAGGACGAGGCCGATGCGACTGCGAAAGACCAGCCTGGGGGTGACGGCGAACGAACCCATCAGAAGACGGTCAAGCGGGCTGAGTGATGCTTCGGACGTGGGGAGCATAGTAAAAGGAGGCAGCCTCCTCTCTCTGGAGTCTGATGAAGCCATCCTGTCAGGCTCTCCACGAGAAGAAGATAGCGGCAGGAACAACGAGCCAGATGGCACTATCCCGATGCAGGGAGTGCAGGAAACAGTGAGTAAGGTTGACTACAATGGTTAGCATTGTACAAATAAATCTACATCACACGAAGGCTCCCTCGGCAGCTCTCGTGCTCAGACTAAGTCAGATGAAGACTTGGTGTTAATCCAAGTACCTTGTATTAACAATAACAGGATCTGTGGCCTCAGAATGAAAGGGTATAAATTACTATACTCAAGCAACTCTGAGAAGATCAGATCGTGTATTTTAGCGAAAAATAATATGAATATTTTTATTCTTCCACAATTTAGTAGCAAACAACGTTACAGCGGTGAGTGCTGAGGATGGCTAGCTTCAGCACATATGAATCGCGAGAAGGAGGTTCCACCGGATAACCTGGGGGAACTGATCCGGGAAGCAGGTCAGAGAAAGGTAGGTGTGATACTAGGATGTGAGGCAAACGCGCATCACACAATCTGGGGAAGCACAGACATTAACGAGAGGGGTGAGTTATTTGCTGATTACTTATTAAATACTAACCTTGTAGTTTGCAATATTGGGTGTGAACCAACATTCATTGTTAAAATTGACAGGAGGTTCTAGATGTGACCTTTGTGTCAGAAACAATTTTTCATATGATCAGAGGGTAGAGAGTGACGAATGAGTACTCATTCTCTGATCACCGATACGTAATGTATAACCTCAACATCAAGCATGTTGCCCAGAAAGCCTTCAGAAATCCCAAAAGGACAAAATGGAATAAATATGGGGAGGCGTTAGAGGAACTATTGCCGCTGGAGGTTCCTGGACTTACGGCGACAGTAGAGGAATTAGATTGCATGGTTGATATTGTCACAACAGCTGCGTGCCCCCTGATAAAACCTAGGGGTAGGCAAAAACCGACATGGTGGACCACGGAGTTGGGAATCTATCGAAAAGCGTGTAGAACAGCCTTTAATAAGGCTAAGAACACAAGGGGAAATCAGGATTGGGACTCCTATAAGGGGACCTAAGAAAGCACAAAAAAGAGTTGAGGAGGGCACAAAGGGGGTCTTGGATACTCTTGTGTTGTAGAATGGAGGAGGTCTCCGAGACTTCTCGCCTTAGGAAGATTCCGGATGAATTAATGCAGCATTTAAACGATACAACATCCCGTCCATGGCGTTAAAACGGCACCTTAAAAACAAAACTAATAAAAAACCAGCATTGGGTGCTACCTTCTTGTTTAGGTGACGATTTTGAAAATAAAATTGTAAGTCACATAAAAAAGTTTCAAGCACATTGGTTTGCTCCAACAAGAACTAAGGCGCGAGAAATGGCATTCTGGCTGGCACAGAAATATAATTTAGCAAACAATTTTAATTTGAAGGAGAGAAAGGCTGGTAAAGCATGCGGTTTACACTTTTCATGAAGCGTCATCCAGGGTTGTCTGTAAGAAAATATGAAGAAGTTTCACAAAATCGTGCTGAAGGAATGAATCATCGGGAAGTTTCAGAATATTTTAGTTTATTGAAAAAAACTTTAATCGACCATGATTTAGTCGCTAAACCAGGACATATTTATAATATGGATGAGACCTGCTGCCAGCTAAATAATGAGCCTGAATATGTAATAGCATAAAGAGGGTCTAAAAACATACCAGCAATAACATCTGCTGAAAAAGGAAAAGCCATTTTTGTTATTGCTTGCTGTAATGCAGAGGGAAATTGTTTGCCTTCATGCAGGGCTTTTAAAAGTAAAAACAAGAAAACAGAGTTTGAATATGGCATGCCTCTCAGTGATATACAGTAAATTTATACGTATGTTAATTTTGAAATATTTTACACTTGGCTTAAACAACAGTTTCTTCCAAGAAGACTACAAGGAAAAGGGTAATATAAGAAGGCCATTCTTCACATTGTAGTAACACTGACATGTTGGAGTTTGCTGTAGCAAACGAGATAATCCTAATTTGTTCGCCGCCACATATAACAAAATTTTTACAACCTTTAGATCGATCGTTTTTTAAATCATTTAAATCCCATTTGTTTATTAACAACAATCCAAAAAGAATAATTTTTCATTTGCAATTTGGCCAATTACTAGCAACTTCGTGGAACAAAACTGCAACACCAAGTAATGGCATCTCAGCATTTTCAGCAGCAACTGGTATTTTCCCGTTTAATCCTGAAATAATTCCGGATTATACGTTCACAAAACTTAAGTCTATATTCAGAGCCTACAATACCAATCAGCGAATTGGTGCCTATAATTGAAAATTTTGTTGAACACACATCGACAGAGACTCCATTTTTGCAGTTAACGACTACTCCCCAGAAACATCATCAGTTGAATTTGTAAACGGTAGAGAATACGAATATCAGCGACATAACCCCTGGAAAAATGTTGAATATAATTTCGCCAATACCGTCAACATCAAACGGTAGAACCATTAATGTCAGAAAGTAAAAAGCTCGTGTATTGACTACGGTAGTTAACATAAATAAAGTCAAAAACAATGAAACAGAAACCGATGAAATCTATTAATAACAAGAAGGTTCAAAAGAAACGAAACAAAGTGGGGCATGACAATATTGCTTCATCACAATATTGCTGTTCCATTAGATGATGAATCGGATGGCTTGGAGGATTTAGAAGAGAATTTTTGCACTTTGAAAAAGGACGACTGGATCCAGTCCATAATATGTACCCTAGGTCGCACGATTCATGTACATTTTTTTCAACACATACAACAAATACGGCAATAAAAATGTTAAGCAAAATTATTGCGCCATATCCCCGCTCAGGTGGTGTATCATATCACACATACCCGAGGGTGAAATGGTATTTATGTGTAGTTTTATATTTTTATTTTTAATAACTGAATTTTTACTTATTGTTACTTTTTGTTTTATTTTTAATAAAGAAGAATTTATTTGTTTCGTTCCAAAAGATTTTTTTATTTTTTAAGTTATTACAATCACAAAAAAGGTATACCATATCTCCAGAGTTTACCCTATGTTTTTTTTATCATATAAAAAACTAACAGATGTAACACCCTTTATTTAAACTGGTATAATGTCAAAACACTCAGCGTGGCAACCAATAGACATACATTCAGGCCTGTTGTAATTAGTCACCCACGGCAAACTGGTCAAATGTATGTTACCAGTGGCCCTGTTCTGGTAATTCCCTGGGAATGGGGAACTGGGGAAAGATTTTACATAGCTTTATTGTTTATAAATCAGTTTTTTCTGGCCTACTGAGAAAAAAAAGTTTGATGTAAATATTTGAAAATTGGGAATAGTTTTTCCATAACGAAATTATCTGGGCAAATTATTCCCAATTTTATTTTGTTTTCAAAAAAATTACCACTAGCTTTTTACCTTAGTATGACAAAAAAAAATTATTTAAATAGAATTTATATGTAAATTGTTTCCCCAATTCCCTAGTCCCGGGGAATTACCAGGATGGGGACACAGGTAATTTAAACAACATTTAGTTGTCCGACTTAAAATCAGGCGATGATTGTCGAACCAAGAGAGTAAAACTTGTCAAAAATATTATCGACAACCATTTCTTTATCGAGCATGTTTAAACGGAAATGTTCTACTGGCAGAAATTGAATTTCAAAATTCTTGTAGTAAATTAGTCATTGCTCTGAAAATGTTATAAAAATTGCATTTATGCGTCACTCAACACCTGTTTGAAAATATTTTTGAATCCGTTTAAATTTTCCCTAAATGGGGGGGCGGTTACATACATGGTACATATCACGGAAAACAAGAAAAGTAAAATGAGAATAATTTTGTTTTTCTCTTCCCAATTGGATGTAGAATAGTAACGGAGTAGGCGTTCACAAAAACGTCAAGATTAAGTCAATTGTCGAAGATGACTTTTAAGGCGCAAATAACAATCTGTCGTAACATATATCGAGTACCTGCACAACTCAAAAAATAGAAATTTTGAGAAAACGACAATTAAAATGTTTTCCAAGTCCATTAAATTTTCAATAGCGACATAAATGTTATCTACAGGTTTTTTGTGTGAATCACAACTGTGACTTAAGAATATAATAATATGACCGTAATATGATCGCTTCATGCAAAAAAGGCGAAATTGAAATTTTTTAAATTGTGCCAGAACTCTTCCAAGGCAGCGATATGTATATTTTAAACGAATCCATAATCGTCAGAGCGACGTTATTTTTTGTTCGGAATTTTTTCCATCATGTTGGATTAACTTTATATTTTTGTCTGAATGAACCAAAAATTATCGATAATTCGCAACTGTCAAATAATTCAACAATTACGGACGAGATGGTAGCAAAATCATTCCCAAAATTTGTCGCCAACTATGAAATCATAAAAAGCAAAATTGATTAAACGCGGAATGAACAAAAAATCAATGAATACAACCGTGAACGCACCTTAATAGATATAGAACTGAAATACATAATTTATTTCCGCCAACTAATAGCCCGTTTACCAACAAATTTCTTCTGCAAAATGAAGAGTAAAGAACATTTACCTTTTGTTCCGCAGTATTTGTAAACCGCCATAAAAATGAAAATATTACCATAATAAAAACAGACGCCATAGAGTAAATTTTGGAGCTTGGAGTCTTTGAGTAGTTTTCAGAAGATGAAAAATAAAATAAGCCTCCATTTGAATCGCACACGGCATCTCTCATTTTGATGGTTTTAACTCTCGCTGTCTTGATGAGGTTTTCATAGCGTGAAAAATTCATCAAGTCAGCATTGACATCATCAACCTCATCCATAGTACGTATATTAAAATTGAAAGGAGCATTTAACTCCCGCGAGTCCGTGAGAGTTACTAAAGGTGCTAGCCCCGACTATTCCAAATGACTTTGCATTAATACCAAAAAAAAATCCGTGGGGTGAAGGGTGGATTATTTTGGGAATTTTGGGAATTTTGGGGACCCCCATTTCATGGATCTCGGAGCTATAAAACAGTTTTGTCCAATTTTATTCGGACATTTGCCGATTTCGGAATTTCACAGTAACATATGCATTGCAACATAAGAAGTATTTTTGGGAACTTTTAGTTTTTTAGAAGAATTAAAAATTGGTTTAAAAATAATTTGTAAATCAATTGGTAAAATATGAACTCTAATAGAAACAAAATTAAATAGAGTGTTGTTGAATTCATTAATTGTGGGCCCCTTTATATAATTACAGGGCACAAACGCTCCCAAAGATAACAATCCTAGCATTTAAACAAGACAATTAGCGTTGAAAAATTTTAATTTGTTTTCATATAAAATTCAACTTACAAGCAACTTCAATTCAGAAGATTCACAAATTCTACTAGGCCTGTGTCAAAAGTTGTTACATTTTGTTGAGAGCGATGTAAACTTCATAAATTGCGCATTTTATGTCTGGCGAGTGCATTTTGATTTAAACGGAAATATAAACCACAAAATTGTCATATATGGGCAAATGGAACTCTTCAAAACATCCACTCAGTGAGGTCTGAGATCTGCCAACTATATGGTCAGTTACCTTTTTTGAAGAAAACGATACCAATATTACAGTGAATGGGGAGAGCTATATAAACATGCCGGAACAATTCTTTGTCCAGAATTCCACCGATGACGAATACTCATGGATGGGCGAGATAGCACACTCGATTATCGACACGTAATTTATTACGTAAAAATTTGAAATTATTTTAAAATTTATAATCAACTAGGGGCATCTTTCTGAAAATACATATGCTAATAATAATAAATAAGTATATATTAAAAGATCATTTGTTTTTCGCACCATCTTTTATCCGCCCCTCAGCCTAGGGTACTCAGAAGGCTTCGGCTGTCTCTGTGTACACCTAGGTAACACCAAGGTAGTCGCGTCCACGTCGCGGGGGTGGGTACTACTTCGGTAGTAGCAAAGTGTTACCGGAGACCAAATGTCAGTGCTATAAATTAGCTAAAACAAACAATGAGTACAACAAAGCAGATATGCTGTGAAATCCACACTCTTCGGATGCAGTCCCAATAAATTTTGGGGTGGGCCAATCATTGCTTAACCTATTTGGAAGAAGTTCCAAATTACCAAGATCACCAAGATTTTCAACTGAAAATATATTTCAGTACGAGAAGGAAACGGCAGAACCCCGTGAACAACTAAGAGAAATAAAGGAATTTTCAACTGAATTGAAAGAAGAATTTACAATTTTAAAGAAAGAGAATGAGGAACTCAAAAAAGCAGTTGAAACACGTGCAGAACTTGATACCTAGCCCTGCAATCGATGATGATCTGGATCCATTCCATACGAAGAGAAACAAATTGGATGTTGAAACGGAGTAAAAGGCCAAGTAAGAAAAGGAAAGCTCAACACTCACCAGAAGTGGCAGAATTTTTACCATCAACTTCAAAAGAGGTTTCTAGAAAACAGTTAGTCATCAAGAAACAACTAGCTCTGAAACAACAACCAGCTAAACCAAAAGAGAAATCACCTCCACCAATAAATTTTGCTGAGTCCTCACCAGAGGTAGAAAAAGCACCTAAACGGCAACCAGCTCAACAAAATGAAGCACAGCCTATTTTTATAGTAGGAGTAACCAACTATACTCAGAAATCTGAAGTGTATATTGAGTACTGTTACGGAACAAGAGAATAAAATTACTGCTCTGAACAATAATGCATGGAAGATTAACACTTCAAATCCAAACGCATACAGAAACTTGTCGATGAAGCTGAATACGGAAAAATATCAGTAGTACACGTACGAACATAAAAACGATCGTTCCATCAAGTTCATGGCAAGAGGCCTACATCCAACCTGTGAAAGTAATTCAATAATGGAGGATCTAGAACATAAAGGCCAAGGCTATAACCATACGCAAGGATATTGCGCGCGTGGGCAGCATCCAGCCAGCTACCGAGGATGTGAGGTTGCCAAGCAGCTACAGAAAATGAGGTATCAGGCATGCGAACCCCTTCTAAGTCATTCAAACAAGGATTGACAAAGAAATGAAGCATCTATGCGTAGGGAGAATTATACATATGCACAGGCCTCTTCAAATTCGAAAGAAAATGAGACCAACGGTACCAAAAATATTTAAAAACACTGTCCAAACAAGTTTAAATGGCCTTGAGGAACAGAATATACTAAATATGTTAATTCTAGATCGACTTAATCTGCTGCAAATACCAAGCTTCAAAATAGTTAAAAAATAAATAATGTCTGGAATACATAGTTCAATTCATAATTCTGGAGCAGAAACCAGACATCAAAACTACTCATTAAGAATAGCCGTATTGGAATGCAAACGGATTAACACGACACCTAGAAGAATTACAACTATTTTTAAATACCGAGAAAATTGATATGCTTAATATCAGAAACACATTTTACCAGCAGCTCCTATGTATCAATCCGGAGATATATTTGTTACCATGCCATACATCCTGCAGAACGAGCAAGAGGAGAGTCAGCTATATTTATTAGAGATAATATCGATCATCATGAAGAATTAAAAATGAAAACAGAATCCATGCAAGTGAACACCATGATGGTTAAATTTGGTCATCACAACACCTGTAATATATCTTACCCCACATAGCCTAAAGAAAGAAGACTACATTAACTTGTCCCAGAAATTAGGAAGTAGCTTCATTATCGGAGGTGACTTTAATGCAAAAAATACCTTACGATTAACCTCTCCAAAAGGCGAAGAATTACTTGCAGCTGGCCAATACTCAAACTGTGAATTTTACTCAGGAGGGAAACCAACGTACTGGCCAAATGATCCTAACAAAATCCCAGGCCTTATAGATTTCTACATCACTAAAAGGAACGCTACATTTTCTTAAAAAATGATGAAAATCTAATATTTGATCATTCTCCTGTTATTATGACGGTTAGTGAAAATGTAATAGAAAAACCAAATTCAACACAGATGGCAAACAACACAACAAATTGGGGATTGTTTAAGCAGATATCGAGATCAAAGATCGAAAAATGTATTGGCTGCTCGGGAAAAATTCGGAATTGTCAACCGAAAATAAACTGCTAGTATATCAACAGGTGCTCTAAAGCCTGTATGGGGCCTCTGGGGCTGTACAAAGAAAACTAACACCAAAATAATATAAACTTTTCAAAACAAAGTGCTACGTTTTATAGTTAACGCTCCGTGGTACATTAGGAATGATGACCTTCATAGGGATCATCTAAAAATGGATTAAGGACACCAGGGCAAAGACTACTTCAGTAAATAACCTATAAATGGAGCTGGACAATGGGCCTCTTCTCATTCACAAGTGACTAAATTAAGAAAGAAAAATTACTAGTTGAATTGTATTCAGTTGTAATAATTTAAAAAAAAAAATCTTTTATCCAATAGATCGCGCTGAAAGATTTCAATCGGAGAATATGGCACTCAGCCTAATTGATTGGCCTAATTAGTTTACCTCACAGTCCGGCAGATTGATTTTTTTCTCCTGTAAATCATACTAATTTAGTAATTTAGCGTGGAACAGTCGCGTGGGCTGGTTGAACAGTGGAAATTGATTTAATAGCAGTTTTTGTGAGATTAGTGACATCTAACTTTAAGTAGCAGCATTCTAAGTAGTTTTATAGCATTTATAGTATAGTTTTATAATAGTTTAATGCCACATTGGTTGTGATTGTTCGAGGACAATTTAGATTGTTCAGAATGATGAATTAATAAATAATTGTGGGAATTAGTTGTGTTATTTTAGTGTTTAGTGGATTTTGGGAAAGCTTGTGTGAGAATATTTCTGATGTATCCGGCAATATTCCAGTAAAGTAAATATTAGAAAACTATTCAAAGATTATGTCCGGTATTTTCGTGAATATACTTCCGGCGATGTTTTAATTACGAGAACTGGTATTGTAACCATCAAATTCTATAACAGTGTTCACATTCGCGAGAAAGTAACCGGATTTGACTGGGCAAATTCGTAACAATACCATACTCCTAAAATCAAAAGCGTCTGTATAATAAGTAAGTAGTATCAAAATATCCAAAATTTTACACCAATCAGAATGATCTCCCATTTACCTTGGAATTAAATTATTTTTAATTTTAAGATTATGCAATAACGATAAGAATATTATTATATCATTTCTAGTCTACCACATAATAGTATAATTAGTTAGACCTCATCTTCGATTGTTATGTAAAACAGGTATGTTACAAATACAAATAACTGAGCATCTCCTAACTCGTATACATATAAGGTTAGGGTCAAGCAAAATTTTAAGCGCTACAATTAATTACCATTAAGCGAAAATTAAATATAAATGAAATAAAAATTTTATGAAATAAAAAATCCCGTAAATTCATATAAATAAAAGATTTTATCTCGGTAAATATATAAAAACGAAAGCCTACACACCAATCAATCACCACTTATGTATTTTTGCTTTGATATAAAAGTATCTGTTGTATCTGTTTATTCGAGCCTGGTTTTGATGACCACATTTTTGACACTGAAAAGTAACATTCACGGATCAGTGAATGACAGATATAATTAATTTGTATGTGTGTTCATTACCGTAATATTTTAAATTCGGTGCAACAAATTTTAACACTAACACCGATGTGCTTGGTGGATGCACACATTTTTAATTAAATTTTATAATTAATACATATAAATGTTGTATAAATTCGTATTATTGAAATGAAAAGTTTACTCTCAATATATTTTTAGTTTGCTCTCTGTTTTTGTGTGTATTTGTACATGAAACGTATTCGTGTTTAAGTAAAATATAACACCCTGCGCCCCATGTGTATATCAAATATGAACTAACAGAAAAAGATAGTATGCCCTAAATATTTAGATCGCGACAATCTTATGATATCTCGTTAATTTTCCAGATCAACAATTTGAACAATACAAAATTTTACTCAAGTAGGGATAATACTCGTATACAGAATTTCATAAAATACTACTCTAGTGTTCATTTTACAATGAATAAACCATTGAAAACACTAAACAAATAAAGTTGAATGAATTGATTTGCGCGATCAATCTATTTATTTTTTCTAATTATTTATTATTAACGAGGTGAATACGAGGTGCAATAAACAAATTAATTGAAGAAACACAAAAAGCAAAATAAATCGTTCGGTTCAGACACAAACAAAAATAATCAAATTTATTATTAAGAATTAAATTAATAAACCGTATGGTCTATCAAAAAAATATGTACATATAATTTTTACGTGGTAAACGCGGATGATGAGTTATTTAACAATAATTTCGTCGAGTCAATAATATTTAGAAAGCGCGCACTTATTTTGAAATGACCGCTTCAAATTTCAGAAAGTGATAGAGCTTTTGTGTCTGTCTGAAAGCAAAAGATGAAAGGACATTCCAAGACTCCTGGATACATCTTTATGGAATGATTGAAACAACAATCATTCATCAGAATCAAAAAAGGTGTTTGGAGAACCGAAACGTTAGTTAAATCACCAAATACATAAAATCAACCAACCACATTACCGCCGCTATACTTTGAAGGTACACGCAGTGAAATAGGTAAATATATGAAAAGGCATTTAGTGACAGAGAATGTTTTAAATCCACTCTTATAAACTGCGCAGAATTGTTTTCGAGGATTTTGATAACGAGGAAAAAACACTTACGGACCGGATTTTAAAAATGAACGAAAATGTTAGTGGTCAGTTAATATATGATCTCCGTAGCCGCCTCTAGTCGAATAATGTCGATAATGCAGATTCTAACTAATCAAACGAAAATGACATCCGATTTTTATCAGTAAATGTCCACCGAAAATCGGAGCATAATGTCGATAATGGAGATACAAATTTTGTCTTAATGTAATTATTTATATATAGATTACAAATTTTTATTTTGCTCCAAATTTCTAAAAATTGACTGTTCAAAGTGTCATGGCTGGAAATAGATTGAAATGAATGGCCTTAATGAAATCCGGGAAAACTCCATTGAATATATCGCACACACTAAATTTGAAAATTTCTAAAAATTGACCTTTAGTGTAATGTCTGGAAATAGATTCAAATGAAAGATCTTAGTAATGTTCACACCTGGAAAGAATTTCATGTCAATTTTCGTGAGGAGAGTGCGGGAAAACACGATTGAACACGCAAAATTTGAACATTTCTAAAATTTGACCGTGTCATGCAGTGTTGGGCCGTATTTTTTACACCACGTATTTAATTAATATTCTACATTCGTGGACAATGTATGTAGATAATTTAAAAAATGCGACTTATTTTTCTTCATTCTTACCCCAAATTTGTAAAATTTTAACCCAAGTTTTTATATGAAAATGTTAATCATGCTTGGAAAACAAAAAAACATCGGAAAAATATTAATTTCTTGTATGCTTTAGCTATTTTACGAGATATTCGAAAAAATACTAAAACGATAGACGCGTTGTCAATTATGTTTATTAGCCATACACAGAGCTGTTGAACTGTTAATGTGCTACAATGAACAACACCAGAACTTCATTTCATCATTCAGTCAAATGTAAGTTTTAGTTGGCCAGAGCAAACTGAATACCGCCGAAATTTAAAAAGTAGTGCACCAGAATACTGTGCTGGTAACAGTGCACCAAGATACTAAAAGCCTTAGTGTTTTGAAGATTTTCCAGGTGTGAACCTGGGGGCCTTTCATTTGAATCTTTTTCTAGAGACGACACTTTAAAGGGTCAATTTTTAGAAATTTTCCCGAACTCAACACATGAAAATTGACCTGAAACTTTCTCCAAACATGAGACCATCAATAAGACCTTTCATTTGACTCTATTTCCAGCCATGATTCTTAAACCCTGATCAATTTTTACCAACCAAGTTTCCCCAGGCTTTCCACATAGATACCACAAGGTCATATATTTGAACTGATGATTGATTTAAAAATAAATTTAGCATACCAATTATTTATCTGCTTTATCGATTTTTTTCAGCTAGCTATTTATACGAATCTTTTTTACCGACGTTTACAAGCGAGCAATCAATTATACGGTTTATATTGGATGTTGAACCTAGGTTCCATCCAACTGAAATTTCTTAGGTCGAGTCGAAAAACAACAACAAAAATAAAACCAAAATAAAAAAAAATTATTAATTTTATTTTTTTTGTGTGAGCAGTGGTATCTAAATACGAAAGCATATTTTTGTGATTTTTCCCGATTTTAACTTATTAAGTTTCCCCTAAAATTAATTGCATTCGTCTAGATATTTTTTAAAATTTGAACTCGATCCAAAGATAACTCTGCCAATATAAACACTGGAAGTTAACTTCAAGGTTAACCTACAGACTACAAGTTGACTCGACTCGCAATATAAACCGCATAAATGTTGTTTCGCATCTGCATTATCGCCATTTTCTGATTGGCAAAATTTTGATGTTACAGTCGAATTTGCATTATAGTCGGCTAACTTTAACAGTATTATCTCCGTGGAATTGTTGAAACTGGTGAGAACATTATCAGAATGAACAAGTGGTATTGATATTCTGGAAGTGGCTGAAAAATCTTTAATCGATTCGAATGACAGTATTGGAAAAAGATTTTCTATTTCTACTGATGGATGTCCAACTATGATCGGAAAAAAAGTCTGGATGTAAAACTTTCTTGGAAAAATAAATAGGTCATCCAGTAATGAGATTCCATTGTATGATCCATCTCGATGTTTAATGTGCAAAATATGAATTATTCCAATTAAATCATGTAATGGAAACGGTTGCTAAAGTTATAAATAATAAAACCCTACTGACGTATTATCACGTTCGTTGGCTTAGTCGAGCTTTATTATTGGAAAGGTTTGTTCACGGTTTGAACGAAATTCGCTAATTTCTGCGAGACAAGAAAAAGGTATTGTCGGAGTTAAACAATACCAATTGGTTAATGCAGTTAATGTTTCTGAGTGACTTCAGTATTCAGTTAAATGAATTACTCGGTCATATTACCGCTATTGAGATGAAGCTGCAGTTACTTAAGAAGGGCATGGAATGTTCGTTTGGAAATTACTCATTTCTCAAATATTTCCCCAATTTATAAAATTTGTGGCAGATATTGACATATTTGAAAAAGGGGAGTCACAAGATTAATTCTGATGAGCTCGATACTGAATTGCATGAATTTCAGTGTGTAACCTAATTTGGTGTAAAAAATTTCAAAATTTAAGAAACATTATTAAAAATCGTTTAAGGAACGATAATAAATCATTATATATTGATGATGAGGTATTGAAAGTGTGGCAATGCATTCCAAGCAATTTTACATCTCTAAGAAAGTTGGAAGTAGCGGTATTAACAGTGTTTCCATCTACTTATTAATGCGAATTCTTATTTTCACACATGAACGTTGTTTTAACAAAAACAAGGAATAGGATGACTAGACACAATTCTGAGGCATGTGTTGCATTAAAAGTGAAAAAATGTACTTAGATTTAAATTTTGGTTAGAAGTTCCTATTAATTTTATTTTATTTTATTCTTGAGGCTTAATTTTATAATTAAAACAGTTATGAAATAACACATTTATGAATTAAAATTAAAACTATAATGTCTTCCTTTCTGAAAAATATATTTTATTTTACGTTACTATTATGAAATTGGTTGGCACGCGAAATAGGCGATTTTTTAAAAAAATTGTTTTTTGACCCACTAATGTAGAAGTACTTGCGAACTCTGGTCCAGATGGTTAGATGCAAAAACCAATCCATCGTAAAATTCGTTTCAAAAGTCCACAATTCTTTTTAAAAATTTCAGTTACAAAAAACGACAAATCCTAAAAAAAATTTACCGTTAATATCGATACTATTATTGTCAGTGTAATTCGTGTTTTAATTTATGTGCAGGTGGGAATAGGTTTCAACAGGATAAAAAAAAATTTAAAATGGAAAGTTTAGAAACAGCAACTGTTGTCAGTGTAAGGAGTTGTAAACCACGCAAAATTCCAATAACTTGAAGTTGATGAGAAAGGCATTAGGAAAATAATAATAGGTAGGTATTTGAACAAATTTGGTTAAAAGGAAACAATATTTTGAAAGTTTTTAAAGCTGGTAATAATGAACAATTTATTAATAATAAATATAAATGGTAGTTTACAAGTAGATACAGGAAATAACGGTAATGACAATCAAAAAAGGTACTATAGCAAAATCGATGAAGAACTTGATATTGGTGTAAAACAAAGTAGAGTATGTATCAAAAATAATATTCATGATGGTAAGGTGGTGGAGATAGATGAGTCTGCTAGGAGTGATAAAGCCAGCATCGAAGGTGATACGGAATTATTAAGTATTAATGTTGATTTTAATGATTTTAATGACAATTTCGGTTTCAATGATACGTTTATGTTATTCTGAAAATAGAAATCAGAATTCAAATCAAGTCTTAACGGTTATGAGGAATAATTTTGAAAGTATTGATGAATTATTGGAAAAATGTATTAATCATAATATCGATGGGAAAGTGAGAAACCAAATTATGGACGTAGTAAAAAAAATTTAGAGACTGTTTTGCTTTAAATATGTATGAGGTCGGAAAAACTAATAAAGCTTCAATTAGAATTAAATTAAATGATTTCGAGCCCGTATCATATCATCCTTATAGACTATCAACGGCACAAAGGGAAAATGTAAAAAAGCACATTAATGAATTATTACACCAGGATATAATAAAACAGTCTGAATCGAATTTGCGTTGACTTTCGACATTTAATTGTCGAAAGACTATAAAAGATCGATATCCAATTCCTCATATAGAAGACTGCTTACAGAAATTGGCAGGTGCTAAATACTTTACCGTAGTTGAATTGGCAAGTGGTTATTATCAAATACCTGTAGATGAAGATAGCAAAAACTATACGTCGGTTGTCACGCCAGATGGGCAATACCAATTTGAAAGAATGCCGTTTGGGCTTGTGAAAGCTCTATCCGTTTTTCAGCGTTTTGCAAGTAAGTTAGCATCTGAAGTAAGCGAGAGAATTGTTTGCTATATTGACGATATGATTTTACCTAGTGTTACTGTAGAAGAAGGCATTGACCTTTTCATTAAATTTTTAAATAAGTTAAGAGAATATGGCGTTACATCAAAATTGTTAAAATGTAAATTTTTGATGGAACAAGTAGAGTTTCTTGGTCATGAGATTACTAGGCATGGAATTAAACCAGAAATAGATAAAATTAATTGTGTAAAGAATTTTCCTACGCCTACCAATGTACATGAAATTCGTCAATTTATAGAGGTTTAAGCCTCGTATTTTAGAAAATTTGTTCGTAATTTTTCATTATTAGCAGAGCCGATAACCAGATTTGACAAGAGATAAAGTTAAATTTGAATGGTCCAACGAACAAGACGAAGTATTCAAAGAATTAAAAAATAAACTTTGCCAACGAAACATTTTAGTGCTTTTTAATAATAATAATAAAATTCATGAGGTTCATACAAATGCAAGTGTGGTTGGACTAGGCGGAATTTTATTACAATTAGAAGAAGATAATGAATTGCACCCAGTATCATAGTATAGTCGTCAAACAACAGATTTGGAAAGAAAATTTCATAGTTTTGAATTGGAAGCATTAGCGGTTGTGGAGTCGTTGGATAGATTTCGTCTGAGCCACCACAAGAAAATGATTTTGAGAAAAAAGATAAAAATGGTAGTCAAATGTGTCGAAAATCCGGTTGAACTATCAAAAGATGTTGAACCTGTCACATTAGATATTATGCGTGTAGATGATGTAGATAAATCTTGGGTAGAAGTGCTACAAGATACTGACCTTGATATACAACATATTAAGGAAAATATTCACGATTCTGTGAATAAAGAATATGAAATAGAAAATGACCGATCTATTATATCGACGAGTGAACAATAAATTATTATTTGTGGTTCCAAAAAGTGTACGAGGTAGAGTTATTCGCTCATGTCATGATGATATGGGTCATTTTAGTTTAGACAAAACATTATAGCTGCATTATGTGAAGTTTATTCTTGGCCTCGGATGCGCCAATTCGTAAAGAAACGTGTTATGAATGTTTATTCCAATTTCCAACGATAAATTAAAACTGACTCTGGCTATCGTCAATAATCTCGTTTAACAAGAACTTGTGAAATATCTAGGAATTACATTAACTTTTAAAAACCATATTGAAACAGTTATTTTAAAATCCCATCTTCATATTAAACTATTGTACTCGCTTATTAATAAAAAATCAAAATTATCTTAAAATCTTACTATATATACATTAATCATTAGACCTATGATTCCCTATATGGGTTCTCTGTATGGAGTCAATGCGCAAATGCCCACCGTAATAAACTACAAATTCTACAAAATAAATGCCTGAAAAATATTTATGGAAAGCCTCGATACTATTCAAATCGTCGCCTCCATCATATAGATTGGATGATTATATTGGTCGCATGAATGAAGTATTCCTCATCAATTGTGGATACATATATAAATAGTTCCAATTCCTATTCAGCCTTGAAACATTATTATTCTGATCAACTCAAATTAAATGTTTGTAGTGTTCTTATTTTTATTTTTTATTTTATTTAGCTAATAATTTAGTTTTAAGCAGGGTTGTTCCTTTACGCGTAAAATAGATTATATAAAATAGATAACATATACGCGTAATGTAAGTAATCTATGTAATTATGCGTAATGTATGTAATTTAAGAGCTAAATTTTTGTTTTTTATTTTCAGTATCTCTTTTTCAGTATCTCGTTTCTATTCTCTTTTCTGTACACCTCTTGCTCTTTTCTATAAATAACGTCAAAACAATTCAGGCAGGAAGCCTACTATTGAAATCGAAGGCCGTCGATTTTTGTTCGTTGTTTATATTCAGCAATACTAATTACTATTGCTGAAAAACAACGAACACAAATCGACGGCGGTCGATTTTAATAGTAGGCCCCCAGTTTTTTACACGCATTTCTTACAAAGTGAGGTTAATTTGATTGTTTAATAAAACAAACAATTCCATAAAATATCTAATAAATTTATTATTAGGATTATTGCGAATGGATTGGGTTCATGTTATCAAATTAAAATGGGTCGAACTAAAAATTCAAATTTTGAGGAATTGCAATTCCAACTTGTGAATGCCGACAAACGCAAATGAGGTGCATATTGTTACGTTTGCAACAAAAGCATTGACAAACGCAGCAGCTTCAAGATTAAAAGCCCACAGGTAATCTCAAATCACACTTATTTTTGTGTTTTTAGACAGCGGTTTAGATTTTAGATATTAATAAGAAATACTTTTAGGTCGGTTTGTAAAATAAAATTGGGTTCTTTGGGTACCGCGAATATAGTGACAAGGACCTGGTTCAAAACGAAACTAATCAGAATAGTCAATTTCTACGGTAAGTTTTGTTTGATTTATTAATTTAGTACGTATAATCATAACGTATTTGGAAAATTTTGGTTAGACAGATTGAAGATTTGACCAGCTCAACGGAATCATCTTGCATCATGACACAAGAAGTTAAGATAAACAAAATTGCATCTAATCAAATAATTGATGAAGCTTGTACTGGTTTGATTAGAATCCAAGACAATGAAATATTCCCTTTATCAACGTACACAATAATTATCAACGTACACACTACTTCAAGACCATCATCATCCGCCTCTTCCATTCCATCGACGACATCGGGATTCATCTCGGACTTATCAAAAAAGCGAAAATCAAATTTGCCAAAGTTCTTTGATAAAATTACTGATGATGAGGTTGCTAGCTAACATCAACTCAAAGCTAGCGGCATTCTGTTTTGGATGCAATATCCCATTCAATGTCATCGAATCAGATAATTTCAAAAATTTCATAAAAATTCTTCGGCCGGCCTATCTATCTAAGTTGCCAGGAAGAAAGGCATTATCTACAACCACATTGGATACGGAATTTCAACGTTATCCTAAATTATCGTCTGATGCAGTTCAAAACAGCTCAGTCCTCCTAATAGACGGGTGGAAAAATACGTCGAATAACAGCAAGTTAGTTGTGTCAATGATACACAATACCGGTAAGTCAAAAGCCTTTCTGAATGCTTGGGATGTAACCTCAGAGTCGGAATCGATAAGTTTGGCCAAAACTCAATACAATACAGAAGTGTATGCCGTGATCTCTGACAACGCAGCTTCTATGTAAAATGCGTATTTGGCACAGTAATTGTAGCAGTCACACATGGAACCTTCTATAGCAAAAGACGTGATGAATACGGAGCTTAACAAATAAGTGCTAACGATTTTAAAAGAGTTCAAACATTCTAATTTCGAGAAGGCTCTAGTTGATGCAGGCGGTTCACGAATCAAAAGGCCAATTGATACGAGTCTACCAATTTGTGGATGAATTTAGTCATACCAACCAAGTTCAGTAAATTTGAACCCAATTTAGAAAAACAACGAGACATGGCCTGTAATTTATATGCCAAGTGTGCATATACTACCTACACCCACAATTCCACGAGGAAGCTAAACTAAAATTATC
The DNA here is from genome assembly GCA_932526605.1 of Nephrotoma flavescens. Classification (NCBI taxonomy): domain Eukaryota; kingdom Metazoa; phylum Arthropoda; class Insecta; order Diptera; family Tipulidae; genus Nephrotoma; species Nephrotoma flavescens. The sequence continues at coordinate 248,963,254 of OW052220.1, read as the reverse complement.
TCAAACAGAACGAGAGAATATATCTGAATTTTTTATTGATGAGCTTGATTCGGAAGGTTTATCAAGCTTAAATGATTTTCAAGAAAATATTGGAATTTTTCGAACATTGAAAAATAAGGAAATCTTGGATTCAATAGTTTTTTGGAGCATGGTGAGAACCCATCACAAATCTCTATCTAATCCCGCAGTGAAATTAATGAGAATTCCTGCGTCGTCTGCATCTATAGAAAGATTATTTTCTAACTATGGTCTTTTGTACATTCGCCGATACGGAATAGACTGGATTTTGAGCGATCTAAAAAATTGCTTCATATTTATTAAACACATAAAATTCATGATGGAAATCAGTCAAGTGATTATTAAGTTTGAAAGAAACTTTTATAAGTCAGAATAATATCTTGTATTTTATGAAAAATAAATAATTTGTTTTTTTAGATGTATTGATTTTTAATTGAAAAAATTGACTAGATATGAAAAACTAAATTACCAATAGATTACATAGTTTACATAGATTACATGAAAATTTTCAATGTAATCTTCGCGTAATCCTTAAGTAATTTATCGATGTAAAGTAATTTATTTTGTATACGGCACAGCCCTGGTTTTAAGTATATACACTGTTAGGTTAGGATCATAGTTGTAAAGTTATCATTAAACTAATCTCTAAAAATTGAATTTATATCATGTAAAAATAGAGGAGAAGGATATGCAAGTAGCTACTGTATCGATTGAAACCAAATACATATAACAAGAGTAATCTTCTCTCCACCAATAGATAAGCCAAAAAAAGAAGACTACATCAAACTTCTTAGATCACTTGGAAGTAATTTTATTATTTTATGTGACTTTAATGCGAAAAACATATAATGGAGATCAAACAGAAGATTCTTAGCAGTTGAAAATGAAGAAGGGTTGTCAGCAGACCATTCTCACGTTTGAATGACAAGTGCCACGGTGATAAGGAAGCAAGCCTTTCAAAACTAACAAATAATAAAACAAACTGGGAATACTTTCGGCAGCTAATCAAAGAAAACGCGATCTATATTAGGTTCAGATCTCGAAAGCTTTCATGATTGGAACGGTATAAAAAGCGGCCTGGGAAAGTACACCTGATCAGCAAGGAATATTACAAATACTATATTCTTGTGAACTAGAGTCCTTGAAAATAAAACAATACTAATAAAGCTTAAACTACACATAAAGGAAATTAAAAATGAGTCTGTTGCTAGCAGCGATAAGCAAAAAGCTGATCTGTTTGCCGAACACCTAGAAAATACCTTCAAGCCACCAACTGGATAAACGGTAATGTATATTTAACACCTATAAGCAAAATGACGAGGTATCTGCACTACCAGTTACTCTGAAAGAAATCAAGCAAAAATTAAAAATCTCAAAGATAAAAAAGCTCGTGGGTACGACTTGATACTCGGACAAATAATCAAAGCCCTAGACAGTTCCGAGACAGTTGAAAGTAGTGGAAATCATAATCATAGATTTTCGAGAGACTGTTTCTCAAGAGACTAAAGCCAATTATAGAGAGCAGAAATCGTATACCAGCACATTAGTTTGGGTACCGAGAACGGCACTCAACGATAGAAACGGTACATATAGGATCACTGATACAATTGAGAATAAGGTTTTGCACCGTGGTCTAGAATTTAAGCTCCAACAAGATTTGCAAAAACAATATTTTGAACTGATAAAATCCTACATAAAGGACCGTTACTTCCAGGTGAGACAAGAAGAGGAATAGTCAAAACTAAAAAAAATATTAGCATTACTGTAAACAAATAATCTACCAAACATAGTAGAAACTAGAATAGGAACGTTTGCTGGACAAAGAAGCGAGAATAACACTAAACGAATCGAAATAAACTTTACAGATAGAAAATTAGAATATATTCCGATTATACTGAATTCGCAACAAATTTCATATAGTGCTAAGTACCTTGGCATGACGCTAGACACTAAGCTCAGGTTGCAAGCGCATGTTAAAAAGAAAAGGCTGAACTGAGCATACAAACATTTTTTGTATATTAGAAATGACAACCTCCTTCGAAACATAAACATGGAATACGTCAGCGATGAAATACAAAAATATGAAACGATGCAATTTAAAAGATCAAATCCTTTAGAATTAGTGGTTACCCAAGTCACTGAAATCAAAGGACTGGTAGAGCTGGGATAGGTTTCAACCCATAAGATTAGACTAAAAATTAAGCAATTAAACTGAGATTACTGATTGAACTTGATTTGAATATTGGTTCAATTCACAAAAGGCGCACAGATTATAAAGTTTAAATTATATAAAATTTAAAATTAAATTTAATCTACCTTCAATAAAAATTCTAACTAAATAATTAAGACGAATCTCGTTTACCATAAATTACGAGTACTGCAGCTTAATTTTGACACAATTGGGATTTTAGCATGTTTGGTAGCGGATCCTATACAGTTTTACAGTAGACATTTTTCAAATTTAATTAGTTACGGACATTCACTTATGGTCTTTTTTTTAATTCAACCCGAGCAGGCAGTGCGCTATCAAAAAATATTTGTTTTTTTTTATTCAACCTGTGTAATTTTACGCAGCACACTGCGTTTTTATATGTGAACTGTTCTTACACCGTGTACACTACACTCGGTTCTTAAAATTTTACTCTGAACAATGTACAACTTTTACTCTGCGTACAATACCCCCCAATATAGACCCTTAGGCCAAGTGGTTACGTAAGTTCAAATTACGAAAATCGCGATTGTGTTAACCGTCATTGAGGCATTATAAATACGGAAATATACAAATTTGCAATCCCATCATTATAAACGTGCCTGTGTTAATCTCACTGAATTAAACCGTTTAATTACAAATAGAGTACAGATAAATTTATTAATTATAATTTAAATTTTATTTAATTGTTTTTATGATGATAAATAAATATGTAACTATACAGAATTTAAAAGAATTTTGTCGGTGTGTTTACATTCTTAGTATACAGAAAAAATTGAAAATCAAAATTTCGAAATTTTCGCGTTTTTCGAGAAAAGTGTACAAATAAAACGATACAGTGTGCACATAATATGTATAATGGGGGGATGTGAATGAGTGTGCGTGTTCTTGATTTTGTGTTTTATTTTACTTCAGACAGCATTTTTTCGCATTTTTATTTTATTTTTGGGTGTGTATTTTGTGCGTGTCGTGTATCTGCTTCAAGATAAGTAGGTCTACATAACATATAGTTACAATTTTTAAGATATTCCAGCAAAATTTTTTAGGTAGCAAAATATTTAAAGAAACTCTGTAAAAAATAATAATTTATTACCTTTTGTATTTCGCTAATAAATGTATTAGCTGTTTCGCGGCGGAGCTCCCTGCTGGATCAACGTCAAACTTTTTTTTTTACTTTTTAATTTTATTTTATATTTTCATACACAATCACATCAATACACACTTATTTACTTAAAAACAACAACTATACACACATTTTATTTAAATAAATTTAATTCAAATCACTTGCAACTTGAAGAAATTTTTTTATACTTTGCTTTTATTTATGTAAACTTAAAAATCACTTTAATATATGTAATAAAACATAAAAACTAATAATAACAAAACTAACACATATATACAAAAAAAATGTATGGTTATTTTATATATAAATAAAATCACCACTATTTTTATATTTTATTTTTTTTATAACTATATATGATAATATTATGATTGATAAGACAACTTATTTAGTCCACACGACGAAAGTATAATACAATAAACCAGAACTTTGCTAAAACTGACAATTAAATTGCAAACTACTTTAGAATACTCTCGCACACTTGTATATTACTACAGAGAAAACATTAGTTCTTGGATCACTTTACAAAATATGCCAAGTAACCGCACAGAGAGACAACTAAAGATTACTAAACAAATTCTAACCTTCTAAGCTTTTCCTTTTATTTTTTCACTCCCACACAGCAAAAAAATTGGTTTACTTTTATTTTCAACATACAAAGCACAAAACAAATTAATGTCAAAAAAATTAAAAAAGTTTTCCCGATTATTCAACAATTTAATAATAAAAACAAAACTAAATGTACTGCTTTCAGTAATTTTTTTTTGTACAACCAACAATGTTACTGTTACATTGAAAGTCGAACCTATAATGACTGTGCTTGCGAGCTGAAAACAAGTTGAGAGTTAAAATATTATTGTGTAACGTTAGTTAGTTCCCCCCAAATACACACATACACAATTTAATATTTTTTTGTTGTTTATCGGTTGGTAATCGCCGCCAAGTTATTATCATTTGTGTGTGCTGTACCGTTGTGTTTTTGTCTTATATAGCTGCTCTACACGACCATAAAGCGTTCATATATACAATACAGACAATCATGAGGTGATACTTGCTACTCAATTCAAATCAATTTTTATCTCTTTTCTTATGCAAAAAGGCATAATAGTATAGAAAATATTATTTTAGTTATGAATGTGTGTATCTTATTCTCACTACTATATGTATATATCAACCAGCTGATTGGAGCATGCGTATCATTTAGCGAAAAAAAAAAATATTTTCGGTCTACTATTTCAGAGGAGTATAACGATTTTTTTTTTTTTGAACGCCGCATCATATTTAAGAACGAACACGTTATGACGAGAAACTTATTTTTTTCCCCAAATTTCTTACATACGAGAGTCGTCTGAAAAGTTTCCGACCTAACAAAAATACAAAACTTTTTTCTTCAAATTTATTTTTATTTTCTCCCTGCGCAACGCTCCCATCCCTTCCACCCGTCCAAATAGTACTCGGCGTCTTTCTCTGCAAAATAGTTGTTCACAAAGGTGATGGCCTCCTCATTCGACGAAAATCTCTGGCCTGCGAGCACAAGTGTTAGCTTAAGGAAGAAAAAAAAGACTTTCGGCTACATCACAGAGAAAAAAAGGCATATTTTAATTTAAAAAATTGATGTCCTTATTTTTACTATTTTATAGAATTGTATTTTTAAGCGAGAAATTTATTTTGAGTGAGAAATTGTAGCTTTAAAATTTTTCAATTTTATTTCAAAAACGTAAGCGCATTTTATTTTAAGAATTTCATATTTTTATATATCTGATACAACTTTTAAATTATTAATGGAAGAAGAGATTACCATACATGTGCTTCTAAAAATGGAACGACAGGATATTAGCCGTTTACTTGATAAAATGCAAGCATCATTCGGACAAGAAGTCTTATTTAAGGCCGGCTTAAAAGCATGGAGGGATACAATTGTAAGTTAATTTGACATGATTTATATTAATACTTTATCGTTTAAATAATAAATGCCCAACATAATTACTTTGCAATTATTTGCAATCGATTTCTTCGATAACACACATTCAAAATAATTCCGTATTTTACAAAATCGTTTGGGCATTCCCTTAAACCCAGCGGAAAATACAACTTTGTCAGTGGACAGCAAGAGCTTAAGTACATGTAGTCCATCATCAAGTAATACACCAAGTAACCTTGTTAAAGTTAGCCGAAAGATTCCAGCCGAAAGATAATGCAGATAGTGTCTTAACTATTTTTGAACTCCCTTTATACTCTCGCCCCTATCGATTTTTAAATTCCTATAAACTGAAATAATTTCTCCTTCACCCGAATGATGCAATTCCATCCTAAATTCTCCTAAATTCGAGTTCATAACTGATTTTTTCTGTATTTAAGACACTATCTGCATTATCTTTCGGCTGGAAACTTTCGGCTAACTTTAACAGTATCACCAAGTACAACTCGAAGCTCTAATTCAGAAATTAGAAGCTCAAACGATCTGTAAGTAACCATGTGAAATGATTGTAAATTTGCTATAATGTTACATTTTTAAAAGGAATCCGTTTAATTATGTTGGTATTACCAAAATATTGACTTCATCGATTAAAGGAAGAGATATTCTATACTTTTACAAAATAAATAAAATTCTGAACAAAGTTTCCCAAAAACATTTAGTTCAAATTTTAATAGATTTTTGCATACAAGAAGACATCAAATTGGTGCAACAGGATTTCTGCCACATGACCGCAGCAATAATTGAAACATTTCCTTCAGAAAACAAGGTAAAAATCATAATATTCTTACAATTATTGTACAACTCTTTTCAACAATTGTTTTCCTCCATTTCTTATATAGGAGACCTACTACAAAGGAAGGGCAAGTAAACAAAATCGTTCAGGAAAATTATATGACAGATATACATATATCTGTTATTCTACAAAGTATTTAAAGAAAAGAAAATTAGAATCACAATCAAACTCTTCATTGGCGGCCACCGACGAAACACCCTTCATTCCTGAAAATGACTATTTAGAAAAAAAGCAGTGGTTGGCAGAAAATATCGGACCATGGGACACAATTATCGAATATTTGAAATCAACATCTAAACAACGAGTATCAGAACTAAAAACATCTAAGGATATCAATATAAGCAGAATATGCAGTGAATGGCCGCGGTACAATGATTTTTATGGTTTTCAATTGGTAATATATTTTAAGATTTATTGTTATCGATTAATTAAATTCTAATGAAATTAAATTCTTATACAGATTGAAATTGATTTTAACACCATGTTTTTAAATAAAGGCAACATGTTGATTGATAATTTTGACACCTTTGTCAAAAAATTATCTTTAACAGAGAAATAAAAGACAAGAACTCAAAAATTTTATTAGAAAAACTGAATTCCAATGATTTAGATGGTAAATAATTAGTTTGTCAAACTGAAAAATTTAAATTATAATGATTTTCCTAACTTTCCACTGTATTTACAGATGATACAAATACTCGACATTGGATAGCTTGCAAATTGTAACACGCTATACTTTTACCACGAAGAATCAGTAAAACTCAATTACCAACTATAGTAGATGGACAAATTGATTTCGCTTTACAGCTAAGTAATATAAATTTGCAGAACAAACTATACAACCGCGCCTTGTGGTCGTTGAAAATGAACTTGGCCGGGTAAAAAGAATTTTTTATTTATTGCGATGGTATGAAGTATAAACTTCCATCATTTCGAAAGTCTGTGGATGTATTAATTAAGTTAATTTTTGTATATAATTTAAATTATTCTGAAATAAGTCAGCAGGTATGGTTATTTCTGCAGCAATATTTTTTTGAAATCGATAGTCAAAACCCCATTGTATTTAATTTAGTAGAACAGTTTAAATCAATTAATCTATCATCTATTGTAAATTAATCAACCAATTAATTAAAACATTAAAAAAATTGAATTAGCTATATATAGATAATTATCAAAATAAACATGCCTGACTGTTTTTTATGTTCTCAACATCTTGCATTAATTCCACAACTTATCACTCATTTAAAAAACTATCATTATACAATTTTGAATGTTTAAATTGTTTTCAAATATTTCAATTGATTTATAGTTACGAAAGACATTTAAAAAAACATGCTTTGTCAACAACCACAACTTCAAACGGTTTAAATTCATATAATAAAACTCTTTCATTAGAAGTTCCCATTGCTTCTTCAACGGCAACATATAGTGAGCCTAAAAATTCTTCAATACAAATCTTAGTTCATCCGTCAACTCAAGCTGTCAAAATATTCAGAAACAGAACCAATTGATTTAAGTCAAATCCTAAACAATATCACGAAATTTTCTGTTGATCTTCATGGTACATCTTGTAGTCGCAAAATGGTATTTTCTATTCAAAATAATTTAACAAATTTGATCACCAATCCCTTATCAAGTATACTTACTAGTTTTTCTCAATTTATTACAAATGATACGAAACGCAATGAATTTAATGAAATTGCTAAATTGTTGTCAAATCCATTTCAAAATATTCCAAATGAATACCAATTTTTCAAACACTTAGAAGCTTTGAATGTTTACTCTCCGCCAAAAACATATGTAATTAACAATGAAATTGCAGAAATAATCATTAACCACACTCCCAGTTTAGATAATTTTAAAGCACGCAAGGATGCCTATTAAATTTATCTTTTCAAATCAAAAAATATTTTGAAACAGGAAATATTCTGCAAGAAACTCTAAACCATTTAGAATATCTAGAATCCCAGCCAAAAATATGAAATTTTGTTAACGGTACTATTTGGAAATCCATAAAAGACAAGCTTAAGGACAAGATAATAATTCCTATTCACTTTTATTCAGATGATTTTGAAATAAACGATCCTTTGGGATCGCGCTCTGGGAAAAGTTCTGTAATAGGTATTTACTATTTTTTTCCAACCATTCCAACTTCACAAATTTCCAAAACCGATAATATTTTTGTAGCGGGGTTTGTCAAATCAAAAGATGTTAAAGAATTTGGAAATAATGCAGTTTTACGACCTTTAATAAAAGAAATTAACAAGCTAATTGAAGAAGGACTAGATATACAGGTTCAAAATACTAGTAAAAAAATATAATTTATGTTTGGACAACTACTGGGAGATAATTTGGGCCTAAACACCATTTTAGGATATTTTAATTCGTTTAATGCCCACCCGACTTGTAGAACGTGTTCACGAAATAAAACTGAAATGCAAAGTGATGATATCGAAATTTCTGAGTATTTAAAAAACATTGATAATTACACATTACATTTAACTTTGAATAATATAAGTCAAACTGGAATTAGAGAAAATTGTATAATAAATGAAATTAAACATTTTCATGTAACCAATAATATCAGTTGTGATTTTTTTAGGTACTTACAAATATAGTTCGCACCATTCATTAAATTATTTTATTTTAAAAAAAAAAGTATTTGTCACTTGACGTTTTAAATTATAGAAAACAAATGTTTGCATATTGTGAAACGGAAATTAAAAATGTCAGCAGCAATCTCGCTGCAACACATTAAGTCTGGTAATTTCAAAATGTCTGCTCGAGAAATTCAAAATTTTTTACATTTTTTTCCCCTTATTAATTGGCGATCTTATACCAGTTGATGATCCAGTGTATAATTATTTATTAATTGCAATTCAAATCACGGATCACCTAATGATTGATAACTATGATGAAAATTCGATAAGCACTTTAAAGGAGTTGATAACTAAGCATAACCAAATGTACCGGATATTATTTAGTGATAACTTAAAACCAAAATTTCATAATTTGGTTCATTATCCGACAATTATTAAAAAAATGTGGCCCAATTAAACAATTATGGTGCTATCGCCTTGAAAGTGTTCATCAAATTTATAAACAGTATGCCCGCAATACTACTTCACGATTAAACATTGCTCTTACATTGTCTACGAAGGCTGCTTTAAAATTCAGTAGCAATCTTCTCAACGCAGACTTTTTTTGTGACGAAATTATTCCAGGGAAGGAAGCCAAAAATGTTGAAAATCGTGAATCATATCTAAACTTATTTCCACTAATTTAATTTACAAAGGAACACTGTTTAAAATTGGTTACTTTCTTACTAAACAGATAAATGAAAACTTAAAATTATATGAAATATCTGGAATTGTTATTAAAGATAATAATTGTTATTTGATTTGTAAACAGTATGAATTAAAATATTTGTCCCATATCGTTTCATATTTAGTTGAAATTCCGATAGAGGGGATTTCTTTATTTAATATTGATGAATTTGAGGGACCCCCAATTCATGTATATTTTATTCAAGATAAAAGAAAAGTGATTAGAAGAAAACGATTTTATTAGTTTGATTATTTTTTTATTTAATTATTTCTATTTTGCAATAACTATCTTTTTCAAACATAAGCAAATTATTATTATTGAAATGTTTGGTTTTGTAAAAAATATAATAGATGAAATAAATACAAAAAATAAAATCAATAAAATCTTTTATTATGCATAAATTCAGATTATGTAGATGAAAAGTAAGCATTCCAAATTCTCAAAATTACTATTTAAAAACTACAACTTTTACTTTTTATTTTGAAATCTTACTCTTCTTAAAATAAAGTGTAATAACATTATTGAAACAAAAACTCTAGATGATCGTTTTAAAGGGTTTTCAGCTATTAATTTTAAAGGTAAATTTTCTTAATTTTACAAACAAATTCTTCTTAAAACAAGTATAATAAGTGCTCATTTTTACAGTTTTAGGTCCCTCTAAAAATAAATACTTGTAACATTTTGTTTTAAAAGTGTATACTATTTAGCTAATTTCTATAAAGAAAAATGCTTAAATTTACCCATTAAATTCTTATTTATACCTACGTTTTTTTCTCAGTGATCTGGTGAGTACGGAGTAAGGCAACCGCTGAGGTGTGTGACGGCACTGAACAACACAAGCCATCTATGCCCCATAATAAATACATCAGGCAAAGGTCAATTTATTATTGAAAAACTTCTGTTGAAAAATTTAAATATTTTGAACTTCCCGGTCAACGACTGTACTCGAGGAGGGGCGGCTGTGTACCTGCTTTGCAGAAAGTATAAAACGCTAGGGGCGACACCTCGAAAAAGAATCCAACATGAGTTCAGTTGAAGAGAATTTAGTTACGGTGCGGGGAGTGGGAAACCCAGTACCGGCTGAAGGGAGTGAGCAAGCAGGCTCCCAACGGTCGAGATCCAGCAACTACAATGTTATAACGGTGGCGAACTTGTGTGTCAAAGTGACAGATATGTCTACAAGCGAAGGGAGAGGAATCATTGAATCCGTGCATGGGATAGAACACCCGCTAACCCGTTTAGAAAGTGTGCCTTAATGCAGAGATCCGCTAAGAAGGTAGCGATGACCAGTACATTGGAGTGATGTTTTTCATCGCCTCCTTTCGGAAGTTATAAGGGGCAAACAAAAGAAATAAGGCCAACAAGGCTTGGAAGAAAAATTGAGGAGCTCGCGGAGTTCGTAAATCCGTGGAATAATGTGCATAGCAAGATCAAGAAGATGATCAGCATCATTAGCACGCTTTATGGCTCAGCTAAAAGTAAGATGAACGTTTTGGAAAAGCAGTGCTAAACTTCTCCGATCAATAATGATGTAACTTGTGGAGCCAGCACTTCGGAAAGTCTGGCAAGCACTTCGAATGTCTGAGACCCTTATTAACAAGGAGGACGGAAACAAAATACCACGGCACCTATGTCGGATAAAGGAGAAATAAACACTATGAGTTCAAATCAATTGAAGGACGCGACAGTTGGTTCAGAACAAAAATGGCAGAAAGTGAAGGCTGTGGTTGTTAGTCTCCCTAACAGTCGGTTGGGAAAGTGCTAGAAGTGGGTAAAGTTAGAATCGGCTGGGTTTCCTGTCGAATCCGGGAAAAAATAGAGTTGACTAGGTGTTTTAAATGCCACGATTATGGGCATCGGTCATGGAACTGTAGAAGTGAAGCTGATAGATCAAAGCTCTGCAGGACATGCAAAAATGCACGTTATGCGACGAAACGGCTAAAGGATGTAGCAAACACTTAACTGGCAGCGTTAGATGTCCGGCTTACTAGAAAGCGCTGCAAATAGAGCTTTGGAAATAAAAGTCAGTCAAGTCAATCTTAACCACTGTGAGGCTGCCCAGGATCTGCTGCAGCGATCCATACAGCAAGTGGAAGCTGACTTTGTAATTGTGTGTGTGAGCACAGTAACCTTGATAAACGGTGTTGGGCTTCAGATAGAACGAATCGAGCTGGAAATTGTTGGGAGGGTTTTACCCGGGTTTGTCAGAACCAAAGTGGACAGCGTTCATATTTATAGCTGCTACTTTATAGCTCCTAGTGCATCAATTGGAGGATTTGAAACATTTCTCGATCAATTAGCGGATGATGCACGGAACCACAGCCCGTTGCTCATAGCCGGGATATTTAATGCATGGGCTATAAAATGTGAAGTAGAGAAACCAGTAGCAGAGATACTGCACTGTTAGAAGCCATCGCATCATTACCGGTCATATTAATGAATACAGGAAATACGCCTACTTTTTGTAGAGGAAATGCAACTTGAACAGTTGATCTAACGTTTATGAGCCAACTGATCGATAGTAGACCCCAAAGGACTATAGTTAGACACAGGAAGAGAATAGGATGGAAGTCTGCAACGTTCGATGAAAACATCTTCCGTCTCATGATTGAAGATCTTACCCTGGTACATAAAAGTAATAGTAGTAACCTTAGCGATTGAAGCCCAACAAATTGTTAGTCAACCACCCGTGAGGTATCTACAGGTAATGATCGATTCCAGATTGTCATATGACACACCTCGCTGCCTGCAGCGAGCGAGCAAGGAGAGTAAATGCGGCACTAGCACGGATAAGGCCGAACACAAGAGGGGCGCGGATGTACAGCAGAGTTCTGCTCGCCAACGTCGTTACATCTATAATAATTTATGGGGTATCAATTTGGGTCAACTCGTTGGAGAAGGATACTTATAGGCAAAGAGTAGCAACAGTTCAGAGGCTAAGCGCTCTGAGAGTATTGTGCGCATTTCGGACGGCGTCCTCCTAAGAAGCGCCAAACCATATAGCTGCATCGTGGTTAATGAACAAAAGCAAAGAACTTCTAAATAGCACGGGCTGAGACGATCACTGTATGGCCCCTACATCGAGGCGTGGCTAAAAATGGGACACGGAGAAGTGGATTATCATGATTATCATGTTACGCAGTTTCTGACGGGTCATGGTTGTTTTAGATCATTCCTGGTCAGATTCAAACACGAAGAGTTACCAGATTGCCCTTTATGCATCGGAGCAACGGAGAATGTAGAGCATGTAGTATTTGACTGTCCACGATTTTCTGAGGAGAGAAGCAGTATCTGTGGGGTCCAACTAACCCCGGTAAGCAAAAGTGTCTCACGGATAATGGGAAAGTTGAGACGCCTCGAAAGAAGCAGGAATTCAGTAAGGAGGTTATTCCATTAGAGGTAGCGTAAGCTGAGCCTGCCGCGCCAAGCAATACCTAACGGTAGTTCCAAGTGGCCGAACGACGTGGTTTATCGGGGGGGGGGGGGGGGGGGGGGGGTTAGTTAGTAAGAATCCGAAACTCTCACGTGCTTGATATATGGGTCCATACGTGAAGCCTATCGAAGGTTCCCCTCCTCCGCCATAAAAAAAAAATCACACACACACATAGGCTGACAGACAGACACGCACAGAAGCTTTTGAAAATAACTTTTCGGGGATACAATTTTCATGATTAATATATATTTTATTTTACTCCTTAAAAGAAAGTAAAATTAACTGGTACTTGTTTGTCATCTTTCCAGAAATAGATTTCTTGACATATTATTCAAACTTCGAATTTAACATAATGCAAGGCATAGCGCGAAACATAATAAGGATTTCATCATGAGATTAGTGAATAAAATCTAAATGTTGTTCAAAAAATTGTTTGATCTGGCTTCTACAGTCCTTAACATTTTAGCCATGTATAGAGACGGTGGTACAGTGCGTTAAAATTATCGATGCCTATTTTGAAATTGAACTCTCAAAAAGAAATGCATATGAATTGACAAACTCGAACTTTTTCTTTGGGGTTATCTGAAATGAAAGGTGTATGCCAATAAGCCAGAACAATTTAAAGACTATAATGGATAATATGGAATATTGTTGGAATAGAGGAGTATCAATGATATCATTCTAAATTTGGACAAACTGATTGATATGTGCCTCGAAATCTTTGCAACGTAATAATTTTGTGTTTACTATTCACACGGTGAAACTCTTATTGGATGTAGAATCTAGTAGTATCTGTAGAGTCTATAATTGTTTATTATAGACTTTTAGTTAAAATGTTCAAACCAATATTCAAAATAAATAATTAATAGCGCTACGTCGTGATTGTTTCAGTATGACCAGATTATAGAACTTCCTTGCAAATTTCTGTAAGAAACCTAATTCAATTCTTTAAACCAAATTGGGTAGTTATGATCCAAAAAATTCATTTTCATTCAACCGAATTTCATTGAGTATGTTCTAATTTTAGGATTTCGATTAAAATTTTTGTTAGAATTATATCTTACACATCAAATTTTAACCGAGAGTTAAAATCATTCCCAGTTATGTCCTAAAAACAGATTTTCCTTGTTCAAATCCCAACTACGACAAGTTGTGTCCAGTTCGAGTAAGAAATGACTCCATCAGTATGCACATTTCATTTTTAAAATACAACAATTAACGAAAACCAGTTTGACCAAAGTTTCTGTTTTTACCTGAAAAGCCTCTCATGGTAAAAACGCAAAGTTTCTTTTTTTACCTGAATACGCCTCTCAGGCGTATGCCGGTTGCTTTCTGTTTTCGCGGAAATATGCTTCAAAATTTTAGTCGTAGTCCAATTTAAGTGATAAAATCGAAGTCAAATCGAACGTAAACGAGATGGTGTGTGGGCTTACCCCCTACCCTTTCTAACTAACCAGTTAGAAACATATTTTTACAAAATTCGACTTTATTCATCAACATAGTTTTATTCAAGAGTGATACATTCATTCCAACGCTACTTTCACATTTTGACGCCTTTTTTAAACTGGGTTATCTCAAAACTTGTCTAACTTTGTAGTTATATCCATAAACTTGAGATCCCAAGATTTTCTCATCATACGAAATTTTGGCTCCCGGGATTTGGATTTTCAGTTCCAAGATTTTGATTTCCGTTTATTTCGAAAATTATTTCGGAATTTTGAAAACGGGATTTTTTTTCCGGGATTTCGAGGGTAAGCCAATATTTAATTTGTATTACGACCTGGTCTTCACTTTGTATCATATGTTCTAGCTTAGTTTCTCAAAACATCTCAAAGAATAGAGCGTTTTTAGATATCTGTAGTGGCCGTACGGCACATAACAATCTCATTACCAATACAAATATTCTAGCTAGTCTATATGTTGTTAGACCTGGAACATTACTCACTAAATTAATACCCACTATCATTCTCAAAACTATGAGACCAAAAAATCGAAATATAATTTAGCATTTGTTGAATAGTAAAATTAATGTGGGCGGCCATTTATTTCAACACAAACTCCAATTAATTTATATTAAAATTCAATATTGTGTGTAAGGCTTTTTTCAAATTAAATTTATTTTAAAATTTATTGTGTTGTTGTTGTTGTATTGTTTGTTTTAATTTCCTTTGGGTGGAAATATTAAAATTATATTCGATTTTGAATCGAATTAAAAAGGAATTTCCACAAATATCTAAAATGAAAAAACAATCAATATAAATTAAAATTCACACGAAAAATTTTATTGTTTTAGTTTTAAATCTTTGCAAAACATAATTATTTTTTCAATTTCCGGATTGGAATGGGACCTTTGAAAATTTAAATATCTTTAGTTATGGGTGTATAGGTATATTTAAATAAAATACACCTTTGGATTCGGGCTAACCTTCTGTGGTTTTTTAAACTACTATATCCTGATTCCTGTTGGTATTATTGTAGCAAAAAATAATTAAACATTGTGTCAAAGTTGGTTGGAATGCAAGCTGCTTCTGTACTCCATGCCACTCTGAGCACATGGTTCAAACCAACGATTTCATCGCCACTCGCAAATGCACTCGACAGCTCTGGCAATTATGTAGATTGAACCAGGGCAGGAAACGCAGCTAACCTACATGAAGAGATTTATAGTAAGGAAACCGAGACCAATCAACCTCGAAAGCTGGACAACCACAAACAAAGTGAAGCTGTTGTCACACAAGGAATCTTGAGCAACCCGTTTCGTTGTAAATGGTGTTTAAAATGGCTGAGACCAGACAAAATAACGACCAAAACTCTTACCTGGTTTTTCTTCAAAGATAAAGCGTACTTTATAAACCTAAGATTAGGTTCAAAGTACTTTACCACTCGGCACTAAAGGAAGGGTGCCGCCGGTTCAGGTCAAATGAATTGCAGAAGTGTGCCTGCTTTAGCTAAACCATAAAGAATTCCTTAAAGGATTTATAACTGACTAGCTGACCCGGCGAACAGTCGATTCTTTATTTTTTTTTTTTTTTTAATACTTATTCTGCTATTCGGGACACCGGGTCAGCTAGTAAGATAAAAAAAGAAAAAGAAAGTTAATAAGCCAACAATTACATTATGTAAAAAAATATACATTAAGTTTCATTTTTATTGTAGTACTTTATGGTACACGATATTTTTTGTTTGATTACCTGGCGCGTAAACAAACGGAGCAGATGGTTTTCCAACACGAGAACAGGCAACATACAATTGACCATGCGAGAAACATAGGTTTTCTAGATTAATACCACAAACACTTAATGATTGCCCCTGGGATTTGTTTATAGTTATAGCGAAAGCAAGCCGTACTGGAAACTGTAGTCGTTTATACTCGAATGGTACGTCAGTCGAAATCATTGGGATGCGGGGTATCAAAACGTTTTCTCCTTATAACTTTCCTTTCAATATGATTGCTTCTATTACGTTATTCAGTAATTTTTTTATCGCTAATCGTGTGCCGTTACAAAGTTGTGGTTGGTTAATATTTCGTAACAGTTATAACTACAGATCCAACCTTTAATTGAAGATTGTGAGGCGGCAATCCTGGCAAATCAAGTGAGTTTAAAAATTCTCGTGGATAGTTCACATCATCTTCATTAGCCCTCGTCAGGCGGAACAGGTACAATTGTACCTTTTCCGTTTTTAAATACTAATAAATCTTCTTGTAGAAGCCGGAGAGGGGTAAAGTTTTGAGAGTCTCTACATTTTTTTGCTGGACCGTTCAGAACTTATTTAAAAAAAATATCCCCAGCTTCTTCAGATATAGGGGATCGAGTAGATTTTAGCGTTGTAAAACACATTTAACGTTGTAAAATTATGCAGCCGGACGAAGGTTAGTTGCCATATATCAACTGATTTATATGTCCTCATTTCATCAGGAATGTCATCTTGAATTTTGAAATTTAATTCATTTACATCAGTGTTTTTGGCAGCCAGTATAGCTCGTTCGCTCAACCAATCATGGAATAAGTAATTTTGAACAACATTTGGAAATACTTTTTGAATGAGTTCAGCTTTTGATTGCCGAAAAAACCCCTCAGGAAAGGTGATGCAGCCAGTCAGCATGTCTATAGGAAATTTGCCATTACCAATGTCAATGAGTTGTTTAGAGAATATGTCTCCAGATTGATCATTTTGCAACATGACACGCATATTCTTGCTTAAATGTAATACCTTGATATGTTTCCACAAATTGGAGAACTTTCGAACCACTGGCAATGTTTGGCGAAATTCTCCTGATAATAAAATCATTTTGCCACCAAATTGGTTTTGGTTGTTCCGTAGATCTTTTAAGGTTCTATCTAAAGCCTCTAAAAATTTTTTAAGCGCCATCGTGCATTCATTCCATACTATTAATTTATATTGCTGCAAAACCTTTGCCATTGCCGAATTCTTGGAAATGTTGCAGGTTGGAGTTTCGTTGCTTTGCATATTCAATGGCAGTTTTAGAGCTGAAAGGGCTGTTCGACCGCTTTCAAGCAAAGTTGCTGCAATGCCTGACGAAGCAAGAGCTAGAGCAATTTCATTTTTTGAGCGAATTGTTGCCAATATTAAAGTAATCAAAAAAGTTTTTCCTGTACCACCAGGAGCGGCCAAGAAGTAAATCCCTCCAGTTCCATCATTTATTACTTTCATAAGAGTATCAAATATACACTTTTGTTCTTCGTTCAATAGTGGAAGATTTATTTGAATCGATTCTTTCAAAGTATTGAGATTATACGATTTTTCACGTTGTAACTCTTGATGAAAAGCATCGTGCATTGGGCGATTGCTTGTTTGACATCATCAAGCACATATCCTCAATGGAAATAAATGCCTGATTGTAAATTTCTTCACTTATTTGTAAATTCAGATTTCCTGTTCTATTGTGCGTATATTAAATAAAATATCGTCACACATATTATCTTTGTATTTTATCCAAAAATCAATTGGTTTTGATGGGAAGCATGTCCATATGATAATGGAAAACGATGGCAGGCTTCTCTGTAAGATCCACACAATTCACCATCAACTGTTCGTAAATGTTGGAATGATGTTGGGCCACGCACATTGACTAATAGCAGCCGTTAATAGGAAGCGATGTTAATAGGAATTCTTTTATAGGAAGGAGGAACTTTTATAGGTCATTGGAAACTACAAAATCAGTTTACGTCCCTTTTTGACTAGAATTGAATTTTCATTTGGAAAATAAAAACATTCATCGTTGCTTAGATGAACGGAATAAATTTGACCTATTGCATCGGTTGAATATACACTTGGGTATCCTGGAACTGGTTTTCCTTCGCACACATTTCTTTGTTGATTGATTCCAAGTATAATATTTTCGCATTTCAGAATATAGCAGTGTTTGTGCGAAATGATCATTTTGGCACGTCTCGAAAACACTGGTTAAGGTAGTAGATGGTGGCTGGTGAGTTCTCCTGCGTACACGGATCTCTGCGCAGGTTCACCTATGTTTTTCCGATACTCGTGGGAGAAACCTGGAAAACAAAAAAGGAAGCAAAAACAAATGGGCAGGCACCCTTCAAAACCCGCAAGAAGGGAGTAATTCTAACCGGGAAGGTGGGGATCCATCATCAGAGGTAAGGTTAAGTGGCACCTTGGCATCGAAGCCAGGTGGAAGCGGAACATCGATACAGGGAGAGACGGTCGGCGTTCAAAATCCTAGAAAAACTGGTTGCGACCCCTGAGGGGCAGCTTACAGTAGAACAGCGAGAATCTGTGGCATGGACTAAAAAAACTGTAGGCTGTGATAGCTCGGAAAGGGCCCTTGTTTCTAAAATGCATAGGTCCCAGGATGAGCTGGAAATGGGCGACAGCAAGCGAGCCCAGGTGCAAAGAGACAAGACGTCGGGTGCTCCTAGGGATCAAAAACCAAAGCTATTCAGTGAGACCCTAAAGAGGCACGTGATGGTGCTAGCCGTCATTGACAGAAGTCAGGAAGATGGGAGCATCACGTCAGAGAAGTGGAGGGTAGTGTATAATGCACTAAACGCCATTTTTCTGCGGATCCTGAGAGAAAATCCGGGATCCCCCCGTCATGCAGAGATGCGGGATGGTACCAGGGGCGCGTGAAGTTGACTGAGTACTCGGACCAGAGATCGGTCGACCTTTATAGAAGGGAAATGGCCGAAGTAGGCGAGGTGTGGCAGGGCGCGAGGCTTGAGGCAGTCTGCAAGCCGAGGGCACGTGTATTGCTGCCAACCGAGCCAGATAAGCCAGAAGAGATCTTCGAGATCATTCGGGCTAGCAATCCCGATCTTCCAACGGAAGACTGGAGGATTGTAAAGCGAGAAGAGGCTAAGGGAGGCTTTAGATTGGCAATCATACTAATCAATAAAGAATCCCTTGCTTCCCTTGCATAATTAAAGGGAGTGCGATCAACTTCGGGTTCGGGTCGATCACCCTTAAAATATATTAAAAGGACGAGACCGATGTGACTGCGAAGGTCAACCTGGGGGTGACGGCAAACGAACCCATCAGGAAATAAACCTACATCACACGAAGGCTGCCTCGACAGCTCTCGTGCACAGACTGACTAAGTCAGATGAGGACTTGGTGTTAATCCAAGAACCTTGGATTAATAATAACATGATCAGTGGCCTCAGAATGAAAGGGTACAAATACTATACTCAAGCAACTCTAAGAAGATCAGATCGTGTATTTTTGCGAAAAATAATTTGAATATTTTTCTACTTCCACAATTTAGTAGCGGGGACGTTACAGCGATGAGTGCTGAGGTTGGCTGTGAAAAACTATGGCTAGCCTCAGCCTATATGGATCGCGAAAGGGAGGTTCCACCGGATAACCTGGGGGAACCGATCCGGGAAGCAGATCAAAGAAGGGTAGGTGCGTTATACTCGGATGTGATGCAAACGCGCATCACACAATATGGGGAAGCACAGACATCAACGAGTGGGGTGAGTTATTTTTTGATTATTTATTAAATACCAACCTTTTAGTTTGTAATATTGGGCGAGAACCGACATTCATTGTTAAAAATCGACAGGAGGTTTTAGATGTGAATTTTGCGTCAGAAACAATCTTTCATATGATCAGAGGGTGGAGAGTCGCTGAGGAGCACTCATTTTCTGATCATCGATATGTAACATATAACCTCGACATTAAACCTTTTACCCGGAAAACCTTCAGGAATGACAAACTGGAACAAATATGGGGAGGTGTCGGAGGAATTATTGCCGCTGGAGGTCCCTGGACCTCCTGCGACGGTAGAAGAATTGGACTTCATGGTTGACAGAAACCGATATGGTGGACCAATGAGTTGGGAACCTATCGGAGAGTGTGTAGGACAGCTTTTAATAAAGCTAAGAACACACGGGAGGGTCGAGATTGGGATTCCTAATATAGGACCTAAGAAAGTGCAAAAAAGAGTTGAGGAAGGAACAAAGGGGATCTTGGAGACTCTTCTGTTGTAGGATGAACCCAACCAGTCCTAGTTATTTAATTAGACCGGACGGGTCATGGACAGCTTCAAGTGTGGAATCATTGGAACTCCTCATCGAGACACATTTCCGGGGAAGCTTTGATGACTCGATGGAGCCGGGAGCTCATCGAGTAATACCTTCAATAGAGATGGAGGGAATCGTGAATAGTGAGAGAATCCGGTGGGCGCTGAATGGTTTTAAGCCTTATAAATCGGTGGGCCCGGATCGAATTATACCAGCAGAAATCCAAAAGAACTCGGCAGTCATCTTCCCCTGGCTGGAGGGGATTTTCAGGGGATGTCTGAAACTCGTCTATATTCCTGGGAAATGGACAGAGGTCAGAGTGGTCTTTATCCCGAAATCGGGAAAAAGCTCACATGCATATCCAAAGGATCTGAGGCCTTTAACTCTATCATCATGTTGAAAACCTTGGAAAGGTTGATAGATGTAGGTATTCGATCAAAAATTGAGCCCAGGAGTTGGGCAATGTCTCAGCATGCGTACTGTAAGGGGAAGTCGGTAGACACAGCTCTGCACGATGTGGTACGCATGATTGAGAAGTCAATTTACTCGCAAGAGTTCTGTACGGTAGCATTTCTCGACATTGAGGGTGCCTTTAATAATGTAAAAACGGAGGTGATCGTGGACGGATTGTTATTTTTGAATGAGGACTACCCCATAAGTAGGTTGATAAATCAGATGCTGGTAAGCAGGATTATTACCTCGAAACTGGGGAACCATTAGAAGGTGGGTGGCTAGAGGAACTCCGCAAGGAGGTGTAATGTCTCCCTTTCTTTGGAGTGTTTTGATGAATGGATTGCTCTTGGAACTGGAGAGAGAGGGGATTGGGGTTGTATCGTATGCGGATGATGTAGCGTTAGCTGTCTCAGGCAAATATCTGGCTACGATTAGGGATGTTATACAGAATGCACTCCTGATCGTTACAAAATGGGCCAGCAAATGTGGATTAGAGATCAACCCTTCCAAGACAGAGCTGGTACTGTTTACTAAGAAATTTGAGATATTATACGATTCTCCAGATGCTGCCGGAAAAGGCAAGTCTGGAGTGGCCTATAGAAGCGCTCAAATTGGCGCTCAAAAAGGCAATCACGTGCAGGGTAGCAAAACAAGTTTGGCCAAAACTGGACCTGCGGCGCTCCAAAGCACTAGTATCCCTGGGAAAACGAGAGGTAGGATTGGTCGAAAGGATACTGACAGGACACTGCCTTTTTGGGGAACATATGCGAGAAGGCTGGGTCTAGAGACGAATGACTTTTGCAGAAGTTGTTTGGACGAAGAGGAGTAAGTGACGTTAGATCACTTCCTATGCTCGTATCCGGCACTATCATGAAGAAGGCATACGTATTTAGGTGTGTACGGTATGGACAACCTTTCGAAACTCGCGGGCTGTGGAGTGCGAGATATTGTACACTATAAGTAGCTCTGGATGGTTTCAGCGGGGGTAAAAGGGAGATAGGATCCTGTGGTATCACAATGGGCCACTATTGGACTAAGTGTGCAATATCAGCCACTCTAACCTAACCTAACCTAACCATATACCTGTACAATTACAAAATTTAGCTGAAACACCTTTCTCAAAACTATTGCTATATGGGCTGGAGGTACACACATGTTTTTTTTAATTTTGATGTAATCATGAGGCATATCGTTTGAAAGGTTTGGAATCAATCAAGCAAAGGCTTTGTTAACAGCATTTAGTCCACAAATCCACAATACATATTAAACCAGTGTGACGTGTGGTGTAAGTGTCCATAAAAATGATGCAAAACAAAAAGTTTTATGAATACAACTCCCCTGTTCCTTTTACTGTAACTACTTTAGTTAGGTTATCTTTATTACCAGGGTGTAGCTCAATATTTCTTCGTTAATGCTAGTTTGTGGGCGGCAGGATGTTGTCCTTTATTAAAACCTCCATCGAGGGTTGGCAGAAATGTTTTCATCAAGGTGGGGTTACCAAGACATTGGAAGTTTGGTTTCGAACTAATGAAATAATGAATTCTGTGTATTAAAAAATTTAATACACTAACATAACAGACTGCAGTGACCAAACTACAAAAATATTGAAAATACTTCGAAATGTTTTCATTTAGCAAATTTAGTTTTTTAGATGTAATTAGTGAGCCACCAATTAAAAAGTATCGTGGGGTTAGTATTAACGCATTTGGGTCGATGAAATTGTCGTGAGAGTTTCCAAAAACCCTTTTACAGTGATATTTTATGACGTAACTGCGGTTTCTATAGAGTCCTCCGAAGTGTGGAGAAGATGATGGTTACTAAATGTAGGGGTTGCTTGTTGCAGAGCTTTTCTTTAGTCAACTGTATTCCGGCTCCCACAACTTTGGTTCAAATATCACTGGAAATCATCATGTGATGCATTTTGCTATATCTGAGCGTATGTTAATTCTGATTTGTATCTAACATGTAACAGAGTTAATTGGATTCCCTCCTTTCTTTTGGCGGCAATATATCTGGAATCATAGCTAGTTATTCTTCCTCCTACTCTCAGCATTTTGTGTCCATCAATAAATGGATTAAGCGAAAGGAGATTCATTGTTGGATACTGAGCCTTCGTTGTTGATCTATACATTTCATTCTGGAACGTTCCAGAATTTATTAAATTCTTAAGCAGATATAGTAATTTAATGGGATAAATGCTAATCAGAGCTGGAAACTTGAAAATGAAACACGGATAATTCTAAATTTATTTTATTTTATTTTATAATGTTTTTCGCGTGTTACTTGATTGATGGTTCGTACAGAAGTGAAATTAGCTACAAAAGTCAAATGTCATGGAACATAGGAAATGATTCAAAACTTATTTCCAATACTCCTCCTCAATTGAATCATCAGTAAACTCCACATACACACCGAAGAACATTGACACGAGGTCCAGCCAATGGTTTTGTCAATAAATCTGCCACCATAGTTTCCGTAGGACAATATTGGCATGTAACATACATTTTTCGATGTAACCCTTGAACCATTAACCCTCCATTAAACTTTCTTTTTAGTACACACACTAAATCTTCGCCTCCAACTTTTAATCCTGGAGGTTGTCTCATGTAAATTGTTTCAGACAATTCACTGTTGAGAAAAGCCGTTTTCGCATCTAGATGATAAACCTTCATCATGTCCGAAACGTAGTTTGACGAACAACTGAAGCAAACACCTGATCATAATCAGTACCGTATTTCTGCTAAAAACGTTGAGTGACTATAGCCTTGCCTTGTGTCTGACTACTTCTCCGTATAAATTGCACTTTAGTTTGTAAATCCGCTTGCAGCCAACTAGATTTGCACCTTCTGGAATTTTCACAAGCTCCCATGTTTGATTCTCCATCAATGACTTCATCTCATCTGTCATTGCTTGAATCCACAGCCTCTTTTGATCACACTTGATGGCCTCTTCGTAGCACTTTGGTTCTTGAATGACTGAATTCACCACGTTCATTTGTTCAATAAGTCTCTTTGGTGCAATTCCTTTGTTAGCGCGTTGTGATCGTCTAACAGCTTGCTCTTCATCTTCATTCTGAAGGTGGTCCTGTATTGGATTCTCTTCCTAAACTTCTTCATCGACTAATTCCTCTTGTACTGGATCGTTTTCTGCATCTTCAAAGTTGTTCAACCCTGAATTGTCGATAATTTGTTTCTGTTGGTAATTTTTGCTGGACTTGATAGGTATCAAATGGTCCCTTTCGACGAACTAAACATCTCGACTAATTGTGACTCGATCGATTTAAGCAATGTAACAACGACAGCGCTGCTTTCACACCCTTTGAATCGAATCTGTGCCTTGTTTACTTTGGTACATGCACATAACATTCTCATGCGGATTTACTGAAGTATTGCACATTCGGACTTTTCTGGAACCAGCCTTCGTATGGCGTTGTTTCTGTACTCTTTATTGGCAAACGATTCTGGACATAATTAGCCATCATTACAGCTTCACCCCAAAACTTTTTCTCTAGACCTGCATCAATTAGCATGCAGTAAGCCATTTCTACCAACGTTCTGTTTTTGCGTTCCGCTGTTCCGTTTTGTTGAGGTGTGTACGCAGTAGTTCTCTGGATTTGAATTCCGCTGGACTTTAGATAATTCACGAATTCATTACTGAGGTACTCTCCTCCTCGATCTGTACGGATGCACTTAGGTTTCTTTCCGAATTGAACCTTTATCATCGTGTGGTCGTTTGCATCGGACCACAAACATCCGAATGAACCAGATCCATGACTGCAACTGCTTTATTACTCGACTTGACCGAAAACTTGATTCGAGTAGTTTTTCGTTCGAGACATACTCTGCACTTGGATTTGATTTCGCAATCCGCTGTACACTCCCTGAAGTTGATGCCTTTAACCAAATTTCGTTTCGCAAATTATTTCACAACTTCGATGTCTCTATGGCCTAGAACCTTATGCCAATAATGTGAACATCCATCGGATTGCTTTTCGGTCGAGTAAACTTTGTGAGGTTCCTTTAGTCTGTAACGTTTACCGCTGATTTCGCCAACTGCAATTTGCCGACTCTTTTCCCTTATTTCACACTTGTTGCCCTTGAAATTTACTAGAAAACCTTTTTCCGTTAGCTTTTTGACTGAAAGCAAATTTTCCTTGATATCTGAAGAAAATCGACCTTAATTGTGCCTTTACCCGCAGCTGTTGATTGTTGACCACTTGCAACGCTTAGTTTATCACTACAATTCATGTCGATATTGATGAAAGTATCCTTAGAACTGGCAATGTGACACGTGGCACCCGAATCGACAATCCAGCCATCAACTACTTGATGTGTCACAAACAGTTTTCCGTTTCATCTTTCGCTAGATTCGCCTTCTGATCGCTTCCTTCCCGTATATGCAACATTTATGTCGCGTACATGACATCGGAAATAAATATTTTCATACTCGCTTACGAACTCAAAACCAATCAAATTATTTGAAATGCTTTATACCACGCCTACTAGTTACGAACTAGAGTTGAAATTGTTGTTGTTTTAATACATTTTGTATGTTACAATAGTATTTTTTCCGAACTTACTCACGATGTCATGAACGCACTATAAATGAATCAGTTGAATTTGAGTTGAAATTAAAAGGAGCTTACGATTGTAGACGCGGTTATTAATGTTTTTGACATTTTGTTTTATATAAAAGTAGAAGTGCTTTTCTTCTTGAAGTGTACATTTTTGTTACTAAAAAAATATATCTCGTGGAGTACAGATGCTGAGTTTTATTATTTCCAATTACATAAGTTTATTTTGTTGAGTGAACAAAAATCTAAAATCATCCGGCCATATAACAGAAACCACCGCTTTCTGCCCGCTAACGCCCTTATGCTTGGCTGCAAAAACTACATCGGAAGAGATTTTTAGAGGTGGAGAGAGACATGGAGGGAAATTAAGAAACGCGGCTAACTAACGTTTTACAGCTCTGTCATGAAAATACGGCGGAAAATTGAAACAAATATGAAGATAAAACTGCTAAAAAATATAGAAGATGCAAGAAACGATCGTAGAAAAAACATTGAAGACATTTTCAATACTGCAGAAACAACAGCAGCAAATAGAAACATGTGCACAACTACTTCTATAATAAAGGATTCTCTTTTGGGCCAAGTCTCACAGAAAACCAACAGCTGAAATAGATAGACAGAGTTCTACGAGGACAACGGAACAGATAACCAACAAAATCAAGAATGTTGTTGACAAGTTCGTATATCTTGTTTGTACTATGGCGAAAACAGGCGGAACTGCGTCCGTCCTGTCATGAACTACAAGACTACGAATGTTCAATGCCTATGTAAAATCAGTACTGATGTATGAATGTGAAAGATGGGAACACACGCAAAGGATCACTAAAGAGATCCTGTGCGTGGGTTTCCATTTCCAGCTCCACTTTCTATAGTAGGCACCAACTATTTGTGAATAAACCTGTGGCATTTAATAAAATGCTTCTGGCCAAACACGATCGCAAACGAAGAACTAGGCAAAACGAAATTGATCGCGAAATTAAAAAACGAAAGTAGAGATGAATTGGACACACTGAATAATAATCGCAATCCGCAATGGGGCAGTAGGAAGACCAGCAAGAACGGTGCTAGTCAAAGCGAAACGACTCGGTAAAACATGGGGAGAACTGAGAGCAATAGCCGAGAAAGAGTATGATGGTCTAGCAGTAGATACCCTATGCTCCTAAATCGGGAATAAAGGATAAAAATTAAGAAAAAAAAAACAAGAGAGATGTTAACCTAACTGTGGCACTATTCTGGTAATTCCCCGGGAATAGGGAACTGAGGAAAGAATTTGTATGTAATTTTTGATCAAATATATTTTTTTCGGCATACTGAGGTAAAAACCTAGTGTTAAATTTTTAGAAAATAATTTATAAATAATTTCATCAAACTTTTCTTCTCAGTAGGCCAGAAACAAAATATTTAAACAGAAATTACAAATAAATTCTTTCCCCAGTTCTCTATTCCCGGGGAATTACCAGAATAGTGCCACTGGGGGCAGCCTTTGGCAACTTGAAGAGAAACAGAAAGAGAATACCGCTCGGCCACAGCAATGTGAGACCTAAGCATGGATCCGACTGGATGCAGGCCTCAATTAAGCTAGAAAAAGATGTACTGTCATCCGCAATATCCAGGAACGTGTCCACAAGAAACTCTCTAATACTAAGAGATCTTTCAATCTTTCTAACCGGTTCACGCGATTTTCCAATTCTGTAAGCATGTTCAGTGTTGCTCAGTGGGAAGATAGATAAATGACGGTCTCTAATCTATCAATAATTATGTGATGTCCAAAGCTTTAAGGAACGTTGAGAATAGACTAGCAGGACGAAATGCTTTGGGGTCGGTATCGCCCGACTTACCAGCTTTCGGGATGAAAACAACTCTACTCATCTTGTCCTCTGAAATAGTAGAATTATCAGTGATCCTAAATGAGAAGAAACCCATGCTGTATTTCGGCAGGGAAGACTCCATCTGGGCCACCTGGTTTATAAGGCGGGAAGGAGAATAAACTCAAAAATCAAAAATCTATTTTTTGGTCAATTTACGGTATTAAAAAGCAAATTTCAGTATTATCAATCCAAGTAAAAGCTTATTAATCCAACTAGTTGCTCTTGCAACAGAATTGAATCTTATCATCCAAAACTCTTTTGGTGTACGTGTACGATCAGTACATATGTAAATCTATAAATGGGTAGAACTTATCAAAATGTTATATTTAATTCGCACGGTCTATTTTCATCAGAAAAACACAAACTCCAGAAAAACAATGCATCATAAACCCTGCGAAAATGTTTATTTGGATGCCCGAGTTGTTAAAAATCCAGCATGGAAGACTCACTTCAAGGGTAAACGGTACTATGGCATCAAGATTTGGGTAGACCTAAATTGTCACAACCAAAATCTGAGAAAAGTGTTAATTTTCATCCACCATTGAATAGTGCGGTCTGAAACTCTTACCAAAAAACTTCGAGTCTCAAACTCATGTCATATTACAACTGTTACAGTTTAGCTGGAACACTTCAACAATGGCAATTACGTGCATCGATGTACAAGTGACAAAAAAATATTGACCAATTATTCGAGAATCACAAGGTATGCATGTCTAGGTAATGAAGTTTTTCCTCCTTCTATTATACCAAGAACTACAGTCTAATCCAACGCGACTTCTGTTCTGATTGAAGTCATTCTATAGAATCATGCCCTCTGTTACCTAGTTATTTTAGAAAAGTACCTACGTAGAATAATTACGGCAGCATTTCAATTTTAAATCTGTTATTACTCGTACGTAGTCGAAATTTGCGAAACCTCGTAGAGAATTTTCGAAAGGTTATAAAACGGATTTTCATGTATAAAATGATTTCTTCCATGGTGATGTTGCGAATTCAATAATCGATGTTATTGCTTTTTGAAGCAATTCGAAAAAACAAATGGTAACCAACAAATATTTGATTTAACGATATCCTTATTAATTTATTTTGTCCCAATTATTCCTGAGCGGTCACTAGCTCACATAATAAACACCAATCGATTCGTTCTTGTGCCATCTTGCGAATTTGCCATTCAAATTATTTTCTGAGCTACTTACTGGTCACATGGTTTATGAGCTTGTTATCTCACATAAAACGATGCTTTTCGCACCAGTCTTAGAATGTAATCAACCAAGAAGTGAGGTGTTTGTATTGCATACCGACTAAATTCTTTTTATGAATGCTAATAAAAATAAATAAGAGAAATATCAGTTTGTCATTTAAAAATTGTATTAATTTACAAATAGACCTTAAATTTACGGATAAAATACATATTATTTCTATAGGTAAACAAAAATGTTTCTAATAATTAAAAATACATCGAAACCGTCATGTTCTGTAGGTATTAAAATAAACTACTTAGACTAGATATACATTACAAAATATCGTTCGAAGATAGATAGGTATGCAGCAGGATATTAAAATAACATGCATTGGATTTGAAAAACGTTTCGTCGTTAAACAATAATTAAAATTATAGATACTTTTAAAATAAATTGATTAGAAATAAAAATAAGAGTTAGGTAAATAAAACATCAGTCTCATTGCAGTTTACATTTCTGAGATGATTTCTTCGGCTTCGTGGCGGCGAATTGGATCTCCTTTTAATAATGCTGTTATTAGACTGAAAATATAACAACAGTTTCAATTGCCATTTATGGTTATTACAGAACTGGGACTTACCAATACAAATATATAAAAAATATAATCAAATAGAATCCAAGGTAGATCATACAATCCCTTAAATAAACTTTAATCTTATCGCGATTATAAATTTCGGTTGGCTCGTATACACCACTATTACCGGGCGGCACCTTATATAATTCATAACCTAAATAGCCAACAAACGGAACATTTGCTAGGACTAGCCACCAGTGTCCTGTAAACAATAAAATAACCACTAAAATTAAATGAAATCCAAATTTGGGTATCATCCAAAAATTTAATTTTGCACAGCACTGTTGAGCATTCAAGTAATCGCACTCGAAATCTGATAAAGTTATAACCTAAAATGAATTACGATAAAATAGTTTAAGGAAAATCCCGTTAATTAATGAATTTTATTTGTATAACAAAAAGGATACAAAATAAACAAGTAGAAATAGAATTGCACCCGAATTAAGTAATGCAAAACCAAATGTGAAAGAGTCCAGCATTATTGAAAGTATGCTAATTTTACTGTATTGAAATACTTTTAATTGAATAATTTGGTTTAAATTGATTGAAGTATTGTATAAAAAAAATCAACTATTCCGGTAGCTTTTGACTTGACACAATAATATTTGACATTTGCTTTAAATATTTTTTTTTTGGGATGTGGTAGATGTTTCGTAGTGACATCTAGTGATGAACATTAAATATGTGGAACTTGTATTTAATAGTGTAAAAGGGGTGAACACACAAATAGCTATGCGACAACTTCCTAAAATTCCTAAAATCGCCATACAACAAATTATTTTCTACTAAATTATTACACTTTCACACTGGAGAGGTGATACTGTAACAATAAAATTAGGTTGTACTATTTTCCTAAGCGATATGAAATCTATCGAGACGGTGGAAAATTATTATGTTGAATGATAACGATATCGTCAATTTGTAGATTAGGCTCGACTCATGTCCACTTACCACGTGTCTGTAGTAAAGTATGGTAATCTTGTTGCCAGTGTTTCCAGAGCTGACTTCTGGAACTGTTGGCTCAGGTTGTGTCGTTATGGGTCGTGCAATTAGAAATTCGCCAGGGGTTAAAGCGAGACCCCCTGGATCATAATCATATATTTTAAAGTATATATATACGCTACTAAGTGGACAAAAAAAATTTGACTATACCCTAATTGAATGTAAAAAAGGGCACAATTTTATTCACCACTATATTCTACCCTTTTCCATACAAATCAAGGATAAAAAAACGATAGACATTTTTCCATAGAAAAATCGGGTTATGTCTCTTCTATTTGTATTCTATATTCTGTGCCATAATGTAGCGCCATGATTGGTCTCTAATTGAGACATGCTTCGATCCGTATTAGAAGCGAGTTCAATTGGAGCTAGGCTTGTTGCCGACGATCCGCACTAAATGTTTTTTAGCACATCGGACCGCTGCCTCCCAGAGGTCACCATCGTGCAGTGCTGCAGGAGCGATGAATTTCCATTTGGCACCAACATCCGCTATGTATTGTTGAGCATGAGTATTCTTCCATTCACGAAGATCGCGTTGCATTAGCCGATTTGCACCGACAAACTTGATACCATTGTCGCTGTAAAGTCACAGAATATAGAATACAAACAGAAGAGACATAACCCGATTTTTCTATGAAAAAATTTCGACCGTTGTGCACTGCACTTTTATACATTCAATAAGGGTATAGTCAAATTTTTTTTTTGGTCTACTTAGTAGCGTATAGTAGTAAATTGTTGTACAGTAACCTTGTCGGCTGTTGAATCTATTGAATAAAACGACGTCGGAATGTTGCTGGATGTAACCCACCCGATTTGAAGCGTACTATGCTTCAAAGACGCCGCTGGTTTGCGCAGTCAGCATAAGACAATACTTCAATTAATCACTCCATAAAGTGTAGGTACTCCGCATCTTCTAGTTGTAGGGCGGTTCGTACATTATTAATCAACGTTATAAGAAGATGAGCCGCACACAACTACTGCCGAGGAATCGTAATTTCTTTCACTGGTGCAACCTCTGTCTTTGCGGTTAGGTTACTAGCTTGTCTGCTCATCCGCATGTAAATCAATGCTGCTTATGCCTTGCTGCTTGCATCACAGAATCCGTGAAGCGTTCTCGTCAAGCTGGTTTCACACCAAGCCAACGCGGAACACGGATCTGTGCCAAATGCCGTAAACCTTTTCCACAAATCGACCAATGCGTTCGTAGTTCATAAGGTAGAGGTGTATCCCAATGAAGTTTTTCACGTCATAAAATTTGAATGAATATTTTTGCGGTCACGATGACTGAGCCAACATACTCGTTGGATCATACTCTAGCTATGTCGCTAAGAATTAAACGTTTAGTAGGCATGGCGTCTGATGCACGCACCTTGTCTCTGTAGTTGACCTCTTGTGCCGAGCAACGGTCATTGACCGTAGGATTTCAGCACAGTCACACTGAAGGTGTACGAAATAATGGTTCTGATTATATTTATACTCTGTGGTAGAGACCCCGGCTGACAACCTGAACATCAAGGATATGAGTGGGGAGGTAGATAGAAACACTCTCTTCAGACACGGAGATGTCCACTTCGATGGGATAACTTTGTGGAGGAATCACAGTTGGAAGAGGACTCTGATGCAATTGTGGTGGAGGTTGAAGTATAAGAGCAAACCTAATGTTGAGGTTCCTGTGGGTTAACCGCATCACTCTCAGGCAGCTTCGACCGCGCTCATACTCAGAACCTTGCGTCAATGCTGACCGGCTACTTAGACTTAGGAATCGTAAATAAAAACTGCTATACGCAAGGAACATAAGTAAAATTCGTTCTTGCATTCTTGATAAAAATAATCCGAATATTTTTCTGTTACTAAATTACAGTAATTCATGTTGCAAAAAGCATTGAGATGAATGGTCTAATCCTCTGGCTAATATCGGCTTACCTTCCACATGATGGGGAAGATAATCCACCTGTCATTTTTTTTTAAGAAGCTCATACTGGGAAGAGATGCGAATTTATATCACACAAAACACTCGTAAAAATGCAGGAAGCTCTTTAGAAGAGCCAAGGATACTAAAGCTGCTGGGGACTGGGACTGCTACAACGAAGTCCACAATACATACAAATACGAATTAAGAAATTTGGAATCAAATGTCGGGATTGCCTCCACTTCAGTAAAATACGGCCCCTCTGAGACATCTAGGGCTGTGTAAAAAACTTCTCTCCCATATAGCTCTGAATCTGCACCACAAAGGCCTAGGGACAACAGCGCCGTAGGCATTGTAAGATAGGTTATAAGCAAGAGAAAATCATGTGGCTTATAAATACAACAAACGATTTACTTCGCCTGGCTGGAAGATACCTTCAAGGGCGACCTAGAACTCTGTCACATTCCTAGTAAATGAAGAGGTAAGACAGCTAGAAGCTCACATTAAGAGTTCGATTGAGCCAAATAGGTTATCGAAATCCCAGCATGCATATTGCAAGGGAGAAATCTGTGAAAATTGCTTTCCACTCCATTATTGCTCCTATCAAGAAGTCCCTTGTGCATAAGGAATACTCCATGATAACTTTTCTGGATATATACGGGCATTTAACCACTTCAGACCAGAGGCAATCACACAAACACTCTACTCTCTAT
Source organism: Nephrotoma flavescens (assembly GCA_932526605.1). NCBI lineage: Eukaryota > Metazoa > Arthropoda > Insecta > Diptera > Tipulidae > Nephrotoma > Nephrotoma flavescens. Next base: position 248,930,535 of record OW052220.1, on the reverse strand, counting down.
GCGTGGACGAGCCACTGAGAGGCTGGGTAGATCAAATGCATAAAAGCAATGATGATGTTGCGATTGGGGTCTGGGCTAGCAGTTGAGGTTTAAATGTGAATCCACACAATACTGAGTTGGTTATTGGGTTGACCTTCACTGATAAAGCCAAGTATCTTGGTCTCATCTCGACGGAAAACTAAGCTGGAAACCTAACATATTAGAAAGAGAGGAGAAAGCTACAATAGCACTCTACTCCTGTAAAAAATGCCATTGCAATAAAATTGGGGTTTGAAACCCCACATAGTATATTTGCTCTATATTTCCACTATTAGGCCCGTTTTATTATATGGGGTTACTGTTTGTGGCTAGCTTAAATACTGACCATTTCTGAATACTGAATGTGTTAATTTCTTCACTGATGGTTTAAAGATGGATGGGGAGCTAAGGGTGGGGTTTGCTGTAAAGAAATTAAATGTAAACTTCTCTTGCCACCTCGCGGGCTGCTGCAACGTTTTTCAAGCTGAAGTAATCGCGATAAGGGAAACCAGTGACTTGTTGAGGTGTAATGCAAGGGATATCCGCTTCTTAACGTAGAGTAACGGACATTAAGACGCTCAAATTATATTTCCTTACGTCGAAAGTAGCCCGAGAAGTAGATGTCTCTCATCTCTTAATGAGATGGTAGCTCAGTTCAACATGACAACCTGATGTGGATGCCAGAACATTTCAATCTGCCTCATTTCATTCAGAGCGAATGTTGATATTACGAGCATGCGTAATAACTAGGCAGATCTGGACAAAACTAGACCTGTGAAGATCCATGCAACTGGTATTGCTGCGGCGACGGCATCTCATTATAGTGGTGGGTGCTATTAAGGGGCACTGTTTCATATTAGAAAGAAACTGTTCTCCAATTGCTTTGCAACTGTCCTCGTCTAACGTTTAGCAGACTGAAATTCCTGGGAGCTCCCCTTTTAAATGAATTGACTAACCTCAGTTAAATGGACGTAAACGTTATCGTGCGCTACGTTGAAAGCTCAAAATGGTTCGATGAGTAGAGGTGAGGAGAGAAAATAATGTGGCACGTCTATGAACATGATTGTGTATATGCCAGTGCTTGAGGAAAGAAAATAATTAAATAATTTAAAACACACGCAGAAAGAGAAAATAATTTATTAAATTATAATATTAAATTTATATTCGATAACTGGTATATTTATTTTATAAATTAATTATTTTTAATTAATAAAAGATTAATAATTTAATGAATAACATAAAAAACAAATTAAACCTCTCTTTTCGTTTAGAGCAAAATATTGAAAAATTGTAAAATTATTATTAATGAACGAAAAAATAAATATTTTTTATAAATCTAAAAGCACCGGTTTGGACTCCTTGGCACATTTAATTATTGAATGAATTAATTTAACAAAACCTGTATCTTTTGGCTTTTCTAATCCGCGTAACAAACGATTTTTCATTACGGCTACAAATTCTCGATTACTCAATTGGCCATCCATATTTTCATCGAATATTGTGAATACAACATCAATAACATGATCCGATAGGTCAACATGTGCTACTGTTTTGGCAACATGTTTCAATGTAATCTGGTCGATTGACGCGCCGGCTATATGGTAGAATGTCAGGGCCGTATCAACATCGTTAATATTGTTGAGAAAATGAAAGAAATCGAGATAATCTTGGAGCGAAATACCTTTGCCGTGATCGCGGAATCTATTGAGTAAAAATGTTTCCGATGTAGTAAAATATTTAGGTAGATTAAAAAATTAAAATACTTACCGTTTTTTAACACGTTTAAATTTCTTTGCCTTCTTCTTTTGTGGATAGCCGGCATACGCTAAAATTAATTCGGCAAATTCTGATTCAGATATATTACCATCATCATCCGGATTTTTACGAATAAATTCGAGTGTTAAAATTTCTTTTTGTAACTGTCGCTGAAAGTCCAAAAATTTTTCGATTGTCAATTTTTCATCCAAATTTGGTCCAAAAAAGTATGTGACGAGCGCTGAATTCACACCTTTAAATGTATTACCCGTATTCGCGTGATCTCTATGCCGATTACCAATACTAGTTTGTTGTCGAATTAAAGTTGCAACCTTTTCAAATTCTTCGCAATCTACGTCACCGTCACCATTCAAATCGAACATTCGGAAAGCAATTTCGAAATGGCGGCGGGAAGCTGAAAAAATTAGACAATTTTACTGGCCGTATAAAGATATGCCATATTAAGAAAATTCATTTTATTTTCTATGAAAATCCAATCATAAATATAATTTTTATGCATCTCCCTAAAATGCGCATGACAAATCAATAGTTTTGTAATTTTGAGTTACTTTTTCTCCTCCGCGGGCTCTACAGATCCGCAAATCCCTTTTTAATATACAAACCAAATAAATTATTAATAAAATCGTATAAGAAAATAAGAAAAAATCTGTCAAGTTCTGAGTGAAGAACAAAGATAAATCCATAAATTATAACACGAACAACAATGAAAAACAAATCCTAAAATCCGCGCGCCGTATGAGAGTTACAACAAAAATCAAACAAGTGGATATAATGGGCTGAGAATGTTGTTCTATATATTACATAGAGCGGAGAGCTTTCCCTTTTTATTCAATGCACACAAAATTTTCTTATCAATTTTACATTTTATATACATCTTTTACTTCATCTCTTCGCATACAGTAGTTGGAATTTTTATTTTTTAGTGTAGCCAAACATACATTTAGAAAAAGTTTTTTAATTTAATATTTTTTAGAAATACAAAAAGAAAATCTTTTAAATATTCATTTACATCTATCTTATAGTATAAAATTCATATCAAAACCGTAAGCCTGGGAAAAATGAAAATTTTTATCGTACGAAAATGAAAATGTTCAACAAGGTGGTGAAAGTTTTTTTTGTGTGTGATGGTGGTTGGTAGATAGTGATAATAATATAATGAGAAGAATATTATACAAAGTGATAATGGTTTGGTGAAGGTGCATCCTAAAAACAAAAACATAAATTAAGATTTATTTTATATGAGGGTTTTGTTTAAAAAATAATGTTTAATTTTTACATAAATAATAATTATAGAGAATTTTTTTATAAAGAAAATAAAATTCATAATAATGCTATCGTCAACAACAAGTACATCATCATTGAAGAACAACATAACAATAAAACCAACAACAATTACAACAAGTATTGTTGCTACAAATACAATAAAATGTTATTCAAAACGTCGAATTTATTCACTTTTAAAAATATTTTTAATAATAATTGTGTTTTGTTTATATTTCATCATATTGTTAAAAGCATCAATGGCATCGATGGAGGATGGTAAATATAAAATTCAGACAAAATTAGATCAAGCAAATAATTTACATCGTACAATTTACAATAATAAAGATCATTCTAATAATATTTATATAAATAATAATAATAATAACAATAATAGTAGAAAGTCTTCCTATCGTACCAATAATAATAGTAATAAGAACAAAATTACTACGAAATTAACAACGGTGAATCCAATTTATGAGTATTCAGAAGAATTGAATACGGCAGCAGAGAATGAATTTAACGAAAGGAAGCAGGTGCTATGGGATACCTGTATCAAACGTAAAATTGTTGGAAAATATCCACCGAATGCATGGGAATTTTTTATATCGCCTGGACACGGCATTACTTGGTGTAATGTGTTTAAAGCGGCCAGCAGTACATGGATGTATTATTTTAATATTTTAGGTAAAATAAATATTAAAAAATTTTATTTTTGGAATCCTAAATTAAATATTATTTAAAATATTTACAGGAGGTTATAATATAAAAATTTTACAAAGAACCAATAAATCACCATTAGAACTAGCTAGAAATCGTTTTCCACGACCAAATTTATCAGAACTATCAGACGCCTTATCAAATTCTATATCATTTCTAACTGTACGTGAACCATTTGAACGCCTGTTATCAGCGTATAGAAACAAATTGGAGGGTAATCGACAAAAATATTATAAATTATTAGGAAAACAAATTGTACAAAAATTTAGGAAAAAATCAAATGATAAAAGAGTAAGTACTTTTCTATATCGATATATGTTATAATGAGATTTTAATGATATTTCTATTCTATTATACACCAAACAGAATTTACCAGGACCAACCTTTAGAGAATTTTTATTATATTTAGTAAATCATCATAAAAATGGTGGACATTTTGATGAACACTGGTCACCGATATATACATTTTGCACACCATGTAGTATTAATTTCACTCTTGTTGCCAAAGTGGAAACATTTCAGCGTGATACCGAATACATTATACGACAAGCAGGTTTAGAAACATTACTATTAAATAAATTACCACGAAATAAAATTAAATCAATATCAAATCGTTCAACAAGTGACACAAAATCATTAATATCACAGTAAGTATATAGAGACAATAACTTAATAAAATAAGTAATTTTTAATCAATTTTTTTTTAATTAGTTATTTTTCCCAAATCGATGAAAATCTACTGCGAGATGTTTTAAAAATTTACGAACTTGATTTTGCATTATTTGGCTACAACAGCACAAAATATTTTGAATATGTTCAACCATCGCCACAAACCCTAGCACTTGCTTTGACCACAGTACCAACTACAACGCCCATTCATCCTGTTTGTGAGTAAAATAATAATTTTTTTCTATTCTTATGTTTAAATAAAAAAAAATATTAATTAAAAACAAAGAGCTTAATAATAAAATATTATTTTAATTTTAACAATACAAAAAACGTAATGTACGAGCTTTCATGCACTTATCAAAGCTTTTTTATCATTTTTAATAATTTTTAAGTGCCAAACAAGTACATACATATATTTATAATATATCAACAACATTTTAATTTTTTAATTAAAGCATAATATATTCTTTTCTATTAATTAAATATTTATAGTGTAGTATAATTAAATTAAATATCAAATTTTATGAGCACATTATTATAAAATAAATAAATATGCACGCTTATATAAAATTAAATATGAATTACACATATAAAGTTTTATTTTTCAAAAAAAAAAAAAAAAAATTGTGATGAAAAATTTAATTTCATATACATTTTTTTTTATTTTAAATACAAAATATATAATAAATATATTTTCGAGACAATCTAAGTGATAAAAAAAATTGAAATAAAAAATGTTTTAAAATAAAAAAAAAAAACCGAAAAAATTATTTATTATACATTTATTTACGATATAAATATTTAACAAAAATAAAATTAATACTTTTTATTAATTTATTTATATAAAATAAAATAACAAAAAAAAAAAAATACATAAAAATATTATTATAAAAAATATAAATATATATACCTATTTAAATATTTGATGTTTATTAACTGTGGTGTTGTCAACTATGTACCTTATTATAAATTACCTATTATTTATGATTATTATATTATAATACATATTTAAAAAAAATATTATTGAATCATTGTATGTAATTTATTTAATACTAAATTTATTTATTTATTGATATTTAAAAAAAATAAATGTATTATCATGATATTATGACAGACTGAATAAATAAAAAAAAATTAACTCAAAATTTAAAAAATATTAATTGTGTTGATGGATTTTAATTTTAGTTGATGGATTTTAACACCAAACGTAAATTTAATTTTCGTATGTGGTTTTTAGTTTGCTGGAACTGTGACGAACATTACGAATTGCGTGTGTGCTCAGTTTTTCGCCCAGAATTATTTGGACAAAAAATGGTATTGTGTGCGATAGATTTATATTGGAATTTTTTAAATGACAACACCCTGTGAAGTATGAACCTAACCGATAATAGCTGGTGAAAAATTCCTGAAATCACAAATTTGTGGAAGTCATGTTTGAATTTCATGTTTTTTATATTTTCAATGTATAGTCTTGATTAAAAAAAAAAGTTTATGGAAAATTTTTTTTGTTGTTGTTATTGTTAAAGATACAGGATGTCAAATTTTCATAAAAATGATGAACATGATGTTGTATATATAGCTATAAAACGAAAACTAATTATCCGATACTTATAAACGAGGGCTCATTTTAAAGATAAATGAATAGGGATTCTAAAAAAATTATAAAATTGGTACCATGTTTCAACTCTTCCTATTCAAAATGTCCACCAAAATAGTATTTTAGAATTTTCTCGAAAACCTATTTTTTTTTTTTTTTTTTTTAATTTTTTCTCATTTAATTCTATTGAACACACCAAAAAATTGTACTTGTGTTATTTTTTGTTTTCTTGCAAAAGACGTTTGAGTATGTGAAGATCTACCCATTTTTTCTATATAAAATCAAAGTCTTTTGATGACAGTTTCCATCCTGGTTCCATAAATAATTAATTTGACATTTTGGTGTATTATACAAACACAAACTGTATGTGTTTCGCTGCTTTCTGGTTGCACACAGTATTTAGGACAAAGCAGAGAAAATTTGGAAAAACCAATTTTTTTGACTCATCTTCCTTATATTTGATTTTGTACCCCTCATAGCACTCCTTTAATGTGCACATCATTAGACGTTTCTGAAGTTTAACTTTTTCAATAGTTATACAATCGTTTTTCCCAGGCATTATACGACTAACATCATCATCATTATAATATTCTATCACTGAGTATCTGAGTTCATCACTTATCCGTTTGCGTTGTGTTAAATTCTTCCTGGATTTCTTGTATTGTTAGTGATTTCGGCAATGTAGATAGCAACTGTATTTTATCACAATTTTTTTCCAACTGTTGAAATTTGGGTTTTAGTTGATCCATGAATTCATCATAAAGGCGTGCCTTATGATGATTTTCCGCTGAGTGAGTCAAAAGAGGCTCGATTCCAGATACCGAAGATGTTGATGATGGCGTCAGTGAGGTAGTTAAATTTAGTAATTTTTTCTGCTCATGATATTGCCTGGATTCCAACTTAGTCGGATATATAGAAGACATGCCAATGCCTGGTAATATTTTATTAAGTTTTTCACGAGCGATAGCACTTTTTATTTGGCACTCCTCACTTTCACTTCTACTCGGAATATTCTCGTCACTGCGTGTTGATAATATCTCCGGGGTGACAGGTGATTTTGATGAATCAGTAACGGGTGACACTTCACTTTCAATTTTCTGACGTTTAGAAGATACCAGGTAACAGGTTGTACAAATCGATGAATCTTCATTTACTTCAGTCGAGCGCAGCAAATGACTTTTAATATAATCAGAAACGTTTCTTAAATTTTTCGAACATTTCGTCTCAGGAAACGGCTTACAACACTTTTTGAGCCCAGACATTATTACACTTATTAATTGAACTACTTCAAATTAATTTTTTGTTATTTAAACAAGCAAATGCTTCAAATAGAACGTCAAAAGTTAAACTAACTGAAATATTATTTTAAACTCTAATTTATACAAAAATGTTAACAAAAGCCACTGGTTATGTTATTTTACAGGCCTACTCTCCCAGAAAATACGCTTAATCCTAACAAAATAAAAGACTCATGGCAAAATTTTATTGTTCTACCAATTGCTTTAGTGGCTATCCATAAACTATCTCACATTTTTATGGGAGAAGGAGTATCGATTGTTGTGACGTGTGTCGCTGGAGGAGGAAGAGTTTTATAAAATGCCAGATTGTGACGTGACGTCACGTGACAACGTGTCTAATTATAATTACAGCAGTCACTTTCATAGGATAAACATTCAATATAACAATTTGCAATCAGAAGCTATTGTTCCATCTTTTGAACAAGATAGCGTTGAAAATCGCAAAAAATTTTAATCAAATGGAATAATTTTGCTAAATAAACACGCGTAGACGCATAACGCTGAAAGGAAGTTAAAAATGATCAAACCTAGGGTGATGTAATTTATGAACGATTTGTGAACTGAATAATTCTAAACAGTTACTTTATCAAGTTGGTCGTAAAAATAGTTGAAAATAAAAAATACCACATTGACTTTGATTTTATATAGAAAAAATGGGTAGATCTCACATACTCAAACGTCTTTTGCAAGAAAACAAAAAATAACACAAGTACAATTTTTTGGTGTGTTCAATAGAATTAAATGAGAAAAAATTTAAAAAAAAAAAAATAGGTTTTTGAGAAAATTCTAAAATACTATTTTGGCGGCCATTTTGAATAGGAAGACTTGAAACATGGTACCAATTTTATAATTTTTTTAGAATCCCTATTCATTTATCTTTAAAATGAGCCCTCGTTTATAAGTATCGGATAGTTAGTTTTCTTTTTATAGCCATATATACAACATCATGTTCAACATTTTTATCAAAATTTGACACCCTGTAACTTTAACAACAACTACAATTTTTTTTGTTTTACAGTTTTTTTTTAACAATTACTACACATTCAAAACATAAAAAGTAAAAAATTTAAAGACGACTTCCGGTTCCATATACCAAATTTGTGATTTGACGTAGTTTTCGTCAGCTGTATTTCTTTGGTGCATTTACAACAACATTTGCATGTGTCTAAATTGCGAAAAAATTAAGTAAAATAATTTATTTTTGTTTAGGTTTAGACGTTTGCCATCCACAAAACCCTGATGTGTTTTAAAGGTTATACCCTATTTCGTTTTAAAAGTTTATGAGTTCTTTGTATATAAAGGGTGATTTTTTAAGAGCTTGAGAACTTTTTTTTAAAAAAAAACACATAAAATTTGCAAAATCTCATCGGTTCTTTATTTGAAACGTTAGATTGGTCCATGACATTTACTTTTTGAAGATAATTTCATTTAAATGTTGACCGCGGCTGCGTCTTAGGTGGTCCATTCGGAAAGTCCAATTTTGGGCAACTTTTTCGAGCATTTCGGCCGGAATAGCCCGAATTTCTTCGGAAATGTTGTCTTCCAAAACTGGAATAGTTGCTGGCTTATTTCTGTAGACTTTAGACTTGACGTAGCCCCACAAAAAATAGTCTAAAGGCGTCAAATCGCATGATCTTGGTGGCCAACTTACCGGGCCATTTCTTGAGATGAATTGTTCTCCGAAGTTTTCCCTCAAAATGGCCATAGAATCGCGAGCTGTGTGGCATGTAGCGCCATCTTGTTGAAACCACATGTCAACTAAGTTCAGTTCTTCCATTTTTGGCAACAAAAAGTTTGTTAGCATCGAACGATAGCGATCGCCATTCACCGTAACGTTGCGTCCAACAGCATCTTTGAAAAAATACGGTCCAATGATTCCACCAGCGTACAAACCACACCAAACAGTGCATTTTTCGGGATGCATGGGCAGTTCTTGAACGGCTTCTGGTTGCTCTTCACTCCAAATGCGGCAATTTTGCTTATTTACGTAGCCATTCAACCAGAAATGAGCCTCATAGCTGAACAAAATTTGTCGATAAAAAAGCGGATTTTCGGCCAACTTTTCTAGGGCCCATTCACTGAAAATTCGACGTTGTGGCAGATCGTTCGGCTTCAGTTCTTGCAGGAGCTGTATTTTATACGGTTTTACACCAAGATCTTTGCGTAAAATCTTCCATGTCGTCGAATAACACAAACCCAATTGCTGCGAACGGCGACGAATCGACATTTCACGGTCTTCAGCAACACTCTCAGAAACAGACGCAATATTCTCTTCTGTACGCACTGTACGCATTCGTGTGGTTGGTTTAATGTCCAATAAAGTAAACTGAGTGCGAAACTTGGTCACAATCGCATTAATTGTTTGCTCACTTGGTCGATTATGTAGACCATAAATCGGACGTAAATCGCGAAACACTTTTCGAACCGAACACTGATTTTTGTAATATAATTCAATTATTTGCAAGCGTTGCTCGTTAGTAAGTCTATTCATTATGAAATGTCAAAGCATACTGAGCATCTTTCTCTTTGACAACTTGTCTGAAATCCCGCGTGATCTGTCAAATACTAATGCATGAAAATCCTAACCACAAAAAAATCACCCGTTATATTTATGTTATTTGACTTCAATAGTCGATAAGTTTTTGGTTTTTTATTTAAATTGTATCTCGTTCTTATATCATCATATTTTTTGCACGTTTCCACAATTTTATCGTTGGTCTCAATTATATTGCATGTGTCGCAATTTTTGTTGTTTTCTCTCCCTATGGTGCATTTTTATGTTTTGCTTCTGGCGTGGCCTGTTCTGAGTCTGATCAGTTATCTTAGTTTGCATGTTTCCATTTTGATATTTTTGAACCAGGGGGCTTTAGGAGGTGTTTCGTTTATCAGTTTGATATATTTTCCGACTGTATTCGCCCAGGGCTCTATTCTTGAACTATTACACAAATTTTTTGTACCGAGTTAGTGTCAAAGTATAACGAAAATCTTAAAATGGTATTCTTGAAATTGGATTCCGAAAATTTTCACAACGGAACGTTACTAAAATTTTCGTAATGGTTTTTCGTTCCTTATTTCATTTTCGTAATAAAATTATTAAGTTTTTTTTTAAATATTCGTAGTTAAAACGCAATGATTTCACACAGTTTGATGTCCCAAATTATGTATTTATTTAGAGATGTAATCGACATTTTGTTACCTAGGTAGTAAAAAAGGTGATTTCCTGTTTTTCTTTATTACTATGGGTGATCATTGGGAATATTTGGATTCAGTTTTTAGAATTACACCGGTTTTAATTTTTTTTAAATACAACTCTATTCCTATTTGATGTCCAAAATAATGTTTTGTTCGAGATAATAATAAACATTCTGTTTTTCCCGTTATATTTTATTTCCTAAAACAAAAGACATTTTTGTTTATACGCTTCTATTCTTAAAAATATAGGAATATCTACAATTGGTAATTTGGGATGAGTTTTTGTTAGGTTTGACCACTTTTATCTTCTGTTTACTATAGGGTTTTCCAATAGGAATGATATGATTTTTAAGTGAAGTTTCGGCCATTTGTAATATGTCATGTTCTGTCATTTTTTGTTTCATTGTATTCAGTAATGTTTACAATTTCATCATGGTGAGATATACGCCAGAACAACGTTTACAAATTATAATAGTCGTAATAATCGTCCAAGTGTGCTCGCTATTCGTCGAATCGTTGAAAATTTTGAGCGTACATTTTCTTTACATAATGTTCAAGTGCCAATAAGACAAAGAAACGCTCGAAGTAATGCAAATATTGCTGCCGTTCAGACAAGTGTTGCTGAAGATCGCAATTTGTCGATTTTAAAACGTTCTCAAGAATTGGGACTGCCTCAAACCACAACCTGGCGAATTTTGAGAAAGGATTTGGGTTTGCATCCGTATAAAATTGTTCTCACGCAAGAACTGAAGCCATTGGACCACCGTAAACGTCGTGAATTCGCTGATTTTGCCGTGGAACAACTTGAAAACGATAACGATTGCTTTAAGAAAATCATCTTCTCCGATGAGGCTCACTTTCATTTGAGTGGTGCGGTAAATAAACAAAACTGTCGATTCTGGTGCGAAGAAAATCCACAAATTATTCATGAAAAACCAGTACAGTGGTTTTTGGTCTTTACTGTCAACACCATTACTGTCAATGGAGATCGGTATAGATCGATGATAACCAACTTTTTATGGCCGAAATTAGAAGAAGTTGATCTTCACAACATTTGGTTCCAACAAGGCGGGGCTACGCGCCACACAGCAAGTGCAACAATTGAATTATTGCGAGAAAAGTTTGGAGATTCGATTATTTCAAGAAATTATGATATTGAATGGCCTCCAAGAAGTTGTGATTTAACACCATTAGACTATTTCTTGTAGGGTTATTTGAAGTCATTGGTCTTTAGCAATAAATCAAACTCTCTTCAAGCTTTACAAGTCAATATTGAACGTGCTGTGCTATTCATGACATACGACTTGACTTAGTGGAAAAAGTGCTCGAAAATTGGGTTCATCGAATTCGTTCCTGCAGAAGAAGTCGTGGAGGCCATTGAATGACGTTTTATTCAGAACTTAATTGTATCGATTTTACTTCACATTAAATGAAAAGCATTTCAATTTCCTTAACAATTAGTGCGTTTTTTTTTTAAAGAAATCATATCACTCTTATTGAAAACCCCTTTAATTGTACTGTGTATATTGAGTTTGGTTATCCATGTATTAGGAATCCTAATTTAGGATGTGGTGTGATTGGCGATTCCGCGTTAACGGTGTGAAGTTTGGGTCTTGGTGTATTATTTGGATATGGTTTTTTTGAAAATAGTTTGTCCCGAGCTTCTCTAAATGGTGATTTATATCTGGTTACGTGTTGAATGATTTTGATCTGTTTCTGTTTTTCTTGACTTCCTCCTTACAGTAATTGCATTCAGGTTTTTCTTGACATTCATGTTTATCGTTAGTTAGTGTTTCCGCGCATTAAGTGCATTTTGTGTCCGCCTTGCAGAATTTTTTGTGGTGTTCGTACCCTAAACAATTTGAGCAAAATCTCAGTTTTAGGTAGAAAAATGTTATTTTGAATGGCACATCGTAGAATAATATTTTATCCGGTAATGAGCTCGATCTAAATTCAATTTTTAGTAATTTTATATCTTTTAAGATTTGGTTTTCTTTATCCCATGTTTTTTTCTTTCAATATGTACAATTTCCTTCTATGGCCGTGTCCCAAACACCGACTTATTTCAAACTTATTGACTTATTTGACGCCATCTTGAATAAGTCGGTCAAGTCGTTCCAAACGATTTTGCTGACTTATTTTGACAGATATAGCAAACAACAAATGTTTTAGGAATTTGTTATTTAACGATAAACTAAAAAAATTAAAATGCATAAAAAATAATTTATTTTAATGAATTATTTAATAAATAAAAACATAAAAATGTCTCTTGAGTTATTAAAACACGATGAAAATTTATTATTGTAGCTGAGATGCGCGAAATGCGCAAGCTACAATTTTTTTATGCAAGCACACCTCTATTAATCCTCGTTATATCTCTAAAATATTTTTATATCACTAAAATCTATTAATTATATAATTTATTAAGACAATATTGTATTCATAGTTATTAATTAAGTGGAATATCATTAATGTTTGAAAATTATTGATAATATTTGATAATTTGTTGAATTTTCATGTTTACTTGATCAAATAAGTTTTTTGCTTTCAAAATAAGTCACCTCGATAGCAGACTTATTTGAATAAGTCGGTATAAGCAAATAAGTCGGTGTTTGGGACACGGCCTATGCTGTAATGTTTTTTTGTTATTTCTTGAATGTCAAATTCTTTAGAAAGTTCTTTTACAACTCCCACTGCATGGGTGTAGAATTTTGCGATGTAGCATCTGTATCCCTTTGATTTTAATTCAATGTGAATTAGATCGTCTTGCCTGACGCACTTGTTTGCCTTGTAAAAAGAATCAAATTCTATTCGCACTGATTTTTTGTTTACGTCCACTATATCTTCGAATGTTGTTCTATCCGCTTTCATAATATTTGATATTAAGACTCGCAGTTTAGGTGTTGGGTATTCGATAATTACATAGAACGGCCCTTTATCCATTGTTGAATATTTATTTTCAACTGTTTTTGGTTCCATTCAGTTTTTATTTTGATCGCTGTTTTTGTTGTTTTTTATTGCTACCTATATTTTTATGAGGTTGTTTTCGTTTGTTGTTTATTTTATTATTAATTAATTATTAATATTCTCTAGTTTCCTTTTGCCAGTGGGAACTTCTGAATCCGAAAACCATAAAAATCGGATTCTTCATCACTGCAATGTGTTATTTTAGGCATTTTTAATAATGGTGGACCACATGAGCGACCACCATCTTTTTTTTGCATTTGAAGATCGGTCGTCTATTTTCGCACTATTTATTACTGTTAATTTATCACTGTTTATTTAATCACTACTATAATTTGGTTTATTTTTTATTGAATAGAATTGATATTTTTTATTATAACTAATTTTTTCCACTGCACAATTGTTTCGTTTTAGTTGTTGCTTTTACAATAGTTGAAACAAGAGTCAAAATTTAGCTAAATTGAATTTTCTTAGATTTACGAAAGCTTATTATTTGATTGTTACAACCTTTGAAAAAAAATCTGGAAAACCCTTAACTAAAAATTTCTTTCGTAAATCTAAAAAAAATCAATTTAGCTAATTTTTTCTCAAGTTAGATACATTGTAAATTTACCAAAGAAATACAGCAAATATTGTACGGTTGAAATTAATCCGTGTCAACACAGCAAATTGTCGGATCCTTTCTATTTATTTTTGTGGACAATCATTTCAGAAACTAGTCTGCCGCCTTGCTTTATTAAAATGATCGCTAATCGCTTCCGTTAAACAAATATTCGTAGGTATTTGAGTAATTCGGTAATATCAGTCGTATTTCTTGATGGTTGGTTGGATCTGATGCACTTCTTGAAACAACACAGCTTTGGTGCATTTCAAATAAAAATTCGTAAACCAAAACAAAATTTGGATCCCATTTTCCATATAAAATTTGAACTGATCCACCCCAATATTCTCAAAATAAAATAATTCTTAACTTTTGCGGTGTTATGTTGACTCCGATACACAGTCATTAATTCGCTTAATTGTATGGATATTGTATGAGATATCCGAACTTTGGTGTATCTTCAGCAATCCTGAATATGTTAGTGTTAGCATCCATCACGGTTCATATCATTCAATGACGCCAACGGCTCTCGTAAAGTACACAACACATTTTTGTGAGATCCAGGTAAAAACTAACCGTGTTTCAAATCCAGCGAAGTTTGGTCAAAATCGTCTGTAATAAGAGCATAGGCAATTTCGTATATCACGTACATTTGAGTTGTGGAATTGTTTTCTATGTTTGAATCTATTCTCATATTGTTGTCGTAGAGAATAAATGTGCATTGTTGGTCTGCTAACATAACATTGACTGGCCGAACATGTCATATGACGGATCCCTTTCTCTTTTAACCAACTACGACACCTGGAACAAATTATGTATTACATTTTTCCGGTTTTGTAAACTCCGTAATTAAAAAATACGAACCACGGGGCGAAACATACAAATTGTTAAATCTACAAAACAATGAATTTTTATGAAATTTTACATTTTGAATAATGCTTCGAAACACGTGTATGTATGATTAAGTTGCTAAGAAATACATTTCTTACTATAATTTTAAATACTATAATTTATCAAATTTTAAAACACTGAATAAATATTAACCTTTTGCACTCCACTGACACCTACATTGACTCTCATAATTGATCACGATTTCATAAATTTGAAGCATTTTGGTTATTGCACTAAAACTACAACATACCATTGTCTGGATTTTTATATAAAACAACAAAACAAAAATAAAACACTGTTACAAGAACAATATGAAATACCGGGGATCCGCTCGAAACGTGATATTTCAAAATGCGATATTTCAAAACGCGATATGGTACAAAACGCGATATGGCACAAAACGCGATATTTCGAAACACGATATTTCAAAACGCGATATGGTATAAAACGCGATATGGTACAAACCGCGATACGGTACAAAACGCGATATGGTACAGAATATGCGTTGCGAAGCGACGGGAGCGCAGTGACCCACCTGATACTGATCCTACATATATATTATCGCTCCTGTCGATTTTTAAATTCCTATAAACTGAAATTAAATTTCCCCTTCACCCGCCTGATATAACCCGATTCTAAACTCCCGTTTTGTACCATATCGCGTTTTGTACCATATCGTATTTTGAAATATCGCATTTTGAAACATCGCGTTTTGTACCATATCTTGTTTTGATAATTCGCGTTTTAAAATATCACGTTTCAAATGGGAACCCAAATACCGTTATTTCTGTTTTACCATTTTTCTATACACATCGACTGTGATCAATTTAGCTTGTTTAGCTTGTTTTTTGGTAGAAGTAATATAGCGCGAGGATTTACACCGCATTTTATAATAATTCTTGTAAATAATTTTTTTTTCTTAAACTGGAAAAACTAAAGGTATGAAAAGAATTACTTCGAAATAAAAATGTCGTATAATATGCCTTTTCTTTGATAGATGCTTCCTCAAGTCAAAAACCAACTCCCTACAAATAAGGTCCGCCAAATTGAACAATTTTTGTGAGAAGGTAAAGCACATAGAGATATTTTCCAAATATTAAACGTCTCATTACGAGTAATATCGAAACTGCGAATGAAACTGAACTTAAATGTCCTCAAAAACCGGACGGAAGATAACGCAAAATTAAACAGTAGAAAATGCAGTAAAAATGAGGACAATTTTGTTATCCAGTAATTTAGCCAATGTTTCAGCAGAAATTTTTCGACGAACATTGAAGGAAATTGGAATGAAGAGCTACTTAAAAGACAAAAAACCACTCCTTACAAAACGGCAACTTCGGCTTAATTTTGCAAAAAAATATAAAAACTGGACGGTTTTTCAATGGGCTAAAGAAATCTGGTTAGATGAGTCCAAAATTAAACGATTTGGCACCGACGGTCGAAAGTGGACTTGGCGGAAACCTGGAGCTATTTTATTACCACATAATGTAAATGAAACAAAGAAATTTGGAAGTGGTTCCATAATGGTATGGGGGTGCATGATGGCTCATGGTATTGGCCAGATAAAAAAAGTCGAACGTCAGTCTCCTACATACAAATTTTGGACTTGATTTTTTAAATATTTTTTGCAGTAAGTGAGGCAGTTTTCTTCTGTTGGTATAAAAAATTAATGCAGAGAAGTTATTAAATATTTGTTTCCATAAATAATTAAAATGAATTTGCAGGACTTTGAAAGTAATTAGATTTTGAACTTCATAATGACAATTTTATTAATTTTGATGCTATTGCGGATGAAATTCTGTGGCACCCAAAATCCATTCCAAATTCTCTGAATATTTCAGACGTGCAAAAAATATCTGCGTAGACGAGTCAATAATAAAATGTAAAGGTCGAATTAGTTGCCTCACCACTATTACCTGTAAGTTCAAGAATTCCGCTACAGCTTTAACAAAATGTAATACAACGAATTCCTACCGCACAAGGATACCATATGTAAACATTACGATATTTCATCAGCATTCTTTTAGCCGAAGTTAACTAAACTGAAATGCCACTTGACTGGTACTATACAAATTAACAGAAAAGGTGCTCCGTTGTCTAAACAGAAATCAAAATTCAAAAAACAACTGTTGCATATAAAAATGTTAAAAAATGCGCTTGAAAGGATTAGCGGATTATTACTCTATTGACTAGTTGTGATAATGCAGGAATGGCATCTAAGCGGATATAGGTGGAAAAAATTATGGTTCGAAAACCTAATGTTGTTATTAATTATACAACTTATATGAGTGCTGTACAACGAAAAGTCGAAAACATGAAAAGCCACTAACATACTTAAAATTTGTGAAACTTTTAGTGGACCAATGTGTTCGAAATTTTTCTCAAGAGCGTATAAGAGCTTCTAGCTCTGCTTCCGACAATAGGTTAAATGGAAAGCTACAAAGAACAAAAAGATGAAAGGGAAGTTATCCCTTATTATTGCGATACCTGTGCAAATAAATCAAGAAAAATTTTCTATAAAAAATAATAATTTTAATTTGTAGTATTCATAAAAATTTCGTGAAGTTGCTAGTAGGGGAAAAGAAATTTTATGTGGAGTACGCAAACACTGAATAGAAGGTTGATTTTAAGGTTACATTTTCGTAATTCCGATTTTGACGTGTTTTTAATTTTAAAATATGGCAGGCAGATTATTGCCGATTTTTCTGTTTCATTAAAAACAAATTTAAGTTCATAATAGCAATGTCCGCGGCAAATGGTATTTTAAGAATTCGAAATCATAATAAGGACCTCTGGTTTCTTTAATAACATCTGCAAGATCAAGACGGGAATTGTAGTTTTTTTGATTTCGTGTTGCATATGAATTAAGAAGCAGCCAAAACAAGCTTACCGCTGTTTTAATAAGAAGCGTAGTTTTAACTTGTTATATTTCGAATTAAAATAGTCTTTAAAATGAATGCACTGATGAATGCGCTCACTTCCTTTCTTGAAAAAAGGCTATATCAACGTAGTTGATTTTTATGGCAGTGTATCTTGCAAAACTCTTTGCATGATACAAGTCGAATTCGCTTGCTGCCGAACAAAATTGTAGCCAACAGCAGATTGAAACTGCATGTTACGAGTCGATATTTATTGCTAGATAATTATTTTTTGCTG
Organism: Nephrotoma flavescens; assembly: GCA_932526605.1. Classification (NCBI taxonomy): domain Eukaryota; kingdom Metazoa; phylum Arthropoda; class Insecta; order Diptera; family Tipulidae; genus Nephrotoma; species Nephrotoma flavescens. The sequence goes on along the minus strand of OW052220.1, from coordinate 248,912,393 downwards.
TGTTAGAATTCTCGAGTAATTCTCGACTATTTATTTTCACCGGCCTAATTTTCCCTTAACATTCTTTAAATCGGGCATTCTCTTTATTTCTATTATCTTCTGTTAGCTCTATTATTTAAAGCACTTGGGTTTGCTTACTGTTTTGTTCTTTAGGCAGATGTAAACCATGTTCTATTCGTCTAATTTAGCACCTTTTGTTGGTGTAATTGACACTTTTTTGTTTTAAATCTTGCGATCAGATTTGTGGATCATTCCTTGCGACTGCAACAATATCAATAGATAACGATTACCTAGCACCAGGTCGCTTGTATATGATCGCACTCTGGTTTTGATGATTTTGTTTAACCTACCGAACCAGTGTCCTAGTTTAACCTGCTCATCGGTGGATAGATCTACATATTTTGATTCGCCTAGTACAAGCAGCGTTACCCCCGATGATATGACGGTCGTCGTTCTTAATATTTTCGATTGAGGACACGCGACTTTGGAGCTTATCTCTCAATTCCTTAGCTGCAAAGGTGTTTAAGTTAATTTCCACGGCTTACATTTAAAAAATACAGCTCTGAGTCAAAATTGTTTCTGAGAATAGATACTATTTCTATACAAGAAAGAAATAACAATAATCACAAATAGAGTAAGGCTGTGTATAGTCTAAAAGGCCCAAAAAATCCAGAACGCAATAATTACTTTTACGTGTGCACGTCCATCTGAACAGTGGCCCGAGTGGCAGAAAAAGATAACAAACAACACAACAACTTAATTTCATCACCAACAGAATTCATTCATTTATACAGAAATGAATACTAGAAGAAATAAGACACCAGCAAACAATACGAATATCAACCATTGACTATCGTAGCAGAATACAAATTGGAAAGTGGAACATCAAATCTCTATTGTAAACATCACAGTTAGCCAAGTTGAGATAGAAATAAGCGTTAAAATAATGAAATACTAGGCTTCACTGAAGCCAGACAAGGTAGACAAGACAACCACGAGCATATTAACATGAGCTAAAGGAAAGAAAGCATTACACGAATGGAAATCAATAGGTAGCAGAATATAACAGCCAGATTCTACTCGAAAATAAGAAATACGATTATTTAGCGATATGTCCCAACGGGAGGAACAGATAACACCACTAAAGATAAATTCTGCACACCGAAATGACATCAAAACTATGCAAAATAAAATTGGACGCAAAAAGTGGAATCGATAACACCGACATGATGGCCATTATGGGTAAAATGTACTATAGATTCAGTTAGAAATAACAACGGATAAAGACTCATCGCCACCATATCACAAATCAGCGGCAGCAAGTTCCTACAGAAAACTATACATAAATACACCTGATGGTCACAAGAAGGAAGAATCAAGAACCCAAGAAATTTGTATCCTCCTTACAAAATGTCAGATCAAAAACAGGAGCAGATGTACACAGCTACTCATGGGATCACTAGCCCAAATTACGAAATAATGACTCTATAACTCTTCCATGAGAAAACGGCGAATTAAAGGAAATACGAAAATATAGCTAAACAAATAAAGAAAATTGCAAGAAACTATTATATTTAAGACCGGAGCAAATACACTACAGATATTCTTGAGACTGTAGAGGCAACAGCAGCAAACAGAAACATGTGCACGTTACACCAAAAAAGTTAACGGAAAATTTAGAAGCTTATTACCACTAAAGGAAACTTCTGGTCAAGTCATAGTAGAAAATTCACCGCTAAGTATATGGGAAGAATTCTTCGAAGACAACTGCAAAGACAGCGAAGAAAATAGTGACCTTACTTATGGCAACTTTAACGAATCAATCAAACAGCATCCATGCAGTTAAAAGTGATATCCAGAAGCTGAAAAATACTAAAGCGGTGCAATGAAATATTTAATGGAAAGTGGGCTTTATCACAACAATGGGAACAAGAGAATTCCATGACAAGCAGCAAACAAGACAAATAGAGACATTCAGAAACGAAAGTGACAATGGATATAAACACACTGAGCTAAAGGCCTAATGACATAACAAATAGGTAGTTTAGAATAAAATCCGCAGAAGAGGAATGAAGGGAGACCAGCCTTAATCTGGAAGAGAACGGAGCTAGTTTGAGCGAAATGACTTAGTTCAGTGGATGCCCTTTACTTTGGGAAAATTAAGAATTTTAAACCTCGTTGACCATAATTTTAAATTTCTACTTCACCAATTATGCTGGCTTTTAAATTTAGAACGGACGTCTAGAATATTATTTTAAAAACTCTCGTGCCAGCGACTTACTTCTTATACGTCCAAAATCCACTGTCAAATGTGTAACTTGGTCGCTACTGAAAATTCTGACAAAACCAATCTATTTTTATTTGTATCGGAAACATAGCATGTCTTCAACGTTGATTGTTAAACGTAGGAACATGTGCTTAGAGTCTCCTATTTTCAAGGGCTAGTTTGTATTTAAATTGATTGAATCTGATAGAACAAAACATAAAATAATGCTAAGAACTACATCTACATCAAAACATGTCACTACAACCAGCAAAAAACGTCAAATTTATTCAATTCTACTATTAATAATTTTTTATTCCATTATTGCAGTAGAAGTGTCAATGTTTGCGATGAGAAATAAGGTTCTCAAAAAATTTTATCGATCCGATAATTTAATTCATAATAAATACCATATTGATTGCAAGGCTAAATCCTTGGGTGACACAAATTACTATTTTAAATCCTCTGCGCATAATCAGGATATATCAACAGCACAGATAACCGAAAGATTATTTGAAGAAAGGAAGCAACTACCACAGGAAACGTGTAACAACGGTAAATTCATTAGAAAGTATAACCCAAATGTCCTATAATTTATTTTATCTCCTCGATGCCATACTTGGTGCATTATATATATATATATATATATATATATATATATATATATATATATATATATATATATATATATATATATATATATATATATATATATATATATATATATATATATATACCTATATTTAATTTACCCAGCGGCTCTGTTATGCAATATTTTAAGTGACTACTCCTTTTTAAATATGTGTTGTTTACAGCTAAACCCGAAACATTTTTCCGAAATGTAACAACCCCAACCGAAATGTTGGCGCCAGAAAATAAATTATCAAAATCTAAATGTGGGTTTACAAATGTGGGTGAGCCATTTGAAAGACGTATATCAGGGTATCGAAATACTTTGGAGGAAAATCATAAATTAAAAAACGATGTTATAAAAGAAATACAGTCAAACATTACAAGCGTAAGTATTAATAATTCAAAATGTAACATTTTAATGCTGCTGTACTTATTTATTCAGAATTTACCAGAATCAACCATTAGAGAATGGTTATTTTGTTTGGTAAACCGGTACAAAAATTGTACATGTTTTGATGAACTATGGTCCCCGATATACACAAAGGGTACACCATGTAATATTAATTTTAATATATCTACCGAAGCGGAAAGCTTTAGACAGGAGGCTGAATATTATACAAGACTAGAAAAAATGAGAGGTGAGAGGCCAGGAAATAGTATTAATGTTACGAAAATTTTCAAATCGTGGTAAGTATTTTACATACGCGTTAGAGAAATTGTATAGTTAAATATGTATTAATTATTTTACATCTCAACAGCTATATTTCACAAATTGATCAAAACCTATTACAGGATGTTTTACAAACCTATGAACTTGATTTTGCATTCGCCACCTATAATAGCACGAAATATTTTCAAATGAATGGCCAATTACACAGTCCGTCAAAGGAACCCGGTTGGGAATAAATTGTAAATATTTAATGCCTATTATTTATTGTAGTACATTTACAAATATAATTATTAGTTATTTTTCCTTTTTAAAATAAACAACCCCTTTAATAAGTTTCGTTTAACAAAAGGGGCGCCCTTTTAATGAATCGTACATCGAAAGATAATGGCCGAAAATCGTACAAAACTTAAAATTTACCGAAAAATAGTCGTAACGGTCATATAAGTTAGTAATTTAGTGGGAAAATGTTGCCATACCCGTAGAAATTTAAATCCATATTCCAAATAAAAAGTTGGGGAACTTCTGACCGCGTTTATAACGTAACTTAATAATACCACATACTAACAAAAATCTTAATAAACTAAAATCTGTTAAGAGTGGGAGAATATTTTTTATTTTGGTTGCCATAAAGAAATATTGGGTGCAGAAAATTCGCACAGTTGCATTTTTTTTCTATTTTTTTAATTTTTCTCGCTTTTTATGAGTCAAAGTATTTTTAGTTAAAGAACATTTCTTCACCTATCCAATGCTACCACATGTGTGTAGTGTCTATTCTAAACCAGGGGATCTATTATGAAAATTCGATATCAGATCCGAAAGCGGATTTTGCTATTATGAAAATTCGATATCGAAAAATCCGCTATTATGAAACTAAAAAGAGAAAACGAAATCGTATTTTCCGAAAATCAAATGTCAAAATCCGTCTGCTATTTAGGTGCCGAATTTCATTTTTTGTTATCGAATGTGTGTTTCTTCAACTATTTAAATCAATATATTATTTTTACGAAATATAAAAACTAAAAAAAATAAATTAAACAATATTTAAAATATAAGTATAATATATTTAAATAAAAAATATTCATATTTAACTCTTTGCACTCGATTTATTTTCAAGGTGGTTTTTTAACTAAATCAATTAAAAAATTTACAGTGGTATAATTGAACGTATTATATTTATTTCATTTATTACTATTATAACATGTTTTAATTTTTGTGATCTTTTTCAGTGTGGTACTTTTTTTTGCTCTACAGACTAATATACGAGTTTTAGAGTAAATTAGTATTGTCACTTCCAGTGTGACATACGAGTGCAAAGGGTTAAATGATAATTATAATTAAATTATTTATTTTGATTTTATTAGGATTACAACAACTGGAGCTTTATTGCTAACTTCATGCTCATATTTGACAAATTCGACCAATCAATTTCATAAGGAAAATTCGCGGCGGATCGGACTTTTCGATATCGGAAAAAATCCGATATCGGATTATTTCAAAATAACAACTATCGTTTGCGGGACTTGTGGCAGGTATAACTCTGCGGTAAGTCAGTCGGTGGACTGTTTGAAGACGACTACGAGAAGGTGGTCTGACTACACACAGAACAGCAAACGAGCAGAAATAAATCCCAGTCCCACCGACGAGCTCGTCTTCAGTTCGCTCGAGAACATTTGGATTGGACGGAAGAACAATAGAGAACAGTCCAGGTTCTCTGACGAGTGCAGGATGTGTCTACATGGCAACGATGGACAAGGAAGAGTGTACATAAGACAGGAGGGAGATTTGCACAATGTTGCATTGAATAACGTGTCTCGTATGGCGATGGATCGTGCATGTTCTGGGACGGCATGTGACTAGAGGCGAAAAGAGATCTTGTGTTCATCTCTGGAGTAAATACTGGCCGCCGATCAAGAGAATTGAATTCTTAACGGTATATTTAGGAAGTACTAGAGGACTACGCCTTACTTTTTGCCGGGTTTATTGGTGAAAACTTCCTGTTCATGCAGAAGAATTCGAGACCGCATATGGCTGGTATAGAAAACCAGTCCCTTCAAGAGGTGGATGTGCCAGTTATGGAGTGGCCAGCTCACAGCCCGGACCTCAATCCTATCGAGGCACGCAAGTGTATGTTAAATTCCTAATACATAATAATATAATTTTAATACAAACTTGGTTACAAATCTTCGAGTTCAGTGTGATTTGAAAAAAAAAAAAAGAAAACGTCGCTGTTTCTTTTTATTAAATTTTAATTTTAAAAAAGGAGAAGTATTCTAATAATAGTTTGTGAAATGGTTTATTAGCTGTTACTAGTTGATTAACATTATTTCTGGACTTATTTATTGTATTTGACTGAATAAATAAATTTATTAAATAAAAAAAAAAAAAAAAAAAAAAAAAATCCTTCTAAAAATCAGTATGTGTCATTCTGCTGAAGTGTAAACAACATATTTCTGTTCTAACCATGTCAATCTTTGGTTTGAAGAAAATTGCACATGGACATCGATTGCTGTGTGAAGCATATAAACTGGTTCCGCCGTTTTAAAAGGGGCGATTTTGACACAAGTACCAAAGAACGCAAAGGGAGACCAGTAAAGTTTGAAGACACTGAGTTGGAGGCGTTATTGGACCGAGATTCATGCCAAACCCAAGAGGAGCTCGCTGAAACTTTAGGAGTGACTCAAGAAGCGATTCCAAACCATCTCAAGTGCAAAAACAAGAAAATTTGGTCCCGTATGAACTCAAGGCAAGAGACGTCGAACGCTGTTTTTTCACGCGCGAGCAACTGGTCCAAAGACAAAATCGGAAAGGTTTTTGCATCGAATCGTGACGGGGGACGAAAAGTAAATCCACTAAGACAACCCAAACCTCAGAAATCGTGGAATAACCCCGGTCATGCATCGACTTCAACCGCCAAACCAAATATTCATGGCAATAAGTTAATGCTGTGCATCTGGTGGACCCAGTTCGAAGGGATCTACTATGAGCTACTCCAGCCTAACGATACCATCACTGGAGAACGTTATGCCCACAATATGCCAAAAGACACGACAAAGTGATCTTCCTGCACGAGGTCAATCACTCATATGACCTGGGCGAGCAGCATTTCACTGCTTACGAAGCTATAAACTGGGTCGATTCTTTAGACATGGCATCTGTATCCGCGCCTGAAAGATGGAAAAAAGTCGTAGTACCCCCAATATATCAGTACCCCAGCGGTTTGTGCTTGGCCGATCCACATCGACTAATCTGGTTAAATTCGCCAGTAAAATAATTACTGATAAAGAAAAACTCCATTCAGTTGCTGTAGTGAGCACGGATTTCAGTAAAGCATTTGATTATATCTATTATCATAAAACACTGCAAAGCTTATTCGCATTTGGGTTTTCATTTGATTACATAAATTGGTTCAACTCATATCTAACAAACTGGCTACGTATTTTTATTAGTTACGTCTGGTGTCCCTCAAGGATCACACATCGGGCCCTGCATTTTTATTCTTTTCATAGATCGAATAACCGAGGAAATCAAAAGATACATTATTGAAAATTGTATTGCGAAGGCGAATGTCTTGTTGGGATTTGTCAAACGATGGATTGGTGAATTTAAAGATATTCAAACCTTATGTTGGTGTTCGATCCCCATTGGAATACGCTGTAACGGTCTGGAACCCTTACTATGGTTGTGTATATAAAAAGAAATGAAAGCATTCAAAATAAATTTTTATTAATGAATGAGATTATGACCAAAACGTACCATTCCAAGAAAATGTGGGTCGGTTATCTTCGCACTCAACAAGATGCACGGATTACAAACATGCAAGGACATTTCGAAACAAGAGTTTTAGCACTAGAACACCATTCCACAAACTATGGAGAAAGCAACCCGATTAATAGATTGTCAAAATCATTCGACATGACTTAATTTATCAAAGGACAACAACAAAAATATCCTGAAGAATTATTTTTAAACTTTTTAAATGCTAAATCAAAATTTTGATTTTTATATTTGTTTTGATTTTTTTGTTTAATTTTTTTTTTCTGAATATGTATTTTCTTTTAAATTTGGAATCATATACATGTCACATGCAGAACAGATTTCTTTATAAAATAAAAAATTATTGTAAGTCAAGTAGGGTAAATTTCCAAGTAGAGTAAATCGCCATTTGTTACACTTAATGCGACATTTGAAATTTCCCTAAAGAAGCCATATCTTGTTTTGTGTTCTAATTTCAGTTTTGGTCCGATTTTCGATTTGGGTTCTGCTAGCTTTGAAATGATAAAGCCTTTTGCATTTTCTAGATCGACCTGAATAAAAAAATTTAAATAGGGCATTTAATTAGCCTAAAATTAACCTTTATTTTTCCAATTGATTTTAAATCATTTTTTGATATGGGTTCTGCTAACTTTTTCTAAAGCTAGCAGAACCGACGCTTTAGTTGGTAGGGATGGAGCCAAAATTTTTTAATGAGGCATTTAATTAGCCCATAATTAGCCTATAATTATCCATACTGTCTTGTAATGTTCTGCTGTATGGGTTCTGCTAGCTTAAGGGACGTCAATATTTATACGCTAAACACCCCCCCCCCCTATTCCCCTCCCCTAGTCGCATCACTTCAAGTGACGTGACTACTCATCTTCCAGCGCTGGGATGTTCTAACTTCACCATTTTTCGATATTTTATCGAAGTTTATTTCTCGTTTTTGTAGAATAAAATTTGTCTCTGTTTCAATTTGTATATCATTTACCAGCCTGCTAGATTGCAACATTGTGATATTTCTACTGCATTTCTATCAGCAAATAAATTATTTTCGATTCTAGAACGAAAATCAGTGAAACAGTTCAAATATATTCTAGTAAGTTGTGATAGCAATAGAGAAGAAATAATTGATAAACGAAACAGAGGTCAAATTAATTCTAGCAGAAAGAGACGTAGACTTCGATAAAATATCGAAAAATGGTGATGTTAGAACATCCCAGACCTGGCGACCTACTATGGAAATCGACCGCCGTCGATTTTTGTTCGTTGTTTATATTCGGAAATAGTAATTAGTACTGCTGAATATAAACAACGAACAAAAATCGACGGCGTTAGATTTCAATAGAAGGCCTCCTGGTTACTAGATCATTAAATCGAAACTTGCAAAATAATTGTTCAATAAAATCGTTCTGGCTGTTTTTTAAATCTTAGTACGCTGCTTTATAAATATTTCCTTGCGACTGCTATCACTTAAAACGACAATTCCTAAATTTTGACGTGACAAGTAAATAAAAAAAATTTTAAACTATAATGCAGCCAACTAAGATTTAAAAAATTTTCATTGAGAGTTTTGCACAAAATTATTTAGTAAATTTTGATTTTGAACTAGTAACTAGGAAGATCCATAGTCACGTCGCATGAAGTGATTCGTCTAAGGGAATTAAGTATACAGTGTCATTTACTATATTAAGTAAATGTGTCATTTATTATATTGATTAATTTGATAAGGGAAACTGCAAGTGGCCGAAACTTAATAATATACAAAATGTAGATATTACATGGAGGAGAGATAATATTTATATAGGAAAAACAAAATATACTTACTTGAGAGGACAGTCAATAAAAATATGTAATCCGAAAACGTAATCAACCCGTATGATCCAAGTTTAAAGAAAATGCTATTCTGCTCCAACTGCAAATCCAATCTAGACGTGACAGTCTATTTTTAAAAATATAAAAAAAAGGCTTAATTAATTACATAGAAACGCTAAAATTTTCCAAAAATTATTTATTCCTAATAAAAGTATGATACACAATAAAGAAGCTTATAATTTTTTCGACATGCAAAGTAGCAAGCAAATTTATTGAATATGGCTAATTTAATAAACTAGGTAATAAAACGTGTCAAAAAGTGAAACTAAAACTAATTAAAAATTTCTTTATTCATCATTATTTTTTAATTTTCTTCATAAATAAAAAATTTAATTAAGTTTTAACTATGTACGAGTATATATATTTTTCCACATTTAAAAATTTAAATGTATCGTCTTTTTATTAAATTTAATCGTCGTATCGTTTAACTTCCTTTAAAAACAGCTGCAAAACATGTATATGTAAGGGTAAACTAAATAATTCGTTTAAATTATGTATATAAATTTGCTGTTATATTATATTATGGTTAAGTTATTCAACCCCGAGAGGAACATAAACGTTCAGGACATCGTTTTTTACACAACAAAAAATTTAAAAATATTGACGTCGAGTTTTGTACACACAAATATCGTATACAGAAGGAGTTGATACTCCGATTGTGCTTTAAAAAAACAGAGTAAAATGCAGCAAGCCGAATAATGGTCCTAGATCATTATTTCGAATCTATATATCAAAGCATTTTTTATACAGTCCGATGTGCAATTTTATCTAATTTTTGTCTAACAAACTCAAGCTACTAGTTTAGTAACAAAAATTTAACTTTTAGAATTAAAAAATGGGTAAAAAATTTTCTTTTAGTTAATAAAATACCTCATCAATACTCTGAAAATATAGAAGAAGTGATTTGTGTTAGAGAAAACAGAAAGAATTTTTTGTTAATTTTTTTTTAAAATGAATGCATTTATTTTTTGTTTTACGAAAAATAAATAATTAATTTTAATAAAATATTATGTGTCTTTCAAAAATCAAGACAAAATTCAAAATATACTTTAAAACAACTCAAACCCAAAATCCAAAAAAACATATTATAATGAAATTCTTTGTTTAGAGTAATTTATATTTACAGAAAAACTAAAATGTTTTATTTAATATTAAAAATAACTTATAAATATTACTTGTTGAAAATAAATATTTAAAAAAAAAATAATTAAAATATAACCTCATTCAATTTGTGCTTGATTGATTCGGGGGTAGGTAACCAAAATGAACTACTATTGTGAAGGAAAAATTTTATGGTGAACCACTAAATCAACCAGACACATTTTGCCAACAATCAATGTTTAATGTTCACAACACAATTAATAATTTTAGATTTCTGATTTTTTTTTTTCATTTAAAATACAAATGTTACCCCTTACCTTTGGATCGTAGCGCCTAAATTGATCCAACCCAAGTCCTATAAACAAATACAAAAATTATTAATATACATTATTATAGCAGAATTTTATTTTTATATAATGAAACTAATTAATATAAACTAAATTAATAAAATTAGATGATTAGTATTTCGATCTACAAATAAAGCAAATAAATAAAAAACTTGGCACAATAAACAAATTGGAATAGGGTAATTATTTTAACCTTCTGGCTGTTTAACTCCAGGCGTAATACTAGTTAAAAAATCCTTGGGTGTCATATAAACTTCATACTCTCCACTATGACCAGGTACTTGGATAGTTGCAAAATATCGAAATACTTTATCGGGTGTTGAAAAATGTCGAATACGATTTTCATATTCAATTATCTGTAGGATTACATACACATAAATTTTGTTTTATATATTAAATCTAACTAAACATTAGTACAAAAAAATTATAAAATAATTAAAAACCAAAAACTCCCAATAATTATAACATGAACTAAAACACAACACACCATCAAATATTTTATATTACGAATCCAATTAGTGTTTCTATAGTAGTGTTAATAAATCAGTACACCATGCTTATTTACTATTAACAATATTTATTTTACCGTCAGGTTGCTTTAAACCAGGTGTAATGGCCCGCAGAAAATCATCTGGGGTCATATAAACTTCTGATGAATCGCCAAATTGAATTTTTATTGTTGCAAAATAACGAAAAATTTTATCTGGCGTTGAATATGAACGCATACGATTTTCGTATTCCATAATCTAAGATATATAGAAACTTGTTTTATATGTTGATATTTAAAAAAAAAAAGTTTTGATTTGAATTCTAAAAATCAGGACATCGGACAAGAGATTTACGAAGAAATATAAACGCGACAAAATTTCTCTTGAAGATTTTTTGTCAAAAAGAAGATACCTGAATATAACAAAGTAACAAGGACATTGGAGTCGGAAATCTCCACTCGCTACAGTACCTTAAACTAAATATACCTAAAATAAATAAGCACTTGGCACCGTTCCAGTTCGTATTGAAGGAGTTCGGAAGTGACCTAGTTCCATAGCAGTATTATCTAAAATTATTCCTCTCTTTTAGAAGATAGAAATATCCGAACTTCTGATTGAATTTCAAAGACGACGCCAGTCACTGTGAATTTGTGGTAAACCTTACCCTCAAAAATGCTTGTATTTTTCGTCACAAAGATTTTCGAAAAGTGTCGGAAATTAACTTGGCCTCCATTTTCATAAAATACCCATTTCCAATCTTAGAAACAACTTTTAACATTCTAAATCGAAAAGGTACGTCGAAATATTTTCAAAGCTTCTTTAAAGACATGTATTACGAGTTTTGTTATTTGTTGTTATTGTACTTATATTAAATAATCGACCCCAGTTGGTTTTTATTTGGGCACTACTATATACAATAGTGAAACGGATAATTAATTGTTTCATAGTAAAAAATTATGTTTAATTATCTTTGAAATTGTTTAATTAATTTTGAAATCTCGAGCGTTTAGTCCACATGCTAAGATGGTAAACAGGAATTTAAAATGATGAATAATATGTGACACACACCTTTCGGCAATCACCGATATGTACAGAACATATACCTAATTGGGATACATTAAAGGAAATTTAAATTAAATTGAAAATAAAGCGCCCAATACCAATTAAAGAAAATATAATTAAGAACATTCCATATTGTTTTTATTATTAGTAGTGCCTTGCCTATCACCAAAATTTTAACAAACTGTTTGTGAAAATGAATGTTAGGCACATAATTTATGAATGTAACAAACAGAACAGTAAATTTTGAATAAACTACTCACTTCGTCATAAATCTCAAGTCGATTCGATGCCCTGATATAAATCTTGGATGCATAATATATTTAGAAAACGGTTTAATTTAGAAAAAAATGAAAGTAAAAATAGTAAGTGCTGCTTCAATAGACGTATTGGGCCTGTACACCTACCTTACGATCACGAAATCCAACCTTTTCTCTCCGATGTTTTTTCTTTGGGTGTTCATCGTCGTCTCCATTCCCATCTTCATCGATGTCGGCTAGATTTTGACCCGAAGAGACATTCGTTACTTTTGGTGCAGGCGGTTTTACACCAACATCAGCTTCCACTTTAGGCGTAACCGCCTTTATGATACTATAATAATAAATTGAAATTTGATTAACAATTGACCCGATTCGGTATATCCATCCATAAAAATAAGTACCCTTTCCAATCAAGCAAACTTAAAAATACACCAGCTCCGATTATAAAATGAAAATATCGTGTAATTTTTGGTATTTCTTCTTTTTTATGACCAAAATTTTTGTAACCACGAATTTGGTTCGAGTTCCGATAGTAGAGTATTGGTAACAAATTTGTGGTGTTACTTACAACGCTTGGATTTGTGAGTTGGCTAAGCTTTTTCAACTCGGCATAGCTAAATTTAAACGGATTTCCCGCAGTTTGTAATAGATGTTTGGATAATACACCGCATATACGATATGATGACATAGTATTTAGAATAATTGTTTAATATTTATTTCTATAAATAAACAGAAATCGGTCCTATCAAGTATTTGAGCGGAAGAGGTTCAAGGTTAATAAATAATTACGATTTTAGTATAATAAAGGTTAACTTACCTTAAAACCATTTAGGTTTGTAAATTATGTGCGGTAGAAATATTATTAATTATTGTGCAAATCGTTTTTTCATGCAATTTTATAATTTCTCTTCATCACTTTATCATTTTTTTCCTTGTCAAACTATTGACGTTCTGAATGTCGCATAAGTTACCTAGTTTGCATGCGAAAAAATATTTACTACAAATTACAATCGAGTTGAGCTGCTGTATTAGGTTGAGTTGAACCGTTTCTTCATAATTCACTCATGTGAAGAACACGAAAAATGAATTTTGACAACTACATATCGCACATGATATGTAAAAGTGACACAACTCAAAAATTTAAATTTTTTTTTGAAAAATACAAATTACGGTATTAGTAAAGGGGAAAAGAAATAAAAATGCTAAAAATTGCAGGTTATGAAGGCTAACATTGCGCATCTTTCTAGCGAATTAACTCAAAAAGTTCATTTTTTGAGTTGTGTCACTTTTCCATATCATGTGCGATATGTTTAGGTACGTAACTAAAAATTTTAATTTTTACATACATTTTCTCTATCCCTTTTCCTGCTTATTATCACAACTGTGTTGGTACCGAAAAAGAATCAGGTCAAAAATTTATTTTTATGTATTTTTAACCGACATACACATTTGTGCATTCCATTTAAATCGTCTTCGTCCAAAAAATAACACTATAACTTTAATAATAGTAAAATAATTAATATATTATCAAAAACAAATAATTTACTAGTTATAATTACTATGTTATATATAATTTAGATGTTATCAAATTATAATTCCGCTTTAACTAAGATCCGTTAAAATCCGGAAGACATTACAACCTGTCATTTTTTACACACACATTTGTGTGGGTCTCACTTAAATTAAAGGAAACAAAAATATACCTTTCAGGGAAAGGGATATACACAAATTTCGTAGTCGCATAGTGGCGCTAACTATTCGAATCTTTAAAGGTACACCCTATAAACATTGTATAGGTTTTACGTACAGTTTGCGTAGACTTGTTTATACTAAAGTATAGTAATATTCCAGGGGCGGTATGTTGTAACATCACTTCGAATCGAAATTCGAAAAAAGTCGAATGGCGGTATGTTGTATCATTTTCGGAAAGCATTCACTTTTTCGATTCGACTTTTTTTTAATTCGGCTTTTTTCGATTCGAAGTGATGGTACAACGCCCCAGATCTTAAAAAGAAAAAATTTTTAACTGTTCTGCGCAGCTTTCAGTGGTGTAGAATTTTTTTTATAAAAATTTTGATGGGTCGCATTTATCTTAGATAGTAAACCTAAATAAAATAATAAATAACAATGAAAAATAATTATATTTCAGTTTTAATACACAAAACATTCAAAATTATTATGTATTTATGTTATTACAATCATATATCAAGTGAAAATTAATAGGTCTAAAAGAATATTGCACGCCTTTTGGAAACAATGACAACATTTAATTTTGGTACGTACTAGGGAAAATAAATACCCAAATGTTATTCGTATCGCACAAAACCACAACAACATAATGCTGCGTTTTTTTGAAATCTTGTGTTCGAGACCGCGATAAAATACAGGGAAATTTTGAAAGGAACATTTTAGTACAACAACTTTTACTAACTTCAAGTGAATCATTTTGACGTTTAAAACAAATTACGAAATAAATAATAAATTAGTTAAATTTAACAAAAATATTTTATAAATTTTTAGTTACACTCAATAATAAATCTAATTAATAAGTTTTTAAGTTTAAAATTTAAGTGCTGTGTTGTGAAAATGTAAAGCAACGATAAATGGTAAACTAAATACTTTTTTTGGATTCCGTATTTGCCGATATAAAATCCAATTTAAGCGATATGAATAGTTCGAAACGAGCTTTTCTATATACGCTGGTATCGAATAACTCGGAAATTTTATTTGATTACGATAATCTGTACTGGGATAATATACAAAATCAATTTATACTCAATGAGGACGCACCCGTTGTAAATGAGTAATTTTATGTGATATACAAAAGGCTGGACGGAATTCTTATAATCATTAGGGAATACAATATTAGTGATACGCCGTGCGACATGAATAAGTACGTATTTGGCTGGAAACACCTAGTAAGGAAGCGATTCTTAACGATCTTTTTAATTTCAGAATGCTGCAATCAACCGTAGGTGATAGTAACATAAATTTAGATGACAGCGATAGTGATAATGGATTTATGGGTGATGATTTTCATAACCAAGCTGAAATGGATGAGCCATAAGAGATGGAACTACTGCGTATGACATTCGCATACGATGCAAATGCCGAAATTGAACAAGTTCAAGAGTTGCGAATAAGTGGCGGATGCGTCGACGAAAATTGGAATATTCGTATTGACCCCGTCTGGACCATCTAGTTATATCCCGTTTGGACGGAAGTATGTGGCAAATCAGTAATTCTATTCGTATGATGGAAAAACTGACTTAACGGCAAAAACCTGCCAATATCTGAATTGGCATTTAACTTTTCCGTTGTTGGAATTTTTTGTGCGACAAGAAAGTAGGTATGATGAAAACATAACCTACAAATCATGCATTGAAATACTTTTTTTTCGATATGACAAAAAAGAATTACATGGAAAAATTTTGGAAACCGTGAATCCATCAATGCATTACCTTAAGTATGTTGGTTGATAAAATAAACATAGAATCAAAGAAAGTAGATTGCTGGATTGTGACTTTAATTCATAATGTTCGACTCGATGCTAAAATTAACTCGAAATTGGGACCAGTTGTAATGGGAACGCGAAGTTTGTCATCGTATCAACAGCTAGTTGAAATATTGATTCCCTCTCGGTTCGTTCGGATGCTCCAACTGGTACTGCAGAAAGAACATAAAGCTAAAGCATAAATGATGAAAATTGGAAGTACTACTAAACAATCTGCGGAACGCATAAACATTTTTCTTTTTATAGTCACCCCATAAAGTTGAGAATCCAGAAAAGCCGAATTTATGAAAAATAAATTTTAATAAAAAGCCGGAAATTTCCATTAATCAACAGTAGTGTTTTATTTTTTAAAATTTCAGATAAACTACATGTGTTGTTCTGAACACAATAATTGATGATGTACCGCCAATTTTACTCGATGTGCAGTATATTGGGTTTTTCATTTCTTCGTAAGTTATAAATTGAAGTGCCCCATGAGAAACGTCAAACATTTCAGGAATGAAATTACGATATAACCCTTTCTGGTTCAGAAATATTTTTATTTGCACCATAATTTTAGTCTAACCCACACAAATGTGTGAGTAAATACGTATATTACGAAAACTAATTTTCATCATAAAATTTCATCAGAACAAAAGCCCATCTTACACAATTGCGCCAGTTGGGCTTTAATTAACATCATCTAAATTTTGAGTATTATATTTTAAGAGAAATACAAAATTGTGTAAGTTGGTCCTAACCTTATCTATAAAATATTTTTTAATGTTACTCAATAGAGTAATAACAATTTACCCACACAATTGTGTAAGCAGGTCAGGAAAGGGATAAACGGGACATATCCACATCCATAAAATTTGCCCATTTCTTATTAATATTTCATCCGACTCGGAAATCGGCATATCCGCAAATACAACAGAAAATATGAAAATAAAATGACAGTTCTGTCTCTAAAATGAAGTAAGACACAATCAAAAAATTGTGTACTAAAAAATTTCCCTAGTTTCGTCAGTTCAGGAATTATTAAGTTTTTTGATGAACTCGGTTGTACTCTATATAAAATCAAGAGTAGATCAGAGTTGTTGAGTACAAGCAAATATAAACTTTATTCAACAATATAATGCATGATATGGACTTAATATAAGTTCTTTAGGACTCAATATAGTGAATTTGAAGCACAAATATTTTAAAATTATATAAATTGTTTAAAAAATCAAAATATAATTTATCGCGGTCTAGTGCAGTATTTTCAAAAAAACGCAGCTATAGAAAAGCAAATTCAGTTTTCAATTTAATGGAGTTTTGAATTAATTCTTAACTTATCGACTTAAATATCATTTTAATTTATAAAATCTAAATTTTGTGTTTTAATTGTATCCTAAAATTCCTATTCCATTTAAATACAAATAAATGTAAAAATGTAAACAATAAACATGAATATTATACTTAATACATCCCTGTGTATCCGCCATATTACTTCTGCGCGAGAACTGTCAGAATTCCAGCGAGATTTGAATACTACTATAATCGCAAACGTTGCGCATAAACGAAAAGAAAAAGTAGTGAATATGAACATTTCGGCTCAAACTTTACGAAGACTTCTTCCTGTGTTAGTGACAAAAACTATCTTCGCAAATTCCGCGAGTTAGCCTAGAGTTAACGAACGATTAAAACAAGTGAATGAAAACACATCTTATTTTGCTTTTTGTTTGTTTCTACGAGGGGTTTATTGTCATTTTAGATTCATTTTTTGTGCATAAATATTTTTTCGAAAACTGAAAAAAAGAATTCGTTTCCAAAGCTATTTATTTAAAAAAAAAACTTAGTAAATTGTAACGGAACATCACGTTGGGGCCTAATACCGAGGACAGACACAAAAATTATCGCGATTTCCTCCAATCGCAATTGCATGTCAAACAAATAAAATCGAGATTTAAAAATTATGGTAACAGACACAAGCCAGATTTTGTAACTCTGCAAATGTTCAAATTCATATTTAATTAATGAAATAAAGGCTAAATAGAAAATTGATAATTTTTCAATTAAAATTATTAAATAATTGCAAATTTTTTATTTTAGCTACTAACTTGAGATATTTTACAAATTATCTCATTGATTTTAGTCAAAAATATGCTCTAATTAATTCGTAAATGCGAAATCTGTTTTTAGATGTCGTCCGTAGAAATGTGTATGTGGCATCGCCTTTACTACATAAAATGCAAATTTTCAATACGTAACATAGAAAACACCTTTTTCGTTTCATGACCCATCGCTGGCTGAATCACAACCCGCGTAAACTGGCTTTTTTTTGCAATTCAGCAGCTGGTCGAAAAACTGCTATAAAGAACAACTTCAGTTTATTGTTGGTTTTTGTTGTACAACTACACCTCAAAAACCACACACAAAAGTTGTAATCATTTCGTTTTGGAATAAACTGGAACAATTTTTTTGCTGTGAAATAAAAATATATTTGTTAAAAAATTAGATAATCGAACGCCTGATAAAATTTAACCTCATCGTAATGTAAGTATTTTTATGCATAAGTAAATTACGAGATGTTTAAATTTGATAAAAGTTGTTTGCGGTGTGGATTCGCCATCACAGTTTAGATGCGCAATGGTGGCGATGTAGTATGATTTAAAAATGAAAATTTTCTTCGATTCTAGATCGAATTAATCGCGAAGATGTCTTGCCCTATAAATCCAGAGCATATACAAGCATTTAAATTATTTATACAAGCATGTACGGATCAACCACAAATTTTAAATTTACCACAATTAAGTTTCTTTAAACAATTTATCGAGAGTTTGGGGGGTAAAGTACCGGCCGGTGAATTCCATATGCCAAAGACTTCTACAGCGAGCAGTACGAGCAAAACCAAAACAACATCTTCAGCATCGGCACCAAAGTCTAGTGAATTTGAATCAGGTGCGCCCGAAAGTGATCCTGAGTCTGACATTGAATTGGATACAAGCGGTTGTGTCCCACCAGATACTGATGAGCCACATGAAATGGGTGATGCTGAAAGGACAGTAACCGACGAGGATATAGATGAAGCAAGTGAATTCAGATCTAAAGCCGCCATTGCTTATTCAAATCAGGAATTCGAACAAGCCATTGCACTCTATACAGACGCGATCAAACTATATCCAACTAATGCATTATTTTTTGCTAAACGAGGTCAAGTATTTTTAAAGCTCAATCGCCCAAATGCCTGTATTCGTGATTGTGATCGTGCACTGGAATTAAATTGCGATTCTGCTGCTGCATATAAATATCGCGGTCGAGCAAATCGTTTGCTCGGAAATTGGGCAGAGGCAGCCAAAGATTTGCGTCAGGCGTGTAAAATTGATTTTGATGAGGAGACCGATGAATGGCTACGTGAAGTCACACCGAACGCTAAAAAGATTGAGCAGCATAACGTGAAACAAGAACGTAAAAAGATGGAACGGGAATTGAGAGAGAAACAAGAAAGAATACGTCGGGCCCAGGAAGCAAATCGGAAAGCCTCGGAAGAGAACCAAACTCGGTTTGAGGCGAATGCCAGTGCTGGGTTTGGTGGTTCAGGTTTCGGTGGCCAAGCAGGTGCAGGATTTGGTGGTCCAGGCTCTGGTTTTGGTGGACCAGGCGCTGGTTTTGGTGGTCCAGGCGCTGGTTTTGGCGCAGGTCCAGGTGGTGCTCCTGGCGGTGAAGGTAGTTTCTTCAGTAAGTCCGATATAGGGGATATAATAGGAGATTTTGATGATCCCGAAGTGTACGCAGCAATGATGGACATCACAAGCACACCAGCTAACATTTTTAAGTACAAGGATAACCCAAAAATAATGCGATTAATCAACAAGTTCTTGAATGCCCGTGGTGGTAGTATGCCGGGCGGTGGTAGTATGCCATTTATGGGCAACTTTGGTGGTGGTGCTGCTGCACCTGGAGCTGGTACTGCACCAGAAGCTGGCGCCGGATTTGGAGGAATTCCCGGATTTGGAACATTTACATCATCTGAAAACGCAACAGCTCCCCCAACAACCGAAGCACCTAAACCACCAAAAACCAACCTACAAGATGAAGATCTCGATTAGAAAATTTTAGTGTTCGAACAAGGGAAGGGGATGATATATCGTCGTTCAATTTAATATTTTTTTTATCCTAGCTTAAATCGGTCACATTCCGTGGACCGGTCTGCATAATTTACGAAATATAATTTTTTTGCAAGTTGATAAGAAAACCCCAATTGTTTTATTCACCAAAATTATTGGTTGCTATGTAATAAATAATTGAAATAAAACAAAAAAATTGTTAAAAATTGAATCTTTATTTTATTTGCCGATGCAGCAGGTCGTCTTAGGAAAAATACATAGCATTTTTGTCGCATGGAGTGAAAGTATGTTTATGCAATACATAATTACACAAATGGGCCCAAATAGACCCGTTGTCATGAAACTTATCTCGCTAGTTTGGGTTCTTTTGAAGGATGTGAAATGTAAAGAACCAATTCCAGCTACGAGAAAAAACTTGCAAGAGGAACAAGATTTATTAATTAATTTAGTAAGTGGTCGAAAATATAATTTTTCCCAATAATAGCAGTTTGTTATTAAATAAAAGTTACATCCATTTTTAAACTTAGTTTAATTGGAGAATTGAATATTTATAGCATAGCATAGAAAAATAAGTTTACCATACATTTCTCTTCCTAACAATCGTATTTTTTATTTTATTCCCCGTTCAAATACGCCATATAAAACAGTAGAATTCGCTTATAAGAAACCATTCTTATAATGAAACACACGGAATATGAAGAAGATTTTTAGTCCCTTCGATTTACATAAGCAAATTTTCTTCCTTCCACTACGCTTCAACTCTAATTTCTTCTTCTAATGAACTTCATTTTTGATCAATTTGTATAAGCTAGGCGTGGGTAACTGTAGCAGAGAAACTTTCAAAATGAAGCTTTGCAATTTTGCATACCGATTAAGCCCAATTTGTGCTCACGGGAAAAAATTAGTGCTTTTTGTTGTTCAATGGAATTGGGCAATTCTGGATTAGCACAAATTCAGCCACTATATTTTTCGGATGGCAATGAACATTCTTGATAGGAAAATGCAATCAGAAGTGCCAACTTCTGCTGTCGAAATTGCTGTCTTTGGAATGTCCGTCGGTTGAATAGGAATTTGGTGGTAAGCCTGGACAAGGTCTATCGTTGTGAATATAGTGCAGCCCTCAAGTCGCTGTGTAAAATCTTGGATATGTGGAATCGGATACCTGTCAGGAATCGTGACTTTATTCAGTGCCCGAAAGTCTCCACTAGGTCTCCAGGACCCATCCTTTTTAGGTACTAAATGTAACGGACTGGACCAAGGGCTGCTACTAGGTCGGCAAATCCCGAGTTTCATCATATTTTCGAATTCTGTCTTCGCGATGATGAATTTGTCCGGTGCTAGTCGTCGTGGTTTGCATGCAACCGGTAGTCCGTTCGTCTCAATTTTGTGAGTCACACTATGTCTAGTATTGTCAATATCAATATTACCGTGAATGACCGTTAAAAATTTAGATATTACGTTGAAAACTCCTGGGTCCATTGCTGACTTGTCGATCCTAGAAACAGTAGTATCATCGTAGGAGGAAGGAGATCCATTTGAATACAGAGAGGTTAGCGGATCTATGAGCCTCTGTCTCTGTATATCCACTAGCAAACCAGTTTTCCTCAAAAAATCCGCGCCGATGATAGGCATCGACACGTCAGCAACTATAAATTCCCAGGAGAATTCGCGGCGCAGTCCGATGTCAAGTCTTAAAAATTTGGTTCCATACGCATTTACCGAAGAACCGTTCGCTGCGAACAATCTGAATGATGGGTCGACCCTTGGATTCCGAACAAAACGGACTGGCAAGACTGAGACATCTGCACCTGTATCAATTAAAAAATGAGTCTGGAGAAAGATTTCGAAAATTAAAAGGCGGCTAGTTTTAGAATCGTCATTACACACCGCCAATTGTGAATGACTATTTATTTTTTTGAAACATTATTATCGGAGCTATATGATACAAATTTACAATTTGGTTTACATTTCAATGCTTTTGGGCCGAAATGATGATGATAAAAACAAATAAAATTATTCTCAGCCGAAGGTTCACCGTAAAATGGATTGTAAGAATTTCGAGAATTTGGAGAGTTTTTACGAGAATAATTATTTCTAGAATTTGATCGCGAATAATTGCGACCACGTGAATTTGATTTTGAGCGAGATCTAAAATTTTGATTAATAATTTCCGATACTTCCGATAACAATGTTGTTTTAAAATTGGAAAGTTGTTGATCTAAAGACGACAAAAAATTTGGAAAAACCGAACAAGATGCAGGTGTCTCTAGACTATTCACTTGAGACTGTGTCATAGTCTCGAAGACGTTGTCAGCCCGTTCTGCCAAGACTGGCAGAGAGACATCATTTTCAAACGGTGTGAGCACCATTTGAACGGACTGGGGCAACCTCTTCATCCAGAATTGGCGAAGAGTTGCTTCATTAAAGTTGTTCCCAGCGTTCAATTTCATGGCGCTCAACAACTGTGATGGCTTTCTGTCTCCAAGTGTCAAGCCATGCATCAGGTTGTTCAGCTTCGTCTTTTTCGACTCGCCGAGAACCCGGATCACTTCAGCCTTGAATACTGTATAAGGTTCATTACCTTTTGGGCTGGTGATCAAATATGCGAAAGTGTCGTGGAGTCGTGAATCCAAAGCTGCAACCGCATGAGCATACCGCGTTGCCTCAGTTCTTATATCCGCCACCGTGAACTGTTGCTCGAGTATTTCGAACCAAACCTCTGGGTTTTGTAAATGTAATGGTTGTGGAGGTTTGAATGCCACTCGAGCAACCGTTCCGGTGGAGCGCTACAGACGATCCGATCTGGTCGGACGGTCGGACCGATTTGGTTGGATTGGATGTAAAATCGGATAGTGTGTATGCATGTCGGCCCGATAAAATTAAGTCGGATATGTCGGATGAAAATTTCATCCGACCGTCCGACCAACCAAATAAATCGGATGGTGTGTATTGTTGTCGGACGATTTTCAACAGTAGTGTATGAAATTTTGGAGAGTAAAGTACAGAGAAAAATAAAAAATAAAAATTATTCGTCTTATGTATACGAAAAACATAAAGGACAAAAATAATTAAATCCATCTGTTAAGCACATGCTTATTTCTTAAGTGTAGTGTTATTTTGTATTTGTGCGTAGAATTTAGCAGTTGCAAAAAACTTCTCAAAATAATTAATTGAAATGGCTGTCACTACAGAACGAGCGGTTATAATAGATTTTTTGGAAATGTACAAAGACTTTACCTGCCTATGGGATATAACATGTAGTTCATATTCCAATAGGGACGCTAGAAATACGGCGCTAGAAACATTATTGGAAAAACTAAAAGAGGTTGATAAAGATGCCACGATTACCACTGTCAAACGGAAGTTGGACAATATGAGGACCGCCTACAGAAGAGAGCTAAAAAAAGTAAATACATTTTTTTTTTAAATTATATTTTTATTCATAAAATAAAATAATTAAAATGGTACATATTTTCATTTTAGGTTGAACAAAGTAAAACATCAGGTGTGGGTACCGGTGACATTTATGTACCAACTTTATGGTACTTTGAATATTTAACTTTTTTAAATACTAAGGAAACGGTTAATAGAAGCGGCGTGGACTCATCGACCAGTTGTGATCATGAGGTATGTACATTTTTTAAATGTTGGTATATGTTTCACCTAGTATGTTAATCATTTTTCTTGGAAATGTACTCTACCTTCCTTATTAAAATAATCAGTGAATATATTTCTCACGCGTTTACCATCTTCTGTATTTATTCTTTGGGTATTCCTATTAAGTCTTAGTAGAGGATTTTCTCGCCGCCAGTCTCCTGCTTGGAATATTTCATTGTCTATATCTTCATAATCTAAAGTGTTATGCGTAATATAACGTTTCGATTTTTTCCTTAAATAATTATGTAGGGCATAGCTGGCAAGAACTATCCAATCAACTTTATCAATATCTAGTAATATTGGTTTTTTAAAAACTCCAAATCGAGATGATAAAATACCAAATACATTCTCTGTTACC
Source organism: Nephrotoma flavescens (assembly GCA_932526605.1). NCBI lineage: Eukaryota > Metazoa > Arthropoda > Insecta > Diptera > Tipulidae > Nephrotoma > Nephrotoma flavescens. The sequence continues at coordinate 248,888,324 of OW052220.1, read as the reverse complement.
CGTCTTGCCCGCGATAATCTGTAATTAAATATTCTCTTTTCGTGCGTTAAGTTCTTCTGCGAATACGGTTTTAAAAGATGTTCATTCATAGCAAATGCACTATCTCCTAAAAAAACATAAGGAGCCAATACATCTGTACCAGGCAATACCGAAGACGTTGGTAAATTTAAGTCCCCTGAAATTAATTTTTTGTAAAATGCAGTTTGTTTAAGAACTCCTCCGTCAGAAACACTGCCGTTTATACCCGTGTGAACATATATAAATTCGTAATTTGCATTAACCACCGCAAATAAAACGATACTGAATGTTCCTTTGTAGTTGTAATATAATGATCCACTTCCTGGTGGTTTGGTTATTAAAATATGTTTGCCGTCCAGGGTATCGACACAATTATTGTACTGCCACATTGTCTCAAATTGTCTTGATATGTTAATCCAATCCATTTCTGTTGCAGGTATCTGAAATACAGAGCAATGTGAGTGAAACTCCAAAAACAACTAATAAAAAGCGTGCTGCTTCATTACTAAAAAAACAAGAAAACTTGATATCTACTGCACAAAATTTACTAACAGGCGAAGAAAGCGCTGCCGAGGCTTATGGTAGGAGCGTGGGACAGCAGTTAAAGGAATTGTCCAAGATGCAGAGGTGTATTGCCGAAAAACTATTTTCGGAAATAATATTTTATGGAAAATTGGACAAATTAACATTACAAACTTCTATAAATTTAGATAACACATATACATATGATTATGCAGCATCTTCACCATCAGCAAGTTCCTCAACAAATTTTCACTTTTCTCCTATTACAACGCAATCCAACATTGAATCACCAGTGCCCAATACATCAATTGCAAATAGAATTACCATAAGGCCACCAGTAATAATAGAGCAAAATATTTCGCAAGAAGAAGAAGCACAAGAACCATCCACATTTATTGGCACATCACAGTATAGCTTGCAGGATTATCTTGTTTGTAATAATTTACAAATGAAGTAAATCTTTTTATAAACTTTATTTCAGTTTTATAATTTTAAGATTATGTTTATATTTTTCATTTAAATAAATAGCGAAATTTGAATATCTTTAATAAAATTCATTGTATACTTACTTTAATATAGGTTTTGAGAACTTTATAAATCGCTTTACATGTTTCTGGAACTATTTCCGACAACAATTGTGGTGATATTGCGGTACTGAACTTCAGATCGGCATAGTCTCTCCCTGTTGCTAAATATCTTAATGTAGCTATCAAACGTTCATCAGCACTTACTGCTTCTCTCATTAATGTATCTTTCCTACTCACTAAAGGACCCACTAAACTTAGCAACTCAATGAAACTGTTGTAATCCATTCGTAAATAGTTACGAAAGTCATCACTATTTAATTCTTTTAGTAGCATCATATGGCTAAATTTTTTTCGCTCTTTTAACCATTTTTTGGCCCACAGTTTTCGTTCTCTGGTATTGATGGTTAGTGTAGCTGCTAGCACTACACCAATTTTTTGTCTTTTTGTTAATGACATGATGCTTCGTAAAACAAACAAATTTCAATTTTAATTATATATTATTTACCACGAATTATATTATACAACGTATTTCTATGGTATTAACAAATCTACAAAACTAAATTTTAATAATATAGAAAGTAGAGAAGAAAAACGCAAATTGTCAAAATCGGATGGCAAGTTCGATCGTCTGTAGACAACATTATATCCAATCCAACCAAATCGGGCCGACCAAATCGGATCGTCTGTAGCGCTCTTAAGAAGGAAACGAAACGTGAGATTGAGATGTCTCTGGCAGAGGAATTGTACTATTCCGCCCTACCTGCGCGGCGGCTTTAGCGACAGCATCGTTGATGAGTCCGGTTAGCTGCGAGGCTGTCAACGAAAATGTTGGTTCCTTAGAACCGCTCCCCGATGCTGCCTCTTCGTCCGTTGATTCCGCAGATAAAGGAGCCACAGGTGGATCGTTCACACCTTGGACAACGCGCCGAAAAAGAAACGAACACAAAAGAAAAAGGACCGAAAAAATAAAAAACTACAATATTTTTTGGATACCCAACTAACCATTTACGGTGCTTGACAATTTAGGAAATTTATTTAGTTGGGCAAGGTGTGAAGGACGCCACAGACTCTCCACCTGCTATTGCTATCTAGTTATGCTAAAAAATTTCGATCAAATGGCAAGTGGAGACTCGCAATAATATTTATATGCTATCTGTATGCTATGAATGCATGCTATGTCGGCAGAACTAGATAGCATGTAAATAGCATGCATATTTTGACGTTTCTTCTATTTTAATATGGTATCTACTGACATTTTCAGTATTTATTCAAATGACTAGTAGTCTTCTTGACTATCGACAAAAGAATGATTTCAAAACGTCAAATTTTAGCAAGTGTGCCACACCAGGACCCCATCTTGGCAAATTTTGATAGAAAGAGAAAGTAGATTGCAATAGTATTCAGATAGCAGGTGGAGAAGCCGTGTTATTTAAATCTGTGGGATGGAAACATAGCTCGCATCCCTCATTTTCCGAGTTATGTGAGCTAATTATTTATCTCCAGGAAGAAAATGGGAAGCTGTAAAATGAAAACATAGCTCACATCAGTCAAAAAACTTAGCTCAAGTGTGCAACGGGCCCGAACATGCCACATGAATATGCTATCTGAATCGCATTCTTTGATTTTAGAACATTTTACTTCTTTTATTTAATTTTCTGTTCAACACAATTGGAACGGCATTCCATTTATTTTGTTGTTTAGTATAGTATCTTTTAGGGGCAAGTTTGTTCTTCTCAATTTATAAAATGAAAATTATATTTCTATAAAAAGCACAAATTTTGTCAGATTAGCCGCCTTTGGGAAGTGTTAAAATTAGGCTTAAATTATTTCTGTTTTTTTTTCTAGAAATGTTTTATTAGTTTCGTCTTTTAGGCGAAATTTGAAATTTTCTTTTCCCGTTTTCTCGGTTCCAGTAGCACAAATTTTGCCGTAAGCACTAATTAGCACAAATTGGGTTTAATCGGTATGCAAAGTTTCATTTTGAAATTCGAAAGTCTCCCTCCTGCAGTTACTCACACTGGTATAAGTACTCGTATATTTTTATTATACATACAGTGGGTCACAGCCAAAATGATGCAAGCAATTTTTATTTTTTTTAAGTAATCCAAAACACAAAAATATATATCTATTTTTAGTTTACATTTATTATAAGCTTTAGTAATTGTTAATTTCATAAAACAAAACAAATAAAAAATTTCAATTTATAACAAAATTTTCGGAAATATCCCATGGTAACATTTGAGTAATTTTAATTTTTGTAATGTGGGTAGCACACGTTACTCAAATTTCGTGCCTCCCCGTTAGAAAACTTATGACTTTCGCCTTACATTAAAGTACGAAAACAATTTTGAGAAAAAAAAAAATTGTTTGTTAGGTTGGTGGTTTCCTTATGAAAAACGTTATCAAACTTTTACCTTTTAGAGAAATAAAATGAAGTTAACCGCGTTTTGGTTTCTTGAGCGTCGTCAAAATCAGGAGATTTAACAACTTCAAATTGGTGAAACATTACTTAGGAAAATGGTTTCAACTAAAAAGTGTTACCTTCAGCATTTGCGTCACGGAAGCATTATATAATAGCCGTTTTTAGAAATATCCCATGGTAACTTTTGAGTAATTTTAATTGTTTTAATGTTGGTAACAAAAGTTACTCAATTTACCCTGGCTATACAAAAAGTAAGATTAAATTTCGCCTGGTAACATTTATATTCAGCACAATTCAATTACGTATTTTAACAGGTTTGCACATTTATGTTGTATTTTTTTAATAGTTTGCGATTTGAAAGTTTATGCTTTAATTTTGCTGACACTACTAATTTAATACAAAATGACAGAAAGACAGAAATTAAAAACCGACTAAAAGTAAATTACCCTAAAGATACTCTATATCATTTTCAAAGCTAAACAAGCTTAATACTGGATCGGTAAATTGAAATTTTAATTTTAATTCCTACCTACCAATAAAAATTAAAAGTAATAATAAAATCAGTGAAAAGTAAAAACATGTTAAGTGAGTTTTAATTGGAAATTTCAAGTGCATATTGAAATCAGAAAATTAAAACCTATCGAGTGAATATCGATAGATCGTGCTAAACTAATTACAAAACTCAAGTGAATATTGAGCTTTGATAATAAACCTTTTTTTTCCTGAAAAAGCATATCCATTGACTTACTTAAAAAGTTTTCCTACTGGGGATAGTACCAGAACAGTGAAAAAGAACAAGTAAAACAAATCAAAAAAAAATCGATATGGTTCCAAGCCCGCGATCATCATAATAATTTCTTGGTAAATATAATAAATAAACAAAGGAATACATAATAGCTTTTTTTTAGCTTTGAAAATGATGTCGATGAGACATCGAAAGATTAGTCATTATTTTATTTAATATAAAAAACTAGCCCTAAACCATTAACAACTTTATTAAAATCAAATTATAATGTTTTTTTCAAAAATAATTCCAATTTAACTAAGATCCGTTAAATCCGGAAGATGTTACAACCTGCCATTTTTATAAACACATTTGTGTGGGTTGGACTTAAATTGTAGCAAACAAATAAATTGGTCTGGCAAGAAAAAGGATAATACGTATTTTTTTCTGAAAAATAAAATGTGTAAATTTGGTATATCCCATTTGCTGTCCGCTGCCACAATTGTGTGCGTACGGCAAAAGTACCATGTCAAAAATTTATTTTTGTACGTGTTTTCAGTCAACTTACAAATTTTTGCATTCTTTTCAAACTTATTATTTTGAAAAACACTATATCTATACACACAATTGTGTTGGTTGTACTTCAAATCAAGCCAATTTTTTTTTCAAAAACGCCATTACATACTATGATTTTTTACTCACACATTTGTGTGGTTTGGACTTTGAGCCAATTTAGCCTTTTTTTTAGTTGAAAAAGGGATATCCCGTTTTCAACAAAAAAAATGGTTCGAGTTAAGTCCAAACCACACAATTGTTTGAGTAAAAAAATCATAGTGAGCATGTTCACTAGTGTGTTTTTACTCGGTTTTCCCCCATTTTTCACCCCAGTTAACTTCAATTCAATCAAAAAATCCGAGTTTTTTTTGTATACTAATGAACGCTATTCTTTTTACTTCGCATTTAATATTTGAGTTCGGTATATTATACGTCAAAACAAAAGCGATGACAAGTGATACATTTTCCAAAATTAATATTATATAAAATATTTAAGAAAAAATATTATTTGAATCTAGTGAATTTGAAGACGATGAAATGTTCTTAAATTTAATGAAAGAAATTCACCCGGGAATCGAAAATTACATTTATTTCGTAAGACGACCATATTTATTTATATGTGCATTAACTAAAACCACTTCTTAAACAAAAATTAAAGTTTAACACAAAATAAATTTTAGCAGTCAAAAAAATTCCGAAAAAACTCCAACATAAACTAGAGTAAAAAATACTCCGATTTTTGGGTGCGCTCGGTTTAAACCGGAAAAAAACTCGGGTTGTTTTAACCCCGAAAAACCACTAGTGAACACTAGGAGTATGTAATGGCGTTTTTGCTAAAAAATTTCGTTTGATTTAAAGTACAACCAACACAATTGTGAGTATAGTTATTGTGTTTTTGTTCGCACGAAAATAAGTTTGAAAGGAAAACAAAAATGTGTAAGTTTGTTGAAAACACACACAAAAATAAATTTTTGACATGGTACTTTTGCCGTACCAACACAATTGTGTTACCGGGCAGCAAAAGGGATATGTCATTGTGAACGGATTCCTTATTTCAGTTTAGATTTTGGAATTGATGAATTTACAAACACATCACACTGCTTGAGCTGACATCTGTCATCGAATTTATGGAATGAACCAAATGAACAAGTGCCAAACAAATAAACAAATAGATTGTGGGACAATAAAAATTTAAGAAACAGGAAATTGTAAATGAAAAGTAATAAGTGAAGTGTATTGCTAATATATAAATGATATGGAATTACCCGTGATTGATATAAATAAAATATGCCGTATTTGTTTTGAGGAAAATGTAATTATTTCGATTTACAGCACATTCAACTGTCAGCTGCGAGTCTGTGATGTACTCATGCAATGCACCAATCTTAAGGTAATAGTGCCGTGTACATTTACATACACCAGCCGCATTTACGAAACGTGTATTTTCAGATTCCCGAAACAGATTGTCTTCCGCCCGGACTATGCAATAACTGTTTCTATCGCCTGCAGTACACATTCCAATTTAAGCAACAATGCGAGAATGCGGATGCCAAGCTGCGCGAGTACCTAGGAATAAACATAATATTACCATTAAGTTTAGCAACACATGCACCTAATGATGTAATAAAAGACTGTGCTAATTCAACAAAAAGTTATTGTAATCCGTTGCATGAATTGACCGTCCCCACGATTAGTGATTCATCGACTCAGGTGAAAGACGAAGAAATCTATGCGGCGATGAATGTTATGTGTGACTTGTTTTCCGAACAGCAAAACTCGAATCGTTCCAACGAGATGATTGATATTGAAAATATTCCACTAGTCCATGATTTGGATAGGCCATTAGCAGAAAATGTACTCGATGAAGTGAACGAGATTATATCGAATTCTGAAGAGCAAATAATGCAACAGTTGGAACAAGCACCTTCATCAATACAGTCCATTGAATTGGAGGTAGATTCAGATCGTGGGCTTAGTGTGCCGAACGAACCCAGTTCCGTACGAATGAATTCAAAAGCTAAACTAGACAGACTTTTAGCCAAACATAAGAAGCAGCAAATGTTGAAAAAGCTAGCAGCAAAGAGGGAGAAAAAGAATTTGCTGAACGATAAGGTACTACTTAAAGTTCCTGAAAAATGTGTGGCATGTGATAAAATTTTTCGATACTCTGGCTATCTTGAATCACATATACGGACCCATACAGGCGAACGGCCTTATGAATGTAGTGTGTGCAATAAAAGATTTGCTCAAACTGGAAATTTAGTACTACACAAACGGACGCACACTGGGGAACGTCCATTCCAGTGTGATGTGTGTAGTAAATTTTTTACTACTTCATCAAATTTAACGGCCCACCAACGAATCCATTCCGATGTTCGCTCGTTTAAGTGCAAAGAATGTACCCGGGCATTCCGATCCATTGCCGAATTACGCAGTCACGAGGGCACACACACCCAGGTTAAGAATCATATTTGTATGGAGTGTGGCAAAACCTTTTTTAAAACCGCTTACCTCAACGTTCACATTCGAACGGTGCACATTGGCGAGAAGAAACATCAATGCCCCCAGTGTGGTAAAGAATTTGCGAATAGTTCGAACCTAACGTGTCATTACCGGTAAGCTGACCATAAAAGTTTTATCCGTTCTGGTTTATGTACAGTTTTTTTTTATTGATTGCAGAATTCATACGGGTGAGAAACCGTTTTCATGCCAGTACTGTGATGCGAAATTCAATCAGTCGTCTGCGTTGGTGCGACATAAGAAGCAGCATTTGAATGATACGTCTAAGAAGAAGAAGGTTAGAATGAAAACTGATCAATTATTACCTTCTCAGAAGTTATTGTAATGCGGAACTCTTACAATCTCGGTTTACGGAATTCAGCTATTTAAAAATCCGGGATTCGCCGTTAAGGGTGTTATATAATATGGAGAGGGTTTAATTTGTAGGCAGAAAATGGATGCGGGATGGTTAAATATCAATACGGAAATATTACGTGTTGCCCTATAACACATTCGGACCTTTGCAAATCTTAGTTATCGTGTCGCAGTGGACTTTTAGACTTGTCTCGCCGGAAAATACTATGCATGTTTGTCTAGAAAAATTTATATGTATTTACTATCAGAAGAATGTATGTAGGTGATTCGATAACCAAAAATGATTTATTAATTGAAAAGTTTTTCATTACGAATATCGGGATTTGCAACTCTACTTGTATTCACAGAAATTAAAATGATTTTTAATTTAATAAAGCCTTCTAAATATTAAAGACAGTTTGGTTTAATATTACTTGTACAATTATTAATATTTTCATTTCGGATAATAATTGATTAATTCCTTGATCCTAAACCAAACGTAATTTCTTTTTCCTTGTCACCAACGGGAATCGAACCCGGGACCTCCGGTCGCCGGAGCAAGCATGCTGACCACTTTACCACCGGCGCGGTAGATCCGGGTCATCTATATCTACAAATGACCCGGACTACATACAACATTATATAATGGTCCGTACTGGCTAGTCCTATCAGGTACATTCTATCAACATAATAAAATCCACAAAGTCACTGGGCGACCGAATGATGGAAGAACGGGAAATCGCTTTGATTACGTCGCATGATTTGAAAGAGACATTCCACAAGTTTAGATGACGTTAGATATTAACGTATAAAATCGATGCACTAAAAAATGAAGATTCTACAAATTTACCAATGAGCCCTAACTGAACATCTAAATCGGCCTAACGAAAATCACGATTCTCCAGCAAGCATCCAGGATGTGTGGCTAGCTACCCAGTTAGCCATATCTATCGCAGCGTAAAATAGAATTGGAAGAAAAACACCAAGAAGTACTCAAACAGAATATCTCCGCGCGAAGAAAGATACGACCAAAGACGCCCGGAAAGAGTGAATATATGAGGACCTGAATCGAGAAACAGATTCTAACATCCACGGCTCTCAAAGACACGAGTGGATAGTTGAGAACAAACGTGACTGATATTCTCTCAGTATGACATGGTGATCTTACTTCCAAATGTTTATTCCGTGACCTCTATTCGACGTATTGCTCCAATGATGGAGGAGATTCCGTATTTCGCAGTAGAGAGAAGCGCTCGCGTCTGTGATTTGTTGGAAATGAATATAATAGCGCATGCTTGAAAGTAAACATGAATAAATCTAAATATCTCTCAACTCCAAGGATCATCCATACGGAACAGACGACCATAACTACGACAATGTAGAAAATTTTAAATATCTCGAGTCAGTTACATATAATAATAACAAATGTTGTCTAGGGCAACACAGGAAAGCCGGACATCGATTCTGCAACGAGTCGAGGTTTTTGCTATCATAATATCTACCGCAGTGGTGTAACCGCAGTCGGACCTTGAACGAAGGACGAAATTAAACGCCTCCTTGGAGACTGATACGCTATCGGATTCCTAAAATCCAACCGAGCTAGATAGCTGGGTCTCTTTGTAAGATGTCCACTCAACTAATGATAGGAAAGTCATCCCATTAACAACCAGTTGGCGTACACCACAGGAGCAAACCTACACTACGCTAGCGTGACGAGTTCGAGCAAGATCTAAATGCTGAGACTGGAGGGAGCATGCGATGAACCATGCCATGATAATTGAAGGACCAACGAATTTTATCGAGAGAAGCTCTTGAAATTGCAAGTGGAAGGCAAATTACACAAAGCTATAGGGGTCTCAAGTCGTTATCTCCATTTTCGATGATGTTTGAAAATTCGAAAGCACAATTTTCTACGAAACATACAATAATTCTACACAGAAAGTCAAAACTTACATTCTTGATATTTAAAGACATGCATACAAGGCAAATAAACAACCAATTAATGGGCAAGCTACCAAGCTGCCAAGTCGAATTTACGAATCGGTCTAACTTCACCCGCAGTCCAAATTAAAATTAACCTTGTGTCCAGCTTTTAATTTATTCGACTATGATGCTACATAAAATATGTCTTGTTTTTTAGCAGAGTTATTCACTGTTATTGCGACAACTCAAATTCATCACTCAATCTGTGATGCAGAATTGACCAATCGAAGGACCAAAGTGTTTTTGTGGGGGCTGATGTAACGAAGGTTAATCAATAAGTACCCACGTTTGACAAGAAGTGGCGTTGTTGAGGGAAGTTGACATTACCATCAAGTACTGTCATCTGGCAAACGACACGATACCAAATTTCAGTCTAGTGCACAGGTCAGTTTTTTTTGGTAGCCAGTTGCATCACTCGTGTTTAAAAAGTTAAATATCGGTTAAAAAGAACAATATCGATCCGTAATTCTCTTAAGCGAAGTTTAATGCTGTCTATGGGGAGGGACACTTCATCCATCTATGACAATCGTGAGATATTGGTTCAACGAATTTAAACGTGGTCGTACATTTGTTTTTGATGTTGAGCGGCCCGGCCGCCAGGCAGACTGATAGCCAAATTAAAGTACGCGAAGTAGCATAGCCCGTGGGCGTGTCGTATGGAATTGCATTTAATATTTTAAATGATAAGTGGGAGAAAGTTGTTGGCCCGATGGGTGCCTCGGTTCCTCACAGTGGACAGACAATAAGCGGAGAAGGATTGTCGCGGCCAAATTGCATGAACTGCGCTACGAATTACTGCCGTACCTACCGTACTCGTCCGACCTGACTCCGTGAGATTTCTTTCTGTTTCCCAACATGAAAACATGGCTTGAAAGAAAAGAATTCAGCTCAAACGAGGCTATCGTCGGAACTGAAGCGTTTTTGAAGAGTTTGAGAAATCGTATTTTTTGGGGTTGTAAAAGAAATGTTTCTGGTTGGGACCAACGTTTCTGGTTGGGAAAAGTGTATTGACCTAAAAGGATTACGTGAAAAAATAAAAATAAAATAAAAAATTAAAAAACTTGCGTCTTCATTGATGAACTTCTTGATCGACCTTAAATTTATTCAATTTTATTATTTTTCTTATGAATTTCAAAATAGTACTGTCGTGAGAAAAACAAGATTAAAAAATTAGTTAATTTGAGTCACGATAAAACTTGAAAATGCAAATTGAACACTTTTGTCGCATTTCGCATAATAAAATCGTAAAGGGTTAATTGAAACGAAAAATAATCGCATTATTATTTCTATTACCTTGAGTTTTTAAATTTAAATTCCCTAAAGTAAATTCAGTTATTTACAATTCTAAATCTTACTTAAAAACATCTAAGTACCTACATCTTAATATCTTATCGAAAATTCATTTCACTTTTCCGTTTTTATTTTTTATCCCAAATTTTCAGTTGAATGCATGCAAATAAACCATAATAGCTCTGTATCGGTAAATTGGATTTTTCTCGTTTCCGAATTGGAAATTTTTTATTATACGATTTGCGCGATCTTCTTCGTTATTTGATGAAAAAGTATTTAAATTAAAGGGAGTTATTTTCGATTTATATTTGATTTCACACATACAAAAATTATTTTAAAATGTTTATATCGATTGATAGCATTCTTATAATAAGGCTAAGTACCTACTATTTATCTACCATCGTAGAAAATTTTTAATTAAAACTTTACTCTTCTCCTTCTGTGTTCAATGAATCCTGGAATGTTTTGTGTTCTATGTAACCGAAGTGAAAAGTGATAGTGTATAAGAGAGACTATTGCAGTACAAAATATTCTGTACGTGACATTTTATTTAGCACGTGGATGTACGAGGATACAAAAAGTATCTGTATATGTATGTATATATGAGGTGGTTGCATATCGTATGCACATCCTTTATACGTACATAAAAATATTTTTGTTTGTTTTAAAGTTATACATACACAAATAGATACTTTTAAAAAACATAAAGCACACATATGCACTTAACTAGATAAATGAATATTAGACGTGCTTTTAATATCTTGCCATTTTGCTTTATCAGTACATCTGATACTATCTTCTATTTATTATATGTGGTTGATATTTTGGGTGGTTAAATATAAAGTGGTGGTGGCATCATAAATTAATTTCCCTTGTGATTTGATTTTAGTGATTTGCTGGTGGTTTCATAAAAACACAACTAGACATTATAAACTTTCAATATTTAAGATGTCACTATGAGTAATACTCTTCGGACTATATAAGCCTAAAGAAGTTTGTACTGTAAAACACTCCAATCCGTTGTACATTTTCAGGATTTTCATTAAGGCAAGATTCAGTACTATTTCAGTAGATCATGACAAATGCATATTCAGGCCTAATCCTTTATAAAAAACTCCGTTCATAAATTCAGAGCGTTTTCAGGCATTCTCAAACCCATTTTATTCAGGCTACATTTACTCTCTTTCAGGGAATTATAAGTACATTTTCATGCTTCTAATTTAGACGTGATTCTGTAGTGTTTCAGTTGATCATCATAATTTGGGTAAAGTTTAAGAATTACTTATGTAATAATACTTGTAATTCCTTAAAACCCTTAAAATGTAGGACATTTTTCGGAACCCACATACCCGTTTTATTCAGGGCTGGGAAAGTCGTTGAAGTTAGCCCGAAATTTGTCAGCCCGAAAAATTGGTGCGTTTCTCGGATAAAGTGTAGCTATCCCTAAAAAGTGTAAATGTAAGTAAATGTAAGTAAAAAGTGTAAATGTAGCTCCAACCCGAATTAAAATTACATCAAGAATAATAAGGTAATTTTGGAGTTGAAGAAAATTGAATGATAATTTTTTATTATAAAAAAAAACAATTTTCTGTATCTCCCACTTCCGTAAAAAAGCAGCTCTCATTATTAAAATAAAAAATTAAGATTTAATAACTTGTAGATTGATAAGAACGTTGAGTTTATTAATAAACGATATAAATTTTCATCAATCGTAATTCATGGTTCTACGTAAACAATATTTTGGTATAATAATGCATCTAATCAATATAGAAAACTACGAGTATATATGTCAAATATTTCAGCAAATATTAAAAATAAAATTCAATAATTATGTGTATGTCGAACTAAAATGGAATCTTAAATTCGCTTGTGCCTATACTAGAGATAATCGTGTGTAGTTGTATATATGGCCAGATAGGCCTGGTTCACACCAAGATACCATGATAACCACTGGTCCATATCATGACCATAAAGCATAATTTTTTAACCCTTTCCACGATAAATTTACAAAATAATGAATATTTCGAACTAAAGTGTACTCTTAAATTCGCTTGTGCCTATACTAGAGACAATCGTGTGTAGGCAACTCTCGGTTGCCGAATAATAAATTATTATAAAAAATTGTACAATAATTCCGTGAATCATTTACTCTACGTATACCTTTTTATCCAGTTGTTTTATTTGTTGTAACATAAAATTTTGGTTTTACATTATTATGTGCTGGTTCTTCAAAAAGGCTTCTTGGTTTTTTAAAATATTGGTTAACACTGATGTAATATCGCCTATAGAAGGATATTACAAAAAATTAATATGCAGTTCTAACCAATCAAAATAGTTATACCTTTTGCATATTCCACAGAAGTAGGCATTTGTAATGCGGCTGGTTACCCTTAATCATTTGATCTACACCCAACTCTTCGGAACTATGAGATGTGTCAATACAGGATTCGGCTTCAGTGTCCTCGGTTTCTGCTTCTATTAAAGTCGTTTCAGCATTTGTTGTAGGAGTTTTTTGTTGAGATATACTTTGTAATTCTATGTAAGTATTTGCTTTAGTTTCAGCATCTAAATTTACTTCATATCCTGGCATTTTTTTAAGATTGCTTCGTGAGGGACCCTCGTATACTTCATAATAATAATCGATATTTACTTTAATTTTTTTTTTCTGCACAATTGAATAGAAACTTGTAAATACTCATATGTGTATAGCAGTTGTATCTCTTTACACATAATCCGATCCGGTTCAGTTCATGTATCGTGAAACTGATGTTGATCAATGCGCGTGTGAAATTGTATCAAATGTTGGAAGAAAATTAAGATATCGTTAAACTTACGGGTATATGGATAGGCGTAGATGAAAGAAATCCTTCGGTTAAATTTTCGCTGTTTTTTAAATATTCTGGTAATGAATCGGAGATGGCAATGATTGTGAATCCGTATAATTGGGCGATGGTGGTAGATATGAATCCATATTTAAATTTGTTATAGTAATATGATTAGGAATTAGAATTACGGTATTATTATAATTTGTTGAATAAAATTTATATGTTATGTTTGATTTATAAAATATTGAGATTTCAGTTTTAGGATCACTGCACGCAACTATCCTCAAAACAGTAGAAGAAACTACAGGTTCCGTAAAAATATTAGTAATTTTTTTAAATCCAACAATTGTAACAGGAATTCTGTTGTTTACTAAACAAAACGAATCCTGATACTTTTTAAATGATAAATTGAAATTTTTATTTTCATTTTATTTTCATGCAACTTGTATTTCTTCTAGTCTATTATACAACTGCTGAAGAGTATTAGAGGATTTTCTAACCATCCGCTTAAGAAATTGCATAAAATTTTTTGACTTGTTTTCTGACTAATGGACCAAATTGCTTAACACAGTCAGATAGGTGTAAGATACAATGGACGTTAAACGAAACGCTTTGTTCGCCAAAAATTGTAGCAAAAATTCTAACAAATTCCTGTAAAATTTTATTTGCAACATCAATATCATTTGCATCGGTTCTTTCACAAGACAGCATGCTTATTGCAGAGTGCAAAAGCAGAAAACAATAATACACGGAATCATCAACACGACCTTTTAAAATAACAATTCCTGTATACAGTAAAAACTGTCTAAATTCAGTTGCCTTCCAATAAGCAAGATCATCCAACGAACGTGGGCTTCTAGAAAATTCCGACGGAGTTTTATAGTGCAATTCATTCAAACGGAAATTTATTTCCTCAGTGTTGAAAAACTTTTCATTAAATTTTTCCATTGAACATATTGTTAAAATTTTTTTTGTGATACCGAGATAAACAAGATGCATAACATCGAGCGGAAATTGGGAAATCATACCAATTCCAGCAGTCCCTAATAAATTTTTATTAAAATGAAATTCCGATGAATGATAAGCCTTATCGGTTCTGGCGGAAAAACTTATCTACATTTGCTGAAAAACAACTCGTTTTTTGACATAAAATCCCGTCTGAGTACATTTAGGACAACTATTCGTTCCAGTTGGATATTGTGTTCCGGTAATAAATGATCTGGCAGGGCTGTCGCAAATAAAAGCTCTGATCTGCAATACTTTTGCTTCTAAATTAACACCAATTCTTACACCTCGCTCGTTAAGATTTATAATTTCGTTAGTCAATATTTGTAAATAATCATTTACAGAGGTAGGTTTTGATGTTCCGCAGAAACAGCCAATTAAAAAAGGATTTTCATTTCTAAAACTCGAGAAGGAACCTATAATGGGCCATAAAACTGTTCGAGAACTTTTAAATAAATTTACCCCATCTATATTAATGTCCTTATAACAAGAGAAGTAACATTTTTTTAGAAATAGAAAATTCCGAGATTGTAAATAGTTCTGGATTCCAAAATGATAGTATTGGCTACCTGCAGTATTTAGAATTTCTAAAGACGTCCGGTTAGTCTCAAGAAGTTTTCGAGCACTTAAAGGCAATCCTTTAATGTTACATCTATTAAGGGCTAATAATAAATTATCTACGGTCTTAAGTGGAACTTTGTTTTCCAATGTCCACGCTCTCAACTCACAGGAAATCTTTGGTTCCACATATGCTGTTGTATCACTACTAGAATTTAAACTAATTGCGCCATTTTCACTTGAAACTGAATCACAGCTCCTATCAATATTTTCACAATCATTCGAGGTTATTGCAGGATTGGACATAATTTCGTCATTCCTATTGTGCGAAAGTCATACCATAGGTTAGGTTAGGTTAGGTTAGAGTGGCTGCTATTGCACACTTAGGCCAATAATGGCCCATTGTGATACCACAGGATCCAATCTCCCCTTACTCTCGCTGAAACCAACCAGAGCTACTGATGTAGCGTAAAATATCTCGCACCCCAAAGTCCGCGAGTTCAGAAAGGCTGTCCATGTTGTACACACCCAAGTACCTATGTCTTTTGTAGGATAGTGCTGGACACGAGCATAGGAAGTGAACTAACGTCTCTTCCTCCTCTTCGTCCATACAACTTCTACAAAAGTCATTCGTCTCTAGACCCAGCCTTCTCGCATGTTCCCCAAAAAGGCAGTGTCCTGTCAGTATCCCTACGACCAATCCTAAATCTCGTTTTCCCAGGGATATAAGTGCCTTGGAGCGCCGCAGGTCCAGTTTTGGCCAAACCTGTGTTGCTACCCTGCACGTGAGAGTGTTGGTCCACCTCTCATCTGTCAAGGCGATTGCCTTTTTACTGAGCGTCAATTTAAGCGCTGCTATAGGCCTCCCCAGACCTGCCCTTTCCGGTTGCATCTGGAGAGTCGTACCGTACCTAGCTAGTTCGTCTGCCCTGCAGTTTCCCGTGACGTCCGAGTGACCAGGGACCCAGATTATCTGGATACTGAAATACTCGCTCATCTCATTAAGAGATGATCGGCAATCCAGCGCCACCCGTGACTTCAGAGAAACCGCCTCTAGTGACCTGAGTGCCGCTTGACTGTCCACATAAATCGCGATATCCCTAACAGATACCACGTTATGCTTCAACCATGTCACGACTTCCCCTATCGCCACCACTTCAGCCTGGTACACGCTGCAGTAGTCAGGGAGACGAACAGAAATATTAACATTAAGCTTCTCACAGAAGACTCCGGCTCCTACTTTGCCGTCTAGCTTAGAGCCGTCCGTGAAAAATTGCAGTGCCTCGTTTTCCAGTATTGATCCGTTCCTCCAGGATTCCCTAGAAGGACAGATGATCCGGAAACCTATATCGAAGCACAACGTTGGTTTAATATAATCTAGATTCACCAGTTCTTCCCCTAGTGATCTAACTATCGTCGAGTGTCCCGCCTGAAGACACTTCCACTGAGAGACAGCCGAGAGCCTTGTAGCCACATTGGCTGCCATCTGCTTACCAAAAAATTCGATTGGAATAAGATGGAACATAACCTCTAAAGCGCGTGTAGGTGTTGTCCTAAGCGCCCCGCTTATAAGCATACAGGCCGTTCTTTGCACCTTCTCCAACATCCTTATATAAGTTACCTTTTCCAGAGCTGGCCACCACACGCCCACCCCGTACATCAGCACAGGCCTTACCACTGCGGTATAGAGCCAGTGTACCAGCTCTGGTTTCAAACCCCATTTCTTCCCTATGGCGTTTCTACACGAGTAAATGACTACATTAGCCTTATTCACCCTTCCTACAATGTTGGGCTTCCAGCTGAGCTTACTGTCCAAGATTATGCCCAAAAATCTCGCTCTGTCAGCAAAAGCCAGTCTAATGCCGTTCACGGTAGGAGGGCTAACTACCGGAATTTTATATTTCTTAGTAAATAGTACCAGCTCTGTCTTGGAGGGGTTGATCCCTAATCCACATTTGCTGGCCCATTTCGTAACGATCAGGAGTGCATTCTGCATAACATCCCTAATCGTATCCAGATATTTGCCTGAGACAGCTATTGCTACATCATCTGCATACGCTACAACCCCTATACCCTCTTTCTCCAGTTCCAACAGCAATCCATTCACCACTGCACTCCAAAGAAAGGGGGACATTACTCCTCCCTGCGGAGTTCCTCTAACCACCCGCCTTCTAATGGTGGACTCTCCCAGTTCCGAGATAATAATCCTGCTTACCAGCATCTGATTTATAAACCTACTTATAGGATAATCCACCTTCAGAAATGACAATCCTTCCATGATCGCCTCCGTTTTTACATTATTAAAGGCACCCTCAATGTCGAGAAATGCTACCATACAATACTCTTGCGAGTAAATTGACTTCTCAATCATGCGTACTAGATCGTGCAGAGCTGTGTCCACCGACTTTCCCTTACAGTACGCATGCTGCGACATTGCCCAATTCCTTGGCTCAACTTTTGTTCGAATAAGTACGTCTATCAATCTTTCCAAGGTTTTCAACATAAAGGATGATAGAGTTATAGGCCTCAGGTCCTTTGGATAAGCCTGTGAGCTTTTTCCCGATTTCGGGATAAAAACCACTCTGACCTCCGTCCATTTCCTGGGAATATAGACCAATTGCAGACATCCTCTGAAGATAACCTCCAGCCAGGGGAGGATAACTGCAGAGTTTCTTTGGATCTCTGCTGGTATAATCCGATCCGGGCCCGCCGATTTATAAGGCTTAAAACCGTTCAGCGCCCACAGGATTCGTTTCCTGTCCACGATGCCATCCACATCTGTTAAAGGTGTTCCTCGATGAGCTTCAGGCTCCATCGAGTCATCAATGCTTCCCGGAAAATGGGTCTCAATGAGAAGCTCCAATGATTCCGCACTTGAAGCTGTCCATAACCCGTCCGGCCTAATTAAGTAACTCGGACTGGTTGGGTTGGTAGATAGAATTTTCCTAAGGCGAGAAGTCTCAGAAACTTCTTCCATTCTACAACAGAAGAGTCTCCAAGACCCCCTTTGTGCCTTCCTCAACTCTTTTTTGTATTTTCTCAGGTCTTCCTTATAGGAATCCCAATCCCGATTTTCCCTGGTGTTCTTAGCCTTATTAAAGGCCGTCCTACACACTCTCCGATAGGTTCCCAACTCCGTGGTCCACCATGTCGGTTTCTGCCTGCCCCTAGGTTTTATCAGGGGACACGCAGCGTTAAATGACAGATTGCATGCTTTTGTGACAATATCAACCATGTCATCTAATTCCTCTACTGTCGCCGGAAGTCCAGGAACCTCCAGCGGCAATAATTCCTTCAACACCTCCCCATATTTGTTCCAGTTTGTCCTTCTGGGATTCCTAAAGGCTTTCCGGGCAACAGGTTTGATGTTGAGGTTATATGTAATATATCGGTGATCAGAGAATGAGTGCTCCTTCGCCACTCTCCATCCACTGATCATATCAAAAATTGTTTCTGACGCACAGGTTACATCTAGAACCTCCTGTCGATTTCTAACAATGAATGTTGGTTCACACCCAATATTGCAAACTACGAGGTTAGTATTTAATAAGTAATCAAAAAATAACTCACCTCTTTCGTTAATGTCTGTGCTTCCCCAGATTGTGTGATGCGCGTTTGCATCACATCCAAGTATCACACCTACCTTTTTCAGACCTGCTTCCCGGATCAGTTCCCCCAGATTATCCGGTGGAACCTCCTTTTCACGATCCATATAGGCTGAGGCTAGCCATAGTTTTTCACAGCCTACCTCAGCGCTCACCGCTGTAACGTCCCCGCTACTAAATTGTGGAAGAAGAAAAATATTCAAATTATTTTTCGCTAAGATACACGATCTGATCTTTTCAGAATTGCTTGAGTATAATACTTTATACCCTTTCATTCTGAGGCCACAGATCCTGTTATTGTTAATCCAAGGTTCTTGGATTAACACCAAGTCCTCATCTGACTTAGTCAGTCTGAGCACGAGAGCTGCCGAGGCAGCCTTCGTGTGATGTAGGTTTATTTGTACAATGCTAATCATTGTAATGGACCTTACTCACCTCTTCCTGCACTCCCTGCATCAGGATAGTGCAATTTATCTCATTGTTCCGGACGCTGTCTTCCTCTCGTCGAGAGCCTGATAGGATGTCCCCATCAGGCTCCAGAGAGAGGAGGCTGCCTCCCATCACCAACTTCCCTTCGTCCGAAATATCGGAACGGCTACCCTGGTCGTCCTCAGTCCGCTTGACCATTTCCTGCCGGGTCCGTTCGCCGTCGCCCCCAGGCTGGTCTTCCGCGCCCTTATCGACCTCGTCTTTCTTATAAACTTTAAGAGTGATCGATCCGAAACCGAAGTTGATCACTCCCTTAGATCTAGCAAGGGAAGCCAAGGATTCCTTATTGATCAGCATGATTGCCAATCTAAAGCCCCCCCTGGTCTCCTCCTGCTTCACAATCCTCCATCCTTCCGTTGGAAGATCGGGATTACTGGCCCGGATAATCTCAATGATCTCCTCTGGCTTATCCGGCTCAGTTGGTAACCAGACGCGTGCCCTCGGCCTGCTCGGGATTTCCCCTCTGCTGACTGCTTCAAGCCTCGCGCCCGGCCACACCTCGCCTACCTCGGCCACTGCCCTTTTATAGAGATCGACCGATCTCTGGTCCGAGCACGCAGTTAGCTTAACGCGCCCTTGGTGCCATCCCGCATCTCTGCAGGACGGGGGGGATCCCGGATTTTCTCTCAGGATCCTGAAGAAAATGGAATTTAGTGCATTATACACTATCCTCCACTTTTCCGATGTGATGCTCCCATCTTCCTGACCTTTGTCAATGACGGCTAGCACCAGCACGTGCTCCTTCAGGGTTTCACTGAATAATTTCAGTTTCTGCTCCTTAGGAGCCCTCGACGTCATGTCTGCTTGCACTTTGGCCCGCTTACTGCCTTCTGCTTCAAGCTCATCCTGGGACCTCTGTCTTTTAGACACAAGGACCCTCTCCGAGCTATTGCAGCCGACAGTTTTCTTAGCCCATGCTACAGATTCCTTCTGCGCAACTGTAAGCTGCCCCTCAGGGGTCGCAGCCAGTTTCTCCAGAATTCTAAACGCCGACCGTCTCTCTCTGTACCGTCGCTTTGCTGGGGGGATCTCTTTCGGTCCCCCACTCTTCTGTTTGGCGGTTCCGCTTTCACCTGGCTTCGATGCCATGGTGTTGCTTGCCCCTGCCTCAGATGAGGGAACCGCACCTTTCTGGTTAGAGTTACTCCCCTCTATAGTACTTTCCGGTTTTTGGTGGGTACCGGTCCCCTTGTTTTTATTATTTTTTTTTAAAATCTTCCATTTATTCCCACGAGTATCGGAGAAATACGTCCACCTGCGCAGAGATCCGTATACGCAGGTAAGGCTAAATACAACTGGAGGTCGCCAGGTATCCAGAGGGCTCCGTTCACGACTGGGCTTTGTTAAATGGGCCCCCAGTCTAGTCGATCATCAGCACGGGTCGCGTAACACCTTGATCCAGCCCATTGGCTTACCGAGCACCCCGTCCGCCGCGCCCCGACCTCCTCCCACATTCACTCACTCATTCACCATTCATATGGATATCCCAAACAAATGGGACCCACTTCATTCATGGGATACCCGTTTATAGGGTTCCCCATTTACTACCTGGAAGCCCGGAAGCGCAAGGAGGCGTGACGCTCAGTTCACCGTGGTTGTGGTCGATGGTTTTATGGCGCCATCAGTTCGCCTTTCCCTACTGGGTATCATAGGCACTCAGAATTTAGTGAACAGAGGTTAACCACTCCCCCGTTCTCTGAGACTCTCCTTCCAGCAGAGCTGCGGTTGGGGACGGCTTATTTAATTCACCGCTAACCTACCTATCGATAGGCCGTTCACGATCCACCACCTGTGACCCCCCCGATAGCTGCAGCTCGCCACGGGAAAGTCATACCATACATTGCACAGAAAATTACCATTGTTTGTCATCAACACCAAGGTATAGTAGCGAACTATGCGCTCTTCAAAAATCCCAAAACAAAGGACGGCAGAAATTTTTAAAACTCAATCCGAAGATGACTATTCTAATTACTCGATGGCCGCTGAATTCATTGTAAGTCACCGCAGATTATCTAACAAACTTTACAATGATTATAAAAGTCTGATGCAAGTCGATGTCAATGCGACCCCAAAACGGTTTTGTCAATTTATTAATCTAAAGAAAAAATGAGATGGATATCCGTAAACTTTAAAATATGACCGTATGTTTATAACCGAAAACTTAAATTTTATTGTTAATATTTTAAGATTATGGTAACGTACCTAGGGTCGCCGTTATGGTTGCCTGTTCGCCTCTATGATATCATATCATACCGCAGTAAAATACGCCTCCTATATAATATTCATTAGCCAAAAGCCTGCTCAATATAGCTATTCGAGCTTTACTGTGAAGATGAATAATTCTTTTGTGGAATTGCTGAACGGTTTTATGGAAATGAAGTTATGCTTCGTATGGGATTCCTTTATCGCTCAGTAAACAGCAGTGTGGTGAATTTTTTTTATTTATAAAAATATCGTTATTTCTCATATTTGCAACATACCTCCGACGAAGTGATTGGTGGATTAAAGGCATTAAGAAATACAGAATATGATTGCCAAAAAACCCGTGCTTCGTTTACTTAATTTTGATTAAATTGGTTGAAGTCACCCAATGGCCCAACAGTGTTGGTCGAGTGAAACCGCGCATTACAATTTCCGCATACCAATCTTGGCAATTCTTCATAGATCTTTTTTGACTCATTATACAGAATTAACAAGCAACACTCAGAAAATCACAACCGCGTCCTACCAACATTCAAAGTCATGCAGTAATGAGGCTCTAAATGTAAGGATCTGGATGCAACAACGATGCGTGAGATCAACTAGTTTCGTGCCGGTCGAAAAGGTCATGTTTGGAATGCCATAAGCGTCACAATATGTTGTTTCTCTTGCCAGTTAACCGCACAACACCATCTCAAAGCAGACCAGAAATGATGAAAATATGGAGGATACATCTGCCAGCAAAACGGAAAAAACGACAGTTTTATTAACTCCGCCATCCATGCATACTTACTAATCGCAGTCGCTAAATTTAACGCTGGACCTCTACAAACAGCTCTGGTAAATATATAATTGACAAATAATCTCTTATGTAAATACTTGCAGAGCCCTATTAGATTCAAGAACGTTTGAGAAGTTGAGATTTGCTTTTATTCGTCGGGACGCAAGAGAAAAACACGAATTGACATGGTTGTGATGTTCAGTGCACTATACGCGTCGGTGAATCATAAATCATAGTAGTTGTATATCGTTAGAAACAACCCTATGCGCCGCTGGATCATGGGAGTTGCATCATGACCAAGATCATGACCAAGATGGGAAAGGGATTTTGAACAAGTTCCCGCATAATGGGTCATTAAAGTTGCATGCCCAATGTAAGAAAAACAATTTGTTCATTTTATTGTTGCTAGAGCTGTCGTTGTTGTTACCGGTTGTCACGTGTTGATAGCCTTCCTTTTTTTTGCACATATCGCCACCCACATTTCAATGTCTAATTTTAATAAGCACAGGAACCCTAAAATTAAAGTGGGTTTAAAAAACAAATTATGTTTCCATACTATTTTGTTACAAATTTACAAATTTCACCCGCTTCAATCGCGCAGGATTCTATGACGTAAGAAGAGGAAAAATCCTACGGAATGAGATTGATGTTGATGTTGGTGTTGATTGTTGATTGTTGCTGTTGTTTCTACATTTTTAAGGGGGTACAATAAATTTTGAATACTCTGAATATTCTCATTCTCAAATTTCCGTAAATGTATCTTATTATTATCTTACACATTTTTAGATTGTAACACCATTAATAATCAAATTAACAATTATTTACCAATAGAATTTCACAATTTATATTGTGTCTCAGCTAAGAATATTGACTCAAGTGTCATTTAGATTTTTTTAATGA
Organism: Nephrotoma flavescens; assembly: GCA_932526605.1. Taxonomy (NCBI): domain Eukaryota; kingdom Metazoa; phylum Arthropoda; class Insecta; order Diptera; family Tipulidae; genus Nephrotoma; species Nephrotoma flavescens. The sequence goes on along the minus strand of OW052220.1, from coordinate 248,865,068 downwards.
AAATTATTTTAACTGGCTTACCGACTAAATTAAGTTCAAATTCCATGAATTTTGATCTAAAATATTTTCAACTGTATTTTTCTACATCTGCAAATGTAAACTATACATATTTTAACAGAATTGTTTTTGAAGACTAATATTTAATGCCTTAAGGTTTGTAATCATTCCGCATATAAGATGAATAAAACATACGGAATATAGAATTTTACAACCCTTAAAGAAAATAAATAGTCGTATTGGTATATACAAATATCGTTTTGCAGTTATACGAGACATTCGATGTCAATATGTCATAGAGACAAAGATGTTTAACGACATATTATGCAAGAACAATTATAACTTAATAGTGAAAAAGTTCAGTAAAATAGAAAACCTGCATACATGTTGGTATTTTTAAGCGCGGTAAATTACCATATTTCTTACGATATATTGTTAAGAAAAGGATAATAAAATTTCGTTCGCGTACAATTCAATTCTTTTGTTGCGAGGATTATGTAACATACACAAGAGGGTATGCTCATATATAGAAAGCTGCATAACGTACCTGGCAAAACATAAAAAAATTAACATAAGTTGTATACAGCTAGTGCACACAAACTATTTGTTTATTATTATTTCCATTATTTCTTCGGTACATAATATAATCACGATGTGGGATTACTTTACAGAACTAAAATGAAAAAAATTTTTGTTCAAAGAGCTTGGTATTTTTATTCGGATTCATTATAATATTCAAGAAATGGAAAATTCTCAAGAGACCATTAACGGTAATTCGTCTGCTATATACTTTAGCACATACAAAAAATGCAAATATAAAAATATGGTATCTCATCTCAATACCATCATCGTGTACATTGTAAAATGAAAAATCTCTTATCTTAATAAAATTATGTATATTCGGAAAATACAATATTATATTTCTTAGAAAATCAAATGATAAATTCAATAACCCTTCTTTGCTGTGCACATAATTTAAGAGCATATATACTATACGTTCCATCATACAAAAAGTATGTAATTCCATTTAATTTTCCTTATTTAAAAATACATTTTCATTTTCAATGGACTCTTGAACAAAAAAATTTTTATTTTCCCAACAAAATAACTTTGGAAAATGAAATAACAAATTTTCAATTTTCTAATCTATTACGTTCCATCGTCCTTAAAAACTTTTTTTTGTGTTTTCAAGAAAATTGATCAATTTCTATTTTTTTTTTTTTTTTTTTTTGTCATCATCAACCATTTCAAGTGTTAACTTATGGTCTATTAGAAAATGATTTTCATTCCATAAAAAGTATATTCTCGTATACGAATGTTTAAGTAAAAAGTCGGGTAAAAAAATTATAATCAAAATTCAAATGAAATGGGGTTGAAAAATAAATCTTAATATATTGAATGAAATTATCGTCTTGTGATTTTATTTTTAAACTAGATATTCGTATTAGGTAGTTGCAGTAATATTCGACTAAATTTGTAAAAAATTTCAACTTAAATTTTACTACCATCAAGATATGCACTTCTGCTTTTCGAATTGAATTTATAACAAAATATCCAATACACGATGCGTCAATAGATTCATTCCTTAGCCCCGACTATTGAAGGTTTTGGAGTGTTCACCGTTAAAAATTGTTTATTGCACAACGAAACGAAAATAGCTGTTGAATTCACAGAAAAACATCACTGCCAATACAAGAATAAGAGCTCAGTCCTAACCGAGAGACCAACTTACTCAACATGGGGTATTTTTAATTAAAATGCACCATATACATATTAAACGAATTCAAACCAAATAAATCATCCAAATTATAACAGAAAACTGTTGTACGACCGAGTTGGTATGATTCAACGAAGCACGAGTATATGCTTGCAGTATGCAATACTGTAAACAAGTCGTTGTATTGACGAGAATCGAGTGAATTCAATCACTCGGTTTTCCACTGTTGTTGTTATTGTTCTTATGGACTTGCATTCCATGCTACTGGCTTGTTCCATCTCTTGACTGTCAATGTTGGTTGTTGGATAGGTAAAACATTTTAGCCACATTGGCCCTTCCCACTAAATCATGTGGGTTAATAATTGGACTGGGTTTAATCCTTGAGATGCACAGTCTCCAGGATTCTCATTGGACGCTACGTGATACCATTGGCTAGGGTTGGAATTAGAATGAATTTCTTTTATTCTATTTGCCACATAAAGGTTTTATGATTTTGGGGTTTTCCTTTTATCCAACCTAATATTGCTGTAGAATCACTCCAGAAAAATGTCGTTATGTTATTGTTTATATCCAACGAATGTAAGACGTTTTGAAGCAGCCTTGACAGTAGCAGTGCGGCGTTTAGCTCTAACCTTGGAAGCGATCTTGTCTGGTTTAACGATGCAACTCTCTTTTTAGCAGCAATTAGTGTTATTTTATTATTTATTTTGCTGTATACCACTGTAGCATACGCTTGATTAGATGCGCCACAGAAACCGTGTAATTAAATTTTGACTTTTGTGGTGTAGTGTGTCCATCGATTAAATCTAATTTTCTCTAACTGTGGTAGTTCTAGTTTGTAGTTTGACCATCTCTCTTCAAATTTTGAATTAAGTTTTTCATTCCATCCTACGCCGCCCATAAATCTTGAAGCAAGATTTTCGTCTGAACTACCACGCGGGTGCTAACCATCCCAGCGGATCAAAAAGCCTAGATGCTTCCGATAGAATTGTTCGTTTCTATATTGCTGGTTAGTTCCCTGCAAAGACACTTTAAATTGAAACGTATCTGTTGCAGAGTTCCAGAGGAGTCCTAGAGTTTTTATTGTCTCGTCAAATTCTATCGTGTGTAGACCAGTTTCTTTAATTGAAGTTCTTCTAATATTGTCTTATTGTTGCTGACCCATTTTCTAAGGTTGAAACCTCCTAGTGAGAGAAGTTCTTGTAGCTCTCTCTGTGCAGTTTTTGCCTCTGTTATTGTGTTGGCCCCAGATAATAGATCATCCATATAGAAATCGTTTAATGTGAGTTTGGACCCAATCGGATATTTTGATGCTTCGTCTATGGCCAGTTGTTGTACAGTTTTTGTGGCCAGATAGGTTGCAGAGGCTGTTCCACAGGTAACTGTTTTTAATCTATAGGTATATTTGGATTTGTTCGCCATAGAATTCGTAGAAAGTCTTGGCCTTGGCTGGTTACTTGTATTTGCCTGAACAATTTCTCAATGTCCGATGCAATAACATAACGATGTTTTTTCCATCTGATCAATACTGTTGTTAAATTGTCTTGTAAGGTTGGGCCTACTTGCATCATTTCGTTTATAGAAGTGCCCGTTGTTGTTTTGCAGGAAGCATCGAATACTATTCTTAATTTCGTCGTTGAGCTATCTTCTTTTAAAACGGCGTGATGTGGCATGTAGCATACTCGGGAAGGATCCGTGCCGGAATCATTTTTAATTAGTTCCATATGGTTGAGCTGGATATACTCGTTGATGAACTTGTGGTATTCCCTTTTAAGTTGTGGTATTCCCTTTTAAGGTTGTCATCTTTCATGATTTTTTTTTCGATTTGAACCAATCTTGCTGCTGCTTTGCTTTTAGATTCTCCTAATCCAACTTCTTTTAGTTTGTCATTTTTCAGTGGTAGTTAGCGTCCATTTTTCAACCTCTTGTGTGTGTTTCTATAATGCTCTTCACACTCCAGTTTATCCGTAGTTAGTGTTCGCTTTGGCTGTATAGTACCTCGTATTCCCAAAGGCGCTTGAGTTGGTTATCAGTATCTGCTAAAGTAACGGGTCCCATTTGAAACGCGATATTTCAAAACACGATACGGTACAAAACGCGATATGGTACAAAACGCGATATTTCAAAATGCGATATGGTACAAAACGGGATATGGTACAAAACGGGAGTTTTTGGATCGGGTTATATCAGGCGGGTGAAGGGGAAATTTAATTTCAGTTTATAGGAATTTAAAAATCGATAGGAACGATAGTATATAGGATCGGTATCAGGTGGGTCGCTGCGCTCCCGCTGCTTCGCAACGCATATTCTGTACCATATCTCGCATTGAAATATCGCGTTTTGTACCGTATCGCGTTTTGTACCATATCGCGTTTTGAAATATCGCGTTTCGAAATATCACGTTTCGAGCGGATCCGTAAAGTAACATAGCTACTTACTCGAGCGATTGGTATGTTGCTTGCCTGAGTTAGACGGCCGGATATTATCCATCCTATTTGTGATTTTTGAGCAATACCCTTGTGTTGTGGATCCCTTTTTATGCCTTCTAACATTATCTCTCCATAAATATCAGTACCTATTAAAATATCAATAGGTCCGGGAGTATCGAAGAGGATCGGCTAGAATTATTCCCCTTTGTAGATTTCCATCCAAACCCAAGATGTTCTTGTCTGGAAGTGGTTTTGTTATGGTTCTTAAAAGCAAGGCATTGGTTTGTATGTTAAAAATTGATGGAAATCTGGGACTTATATCGATTGTTATCTGTTGGCGTGATTTTCCTTTTTTTGTTGTTATTCCGGAAATTTCGGCTAGAACCCTTGTTCTTGGCAAACCTAATTGCTGTGCAGCTTGCTCTGTGATAAACGTGGCCTGTCATCCTGGATCGATCACCTCCGTAGAATGTTGAAACTACCGTAAATATTCTGTACTCTGACTATAGGGCTGTAGCTAGTAGAAATGGGTCGCAATCTTTGTCGAATGTTGATACGTTCAATTTTGCATAATTGTTCTCTCGTTCCCGATTATTTACGTGTAGCAAGGTGTGATAGTTGCCCTGGCAGAAAGAACATGTTGTGTTGTTCTTACAGCCTGTTATCGTATGATTTTGGCCAAGACAGATTCTGTACAAAGTGTGTAGCATGACTATTTGATTTCTTTCGGAGGTGGTCATGATTCGGTTGTGTAGCAGCTAAGAAGGCGCGTCTTAATGGTTGAGCTTGAAACCTTGTTTGTTGTGGTGGTATTTGTTTGGTGGGACCAAATGATTCTAGAGATTGAAAACGCCTCTCTAGAAACTTCAAAAATTGGCTTGTTCCTTGAAATTCTCTTGGGTTTTCCAATGAGCTTTCGTATAGTCGTTGTGATTCGGCATCTAATTTCTTCAGTAAGGTGAAAATGATGAAAGGGCTCCACGTTTCAATTCTGTATGGGGATCAGGTGGCGTATAAACACTCTGTTTTTATGTCGTGTAAGCTTTATATTGCTGCAGCCGATTCCGTGGTGCAAGCTTGTTGGTTCAGCAAAGTGTTCAGAAGGTTGGAAACGAGCAACCTGCTGTTGTTATATCGATTTTCTAAAATTGCCCAAGCTGCATCGTAGTTCTCTCCAGTGGTTTCTAGATGGCTCAATAGTCTCCCAGCTGATCCTTGTACATGACCTTTAAGGTAGTTGATTTTATGTGTATTGGTAAGTTGACTGTTGGCATGAACTAGCCATTTGAATGTATCTGCGAAACTTGCCCACTTCATGCACTCCCTATGGAAGTGTGGGATTTCTATTCGTGGTAGACGAATTTCCCTTGGTTTCGCTGTGGACGGTTCTTGATCATCCTCTAATAACGTTGTTATTGGTATTACGATGCCTTCATATTTGTTGTTTAGACTTTTGTAGTGTTGGTCTACGAAATATTCTAAGTTAGCTTCTTGTTCTTCAGAAGCTTCCGTGCAAATCTGTTCATGCACATCCATGATTTGCATTATTGCTCTTTCCATCGTTTTTATTTTATGATTGAGGACTACTCTGGACTTGTTGTTGCCTCAGCTGCACGAATTTCTCGATATAAATTTCGCATTTTAATGTTCTGTTTTTTTAATTGCTGGATCAATTTCGTGGGCTGGCTTTGTTGACCTTTAGTCTCTTGTTGATTCGGATGAGCCAGTGGATTTTCCGAATGGTGGAACTTCATAGCTTGTCGAAGTTAAATTTAAGACTTGATTCTGGAGTTGGTGTTAATGGCAAGAATGATTGATTGAGACGCTGCCGGATGTCATCAATATACTTTGTATATGTGTCACATACTGTCTGTCTATCTTTGTAGTATTGGTGAGTTGCTTCAAATAGAGGTTTGAAATTCCTCACTTCGTTGTTACCGTCAACGTACTCATTGTACAAATTTTTTAGATTCGCTATTCTGGCCTCAAGGTACCTCTTCGTTTTTCGATCTGCACTGTCTTTTTTATAGTTCCAGATAAATTGTGTTATCTCGGCTGCCTTTGCTAGTTGGTTTTGCAATAGGCCCTCCATTTTTGTTTAGCAGTGAAGATGGGGTCACGTTGGTGATGAACCTAAAACGAGTTTGTGTTGCGCTGTGCAGCTTGATGGTTCAATTTTCATGTGGGGAGCTCGGGGAAACTCGATTGAATATATCGCACGGACAAAATTTGAAAATTTCTAAAAATTGACCGTTTAAAGTGTCATGGTTGGAAATAGATTCAAATGAAAGGTCTTACTGATGTTCACACCTGGAAAAATTTCAGGTCAATTTTCATGTGGGGAGCTTGGGAAAACTTGATTGAACATATCGAACGTTGGACATGGTTGGAAATAGATTCAAATGACCGCCTTGTAGTTATCCCATACTTTCATCCCACGATTTTTAAAAAAATACCACTAGCAGCACAAGTGTTAAAAACTCATCCCATTTTGAAATTTTTTTATGAATAAGCTGCTTGCATACCCATTCTAAATCTGTATAGCCTCAATTTGAGAGATTTCTAGTTTCGACACACGGGAAGAAAAACTGATTTATTTTTCGAAAATGCCTAGGAGTACCCAGCCCAGAGCCATATTTCGGCAAGATGCAACATACCGTCCATCTTGAAATTTTTTTATGAATAAGCTGTTTGCATACTCATTCTTAATCTGTATACTCTCAATTCTAGATATTAATTAAAATTAAATCTTTTAAACTACTCATTGTTTAGATATAATCCTGGGCTGGGCTAACTTCTCATTAATAATGCAATATTTTTAAATTTCTGGGCTAAGACTAATCCATATTACAATGATTTTTTTCTATTTTCTGGGCTGGAATAAATTTCAACAATACAAGTAAATTTTATAAATTCCTGGGCTAGGATAACTTCGCATATGAGTAAATGAGGTTTTAATTTAATAGTGTTGCCTGATTAAATTTTTTTATTTTCTGGGATTAAATTCTGGGCTAACTTCTTATACGTGCGAAATAACTTTATACTATTCAACCATGAGTTGAACAATATTATGTTCATCATATCGAAAAATGGTGATGAAGGATGACGAAAAATAGTGTACCACATATTTATTAACGTGCGCAGCAATTAATCTAAGTGTGTAGCCGTTCTTTTACGGGTGGCGACGCGGAGGCGATGACGTTTATTATCTGCGAAAGTGCCGCCACAATCACGTGGCCAGTTTCGTTGTGGACAGTTTGGTCAAAAGTAAACACAAACAATTTGGGTGGTGTGATTAACGAGGAAAACACCTTATCAGCTTTGCCCCAGTAGTTAACTGAATACCGGTGGACGAGACGCCACGCGGGACCCGGCATATGGGTGGCCAGCCGAGACCAGTCGTATTATTTTCGGGTTAAGGCGAACCAACGCCCAACGTTTATTATCTTCGGTTTAATACCAAATAATTGGTGTTTGCTTTAGCGTCAAGCTAGGTTCTAGCGTGGACAAACCACATACAAGAAAAAGAGACAAGACTTCAAAATTACATCATTCGCTGTTTGTTACTAGGTCGGTCAGGTAACTCTCATCAAGCAACCATTTTATAATGTTGATTATAATAGATAAAATCAAGTAATAATTGTAAGAAAAATACGTGACTATTTTCATATAAAAATCCATCAAGATATTTTCACAAAAATTTTATATAAATGTGACGAGATGATAATACACAGTTATCAATACAACGCGATGCACACATTTATTAAATCACACTTCGGCAGCAAAATAAAATTTAATTATTTGAAGGGTTCAATAAATTAAAATATGAATATTATTTTTTCCATTTCTAAATGAGTAAAACCGGGAGGGTGAAAAAAACCAATTTCAAATTCCATCAATCTAAACTAAATAAAATTCAAATTTAATTTTATTAAATCCCTTCATGTATTTTTTTCCTTGGATTTAGCTTACGCCAAAACTTTTGTGACACACTACTACTACAATACACTGCGTATAAGTGTATTATATACTCATCATGTTGATAATAATCGTATCATTTTCAGCCAAACAACGCGAAATAATAAAATGACGCCGAGAAAAAAGAAAATCCATCTCATCACCAATCCAATAAAATAAAAATAATAATTTTCCAGAATTATACGTATAACATAGCACCTATACATAATAATACAGAGTGTACCGACAGCATAAAACAAAACCAGATTAAATTACTTTCCATTTTTCCAATTTTTTTTTTTTTTAATCTCATTTTTATTTCCCGGTGGCTAAATGTAATATTTATTAATATTAACAGTAAAACAAAATTTAATTTACTTTACACCACCGTATATACAGAAAATTGTTGTTCCCTGCGATTGAACCAAGCCCAACAGAGCTTAATGGAATTAAGGTTGAAAAAACGCCCCTCTAGCTAAAAAAATCTTCATATATCAGAATAAATTCCAATTTAATTATAATTGTCGCTATATATGTAATAATGTTATGTGTAGATTTGAACTTACTCTACCGTTTAGTTTATAGTTGATTTAAATGTAGATACTTCTAAAATTACTCACCCTTCCATTTACCATTTCTGATTGATTAAATTGGGTAGATCCAGTACTGGGCATTCTTATTTTCTTTTCACGTATACTAATTAGTTAAGATAAACCAATATAATATTTTTCAAGAATTATTAACTGTTAATATGCAGACATAATGTTACTTAATCGGTAGGTCCCTGCCCTGAGGTGAGATCATGAAATCCAATAGGAAAATTTAATAGTTTCAAAGTATTTCAATTGACCACTCATAATAGTGAAAAATACGGTCAAAGCTCGCCTAAGGATACAACCCTCCTGTGGTTGGGAGTGTATGCTTAGAATTCCACCACTTAGGCCGCACCACATTCGTAAAACATTTTTCTTTTGTGAATTACTTTGCAAGCAACGTGTTGCTTGTCCAGAAATTATTTTACCTAAATATTCGAATTTTATGCTAACGAGGATGTTTTATTTATAAATTGAGAGTTGCTCGTCTGATATTGGTGGTCACAGCACTGTCGGGGTGTAGCGGACTCGGAGTATTGACTCTATTATGAAGGTTTGTAAAATGTTGCATGTAAACTAAATTTTATTTGCCTTAAATGATGAAATATTATTTTTTTACCAGACTGTATAATCGCCATATATGGATCATAGAGGGGAGGTAGGTGTTTGTGTTGTCACTCGAGTAAGAAAATTGACACCCGGGGTCGAAGAATATTTTTTTTAGTGGAAATGCGATGTTTCTAATTTGGTTTCAAGGGAGTAGAATGCATTAATGTGGCTTGTGTTTATTTTGCAAATCTTTCTGATTTTTCTTTCTGTTCCTTGACTTCTTTGTCATGGAGGTCGAAAAACCAAGTACTTAATTTAGAATTGTGCTTATGATGAGAGTTGAATGGTATAAATACACACCACCTTTTTGCGTTTTCAAACTTTCAACATTTCCTTTATGCTCGGCCAACGTCAGAATGCTTCATACTTCCAATAAATTTGATTTGATTTTGATTTGATTGAGATGTATGGCCAAGTCATTTGACAAGTAATCCCAGATATGGCTGGGGCCCACCGTACACCTTTATTACACATAACAAAATCGAGGGATAGGAAAGGTTATGTTAGTAAGGAGAAACTCGACCCGGTTACAGACACCCAAGTAGTAGATAGCTAGTAACACAATGACGACACAATTCTAACTACGAACTAATTATTAATAATGTAACAGAAAAACTTCCGGTCATCTGAAAATTAAAAATTGTTATTTAATTCTGCAAACTTATCTTCTTGAATTTTCGTTAATACCTATTTTAATAAAATCTAAAAGAAAGATCTAAAATAATAAAAAATTAAAACTAATAATTATTATTAAATACCACCCACTGGATGCAATACTAATAATTAAAAAAATTCTTACTAAAACGTCTAACTGAGGAGCCAAGCCACTGGAAAAATAGAGGTCTCTATACTATAAAATTGTCCATTAAAAGTTTTTAACTGCTTCTGAAATCGGAATCTAATTTTTAATCAAAACAGCATATCTATCGTGTAGCTAATTCCAAATTGTTTCAAAAACAGCTAATCTGCAATATGTAAGATCAATAATGGATGTTTGGCACAGCTTCAGAACCCCGACACCTAAACAAATTAAATAAAACTTTTAAAGCAAGCACGAATCTGTAAGATGATAGAATTAATAAAGGATGTTCTAAATTTCATCATATGTATCTGTATCGTCATCAGGCATATTACGACTGAAATAATTATTACAATGGCATCTTGGGGTCATCTCATCTCATGCTGTTTATTATAACCGTTTTAAAATCTAACCAACACCCTTTAATTCGAGGGATGTTTGTTGATAAGGACCCGATAGCATATATTTTTACATATGATGAACTAAAAATTCTACAGTCCATACTGACCTTGTGGACTGTAGAATCTTTATAAAATTATATTTTAGTACTCGTACAATATCATAAACTTTAATTAACTAGCTATTTTAAAAATTCATTCTCTCTTTCAATTTAGAACGAAACTATCTCGACTAAGGCTGTGGGCCAATTCTCAGGTAAATCGATTAGTACAGTAAATTAAAATTTTAGTACAAATTACTTTTCAAGTCGTACCAATTCTCTAGTAAATAAAATTAGGTAAATGCGGCTTAAAGGGACACATGGTTTCTAGGAATATACAAAAATTGGTATGTAGGCGCACGAACTAATGTCATACTTTTTATTGTTGTTGTTCCAATTATTCGTATTGTTTATACGAATAAATTTAAATTGTATATTTACTCAAATTTGTTGCGTAATATACACAATAAACTTATTGGAAAAATAAATAACAATTTTAACAAATAAAACTGTATCCATAAATATACAAGCACATTTTCATTTCATGGGAAATGCTAGTGAATATAAAAAAAATTTATGTCTAGAAACATGGCCGCCATATTTTCATGATTCGTTTAGCAAAAACAAAAACCACTACTATTTACCTTTTGTGCCTTCGCTTTACCCTGCTTTTTAGTACAGTATTTCAATTTACCGCATACACTGTTAAAAACGGCATTTACCCTAGATTTACTTGAGAATTGGCCCACAGCCTAAGTAATAAACATTTACTCATTTTTAATCAAAGATAATAATATTAATATAATTACTATTAGTATTATATATAAATCCAATTGAAAATGGTGTCGCTAACAAAATTCGGTTACAAGAAGTATTTTGATGGTTCGTTAAATTGAGTTGAAGATTTGAAAAAAGAAAAAGAAAAAAAGAAATCAAAAGGATATGAATAAACTGATGAATGATCCTAATACAAAATACAAGCATGTGGATAACTTCCAATCCTAACATACGACTGGCATTGTGGCGCTCATTATAAGTTGTCCTTAATATTTTAAACATATAATATGACATATTATTATTTAGAACCTAAAATATACAGAGTTACTATTGCCAAAACACAATACATTATTTCCAAGTATTTGCTTACATGAACAACAAATAAACGAAAAAAACTGGGATGGGATATTTTGTTGTTGTGTTTATAATTTAAATCGTCTTATAGAGGTATAAAATGAAAAAACTGGGATGGACATGGAATAGAATAGTTTCGTGTAAAGATAATAAAAAAAATCCTGGGATGAAAAACTGGGATAACTTCACATGCTTCAAAATATCTCATGGGTCCGAACGTTAAAAACATATATTTTATGAATATACATTTCTGTATCTATTTATTACCCACACACAAAACACTAAATTCAAATTAATGTATACACACCTGCGGAAACCATCGCGGCACAAACACATCGCACTCGCTGCCGCAGGTATAAATTACCCGCGACATACCCGCGCCGCAACAAACGCCAAAGTATGTATACAGCATAAAAAGCAACACAAAACACTTCCACTCCTTATGAAATTAATTCTCGTTCAACACAGTATGTCATTCGCTGACAACGAAAAACAAAAACAACTAAAGGAAAATTTCAAACAAAACACCACAACACAATGGAAAAAGAGGGCCCCAATTAGAAGGGCTCCACCACTACACAGGCAACGGCCACACACAAATAACACCAATAAAATTACACAAAAAATCAAAATAACAGAATACTTAGCTGTATTTCCCCAGGTTGATTCGATTGGTGCAGTCCATCCCCCACACGTGTCGATCGGCCCTCGTGGTAACACCGGTTTTCTATATATCGCCTTGTCGTTGATGTGGTAGTGGTAGATGAAAAATCCGTTTCTTTTATTGAGTCATATTTATCTCCAGAATCGGTTTTATCCTCACTTTTTCCTCCAGCAGCTGTACCCGTTGTAGTCGTATTCGTTTTATCAGGTGCTTAAGGTTGACCGAATTCTGGAGAAAAGATCTATTGATAATCAAAACAACATCTATTGATAATCGAATAATTTTAGGCTCGGTACGGGCTAATCAAATGCTCCATTAAAATTTTTTGGGCTTCATCCGTTTTTGACCTAGCTTCAGGTCATTTAATCTAAAGCTAGCAGAACAAAAATCGAAAATCGAACCAAAACTGAAATTATAACTCAAAACAAGATCTATTGACAATCGAATAATTGTAGGCTCGGTATGGGCTAATCAAATGTCCCATTGAAAATTTTTGGGCTCCACCCGTTTTGGACCAAACTTCAGGTCATGTAATCTAAAGCTAGCAGAACCCAAATCGAAAATCGGGCCAAAACCGAAATTATACCGAAATTAATCGAATAATTGTAGGCTCGGTATGGGCTAATCAAATGTCCCATTGAAAATTTTTGGGCTTCATCCGTTTTGGACCAAACTTCAGGTCATGTAATCTAAAGCTATCAGAACCCAAATCTAAAATCGGACCAAAACCGAAATTAGAACTCAAAACAAGATCTATTGACTATCAAATAATTTTAGGCTCGGTACGTGCTAATCAAATGCTCCATTAAAAAATTTTGGGCTCCACCCGTTTTTGACCTAAGTACAGGTCATTTAATCTAAAGCTAGCAGAACCCAAATCGAAAATCGAACCAAAACCGAAATTAGAACTCAAAACAAGATTTATTGACAATCGAATAATTTTATGCTCATTATGGGCTAATCAAATGCCCCATTAAAAAATTTTGGGCTCCATCCGTTTTGACCTAACTTCAGGTCATTTAATCTAAAGCTAGCAGAACCCAAATCGAAAATCAATAAATTCCACACTTGACAATCATTGTTGCGATGGTTTTTTGAATTAAAATACTTTAAACACTTTTTTTAATAAAATATGTTTATAGACTTATTTTTGTATTACTGTGATTTTCAACATTTATTTTTTATTTTAATAAATAATTTTAATTAATTCACGTGTTTCGAGTTTCTTACATTTTTATTCTTTTCTAGTTACACTTTTTAATAATTTTGAGTCACTAACATAATTTTTCGTTAAAAAGTGTAGCTACACTTTTTATTAACGTCAAATACTTCACACTGGTTTCTAGGAAAAATCCTGACCAATTCTGGAGGAGAACTAAATTGGTTTTGACATGCACAGTTTTGCACAATTAAACTAAAGCAAAGCAAATGCTTTTATCATGAAACTGATCTATGAGATTTCTAGTATGATAATCACGTCAGAAATCCCACATTATTTCCCAAAGTACATTATGCACAAATTTTACCGTTAGACGCACAAAATTGCACAATCAAATACTACTCGATAAAATAAGAAAACGGTGGGATTTCCAAAATGGGATTTCTGACGTGACTCACACAAAAAAGTTCAGTGCACAATTTTTCCACCACTATATTCTACACTTTTCCATACAAATTAAGGATAAAAAGACGGTCAACATTTTTCGGTAGAAAAAATCGGGTTATGTCTCTTCTGTTTGTATTCTCAATTCTGTGCCTCAGGTTAGTTCACCGAGAAAAACGAATTCTCAAATTAACCGACAGAGTGAGATTGGTTATCATACATTAGTTAGTAAGCCATACGAGTCCAGACACCCATCATCAAATGAAGCAACTATACAAAACAAGTACTTAGCAAATCATACGAGCCCAGACGCTATTGATATCAAAATTATATCAATAAATTTTCAAATTACATAAGCCCAGATGCTTCATCGTCAAATTTAGTTAGTAATTACAAATAACAATTTCATAATTATTATCTTAAATCTAATTAGTAGGATTTTCACATCATTATATTGCAAATTACAAAATAACATACGCAGTATCTATAATGTCATTCGAAATTCATATAAAGTAAAAAAAATAGAAAAAGTTCTCAAATGCAAAACAATATTCCACATAATACGAGGTTACTTCAATTATAATATTAACCATTTGATACCATTTAAAATAACGAGGAAACCAACAGACGAAGAGAGAACCTACCTGTTAATCCAGAACAATTAAATAGTAATAACTTAACAGAAAATCCAAGTAAAAATCGCTTTAATACACCTTTATCATGTTATGTTCATGTTCCTGTGTTTTATACACCTTTATCATGTTAAACAAATATTTACCAGTATGCCAAAATCATATTTCCACAATTAAACATTAATACATCATTCATTGAAAAAGTCCCATTTAAATGAATGAAACCGCTAATTGAAAGTAAAGAACTCACCACTCATACACAAATATAGATTTTGAGGTAGATATTCCACAATAGATAGAGTTCGTATAGGATAACAGGATTTTGATAAAGTCTGGCACGACGATCTGTTGCTGAAACTGAGGAAAATTTATCACCACAATTCTGCCACCTTCTTGAATCATATAGTATATTACAGACAGACACTTTTGTCTTAAACAGGAACAGGCATACTAACAAATAAAAGAGACCAAAGCTGGACTATCACAAGTGAGTATCTTATGACCACCCTTAGTGACACTGGTATCATATCAGTAGGTGGCACGAAGTTGAACGAAGCAAAATCCGTACTTGTTGACTATACACGAACAGAAAAATAAACCAATTGCCTGTACTAAATAATGACCCATTACCATATGCTAACTCAGCAAGAAAAATAAATTGTAAATAAAATTAACAAACACGATTTTGGACAATTTGCAATTCGTGGTGCAAATGTTGTCACTTAAAAATTATTAAAAATATTTCCAAAATTTAATTTATGTTCTTACGTAAAACTCGATTACCATGGCTTACCGCAGCAGGCTATGTACTGCAGTTATGTTACCGCTGAACTGCTATTTCTATGTGTTACATTATCACATACCGCAAATAATTTATAAACTAATTTAAAATATTAATTTCTAATAAAAATTTACCACCCAAGAACCTTCTAATAGCTTAACATAAGAAAAAAGCTCTACCATCAAATTTTTTTTGTAAATAGAACTAATCAAATTATAAAAAAAAAAAAAATTAAATTCTCAACTTCATAAAATTTCGAAAATTACAAAATTGTCTTAGGTAACATTATCTACCTGTAATATAATTTTTTTTTCTAACACCATTAATTTTTACTGTCTTTATTCTCGTCTCCGAGCGCCTTTATTATAACATGCTTATGTATTTTGTATGTCATAAAGATGAAGACGAACTTTTTATTTTATTTTATATTTCTGAACATTAGATGGATATATACGTAACGTACCTACGTACGTCTCCGTATATAGTACGAGTATGTAATGAAACGTAATGAAAGTGAATAAGTTGGCAAATTAGATTCCATCTCCCACGATTCGACTCGATTTCTGTGTTGTAACCATAAACGATCGCCACATAAAATAATAATAAAAAAAAAAATTGCTTCGTACAAAGTGTACATCAGCAGAATGAAAAGCGGAAAATGGGTGCTGTGTGTGCGGTAATTTTGATGGAAAATATTTAAAATATAAATTTTTTTGTTATTCTTCTAAACGAAAAACTAAAACAAATTTAATTTTGTTGTTGTTGTGGTTGATGCTTAATTTTATTTAATTTCATCATACATAGTTGTATTACTGTGTGTGGCTGGGAAAATGCTAAGTGGGGTTTGGAGGAAATTGTGCTATGCAGTGTTCTTAATTTTTGTTTATCATTTTTTGTATTAGATTTATTTGTTGTTCCTTCTTTAATTTTATTTAGAAGGTTATTTGAATAAGGATGCCGAACTCTTATAGAGAATTTTTATAGAATAACATACAATTTTTATAAGACAAATGAAACACAGTAGATGTCTAAATAAAATTGCGGAATACATAAAATATGAGGATTAAATGAATTTTTCTAATTGTGTTTTCCCAACTGGGTTGAATGAGAAGGTATTAGAATGAGAAAGGTCTCTATTGCATTGGGAAATGGTAAACCTTAATTTTCCAACTCCAGAATGCAAATAGGAAGGGAACCCGCATAACAGAAAACCAACCATGAGTAATTTCAAAATACAACTTACTGCGGTATAGGCACATGGATTTCTATACTACCGGTAGTGGATCGGACCGAGTAAGCAAGCAGACGTCGCAATGATGGCTATTGCAATTTTATACGACAAGTGAAGGTTTATGATCGGGACACTGCAGACCAAGCAAATCTAATAAAAAGTAAAGTTTAAAGAAGGGAGTGTCAAGAGATATGTTTGCTAGAGCGGAATGATGATATGGAAGTGTGCGGGTGGAGGGTTTACGAAGAACAGCTAAAACACGGAAAGGTGGTTTTTAAATTGAGTGAGCGAAAACTTAATTTTTTTGAGAATAGGAAGAATTAAAACCGGATGTATATTTTGTACTTTAGAAGAAGAACTGCGAAGGTTCCGGTCGAAGTGGAAATTGTGAAGTGGTATGGAAACAAGTGGTATGGTTAGCCCCGATTCAATTTTAGTTAAAAACCTAGGTTCAGCTAGTGGCTATAGTATAGGGAAGCAGCACCAAATGCACTACAAATTCTAGGGGGATTTTCGCACACGAGAGAACTAGCTGGTAATTGATCGAATAGACAAAAACTGATACCAGAGGAAAGTTCAAGTATCAAAAATAAACAAACCAGGAGCGTGATCAGGGACTGACGAGATCATTGAACTAACTCAATATGTGATGTGGTTAACGATGATCCATGGGATAAGTGTAGCATACTCGACACCCGTAGGTGGAGGCCGAAATATACAGTCAATAAACCCGCCTCCCTGTTTGCTTACTATGTTGGAGAAACTGTTGGCAATCTTATAAGCCATGGTGAAAACAGTGGCTCAGGCGGCTGGGGCCTTATTTTAAAAACACTCTAGCTTTCTAGAGATCCGCTCAATTTTTAGTTGCATCCGATAGTTAATTATTGCGGTTGAGCGAACTTGTCATCGCGCTAGAGCACATGTGTTTCTGGTGACTTTAAGACATGGGCAACGCGGTGGCAAGATACGAGACATGATCGAGGTGTCTCGATGATTTTTTTTAGATTCTGCTGCAAATAATAATTCTTTCTCGGAGTCCCGAACTCTCCCAATACAGGCTAAATCAAAGGATGAAGGTAACTAAAGTCTGAATAGAGGCTGCAGTTAGTGATCGCAAAGGTGCACTGACAGCGCTTAGCAACGTTGTTTGACACAGCGGCATTGGTTGCCACCGGAGTAATCCTTATAGATGTCAGGTCACTCGTCAGAAAATGTACTAGATATAAGCTGAATGTGCGTGCCGATACACTTATGTAATTTGGTTTAAAAATATAAAATATATAAAAACATAAACAATGAAACAGAATGTAACAAATGAAATAAGTCTATGAAATATTAATATTATTAATTTAATATCTTTTAAAAATATAAAAACATAAAGAATAATAAAAATATTAAATATGTTAAAAATACAAAACATAAAACAGTATAACAAAAATAAAAAAATTTAAGAAATATTATAAATACAAAGATTCTTTAATTTTAATGTTTGGAAATTAAATCTACAATATATTATAAAAATAATTAATAATTAATAATTAATTCCTGGAAATTAAATCTATAATAAAATTCACTACTACAGTGCCAGAATTTTATTGTAGGCTTAACTTCCAGGTAAAACATTAAAATTAAAGGATTAATCAAAAAGATTATAATAACCATAATTACAAATATAAAAATAAAAATATAAAAATTCAATAAATATAACATAATTATAGTCTATATAAAAAATTTAATATTCTAAGAAAAATTATAAATAAATAAAACTAAAATGTAATACATTGTATATAAAACTATTCAAAACGTTAAACAAAAATGAAAAGTATAAAATATATATATAAATTAAAAATTCGTAAAATATGAAATATGAAAAACATAAAATATAGAAGAAAAGAACATACAAATATATAAAATATAAAACATATATAATATGTATATTATATTAAAAACATAAACAAATTTAACGACTAACACAAAAAATAAATAATATGAATAGTATGACACAATAAAAAATAATAAATAAATGAAAAGTAATAAATGTAAAAATAAATATATACAAAAAATATGAAAGTTACAAAAACAATAAATATATTTTTTTAAAGTCGTAATAAATATTAAAATTATAAGAAATATGCAAAATATTAAAAATTTTTAAAATACCACAGCGGCTGTGTTCATCACTAGAATAATCCCTATATCTCAAGGAGCGCGCCAGAAAATTTACTGGATTTGAGCTGGATATGCAGATCCAAATCCCGTACCGAGACACTTACCATTGATGGAAGAGGATGGATAATAAAGGCCGATGGAGGGCCATACTAATTAAAAAATTTCATCCCTGTTTCATCCCTGTGAAAGGATGCTTAGCAAATTAACAGAACAATAATCTGACTATTCCAAAAGGTGCAAATAAGATGGCCTAGAAGAAATGCTTTACGCAGCAACTGTTTGGAGTTCCTGTGGATAGTTGGCGATCTTAATGAGTAAAAATCTTACACTATATCTACGACATCTCGCCGCCTGGCAAAATCCTTTGTGCGATTTTTCCACCTACAATAAAGAATGAGGTATTAGGATTATGACTTAAGAATATAAAATATTTAAAACATAGAAAAAAACAAAATGTATGGAATAAAACACGTATATGAAATATTAAAATTATTAAAAATTTAAATTTAACATTTTTTCTAAAATTAAAAGTACAAAGAAAAAATGACATAAAAGAATAATAAAAATATAAAAAATATAAAAATACAATAAAAAATATACAAAATATTTAAAATATAAAAAATTAAAAAATATGAAAAATTTACAAATTACAAAAAATATAGAATTTATAAAATTATAAAAACCTAAAAAATAAACAAAATAATACAAATAGAAAAATTATAAAAAATATGAATAATATAAAAAATATAAAAATGAAACGTAGAAACTTTTAAATTAAAATTAGTTATTAAACAAAATTATTAAATTATAAAATATAAAAAAATTCAAAATTTATGTACTACAAAAAATATAATAAATATTAAAATTTTTAAATACAATTTAAGAAATTTGCAAATTAATGATACATTAAAAATATTTACATCAAGGTTAGGTTACCAAGACTTAGGAAGCTTGGCTTCGAACTACTGAAACAAAAACAACAATTAAAAATATTATTGAAAACTTTACACAAAATTAAAAACTTTAGTCTATATAAAAATTAATAATATGAAAAAAGAAATTGAAAAATATGAGGTTTAAAAAAATTAGAACATTAAAAATTTGAAAAATTTGTTAAATATAAATCATAGAAACATAATAAATATGTTGTAAAATATTAAAAATATTAACAATTTTTTTTAAATAAATAAATGTTAATAAAATAAATAAATGTAAATCAAATGTAAATAAAATAAATAGAAAATGTAAAAATAATTTCAATAAAAAAATTAAAATAACAAATATATGTACATTAACAAAATAACAAATATATGTACATATGTACATATGAAAACTATTAAAATGTAAAAATGTAAAGAATATAAAAAATTGTATAAACTATTGAAAATTATAGAAAGAAATACAGAAATATAGAAAAAACAGAAAAAAATTAAAAAATATATGAAGTATTTAATATATCAAAAATATAAAAAATTGGAATACATAGAAAACGCATAAAATATTAAGAATATAGACAAAAACAATAATATAAAAAGTACAAAAATAAGTATGTAATATAAAAAATATTAAAAATATAAAGAAGAAGAAAGAAAATATGATAAAACCAGTGTTGTTAAATAGTTTCAGGAGATAAAAACTACCTCTAAAACAACGTGTAGTTAATCCATAAACTACGTGTACGAAAATTATGAATTAACTACATACGTTAACTACATACTACATGCATTAACTACATGCGTTAATTACAATCACCCTTCCTTCTTTCATATAAATTATATTATATATAGTTATATAATTGTTTATTTATTTTCCAAATTTTAAAAGCAAAATAACCACTTTTTTAAGAAGAACTTGCAAAATACGTTCAGTTCACAAAAAATTGAGGTTTTATGTCAAAACTTCATTTTCATTCACTCAACAAAAGGTAAAGAGAGTAGAAAACAAATTTAAACCAAAATAACAGGAAGCCTGTTGTGAAATTTTTTCTATTTCGTAAAATTCGATCCGCCGCAAACATTCGTATTATGAAATTTTTTTGCTTTCAAAAAATTCGAAAATCGTAAAATCCACCCCATTATGAACCAAAAAAAAATATCGAAATCGAATTTCACGAAAACCAAATGTCGCAATTCGAATGCCTATAGGTGACGAATATCGTATTTACGAAAACAAAAATGTATAATATTATTTTTTTATTAAAATTTAAAATAAAATACTTTAATTTTTTTAAATGTAAGTTACTCAATTATTTTATAAAAATTGACTAGTTTAATTTATTACAATTAATTTCAAACTTTTTTATTATTTAAGCTAAAACACCCGCAAAATAGCATACTTCATGGTCTTACATTTTACGAAGTTTCATAATAGGAATATTCGCGGCGGATCGAATTTACGATTTCGTATTTTCCAAAGGGGGGCAAAAAATCATAATACCCACCAGAAATGCGCATGCCGCATGCGCAGTCGGATTTTGACATTTGATTTTCGTAAAATACGATTTCGATTTTTTTTGGTGAATGAAAATGAAATTTTGACATAAAACCTCATTTTTTTGAAAACTGAACGTGTTTTGTAAGTTCTTCTTAAAAAAGTGGTTATTTTGATTTTAAAATTTGGAAAATAAATAAACAATTATATAACTATATATAATATAATTTATATGAAAGAAGGAAGGGCGATTGTAGTTAACGCATGTAGTTAACGTCTGTAGTTAATTCATGATTTCATGAACTACACGTAGTTTAAGAGAGAGTTTTTATCTCCTAAAACTACTTAACAACACTGATTCTAAAGATTGAAATGAAATTGAAAATATTAAACAAATATAAAAAGTATAAAAAATATAAAAATTAAAAATTATTAACATATAAAATTTAAAAAATGAATAGAAAATGTAAATGCATGTGTAAAGTATAAAACAAATGAAAGATATAAAATAAAACAAAAAATATAGAAATATGTACATATATAGAGTATAAGTAGAAGTAAGAAAGTATATAAAATTTGAAAAGACATAAAATGTTTAAAATATTGAGAATAGGAGAAAATAGAAAAAAATATTAATATAAAAAAATATAACAAGTATAAAACATTAAAATTTTGATAAAGAAAAAATTTAAAATATATAAGTAGAATATCTAAACAAAATATTTTAAAAAATCAATGAATATAACATATATTATAAATAGGGCTATGAATTTTAGGTCTTAAAAATTTCGTTTTAGGCGCCTAAAATATGCTCCAAAAATTTAGAAAAAGGTCGGAAAAAAGTTCTTTAAAAATAAGATTATTTTAATAAAACTGCAGCATAAAATTTTAATTTTAACCATTAATTGACATTAACAGTATGTGGTTTTTTATTTCATCACAGAAAAGAACTCAATATTTCTTTTAGAAGAATATTGAATAATTCTTTTACAAGTATAAAATTGCCCATATGTACGAGTACATGCATATAGTTTAAATAATAATTTATCTTTTTATGAACAATTATTTAAATTCATAAATGAGAAAACAATTAAATTAATGCATATTTAGATTTTACCATTTAAGAATTTAAAGCTTCGTTGCAATAAATAATAAAATATTCGTGAAAATTTTCAAAAGTGAAGCTCTGACGATTTTCATGTAATATATTTTTATACATTTTAAACTAATTTAAGAATTTGAAAATTTCGATTTTTATTTAAGGCTTTTTCTATAATTGATATTTGGGAAGTTAGGGATAATCCCGCAGTTTGAAGTTCAGTAATTGATGCACTCAAAAATTCATAATTGGAGGATAACAATTCTAAATCATTTTTAAGTTTTTTTGAGCTAGCAAATATGTCTTTAGCCGACTCGAGGGCGGACGAGTATTCCGCTGTCAGTTTGCTTAAAACATTTTATATTTTTAAAATTTTTTTTGTATAATATTCCGCGGCTTCAGTACAAGTACCCCATCTGATGATTATTGACTTTGGTGGAAGTTCCAAACCAGGTTCACATTATGCAATGATTTTGTGAAGCAATCACTTTATGAATGCTAATCGTACTAAAACGAAATGTAAAAACCTATTTGTGTATGTCCAATTTCTTGTAAGCCAATAAAAAAAAAACTAAAACAAAATTGAAATAATATTGCTACCAATATTAAATTTTCCCTTTTAGAAATACTAATGGGTTGTCATATTTATATTTGTTAAAATTAGTATAAAAAAAAAGGAGTGAGTCCATTAGTACTCTCAAGGAGATGTGTAAACATGGCGTGTGTATAGTACGTGGGTACAGTTTACTTTGAAGGAAGAAGGAATGCAATTTTACTAACCATAGTTTTTCATTTGTTTATTATCGTTAAATTGGTCTATTACTCTTTCGGTATAATCGACGCAATTGGATTTTGGTAGCTAAAATAACATATATTATATACTGTCGACTCTAACTTTTCTAATTTTCATTGTAAAACTGCACAATGGTCGTCCCGTATCTAGTAGTAAATATATTTCGATCTGAGTTCATGTGCAAATCGAATTCGTCTCGCAGGAAGTTTATAAGTGGTTCAGTTTGAGGAACAGCAACATTAATATTGAAATCCCCGCTCATAATCACCGGCAAAAGATGATAGTCACCTTGGAGAATTTTTGAAATTCTTTAGGATATGGGGCAAGGACGAAATGTATGAACTTCATTATGTCTTCCAAAGATTTATTCGGCGAGGTTAATACAACTACAGAAAGCATCTTATTCCCATTGAGAAGCTGAAGTTCAGCCGTATATATATCATCAATGAGTTGTGTTGTTACGCTCATACCAGTTGTTTGTCCAACGATGATTTCTTTATGCGAGGTGACTGTATGGTATGAGTATTCTATTTAAATTTTTATATAATGTTACTCCGGCAGCTCATTCACCGTCTCTCTTGAACTGAAGGGAAAGCAAGAAAATTGAGCATCCTTGCGTGACTGTGTCAGTTAGGTCGAGGTGATGTGTATGACCTAAGACTCTGACAATTCAATGTTAAAAACCAGACGTCATTATTATCTCGTACAAAATTCGCCATTACAACGGATAAAGCGGATTTGTGGTGAGGCGCGATAGCTAATTTTGAAGAAGACCCATTGAGGTCCCATTTTTACGTCCATGGTAGACGACATGATCATCGATAGCCGACGTGATGAACAGTCCTTCGAGACTCGTTACTCGTGCTAAAGCAATATACACAATTTGTTAACTGTGTCTTTTATCGTAAGAGTATATACTGACTATCTCGTTGTAGGTACCACCGTGTGATGCATGAATTGTGGTGGCACATGAAGGTACGACGCTTTACATTAATTGTTGTTTATGCTTAACATTAATTGTTGTTTCGATTAATAGTTGAGCTTTTTCTAGAAATGGGCACCAAACATCGTTCGATATTCGTTTTCAGCGCCCATCCAGCTTCAAGCCATCTGACCTTCTTGCCAACTTGTGAATTTGAACCGAAATCCATCCAGAGTCGTTTAACATTTTTTACTGTCGACGTTTTCATCGTTCTCGTTGTCCTGGTTAGGATGCCTATGCATTCGATATACTTTAGACAGCCCATAGTTCCATTCGCCAGTCCATTTGTTACGTCAATATTGGTTTTGAAAAAGTACGGCAAATTATTTGTGTCCACTATGCTCATTTTATGGATCTCTTGACGGAATTGCTACTCCGGCAGCCCACTGACCATCTCTATTGAACTGAAAATAGCATTCAAACGTAGGAATCTTAACAAGTTCGTCATTGCGCAGCCAGGTCTCGAAAACCAAATGAATTGAGCATACCTGCGTGACTGTGACCTGAGACTCTGGCAGTTCAATGTTAAAAACGAGATGTCATTATAACAACATTCAGTAGAAGGCATGATCATTGATAGCCGACGTGATGAACAGCGCCTAGAGACTCGTCACTCGTGATAAAGCAATATACAGCAGTTGTTTACTGTGTTTTTAATCGTATGAGTATGCAATTTCGTAATCGTAATTCGTATTTCGTATCGTTATTTTTTTTTTGATTTTTCTGATCGATGGGAATGTCGATGGTTTCTATTTCATTCATTAAATTATTTTTTTCATTTTCCCTACTATTATACATATACATAAAAGCATGCCATGTATAGTAAAAATTGTTTTTGTTGAGTTTCTTGCTTTTTTTTTTCAAACGAAGTAGGTATACGTCATTTCCGTTCGTTTCATTTACAAGTTTACTCTAATACAAAAAATTTTGGTAGGCGCGCGTAAAGATGTTTACACATCAAAAATATACGGTACCAATTTGACAATAAGAACATTTCACTATTTTTTGTATATTATTTTGAATAATAGAAATTTTTGGCAATAAAAAGTATCAAAAAATATCTATTTAG
Organism: Nephrotoma flavescens; assembly: GCA_932526605.1. Taxonomy (NCBI): domain Eukaryota; kingdom Metazoa; phylum Arthropoda; class Insecta; order Diptera; family Tipulidae; genus Nephrotoma; species Nephrotoma flavescens. The sequence continues at coordinate 248,839,944 of OW052220.1, read as the reverse complement.
GTCTAAAAGGTGTTAAAGACATAAAAAGGTTCGAAACCACGAAAAAGGTAAAAAAGGTGCTAACAAATCGATCCCAAATGAACGGAAATTTTATGAATCATACTTCTGTATTATCAAAACATATAACTCCGCCTCCAGTACGAAAAGGTTTTAACTTAAAAATCACAGCCCTAATTATAAACTATATAAAAATTTCAAAAACAAATATTATTATATTTATAAAACAAATTAATCAAATATAAAACAGGTCATAAATAAGTATAATTAATATTAAAAATATAATAATAATAAAAATGTAAAAAATATATAATGTAAAAATTTTCAAAAATAAAGACAAGTGTAAGGAATTGAAAAATAAATTAAAGAACAGAAAAAGAAAATTAGAGAATATTTAAATTAAATGTTGAAAAATCCTTAATAAATCTAACATAAATTCTTTAAGTATAAGTAATAAAGAATATGTACTAATGTTCTTTAGTTTCTTGGTATGAAATGTTGTTGAAGCTAATCATTTAATTGAAACTGAATTATTCTTGATTTCGTTTTTGTTTAGAAGATTATCTGCGAATAAACCGTGATAACAAAAATTAAATATTCTGCAACCATCTTTGATCTAAATACATATAAAATAATTATATATTGTGGTTATTGTTTCCTTATGCTGTTCCTCAAAATTAATTTGTTATTTGCTATACGTATACCGACGAAGAGCACAAACATTTATATTCAATGTTTTCGTAAACAATTTAATCAGAAAATATACAGCAAGAAAAAGTAACCGGTAAATTTATATCTTTGTTTTCCATTTCCCTAAAAAAATTATCAGTGATTTTGTTCTTGAGAATATCTCCAGATATCTTTTGGTATATGTATTATATCTGTGTCTACGAGTAAACATTGTGAACACGTACGTACATATATGTATATAGTTTTCCATTACGAAACGATCCAATAAATAACAAACCAACAAAATAGAAATTATCTGTATCCCATATACATAAGGTAGAAAAATCCTCTAGCAGCAGAAGCAACGTAAAATTTGTATGTAACAATACAAAATGTGTATTGTGAAGAAGAAAAATTCAAAATAAGTTATACATAAAATGTGTTTTTCACTCAGAAAAGTAGATAAATCTTAACATATAAAAATAACCATAAGAAGACGAAATGAAACCAAAACCAAATATGTATCTTAAACATTGAACAATGATATAATGATAAATAAGAAGAGCACCACGACGACGATAAAGCTGGGAGTGAGTAGAGGAACTAAAATAGAAATAATATCCAATAAAATCTGTATAAATCTTGTAAATATTTTGCCATGTATACGATATTTTAATAAAGTAAACAGCTTTGTATATATGTATGTACATATACGTAAAAATCGAGCAATGAAGAAGAACTATGGCAAGAAAATGGAAAACAATCCAATTTGGTGAAAATCGACATAAAATGTACAACGGTACCTATATATAGTTAGGAAAAGCGACTGATAATAATATTAAAATGTACGGAAAAACAAAAGAAACATTTTTACTTGTTTTTTTTTTAACATACGTAAATTGAAAATGAAAATAAATGGTGTGAAAGAAAAAGATGTGCGGAAAACAAACATAACATTCATCTTCTCTGCAAAAAGAAAAACCTGAAGCAAATCGAATATAAACTCGAAATAAACATATAAACTCTTATGTACGTATGCGAAAAGTTGTAATAAATTTATTGTGCTTTTGTATGAATGTGTATGTGTGTATACAAAAAAATTATGCTTTTCAATTTGTTTGGTGCGAATGTGACGATCATATCATGTTCAATTTTCTCTGCGAGGTTTATATGGGATAAGAATCATTTTAGTGGAAATATATCATGCATGAATTTGATTAAATTGAATTTGAAATATTATCTCACACTTACACGAAAAATTCTTGAGATGGAAAAACAGCTTTTTCTATATTTATTTGGATAATATCTAGATTTTGTGGTTTTATGTTTAAAGAAGTGGAGGTGACGAGTATAAAATTTAAGCGTTGCAATAACAATCTTACTAGACCATGGTTCATCTCTACTGTGGAAAAATGTGGAAAATTTCGGAAATTACGTAAACTATTGAAATATATCATTCAACGTGATAATGAGGTTTGGGATCGCCTATACTATTATTATTCTTGGCAATCTTGGCACTTGGCAGTATGAAAGCTTTTTTCTGCAACAATTCTGTACAAGGTTATCTCAAAAATGATATAGAGGGTATAGTAATGGCTGTCATGTTTACGAAGTTTAGTCTATCGATATACGGTATATGTTTCTTATCCCACAGAATAACACTTTGCGACACTCAGGTAGCTCTGCTATACCAGCCCTAATAGTTCCGCATGAGCCATACGAGCATACTCATCAATTTAAACTATATTCCTTCTACTGGCTCATCTAAATATTTCCGGTTTTCATTGTCGTAAACAAATAGTCTGAGGGCTGATAATGACCTTACAGAGTATGGAGGTGTGCCAACTATTTTACAATAAAATTTTGACAACTCTTCTACAATAAAGGTATTTGAGAACTTTATAAAGTGAACGATTTCTTTCATTGAGTTCTATTAGCAGGGTTCCTCCTCTGAGTAGTAGTTTGAAAATGCTCCGGGAGTAATGGCGTTTGACGGTTCCGTGGGACTCTTTAAAATGCTCGTTCATATTTAACCGACTCGTTAAAGGGATGCGTAATATCGATTTCACATTACTAAATTTTAAGTTTGTTATGAAGTAGAATACGTTTTCCAGACGATTAAAATTTCATGAGACATCCGGAGTAAGCTCGAATTTTTGAGGATGTCTTGGCTGAAGTATAGATGTGAATATTCGAATTAGATGGATGTGGTCACTGCAGTTTGTCTTGTCTTGATTATTGATTATCAAAATAAGAAATTTTCAATATACCATGCAGTTTCGATTCAGTCTTCATATATTGTACGTTTTCAGCATGCATTCAGCAGAGATACATCCGGTAGAGCTATGGCTTTCATCTATGTTGTTAATGTGACAGCTTGTCCATAAGACTTAAGAGCAATGAAATTTTAGAATTGGAAATGATTTTCAAATTTTTTATCGTTGAGGTAGCGACTGATTTGCACAGATCACCAAACTATAAATAAAAGTAGTTTGACCGATCGGGGTGAAACTTCATATTTAAGCTTTTTCCATAAATTGGGAGATCACAGTGATTTTCACAAAGCTTTTTCGGTAGTGCAAATATTTTGAAAATTTTATCATTTACGAGAAAAACGACTGGGAACTAAAGGTTCTAGAAAAATTTGCTACAGCATACCGTTTCAAATTGGTTTTGGAGTCGGAAATGACGATTTTTGACAAAAAACCGTTATGCAACAAAAATTCGGCATTTGTACAGCCCGAACGGATTGATTGATCGGAATAAAACCTGATTTTTAAGCTTAGAATTGGAACAATTTTATTTAACAAAAGTAATTTTTTTAATTAGTTCGTTCCACATGACCGCCTGGGTAAGTCGCTATGTCCGTCAGCACCACTGCACACCACATTGGCCATACTTGATGGAAAATAAAAACTGAAAATTAAATTAAATTAAATGAAGGAAACAATAATTAATAAATAAAATAAACGTATTAAATTAATAATAATAAAATTAAAAATAATAATATTAATTTATAATAATAATTATTAAATATTATAAATAATAATAAAATAATAATTTTACATCTGGCTATGTATCTACACAGAATAACCCAAAATTTTCAATTTAAAAATCTTATGTTGGTGACCCCGACGAAGGTTTTTTTACCGGGAAAATACTAATTACATAGTTAAAGAAAAGTGTGTGGTGTGCAGTAAAATAATTTTTTTTATGTGCGAGTACATACAGCAGCAGCGGCGGTGAAAACAGCGCAACACGGCTGGAACTATTTAAATTTGTTTTTGGAATGCAATTCTGTGAACAGTACCTACTTGTTCACATTCTCTTGCTATAGCGTGCAGTGTATGGCATTACTGTATCAACTCTCATGATCCTTGGTGGGGAAAACCCAAAAATCTTCACAGTGACCCCAAAATCCATATCAAAGACAGTAGTCGGTACTGCAGGATTACTTGATTCCATGAGTCTCCCTAGTTTCAACTCGGAACTATAGGCTTTTTAAGCAAACTGACTTTTCCCTACACAAGTTTCTTGTCTCGCACATTCTTGCACCAATTTTCGATCAATTCGCCACACAACTAATACCGAGAGATTAGAAGTCGCGATAACCTACGGTATCTCAATAACTACTAGCTACGATCGATACTTTAACAATTAGACTGGGGAAAAAATTACTCGCGATGAGAGCTTTTTTTATTTACAAATATTTATTCTATTTGAAAAGTTACAAAAACTATAACAATGCACAATAAAGGCAGAGTAGTAGTTTTGATTGGAACGTGTATTATAATAATGAATGTTACTAGCTCCTCAAAAACTGTAATTGCTTTTAATTAAATTGTCAATGGGCTTGAAAATGAAAATCAATAATTCAAAGTCAACTAAAACGGCAACAGGTAAAATTTTTTCGCTGTAAAGTCAATATGAGGAAGCGAGTCTAGGTAAGTGTTTAATAATTTTTATTATTCTATTAGCACTGGTTCAGATCCGGCTCATATAATTAAGATGTGATTGGACGTGGGCAAAATATATTAACCATGCTGTTCCAGAATTAATATATGTAATTGAACGTCAGAATTAATATATGTATACGTCGTATAATTAATTACAAATAACATTGGAGAAATGGATTTGCATAATTTGCTAATATGTTGCGACCGATTTAATTTTGGACCAACCACCAATTATTCTAAATACTTAAAAATGACACTTCTTGACATTGTCAAAATTAAAATAAGGCGAGAAATTCTCTCTTGGTTTATTTTCAAAAATAATGTAATTGGTTTTGTTAATATTTAAGGATAAACGATTAGCCAGTAGATAGCTATTTTTCGTTTTATAGTCAAAATAATTTTGCAATAATATCGGGTCAGATCAGTGCTTTAAGCGGGAATTACGATTTTGAGAAAAAATTATTTTTGTGACTGATCAAGATGACACTTCCTAGTGAAAAATAACTGTTTTTTTAATAAAAATTCTAATGAAATTTCATACTAAAGCTTTTACCATGAATTGGGTTATCTCAATGATATTTGGATGAAATCAGCCTATCGCCAGTGGTAGCATACAAAGCAGCTTTTTCGTTTTTAGTAAATACTTTGGAAAGTATATCATTTGCAGGAAAGAAGAATAAGAACTAAAAGATTTTAAATTAATTTTGCAACAATATCGGCCCAGACCAGTTTTCCAAAATTTAATTGAAAATTACTATTTCAGACAAAAAACTGTTTTTAACAGAAATTCGGTCCCTAGCATAGACATTCATCATAGAAACTTAATACTTAAGCTTTTCCATGAAATCCTAGTGATTTTTGGTCAACATTGGCCCGCCAGAAGTCGCAGCTTTCACAGGGGCTTTTGATTTTTTTTGCAAATATTTTGAAAAGTATATAACATTAACGTCAAAACGATTAAAAACAAAATGTCTTTCTAAATTTTATCAGAAATTACGAGTTTCGATGAAAAAACTTTGTTCTACTTAAAATACATTTTAATGGAAAATTTTCATTTTCATTGAATGCAATATTTAGGTTTTAGTCTACACAAGAGTTTTAAGGTAACGTCTAAAAAAGTGATTCCAAGCAATATGAAGGGTTAGTTACGTGCCTATATGATGTGATGAACATCGTTATATGAACTTGTACAAATCAATATTTTTATAATGTGTCTGGGAGCGTGTAGTCTTTAGCGATTGTTACGTATTACGTCTAATAGGTAACAATCGCTAAAGACTACATGCTCTTACAGCACCAGATTTAATTAAATACTTCTAGTTAAGGGAACAACCTTTTCAAATTACAATATACAGCATTGGGGTGCGCGGGTCATACAAGCTCCTTGCCCTGCACCCTGAGTAACGCTAAGAGTATAACACCGCCGCGAGTACGGGCGTGGTAAAACCCTAGCTTCTTGCCTTGAGGGGAAAATACCCATGGCAAATTCTGAATTGTTCGTTCTCCATGGTAGGGGTGGCTGTTAAAATCCTGGCAGTAGGTATAAAATGCTAAGGGAAGGAATCCAAAATCTAAATACCCAATGGAGTCAACCATAAAAAATAACGGTACGGTGCAGGGAAGCGCGGATGCCCAGTATCGGCGGCTCTCGGGAGTGAGCAGGGGGGCTCCCAGTCGTCGAAATCTAGCGCCCATAGTGATGGAGTGATTCAACGCTTGGTTACTACACTGTATACAGCCACAAGTAATACCACTGAAGTTATCAATCTAATAGGTGGTTCAACCAGTACGGCTGACCGACGTAGAAACACCTTTACGGAAGTGAACAATCCTTGGTGACAAGATAGCTTATAAAAACGTCTGCCGCAAGTTCTCTCAAACGATTAATTTCAAGTTCAATGTTGAATATAAAGCCAGAAGTGGTAGACAATCTGATGATTAAACTGGTCTAAAAGCACAGTAGCGACACAAGCCTTAAAGAGAGCACTCAGTGCAATCAATGTTCATATGACACAAACTGGCATCGATCACGCCCAATATTTCTGTAAAACGGAAAAGGGATAGCCCAAAAACGGGAATCAACCGATTTGAAACGTTCACTGAAAAGGATGCAGAAGAGAGCCAAAAACAGTGTTACGACACCTTGAGGGCCCTAACATAATTTAACTTATTTTTTTTAATTTTTCATTGTAAAAAAAATAAAGAAAAATATTTAAATTTCGTTAAAATTGAATAGGTACTGCCATCTATGTTATGTCATTTGGTATTACATTATATTGTGAATTGGGTAGTAATGCTTTGTTTTATTGAGAAGAGTATTTTTGTTGTGTTTTCTGATTTTGGTGCGTTGCAGCTGATACGGGTGAGAGAGATTGTGCAAGTGACGCGGTGCGAGACATTTTTTTAGTTTTTGAGTAGTCTAGTTTTGGACGTAAAACAGTGCAGTTTTTTTTGTAATGGAAAAAAAGTAGAGTCGACTGAAAAAGTAATAATAAAAAATGTGACTAAAATTGTATCAATGCTTGGGATAACATATGATAATATTTTGATGATTACAATATTGTATAGTTTTTTAGTTAAATGAAGTTATCGAAAACATTATAATTAGATCATAATCGATAAGGATTAAAAATGTAAATACATTATATTTCTCTCCCTCTCTCCATCTCTCTCGCCAGAGAGAGGCACTATATCTTATCAAGGGATTTGGCCGCCTCAAATGAGGTTTCATAATCATATTTTCATTTTGGATAATGCGAGTGATTAATTCATTGATCCCAAACCACCCTGAATTTTTTTCCGTGTCACCACCGGGAATCGAACTCGGGACTTCCGGTCGCTAGAGCAAGCATGCTGACCCCTTTGCCACCGGGGCGCCACATTATATTGCAAAGTTATATAGAAATTAAATAATAATTGAATCTGTATGTCGAAATATAGTTAAGTGGTATTGCAACCTGTTACACGAGAACGTGCACTTAAAAATTATACGAGTTTTATTTCTTTTTTTTAAAAATCGAATGAAATTGTCAATGCGGTGGTATTAAAGAGCTTGTGCCAAACTGTACCTCGGAAGGTGATTATTCTAGTTATGAGGATATAATTATACTAGGTTGTTCGGAGGCGTTTCACGCCCGTTTATTTCCAGCAAAGTGTAGTTAAATATTTATTAGATATACGGGTGCTTTGCACGGGTGCCAAATTTTCCGAGCTTTAGGCAATAACGCCATCATCAGGGTTTGTTGTGTTTTTTTATTAATTTTTATTTACATTAATTGAATGTTAAAAAATTCCATTTCCAAATCAACTACTATAAACTACTATCAACTAGTTCTTGAAAAAAATTGAATTAAAAATAAAATAAACGCAATTGACGATTTTGTACGAAAAACTGTTTTTAACATAAATTCGGTCCCTAGCCTGGAAATTTTAGCCTAGAAACGTCATACTTAAGCTTTTTTCCATAAATTAGAAGGTCCCTAGCTTTCATAACCTCCTATGAGTTTTTGCAAAAATGTTGGAAAGGGTATAGCATTTACGCAAAAACGAATAAAAGCAAAATGATTGCAAATTAAATTTCAATCAAACTATAAGTTCATGGCACACATTATTGAAATCGATGGATATTTCCGCATGCGAATTATAAAAGCATGTGAAGTTAGCCCAGTTTTTCATCCCAGAAAAAAAAGACGGGAAAGGTTCGGACCGAACTCTTTAAGCATTTTTGTTGCCTCATTTGCGTATTTCAAATATCACACCCATCCAAATTCACCCACACCCACCTAACCCCATCATCACAAAGTCCAACCGACCACAATCCACCATAACTCAACCGACTCCAATCAACAGCAAACGACCACACCTAAACATTATTACCTAACCCACCCACTATCAAATTCAAACCACAAAACCCATCTCACCAGCACCACCCTACACCGCACCACCCATATCATCATATAAATAAATTTATTTTTTAATCGATTTAATCAGAAATCTATATTTCTGATTAAATCGATTAAAAAATAAATTTATTTATCATTGTTTTTCATTCTTAAGATAGGTTTTATTGACAATTTGTTGATTTTCCACTAACCCATATTTTCAAAATATAGCAAACCATATTTCTAGGAGAATGGTTTGATTTTCTGTTATTCTTATATGAGGCCATATGGAAGTTGGCCATTTGCACCAACACTACCATACGGCTGGTACTGCCCTCATAGTCATTATGTAAGCCCTTACTGTTACCACCTTGAAACAATATATTGACTAATATTGTTCTTATCTTTAATCAAAACAAACAATTGTTATCGTTTCACTTCGAAAAATTATTTTTAATCATTTATTCATACGTAGAGTACAAAAACAATAATTAAATGAAAAAATCTGGGATGGATATTTTGTTGTTGAGAAAAAAATTTAAAAACAACATTTCCGTCTTATACAAGTTTAAATTAAAAAAACTGGGATGAGATGCAATAGTATTGTTTGAGGAAATTTTATTTTTTTTCTGGGATGAAAAACTGGGCTAACTTCACATGCTTGAATTATAACTTGCATTAAAATTCTTTATACTATTCGAATTTTTCGCCATCTACCTCAATCGTTTTTTTAAATTTGCTTGAAAGTTTTCTATTATTTGAGGGAATAAATCCGCATTGATTTACCCAGTCGGAAATTTCCACCGATTTTTGTTTAGTAGTGAAATAAATAATAGAATACCGTCTAAACATGGTGAATCGCAAGCGAGTCACAAGCGAGGTCATTCTCATATGAAAGAGTCAAAAGCGAGTCGTTAGTGTTTCACCTGGCGTATGGAAATTAAAATGAAAGCGAGCTCATGTAAATGTATTGGTAGTTCGTATTCTCTTCACATTAGAGTCATTTACGACGTGCGGGTGAATTAAAAGCGAGTTACAGGCGAATCAAGAATGAAATGCAGGCGACATTAAAGTGAATCATTAGCGAGCAGATTTTTATTTCTCAATCAATACTTGCATAAATAATGTCTGAAAAATAAAATTTAAAACGGTGGTTTCAATAAATTCGTCTGTATTTAAATATTTATAACATTTTATAAATCATTTTGTAATAAATTGTACTATATTAAGACTATTAATTAATACTACAATATTAACTTTTATTAGTATTTATTATATATGTACACTTATTATTATTTTTTAATATTTTTTATCAATAATCAAATTTTTTACAACTATTCCACACTAAATGCGTCAATTTAATGATAATAAACAAAATGGCTACCTTACCCATAATAAATATGCTCACGTATACTATACTAATTTTCCATGTATTGGTGTCGCATGAAAATCTTAATTCGCTTGTGACTCGCTTTTGAATCAATTTGGCGAGGCCTCGCAAATTTCTTTAGAGGGTACTTGCAAGCAAATTTGAAAAAATCGGGTAAAGTACCCGGCGAATAATTCGAATAATATAAAGAATTTTAATACAAATTACAATCCGCATGTGGAAATATCCACCGATTTCAAGAATACGCGCCCAGATCTCTTTCTAAATTTTATCTGAAATGACGAGTTTCGATGAAAAACTTTGTTTCGTCAAAAATGAAATGGAAACACTTGTTCCCCAGCAATATGCCTCATTTAGCATATGCCTCATTTAGCAGATGTGGTGCTAGAATTCAATGGGGTAATCAATCATTAATTTGGCAAAATCCCTCTAGGGGAAGTTAGCACCGGCGAAATGAATAAATTGTCCAGATAAGTTATTAAAAATCCATTAATAGCAATTTACAATTTTCATGAAAATAAATTTAATTAGACCAAAGATTAAATATCCAACGTACAATCGTATAATTGAACGCAATAAATTTCTTAAAATTTAAATAATCTAAATGTATGTTAGAATAAGTTTACAACAATAACAACAACACCAATAAATTACTACTTATATGGAGAACACTAATAAAATACTAATGCTAAGAATACGACTTCGAAGAAGAAGACTACATATAAGTTGATTGTAATTCGTATTGTATACAACTTAAATACTTTCTAATTGTTATATTAGTTATAGTATAATGTCGGGGAGGGCAGATGTTGTTATGCTTTCGTTATGTATAAACATAAACTTTTTGAACTTTTCACTATTAATTCATTAATTTGTTGAATCAAAATGTGCTTATTTAAAAGTTTTTTTCATCCTTCCCTCGAAAACCGATAAGATGTTTTATGCATGTATGTGTGTGTGTGTGGGGTTTATACTGCTATTTTGTACTTAAAACGTATAGAGAGCAGCATCACGTATTTTATGTATTTTGGTTAGAGTACCCAAAACCAAAACAAAAAAAAAAAAAAGCTTTCAATAAAATTTTTTTGTTTTGGTTAAAAGTTTGAGCGAGAGTTAAGAAAATCGGAAATTAAGATGATTTTGTAGGAGGAGGATAGTAATCTCGTTGTGTTTTATGATGTTTTTGTTATTGTGCCGAATGTACTTTTAACATGATTGATTGTGAAATGTAATCATGTATATGAGAAATAAAAAGAACTCGAGGCTAATTTAGTTTTATTACTCTCGTCTTAAATAATATTTGTTTTGTATACAGATAAGTCACGTAATTTTATGTTCTCACGAAATTCTATAAAAACAAAATTATTTTTGAGATTTTCGATTCGTTTGCGTACACAAAGATAGGAGTTTGTGTGTGTGTGGGTGGTCGATATACAAAAAGTAAATTGATTTTTTGTATGTGCCGGTTGAATAAAGTTTATTATGAGCTTTACTATGTGCTTAACGAACATATCTATTAAAATCTTCACATCACAATTCGTAATTTCCAAAATAAACGTACCTGAGATAATTACATCTAAATACGAAAAATAAAAACAAAACGTTAAGTTCTTTTCTGCAATGAAACGCTTTATCAATTTTTCATATATGTACATATTTTTTTTTCAAAATATCATAAAAAAAAAATTAGTTTCATGAGAATTAAAGTTTTCTGTGCTTTGGATTATAGTGTACTGTTAATTGAATTCCTCTATACTTGTAGTTCTATAGGGCAGAATAGATTTATTGGTTTATATTTATACGATTTATAAGCTTGATAAATGACCAAATATTTTTTCTAGTACAAACACAGAATGCATATCATGGCAAATGGGGATTATAAAAAGTCGTATACCAAATAATTTTTATATGTGCTTTTTGAAGTGGATTTAAATCATACAATTTTTAGTTTATTTACCCAGCTGAATGTGTACAGTTTATAATATACAGCTCAAGTTTAGCCAAACATTTAGATGACAACTAGAATGTAGTAGTTATAATTAATTATATTTACTATACAAATACTTAATACTCTAAGTCTATAAGAAAAGTGGCTTATTCATATTCTTCTTGTCTTGCATTGTGGGCAAGTTAGCATAAAACAATCAAAATATTAGATACTAGCTGCTACCCGTCAAAAATGACAGAATTAATTTTTTCTTTTCATAATTGAGACTGTACGTTGCAATGCCACTCAAAAAAAGGAAGTGTTTGTGTTTTAATTCTGTTTATTGAAATGCTTTTAGATACACACAATTTTTTGTTTTCCCATCTAGTGCGTACATAAATTAATTAGAAGGTTTTTGATACGTGAACAGGCCACATACAGCTGTCCATGTGAGAAGCTTTTCCCAATTTACTCCACACACTTGTGGCGATTGTCTCTGTACGTTATTGATGATGTTGAATTCTTTTTTAAATTTTTCACTTAAAATTAAAGCTTCGATGATACTGTTCATTATCGAAGCTTGCGGTACCGATGCAAAGTCGTAATGGATTAAAGTTTCGGGAGTTCTGCCCCCTTTAAAAGAACTCCTTACTATCAATCTTTCTTGTCATCTTCTTTAACTGGAAATAGTGCTAATTTTACGATGGCTCGTTTTACAATACCGGTTGGATCCAATTTTGATTGGATCTTGGGACGCATCACGGCTTTCGTCGCAAATCAAACGAATACTGCGATATATGCTTTATCCGATCGCAGGCCATGGCCTTTGTAACGAACCCAGACTGGTCCGCAAAAATCAACACCTGCATACCAAAACCTGCATCTTGCAGGTTCTACTCGATGTCTTGGCAAGCTTCCCATTATTTGATTGTACAACTTTGGCCGAGCTCAAAAGCACGAATTGCATTTGTATACCACTTTCTTGACTACATCATGGCCGCGAATGATCCAAAATTGTTGCCTTAGAGTAGCACTGCTTGAGGGCCAAATAGATCCGAATTCTGTAATCGGCCTCCCACTCGAATGATTTCATCGTCGTCGGGAAACGGATTCAAATTTTTGATCGAACTCTTCCAGTGAATGTGTTTATTGGAAAACAGCAACGAAAATTCTTCTTGAAAACTCTGGCATTGTACGATTTTGACGATAAACTTCAGCGATTGATTCAGTTCGGCGAGACAGTCAAACAACCATATGTTTTTAGTTTGCATATGAACTTGGACCGACTATTGTTTACAAAATCGAGCCACAAACCCAAATACACGGTCAGCGGTGCAAAACTTGTTGACATATTTGATTGCGGCACTGCGATAATGATGACATCACTTTTCTACCTTTTCCCTGCAATCAAGTTCGAATCAAATGACTTGTTAAATTTTGGCCAACTGGATGACGAGCTCGACAAAAATTCCCGACCGGAAAACCATTTGCACGATTTGCGACGAAAGTATAGTCCACGTTGATGGATGTGCTTGCTGCTAACCAATTAAGCACGATTTCAGAATCGGTCCAACAATACGATGTTATTCTGTTGATTTTAATGCTGCACTTGATACGATCCATCAAATTTGCTAAAAGAACTGCGGAGCAGAGTTCTAATCGCGGCAACGAGATAGTTTTGATTGGAGCAATACAAGACTTGGCATACAACAGTCTGATTGAAACTTCTAATTGTACGATTGAACGAATGTAGATGCAACATCCATATGCTGTGATTGCGTCATGATTTGACGAAAAAACGAAGCGAGGAACTTTGACGTTATTGATCAATGGTAACTGATTTTGAAATTTAACCCATTGTGTGATGTATTGTTCCGGTAAAGTCGTATCCCATTCAATTTTTAATCTCCACATGCGTTGCAACAATATTTTCGCCAAGACGATAATCGGATTGATTAATTCCAGAGGATCAAACAAACTGGCGATGTCGGAACTTGGCGTTTGGTTATGATGGTACTTCGATATGTTTCTGCTCGTAAACAAACTGGAATTCATCTACGTCAGGTTTCAACGAAACACCCAGAGTTTTAATACTGTTGTCTTCGTCGATATTTTTGAATGTCTCGCGGTGCGCGTCCGGAACATTTCTTACCAATCGTTCATCATTTGATGTCCATTTACGTAATTTGAAAAAGCCACACTTTAAAATTTCAAACACGATTTTTAATGGTACAATACGAATCGCCTAGTAATGAAATATCTTCCTTGAACTGAAGCTTGACAACGAATCTTCCGGACCCCAGTCGTTTGTGATTTTGAACGAAATGAATTTTAATTTATTCTCACCATAACTTTCAACAGTCCAAAACCGTTCAAACAGTGCATGTAATGACACAACGGATAGATTCCTAGCCAATTTTATTTGGCCGGTTTCAAGAAACTCATAGAAAATTTCGACACCGATAAGCATATCTATATATGATGTGACTTGTTGAATAACAGATCTGCCAGTACTATATCGGATGAAATATTCCAGCCTTCAATTTCGATACTTCTGTTGGATTCATTTGATGTGATGCTAGGCAGAACTAACATATCCAAAATATACGAATGATCTCCCAAACGCGATTTAATAAGAACATTAACTTGATGTTTAACTGATATCGTTTATTCCGCTGATCGAAATATTCACTTTCCGCCTTGCTGCATGCAACAGTCCAGCCACATACTCGATGATGAAATTTAGTTGAGTTGCCGAAGCCAATAACACACGACATTTAACGAATTGCCCAGCAAAATCTCGGACTAGAACGACAGCCGTAGCTAACATAATAGAACCTTCACTGGTTTCAGCATGAACTTCTTTTTTATAAGAATGTAGTATGGTCGAACTTGAGCCAGCTGCCTCTTGATTGCGTTCGAGTGAGTTGATCTTTGAGACAGCTTCTGGATTCGGTAACAATGCGGTAACGATGGATTAGACGTTGGCGATGGTTGAAGATTTCTTCCGATGTGCAACCCATAATGATGTCGCTGATGACATATGCGAAACCTAACCCGAATATCGGAAAGAAGGTCTGTCGGGTATCGTTTCGTGCTTTTGTCATCAGACATGCATGGTGAGTTTTTGATGAATAAGCTACTTCAGATAAGTCTAGATCAATGTCGCATTCTGGTATTTGTGCTGGTATATCTTGGACAATTTGATCTGGTGTGTAATTTTCCATCAACCAAATCCAAATGTGTGCAAGTGGCAATCCTATTTTTTGCCATTCAATTGATACATCAAACAGGGTATCGTTCCAAAAACATGAGGCTTGTCAATGAAATCCATTAAAGATTTCAATTCTTCTACTTTTTTTTATTTATCTGTAACCTGTTCTGGGGTCTTTTTTTCTTAAATTTGGGGGTACTATAATACACACATAATTTATCCATATTTCCAAAACACTTGGATGAAGACTGTCAATCAATCGATTAAAAGTGGTTAATTTAAAGTCAGCTACGTCAGTGCCGACCACTTTAAAAATATCGTAAAGTTGGTTCTGGAAATGCAACTTATACATGAAAATGTCCTTTCGGAACCAATTGATAGTTTTGGAGCACCTAGACCCAGAGGGCCGCTCACTTTTAAAACGTTACGAAAACCTGGTCATTTTAATATAAAATACCTATGCAAAATTAGAATCAGATTGGATGAATGGTTTGTAAATTTTTAAGAAGGCTCTCCTTGATCCAGGGGAAAAACTGCAGCTCAGATTCGGGCACGTGGGCAATTTGCATATTACTCCTTTTTTAAACTCATTTTCGTGGAAAAATTTAAAAAGTTTTAAATTTTAAAAAAGTTTTGTACCGAGGCCCCAGACTGCGGGATCCAGCCCTGGTTATATGAACTAAGAAACCTTTGCGGTCATGCATAAAACAAGTCACCAAAGTTTCATCGCAATCGGATGAATTGTATAGGAACGCATACGGGGTGAATTTTTTATATTTATACAGCCTTGGCCAAAAGTATTAGGCACCCTACAGCTTAGTGCATTACAAACAGTTGGGATGAAAAATAAAACTAGTTTTGTTGTCCATATTCATATAGTTGTTGTTTTCCGATCCTACCAGAAGCAGGATATTAACTGGAATTTTCTGTCCGATGACGATTAATGACTTAAAAAAACAACTAAAACGCGTCGAGAGCGTAGATCTCGACGCTTATCAATCGTCCATATTAGGTTTTAGATTGTTATAGAGTTCGCAATGCTCAAATGGCAAACTGTAATGGTGTGAGTGTGAATTTCGTGTGAGTAGATGAATGTAGTGGTATCACAAAGGGCCGCAGTTTAAGGTAACAAGCAATGGAAGGTAAAATCAAATTAAGAGCTGGTGCAAGTTTATTCTACAAGGTAGTTATCAAATAATTTAATGCCATATACATATTTCAGATAATTTCCAATTCCATACATACTTTTAATACTTTGAACGGTAAACAAAAAATATTTTTCGTCTAAGTAAATTTTCACAAATCTCTTGCGAGATCAAACGTATATACAGCAACATAATTCACATGAGAATCGCGAGGAAAAAATTTCCATTTTCATTCCATTCAATTTTGTTTTTGTGGAAGGCAAGCAAGAAGCAGCAGCGCTATATGTATCAAACCTAGTACAAGTAAAATAATAATTTTGGAAATTGAATTTTTTTTTGTTGGTTGTTTGGTGAGCTTTAATAGAAATAATCAAGATTCCTCTAAGGAATTTTCTTGGAAAAAATTGTATTCGAGAACAGTAGCTATTGGATTGATATACAAAAATGTAATAATGGGTTTATACGAGGAGTTACGATTAATGGACAATCAAATATATATATATATATATATATATATATATATATATATATATATATATATATATATATATATATATATATATATATATATATATATATATATATATATATATATATATATATATATATATATATATATATATATATATATATATATATATATATATATATATATATATATATATATATATATATATATATATATATATATATATATATATATATATATATATATATATATATATATATATATATATATATATATATATATATATATATATATATATATATATATATATATATCGACTTATTAGCAACCAAGTTCGATGCTCGCTTAATTTCAAGAAATTTTGATGCCAATTGGCTATACCAAGATGTTACGATTTGACACCGAGATTTTTTTCTTTGGGTTTTTTTGAAAAATGAAATGTATAACAATGATCCAGAAACAATTAAAGATCCTAACAACATTCGATATGTAATTAAGCTGCTTTTTTTGAAAAAATACTTCAACAATTTTGATGTTTGGATGCAGGCTTCTAACAGGAGTCATAGTGATCACTATCTTTTTCAAAACTTTTTGATTTTTTTTTTTGCAATTATGCTATATATATGTAAAATGGAGGGGTGAATATGCTGTTACCAACACCCGACTTATTTTAGCACGATTGCAAACATAGATCTCGAATACACTACACTTGATTTCAAAAGGGGTAAAACTGTCTTGTATATTCTAAAAACGTTAGCCCTGCTTACATTTTATAAAAAACCAACAAGGTCCACTCTTATTGGTTGCAAATTTTATCTTTCAATTCAAGCTGCTATTTCAGCAGCTTGTAAAAAGATTTCCATCAAGTTTCCCAACTATCTCCCAATTAGAGGAAAAAGTTTCAGAATGAAGTTTCAAATTTTGGTGAAATAAAGTTTGTTTTCTTAAAATTCATGATTTCCGGTAAAATTTATAAAATGGTTTGAACTATTTTTGTTTGAAATATAATTTACAATCTTTTTGTTTTAATCGTTTTTTCGTAAATGCTTTATAACGGGTGTCCCAATAAGAAGTTTCGATTTAAAAGTTTAATAAAACAAAAACGGCTTAATATTTTTCCAAATTTATTTTTTGTTTGAAAGTACAATCCTCCTGGTGATTTGGTGATTTATGGAAAATGATTTCATTCAAATGGGAGCCGCCGCTGGCCTTGAGGTACTCCATTTGGTCGGTCCAATTTCTGAGCACATTTTGGATTGTGTGCGGTTCTATTTCGGCAATGGTTTTCGGCAATCGTCCAAACCAATATCTTCAAGATATGGTCACAAAGAAATGTTAACATGCACTGGCTTCTCCACATATCATTGTGGATTTTTCGATCCTCAAATGCGATAATTTTGTTTGTTTACGAACCCACCGAGATTAAAATCACGTCCGAAAACTTGATTTTTTGAGCAAAATCCTCATCAATTTCGAGTTTGTCGCAAGCCCACAGTGAATCGATATCAAAGCGGATGATCACGGGGCTTCAATTGCTCTTTACGCAGAATTCGTTGCATGGAAGACCGGCTGATGTTCATTTCTCGATGCACGATGACGAATTGATATTCGCGCCGTTGGTTCACATTTTCGGCCACCGCGGTGATATTTTCGGCTGAGCGAACACGACGAGTAGTAAGTGTTGAATTGACGACTAGGTAGTCCGTATCACGTACTTTATGCACAAACTTCTTGATACCGGTGGGTGTGAGTCAAGTGCGTGAAGTTATCCCAGTATTTCATCCCAGAAAAATAGAAAATGTTCATCGGGCAATACTAGTTATATCCCATCCCAGGATTTTTAAATGCATCCCAGAAAATTTTAAAATGTCACAAAATATGATAATATAGTGTGACTACTTCAGATATCTATCATAAAATTATGAAAGCCAGCCGTATGTTGAGATTTAAATAAAATATACGTTTCAGATTTAAACGAATGGTTCTCTGGAACCTAAAGTGTCGTAACCGATCTCATCTGAAATCAATTGGACAGCACGTGTACTACCTCCGAATAAAAGTCCATGGCCATCCGTATGTTAGGATTGGCGCTAAGTAGTCATATGTGTTAATGGCCGAATCATTTTTAGAACAAAAATCAGATTTAAATTAATGGTTCTCAGGAACCTAAAATGTCGTCTTTGATCACTTCTGAGTTCTATACTACATGATGACCTCTATCTACAAAAAAAAATCCCAAGACCAACCGTATGTTGAGATTGGCACAATAGGTCCATATGTGAATAGCCGATTCAGTTCATGTATGAATTATTGATTTAAATTAATGGTTCCCGGGAACCACGAGTGTCGTGACCGATCTCTTCTGATTTCAATATGGCATCATGTTCGCTATCCAAAATAAAATTCACATAACGATCTGTATGTTGAGATTGGCGCTAACGCATCCTGGGATGGCCCATTTTAAATAAAATATACATTTCAGATTTAAACGAATGGTTCTCTGGAACCTAAAGTGTCGTAACCGATCTCATTTGATCTCAACATACGGTTGGTCTTGGGATTTTTTTTGAAGATAGAGTTCATTATGTTGTATAGAAATCAGAAAAGACCAAAGACGACATTTAGGTTCATGAGAACCATTAATTTAAATCTGATTTTTGTTCTAAAAATGATTCGGCCATTAACACATATGACCACTTAGCGCCAATCGCCAACATAAGGATGGCCATGGACTTGTATTCGGAGGTAGTACACGTGTTGTCCAATTGATTACAAATGAGATCGTTTACGACACTTTAGGTTCCAGAGAACCATTCGTTTAAATCTGAAATGTATATTTTATTTAAAATGGGCTTTAGCGCCAATCTCAACATACGGCTGGCTTTCATAATTTTATGATAGATATCTGAAATATGTTCACTTTAAATTATCTATTATCATTGTGACATTTTAAAATTTTCGGGATTGTATTTAAAAATCCTGGGATGGGATATAACTAGTATTGCCCGATGAACATTTTCTATTTTTCTGGGATCAAATACTGGGATAACTTCACGCACTTGTGTGAGTCCCGTGTTTTGACCAAATTTTGTACGACATTTTCTTGCGATTTCGAACCAATTGTCTTTGTTGTGGAAGTAAATTTCCAACATTTCCCACTTTTGTTGAAGCGTTAAGCGACTCATTTCGACAACTAGAAATAATATACTGAGTTTTCTGTCAAAGAAAGAATGACATTAGTGTTGCCAGAGCCAAAATACCCGATATGTCAAATCTGAACCGCTTATTGTGACACCATTTATATACTTTTCAAAATGAATAATGTATTTCAATAATGAAACATCGCATATGAAACCCATGGGGATATCATAATTTATGAAAAAAGCTTATACATTAAGTTACATCCCGATCAATCAATCCGTTTAGCCTGTAGGGAGACCGAATCTTGGCTTTTTTTTTGCCAAACATCGTCATTTCCGCTTAAACTGAGGAAAACTTATGTAGACCGGTATGCTTGCAAAATTAATTTACAAATTTTCAGCTCATAGTCGTGATTCTCATAAATGATAAATTTTTCAAAATATTTGCTTAAAATGAAAAAGCTCCAATGGAAGCTGCTAATTTCCGTGGACCGATGTCGGCCAAACATCAAGGGGATCTCCCAATTTATGGAAAAAAGTTAATTGTGAAGTTTTATCCCAATCAATCTATCCGTCTGGGCTGCACAAGTGCCGAATTTTTGCTCAAACAGTTGAAAACAGTTTTTTTTATTAATCTGAATTTCCGGTTTAATTTTAGAAAAGTGGGGTGGCTGGGCCGATATTGTTGAATATTTAATTGTGGTTTAGTTCTAATATTATTTAGTCTTATTAGTAGTTTTGTGAGAAAATGAATCAGTTTGATTGAATGAAGAAACTACAATGTTCCATAGACATTGGGTGGTTTTTGGAGAAAACTGTTCTATTGGAAATAGCTTAGTGCACAACATGCCAGGCCACACTTAGCAGACATTAGATATTCTCAAACAGGAGGAGATCATTAGAATTTTAAATATTCCATACATGTAATTTCGGAGATGCCACACCGTGCAGAAACGAATTCATGAAAGCGTAAAAACAATTAGCGATACAAAAATATTTGAAGCAGCAATAAAGGCCAATATTTTCACATTTTACTTAAAAGGGCATATGGCATAACATAAAAATAAAGTTTTAAAAGCACATGATTGTAATAAAAATTGTTTTGGGTCACTTTTAGTTATAGGTGTCTATTTAACTTTCTGTTATAAATGATACCCAAGTACATCGCTTCCATGTTACTAATAAGGTTGTCCTATCCTCCTTAGGTTATGTCATCGAGATCACAATTTTATTCTTGGTTATACATTCTAATAAATCAATATGTGTTACGAAATGAATAGTGATAGCGAACTTATGGTTTTCGACACAGTAAAACGTATTACAGATACTGGTGCCTGACGATTCAGACCGTCCTTGGAGCAGACGACTATGGATTGCGACTACGCCCGAGAATTTCAACAAAATCTACAATGAAGTCGAAAGCAAGTTCAGAGTCCTAAACAGTTACAACAAATCTCCCGATTTCTATGTGCTGTATTTGTATGGTAAGTCTTGGAGAAAAATATGTACCAGGAAAGCGCTGAAATTTGGTGAATTGATCAATTTTTGTCAGTGAATGATTTTTTGTACGTAAAATGGACAAAATACTTTTATATTATATTTCGAATGTATAAGGAGGAAAGTTAGTAAATATAACACACATTAAAATCCTTTAAGGCAACTTGACAAAAGCATGGAGAGAAGTACATCATACCCAGATTCGGTCTAATAAATGAATAATATATTTTTATTCTGTCTGGTTTACTATTCCTATCCCTATTAGATAAATATAAGATTATAAAAAGATTTTGTTTTTATTATTCCTTCATGCCTCATATCACATACTACATACCCGTTCATATATACAGATCTATATGAATGGTTTTTCATGATAATATGATTATCTATATTCTGTAATCTATTTATCATTTTTAGAATACATGGAATGGTACTACTGCAGCACAACAAACATTCTAAATTTCTGTATATGTGGAAATTTTATTAGACTGGAGTGTACATTGCTCTGTATACTACATGTACTAGAAATGGTAAAAGCACCACAATTTTAAGTGGTGTACTGTATACAGAAAAGTATAAAATTTAAAAAATTTAAAATGAGAAAAATAGAAAAAGAAAATCATAAAAACACATTACACATAACAATGCTTTTTATTATGTTCGAAAAGTAAATACTCAAACTATATCGTATTTTGATTCGAGCTATAATCACAATCATATCTCTTTATGCACATAGCTACTAGGTAGTTTGTATACAAAAGATAAGCTAAAATTTGAACCAAACAGCGCTGAGTGAATAAACTTATCAACAACTATGAAAGGTTTCCGACAAAAACAAAAATATAACAAAATATGGCGGAACATAAAATTTGTCGAAATAACAAAAATGCACATGTATTAGTATAACAGTTGGCAAAAGCAATGTTAGGCCTATTAAAAATTTTTATTATAGACGGTTAATAACGCAATTAACAAACGACACTACCCATATTTGAATACGATGACTAGAACCAATTTGTCGTTTACGATGAATATGGGTGGTTTCGTTTGATAGCTCTATCGTTAGCCAACTGTCCGCATATGCCGTTTTTCTTAGATATCTCAGAATTTTGGACATATTTTTATACAGCAAACGTTTCTAATCTATCTAGCGGTTAGCTCGTATCATCTTTAATAACAAGTGGATATTGAACCAACTATATATATGAGGATTTATCTTGATTTGATTTTTCGAAATTTTTTTACCAAAAATTCAAAACGAAGAGAAATGAAATTTAAAGGAAGTTTCATTTCTTGGTGGAGCTTTTTCATTTTTTGCAAATATGTATTAAGCCAAAAATATTTTAAATTAAATTTGAATTTGTAAATCATTTCCTAAAAATTTAAGTGGCAATGACACTTTTTGATAAAAATTCCTATACAACAAAAAGTTGGATGTTAGCCACAAAACATTGATTGATCCCTCCATACAATAAATACCAAAGCTTTAACCACCACACATTAGGTGCGTAAAATTTAGCGTAAACAAATTAGTTCACATAATTAATGCAGTTCTAAGACTGAAATATGTTCTACTAGTAGCTTCAATAAAAAAACCAACAAGCGGTAACAAATCTTATAAACCGAAATCTGTACTACAGACAACTTAAAAACACTGAACTGCTCATAAAGCAACGGATGGTATTTAGGACGCACTTGAGAATAGAAAGATATACTCCAGTATTTTCTTAAATGTAGCCCAAAAAGTTTGGCATCAATGGTTTGAACATATTTCCTTTCCTTGTCTAAAATACTCATAGGGCTTTGGTTTTTTCTGAGTAGGTAACACCACCATGCCACGGGGAGAGTGTACTGCTTCCGCAGTATCAAAGTAGGCAACCAGAGACCAAATGGCAGTGGTATAACTTGGCAAAAAACTAGCTATGAATACAACAAATACGGAATACAATGCCCCAGGTGGTATACCAAATCCACACTCTTCGGAGGCAAGCCCAACGGAATTCTGGAATGGACCATTCATTGATTAACCCATTTTGATGAACCTCTAAATTATCAAGTATATCAAAATCTTCAACTGGAAATATCTTTCATTAAATAAAAATTGTTACAAAATTGTTAAACAGTAAAATTGAAAGATGAATTTAGAATTTAAAAGAAATAGAAGGAAGAACTATATATGTAACATACATGTAATATTAACATGAAGTATACTTTGCTTGAAATAAAAAATACGCCCAAATCAGATAGGCTTGCATTGCATGAAGAACGCAAAGTGTAAATGGCAAGTAACACAGATTGGAAACGATAGTAGAGATAGAAGCTGGGAGGTATATTGCCACAACCGCAATAAACGTACATCGTCAAATTAGGCCTTTTAAAGTTGACAATAGGCGGATTGCCCCTTATCCGTCCTTGCTTTCCAAAATGTTCCAGACCCATAATGTAGAGTAGTGCAGCTTTGTGAAATCCATAAAGTATATCTGCAAATATGTAAATAAACGAAGCTGTAACGGCACGCTTGTTTCGGTTCGTCCAAATTTTCGAAACAATTTAGTAGAGCCGGTTACAAATAATATACCTTGCTGTTTCTAAAAAATATATACACGCTAAGTTTCCAGGTAGCATCACTAATTCCAACCAAAATTTAATAAATTACATTATGTAATTTCTTTTTTCACAAAAAGGAAAGAAAGGAAAAGACATGCGCTCGAATTAATATACATACGTATATATGTGTTATAATAAATACATACATACTAATAAAAAAATTATACCAAAGAAAATACGTTGGCTAAATTCGTGGTTTCTAATAATTATATAAATTAACTAAGATGATAGGTGGTATCTTAAACTTAAAGTTATAATTAATCAGAATAAGTTTACCTTTACACAGTATTCTCGTTCTTGCGGAGTATCCAATTCAGCTGGCGGTATCCATAAGGTAGAACCAGGTTGACATTCATTCACAATAGTATACCGTATTTAGGTAAATTTTATTATTGATGACAAATCCACATTACAAACTATTCCGAAATTAATGCACTATACCGATGATTTGTTTTCCGTAACTTATGACGGTGATTATAGTATTGGGGGTATTGGGGTTAAGTGTAGGGATTGAATACTATGCTTTCCTCTTTATTGCAAGTGGTTGGGTTTAGAATATACGGTTTATTATCACTAGCAAATAATAAAGCGGGGATTTTTATTATTTATAACATTTATTAATTTCATTAAGTTGTAACACGCGCCGCATGCAGCGATGTTACTAATGATTGCAGGGCGACTGTATATTTTATTAAATTGCGTTCATTCATAAATTCTTGATTTTACAACTTACCGATGTTACTCTGGTTGAATGGCGAAAATTCTACATGCGTACGAAAGACAATACCGTCAAAACAGTACATTCTGAAATCAACCGTGTTTAATAAGGTAAACATAACATTTTGTAGGGGAATAGGAAAACTCTATTGAGTTTTTTTTGCATCATTATTTTTGCTCGATCATGCGAATTTTTTGGAGACAAAAAAAAAAAAGACAGTCAGTTGTTTGGAGGCAATTAATGAAATAGGTATGAAATACCTAATGACAAACTTCTAAAATAAAAATACTAAAAATTTTTATTTGTTTGCCAAAAATTTTCTTTTGTGAGGGTCAACTTAGCAAGTTGTGTTGTTTAAAAACTAAAGTGAAAAAAAGGGTAATAAATAAATAAGAAATGAATATACGAAATAAGTAAAAACACCTGAAAAAAATTAAATTGGAAATTATTAAAAACCCATAGTGTGTGTTAACATTGGTGTTATATGAACGTTGTTAAAACTGGTGAAAACGTGACGATTTTAAGTCCGTTTGAAGACCAAGTAGAGTGGCGTATAAGTATTATCGTTGGGCCACAAATAATAATCGTTTGTGAATTACAACCATTCATAAGTATAATAATAGTTTTAAATACTTATTGCGACAGTTAAGAGAATTTGCGGACTTATCTAATTTTGTTGTAATATTTTTATTGCAATTCTGCATGAGGCGTTCGGATAGTTACTCGAATTTTGTTGTTGGACATCACCTGAGAAGTTATAGCTGCACGGGCTAAAACGTTATAATCGTGCTAGTAACAACTGATCCCAAAGGGAAAAAAAATACAAAAATTGGGAGATTGGCTGAGGATCACATACGAGTGCCCGCGGTTTAGAGTTTGAATGCGGTTAGGACACAGTTATTTTGGCGTTGCATCGTGGTTTGAGTTTTGAGTTAATTTTTTTTCTTTTGTTTATGATTTATATTCATTTTTTTTTTGTTTTGGATTAACATTAAGTATTCTTTTTTATTTTCGTTAATTTTCATTTCCTAATTAAAAAATTACGTTTATACAAGTAATTAAGAAAATGATAAGAAACAAGTTTTAAGTTTTCCTGCTCTTTGGATTTATATTATTACTACATTATCATTATTATTTTCTATATGTTTTGTTATTTAATTAATAAGTTTATTAATATTATTCTTTTACATTTATTTAACAGTTGTTAATTTCGAATGCTCGTATTTGCCGTACAACGTAGCTAGGTCAAGAAAGCGCTTTCTTCGCCACTTCGGTTATTGTTCAGGTATGAGAGATTTTTGTTTTGCTCAGGTAGATTTTTCGCTCAGAATAATAATAAACTTTAACTTAGTTTCAAATTCGTTTTTGCTTTTGATTTATTTCTTTCCTCAATGAATAAGCATAGTTCTATTTTCAAATATTTTTTTTTTCAAATTTATAAATTATATTTCCTTTAAATATTTAATAATAATAAATAATATGATAAAATTTGTGTATGCAACTATGTAAATTAATTGTTCAGTGCCTTTTTATTAAAATGTGCTGTTAATTTTTCTTTCGATCGGGGAACCATGGAATGATGTGAAGGGAGCAAAATGATGCTAGACGAGAATGTCCTTTGAATTTCGTTGCGTGACTATGCTAGAGTCAACCCCACGACCAAATTTACCTCCACCATCCCTGAGCTGGCAAAACGGTGGCAGACTCAGTCGTAGAAGCCTTGATTTCCGTTTCATCTCAATTTTTTTTTCTGAAAAGTTTTATTTTTTTGTTTTTTTCTCTCTCTTCAATTTTTTTGTTAACGGTAGCCCTCGGACATAAGGGCGGCCCCCGTTACAAATTTATTAGTATAGCAAATTTTATTCACAATGTTTATAATTGTTCACCATACATTTTGTTGCGTATTCTTATAATAAATTTTTTTCTATACATATACAGATTCATACATTATTTTATTTTGAAGTTATTTTTTTATATCATCACAAATTTGCCCCTAATTTATTAACTAATATCGAATTCACTCAACACAGATCTTAACAGATAGTTTTTTTTTCCATAACAATATTAATAATTATTGTAATCATGATAATAATAATTTTTTCATAATATTGTAAGTAATTCACTCTAAGGTTATTATGCCCAAACCGAACTCAGTTATCTTTTAATTTAGTTCGTACAAAGTATTTTCAATAATTTAAATTCTAGGAATAGAAAAGTTAACCGGTTGATTCTCTCTCATCATCACGTCACCAAACATTTTTAATATTACCGAGGGTCCCGGTAAATCGTTACTGGACAGATTCGTCGAAATTTTGCAATTATGCTAAAGATTGCGACGAAACTGAGTTTCCCTCGTTACTGTACTTTAGAGTTTGATGGCTTCCGCATGAATGATTCCCAAAAGTTTTCCTGATTCATTATTACATTTATAATTTACACTACCAATCTTTGCTACGATAACTGCTTTACAAAATTTTGGAGCAAATTTCGCGCAGAAATTTTTAGATGCATCGCTAAGAGAATGTTGACGTACATATACGGTTTGACCAGGGGAGTAGGAGATTGGCCTAGTTCTTAGGTTGTATTTTCTGGCATACAAATTATAGGCGTCACGTAAATTCTTTATGACCGAGTTATGTATGACAAACAACCGATCAATCATGGTCAACTGTTCCACATCTTTTATCAAAGATTTCATTTCCCGCAAGAGGTGGTAACCAAACAGCAAATATAATATTGCCGATCTCATATAAATTTTTTCGACAAATTCTTTTTTAAAAAGGGAACCAATGCACAGTAACCACACCATGCGGACACTTTTTTCATTAAATTTTACTTCAAAAAGTTTAGCTAAGACAACAATTTTTCGTGACATCTATACGTTTAATAAACAAAATTTTACGAAGTTTAAATTTTTTTATCGATCTGTATTTTTGACGATTTGCACATGCTGGATGCACATGTTGAAGTATTTACATACAGACTTGAATAAAAACGTAAACAAGAAGCAAGATCAACTTTGAATTTTATCAATGGTTTTTAGTATTCGTAAAATATTATTTTTTTTGTTTTGTGTCCGTTTAAAACAAAATTATGTTTTGTGTCGTATATTCCCTATGTACCTTATGAATGAACTGTGAAAATATTTTATGATACGAGAGACTCCATTAAAAAGAAGTTTTTGTATTATTGTTTTAAATTTAATCAAAATAATTTTTTTCGAGTTATATGCAACATTGTTATTCGTATTATTAAGCGATAATTTGTTAATCCGTGGATAATTGATAGTAGGGATAATAAATAGTAGATTATAATTTTTTAATTTTAAAACTAAGGAAGCATACATGTGCTAATTTTATCTTATCCTTATGAGTGTGTATTTTAAAAACGCATATGAACAAAATCGGCCTTGAACTAGTTTATGAACTAGACATTTTTGTTTTATAAACTTATTCTTAGTGTGGAATACCATCGATGACGTAAACTAGCTCCGCGTTGCACTTTTTTATTTATTTATTCTTGCATCGATTGGTTTTGATACCGCAAAAATCTGAGAATGATAAAATTTCATAGGGATCCGTACATTACTGCATATTTTAAAATTGCATATCTCAAAACGCCATATTTAAAAACTGAATAAGGTACAAAATTGCATTTTTCAAAACTGCATATTTCAAAACTGCATAAGGTATACGAAACGGCATAAGGTACGAAACGGCATAAGGTACAAAATTGCATTTTTCAAAACTGCATATTTCAAAACGGCATAAGGGTTAAAAGAGCATTTTTCAAAACGTCATTTTTCTAACCGACATATTTTAAAACGACATTTTTCAGAATGGCATTTTTTAAAACTGCATTTTTCAAAACTGCACAAGACAGAATGAAATATTTTAATCGATTATGAATCTAGAATTATCTTTTCATGAATTTCTGGAATATAACCAACAGGTACGGTTATTTATTACACGATGAAATTTGCGGTGAATGAAATTTTTGAACATTTGTGAACGATTCTTGGATTAAATTCTAGGATAAAGTCAAATGAAAAGGAACTTGACTATTTCTTTGTCGAGTAAGATTTAATTTCACATGTTTAGGTTTAGTATAGGTATATTTGGTATAGGTATGTTATAAGAAAGGACCTTCATGGAAATTAGAAATTATTTGAAGATTTAGTATGCATATAATATTCTCCTTCGCCTAAATTTTTCTACCTATGTCGTTTCGAAAAATGAAATTTTGAAAAATGCCGTTTTGAAAAATGTCTTTTTAAAAAATGTCGTTTTAAGAAATGCCGTTTTGAAAAATGCCGTTTTGTACATATGTCGTTTTGAAACATGCAATTTTGAAAAATGCCGTTTTAAAAAATTCCATTTTGTAAAATGTCTTTTTAAAAAATGCAGTTTAGAAAAATGCCGTTTTGAAAAAAGCAGTTTTGAAAAATGCCGTTTTGTACCTATGTTCTTTCGTACCTTATGCAGTTTAGAAATATGCAGTTTTGAAAAATGCAATTTTGTACCTTATGCCGTTTTGTAAATTATGCCGTTTTGAAATATGCAGTTTTGAAAATGCAACTTTGTACCTTATGCCGTTTTGTACCTTATGCAGTTTTGAAATATGCAGTTTTGAGAAATGTCGTTTTAAAAAATGTCATTTTAAAATATGCAATTTCGACCTGGACCCATATTTACACATACGAGTATGACGACGAATTATATTAATTTGATGCTACTTAGCAACAGTGGGCGAAGTGCAACGGAAATACCTACTAAAATGTATCGAATATTGCAGCAACAATGAACCTGCGCTTCAAACTTATAATTAATTGTCATTGTTGCCGCATCCCAAAATTACCATATAGAGTTTTATCAATTTCCCTTATCCTAACGAAGTTAAATTTCCATTCTTTGCTATTTTTCGTTGGCAGTCGTACATTATATTTTTTGTGCTCGAATATTATTTTGTTGATCTCTGTTTAATAAAAATATAAACAATGGTACGCCTACAAAAAAATTACCGATGAGATATTTAAACGTTTAACATTATTAGGTTGAGACGAAATGGTCGGTATAATTTTGGGATGTGCATGCCATGAATGGAGATGGAACCAAACGTTTTATGATCTAATTTACAGGTACAAAAAATTCTGGTAATGATTAGTATTTGTGACATTCGTTACATTTTAGTAGGAGGTTCGGTTGTACTCTGCACAGTATTCCAAAATATATAAATGTATCAATTAAATGTTTATTATACCTTATTCTTAAAAAACAGTCCGTCTGGCTGATCTTGGAGAAGACCATAAAAAAAGGAAAAACCGCAATCAAAATTGTAGTGACGACGAAAGCTAGCAACGCTATATATCTTGAAACTTATATCTTTGAAATTAATTTTTTCCAGATTTCGGAATATATTCCGCCTACAAAATAAATTTATTTTAAATGAAATGATATAACGTTTAAAACCTTATTTCACCAAAGTTCGACATCTATATAGCCCAGTCGGATTGACTATTCTGAATAAATCTTCATACTTAACATTTGTAAGTTGTATTAATTGCGAGATTCTTGCGAAGTTTAGTGGAAATCTGTGTACCAGAAGTGGCAGCTTCCACGGGGGCTTTTTCAATTTCTTCACTGATGTTAAAAAGTTATAGATTTAATGATTAAGTTTTCAACAAGGGTTGATTTTCTGGAATTTACACAGGAGTTATGATTTTTGATTGTGCAAAATAGTTTTACCAAAAGAAAAGTAACTTTAACTTTTCGCTTTAGAAATCAAGTGGGGTGTATTCGAGATCTATGTATACATTCGTGGTAAAAAAAAGTCTGGTGTTGGCCACAACATATTCACCACTCTAATTGTTTACAAGTTTTTCTGCATCAATGCACTTTGTGCCAATAATATTTGCCACGGAGACGCCGGCGTTCTTGCGTAATGTTCACAAAAAATGTCAACAAAAGTTTCCTTTATATAATATACTCGTAAATGTTAGGAACATGATTACTTATAACTCGTATTATGAAATTTTACTGGAAATAAAATAATAAATTTTAATTTTCATCCCAAGCTTCTTTCTGTTATTGCACCAATTTTAAAAATTCATAAAATTATCATAAAATTAATCATTTATTAAATTTGGTTATGCAACTGGTTCCAACTTATTATTTTAAAACAAAAAATCTATATATATATGGAAATGTAAATCTAAAACCTGATTATATTTCAAATCAAATTAGATTTTTCATTTTGAATTAATATTAGTGAACTATTTCCATGTTCCGGGAAATCGCTTAAATAAGTGAAATAATCCCACCAACCAACTAAGTTAAAATTATTCATTCGATGAATTTTTCGTAATCAGCAATAACTTTAAGGATCAAATATCCAGATATCATTACATAAGTCAATCATCTGTTCAACCGCTAAGAAATATTAAAGAATTTAAGATTTATTTAATTACTGCTGACTGCTTGTCTTCGCGTTCCCTTTTTTACACTAACACCACTCTGTCACTCTTCTTTTACGTAATGTCGTATTTTTGTACTACTGTACTAAAATTACCCAGCTTCAATTCTATGGACGCATACAAAAGGTGTGGAATATAACCGCAACCAAACCTTCTGTTACATTTTTCGTTTTGCGTTTGAGACAAATATGACATTTGACGGAAAAATGTCAGAGTGTTTACATTTTATCTAAAAAAAAGTAAGTATAACTTAAATTACTACACAATATAATTAATGTTATGAATTAAACATATTATATTAATTCTAGGATCTTAAACATGTTCTTGGACGTGATACAAATGGTGCGTATAAATAAATAATTTGTTTTTATATAATTCTAGGTTACTATTGGATTGTATACAAAAATAATATAGACAGTTCGTAAGTAGAATATTACAGCACCGAAATAATAAAGAATTAATTCCTATTTTAAATATTCTAGGCAGATGGCCTTTATGAGCAAATTAATATAATTAATATATTCTAAAGTTTCCTCTTAGGTTATGTTGGCTGATGAAAAGTGTTGTAGGTTGAGAAACGTCAGGATTCCGGTAAGTATAAGAGTTAGTCACGGACACTGTTGGAAGCAAGCTACCATTAAATCTTTTGCATTGTGAAACTCCGATTTGCAATATTCGCAAAGGAGTTGGATAGGCAGAAGTACTAAAAACGTGCAAACGTACTGTATGGGATGAGTGCACAATTTCACATAAAAGCTTGAAGCTCTTGAGAGGACTCTGCAAGAGATGAGAGTAAATAACAGGTAGGGAATAGTTCGGGAGGGAGGAAGGAAGGAAGGAAGTAGTTGTCGTAATTCTAACAGAAGGCTCTCGACAAACCTTGCCAGTTACACCACGATCAAAAAACCGAAAACCGAAGGAAAATAACAGAAACTTTAGTTTGTATTTTGGCAAACCCACAAATCTTAAGTAATATTTCCCCGGGTAACAACGGCTATGCAAGCTAGTTGTTTTCTTAATGTTGATATCTAAAAGTTAAAAATAGTTATGATTAACCATTTAAATAAATTTTTTGGTTGTAATTTTTATTGTTACATATGATTATAATTATGATTTCATTTTTTATTAATTTTTAATTTATTATTGACCATTGTGGCATTGCCATCTGTGTATGAGTAGCAATACTATAGATTAGTTCGATTGGAATTTAACGAGTTATTTTTTGTGTTATGTCAGCTTAACCACGCTGTTGACGATTGCAGGATCACGAGCAGCACGTTGCAGAAAAATTTAAAACTCAACGAGCTATGCCAATTTGACAATTCGAAAATAATCCACCTATGACAATTTCAAACCACGCGTGTTTATGTTGTTACAAAATGCCATCGAAGGATAACACGCATGAACTGCATGTTCGAGAACTGGAGGCTTATAAAGCAAAACATATTTTTCTGCCTTTTTGGTTTTTTGGTGCGAGAATTTTTTTTAGTTTTTTAGTCTAGTATTTAAAGTGAAAAAGTCCAGTTTGTTTTTGAGTAAAACAAATTTGATGTAGACTTTTACTTAAAAAAAATACAAAAAAAAAATGATTTTTTTTTAAGTTAATTTGTTGAAATTTTTTTTTATATGACCATAAACTTTATAATAAGAATAAAGAAACTTTTGTGTACACAAAACTTGTTTAGTTGTGAAAATTGGGAATTTAAGATTGCGTGCGAGAGCTGTGGTTATGTATTTTTTATTATACAATTTGGATTGGTATAACTTAACAAGTTCGTCAAGCATTCATTAAATGTTATTATCGGACGTCAAACATTAAGTGTTATTATCGGATATAATGGGGTGCCGCAACATAAGATACCGGATGGCCTACAACAACAACGTGGCCATTCGCATTTATTTATTTTTACGGTAAAAATAATTTACACAACACAATTTACAATTCACGCAACGGGTGGCCAGTTGAGGCCACTTCTTCTATTTACGGTTGGCGAGACAACGCCCAACACTCTGTTTTGGCGGTCTATCAAGGCCAAATTTACGGTGTTTAGGCAAACCAACGACCATCTTATTTTGGCGGCGATTCGAGGCCCAATACATTTATCGGTGGGTGGGGTGCAATTTTTTGGCGGTTTAAGGCGAACTTACGTCCAACGAGGTCCGGGTGTGGCAACCACCTGTAGCACGACAGCCACAAGGCCACAGCATTAAGGCGAAGGACGTCCAACGATATGGGTGGCCAATTGAGGCCACTCATCTTACGACGGATCGGGCGACCAGTTGAGGCCAGCCGTATTGTTTTCGGAGGCTACCGCCGGTTGGGCCGCATCGGTGCAGCGGAGAAACGGCATAACTTACCTGTGGCATGACGGCTACTAGACCGCCACAGTAAGAGGTACCGATTTTTTTTTTTTTTTTTTTTTTGTATTTTTCTATTTTTTATGAATTTTAAAATTGTTGTTTCATCATTTTATTTTTTCTTTTCAATTTTGTTATAAATTTATTAAATATTCACTGTAATCGAGCGCCGAACGACCGTAATTCGACACGGGCACGGGGTCGGCCGCACATTGGTCTCGTCTCAAAAATTTTGATGAGGTTATTTTTATTTTTAATTTTTTATTTTATTGTGGGAAATTAGCTGGAGGTCTCACCGGGTGAAGAGAGGCTGTTGAGAAAACGTCTCTACCCTTTTATACTACTTTGTTGTGGCTTGACATCAGCCTTTCGGGATCAATGGGTCATTCGGGGGTCTCATCAGCAGACTGTGTACTTGTCACTCGGGGAGATCCGGTCGCCGTCGGATGGACACACCCGGTTATAAATATTTTATTTCGTTCCTTAAGTTTCGCCCGACAAATTTCGGTGGAACATTCGGTTTTTTTTATTCATTTTTAATTTGCGTTTTTTTTAAATTTCTGTAAACGGTGTATTCCAGATTCATGCACGCCGCCAAATCCCCGCAACCCAATACCTTGAGTATTAGCCGATACATGACTAAGTTGATAATTGTGGATTGGCTGCTATAGCCGTTTGTAACAATATTTAACATAGTTTTGTAAAATATACGATTTTTTTTTGTAATTCACGTTTTTACATGTAAAATGCCAAACTGTGCTGAAGATGGATTTCGTCATTAAAGATATAAAAAAAAATTGAATTTTCTTTCTTGAACATTGTAATTGTAGTTTAGAAGTAATAGAATTTGACTAACCCTCGACTAAGTAGTCAGGTCACAACTGACCAGTTTTATTCTTCATAAACCACTATTCTCACGATTAAAAGTTGGGACATACGTCACATTCGTTAATACTTACCAGTTTACCTCATTAGAATCGCTCTGCAAATTCTAATTTATGTCGGTATGTGGAAACAAATACATATGCATTTACGCGTAAATACACCGAAATTAAATATTAAAACAATATAAGCAGTAATCGATTTTTCTTGCGTTGTTACATCTTTCATTTAATATTTTACTTAAGTCTCTTTTTTACCTTCCAATTCTTATATTTACCGTGTGTTTTGTTTTTATTTCTTGTGTACATCCCCAGATCTCAGTGTCACGTTTCTTTTTAATTTTTTTTGTTATATACTTAATTAAAATTAATACATCATTAATATTTATAAAAATAATAACAAAAATGAAAATGGTGAAAAGCTTATATTAAATCTACGTGGTGGTACAGGTAAATCTTTCCATAACGGGATGAGGTAGAAGATATACGAGATACGAATACGACTTTCGTTTCTTAACTTTTCCGTCATCGTCGTTGTTGTATTTATGTAGATATATATGTGTACGTAATATTCCTGTAAAGGCAATTAATTTTTAGGATTAAGTGGAAAAATTCGTGATAACTTTTGTCTTAATATGCGCGAATACAAAACCGGGGGAATTTGACAAACAGAACGCGAACATTGAAGATTAATATTTGATATTTTTATAAGGTTAAACAAGTTTTCGCGGCTTATTATTAATCGTGAAAACGTATAACCGTTTCTTTTTTATATGCGGCTGAACTTTATAATATCAATAAAACTTTATGATAGTCAAGAGGGGTAAAATCTCAGATCCAGCGCTATTATACATATTATATTGGATTTCACGGCCCTCCACTTGAAATGTAATAATAATAATAATCGTAACAAACAGAGATATAATATTTGTGGCTATTTATGGCGTGATTAGCTCGAAAAACAAAAAAATTCTTATCATTGCGGGGTATTCCCAAACCACTTCATTAAATTTGATATATTTTGAGTGCATATAGTTTTAGTTATAAATATAGATAACACTCAAGTGCTTTGGCAAAAAAAGACAAACAAAGTCGTTTATAAAATTTGTCGAGATTCGTATAATACGATAATAAAGTAATTGAGATTTTTTATTTGTACAGTCAAGTAATGATTTTTACATTATTTTAAGGCTGTGTAAACTACTCAAAAACGAGCATATGCTCAAATAATGTTTCCAAGCTATGTTTTAAAAATTTGATTAGCAAAATTTTGCTCAATTCACTTTAATTGGTTTACACCGGTTTGAAGTTTAAATCATTTATCAAAAGGTAGCTACACATATTGACCATTATCAAAAGTGTATTTACACAAATTAATTAAAAGTGTAGCTGTACACAATAAAATATTTATATACTGGAGATAAATGTTCTATATTTTGTTTGATATCGGTTCTGGTTAACATTGATGTGCATAGTGATTTTGCTGAGTGTAAGAAATATTTTATGAATGCAAATATATCGCTACCTCGGAAGAATAAGGGCTTGACTCTAAAATCCTAAATTTCGAGAAAACGCAATTTATAAATTTGAATTATATTGAAATTTAATTATTAAATCTTAAAACTCTTGCTTTGTACCGATAGTACAAAAACAGAACTTATTGATTTGGCGAATTATATCACCAAATCAGAAACTTCAGGAAATCCTTACTATGTAGCTGGTAAGGTTTTTCTCGTCCTAATTTTAAAACTTTGACTTCACTAATCTTAAAAGTCCCTCCATCAACATTTTTTTTATTACACTTGTTGAAATTTTTAAAATACCAAAAATCTTGAACCTATGTTTGTTTTTATTCTGTACAGCACAGTTGTCCGAATAGACAATTTGCGTACCTTTTATCAGTGTTCATTTCATTGATTGTTTTGTGGATTTGCTCGACTTATCGCAATACGCATGTAGCTATTTCATTTGATCCTCTGTTGGCTTGTCCTTCGTATGCTGCAGCTTACGTCATCTGTAATAAGGTTGAAAATCGTAAACCTACCTGGTTTTTTGACGTTTTTTTTAGATACGAGAATGAATTTTCACTTTTTCAGCCTCATTAGAATTTATAAATTTTATCACCTTCAATATATTGCTTCTCAGTACGGACGCGACAATATAGTGATTGTAGATTCTCGGAATTGAATTAATATGATGTCGAATAATGTCTTCAACTGCATCAGGAACGCTTGAATAGTTTTTATGTTTTCATCGAGATCTGTGGAAATCAATCATGTTTCACTAGAGTTTCGTTTGTCTTGGACTGTTCGAATTACACTACCACTGGTGCCTAACGTAGGTGTAAAGAAGTATTTACAAACTCTTGCTTTGTCCTCTATTCGATCAAAATAAAATGCACTATTATAACCACGCTGGCTATTTTCTAATTAATGATGATATTTTGGTGTCACGCTGTAATATTTTTCGTGAACATTTTAGTCTACACTTTTCACCATAAGGGGCCATAAATTTCGAGGCATCCCTTATTGCTTTAATTGTTTGCAACATTCCGTCGTTTTTTCTATTTATTTTGGTATATTGATATTTCTGGTCACTGTTCCTTAGCAGCTTCGATTTATTCTTTTACCAATTCTGCATATTTTTCTTTCCCAAGGGCTCTTTTTTCGATTTCAGAAGCAAATTTTCTTTTTCTCTTTACTACCTCGTTTTATTTTGCTGGAATATTGCCGAGCTCTTCATCGGATAAAATTTCTGAAGTATACGAGTCACTTGAAGAAAACTTGATTATCATTATCTGAAGTAAGGTCAGTGTTTGCAGTTTTGTTGTACGTTTGTACGTAGAAAATATTGTTTTAATTTCTAATTGTAATTTTTGTTGATTATGATAACCAAAAAAACCTCGTTCGGAAGTGTTACAGTGTGAGCTAGTATGTCCACAAGCTAAACCACCACAAATATTTGTTCTTCGTTTATCAATAATTAGTTTTTTTAATTTGTACTAACCTCGAAAATTGTATTGTTCAGTTTCATCTCTAATCGCAGGTAAAATGTGCCAAAAAATATCTGTAAGGTTGTTAGCATACTGACACATCACAAAATAATTCAAGATAAATTCAGGAATTTTCTTACTTTTATTTAGGGAATTAAGTCCCAATTCAAAATATAACACTTTTCTCGTAAAAATTAAATAAAGCTCAATCAAAAATGTGACTGGTTAGCATCCAAATTCAACAATGTTGAAAAAAACAATCAATTGAATTTTGTTTTTTCAAAAGTGACATTACCGACCAAATGTCACAGTGGTTAAAGCTTTGGCGTTTGGATTGGGAGGCACCGGGTTCGAATCCCGATAGGGGCAGGATGCAAAGTGAAATTTCATCAACAGATGACGATCTGTGGTGAAATGTAACACATCTATGACCACTGTCGGTGTGCAAAACTCATGGGCCGACCCATCTTCCATGTCAGTATAGGCTGGCATGGAGCTTGCAATGTGCATATGGTCTTAAATCGGTCCTATAACAAAACAGATCGCATAGTTAAACAATAAAAAAAAAGACATTACTGCTATCTGGTGGAATAAAGTGTGAATTTAATTTGTGTCACTCTGCCACATTAAAATATACTCGATTTGCAACTGTTTCGTGGAAAAAAGTCAAAATCTATTTTTTTAGTTGTGTCGGTATTTTTCCAAGGTAGCGATATGTAATTATGAGTATATCGTTAAATTGGATTTGTTCTGTTTCTACCATAACTTTAAATTTGATGTGAGAGCATCTGGACTTGTTTGGATTTGTATGGAAGAGTTTTGGTTTTGATGCTGCTTATTTTATAGCAGAGACGTTGGCCTCGTTCTTTGGTTTGGTATGTGTTCGACTGGGCTTCTTTAATCCTTTAGACCTCTATTTGTTGAGAAGCTTGTCCTATTTGACTAATTTGATTTGTTGAGTAAGACCGAGGCTTGACTTTGTTGATATTTAATATCCAATTTCATCTCGTTTGATTGATCTTAGCGGCTTGGGTTTGATGATTCTTAATATTTAACAGTTAAGTAGCTGGTCCTCTTTATGAATAATTTGATTTAAGGTGTAAGCGCCTTGGCTTTGTTAATTCTTAATGTTCAATTGTTTAGAAGCTGGTCCCGTTTGGTAAATTTGCTTTATCGGTGCGTTTTTGTTTTGGCGAAGTTTAGGTATATCTCGGAAATGGCACCAATTTGGAGAGAATGTTCGTTTTGATTGATGGTTGTGTGACCATTATTGAAGTGGTTATGCGCTGTTTATCCTATGTCAGTGACTCTTCTAAGCCTGGTCAGAACTGCTGGAATTTCTCTGGTTCTATGTTATGGTACATATTGATTTGTAATTTACTGGTTTTCGTTCAGAACTTATTTGCGAGTTCGTCTGTATTAAAATGAGCTGCGTGGCTCAACCTTGTTCTGCAGATGTTCCATATGTGGTACGAACGCCGACAGTTGTTGCAAATGCTTTATATCGGCTGGTTTTTATTATTTGGTTCGTTTGTAGTTGGATTTGGGTGGTTGTTGATGGTGCCGTTGGTGTAGTTCTGGTTCCTAATGACGCAGTCATTGTCTTTGTTGTTTGCCTTTAATGTTGCGATTTTTCTCTCAGAATCGTATTTTTAAAACCGCGTGTGTTTGAAGTGTTTTGAATGTGTGTCTTCGATCTGCTGTAGGTTGTACTTTGTTTTGTATTTCTCGAACGCCGATCAAATTGGGAATTGCAATATCTTAAATTGAAATAGCATATTCGGTGGAATCATATAGGAATGCAAGAAATGAGGACATCTTTAAATTTTAAAAGCCCTGTCAAAATGGTTGCTTTTACGACGTTGCGCTATAATTTTTTTTTAGTGCAAGTACCGTGCAGAACTTTGGCTGGTTGACATATTTCGCAACATGATAATTGGCACGCCGATTTTCAATTGCAATGTGTGCGGTGGCATCTCTGGCAGATCGAGTGATTTCAATAATTCTGTTGGATAATTCCGCTTCATCTGCTTCGATAACAGTGTCGACCGACTTGTATGTGACTGCCTTGCTTTGAATGTTAGGTTAGTCTGAATTATATAGTTAAGTTAATTGATAACGTTCCGTTCGAAATTTCCAGCTGCCAGAATCAATCTAATAAGGAACGTTTTACCAGTTGGTCCTGGCGAATCTGAGAGGAAGATTTCTCCAACCATGCTATTGACAGTTTGCATTATTTGATCGTAAATGCCATTTTGCTCAAGCGTTATCTTAGGAATAGTTTTTTGCTGGTCAAAAGGTCCCGCACATATGATTGCACGTACGATCTTAGAACAAACGGAGCCGAAAGTGGGGATTTATTTAGGCCATTATGAGCCTACAAATGCATTCATATTTCGGTTGTGGTCCGATTTTCTATTTCAGGTCTTAAGAGAAATTAAGAACGTTTCTAACGAAGCGTTAAATTAAATGACCTTAAGCTTAGTCAAGAACGAGTGAAAGTCAAAATTTTTTAACGAAGCATTTAAATAAGCTTAAAATTATTGGTATGTCAATTGATCTTGGTTTGCGTTCTTATTTCTAGTTTGGTCCGATTTTTGATATATGGATTCTGCTAACTTTTTCTTAAGCTAGCAGAACCCATCATTTTAGTTAGAAGGGATGGAGTTCAATTTAAAAGAGATTTTTTTTAATAGATATCCATACATCCATCCATCTTGTAATGTTTTGGTGTATGGGTTCTGCCAGCTTTCGGAACGCCTTTGTTTGCAACTTTTAAGCACAAATCTTCAATCATTATTAACGCTTCATTGTAGATTTTTGCTGTGACATCCCTGTTCGTATTTCAATTTTAATTGCGCATTCGACGGAAAATATCTTGAGCCATGTGCGTTTTATATTTCTTCCATATCTCTGTTGGAGATGAAATAGAGTAGGTGGCCAATACGATTGCAAACAATACTGGAATTTGATTATGGCGTGTTGCACGTGTCATTAATGCATACATTGCAGTGTCGGAGGTTCTTCAATAACTGGAAAGACGTTGGACCATCTTGATTGGGATGCACGGTATACAGTCTGGCTATCGTAGTCATGTTTGGGAAATGAAAGTATTCCCCATCCAGCTTCGTTGCTGCTTATACCATATATTTCCCAGCCTGATACTGTGCTATTTCACCGATATGTATGGCCTTATTCTTATCACTGCTTATACTTACAAATGTGTTTAATCGATTTAACGGAGTTATAGTATTCCATGTTTATGTGTGCTTTTTATGTTTTTGATAGAAAAGGCGAATATGAAACAACATTTTTCATCACAATTTCACTCAAATCCTTATCGACGTCAGCATCGGGTATTTCAGCGAATAATCCATCATCGATTTCGTTTGCAGTGGTTTGGTTGCAAAGCAGATTAGTAGAGTCCACTAAGGACGAATGTAATGAATAGGTCTGGACGCCCGTACTGACGAACATACGCAATCATGTACGCATAACGTTGCAGTGATCTAGTTGTTATCAGATAGCGTCTTGTCAATTGCTGTTTTGACGAAATGCAATAAATCGTTTTTTTTTAACAAGGCAGTTTGGAAACGACGACGATTCAATTTATCATTCCCATCACCGATAAAATATATTTTTAGGAATTTATGTTGACCAGCTAAGAATGAAGCAGGGAAGCCTTTTTTTTTTGTTTTTTTATGATAAGTTTGCCTTGAAAGTTTGCATTAGTTGAACTATTTCGATTTCTGCGCCGAACGACGTGATTCGGAAGCATGAGTTCCTGCGGTATGTCTGCAGGCGAACAAAGTTTTTCAATCATATAGTGCCAATGAGAATATGCCAGTTCAAACTATAATCATCAGCTGCGATGCACGGCGATTGTAATCGCTTGGTTGCTGAGCACAGAGTCGTGTTTGATGCTTATTTGCTGTTTCTCGTTGGCATCTTTCATCTATTCTTCAGCTACTCTTGCCCTGCTCACAACCGTGCATCTAAAATCGTGCAATCCAAGTGTTGTTTGTTGAGCTTCTTCAGCTTGTAGCTTCATCGTATGACAGCATAGAGTCAAGTGTCAAATTTTACAAATTATCTTGTCAAACTTTGAGAGGCTGAGCATGTTGACATAATACCCATGTGTAAGTGAACATTTCGCATATTTGTTGAGCCATCAAGTAAGACCTACTTGTCGATCGTGCTTTATTGATTGATTCTCTTAAATGTCAGATTGTTCAGGAGCGCTCACATAAAAAGTGTGTTTAGAAACCTAAGACCACACGGGCCAAGCATCATAATTTTAAGCACAATTTTTAGAAGCCTTGGTTTCTTTTCTGCACTAATAAATTGATCGATTCTTTGAGATGTTGTTAATTTTATCTTTGGTCCTTAAGGTTACCAGATTGTGTACGTGAGGAACGCCTCGCCTTTGAAACTGAATGGTGTAGATGTGTGCAATGGATATTTCAAAAATCCCATGTTCCGTGGTATCATCAATTGGGGAATTGGGTTTGATTTTGAAACCTCGCGTCACTAAGTCTAGTCGATCTAAAGATATATCGCCAGATCTCAAATTTTCAGAATCCTTTATATTGCTCAGCTAAGTCAGCCAAAACAATCATTACATCGTCTCGAGAAATTTTATTTGAAACAATTTCGGGGTGATCATAGAAAGCATGTTCTGGTTTCAACTCAAAAACGAGATGTTATACAACTAAATACGCATTTTTTGTAATGAAATTAAATCGAAATTTTAGCTCAACGCAAAACCGATGTAGCGAGAATAGAACCTCTACAAACTTAACCTACTTTTGTTGTGGAGTAGTTACGGGTAGCCACATAGAGACTACAGTATGTATATGGATCATGTAGTAATCCTTCTTTCTGCACTTCAACATGACCACCGGGAAATGAACTGTAAAATTGGAGACTTAAAAGTGTTAGGCCTTCTAAGAACTCTTAGATATCACGTTTCATTATTAGTTTGACAACCTGTGACATAATTAAGTAAATAACTTCTTGAATTATCCATAGCTTTAAATAAAAAATAAAGTGTGTGAAGTAATCCCAGTATTTCATCCTAGAAAATTTAAAAATGTTCATCAGGTAACACTATAGTTATATACCAACTCATGATTTTTAAATTCATCCCAGAAAATTTTAAAATTACACAAAATATGATAATACTTGATCGATCTAAAGAGGTTATTCTTGGCGCAATGAACCACATATTTGTGGCGTATTCTATTTTTAGCCTGAATTATTGTTTTAAATGATTGATTGAAAACGGCATAATGTACCTTAGGTGCCGTAACCGATCTCATTTGATATCGATTAGACATAATGTGTTCTATATCCGAATAAAAGTCAAAGACCATTCGTATGTTAGGATTGATGCTATGGGATCATATTTGTAAATGGCCGAATCATTTTTAAGGACAAACTTCGAATTTAAATTAATGGTTCCCGCAGAAACCTGAAATATCGTCTTCGATATTTTCTGATTTCGAAACAGCGGGATGACCGGTAAGTGTTTAAATCACCATTTCATTAATTAATTATTAATTTTAAATTATCATCGATTAAAATCCGACACGAATCATAATAACAGAAAAATCCAACTGTAAAAATTTCATAATATGTCCTCAGTAAGAAAAGTAATAAAATTGAACTTTAGTGTAATAAATTGTAGAAGTGGAGTAAACTGTATGTACTGGCTAATTTGGCCGGAGCAGGTTCAAAGCACTAAAAAAAAAATCTATTTTTTGTTTTTTATTCCAATATTTATTTCAATCCATATACTGTTTCAAAGAATTTAATTGAAAATGCAAAAAAAAAATTAATTCTCCAAACCAAATAAAATGATTGATCCCTATATTGAAAAATATAAATGCTCGAACATATATGTGAGTACAGTAAACCAACTAGATTTAAGCCTTATATGAAACAAAAATATTACAATACAAATTTTTTTATCTCAATCAATTTTTTTTTTTTGTTGGGGATAACGCTTATCCTCCAAAAAACATTTTGTGTTAATTTTTTGTTTTATTTTTTTGCATCAAAAATTTATTTCATATCATTCGCCTGTGATAAAACACACACGGAAAGGTGAGCTTTTTGTTTGTGTTATGCTTGTGCTTTACAAAAATATAAAATGATAAAAATGATAACGAACTGCGTTTTTGTTGTAGCGACGTATTAAAGTATAAAACAGAACATTTTGTTTTCAGGATTATTTTTTTGACAGTTTTTTATTTTTTTTTGTAAATATA
Organism: Nephrotoma flavescens; assembly: GCA_932526605.1. Taxonomy (NCBI): domain Eukaryota; kingdom Metazoa; phylum Arthropoda; class Insecta; order Diptera; family Tipulidae; genus Nephrotoma; species Nephrotoma flavescens. The sequence goes on along the minus strand of OW052220.1, from coordinate 248,796,359 downwards.
ATGAAACATTAAAATGGTATTATCAATATATATATCTACGTGGCGAAGGTACGTACGTATATAATGTATATAACCGCGACTATGTCAAGGTACATTAACTAAATTTTTATACTACTTTTTAATTTAACGTTGCCATATTTTTGTGTGTGTGTGTGTGTGTTGTCATTTATTATACAGACGGCAAAAGCTTTATTTAATAATAAAATGTCCATCTGGTAAACGTTTCGATCCCCTAGTATTTTCCACCCAGTTCAATTTTAATTGTAATTAAATCCTAGCGTCGCCGCATGGATACCACATTTTCCTTGTTGCTGTGCTGTTAAATCTCTAACCAAAGATGAAATAAAAAATATTGTAAATGGAGTGAAGAAAACGAAAAAGTAATTTTAATAAATTAAATTTTAACCATCAAAAGCTCGTATTAACTAAAGTTTACATTATTGTGCATGTAAATATATATCCGTATATGTATACCCAACCCATATTTCTAATGTCTTGCACAGAATTTCTTGTGTGTAAGTTTTCATCTCGCACGCTATACAGTACACAAGCTTATACATAAAAGTGAAATGGTGTTTGACGAAACGTTAAAACCCAAATGAATTTTTCCTAAATGGTTTTTGGTTTTAATTTTTTGCTTTGCAACCGCACCAAAGTTAATATTTTTATTTTCAGTTACATTTTTATTTTAATGAATTAACATGGAAATAATTTCCCAAGTGTATTTTTGGACGAGGATTTTTTTTTTTAATAAATGGTTTTTTATTTACAGAAGAAGTTGATTAAGATAATGTTATCATTATGTGTATAGATATAAAAGTGAAATGAAATTGCACAGGGGAGATTCCGTATAATTAATACCATGCCAAATTTTTTTTCAACTACACGAAACTAATATAAAGTCACATAAAACGATGTGGCACACACGTAGCCATGATCTTTCTGCCATTGATTTATTAAAATCCACCACACATTGAACACTATATATAGACTTTATTTTTTTATTAATTTTTTGGTGTTTTCAAGCTGTGCAACAGCTCACGCTTCTTCATCATTTTTGTGTAACAGTTTTATTACAGAATTTTTTATTTTATAACATAATTTATATTTTTTAATAATGAAAATTTTTACGTTTTCCCATAAATCACAACAAATTTATATATTACACAGTCACCCGTCACCCCACACACCGAAACAACAACAAAATAAAATAAAAAAGCTGTATAGAAATGAAAAGTGTTTAAAAGTTTTTTCTCTGGTTTTTCATTCCATACCTTGGGTTTTTATTACTTTGCCGACTTTAAATTTGTGTAGGGTTAAATAATTTGTTTATGTAGGAAATTAGGGCACGAATTTGGAATTTAATGTGTGTCATAAATAAAAAAGGCTTGACTTTCTTGAAAACTGGTCATACTGAATGTGTATTAAATTTTTTAGTAAAGTTCACAGCGTTTAGATAACCGGTATACTTGTTTTGTTTTGCTTGAGGGTAAATGAATTTGTGAATGAAATAGCAATCGATAATAACATTCTCTCTTCTCGATTTTTGATGTTGCGCTCGATATTGTGTTCTACTTTGATTGCATTAATTTGTATTTTATACGTACAGTACGTACGTTTTACTCACAAACACGGGATAATCATACGAGTGTTTATATGTAGGTTTATCTCTTTTCGTTTTCAATTTGTTTCAATATATTTACTCGTTTTTCTAGTCAGCTTGTTTTCGTGTACATAGCTGGCTGGTGATGAAAATGATATAAACTTATGTTGTTGTTGCGTGTGAATCGTCCGTTCCACACTATGCTTCTTGGAAGTACTGTTTGTTGCTTCAGAGTGGGTTGTCACTTGTCATATATGAATCTCTATGTTGTAGTTGTAGTTATCTGGGATGAATCATTTTTGAAATGTTTTCGCATAGTTCGCGTCGTATGCGGTGTAGTTTATCAAAGCTGCTTAACATCGCAATTGGATCAGGTTTTATAGGTAAACGGGGAAAGAGAACTACAAAGTGTGGAATGGCGGAATGAATGAGTGGAGGTGCATTGAAATAATTTTGTTTAAGAAAATAATAATAAAAAAGAAAAAGAGTTTAGAAATCTGATGGTGTTGTTGGACGCTATCAAGTTATTAGAAATCGTGACTTAAAGATTTGGATCTGCAGACCATCGGATAAACATTTATGTTATACATGTTATTATGTTATATATTATATTGAAGCCTTATCATTGAAAGGTTAGTGTTTTCAACTTTCGGAACTATGAGATATTTGTCTTGGCTTATTAACTTCATATTTATTTAACTTTATGATTTTTCCAATTCAAATAAGCTAACCAAATACCTCCTGTAATAGAATGTTGTTCACGGTGGCCTTTCCAAATGAATTTATATTATAATTTTACTAAGTTTTTAGTAGATGTTGGTACCAGACTATTCTGTTCCAAATTAGGTGAATAAATGAATATTTTAGGTAGCTATATGACACACTTACGAGATTATATTAAAATATAATTAATATTTGACCACGTAGACTAAAAATAAGTTTTTTAGGTCATCATATGTATAAATACATGCTGTCGGGTTTTTAGGAACAAGTATCTCTCGGGTTAAATGGTGTTGGGTTAGTTTTTAGGCGAACATATAATAACAGCAAAGATGAGACGACCCCTAGATGCCAATGGAAGTAATTATTCCAGTCGTGTATGACTGATGACGATAAATACGTATGATGAAAGTTAGAAGTTCCTATACCATTTCCCAATTAACACAAACTAATAAACTAACAAATTCTCTTCCAAGGTGTGATTTTTATTATGACTAACTTAACTAACTTATTAATGTAGATAGATAATAACTTTGCTGCGGTTATCGCCCTGGTTATTTCTGTGATTAACATCCTATCCCGATAAACCATTCATGTCGAGGATGCAGGCAGGGCCTGGGCCCGCATAATTTTGGAATATGGTAAGATGCAGGCTTTAATATTGTATCGCGCATATTCCAGGAATGTGCTATACATACCTAGGATCACCATTATGGTTGGCCTGTACGTCTCTATCATATCATATCATATCATATCAAGTTCACAGCGTTTAGATAACCCCCCTGAATACCACCAACCACACAGAAAAAAGAAATTCTTTGATTTTATACAAAAAGTTGTATGAAATCATCAAAAGTTTTCACTGATTCTCAGTCATATAAATAAATTGTTCAATTTTATCAAAAAGGATTCTTTGATTATACCGTTGATAATTTCAAAAATTTTAAGAATTTTTTGTATGATTTCATGCAAAGAATTTGATTATAGGACCAATTTCCAAATTCTATTAATTATATTAAAAAATATTATTAAAATTAATTGATTGACAATAACGGATTTTTGTGGAAATTTGATCACGAAACTACAATAAAAATTGTAAAATTACAATTACTAATTACAATTATTAAATTGATCCAATTATACATATACAATATATATACAATTATTAAACTGATGGAAGAAATTGATACGACTACTAAACTGGTGGATTTTGTATAATAAATAAACGCAAATTTATTTTATTAACATTTTCACTATTAAAACCTCAATACTCCTCTTTCCTGCCAGCGTATGCACAGGCTTTGACTTCATCGTATGTCCAATTTTTGACATTATTAACAAATTGTATGCAAATATAACAAAATATGTTGCTGTCATAATTTTGCCCGTTACTTTGGTTATCTACTCACAAGCCTACTTGTGAGTAGCAAATTGTTTCCATTGGAACACAGCTAATATTAAATGCAAAGTGATAATTTAATTTAATAGCTAAACTTATTAGTACATTTTTTCTTGAAGTCGTTGTATTAGCGTAATTCTTGCTTTCTTTATGTTTATAGCTAGCTTCAAATCTATTTGTCCATAATCGTTTTATTGGGCCAAGTTTTCTAATTGATGTATCGTAATGTAATGTAAAATGATGTTTCGAATATAAGTTCCTACCAAATAAGTATAATTAAAATCGTCTAAGGCCCTTTTCCAATTATACCGGCTTATTTCAGACTTATTGACTTATTTGACGCCATCTTAAATAAGTCAGTCAATTTGTTCCAACTCATTGTCCCGACTTATTTGTGACGTAATAACAAAAAAACAAAACGCAATTTCTATTATATGGAAGAAAAAAATTTCTTGACATATTGGTCGTTGCTACTAGATTTGAAAAAAAACTGCATGTATTACATTTAGTCAAGACACATTTTTGGAGACATTTCTGTGTAGACATACTTATTCAAATAAGTCTCCTCGCGAGGTGACTTATTTGAATAAGTCGGTTTCCACAAATAAGTCGGTAATTGGAAAAGGGCCTAAGGCTGTTTTCCAAACGAATACTTATTTGTGGAACCTTACTTATTCAAATAAGTAAGCTAGCGAGGTGACTTATTTTCGGTCCCTTTCTAACCGAAAAATCTAAATTGGTTGTCAATTTTTTGTTGTTATTTACATCAATTTATGACTTTTAGAATTTGTATAATAACTATTTCTAGATAACGAATGGATCTTTGTAGATTAAAATCAAAATTAAGATAAAAAAAAATGATTATCATAAAGATATATGTAGCATCCTAATTACGTACTGTATGCATGTCTTACACAAATGAATTGAGGTCAGCTACAGAATTAGCGAGGCCACACGGCGTATTAATATATTCTATCTTTACGAAACAATTAATATTTACATACTGATTAGACAGACATAAAATATATATTTACATAAAATATATACATATATTTTCCTATTAACTGGGGCACATTCGAACTTCTTTGATTGTCTGTCTAAACGAAAATTGAAATATAAAAATCCAGCCGAATCGTATACCTAAAAATCATATAAACATTTTTGTATAGATTTAAATATTATTTCAAAGTTTTTCTTTTGTCGCCAATCCTTTTAATTGCATAAATATACAATAATTGTTAATTTATTAATATAAATTAATGTAAACGAAATTATGCCTCGAAGAATTTTGCGATGAAACAATGTGACACAATGTTTTCATGTTGATGTCAAAATAAGTATGCCAACTCAATTGGAATGGGTTTACTTACTTATTTAAGATGTCGACTAATTTTATTAAAAATTAAAGTAGTCTCCAAATCTTGTCATTCTTAGGTACAAAGTCATCAATCATTAATGGGATAAAATGTAAGAAACATTTCATTTCAGATGCCGACATGTTTAATTTTTTATTAGTTAAATATATCATTTTGATAACTACGCTTTTAGTTTTATTATCTGCTGTTCCATAATTCAAAGAAAATTTCCGTGCATTAAGATCATATAAAGAGAAATGGTTTTTTTTCAGAAATGAAATAGTTAAAGATATTGCAAAGCTTATAATGAGCTATTTCCTCAAAAATATCATGCATCACGTCGCAAGTGGCATTATCAATAACATTAAAAGTTTTAATCACATTGAAAATACACTGGGGGGCTATTTGGGAATTCGATTCGATAACGAGAGTACAAGATTCATATTGGATTTTAAATAAGAATCGTTCGAATCACATTCAAATCAAATATGAATCTTGTACTCGCGTTATCGAATCGAATTCCCAAATAGCCCCCCACATTTACGCCTGTTCTTGTAAGATCGTTTATATTTACGGCTTCCTGATAATTGGTTATATATCTTAATTTAGGTATACATTCTTGCATAACTGCTATCTTAAATTGTTTTTTCATAACTGTTTTATCGCAATTACAAATTCTACAAAAATAGTTAGCTGAGAACGATTTCGTAAATCCTAAAATCGAGTTTAAACTTAAATTATCTCCAGTTATACCTAATAAAATGATATGAATATGAATAGTACCGTTTGTAGTATTCAAGATATAATATGCCTTCTTCTTTAAGGTTCTTTAATAAATGTATGGCATACAATTTGTAGTGTTACCATGTAATATATTAGATGATTTCGTGAAACTTACTTGTTGTTAGGATATTTTCTATAATTTAGATATTTTTGAATTGTCTAACAACGGAAAACTCAAATAGACCCCTGTTATTTTATCTACACCAGACTTTGAACCAAGAGGGTTGTTAACCTCAAAATCGGTTTGAAATAAAATATAGGGAGTGCTTATACTTTTATACATTTTTGACTTTTCTTTCCAAGCTGAACCTTGAATTATATTAGAAATTTCACAATCGTTTTTAATTTCTCGAATTTTATCAATCATCGATAGTAAGTTATCATTTACTACAAGAAAAGTTTGTATGTTTTGTGAAATAATGTGAATTACACATTCGTGTGTTCAAAAACAATTTGTTTTGTTCTAAAAGTTTTTTAAATTTGTATTCTGAATTCATTGCGGAAAAACAATTTATAATTTTTTTTAATTGGTTTTTAATTTCAGAAACATCAACTAAATCTTCTATTTGATTTATAAAAATACTGATAAAACTTTCTAAATCGTTATAATGATTTCAATAGCTATTTTACGATTAAGAGCAGTATTTCCAAATAATTTTAAAGCAAATTTTTAAGATATATTATTGAAATCTGTGCTGACATGTTCTACCATCACAGTTTTCGATACTTTATCGAAGTTTATTTCTCGTTTTCTTAAACTAAAATGGACATTTGAATTTTAGACTTAAAATCTGATATAACCAAAGTAAAAAAAAATAGTAAATATCGAAAACAAATTATTTCATGATAGAAATGAAGTAGAAAATCACATTTCTCAATCTAGCAACCTGGTAAATGATATAAAATTTGAAATAGCGAGACATAATCTTCGATAAAGTATTGAAAATGTGATGGTACAACATGTCAGCACTGGATACAACACAGTTTTTGCATTAAGGCCAGGTTGAATTGCATTAAAATTTTCCGCGGAAATCGTTTCTACTGAATGTTGAGCTTGCGAATTTGAACGATATATTTTACTAAATGACGTCGAAAAGCGTAAATATTTTGAAACGATTGCGAACAAATTGCGCATTAGAAAAATGAAGTATGACGTGACAGCGTTTTCTAATTCAGTTAGCGTTTTCTAATTCAGTTAGCAAAAGCGATAGTTATTTTAATTTCGGTGACTCGAAACTGATTTTATAAAAGTAATGAATTAAAAATTCGTACACCTGTTTGCAAAGTGCAGGGAATTTTAATTTAAATACGTAAAAAATTTGAACTATAACGTCTGTAGCGTCTGAGAAACATGGCGAAAGAGCTCGTATTGAAATTGTGGAAATAGAATTTGGTTGAGATTTGAGACAATTTAGCACACTGAAATCTGGCGATATTGTTTCGGAAATTGGCGTAAGTGTATATCCCTGTAAGATACAATTCCGAAAATCATAAGATAATGAAATGTTGTTATACATACTCAAAAAAAAAATTGCTGTCTCGGTAACAATGAAATTGCAACTAGCGTCATAATGCACGGACGAATAAAACAATTAAAAATTAATAAACCGGAAATTCTAGAAATCATAGAATCTCGTTGAATTTTCAAATAATTCATTTTCTGTATTGTTTAAAAGTGTTAAAATCGTAGAGATCTTTATTTGAACATCAGATCTATTTTTAGGTCCGATTCCCAGCGGAAAAAAATACATAATCGATGAATGGACGATCGTCTTCGAATATAGTACAAATTTTGTTATATTTTCATAGAAAGTCTGTTTAAAAATTCATACAATAGTGTTTTATGATTTTTACACAAAAATTAAGAAATCATAGAAACCTTTTTTTGATTTCTAAAGATTTTCTTCAAAGAATGTAAATTCTTTACCCCTCCCCATTCTAACGTACAGTCACAGACGTATTTTCAGTCTTAGCGAAAACTTTTGTCTTAACGAAGACTAGATACTTTAAATTCGTATTCTGCACTTAGTCTTATATGTCAGTAGTCTTAAAAAATTATCTTCGTTAATATCAGCGAAATAGGTGGTCTTAGGAATCATAATTTTGGCATTTGCACAAAAACAATAATTATATGTATTTGACTATAAAAACCGGAAAAATCTTTCAAAATAAACTATTATGTACTCTCTCAGCATACATGAAACATAAATTTGATTTTTTTTTACCAATTTCGAATTGAACTGTCGCTTTTCGTTCATAAATTTGAAACAATATCGTAAAAATTTGGTTTCGACAGCTCTACAAAAGTCTTTCTAGAGTTTCTAATATATTATTTAAGACTAGTGTCTTCAGAATTTCACTGAAGACTTTAGTCTTAAAAAAAAGTCTTAACAAGAAAGTCTTAGCTAAGATAGTCTTAGTAGTCTTATCGTCAGAATCGGGGGGTTAATTTAACAAATTTTATTTTTTCAGTGTATGCTGAGGTTACCGAAGGGGTATTCTAGCCGCACGCGAAACAATACACAAGGGTAACCGGAATGCGGCGTCTACAGAACCGGATGTTACGTACGTTGCTAGAAGCGATAGTTGAAGAGCCAGGCACCTCACCACTGCGGTCACGCTGAAGCGTACTCGATTCCCATTGGTGGAACGATATATTGGCCAAATGATCATTCAATTAATTTTTCGAACATTGGTTACCAGACGAGGCACCCATCTTGCTCACAGCTTTTTCATATGCAGCCCTTCTTAATATGCTGGGTATACACGTTCATATATGAGATGTTTAGAGTCTTGCGCAATTTTATATGACCGTCATCTATATAGACATTTTCGACCATTTCTAGTGTTGTTACCTCTACACAATTACAAACGGTTGCATTTGAAGGTGCACGTTCATCTAACACTGTTTTTATCTCATCGATGATTGATTTTGGTTTTAGACCTTTTAAATAAAAGTATTTAATCACTGCACGACATTTATTTTGCATTATTTTTCATTATTTAATCATATGTCATAAAAATGAGCTTTCATTTAAAAGAACATACTTCACGACAAATAAAAGAAGTTCTTACTAGTGACGCGTAGATGGCATTAATCTAAATATTTATCAATCCACTCTGTTTGCCCTTACGGTGTAATGGGCCATGAATTAGCGATGAGCTAGTTTTGATTTCAATATTCGGTGACAGTTTGATATGCACTCCTCAAGTGTTGTCAAGCCAATCGCAAGTGATTGCTCCCAGTTTCCTTGTTTAAGTGTCGGGGTGTTAGTTGACAGCCTCCTTGTGGCACACCCTGGACAGTATATCGAACGGTTGTGGTATCCAATCCCTACGTAGTAGAGAAAGAGTGCTAGTTAATATATAAATTTGAACAAATGGAGAAATTATTCGCGCAGCTGAACAATGGAGTTACCGTGCTAAAGAAAGAAAACCTTATGCTAAAGGAAACAGTAAATAAAAATAACAACGCAGGAAACTCAGCATTAATGAACAACTAACTTCAAGTACTCACAGATCAAGACGACTGTCACACTGATGAAGATGTGCTTGAAAGGGAACCCAATTGGATACTACAGAAATCTAAGAGAGCAAACGCAAGAAACCAAGAAAAGAAACCAACCCAAGTAAGAGGAAATCTGAATCATAACCAGAAGTTGAGCCAATTCAAACCCACATTAAAACTGCCAACGCAACTAATCAAAAGTGCATGAGCCAGAAAAGAAGAAACAGATTCCACCTCCGATCAATATTCTAGGAATAATAAATCACGGTAGTATTTGGAAACTAATGAAAGAAGTAGTACGAAATGACTACAAGGTAATATCGCTCAGTAGTAATATTTGGAAAATAAACACAACGGAGCCTGAAGATTATAAAGCTCTAAAAAATCGAAAAATCTTTATGTTTACATACCGAAAAAACTCAAAGGTCGGCATTTGTTTGTCGTCGAGGAAAGACGTGTTTTTGTCGCTCCTCGAAATAAATAAATAATTTAATTTAAATGTGTTGTAATAATTAATTAACTAATAAATAAAAAATATATAGTGTTAATGGTTAAATAAATAAATAAAATAATAATAATAATAATTTGTGTAATTTGTTAATTAAAGTGAAAAGTTTAACATATTGTATATTTGTATTAATTTGCGTGTGGTGCGCTTGCAATAGTATAGAATATGTACATAACAATTTTCGTTTGTATGTATTTTGACACCGTTGCTTTAACGCTTCATACGCATTGTATGCAAACCTTCAATATGTAGGACTATTTTGATTCCAGATGATGTATAAGCTAAGTGTTTTTTTTTCATTTTTTCATTGTCTTAACACATATTTTACTACATATTAATTATTAATACAAATTTTTCCAAATAAGTTTTAATGTATATAAACTTTTTAACTGTATTTTGTAACACATAAAGGTGTAGAGTACTAGTATTTTCATGTCGATAGTATTATTCGAGTATTATTTGCGCGAGAAAGTGTTCTTCAATTCCGTTCTGTTTTGTTACACTCGCTAACAATTTTTGTTGTTGTTTTGCGACGATTATTTTTCTGCTATTTCTGCTATTGCCATGGTAATTTTGAATCCTGTCTTTGTTTTCTATATATACATATATACTCGTACGACGTATGTACATACGTACATTATATTTTGCATGGAGATTGGTATTGGAGGTGTATAGCGAGATATACATTTCAATAATCACCGAAAATGTGGTTTTGCGATGTATATAAATAGTTGTTAGCTATATGCTTTTGGCTGTGCCTACTATGATTGGGTATGTATGTATTGATTACGAACAAAGTACAAGATCATGGCAGTTTTTGTTTTCATTTTGTTTTATTTATATCATTACATAATTGTTATATATTAACTATTTGTGCTTGTGTTTATAAATGTTTATATGTATATGAAAAAACGGTTGAAACATGGATTTTTGTTGTTGTTTGTTACCGAATGCACTATTCAAATACGCGTTTTTGACTTTTTCATTTATTTCATTTTGTGTGATCAATTTGAACAGGGGCGGCGCGGATATGGTGAACCTGTGTTGCAATAAATGTTCTTTGATATATATGGAGGAGTGCTTTGAATTGGTTTCGTTCATAATGAACATTGTGTTTCTTAACCTACGGAAGGTTGTATTCATGTAATGTGCACTGTCGTTGCCTGTATTTGTAGGCTATTTTAGATTGTTTTGTTTGTTTGGAAGTTGATGACGTTATCGGTTGTTGCTATAGGAAAGCAAATTTGCAGTTTTACATAGAACCCAGGACTGATTTTTAGATTTGTATGTTCAAATTAGTCTCCGATGAATATTATATAATTGTTTTTGTTGAGGTTTGCCATCAAATTCGCGGGAGTGGCATCATTTTTGAAATTTTAGGGTGATCAGTCGTACGATGAAATTTTGAGCTATATTATTACCACGATACGTTTATAATCTGTCATGGATTCATCACGGCTTTGTAAAGCATAAATGTTGTTGATTAGTGATGTTAGCGTGAGATCGCATGGTTACCGTGTATTGGGACTCGAAAATAACTTTAAAGTTGGCGTATGTTTGGTTTTCATTTGAGAAAAGCTGGTATCGAGCACTCCTTTATAAACGTTATAAACAACAATTTGATTTCAGAGATTGACTAATTTTACTAATACTCTTTCATCTAATTTTATTCAACGTTTGAGTATTAAATTATTATATTTATTTGTTTTGATTGCAATTTAGAGTTATCGAGGTTTATCAAATTTCTCTCTCTCTCTCTCTCTCTCTCTGGCACTATATCCCATCAAGGGATTTGGCCGCCTCAAATGAGGTTTCATAATCATATTTTCATTTCGGATAATGAGTGATTAATTCATTGATCCTAAACCAGCCGTGAAATTTTTTCCTTGTCACCACCGGGAATCGAACCCGGAACCTGCGGCCGCTGGAGCAAGCATGCTGACCACTTTGCCACCGGGGTTTATCAAATGTTTATTATTAATACTTTTATATATTTGATTCTAATGAACATTTTTGATCATGGCATCATGGCATTTCTTTAATTAAATGGTTTTCTAGTAGTGATGGGTTTATTAGATACTTTTCAGTATCAATATCAATTGATTCATTCGAATGAACTATCTGATACTTTTAACCTGATACTTTTAACCAATTGATATTTTTTGTGACATATGAATTTAATACTTAAAAGGAGCTACTAATCAAAAACAATATGATTTAATAATGCTAAATATCTAATTAATCATTTATTAATTTAATATAAACCCATTCGAAATAAAAATATCATTTATTAATTTTATATAACTCTATTTTCTATAAAAATCATCCATAAAAAAAATATTTCAATATTAAATCCAAACGTTCAACAATTTAGTTACCGATATCTGATATAAATATCAATATACCGAAACCGAAAGTATTAGGTTCGATATAAATATCAATTCGAATATCAATATCGGTTCGTCAAGTAGAGATTTACGAATCTCACATACAAGTATTTATTCGGTATTCGTTCAAAAATATCAATTTGGTATATCAGCTCAATGGTAAATAAAAACTTTAACTCATATACGTATGTTTCATCTGTTTTGGATTCTCTTTCGTATATACATACATATATTAAAATTGAGAGACGAATACGTTTATATGTATACATATTACGTTGTTATATGTTTGCAAAGCTATTTATCTCTATTTTTCAGAAGAAAACATTCCAAAATATATTATTAGCCTGTATACACAATTCACTCTCTCGCAAAACAAATTATATAAGGAAATAAACCATACCAATACCAAACCAACTATTTGGTTATTCATTCTATTTGAGTATCGAATGTATTAGTTGATACTTTTAACCTGATACTTTTAAAAGTACTCAATTGATAGTTCGAACCTTTTGAGTATCAGGTTAAAAGTATTCGGTTCTACTCAGTTCGAACATCACTATTTTCTAGGTTGTTTCGAGAGACTGTAAATTGGTGAAGGTTTTGATTATATTGTTCTGGGTTGGATAAATAATTATCGCTGGCTGTTGATTGTATGATTTATTTAATACGATTAGGTGATACGATACGATGAAGGATCCTACAGTTGTGTTAGCTACTTATTATTAATTCTATCATCTTACAGATTCGTGATTGCTTTAAAAGTTTTATTTAATCTGTTTAGTTGTTGGTGTTCTGGAGCTGTGCCAAATATCCATTATTGAGCTTACATATTGCAGATTAACTGTTTTTGAAACCATTTGGAATTAGCTACACGATAGATATGCTGTTTTGATTAAAAATTAGATTAATTTCAGAAGCAGTTAAAAACTTTTAATGGACAATTTTGTAGTATAGAGACCTCTGTTTTTCCAGTGGATTGGCTCAATTTTTAGTTAGGCGTTTTAGTAAGAATTTTTTTAATTATTAGTATTGCATCCAGTGGGTGGTATTTAATTTATTTATTTATTTATAATTTACCTACAGGGTTACAATCGGTAATTATTACAATTATTAAAAATAAGCGACATAACAAATTGAAAATGTTATTTAATTTAAGAACGGTTATTATAAAATTTAAATAGTTCGTTCCTCAATGAATTTCTTGACATGTTAAAATAAAACCTATGAAAAACAAGATTAAAAACACGCGATAAGTTCAAGACTGGTTCAGATGAACAGTAATTACCGCTCTCGTAAATATGAATTCGTCTTCGAACATAAAAGCTGAAGTTGGTGAGTGTCTCGGCACAATCTAAACGTGAACATAATACGTCACGGACAAATATTGCGGATGAGATATCACGACGGTGATCTAACCGTTGTAATCCTAAAAGAGCACAACGATCGCAATAAGGCTGAAGTATACATGCTCATGTGCCCGCATTGAAGGTAAACCTTTAAGCGCGTAGATAAAAAACTGTTTTTGAACACTCTCAACTCTCTCAGAATGGCATCGGTAAAAAGGTGACCAAATCTGTGAGGCATACTCCAAAATTGATCGAACAAATGAGACAAACAGAGATTTCAAGGTTATCGGATCATAAAAATCCTTATACAATTCCGTTTAATAAAACCCAGCATCATATATGCTCGGCTTATTATCGAATCAATGTGTCTTGTAAATGTGAGATCTCGAGTGAAAATAACACCCAAATCAGAGATGAACTTAACACTAACGACTTCTTCATTATAAAGCGAATACTGAAGTATAATCGGAAAGCGGGTACGCCAGAAAGATATTGCCTTACATTTACTCACGTTCAGCAACAGTTTCTTTTCAACCGACCAACCACAAAATCTGTTTAAATCCGCTTGGAAATTTATACAGTCGGATACATTTGATATTCGTGCAAATATTTTCATATCATCTGAGTAAAGCAGGCAATCTGCAGAGACAAAACAGTTAACTACGTCGTTGACGAATATTGAAGAAATAGAAGTGGCCCAATGTGGTTACCTTGTGGCACTCCAGAAGTAACCCGACGAGAAGATGACTCACCAATTTTAACAAACTGCCACCTATCTGAGAGGTAGGACAGCAACCACTTAGTAGGGATGGCTTGACAATTCAATCGCTGCAGCTTTTTGATTAGAATTAAATGATTAATTTTATCGAACGCTTTAGAAAAGTCGGTATAAATAACATCCAGTTGCACTTTCAAATCAATACTGCTGAATAAGTGTCTGCAAAATGTCATCAAATTGGTAACGGTGGATCTCCCGGCGAAAAAATTATGTTGCGCGGGTGAAATAACCGTTTTAACATGGAAAAATAAAAACCTTTGTACCATAAGATCAAAGAGTTTTGGAATGGCGGAGAGAATAGCTATCCCACGATAAATACAGATATCACTTCTTTTACCGCACTTGAAAATTGGATGTATATACGAAATTTTCCAGGGATCTGGAAAAACTTGAGTTCGAATGCTTTCGTTAAAGATAAAGGAGATGGGAGCAGCCAAACTAGCAGCACAATTCTTAATAAGAATCGGCGGAAATCCATCATGCCCAGCACCCTTATTAACATCAATTTGAGACAAGCTGTCATGAACGTCATCTTCGGTGAACCGTAATTGGGTAAATTCCCCTCCGTTGCAAGAATTAACTGCTGGATCGATGGATGGCGATTCGTAAACGGATTCAAAAGAATTGGCAAATAAATTGCAGATTTTCGAAGAATCACTTGCAGAGGCATCTAGGTACGTCATAGGTAAAGGGAAGCCAACGGCCTTTCTTTTCATATTGATAAAATTCCAAAACTTTTTTGAAGTAGAAGTTAAATCTTCCTCGATCTGCAGAATATAATTATTATACAGGAACCAGTTTAAAGTTTTAAACTCCTTCCGTGCGGTCTCGAATTTATGATAATATTTCGAACCGTGTATTTTATATAGGGAGTGTAGTTTATTACGGCGTGTCTCAATGTCCTTTAATTGCTTGTTATACGGAAGCAAGGCTTAGTTTTTTTCCACGGGATATGTTTTTCTACACTAGTCTTGACAAGTATATTAAAAGACAAAACTATTGTATTTAGATTTCCTCCGAACTGAAGAAACTCCCAATCCGAATTGAGTAGAAATTCATTTAAGGAAGCGTAGTCGGCATTTCTAAAATCAAAGAAAAAGTTATCAATAGGAAAACTAGTGTCGCATTTTTCATGAAAAATAGTTAACATAACTAGAGTGTGGTATACGCTGGTACAGCCTGTAAGGTCCTCGCACGGTGAGACCTCTGAGTACATGTTATCGGTTGAAAAAATTAAATCCAGATATTTACCCTGAGTAATCGTTCGGTTAATTTGGGTTGTTGAGATGCTAGCGAAGTAGTCCACAGTAGTGATCCCTCTAATATCTGTGGAAGATGGTGTGAAAATACCGTTGACATCAGACCAGTTCATCTCAGGCAGATTGAAGTCACCGAAAATCATCAGCTGCTCATCAGGATGAACAAAAGGTACTATAGCAAGGTTGATGAAGTTGATGATCTCGATATAAGTATCCAGGCTTGACCCATATGTAACGTAAACGACCACGGCGAGAATTGACGAATCGGCTAGTTTAAACCGTACAGCAATGACATCATGAACTTGATGGGAAGCCACCATCTCATTCGGAATTGTGTTTTTCACGGCGATCCAAACACCACCTTTGATTGTTGTGACATGGTTGTATCGATGTTTTCGGTAGACGATATAATCCAATGGGAAGAATTCTTCGCTATTTATAAGATTAGTAAGCCAAGTCTCACAAATGATTATGACTGCATAGTTATTGTCTAGGACACTCAACCGAAACTCTTTAGACTTGCCTCGAATACTGGAAGCGTTATGGTTTTTATTTTGTTTTGTTCTGCTCTCTTGAAAATAAAATTTAAAGTAAAATGAGTCAAAAATGGCCTTGAAATACATATTTTTCATTTCATTCACACAAACAGTTAGTGTGATTTCACCGAAAATTTATTTAAGTCGCAATTAAAACCTGTATCATAGGCAAACGGGGAAAGAAACGAAAACAAATCGTTTCTTTGATATCAAATATGGAACCATCCAATAATGCATGTTTGGCACAGTTTTTGAATCCCCATTACCTAAACAAATCAAATCAGATTTAAATAAATCAAACCGGTGTGAAGTTTTTGGGCAAAAATTTACGCGAGTGTTCTTTGTGAAGTTTTTGGACACATTTTTATTTCTTGGAAAATTTTTTTTGTAAGTGTGCAATTTTAACAGTGTATTTATTTTATATTAAAATCGAAACAATATTGATAATAAATATTGATAAAACAAAAGAAATTGTTTAACATTAAAAAATCTAAAATGCTCATTATTATAAATTTTTCAATAAATCACTTACCATACTCTATAAACTGATACACCAAATAACAAAAATCTCAGAGATTGGCTCGCATAGTGACTATATACATTCGAAAGTGGATACTTTGAGCTATTTAAATCAGTTAGCCCCATCTCGAAATGATGATATAGGCTCATGTATTGAATTTTTAAAGTTTTACCAATATTGCGAGTCTACGTGTCCACGGATGTTCTACTGCTCTAAGCCAAATAGAAAAAATCTCAGAGATTGGCTCGCATAGTGACTATATACGTTCGAAAGGGGATACTTTGAGCTATTTAAATCAGTTAGCCCCATCACGAAATGATGAACTAGGCTCAAAGTATCCCCTTTCGAACGTATATAGTCACTATGCGAATAGATCTCTGAGATTTTGGCTATTGGGCTTAGAGTAGTAGAACATCCCTGGACACGTAGACTCGCTATATTGGTAACATTTTAAAAATTCAATATACGAGCCTAGTCCATCATTTCGAGATGGGGCTAACTGATTAAAATAGCTCAAAGTATCCCCTTTCGAACGTATATAGCCACTATGCGAGCCAATCTCTGAGATTTTTGCTATTTGGCTTAGAGCAGTAGAACATCCGTGGACACGCAGACTCGCTATATTGGTAACACTTTAAAAATTCAATACATGAGCCTAGTTCATCATTTCGAGATGGGGCTAACTGATTTAAATAGCTAAAAGTATCCCATTTCGAACGTATATAGTCGCTATGCGAGCCAATCTCTGAGATTTTTGCTATTGGCATAGAGCAGTAGAACATCCGTGGACACGCAGACTCGCAATATTGGTAAAACTTTAAAAATTCAATACATGAGCCTAGTTCATCATTTCGAGGTGGGGCTAACTGATTTAAATAGCCCAAAGTATCCCCTTTCGAACGTATATAGTCACTATGCGAGCCAATCTCTGAGATTTTTGTTATTTGGTGTATCATTTTATAGAGTATGGTAAGTGATTTATTGAAAAATTTATAATAATGAGCATTTTAGATTTTTTAATGTTAAACAATTTCTTTTGTTTTATCAATATTTATTATCAATATTGTTTCGATTTTAATATAAAATAAATACACTGTTAAAATTGCACACTTACAAAAAATTTTGTCCAAGAAATAAAAATGTGTCCAAAAACTTCACAAAGAACACTCGCGTAAATTTTTGTCCAAAAACTTTTGTCCAAAAACTTCACACCGGTTGGCAATTGTTCTTGTTTTCCGCTCTAATTTCGGTTTTGGTCCGATTTTCGAATTGGGTTCTGCTAGCTTTAGATAAAATTACCTGAAGTGTGGCCAAGAGAAACTGGAATCCAAAAATTTTTAATGGTGTATTTGATTAGGCAATAATGAGGCTAAAATTGTTTGTTGCCAATTGATCTTGTTTTGCGTTCTAATTTCGGTTTTGGTCCGATTTTCGATTTGGGTTCTGTTAGCTTTTAAGTGATAAAGCCTTACTTTTCTTCTAGAGCGAGCAAAATAAAAAAAATTAAATATGGCATTTAATTAGCCTAAAATTAACCTATAATTTTCCAATTGTTTTTAAATCGTTTTTGATATGGGTTATGCTAACTTTTTCTTAAGCTTGCAGAACCGGTGTTTAAGTTGCAAGGGAAAGAGCCGGACGAAATCTTCTCAAAGCTGAATCAATACTGTGTTTTCCTACAAATCAACGTGTCGGATGCCCTTTTGCAGGTGAAAATGGATAATTTTCCCACCGAGAGACGTCTAACAATTGCAAGCATTTCTAGGAGCAGTTCCATTTTACGGCAAATTCGTAAAACAGCTGAAAGATTTTCGTCGTTCATTGTACAAACTGTTGAACAACGACGTATATTTTGAGGGGCAACCGGTGCACCAAAACCTTTGGAAAGAGATAAAAGTGCTTACGTAGAACTTGGTGTTTATCCTCTGTGACTCGAAGAAGAAAATTATTGCGGCGGGCGCATCGAGCTATGATGACCCATCATGCATTTACCGCATCATCATTTACGTAGACAGGAAAAAATACCACCAGGCTCAGCGCGTAAGCCATTTTTCAATAGAAGAAAGGCATTCCGTCGCGATCAAGTCGCGATTAACTGCCAATCATGAATAACCAGATTAAAAAATTTACTTTGGGAGTATGGGGAAAAAACTGCATCAACGGGTGTAAAACAACTGCCAGTAAGTCTTTAGCAGCTATACAGTACGGAACCAGTATGCGCATTCGTAAAGGTCTCAGCCTTCAACAAGAACGCTGAAGCGATCTGAGATGGGTGTCTGATGTTGCTAAATTTTTCAGTTGATTAGCAGGACTAAACGATATCCATGGTTGCGTGTTTTATGCCGACCTCCTGGATTATTTTAATAATTTTTTATTATTTCCGGATGTACAGTGCCATTCGATTGAGGATTTGCACTATGTTGCCCAAAATTAAGTTTGTCAAGTCATATTCAATAAAATATATTTTATTATTCTTTATTAAAATTCACAAAATCACTTTCTAATTCTTTAACAGTAAATTTTAACAATGATCTATTTTATAATCGGTAACATCAAACTCATTGCGACAAATAAAAACGTTCAACTCTGAACAATAACTATCGTACCAATTCTTAGTACTTGAACTCACCACAATGCAATTCTCGGTTTCTCCAGTGGTTGGATTTTTCCAATTATCTGGTTCACGAGTTCCCCAGAAATTAAATACGATCGATTCTCCAGTCGTCATCCAATAAAACTTTCCTTCGCTCCCAAGATCGGTTCCACTTGTCCAAAAATCGACGTAGGTAAAGTTAAACTTTTCCCTTAAATTCGCAAGTCGTTGATTTTCCTCTTCCGTGCGTATGTCGACTAGGGACATTCCAAGCATGGCGCAATATCGGTACGCCTTATACCAATTGTACTTTTCTGGATAGCTCACATAGTATATTCTGCCTTCAAATGATACTTTCCTCCCACAAATTGCAACAGCAATGATTGCTGCTAAAACGATTATGATTCGAGTGTACGAATTCATGGTAGTGATGATACTGATATTTTCACAGCCAAATCATTCTTCTTTTATACATCTGCTTATCGTAGCTACAGCAATATATTTTTGCAACACAATAAGCAGGAAATAATTTCTTGAATACATGTTGTGATAAAAATTGTCAAATTTCGGTTAGGAGTTACTCCCATTCAATTCATACTGGTAAACTGTTATCGCAAACAGCAAGAAATGCATATTACTCATGTAAGCTCCACTTATTTGTATGTTATGCGATGAGTCAGTGTGCTTCAAAAAAAGACGTTCGAAACTTCAGAAACGAGTGCAAACTGCAACGGTTCTTTCCACAAGTCCACTTTCCGCGTAGTATGCTACCATCGGATGAACGAGTGCGTGGATCTATAATAATGGCCACAACTAAGTAGCTGATGTCACGACCAACTCTAAGTTCAAAGTATTTTCAATATTCTCCTAGTTTGGTGACTGCAGTTTGATAAGACGACCGAATTTTTTAATTTAAAGAATTCACTGTTTCATTAGTTCGAAATCAAACTTGCAAGTTCTAACGTCTCTGTAACCACGATGTAAATTTTACAATTTCAAAATAATTTTTATATCTACAACAGCTTCAAATGTTGTGAACCAAAAGGTCGCACGTTCGAACCTAGCCAGGGTCCATAATTTTGAGGCGATTGAGAGGCGATTATTATTCTTAACACGCATCGTTGTTAAGGAATCAAGTATTGTCCAATATTGATTTGGGTATTGGATTTTAAAATTGCATTCCATGTGAAGCGGAATGTGAAAGCAATTGAGTACGATGGCGGCAGTCATGTGTAATGTTTACGAATGATTTACAAGGAACATAGTACTCAATTGGCAGAACTACGATCGGAGCATGATGGACCGGTGTGAAGTTTTTGGACAAAAGTTTTTGGGCAAAAATTTACGCGAGTGTTCTTTGTGAAGTTTTTGGACACATTTTTATTTCTTGGAAAATTTTTTTTGTAAGTGTGCAATTTTAACAGTGTATTTATTTTATATTAAAATCGAAACAATATTGATAATAAATATTGATAAAACAAAAGAAATTGTTTAACATTAAAAAATCTAAAATGCTCATTAATATAAATTTTTCAATAAATCACGTACCATACTGTATAAAATGATACACCAAATAGCAAAAATCTCAGAGATTGGCTCGCATAGTGCCTATATACGTTCGAAAGGGGATACTTTGAGCTATTTAAATCAGTTAGCCCCATCACGAAATGATAAACTAGGCTCATGTATTGAATTTTTAAAATTTTACCAATATAGCGAGTCTACGTGTCCACGGATGTTCTACAGCTCTAAGCCAAATAGAAAAAATCTCAGAGATTGGCTCGCATAGTGGCTATATACGTTCGAAAGGGGATACTTTTAGCTATTTAAATCAGTTGGCCCCATCTCGAAATGATGAACTAGGCTCATGTATTGATTTAAAGTAATTAGGAACCCAATCGATTGTTCAACGTTTGAATTACAAAATAAATGATTCGAGAAACATTAAAATAAGACATTCCAAATTAATCTATGGTATTTACAACATTAATTAATAAATTATAAATTATAAAATGAACAACCAGTGATAATTAATTTTTTATCCAGTCTAGAACAAGCAAATCAAAACCTTTACCAATTTGCAGTCTTCCGAATAACCTAGAAAATAATATCCCAGAAAAGACTATCCCACTAGATCCCAGAAAAACTATCTAAGTACAACAATATTTAACTGCATACGAGTATCAAATTTACTCTGTAATTCCAAAAATTCAAATATCTAGAGATACATCAAAGTTATTAGCAAACCCAATAACCATTATGATTCCTACCTTGATTCCTTGTGAATGCAACCCCCAAAACATCTTTAACTGTGACGAAACGGGATTGTTTTTTAATGTCTACCAAATAAGACTTTTGCGTTGCGATCCGAAGCAAAAATCGAATGTGTCTAGTGGGATCGAAAATGTGCTGATCTGAAAAATTAAGTCCCTGGTCCGATTCCTGGTGGTGACAAAAAGTTACGACGGGGCGTTCTTAATGTGTTATGGGTCGGTCGTATTGTACAATGTCTTATATTTCTCAAGCTATAGTTGTCGGCTTTCTCCAAAAAGCATTTTTCACATAATTACGATAAAAATCAGAACAGTTAAACCTTTTACTCGCGTGTTTATATTGTGAAGGGAATGAACGTAGTAAAGAGTAATCCCACCAAGTTGGTTATGTTACAACCAAAACAACCTCAAGCTAATAAAAAAAAAACTCGAGAAGATTTTACAATGTCACTCGATCCAAAATGTATACAAGTAATGGGCTGTCGCAACATTGCTAACGGTGGAATTATTTTGCAGTGCAACACTAATGATGCCACTAAAGACAATCGTGACGGAAAAACCAAGGTTAAAAATATTTGGAATGTCGAAGAAACTAGAATGTGATGAAATCGTATTAGCGCTAAAACAGCAAAACTATTTTTTCCCTAATAGACACTTATCAATCAAGGTAATAACCACTTATTGTAGAAGAAACTCTCAAAAAATTGACACAATCATTGAAGTAGGCTCCGTCATGGCAATAGATGTACCGGCAAACTTTGTTGCCCAAGATGTAGCGAGAATTATAAGTTAAGTGAATGTAAAAGTCAAGAAGTAAAGTGTAGCAATTGCCTTGCTGTAAATACCAAGCTGAATTTTAATGTTGCTATTAACCACACGACACTTCTTGTGCAGTATACCAACGAAAGATGAAAAGATTGAAAAACCAAACCAGTTATCAATAGCAGTTAAAAACAAATGAAATTCTCTATTCGCAGCTTACCCTCTAATTTCTTAGAGTCGTATCGACAGACGTAACTACGACGTTGAGCCGTAGTCGCGATTTTTTCGAAAATGATGTTCAGAAACAGTATTTTCAACGCGGAATTAATTCCCGAATTTATTATTATTTTTAAATACATCTAAAAGTACAACTTTTCAGAAAACAAGAAACACAATAATAAAAAAAGCGATTCAATTATCTGTCAAAACAAAACCAATTATTTAGATTCACATTTCAGGGTTATGTGGAGCGAGTTCGAACTAGAATTTGCTGCTGTTTTGTTACATTTAAAGATCGATGACTGTTGAGCAATGGAGCACTGAGAGCATCCTCAGTGGCGTGAAAAAAAAAATAGGCAGACATTTCGTTCAAATTAATACAGGGAGAAAAAAATTGAATTTGATAAAATAAATTATTTAACATCAACATTTTTATTTAAACCAATGAATAATAAAAAAAATAAGAACAATTAAAACTATTATTAAACATGCATCTTTGTTGGTAAGAAAATATGTATGCTTGTGACATAGCATACCAATGCAAAATAAATTATTCGAATTTATCTCAACAACCAAAACTTAAACCTAAAGAAATATTTAATTAAAACAGAAAAGATGAATTTTGGTAACTTAATTGTCCATACGCACTAGCTTGGTTTCAGTAATCTATCGCACTGTACACTCGTTACCTTAATTGCACTTGCACAACAGATTGTCTTAAAAAAAAAAAAAATAAGATCACACCAGTATTTTCGTTTCGATTTATATTAATTCACGATTATTAATTTATTATTATTATTATTTTATATATATTAACTTAGTATTTATTTTATTAAAAGCAACAAGTTTTACTACACCACCATGGGTATTCACATTTTTCTTTGGCCTTTCAACCTTTACCAAAATGATGTTTATAGGTTGAAATATTTTACACCACTCCTCGATCTTTTCGTTGGTCCATAATCCATACAAAATCCATACAGTCACCATCAGCTGTTTAGTCTATTACATTTTACTTTTCCAGTCTATATTATCAATCAAATATAACTCATCAACAATAAACTGCAATTTATACAGTAGCTTAGGTATATGCTAGAATGAGGTTGAGCTAAATTAGAATAATAACTATTACGTAGTATACTACGAATTATTGATGATAGATAATGTAATTTAATTTCTTGACAAATAAAAATACAAAACTTGGAACGGGTTTACGTTACAATTCATTGAAAATTTCAACAGTTGTTCCCATTCCAAAAATTACGAAACCAACCACGCCACAAGAGCTCCGGCCAATAAATACGCTCCCACTGTATGAGACTGTTCTGGAACGAGTAATTAAAAACCAACTGGTAAATCATATCGCTGATAACATGTATTGGTTGATCAACAATCTGGATTTAGAGAATTATATTCTTATGAAACGGCCTTAAACCTAATGTTGGATAGCTGGAAAAATCAAATAAATGACAACAAAGTAATTATTGCAGTATTTTTAGATTTTAAAAGGGCTTTTGAAATCATCGAAAGAGGAATTCTACTTAAAAAGTTAACCAAGTACGGAGTTGTTGGAAAATAACTAGAGTGGTTTAACAGTCAGGGGAGGCAACAATGTACGAAAATTGATAATTTCACATCGTCACCAATATAAAAAAAAACAAATATTTCAGCCTTGAGGTAGGCTTAGCCCTGGGTTCGTTACTCTTAATTCTGTACATCAATGACATAGTCGATGTTATACAAAATTGCAAAATAAATATGTTAACAGATGATACTTTACTTTAAATGCAGATATAATAGTTGACAACCAAATTATCGAACGAGTAAAACAGTATAAATATCTTGGTGTTATTATCGACGAGCACTTCATGCTTAACGATCGCTAAAATGATGAATAAAAAACTTAGACTTTTCACCAGAATTAAAAGACAAATTACCTATATATATTATATTGAACGCGGAAAGTAGAGCACACATAAAAGACATGTTGGAAATTTTAAACTGGAAAGCTTAGTCAATCAAACAAAAGTCAATCAAAGTGTTGAAAACACAACATGCAAATAATAAGTCTGCGGCACATCCGGATACTGTACACCACCGGATATAATTTAATTTTAATTCGCATACTAGAAACAATTTTAGTGTTTACATAATATTTTTGTATTTCTTTATGTCTACGTATAAACTGCTTAGGCAGCAGTAAATTATATATATATATATATATATATAAGAAATTTTAATGTAATGAAAAGTTAGAATAAAGTAAAAATTCAACAAAAGTGCACTTGTTCTCATTAATAGGCCTCACCAATGGTAACCTATTAATAAGTATTCTCACAAGACATCAGACATAGCTTATGCGAGTATAACCGCAAGCTGTCTAGTCGCAACACAAAGAGTACGGTCAATTTATTAAATTATTGCATACATTCGTTAAAGAAAAAGTAGATATTTAGTTTATAAAATACTATATTTAAATAACAATGTATATTAATAAATGTTATTATTGATAATTAAACAAATAAATAAATAAAATAAACAATCTACAATCAGTACAGTCATAGATAGCAATATCATTTCTGCCATCAAAACTTCAGTTTTGCCATAAATGGATGAATAAATAGCCTTAAGTTTAAAGCATATTTTTATGCTTTATGCAAATACCTTCCATGCTGTATCCATTCAGCGAGACAGATTCGGTATTACTGTTATTTGTAAGCCATGTTTTCATGATACAAAATACGTCGCAATCTTTGGAATCGATAAATATTCTCAGTTTATCGATATGGTAAAATGGACTACGGGCATTAATGAATCCAAAATTAACACATGTGCCACCCCGATTCACAATCGTAACATTCTTATTTCAAAATAAACATACCCGATTTGAGTTCAGATTGAGAATAATATTGGTGAAAGTCCTAAAATACAAAAAAAAATATTAGAAAGCAAGGTATACGCAAATTATGAAATTTACAATTTAATACATATCTGATATTACAAATCCTCGAAGTGGTGAATGATTATGATTATCCCTGTATAATTTACTGTGATGGCATTATTTATGTAGTTGTTGATCATCTCGGTATAAAAGAAAAATTATAGTAGGGAAATTCCTCTACCGTTTTTACAAACAAAACGTCAAATTAAGACACCCTTTGGCCAGTAGATGAAAATCTACCATGTCTAGATTTTCCGGATTGGATTCTACATAATCAACTAATGCAAGCACTTTTGTGTGTGGATTTATTATTTCATAGGGAAAAATATTGATTTGGTTTATGGAAATTTCTCTCATTTAGACTTAACTTTTAACTTCGAGTTAACAAAGAAAACCTCGTTGCGCTGCTAAGAATTGTTTGTTTGGCAGTATCAGCTAAAATGAAGACGACATACAATGTGATATGCTAATTGATGCATTATGGCATGTTGTTGTATTATGCCTGATCAGCTAGATTATCGTGGGATACGTATAACTTTAGTTAAATACTGATGTTGTTGTTGTTGCTGCTGTTGATGACTCACTACATTGTGGCATATGTAACACCTCCCCCCTAAGAATAACGGCAGGCTGCGATAGTGTTCCTGGAGTGGTGGTTATATAGCATTGTTTATGTCTGTTAATACAAAAAATAACTGTGCGGGAGATAATCATTAGTCTAAGTATTAGTGAGACATGTCCAGATGTTGTGTGTAGTTTGACTCGTTCATGTAATATATTCACTTGCTCTATGTTTGCGATCGTTTTATTGTGCAGGATGTGTAGGTTAATTTCAGGTGAGGTATGATTAATGAATACATCGTTGTTGTGATAGTTCAATTTCTAGTTGGTTTATAAATTCGTTTTCTACTGTCGAAAATTAGTTGTTGATTTGGGTTGAATGAATAATTTCCCGTAGCTGAAGTAGTCTATTTCCTCTTGGAGGGATATATTTTGGCTTTCACAGTTAGCTGGTTGTTGTTTAATAATTGCCGGTGAACATGATCCTTTAACTTGTCCCATTCTTGTTTCTTTGCAATAATGTGTGTTGTATATTCGTTTACAATTTGTGGTGTGTGATTGGTAATACAGGTCGTTTAGGATAATAGATTTTGTAGGGATAGGATTCAGGATTTTGTTGTGAAATGGTAGGGTTTTTATTTGATACATCTCAAAACTTTCTTTATGAAAGATGGGTATTCTGATAATAAATATTAATTGTTTATTGCTATCGTAGAAACCTTTTAGTTCTAATAGGCTATAGATGAGGTTGTCGTTTTGTATGCGTATTTCGTCTTGTCTGAATAACTTTAGTATGTATGTCGTTTCGTTTTGTGTCAGTAAGTGTTTCGAGAATAGTTGTTGTTGTGAGAATGTTATTATGTCTAAAATTTCATCTAGATTTCTGTGTAAGATGTCTATAATGTGATTTATTTTGTAAAAATGTTGATCGTATATTAATAATAGTGCCAAGCTATTTATTGTGTCGTTTATTTTTCTGTTTTCAATTTGTAGTCGAACTAGTGTCATATTAACGAATTCTTGGATGTCTTGCATTCTTGTGATTAGTTGATCATTTATAAAGATTTGTTTGTTTATTTGGTTGTTGAGTATGTCTTCATTTGTATTCACTTCGTTGATAGCATTCTGTATGTCTAAAAGATCTTGGTTGTCTAAGTTTCCCGTTAGGTCTTTGACTAATGATCCCAATCCGTTAAGAAGACCTCTTTTTGTCCTTTTTGGTAGTAATTCCTTGTATAACCTTTTCAAATTGTCGAGTTTGTATTGGATTATTATCTTTTTATTATCTAGTATGTTTAGGTATTCGCTTTTTGATGATTCCTTAGTTATTTGTGTTATTTGATTTTCGATTTCATTGATTAATTCTATTGTAATTCTTGTTGTTTTATTTGACTGTAATTATTGATGTAACGTTTGAATATTGTAATATGGGATGTGTAGGTTTGATGTAATGTTAAATGTATGGGATTGCTTTATCTGATATTATAATATTGTGTTGAGTAATGCTGTAAATGTCGTTGCGGAGAATATTTTGTTTTACTACTGTCGGGTATATTTAGTATATTTGTGTGTATAATATAGTAATATTATTGTAATGATTTCATATAGTAAATAATTGTAAAATAGTATATTTTATGATAGAGTATATGACTCTTACCTGTATCTGAATTCTAGCGGGTGTATTGTTACTCTCTGGATTCTTGACAATGCACGTAAGAATACTTAAACACAAGATGGTTAATTTTTGATTTCACTAATTTAAATTTATAAAACTTTATTGAGTAGATATGTCTTAACACAATTTTCACTTAATATTTTACATACAGAATTATAACCACTTATAGGTTTAATTTATTAGCACACATGAATTGATTTGATTGATATATTTTACTTTGGATAGTCGCACACAAAATTTATTTAATTTATATAATATATTTTGGATATTCACGGACAAATTTATTTAATTGATATAAGACATTGAATTATCACAAATGAACTTATTTAATTTATATAATATGTTTTGAATATTCACGGACAAATTTATTTAATTGATATAAGACTTTGAATTATCACAACTGAACTTATTTAATTTATATAATATACTTTGATTTATAATAAATGAACTTATTAAATTGATATGATATACTTTGATTTATAATTCACGAACTGATCGAACTGATTGAACACTCACTGATTTTTTCTTTCGATTGATCTCGATTTTCTGTTTTTTCTGCTTTTATATTGTCGCTTATTTATTTTTTTTTGTTTTTGGAAAATGGTGTCGAGTGGAAATTTTCCATTCGTAAAATTATATGAAATTGCTTATTGGTAGTAAATTCAAAATATTGGGTCAAAATATTAACTTGATTTTTAGGTCGTAAAATTATTTATATAATATTTTAATTTCCGTGAAATTGCATTTTGTTTTTATGATTTAGGTTTTAATTAAATTTTGTAATTTTGTTGTTTGTTTTTTGTGCACGTGTTTTTGTTGCGTGTGAAAATGTTTTTAGATGATTGTGTGGGAAGGTTTTTTATGTTTATTCTTATATGATTCTACAACAATTCTTCATATAGCTTTTGTAAATTTTTACATCTCCCGTTTTTAGAGGTATGATCCTCTAACGAGGTTAGCTTGATTTCTTGTGTGTACGTCATGGGGTACCAGAAAAAATTTTTTTGAATTTAGTTTTATGAACTCTTCCTTCGTTTGTATCAACGGTTATCCCATTATCCTTAATAATTTTTAATTTTTTATGGTTTGCTCTTAATTTACCGCGTTTCTTATTTTTCGCGTAGATAAAAAGCTTGGGTAATATTGGTACCGATGGTTTTAACTTTTTATTCCGATTTTGTATTACATTTTTCTTTGTTCTTAATGATTTTTCATATATGTCGTTACATAAATGCTCGAATAATTTTTTCCTTTGAGCCGCATAATCTAGTTCGGTGTCAAAATTGATCGTTCTTCCAACGTAGTGTCCCTTTAGGAGATTAAACGGAGTCATTTGTGTTGTAGAATGAATGGTATTATTATAGGCGAATATTGCTGACATCATGATTTTATCTAGTAACTCATCCGGTTTTTGTAATTTTATGATGCTACATATTTCCTTAAGTGTAGAGTGAAGGGAATTTCCCGTATAGCGTTGTGACGTGTAATTCAATGTTGTGTTTTTCTGATAAATTTTTGATTTCCTTTCCGGTGCCTATTTCTGAATCGGCTACTAATTTTTCTGGTAATCCGTGTTGACTGAAAAAATGTGTAAGGTTTTCTGAAATTGTTTTATTGGTTTTTCCTATTGTTGGGTAAGCTGCTGAAACTTTGCTAAATTTGTCAATTATGGTTAGAAACACTTTTCCATCCATTAATAATAAATCTGTGTGGATAATTTGCATTGGCTTTTTTGGGGTCTCGCTCAAAGTTAATTGTAATTGTGGTGGTTGTCTATAATATTTCGTGCGTTGACAGATGTCGCATTTATTTATGAATTCTCTGATCAATTCTTTAGAGTGTGGAAAATAATACTTTTGTTTTATCTTTTCGTAATTTTCAATTATTCCCCTGTGTTCATTTTCTAAATGTGTATCTTGTATTATCTTCATCTGTTCCTCCTTTTGTTCTACATCAGTCAAAAATGTTTTCGATCTTACTAAGTTTACTTTTGGAGGTGTACTTCGTGGCTTAGTAGATATCATGGTTTTGTATGCCTCCATTACATATTGAAAACATTCTTCGGTTGTGTAAACACAAGTAAGGTTTCGGGTTCTACCAAACATTTTTCTTAATTCCTCGCTTATAGCAGTTTTAATCCCACGCTTTCTGGGCAAGGTTAGCGTTACACGTTTTCGTGTTCCAAAATAGGTTTCGTGTTTAATTAAGGGATTTTTTAAGGTGTCTGAGAGGTAAATTATGAGTTGTTTGTGAAAGGTGTTAGTTGAATTTTTTGTGGTTGGTATTAAGTCATCTGGTATAGAGAGCATACTAGTTGTATCCTCTATTGACGATGAATCTTCTGAGTTATAAATTTCGATGTTGTTAATTTGAACTCTAGAGAGAGCATCGGCATTTGAGTTGACCGCCAACGGACTAGTTTGGAATTTGGCTCTTTTAAGGAAAACAGCCACGTTAGCGGTTTGTCATCCGTGATGATGGTAAACTGTCTTCCAAACAGATATGGCCTAAAATATTTTGCAGCCCACACAATAGCTAAGTTCTCTTTCTCTATTGTGCTGTAGTTCTGTTCTGTTTTGGTCAAAGTTCTTGAGGCGTAACTGATTGGCAGATCTTGTCCAATCGGTCCTTGCGAAAGTATTGCTCCGATAGCAACGTTGCTTGCATCGGTAGTAACTAGAAATGGTCGGTTAAAATCAGGGTATTGGAAAATAGGTTTGTTACATAGTAACGATTTGCACTGTTCAAAGCATTTTACATAGTCTTCTTTTATTGCTATATCTTTGTCCTTTCGTAAACATTCTGTTAGTGGCTTCGTTATTTGCACAAAATTGTTGATAAATTTGCGGTAATAGCCCAACAGTCCTAAAAAACTTTTTATTTGCTTTTCTGTTTTCGGTAACGGAAATTTTTGTATTACTCGAATTTTGTTCGGGTTAGGTCTTACACCTTCAGATGTCACAATATGGCCAAGAAAAACAATTTCTTTAAGTAGAAATTCTGACTTGTCCAATTGGATTTTTAAATTGGCTTTCTGAAGCTTTTCGAAAACTTCTTGTAGGCTGTTAATATGTTCTTGCAAGGATGTCGGGAACACGATGATATCGTCCATGTAACACAGACATCTTTTTCCCTGTAGTTCTCCTAGCACGTTATCCAAGACCCTCTGGAACGTGGATGGTGCTTTTTTGAGTCCGAAGGGCATTCGAACGTACTCGTAGTGTCCGAACTCGACACTAAAGGCTGTTTTTGGAATGTCTATTCGGCTCACCTTTATTTGGTGGAATCCCGACGCAAGGTCGAGCGTCGTGAAATATATACACTTTCCCAATTTGTCCAAAATGTCGGTTATATTGGGAAGCGGATATTTGTCGTCGACCGTTTTCTAGTTGAGCTTTCTATAGTCAATGACCATTCTCCACTTAACTTTTCCAGATGCGTCTTGTTTTTTTGGGACAATCCAAATTGGGGACGACCACGGCGAGTAGCTAGGTCGTATTATGCCTTGATTAAGCATTTGGTTAATTTGAGTTTCGACTTCTGTTTTATGTATGTAGGGGTAACGGTAGCTTTTCGTAAAGATAGGCTTGTTGTCTGTTAGCTCTATCTCATGTTTGATTGAGTTTGCAAAAGTTAGTTTGTCACCTTCCTTTTGAAATATTTGTTCAAATTTTTCGCATAATTTTTCGATACTCCTCCTTTCTTCGGAGTTTAGATGTTCTGTTCGAATTAAGTGTTTAATATTGTCTGTCTGGTTTTCATAATTTTCTATGGGCTCTGCGTTATTTAACTCGATATGAGTTTCCGTAAATTTTTCGCATTCGATGGGGTGTTCAATTATAAATTGTTTTGATTGAGGTCCATAGTTAATTATTTCAACAATTGCGTAGTTGTTCTTGCATGTATATACACCTTCGAGTATAATTAAATTTTCTTTAATCACTTGAGGTTTTAAATATATCTCTCCGTTTGTAATCGTTACAGGAATTTCCAATTTACTTCTCGGAGAAATGTTATATTGTTTCGACATAAAGGTTAGTTTATATTTAATGGGGATTTGAATGAACTCTAAGGGTTCAGTGACTCTAAATTCTTTTATGCCATTTAGTTTAACCATTTGATTTGCAGTAGTATTCTTAAACAGAGTGGATATGGTTACAGGTTTAATTTCTTGTTTGAACTTGTCATGAATATTTTCTGGATTGATAAACGATTTAGTAGAACCTGTGTCTATAAGAAATTTTTGTATTTTTCCGTTGAGGATTAATTCTATGTAAGGGAGTTGGAAACCTTTTTGATGTTGGTGTTGGTGATTTGAAAGGCTCAGGTATCCGAATTCTTGGTGGTAGCAAGGCAAAAATCCGTATATTCTATTTCGACGATAGGAGATTCTTCTTCTGGTGTATTTTCTGTATATTGTTCGTACGTTTCCTCGATATCTGTGTTATATATATTCTCTTCATATGGTTCGTAATAATGATCGCTTTCATGATCATATGGATTGGTGCAGATATTATATAGCTCCCTTGATTGGAATCTCGGTGGTCCATTGGGATTGAAATTATATCGATGTGGATTATTCGAATTTTGAGATATTTGTCGAGCGAATGTTGGTTGTTTATTTTCATTAGTATTTGAATTTATGTCCATAGGTTAAAATTTTCTTTGATCGGGTTTTGGTGGCAAACCGCGAACATTAGCAAATTGATTGTTGTTAGTAAATGGGCGATGATTAAAATATTGATTGTTATTACGCGGTATGGATGGAAATTATGGTTTGGATTATAAAATTGATTATTGTATATCTGTCTATGAGGATTTCTATCGTAATTAGGTTTAGGCATTTGTATCCGGGGTGGTATTACTGGTTTTGTAGTATTTTGTAGAGAATGTCCTGTACCGAATACTTTGTTCCTCATCTATACTGTATTTTGCTCTTTTAGGCAATATATTCTTGCTGTCGGTAGATCGGCTGGCTTCATGGCTCTGACCATTGATCCAAGTGGATCTCTTAAGTTGGAGACAAATACGGCCAATCCCATTTCGTCGTACCCATAACCGCTTTGGTGTAAGTTGTGCAGATCTCTGATAAGACTGGTCTCGTCTCTCTTATCAGCGAAGTGTAGAATTAAATTTTGCTTGATTTCTCCAAATTCATTTTTTGTGTTGTACATTTCTAGTGCTTTGTCGGCATTTCCAATTATTTTGTTCCGAATTGCTCGGATTAATATATTACCGTGCACTTTTTTGTCAAAATCAGGTCTTAAAATCGTTACAATATCGTCTATACATGTTTAATAAATTTATTTAAGTCGGTCCGGCTACCGTCATATGGAGGTATGTCTTTAATCGCGTCTGGTATTCTTAATAACTTGAGAGTTTGCTCCATTCGTTTAATCTGTTCGTCGTCTTCCATATTTTGTTCAACTTCCCTAATACGCTGTCTATTTAAGTTATATTTATCGCAATAATTTTTTAATTTGGCAATTTTTATTTTTTATTTTTTTATAGTTTTAGGAATAACCAAGAATTTTAAAGGAAAAGTAAGGGATTATTACCAAAATCCTCACCACAAATTAATTATTAAGATTGTCACGAATACCTGATAAACCATCATTTATCAATAACAATGTCAATACTTTCCGATTCTTCTGGGTTGATTCCATCTTTTTGATTGTTACTTGAATAATTTTTTCTTTTTTTTTTCACTGTTTAGGTATTGACGCCTAGTCGTTTTATTTTAGATTAATTCACAATATTATACTTTCACTTAACTATGCTTCATTAACCGTCAAACAACAAATACACTCTTTGTAATATTCGAGAATAAATGTTCGATTCTAAGCACTATTTACTGATTAGCCGTCAGCATTTCACTTTAACTTTAGATTTATTATGAACACTTAGAACACTGTTTTTTATTACTTGTAATATGTGGTTTTACATAGTGTACAAATATTAAAAATATCCCCTACCAAACTGCGCCAATTATAGTTTTCACGCCGAAAACTCTTTATTTTTTATAGCTCTGGAATTTATCCAGAGCAATTAATAATTTATTTTAAACTTATTTTTTAAAACAATTTTATTTATGAAAAACTATAATGTTAGTGGAACGAGTACACGAATAATAATGTACTTAAAAATAATTCATAAAGATAATTTAATGTTGGCGATGTGGTATCATGTTGCTCGTTGCGTTTCTAAGAATTGTTACTCGCTACATTGTGGCATATGTAACTGGAGTGCTGCCCCCATGTAACTTTTCATAATATAATAATTATTTACTAACACGGGATTATAGAAAGGTGCGATGGTGTACCTGTTAGAAGAAACGCTGATCTCCAATGTTGATAAACTACAGCTCGCTCAAGTAGATTGTCTCATAAGTTACAAAATTTAACACATCCTTATCCTGTAGTATATTAGAGGCCCTCCCAGGTCCAATATTCCTAGTCAGTTCCGATACTGAATCGTTCCTTATGTAGTTGTACTTAGCATGTCGGCATGAAGTATGTTATAGAGGTAACCCAGGGCAGCTTCCTGAAATTTCAGTTATTTCCGATTGAAAGCTCATATATAGCTTCTACGTACTCATGGCATATAAACAATATTCAAAAATTGGGTATTTTACTAAAAATCGTATACATTAACATGATTAGAATATAATATGTAGATGCCATCATCATTGTACCACATAATACGTTTACATTTCATGCAAATAATTTGATCTTAAAATTTCATAAAATTAAATAAAACGTATAATTATCTAATTAAGATTATTATTTAGTCTGTTCGAAAATTGTATCTGCTTTCGTCTTCATCTCATTTCCATTCTCTAATTGAATTTTCCTGTATTCCCTTTCATATATATGTTTATGGTATACAAAATGTATAAGTATTACATTTTATATATGAAAAATGTAAGTCGAGCTTTTTTCTTTCGTTACAAAATTGTTTTAATTTAATTAGAAAAAAAAGCATAACAATTACGAGTACGTATATAAATTTTAATTAAAATTATGCGACATAAAAATGTATTTGCTAAAAGCTTTTCAAAACGTTGCGGTTATTAGCTTTCGGTTCTTATTTTGAATACAAAGTACTGTAAAAAAAAATTAAGCTCATTAATCATTTCACATGAGTGAATTACGTTTTTTGCTTTAGTTTACTATATATACTAAAGAGTTTCCTAGTCACTCCCTAGAAGGCTCTGAACTGCGTATAATTCGATTAAAAGCTTTTATGATATATATATTAAAAGCTAAAGTATAAGACTGATGGTGTACGATCCAATTGGCTGAACAATTTACAGCTCGCCAACGAACGATGATTTTCCACCTGAATTGCTGGAATCATTTATTTATTCACACAAACAATTAAATTTTAATTGGTTTAAAAAAATATATATTTAAATTAATTCTTTTCTGTGCATTTCCATCATACATATATAAAATTAAATTTTTGTTAAAACAAAATAGTCGGACAGACCACCAATCAGCAAAATAAAACAAAAAAAAAAAAAATTACATAACACGAATATTCTTTGATTGGAAAAATTATTAATTCGTTTAAATGAAAATATCAAACAGACCACATCACAACAACAACTATCCACACATATTACAAAACTGATAACACATACAATAATTTATTCGGTTATCAAAATAAACACATTCGTGTATTTTTTTTTTTTCGTACAAAAACAAAAAATAATTTAATCAGTTAACGTGTTAATGATAACAAACAGAATGATAACAGAGATGTACATGTATATGTACGAACAGATATATACGGCAGATCACATCAGCAAAACCCATAAATTATTTTATCTGTTTGAATTATAATTTAATAATTTTATTGTGTTTGCTGTTGTTGCCATAATACGAGGTGCTTGAGTGTGACTAGGGTGTAGGGAGGTGCGAAAAAGCTTTTTCACTCTGTGTGATTATATATATCGTACAAGGGAAAATAAATCAATTATTTATTTGTTTGTTTTAATTATTATCATTCGATTTGTGTTTATTTTAGATTAGTGAACGATTAAACAGCTTAATTATAAGCTTATCGACTATATAGAATGAAAATATGCAGATAGCGTACGGGAGGCCAAATCAATATATTTTTAATTGAATATATTAAGACACCACACATTAAGATGTTGCTGACATATAAAAATATTATATTTTTTATCTAATCATATATAGGTGTGATTTGGTGTATATGGTAGCGTATAATAAATAGTCGTTGCTATTTTAAGCGCAAGGTAGATAACCAATTCAAGAATAAAACTTTCCATTAATGTGGAATAATCTCATTTATTCAAAGTTTTACACAAATTGTAACTGTTTAATCGTAGTTATGATCTGGCGTATAGTACTGTTTAATCCAGTCAATGTAGTATGCTACTTTAACGTGAACAGATGGTGCATTTACACTACCGCATGGAATGAAACCCCATGATACAATACCAATCTGTACGGGATAATGTCTATCATATTGTACAACTGGGCCACCTGAATCACCTGAACAGGCTGAAATTCCACCAGTGTATGGTCCGGTACATACGTTGCGGTCAGTTAATGGCGAATCACCGATAACTTCTTGGCATCTATCGATTGGGATGACTGGTTTGTGAGCACGTTGTAAAATTTCTGCAGAATTTGGAATAATACGATTTGTTTGGCCCCATCCGGATAAGACAGCATCACCGTGCGGTACATAGAATGGTTCTGGCAACACAACCGGTGCAACATATTCATTATATGTCAATGGAGCTGACAAATAGATCAAAGCAATATCATCAGGTGCAACACCACCATCGTAATCTGGATGAATTTCCCAGCCACTGACACGAATTACTTGTGCATCAGTTTGTGTTAAACGTGTAATACCAGCACGTATATCAATAGTTAAATTTCCTGGCAATTCGGTGCGACAATGAGCTGCGCTCAAGGCAAGTCTACGGGTCAAAATCGAAGCACCACAGATGTGACTGGCACGGCCTGCGAAAAACAAGGTTAGTGATACTATATATGGTACCTCACCATGTTCCGCATCAAATCCGCCAACAATACGTCCGCCAGCTAATCCAGGTGAAGCTATAAATGTACATTAAACCATCAGCAATCATATTTAATTTTATAAAACAATTATTTTAACTTACCTGGAAGTGCTGTAGCAACGGCTACATACAATGCAACCAAAATCAATACTTTCATTTTATATTTGTAACAATAACCAAAAATTAACATTTCATGCGTGCTTTATATAAAGAAATTTTGTTGTTATCTTATCCGAGAGCCCTACCTACGTAAACACGTACTAACAAAAACTACCGGTCAAGATAAATTTTTGACGAAACCACCCTGTCTTAAAATTTGATTACAAAATGTTCAATCGTTCGAGTGCGGTTCACCGATAATACATAAATTTAATTAATATTTGTTGTCGATATACTTCTGGTTCAAGATATTACCATTTTTTTTTTGTAAAAATATATATTTACAAACCATTTTTAAACGTTAACGTTTATTGCTGATGCATATACACGAATAACAATTACGTCGGGTTGTTGCAGCAGCAGCAGCAGCAGAAGCATAAAAATTGCTTATTATTTTATCTCATCTTCTTGAGATTCTATTCCATCAGTTTGTATATATAAATGTTGAGGATTATTCAATATGCATTGGATTATTATGCATAAAATTCGCTAGTTTTCGAAGTACGGATATATATTCATTTTCATGTACGTTCGTTGGAATTATCGTTCGACAAAATCAATGAATAAAATTTAAATATCGAATATTTCGATTACTGTTTCGATTAAATATCATCATTATATCGTTGAGATAACAGACGTTCTATATACATCGATAAAAACGGGGTTTTACTATCTAACAGTATAAAGAATTGTTGTTATAGCCGAACAACGGTAAATATAAATGTGGGAACTTTTTATCGTTTACGGACAACTGAGCCGAACAATTTTGTAGTAAAGTATTTAATGTAAATTTATACTTCGAAAAAACGTCCATTGCGCCTTAAAGTTGACTACGTTGTGTTTAAAATAGAAAATGTTCTCAAACACTTTATACAGGGTGACCCTTAAGTTAGTACAATAAATTCGGATGGAAAACACTAATCTGAACAAAAAATTAAATGACCGCATATAGCCTATCTGTATCCGTTATAGAGATAATCAACGTTCTAGTGTAAAATTAGTCACTTTGAATTTCACTCAAAACTTAAAAACTGTCACCCAAAAGTTTTTTTTTATTTTTTTTAACCACTTGTTTTTTTGTTTTCCAAAAAGTTTAAAAATCACTCGATCGCTTTAGGATTAGGCCATCATCAGTAATATTTACGTACCGGGATAAACAATTCACGAGCACTTGACCTATACCACTGAAATTGCTAAAATTTGGACTAGAAACCGGCAGAATTTCAAGAAAATTTTATCTGGAGTTTCCCCCATATAATCGTTTGAATCTCTCGCTTTATAGAAACGAGTCACAAGCACTCCACTTATACCATAGGATTCGTTAATATCTTGGCTACAAACCAGAAACCAGCAATATTACAAAGAAAAATTCTATCTGAATACAGTCATTTCAATCTTGCGCACAGGCGATACACGAAAGCTCGATATACAGTATGTGCAACAAGAGCGTGTACAAAATAAAACTATGATTTTTTGTTTGTTTTAATTATGAAAGTTTGTTGTATTTTCTAGGGCGCCATCAACTAAATACGTAGTAAAGTCACCATTACTATTAATAATTGCTTGGCTCCTTTTGTCCATACTGTCAACCAATTTTTCTACATATACGTACGTCCATGGTAGGGAGTCGAGTTAATGAACATCAAACTCGAAGCAATATCCTCCAAGAAGGCGGAAATCGAAAAACTGCATGAGGAAATCTATATCGAAGCAGCAGAGGATGCAGAAACCACTTTGGTGTATTTCGTAGATGACTACTATGGCACCATAAGGCAAAATAAGCATAAACATGAGCAAGGCACAAGAAGTATGCCAAAACTGCCGCGAATCCAAATACCAACATTCGACAGCAACTTCAAAATCTGGACGTCAATCATAAACACGTTCGACAACCTGGTACATGATAACAGCCATGTATGAGACTTTGAAAAATTAAGCTATTTTAAGGAAAGCTTAAAAGGTGAACCATCTACCTTAATAGGACATCTAACATTGCAAGCAGAAAACTACAAAACTGCGTACAACATCATTATGAAGCGGTATGACAATAAACCCAAAATCGTGGCCGAATATATTGATAACATGCTGAACATTCCAAAAGCTCAACTAAATGCAGCTAAGGATATTAAGAAAATGCGTGAAACACTAAAGGAGTGTATCGAAGCTTTAAGAAATCTGGACTACAACGTTGATGAATTTAACACCATCCTCATTCATCTTAATGTCAAAAAATTTGAGTATAACAGCCTAGTCGTGACTATCCCACAATGGAACAATTTTAAATCTCTTAATGGATAGAGAAAATGCTTGAAGCACTGCAAAATGCAAACACCATCGCAAGTAAACAATTCAATGTTGATTCACACAAAAAAAAATCATGTCAATCAAGAAAGTCAGCAAAAAGTAGGTTGCAGTAGTGAATTCTGTAAGTACTGCGAAAGAAGGGTACTCGTACACAAAATTCCAAATTGTGTTCATTTTAAACTAATCAACCCCAAGCTGCAGAACAGATTTCATCAATAGGCAAAAAATGTGTACCAACTGCCTATCACACCGCTCAACAGAGGTATGCCTCAAAACAGAAACATGTACAATATGCAATAACAAACATCATCAATTGCTGCACACCTACAATAATGAATGGAAATACCACGACACTACTCTCAACGGCTAAAGTGATAACCAAAACCTCCACAAACAAAATAGTTAAGTTGCGAGCACTAATTGACCTAGGATCCCAAGTATCCTTGATTACTGAAAATGCATGTAAGCAGTTGAGACTACATCTTGAAAACATACGTACTAGCTTGGTCGGAATTGGAGGCAATACTAAAAACACCTGTAGCTCTATAGTTCAACTTGAAAACCACACTTTCCATCGGTGTTTAAGCTACAAATAGAAGCATATTTTTTGCGGAAAATAACATCAGATGTGTCATAGTAGAAAATAAAACGTAAGGACGACTCTCGGTGAAAAAATATAATATTAGCCGATCCACAAGATCATTGTCCGGCACTTATATCTTGTTAGGAGCAGACGTCTATGTGGACATATCAGAATCTCAGATCATTCGAGGAAATCCAAATGCAATGAAAACAAGTTTGGGTTGGCTGATAGTAATCCCGGCAACAACCGCGCAACCCAGGACTCTAATGGTTAACATCAGTATCAAGGAAGAATTAGCTCAAGCTCAAGAGCTTCACAAGTTTTGGGAGTTAGAAGAAGTACCGGTTGACAGAACAAACAGTCTGAAACAATTTACCAACAAACGGTTAAGCGGATTCCAAATGGACGCTACGTGGTTACCTTACCGTTGAAGGAAAACGATACCAGCATCCTTGGTGCTTCAAAGAAAAGAACCACGCAACGGTTTTTGCAAATTGAGAAATGATTGCAAAATAATGAACGACTACAACAATTATATCTAGAATTCATGAGGGAATAACTTCAAATGGGGCATATGACACCATCATCCAATTGCAACGGACAATTTTACATTCCACATCATGCAATATTGAAGGAAAATTCAAAGGAAATTTGGTAGGTCGAAAAAATAGTCAGAAAGATCGAACACAAGAAAAAACACCAACCATAAAGGCGCCTTTATTCTACGGTGGGGAAAACACAAAATAGTATTTGCAGCCGACATAATCAAAATGTATCGACAAATGACTATGGAGGAAGAATCCAAAAAGCAAAACAAGATTGAGTCAAATCGGTTTAGCTGTTCTAAACTGAAAAGCATCATTTTTCGATTTTCCAAATTTTCCAACTTTTCCGGTAGATTTTCCCAAAATTTTCTTTCGTAAGAGATATCTCCTGGCAATTTCGAGCACAACAAAATAAGATTGAGTCAAATTAGCTTAGCCGTTTTCAACTGAAAAACATCATTTTCCGTTTTTCAAAATTTTCTGACTTTCCCGGTGTATTTTCCCAAAATTTTCTTTCGAAAGAACCATATTCTGGCAATTGCGAACACAACAAAAAAAGATTGAGTCAACTCGGTTTAGCCGTTCTCAATTGAAAAACATCATTTTTCTACTTTCCGAGTTTTCCGACTTTTATGGTGAATTTTCCCAAAACTTTCTTTCATAAGCGCAATCTCCTGGCAATTTCGAGCACGACAATAAAAGATTGAGCCAAATCAGTTGAGCCGTTCTCAACTGAAAAACATTATTTTCCGATTTTCAACATTTTCCTACTTTTCCGATGGATTTTCCCAAAATTTTCTTTCGAAAGAACCATCTTCTGGCAATTGCGAACACAACAAAAAAGATTGAGTCAAATCGGTTTAGCCGTTCTTAACTGACAAACATCATTTTTCGATTTTCCGAATTTTCCGGTGGATTTTCCGAAAGTTTTCTTTAGTAAGAGCCATTTCCTGGCAATTTCAAGCACAACAGTAAAAGATTGAGCCAAATTGGTTTAGCAGTTCTCAACTGAAAAACATCATTTTCCGATTTTCAACATTTTCCGACTTTTCCGATGGATTTTCCCAAAATTTTCTTTCGAAAGAACTATCTTCTGGCAATTGCAAACACAACAAAAAAAGATTGAGTCAAATCGGTTTAGCCGTTCTCAACTGAAAAACACCATTTTTCGATTTTCTGAATTTTCCGGTGGATTTTCGTAAGAGATACCTCCTGGCAATTTCGAGCACAACTAAATAAGATTGAGTCAAATTAGTTTAGCCGTTCTCAACTGAAAAACATCATTTTTCGATTTTCAAAATTTTCTAACTTTTCCGATGGATTTTCTCAAAATTTTTTTTCGAAAGAACCATCTTCTGGCAATTGCGAACACAACAAAAGAAGATTGAGTCAACTCGGTTTAGCCGTTCTTAACTGAAAAGCATCAATTTTCGATTTTCCGAATTTTCCGACTTTTCCGGTGTATTTTCCCAAAATTTTCTTTCGTAAGAGCCATCTTCTGGCAATTTCAAGCACCACAATAAAAGATTGAGCCAAATCGGTTAAGCCGTTCTCAACTGAAAAACATAATTTTCCGAGTTTCAACATTTTCCTACTTTTACGATAGATTTTCCCAAAATTTTCTTTCGAAAGAACCAACTTCTGGCAATTGCGAACACAACAAAAAAAGATTGAGTCAAATCGGTTTAGCCGTTCTCAACTGAAAAACATCATTTTTCGATTTTCAAAATTTTCCGACTTTTCCGATGGATTTTCTCAAAATTTTTTTTCGAAAGAACCATCTTCTGGCAATTGCGAACACAACAAAAGAAGATTGAGTCAACTCGGTTT
Organism: Nephrotoma flavescens; assembly: GCA_932526605.1. NCBI lineage: Eukaryota > Metazoa > Arthropoda > Insecta > Diptera > Tipulidae > Nephrotoma > Nephrotoma flavescens. Next base: position 248,754,148 of record OW052220.1, on the reverse strand, counting down.
AGCCGTTCTTAACTGAAAAGCATCATTTTTCGATTTTCCGAATTTTCCGGTGGATTTTCGGAAAGTTTTCTTTAGTAAGAGCCCTTTCCTGGCAATTTCAAGCACAACAATAATAGATTGAGCCAAATTGGTTTAGCCGTTCTCAACTGAAAAACATCATTTTCTGATTTTCAACATTTTCCGACTTTTCCGATGGATTTTCCCAAAATTTTCTTTCGAAAGAACCATCTTCTGGCAATTGCGAACACAACAGAAAAAGATTGAGTCAAATCGGTTTAGCCGTTCTAAACTGAAAAGCTTCATTTTTCGATTTTCAGAATTTTCCTACTTTTCCGGTGTATTTTCCAAAAATTTTCTTTCGTAAGAGCCATCTTCTGGCAATTTCGAGCACAACAAAAATGGTTGAGCCAAATTGGTTTAGCCGTTCTCAACTGAAAAACCTCATTTTCCGATTTTCAAAATTTTCCGACCTTCCGGTGTATTTTCCTAAAATTTTCTTTCGAAAGAACCATATTCTGGCAATTGCGAACACAACAAAAAAAGATTGAGTCAAATCGGTTTAGCCGACTTTTCCGGTGGATTTTCCGAAAATTTTCTTTCATAAGAGCTATCTCCTGGCAATTTCGAGCACAACAAAAAAAGATTGAGTCAAATTGGTTTAGCCGTTCTCAACTGTAAAACAGCATTTTCCGATTTTCAAAATTTTCCGACTTTTCCGATGGATTTTCCCAAAATTTTCTTTCGAAAGAACCATCTTCTTGCAATTGCAAACACAACAAAAAAAGATTGAGTCAAATCGGTTCACCCATTCTCAACTGCACACACATTTTTTACTCCATTTTTATATAAAAAGAAGATTCTGTTCAAATATTTTTTTTCCGGCCAGCTGAGGAGAAAAGTTTGATGTAAATATTTATAAATTGGGAATAATTTTTCCATATCTAAAGCTAGAAACAGAACAAGAGCGACGACGACGAGCGTCGACGAATAAATAAAAAATATCGCTGTAGCTAACAGAACTAAAGCGTCAGCTTATGCGATAAAAAACATCCATAAACGGCATATCCTTCTGTGTTTTGACAAATGACGTTGTAGCGTTAGCCTAATAAATTGAAAAAATTGATTAATAATATGCCGGTTAAATGATACCAACTGAGATGTATATAAAAAACAGTTGGCAACATTATTTGCTAAATTTATTTCAACGAAAAAATCGTCGTCGCCTGTGGCGACCGATGGTTGTGTTTGTATTATATGTTCTCCGTGTTTTATAATATTATGACAAGCGATTTCGCTCGCCGCCTTCGCTCTTGTTCTGTTTCGAGCGTAAATTGGCAAGGAAAATTATTCCCAATTTAATTTTGTTTTTCAAAAAATTGAACACTAGCTTTTTACATCAGTATGCCAGAAAAAGATATTTGAACTGAAATTAAATATAAATTCTTTCCCCAGTTCCATATTCCCGAGAACTACGAGAATCGTGCCACAGGAACCATTTTTTTAATTGACTTTAGCTCATCCGGTGTGTCGATTATAGGCATAGTTGGAGATTGCCAATAAATGTACTTTTCAGCAATTCGCATCTATTTTCTATAGTTGTCAAGTTGTGTGTCTTGCACCCGGTTAAATATGGTGGTTATGGCTGTATGTTTACGTGGTATGGTAGATCATGGTCATAAACTCATCCGTCTTTCCAGGTCAAGTAACTTACACAATTCTTTTGAATTTTCTCAATACTTTGGATATGAACTTAACGGACACCACACATTTACAGCATATTCCAGCTGGGATCGAACGTAGGCATAATACAGGATCTTAATTTTTCCCACATCAAAACTGTCACCCGTCCAACGTTTGACAAAACCGAGCATGGAGTTCGCTCTAGTGATGCACAGCTCAATGTGCTTAGTAAATCTGTTGATGTTTTTAACGAAAGTAACCCCTAGGTCTTTAGTTTCAAGTTTAAATCTATTATTCATTTTTTTTTCGATTGCGACAAAATCATCATGGTCGGGATTATGCGCTTCCTATAAAATTCGTCGGGTTTAACTTTTTATCAAATTTGGATTTTGTTCCTGCGTTCTTGCGCGTCTGTCCGCGTTTATAAGCGAGGATATTTCGTTAGTGGCGTTTTCGTACTCGTTTACGTCGATGTCATGAATCAATTTGAGGTTGCCGAATTACTATAATGAATTGCTGAAGTCTAGTAATTTATTCCTTTCCAGTAGTGGAGAGGATGGTATGATTATATTCGTTTACAGTTTGTGTTCTTTGAGGATTATGTCTTTTTGACAGGTTTCGTCTTCGACATATTCTACTATATTCTGTGTGAAACCTTTTATAGTTTCTAAGGTTTAAGTACCGCTTGAAAATACTTGTTTGAATTCGTCAAGCTGTAAGATTAATTGGTTTCTGAAAACGTTGATTAGAGATTCAACAGATGCTAGAAACTTTCATCGCTATGTTGAGTGATTGATATAATATGTCAAGCAAAGAATTAAGCGACCATATTATTGCTAACATTTCTTTTTCATTTGATTTCTTGCATTGAGTTAGGACCAGTAGCACCAATGGCAAAGTCAGAGGCGTCTATAGTCAGCTCAAAATGTTGTTTGAAATTATGATGAGCCAACACTACTTCTTCAAATATCAGCGTGCCCTTTAGCTTGCCAAAGGCGTAAGGGGTTTTGCCAATTTCGCATAGTTATGAATGAACTGGCGGTATTAACCCGGGCATGTTTAAAAGTGATCTCAATTGCTTCAAGTTTGAAGGACCTTCAAATTTGCGTCAAATATTAGAATATCGCCAATGTAGACGTAATATCTTTTGGCGATCTGTATTTTTGTATGTTTTAATCTATACAATCCATTGCATTATGCATTTCTTTTCACCGAACGCGCCGTATTTTTTTTGGTATAATCCAGAACGTTGACTTGTATGTGGACCTCAATGGTCTTATGATCCCTTCGTTTAGTAATTCCTGAACTTGCCTTTCGATCTCATTTTTAGTCCATATGATACGGGTATGACCTCGAGTAGAATGAGTAATGTGAGTTGGTACGAATTTCACCTTTAATTCTTTTGGTGAAAGTTAACTTTTTGTCTGGTTCGATGAAAAGTTTATGGCAATTTTCTATAATAGCTTTAAGTTGATGTGTTTGGTCTTGAGTTAGGTGGGTGATCCATAGGATCAATTTTAATAACGTCCTGGGAATCTTGTTGTTTGATTGGAATTTTTGTATAAATTATCATGTAGCCTAGTGTAATGGCGTCCATTTTGAGGCTAGGGTAGGTAAAATCAAAAGTTATTTTTTATATTCTTATTCTTAAGGCGAGATAAGTTATTTTGGTGCCCTCTCCAACTGACAGCATAAAATAATTTTGGATTTAACGTTGGGTTACGAACGTGTATAAATCGGATATATTCTTTATTTGACCCAGTGTCAATTACAAATTTGAAACACGTCCCGTTCCTAGTGCGATTTTCGTAGTATGAAAGCGAGGAGCTATTCAGCCTAAAAACGAAATATTATCCAGTTCTTCTGGCTGATCATATGAAGGGTCTTCGTTGTAATATGACGTTGACTGTGTCCTCGTCGATTTTGTTGGCTTCTTCGAAGGTTTCTTGTTCGGATAGGCTGGCTTCGTCAGGGTTTTGTCCTATAGACACGTTGAATGATCATTTTTGCGGGAATTAATTCGCGTAATTGACTTGTTGGAAATTGGTGTTACGATCCAGCTCCATTAGCATTTGTTTAGGTGGAAGTTTAGGGGGATACCAAATTGAGGTCTATATGATTCTTGGAGATAAAGTTGTGTTTGGGGATTTGGATTATGAATATTAGTTCTCCTTAAAGGGATCGGCGGTGCGAGTGGTTTCCTATGGTTATAGTGGTTATAACTATTGCTGTCTGCATATTGAGTTCAGAAGTCGACGTTTTGAATTTGTATGACTACCTTGCACTAATGAAGTCATCTGGTACACTAACCTACCTAAATCCCTTTTATGTTTATCTGTAGTATTATAAGATTCTAGGGCAATGTTAGCCTACGAGTATTCTTTCCACACCATTATTCCAGGAACTGTATTTGCCAGCTTGGCTAGAGAATTCCCTCAGACTTTTGACAATATTACGTATCTTATCTATTTCAGAAATATTCCTATCTGAGAATATGTTGATCGTTGTGGCCAACTTTCTGTGTCGGACTTTCTTTTACCCCATTACACCACATTTGATTTCTAAGATGAAAAATTAAACTTACTGTACTTTTGGTAAGACTGTCTTGTATGAACAAAACTCATTATCTCTGTTTAAATTTCAAAAAGCCAACGTCAACCCTTAGTGGTTGAAATAAATTTTCTTTAAATTTATTAAAATATTTTAATTCTCTGTCGTTTATTGTAAATGCTAAACTTTTTAACATCATCGTTGCAAAAATGTCACTTCCGGTACACAGATTTCCACCAATTTTCGCAAGAATCTACCAATTAATGAAACAAGTTTAAATATGAAGTTTTGTTCCGAAGTCAAACCGCCTGGCGGTTTCTTATCAAGCTTTTTGTCCGAAATTGGCCTCCAAGAAGTGACAGCTTCCATGGAAGCTTTTTCGTTTTTTGCAAATATTTTAAAATTTGTCGAGAAAAATGATTAAATAAAAGCTTCTTAATTTAATCTTACAATAGCGGTCCACACTAGTTTAAGCGGATCGATTTTTGGGACATTTGAGAAGATTTAATTTTCAGCAATAGTTGAGCTTGTTGGTTTACTGAAATATTAGCAGGGATAATCAAAAATCCTGTAGGTTCTATTTTACGATTTAGAAATTAAGTTTGGTGGGTACGAGATCTATATCCCTCTCTAGACGGAAACAAAATTAACAATAACAATCACCAGCGTTTGATCTTTATACAACACCAACTTTAAACAGATCAAGCAAATAGTTCCTACTCTAAAGTATCTTAAAAGGTGTGGCCTCCTATTCATCATGAGCATAACATATAGGCTCGAACACAATTATATTTTCAATATTTTATTTTTGATGCAGACATTGGCTCATCCCCAAATTAATCCTAAACCAATAGAAAAAAAAAAAAAAATAAAATACCAAAACATAAAAGCATCTGCTGTGGGCTGGCACACATAATATGTATCTGATACTGATTATTAAACATAACCGAATACGTATATTGCCTCGTATAGATTTTCTATAATAAGCCTGCATTGCGACATTTTATCAATTTTCCACGCAAATAAGCCAATTCCTAATCATTATTCTTTTCATATATAAGTGTATACACACACACACAAGTCAACCGTATACACGAAGACGTCATCTATAAGGACGAAATATTATTCGGTTTTATTACCACTGAGAATTAAAATGTAATATAAACAAATCATGTCAGAATTATAAATATTGTCGTTGTCGTTATCAAACCATCACCATCATTGATAATGGGGAATTTTTTTTTTCGTGTAATATCCTTGTCGACCTTTTTTGATGTCTCTAATATTTTTCATTATAATTTTATTATTATTATTATTCTATACATCAACCATCTAGCTAATTTTTATTCAAATTTCATCAATACGGTTTTTTTTTGGTGTGGCTTGTGTGCTGCTCCTTCGCTTCACGTTCTGCTATATATGTAGAGTGCTATTGTTGATGCTCTGCTACATAAAAAAAGTAATTTAGAGCTCCCATGTGACTTTTCGAATTTTTTTTTGTACATAAATAATTTCCATTTTCCTTTTTCCCTATACATCATACAGCTATAAAATTTTCTACAAATGAGAAATGATTCAAATAGCAAAAAATTTGTTTGAGCTTTTACTCTGCTAATAGATTTTATTACGAAAGTTCTTTTCATATACATATATATAACATACACATATACATACTTAAGGAAAGTTGTTATTAAGTAATTTGATAAGAAATCTATATGGTTATGATTCGAAATAAAAAACTTTTCAATCATAATTTTTGTTACATACTTTTGAATTTTTCATCTCATAAAAATGACAAATTTCCTTTTGCTGAGGTACTCGTACTCGCAATATAAAGGAGTACAGAGAGATAAAGTTGTTGAATGATATTTGTTGAAAATTGCCAAAGGGTAGTCTCTGCTATATAGATTACTTATAATATACAAGTACATAGCTACATACTTGTTTCAAATTATGTGTTTATTTTTAGATGTGCACATAAATCTTTATATATTCTTTGGGAATGTGGCATGTAATATACATATTTGGAGGCATCAAAGAACGTCCAAAAAATACTTCTGAATAGATAGTTTTTAGAATTTGAACAAGTTTCCCGTTTTTAAGAAAACAATATTAATTTTAAAATAGGTTTGAGTGAAGTTTACAATCATATTTTAATTTTGATAATGATCCCGGAATTAGGGCCTTTCGGTCTGCGTTCTTACGTACAGTCAGAAACATTCAAAATGCAATTTTTTCAGATTTTTTTTATAATTTTAGTTTATTTATTATTTTAGACAAAAAAAGCAAAAAAATAACAAAACAAAAATAAACAAAAAAGGATTTATCCTTGAATATTAATTTGAATATCATAAAACCTACGAACATTCAGATGTATACGAGGGGTTATAATAAAACTTAATTTTATTTTATTGCTAAGAAAAACCACATGTACATTGTTTATAATAATTTGTTGGGTTCCCTGTATTTTTTATAATAGCCTTTAATCGACCTGGCATCGATTCTGATAATTTTTTTGTTATTTTTGTAGGAGTTTTATGTCATTCCCAACAATAGCTGATTTTATTTGTTTTTTTGTCGTATTGAATGATTTTCTTTCAGTTTTCTTTTAAGATGCTTCCACAGATTTTCAATTGGATTGAGATCTGGGCTTTGGGGAAGGGAGGCGGAGTCCCAATCACTTTTGCACACTTGAAAAAACACCACATTCGAACGTACCATGCTTTATGTTTTGGATAATTGTCCTTATAAAAAGGAAAAGTATTTTCTATATCCAGTTTTCGAGCCGATTCTTTTAAATTCTTCTTTAAAATGTCTAAATATTTTTCCTTGTTCATAATCCCATCAAAAAATTTCAAATTTCTAACTCCTTTACGACCCATAGCACCCCAGAACATTATATTATTTCCACCGTGTTCAAACGTTGGGCATACATTTCTAACATTACACTCTTCACCACGTTTTCTTCAAACTTTTTCTTGACTTTTACCACTTTGAAACAAGATAAATTGACTTTCATTGGCAAAAAACGCATTTTTCCAAAATTCAATACTTTCATTCTTATATTTTAAGGCAAAACCTACTCTTCTTTTTATTTTCTTTATTAACAAAAGGTTTTTTCCTCGCTATACGTGAAAAATAACCATTTTTTTCTTAAAATTCTTTTAACTGTGATTGGATTTATATTTTTACCATTAAACCTGAAGAGCATTTTAGTTAATTCCACTGCAGTTAACTTAGGATTTTGTCTTATTTTGCGCTTAATGAACTTTTCATCTGATAGTGATATTTTTCTCGGACCTTTTGTGCTGGGTGTATTTTCTATTCGGCCTTATTTAAAATACCGATCACAAATGTTTTGTACTGTTGATTTGCAAATGTTAAGTATTATTGCGATTTCACTCAATGATTTCCCTTTTCTTCGGTGGAAAATCATTAACGATCTAATATTAACCAACGTACTCTTTACCATTTTGAAAGACTACAATAAATTAAATTTCCGGGTGTGAAATAAAAAAGATATTGAACTGCACTGATTCAATAATAAACAAAAAACCAAAGTAGAGAAAAAATCCGCACTAAAAAATTGTAGGTCAAGTGTTTTTCCATTGTTTTTATAACTCGTATACAACTGAATTTTCGTAAGTTTTATGATCATCAAATTAATATTCAAGGATAAATCCTTTCTTGTTTGTTTTTGTTTTGTTATTTTTTTTGCTTTTATTGTCTAAAATAATAAATAAACTAAAATTATAAAAAAAATCTGAAAAAATTGCATCTTCTAATTAAATTTCAACACTTTAATAAAAAAAATATGCCGTACCCATCTGAATGTTTCTGACTGTATATGAAGCTAGTTTGAAAACCATCCCGAAATAAACCTTTTAATAGTAATGTTTGCGTCCTCCATTAATTAAAATAAGGAAGGATTTCAGCCCGAAAAATACTACAAAATAACAGCAAATTAGAAACCGCCCCGAAAAAAATGTATTTAAAGTTTTGTTCCGGATCTCAAAAATTTGATATTCTAATTTTCAAACTAACTATGTAGTAGATTAATAAAAATTCAATAATTGCAATAATAAATTCTAAATAAAAAACAATTCGTTTCGACAAATATATCTCAATCCATATCGGCCTATATATATATATCGGCCTATGTATATATGTGTATCATAAAAGTGGCTTATTATGCTTAATAAGACTAACAGTAAAATGCATTCGCAAGGCCAGTACCACACGATGAGGATAAAGCTCATGTACAAGGCATTTGCTATTCAATGGTTTCAATAGTGCTATTTAAGAAAACGGCTATGTTTGGTGTTCGTTACGCCAGCGGGAACTATGGCAGAAGTAGCACGATGTATTGTGCATCATTGTGTACCATATGCTTTTTCAGCAGGAACCTGATAGTTCCAGCCGGAACCTGATAAAGCCAGACAGAACCATACTACAGCCAAACCAACTATGGCACTAGTAGCACGATGTTGAAACTTTATAAATCCAGAAATATACAAATTCAGCTGGAACCATACTCTCTAGAGCAAAACTAATTGTGGCCTAACTAGCATGATACATTATGCATTAATGTGCACTATATAATTGTTCATCCGGAACCTTATAAATCCAGAAATATATGATTTTTCAGATAAAAACCTTACAAATTCAGCCGGAACCATACCCTGTACAGCCAAACTAACTGTGACACAAGTAGCACGATGCATTGTGCATCATTGTGCACTATATAATTTTTCAATGTTTGGATTTACAAGGTTCCGGCTGAATTTATAAGGTTCCGGCTGGATTTATAAGGTTCCGGCTAAAACAGCAATTTGTGCACAATGATGCACAATACATCATGCTTCTTATGTCATAGTTAGTTTGGCGGTAGTATGGTTCTGGCTACCTTTAACCGGTTCCAGCTAGAATTATAAGGTAAGGATTATGGATTGCACAATGGTGCACAATTCATTGTGCTTCATGTTCCATAGTTAGTTTGACTGTATTATAAGGTTTCTACCGAAAAAACGTACAGTGCTGGACTTATAAGGTTCTGGCTGCTATAGTACACAATGATGCACAATGCATCGCGCTACTTGTGATATACATAGTTTGGCATACAATTGATTTCGGCTGGGATTGTAAGCTTCGACCGAAAAATCACATAATTCTGGATTTATAAGGCTCCGGCTGAAAAATTATATAGTGTACAATAATGCACAATGCATCGTGCTACTTTTGTCATTAGTTTGGCTGTAGAGGGTATAGCTCCGGGTGAATTTGTAAGGTTTTCCCCCGAAAAATTGTGTATTACTGCATTTATAAGTTTCCGGCTTAAAAAATTTTTAGGCCACAGTTCTGGCTGGTTTTATCAGATATTGGTCTAAATTATAAGGTTTCGGCTGAATAATTATATAGTGCACACTATTGCACAATACATCGTGCTACTTGTGCCATAGTCGGTTTGGCTGCGTATTTTTGTTCTGGCTGGTTTTATTTGGTTCTGAACGAAATTATAAGGTTTCGGCTCAAAAAACATATAGTGCACAATGATGCACAATGCATCGTGCTATTTGTGATATACTTAGTTTGGCTGTAGAAGGTATCAAATAAAAAACTTCTTAACGAGGTAAATGTTCGAGTGACGTAAGCCGAAAATTCACAAAATTTCTGATATCAAATTTGTGCCGAAAAAAACAATTGCATTCGATTTTTCAACGATTTTTCACTAGAATGCACTAACACATTTAGCGCATTGTTGTTTAACATTCCGAAAATCGTTGACAAGTTGTTGTTTTTGACAGCTAGAAAGAAAAATGTAAACAAACGCGCCGAAAGCACTGACATTGCGAAATATCGTTGAAAAATCGAATGCAATTGTTTTTTTCGTTCTCATTCTGCTCGTTGCGTTCTCATTTTTTCACTTGTCATTGCCGATCAATACTACGTGAAAATTAATAGTACAACTTTCTTCTGTATCTCAGACAGAATTAAGCTTTGGAAATAAAAAATAAGTTTTCTCAAGTGCCATTTTCCATCATGGCACAGAATTAAAAGATGGCCATTACACATTAATTTTGAGAAAGAATGGAAACTGTTTTAGAGCAAATGATGGCGTCATCTCACCATGCTCTTGGCCTCGAAATAGTAAAGATTTATATTATCCTCTTTATGTTGAAAAGTAGAGTCAGGTCTCATCATTGGGTTCAGATAGGTAATTTTTTTTATTATGTTCAGCACGATAGCCTTCGTTCTGGTGTACTGTTTCTGGTGTGGTAGACTATTCTATTTCTTTATTTTGCATGAAATTTTTCAATCTTCATTTTGTAGTCTTTTAGTAGAATTTATTTCAGAATCCTTTACCACATGCCACAAACAGGTCATGCCGGGTGTGATTTTCGGCTCAACATTTGTAGTTTCGTTTGTAGTGTATGTTACAGAGTAGTAAACATTTAGATCAGATGCATGTGTTTGTGGTAGAAATTCGATTGAGTATGTTTCTTGCTGTTTTGTCACTAACCGCATACGGCTCCCATTCATTTTTGATTCCTTAAACAATACAATAAAATATACATATTTTAGTGTGTTAGTTGGAAACAAAAATTAATGGTAGCTACCCTCTCGCTGATATTCCATCTTCATGCGATGGGAGGGGAGATAAGATCTATTTTTTAAAGAAATCATCATAACGATTAAAAAAATATCGATTTTATGCAAGGAGACTGTCAAATGTTCAGTGTTTTGGGTAATTTTTTCGATCATATCAATTTGTCAGTTTTTTCATTTTATTGGTATGAAAAACAGGTCACTGGTAAAAATTGTCTTGGCAATGATAATAACATAATGCATTTATATTTGTTTCATTGTAATCAGTTTTTTTGGCCAAAATGACCCTCCACCCTAATTTTTTGAAATTTTTGTATATGCTATTTGATAGCTGGCGTCAATACCTTTCCAACGATTTGCATATATCCGGAGTACGTCAAATAGGTTCAGCGCTGTGGGCGTGGCCAAAATTGCTAAAAGTTGCCGTTCAGAGGCCGGCCGCGGCCAACATGGCGGCCAAATCAAAAAGTTGTAGAACAAAAGTTGCTTAGTTTTTTAAGTACTACAAACCCTGAAAATATGAGATGAAATGAAAGAAGTACGGACAAACATAACAAGATTATATGGTGACGTCATAGAAAAATTTAAATATGTCATAACTTTGGTCAAAACCATCCGTTTTGGACGTTTTAGGTGTCGTTGAATTGGTATTGACGTCTATAATCATAATTTGCTAAATAAAATTGGGCACTTTTTGGGGCAGTTATACCCGATAAACTGATTTTTGGGGCAATTTCGGAAGGTCATATCTCCACTCAATGTTGGTAGAAATTCATGCTACTTGTCAACACCTTTACAATGGTATATAACATGATCATGGCGGTTTCAAAGGGAAAAAGTTCGAAACTAGCTGTATATATACGAGTTCGACTTCCAGCACAGTAGGTGCTTCCGTCACTCGTTTGGACTGCCGTCCAAAGTGATAGTTCCGGCTGAATTTGTATGGTTTTTTCTCCGAAAAATCATATATTTCTGGTTTTATAAGGTTTCGGCTGAACAATTATATCGTGCACAATAATGCACAACGCATCGTGCTACTAGTGCCGTACTTAGTTTGGCTGTAAAAGATATGGTTCTTTCTGAATTTGTAAGGTTTTTATTTCCGAACAATTGTATATTACTGGATTTATAAGGTTCCGACTGAAAAATGATATATTGCACAATAATGCACAATGCATCGTGCTTTTTGTGCCATAGTTAGTTTGGCTGTAGGGAGTATGGTTGTATGTATGTTTGGCTGAATTTGTTAGGTTTTTCTCCGAAAAATCATATATTTATGGATTTATAAGGCTCCGGATGAAAAATTATATAGTGCAGAATAATGCATAATGTATCATGCTAATTATGCCATACTTGGTTTGGCTCTAGAGGGTATAGTTCTGGCTGAATTTGTAAGGGTTTTTCCAAAAAATTGTGTATTACTGGATTCATAAGGTTCCGACTTTGTATTGTTTTTTCTCCGAAAAATCATATATTTCTGGATTTATAAAGTTCCTGCAAAAAAATTATATCGTGCACCATAATGCACATTGCATCGTGTAACAAGTGCCTTGTAGAGGGTATGGTTCCAGCTGAATTTGTAAGGTTTTTCCGATATAGTTGTATATTACTAAATTTATAAGGTTCAAGCTGAAAACGTATATAGTGCACAATAATGCACAATGCATTGTGCTACTTATGTCTTTGTTGTTTTGGCTGTATTATAGTTCTGGTTGGTTTTGTCAGGTTCTGACCGGATTTATAAGGTTCTGGCTGAACAATTATATAGTTCACAATAATGCACAATGCATCGTGCTACTTGTGCCATAGTTATTTTGGCTGTAGTATGGTTCTGACCAGATTTATCAGGCTCTTGCCGGAATTGTAAGGTTAACGCATCGTGCTATCTGTGATATAGTTAGTTTGGCTCTATATAATCATGCCATCGTTTCCAGTTGTAATTAAAAAGATTCCACCGAAAAATATAATTCTGGATTTATAAGGTTCCGACTGAAAAATTATATAATACACAATAATGCACAATGTATCGTGCCACTTATTCCATAGTTGGTTTGGCTGTTGTACAGTTCTGACTGGCTCTATAAGGTTCCGGCTACAATTAGAAGGTTTCAGCTAAAGAAGTGTATAGTGCACAACGCATCGTGCTACTTCTGTTCCGGCTTTCGTGACGGACACTATGTTTGTCCATGTCTATTTCTGTTCATAGAGGTTTGCTATTGATATAATGGAATATGTTTTTTGCTTGATAAGGCAACCAGTATACTTGATCCGCCATAGTCTCGGCTTTGTGGATATGAAAACGGAATGAGTGACGGTCGGTTTATCGTAAACAATTTATTGTATATAAATTTAACGTGAATATTAACGTGAAACCTTGGACACAGCTTACCGTGAACCCTATTTATTGAGCGGGCAATTTATCATGCCTTTTTATCGTAGTTTGTAAAATTATTTATAAATCAAAAATTAATGTGTCTTCGGTTTATAAAATTTTATTGAGTTCGTCCATTTATTAATAATGGCCCCCTGGAATGGAAATTGCCATTGTTTAGCCGTATCTTGATCAGACAAAAGACGATGATAAATTGCTGTATTCCTGTAACTCACCATGTCATATAGTGTCAATGGCAATCAACAAAATTCCTTCGGTATAAATCTAAAACTTTGCTCCCAATTGTTACCGTCACAAGCATCTTTGAACAAGCATTTTAATACAAACTTGATATTTAAGCGCTACAGGAAGCAATGTTCAAATTTTAAATGAAAATATCTTTATATAATAGCATCATAATTCATGATTATCTTCACACCTATTAATCATCGTTTTTGCATATTCAGGTTTCATGAACGTCACTTTGACATTTCGTTTGTCAATTGCCATGTTTATTGACGCTCATTGGTATGTACGTGAAGTTGGCCCAAATGTCAGCCCAAAAAAACGCAGTGGCAACACGAAAACTATAATTTCTCTGACGTATGAACTGTCAGCCCTGTACTGTATGTCATGACACCCAGAACTGTATGTCATGACATATTAATAATGTCAACCCAAAAAACTAAAATATTTCTACTTCTAAAAACTCAATACGTAACTAAAATAAAGAAGTTTCAGTAGGTTGTGATGCCCATCTAGATTTAAGCCTTTACGAGTAACAAGTTTCAGAAGGTTGTGGTGGGGTCCTCATACCGAGAATCGCCTATAATCAGCCGCTTTACGCACAACCGCATAATCAATTAGCAATTGTGGCCACATAAGATAAGTAATATACTTTTTAGTAAACTTATCTAAAAATGTTGGGTTGTAAAAAGTATTTACAGCACGTTTTGTTATTGTCTCTTCTGCAATAAACTTATTCGAAACTTCATTAAAATCTTGAAAAACTGGGCTCTGTTCGTAAATCGTTTTCGCGCTTAACTCATGAGTACTGATTGTAGTCTCATTAACTGTATTAGAATTTTCAATATTACTTGTTCAATCCAGCTACAGGTATGATCCAGACGGTCCACATCAAAATCTAAAAAAAAAAAAAAAAAAAAAAATTATTAAGAACAAAAAGGTTATCTCGATAAGTTGTAATAAAAAGGAAAAATTTTGTGAATATAAAATAAAAGACATAAATATAAAATAAAAAACCGCTTTATTAATTAATACGAATAAGATCCAGCATATAACCATCAGCATTTGGGCAACTTTTTCGGGCATTGTATCAACGCCACATCCACCATCTTGCTGATAAAATTTTGACGAGCTGTAAAATTACACATGGTCCTTCGGAGCCGGATGAGCCAAGCTAAGTAGAATTTTATTAAACACTTAAATCCAAATTCTATCGATTGGCTCTATGAAAGAAGTACAAGCAAGTTTTGAAAAAATGAATGAGTTAGAGGGGCTAAAGAAACAGCGGTCCACATTTAGAGGCGTATTAACAAAACTATTAAAATTCGCGAGCTCTATTAATGATAATTCACCGGAAACAATCGAGGAAATGCGCCTTAAGGCTAGTCGTGCCAAGGAGATTTTGGACAAGGTAGTTCAGGTGCATCTATGTTTACCATCGATAGTGAAGTTGAATCCAAGCTGGACGAATTCGAGGAATCATACTACGTGATAGTAGCCAAATTAAATGATTGGATCAAGAAACGTACCATTGGAGAAATGAGCAGTGTGAACAACGATACGAGCTTGAACATGACAGCTGTGAATACTGGTCCAGAGGTGCGGCTAGCCAAACTTCAAATCCCCACGTTTTCTGGAGACTACACCGAGTGGCAAAGCTTCTTTAACTTGTTCCACTCCAGCATACACGCAGTAAAGAAAGCATCTCTCCAGTACAAAAGTTTCAATATCTAATGGGTCAGCTTAGAGGAGATGCATTTTCATTGGTCAAGCATTTTAAAGTGACCGAAGCAAATTATATTGAAGCGTTGAGAAAACTACAACAGAGATACGATCGCAAGCGCCATGCAATTAACGCCTTCATCCGAAGTTTTATTGAACAACCCAGCGTGCAAGTAGCCAGTGCTGCGAACGTTAGACGAATATTAGACACCTCTGACGAAATAATCCGTGGTTTGAAAGCAATGGGCGATCAAGCGGAATCCAAGGACCCTTAGCTAATATACCTGCTTTTACAAAAATTCTTGAGTTTTTGATCAAAAGAACGGATGCCCTCAAATCAATAAAAACTCATGCCGTGCGACCCTCAAAAGCAACTTCTAGCTATTTCAAGCTCAAGAAAGTATTATCATACGTGCTCAGGTATATCCACAATTTGAAGACCAGACGATATCATGAGAAACGGATTGGCATTTTGACATTGGAGGAAATGGAAAGGGCGAACCGAAAATTGGCCATATATTGGCAAATCAAACATTTTCCTGAAGAGTACCAGAACCTTCAAAATTCTAAAGCCATACCAATTAAAAGTAGTTTACGACAACTTAATCCATTCCTCGACACCGAAGGAGTTATGAGGGTTGGGGGCAGATTGCAGAAATCATCGTTTGCTTACAATGCCAAGCATCCAATAGTTGTATTTTCAAAATCACCAATTGCAACAACAATAACTTATGATGTGCATGTCCAGTATCAACACCCAGGCACACATCTACTGATGAGCTTAGTTCGCCAAAATTTTTGGATATTAAGAGAGAGGTAAGGATGTTGCGAGAAAAATATTTCAGAGATGTGTCAAATGTCTGAGACAAAAACCGAGAATGATGAATCAACTAATGGGACAGCTACCCGAAGATAGAGTGCAATATACGGTGCCATTTGGAGCAGTCGGGATTATTTTTTGTGGCCCTTTCAAAGTCCATGCATTCCGGCGAAGGGTATGATCCATGCATACCTGCTAAAACGTATTTGTGCATTTTCGTGTGCTTTAGCACTCACGCCATACATGTTGAGATATGTATGAATCTAAATATAGACTCTTTCCTAGGAGCATTAAAACGGTTTATAAGCAGAAGGGGACTGTGCCATACCATATACTGCGACAATGCCACAAACTTCGTGGGCACTAAAAATTATCTCGAAGAAGTATATACATTTTTAAAAAACAATAATAACCAAATTTCTTCTAATCTATTGAAATACAAGGTAAACTGGCGATTTATACCACCAGCAGCACCCAATCAAGGCGGCCTCTGGGAAAGTGCGGTCAAATCCGTAAAAACACAAATCACGAGAACCGTCGGTGACGTCATACTTACCCTAGAAGAATTTTCAACGCTGGTGGTGCAAATCGAAGGCCTTCTCAATTCAAGGCCAATCTGTTGCAGTAACGACGACGAAGTAGAGTGTCTTACGCCCGCTCATTTTTTAATCGGGCGCTCAATTT
The DNA here is from genome assembly GCA_932526605.1 of Nephrotoma flavescens. Taxonomy (NCBI): domain Eukaryota; kingdom Metazoa; phylum Arthropoda; class Insecta; order Diptera; family Tipulidae; genus Nephrotoma; species Nephrotoma flavescens. Next base: position 248,737,469 of record OW052220.1, on the reverse strand, counting down.
ATCAATTGCCAGAACCAGCAGCCGAGCAAAGGTTAAGTGCTCATGCGAGATGGGACATAGTGAAACACCTCTATCAACAATTTTGGAGACGCTGGCAAATAGAGTATTTGAACACGCTTCAGCAAAGAGGCAAATGGAAATCAAACCAAGGAAATCTACAGTTAGATGACATTGTTTTATTACAAGATAATAATTTACCACCCGCTCAGTGGCTAATGGGACGAATTGTAAAATTGTTTCCCGGTGACGATGGCTGCGTTAGGGTGGGCGAGGCTAAAACAAAATATGGCATCCTCAAACGACCAATACAAAAGATGTGCCGACTTCCAAACCTTGAATCTGATAATGATTCAACCCGGGGAGTATGTTCAATCCAGCAACAGGTATGATCCAGCCGGTTCACATCAAAATCTAAAAAAAAAAAAAAAAAAAAAAAAAAAAGTATTAAGAACAAAAAGGTTATCTCGATAAGTTGTAGTAAAAAGGAAAAAAATTGGGAATGTAAAATAAAAGACATAAATATAAAATAAAAAACCGCTTTATTAATTAATACGAATAACATCCAGCATATAACCATCAGCATTTGGGCAACTTTTTCGGGCATGGCATTGTATCAACGCCACATCCACCATCTTGCTGATAAAATTTTGACGAGCTGCAAAATTACACATTACTCATTCCAACTTGTAAACATTCATTCATATCTTATTAGAAGCATTTGCCGTGTTCTTGTCAGTATATTTTGAATTTAATAAAATTACAAAATAACCAAATTCGATTTTTAGTTGGTTATAGTTTTTAATATGTCGCTATAATTTCTTTAACAAATTTTTGGTGATTTGTTGAAGGCTAGAAATGATCGTCTGTGTCACGCGTTATGTTCTTCATTAAATGAGCGCAGCAAAAATGGACCTTCACAAATTGTGAAAATTCGATAGTAAAGAATGTAATGTGTTGATGCCAAAATTCTAAATAATGAACGATGTTCAAATCATTAAAACATTTCAACGCTCCGTTAATATGTGGATAGTTGAAATCCGTTACTACCACGTTAAATAAAGGCCATACCTTTGTTTTCTCTATCAACATTTTTTTAAAACTATTTAGGACGGGGGTCATTTGAATTTGTTTTCATTGGTATAATATACATTTATTTATAAAAAATTTGCAATTGGAACGCAGGATTTTGTCATTAGTTAAATCACCTTCAAAGAGTATAATCATTCAATTTATACAAATTTTGCTTTGCTTGAAACGATTGTTAATTTTTCGTTTTTCTATTCATTACACAAAAATTCTGAAATAAATTTAAAAAAAAGCTGAAAAATATGCCAAATAAAAACCTTAAGTTTTATGACAGTAACCGCTAAACCGGCACAAAATCTGATCAATGAAGTTGATTAAAAATTTATCAGTAACTTGAAAAGTATATTCTTAAGCCTGACCAGGGCAAAATAGTATCGCTTGGTTTGACCACAAAACGAATGATGTCTATGACCATGTAGCATATCGTTGGAAAAGCATACAGTAGAGAACAGAAGTTATTTGAAAACAATCTCCAGTTTTTTTTAAATGCATATAGAAGGTAGACATTTTTTATACTTTTACACATTTTTTGGGATTTCGAAGCCCATAATTCATTTTTCTTATACCCATAAAATCACATTGCAGAATGCAATAGAAGTTATTTCGTGTCTTTATGACTATACAAACAAAAAAGTTATGACCATTTACAGGTGAGATTTTTGGTAATTTAAAAAAAAATATCATATCTCAGTTACCGCGACACTTAGGCCATCAGTTCCGTGACCCCAAATCTGCCAACAAAATTTGTCGGTCTACCATCGTTGGTATAATAATAATAACAAACTGATTTTAATGCACAAAACAAACAAATTTTAAATTAATTAAACTATATTTTAAAATGCGCCGCGACATTTCAATAGTAATTGTAAGTAACCGAACATTCGTAACCGAACATCCTTAATATTTAAGGACTGGCATATAAACTTTCCATTGATGGAATCCCCTTTGTTCACCTCAATCACTTCCTCGGCCCTTCATATAGGATACGATTGGAAAAGCTAATCGGATTCGATAACTCAAAAAATATAAATTTTGCGATTAATTTTCCAGCCTTGCAAGCTGTTTGAACTGTCAAAATTTATAGGGCATACAAAAAAATTATAGCATCGCTATTTTTGTTTACATATGGCTGACTCTTTTTAACTAATAACATTAGTTATTGGAATCAATGTTGGGGGAAAAAATGGTACATGTAAATCGTCCATGAAACTGTAAACGAACTTTCTCGATATTTCATTTCCAAACCTAAATTAGCCATTTTATAGAGAATTAAGAAACCTTGAAAATGATACTGTGCAAATTTTTGTACGACGACTCTTTCTCGATTTATTGAAGTTTTAGCGAGAAACGTAACCAATAAATGCGAAAAGTAGAAAATAAGTTTTGACAGTAAAAAATGTGATTTATTTCAAAAGGTATATTAGAACAAAAATCCTTTCCAAACTTCATTCAAACTTAATAAAACTAAAATCTAACTTTTGAAACCAACAAAATGGAATTTTTAATGTCGCGTGTTACATCCTATAGCCCGCATTACTTCATAAATATGCCATGGCATATTTAACACCTTGTGTATTTCTTGCATGGTGATTTGTTGCTATTCTTCTTGTAAAGCATCTCGGAGTTCCTGCAAATTGGTTGGGTGCCTTGTCCGTTTTCTTAAACGCCGTTTTAACATAACGCAGACGTGCTCTCTAACGGTTTAAATCTGAACTTCGCGAGTGATGGTTTATTAAATTAATGTGGTGCTGTTGCAGAAATTGGCATGTGTTTAGAGCTGAGTGCGGCCGGACATTGTAATTGAACTGCGATTCATCCGAAAAATGTCCCTGACACCAGTCCCTCTGAGTCCAGTTTCTATACTGCAACACATAATTTTTTCGTTGCCGACGATGACTATCAGTCTGTTACGGAACTCTAATAGTCGACGTGATCTTAGTCGATAAGTTTTCAACCGATTTGTTATCATCTGTTTTGATATCTGGTTTTCTACTGATACATTACTTTTAATTTCTTGAGCACTGCTTGTCCTGTTTTTTGAAGCACATCGAACAATAGCTCGATCTTCTTTGGGGGTAGCTTTCCTTGGTCGACCAGAACCTTCACGCCGGCTCACACTGCGATAAATTAAATTATGGTTTTCCATAAAATAACGTAAAATTTAGAGAAACTTAAATTTTTATCGTAACGTGCTTATTTTGCAAGATAGAAAAATGTTCATGCCAACGTTTATACGCTTTTTGATACGTTTGTTGCTAAAATTTCAATAAATCGACAAGGAGTCGTCGTACAGAAATGTCCACTGCATCATTTTCAAGGTTAATTTGGATTATTTGAGAATGAAATATCGAGCAAATTCGTTTACAGTCTCAAACAGCAGCATAATTTTGTTTTCTTTTGGATAATTTTTATTTTACTCAAAACGTCATAAAAAACAAAATAAAGTAAAACGGATTCCAGTATCGAAAAGAAAACAAAATTTCCTTCAATTAGAACCAAAATTATGTGTTTTGAAAATTGTTATTTCACCAAGATACAAAAGTTCAAATCTTGATAATTTTTCGAAAAAAAAACTGATCCAATTGTTTTTGGCGCAGAAACTTGTTTTCCCTTTAATTGTTGTATTGCGGATGCCTCTCTTAGATCTATTGCTTATTGTAATTTCTAGATTTTAAAGGTATTTTTATTATGCCGTTTCTAGAGCACACGCCACCTATGCTTTATATTGTATAAGTAAATATACCCCATTTTGGGCGATTTTTAAATTTCACGCAAGAATTCCACAGAAACGCATTTGCTAACACATGCTCACCCATATACATATAGTCTGATCTAAAATCTCATTAAAAATTTAACATATCCATCTTGATCTCGCATTAGACAAGCGAAACAAATCAAGATTTCTGATTTTGTACATTTTAGGAGAACGAAATCTCGTTAAATATGATTCTGCGAATGGTGTGTTGTTGAAGCTTCTACCCCATTAAGCTTTTTTGAAAAAATAATATTCAAATACAAATAATAACATAGATAGATAGATAGAATCCATTAAATATATCACGTTCAACCGAAAAACATTTTTTTTTCTTATCTCACATCTTTTTATCCTCTTATTGTTATAAACGGTACATATATTTCGTATGTAGTATGTGCGTGTATGTGTCGGTACATACATCGCGATTTAGCAGTACCGAGCCCAAAAAAAAAAAAAAAAAAATTAACTTATTTTATTCGCCATTTGATTTCGGGAAATGTAATATCATTTGCACTACACATAAGAATAGGAAGCGGCACATATTACGGTAAAAAATTGGAAAATTTGTTACTACCGAAACTGGAGGGTGCCGAATGAAAAGTGTAAATAATATTTCTATACCGTGTATACTATATGGTATACACACACACATACATAAAGAGATACGGTTTAGTTAGGCGCAAGAACCATAAAATATTTGATGGAAAATACAATTTCGGTTGCCTTCACAAACATCGTATAGCTATATGTAGGTATTATACTCATTTTATGTGTGTCGATCCACCTTCCCGAAATTAAATTGTGTGATGAACAAAAAAAAATTTGTTGTGCTATAGCTGAGATTAAATTTGAAAGGGTGTAAAAAAATCATTTCAAGTGTGTTGCTGGAAAAATGTTGTTACACATACCCGATATTTTATTTTATCTAATATTTTAAATTGGATTGAAGTTCAAGAATGCGTTTTATCTTATATATAGTGTGTCTGTGTATATATGTATATATTATATATACGACAAGTATATAGTTACGATGAACAATTCATTTTACGATATCGTTATATTTCTATAGATGTTCTCAATTTATTTTTTGACAACAAAAATGGCAGATCGCTGTGTAGTAGAAAAGAAAATTCAATAACATACGAGCAGATATATTACAAAATATTGTATCCAATCATTGAACGATATTAAGGGGAGGAATTTTTTTCTTTTTTTTCTTTTTTGAAAAGAATTTAGTTTTCGAATTTTTGAACTGTCATTCAAATTTGTAGGAGTATGATGCTGGAAAAATGGAATGTAATTCATTGTATGATTTTGATTTTTTAAACAATTTTGCTTTGTTTTATTTTTCAATCAATTTAAGTTTTATACATATCGTGTTTATAGGTATAATAAAAGGTTTACGTCACATTATGGTAAACTTTTGCCTGTGATTTCCCAGTAATGTTTGGATCGGCAATAAATGATTGCTGCTCATTTGAAAATGGCCCGTTGGCTCTTATATGTTTTGCTTCTTTTCCAAATAAAGTAAGTTTAAATATTTATCTTACTATCTATCTATCTTATTTTAATCTAAAACAGAGACCTTTCTAAATCTTCCTTGCTTTGGATCTCTTTGATTTTATCCTTGATGTCACATAAAGAAATGTATGAGAGCATTTCGAAATTAAAATTAAATTTTTTTTAAATCTATTATGCATAAACCAAAATGCTGCCACTTTTGTATCTCCCAATTAACGGGAAAATCTTGAATATGAAGTTTCATTCTGAATGAATACCACTCATTTTCAATACCACTCAGATATGAGATTTCGAATTTTGGTGAAATAAGGTTCTTTTTTCATTAAACTCTTCATACTAAAGTCCTTTTTTTGGACGATCTTGGTCAAATTTGGGTTATCGGGTATAATTTGCATTTTAATGTAAATTTTGCAATTCGCTAAAATAATTATATAAGGTGTTTATGGATACCAAAGAAGGCCTCAACGCAGTCCAGATAAATATGGACTTTACCCCAAAAATTTGGAAAATCAGGATTTTTAAAGTCAGGATATTGAAAATCGGTCTTTTGATTTCTGGGTTTTGAAATGCGGAATACGACCCCAACCCACATAAGAACTATAAGTATTTCAAATGTTTAAGGTTTCTAATCTATGATAATTTGACAATTTCAACGTAAACCTTGGATAAATAATGTATCTAATCTACAGGTAAGTATAATTAATTCGGTATCAATCTTAAAGAAATACTGATAATTCGATATTTCGTAATCGAGCTACATTTCTCGGTGACGTTGAATCGCTTTTTTTCAATAAGATATTCTCGTTCAGGAAACTTTCAGAGTTAATTTATCGGCCGTTGAATAAATTTCCCGGAACTGCCGATCTTTTCAGTTACTACTAAGTATCCTAAGGCCTTTAGTGAGAGCCAACATGTGGTAGGTAAGTTTTGTTCAACCAGAATATATGTCACCTTCTTGGTTTGCTCGTTTTGTCATTTTTGCATTTTTTTGGAGCGAACGCAAATATTATTTATGTCACCTAGACCAGAAGTGTTGCTTGATTTGTGAAACTAGTTTCCATCTTTTATTTGGTGATATCTTAAATTTTGTGATGTCCATCTTATGTGTATCAGTGATGACTCATCCAATAAGGATTAATGCATATTGGTCGAGAGTTAATCACAGCTTGTATCTGTGTTATCAAAGTTGAAAACTTTTCTATGGTAAGTATGGCTTTCCCTATGACTCGTTTCGGGTGGACCTTCTCTAAGTTTACTGCAGGTTTCTATATACGTCTCATAGTGTGGTTGATTGTGTAGTTGATTGAACTTCCAATTTATTTTATTTCTAGTAAAAAAGAAAAAGAACTCATTAGTGTTTTGTTCAATGAGATGAAATAATTCTTTATTCATTGAGTGCCGGAGCGCGATTGTGCTCCTCAATACACGAGCCGAAAATGACAAGAGCGTGATGGATTTTGCACGAACTAATACGAACTCTATTTCATACTTGTCGATTATCACACAAAAATTTATTTCATATTTTTACTACACACTCGAAAAATAAAATAAAATTGTTTTTGAAATACTTTTCGTAAATAAAATACTTCGAAAAAATGAAATATATTTTTAAATTCCTATGTTCCCCTATAGCATCGTGGCACTTTTAGCTAATTCTCTAAAAGTTATGTTGGCACTCAAAGGGTTAAAGTCATTCCTCGCTCTTACAAAGCTCCCAGGAAACTCTCTGTAGACAAACTGCTTACCACTTCTAGATGGATGGCTTTGGTACAGGCAAATTACCCAGAATTGATATAATTCCAGAATGATTAATTTGGGCAAATATACGTTTGCAAGAATTATGGAGTGTTTGACATTGAAAGTAACGATGGACTTGAATTCTCCCACCTATATACTCTCAATAAACCGCTATCATCGATAAACGTGCTCAAGAACATCAGCTTACTACGCTTTTGCCATGTTGGCTTGTTTTTAATGTCGCAAGCTCCTTTTTGAAATAAATCTTTTGCAGCCCTCGAAATAAATTATTTTCTGATGATATCAATTCTGATCTGGAAATATTTCCATCCTTTGGATCTTCATTCAATGGCGGGAAATATTTCCAGATCAGAATTGATATTCTGGTTCAAACATTGTTACCATATCGTAACAGTAACGCAGTTCAACTTTTGAACACCTTATATGCGGTAGAAAATCTACTTGAAATTTCCTCTATAAAATTCGATGTGTTAACAAGGAATAGTTTTTATGGAAACTTTGGTTGAGCCAACATAATTCTTCTATAACCTACCAATGAGGCCCCTTCCACCATAAAACGCTGGAAGATAACCCGTCTAACAATAAACCCCTTGAAGCTATGTTGGTTGGGGTTTCCTTTGATGGAACACTTTGATGGTTTCCATCAATGATGACGTATAAATTTGGATAAAATTATGATTGTTAATTCTATTTCCTACAAACGTTGTCCATTTTATAGGACGTTCCGGAAGTCAGATAAGAACAATTTGTGAATTTGTCCACAACACGGTAGTTTCTACGTTCACCGTAAGCGAATTATCGACTAATGGAACCAAATGGGTGAAGTGCGTCCATCAGCTCCATTTTCGGTATAATAAACTAATTTATGGGTGCTACTCGTGTCTTGGCTATGATTAAAGTACTATTGCTTTTATTTGCAGCGTCTTTCACTGAATACACCACTGCACCATAAACTTTTTCACTTGCTTCACCAAAGCCAGCAAACTGAGTTTATCTCTCGCGTGTATTCATTGCGTTATTTTCATCCCAACTCTGTTGATAAGTTTTGAAATATAATTTTCCCAAGTGGATCAACAATTTTGCTTACCGTTGACAGTAATTCCCGTTTTGTGGTAGGTTGATTTTCCGATAGATTGGGGATGAAAATTGTTGCAAAATGTTGAATCAAGGTAGCCAGTCGTGGTTGCGTTGGTGATACGCAAAAACAATAAAAAGGGAGAAGCGAAAAAAATTTAGTTTAGTTACAATCGAATAGTCCAGGCTTAATAAATCTTTTGTATAATAAAAAAAGAAAAATTATAGAAAAAGCTTTAATAAAATAGCAATTTGTAGTTCGAATAGTAAATATTCGAGCTTACGAATAGTTTTTTTTTGGTTTTAATTGAACCAGAAGCGTCACAAGCAGCGTCGATCCACAAATTGCAATCTCCACGAAGAATAATTATCCAAACATCCCATCCTTATTGCGCCATCTCGCAATAAAAATGAAACTGTCTTCTTCTGTATTCCATGTAACGTCTTCATCACCGCATATCTCCTTGGGTTTATTAGTCTGATCATTGAGAACTATTTTGCGCTTGGTCGTTCCTTAACTGAAGCTTTCTCAAATTAAATTGAGCTTGCTGGAAAGATCTCAAAATATGACCCATAGTATCTTGTAGTTTTTGCTTTTTGCTATAGCTCCGGTCACTAAATCAGGCTCGTACTGGATCCGATTCCGTACTCCAGAGAATCTACTGAAATTGCCGATCTTCTTTTCAAATACGTATCTGCCTATAATACATCTTTTCGATATCACCGATAACCATATAAACTCATGTTGTCTGAAAAGTAGCAATGTAGACTGTACTAGATGCCTTCATCACCCAATGATGTGGAAGAAAATATCCTTTAAATTCGGGATATTTTTTAACCGCAATTGCATGTTTCCTAAATCCTCGTATTCCTTCATGAAATTCTAGTAGAGCTGAGAGAATTGCTAGGAATCCTGTTTTGTTTTAACGTTTTCTTGGTATTACAAACATTTCCTCACGTTTATCTTCTTCTTCGGAAGTTTGTATCTTTTGGGCATTTCCTCGAATTCCCAGAATCGTCGAAGACTACGTTCAATATCAAAAACGATATTACAATTTTTGATTGTATGTCTTTATTTACCATTGAAAGCCAGCCAGTACCCAACCAAAACTAGTGTTCAACTAAACTAGACTCTAATAGTTGGATAATGATATTCTTCCATTTTGAATTATTTTTAAGAAGATTTCAATTCTATTGGGAATTCAATATCTGAAAGGGTTTTTGAAAGATGCTGCTGATTTGTGAAGATTGCGAATAAATGCTTCAACTGAATCAGCCCTTCGCACAGAGTTTATGACTGCAGAGTTCGTGCTAGGTGTAAAATTTGTGGCACAACACATCACACTCGGATTCATGAAGTGACCAAACCAGGTAATACGGAGCAATTAGTCGGTGAACCAGCGAAGACTCTAAGTTAAAGCCACAAACGTTATAGGAGAATCACAAATATGTTTAAAGATCAAATGAAACATCAGACTCTGCATCTCAGGCCTCATTCATTTTTGAAAGCTGTGCACAAATTCTGAAGCTACCACGAGAAAATAGTCGAATATTGGTTGAAGGTAGTCCCACTATTGAATCATCTAATGATCATCTCCCGTGTTGGCTATCAATTTTCAAAATGTGAAATATGTAATAAATACGCCGGGACAATTGATGTCCTATTGGGAAAAATGATAATAATTAAATTTTTTAATCTGCTAGAATAAACTTCAACGGTGAAAACGCTCGTTCCACCGATCTTGTATTGCAGGGACAGCAAATAAAATGTTGGCTATTTCAGTTAATAATTAACCAATTTTTTTTAAAATTTTGGTTTTGGTTTCGGTTTTGGTATAAGTAAATTTTTATGGTTTTGGTTTTGAAAAACCGGTTTCCAGTCCTGATTCAAGAATAGGGGTTCGATACCATCGGGACCGGTTCCACTTTACGCGTTTAAAACTTCTAAACCAATTAAAATTTACTGTATTAGACTTACCGCTGTCAATAAAATTATCTGCGGCAAGCAACACAAATAAGGATGATCAAAGGTATTTTGGAAAAAAAAATTGCGAATATTAATTGAACTCGGAAAAGAAACATAATTAATTGTCATAATCCTCGGAGAATCCTGTGACTATCTTTTATTATTTATGAATCAAAAACATCGTTTCGGGCTATGCACAATTTCACTTTCAATTTCTAAAATATGTACATTTTATAAAGAAAGTCATTAAGACATTTACACCCTCTATTCAATATCTCGAAAGCTCTAGATTTAAGGTTTACAACATTGTTTACGCGACGATTAAACGAAAACTCGCCAAAAGTTGAGTCATTCACTTCAAAATTATTTGAAAATTTACTACTCAAGAGGCTCAAACCAATAATAGAAGAACGAAATTTAATTCCACCTCACCAATATGGATTTGGGGAAAATCACACTTCGATAGAAAAAGTTCACAGAATAACGTACAAAATAGAAGACGCACTTGAGAAAAAGCTTTCGACAAAGTTTGGCATCAAGGACTTGAATTTAAATTGCATCGAGATCTACCTAAACAGTTCTATCAAATTCTTAAATCGTACATCGCAGATCATCATTTCCGTGTAAAATACTCGTATAACGTAGAGCACTCTGAACTAAAGAGAAAAGCAGCAGGGATACCACAAGGTAGTGTACTGCGTCCTATACTGTATATTTTGTACACCAGAGATATGCCAAATGCAGAAGGTGCTACCATAGCAACATTTGTAGACGATACAGCTATTCTGACCACTGGAAAGTGTAGATTTGAAGCAACGACAAAACTAAACGTAGCAAAATCGGTTCACGTAAACTTCACAAACCAGAAAGTTTAGTAATTTTTATGGTTTTTATTACGATAAAAAGGCGCCGAACAGATCAGGGGTTAAATGGCAGAATTGCTGTTAAAAAACCACTTCTTTCGATTACAACCCGTAAAAAAGGTTTAGCTGGACGAAGTACGACCACAATTGGCAAAAGTCGCAGTGGAGAAAACTCCGATGGCCAGATGGATCAAAACTCGAAATGTTTGGTCTAGAAGGAATGTTTAGGTCGAATGGATCGCTTCGGTTATCTTTCGATCTTGGAGAAACATGGTATAACCATCTGGACTAAAACTAATAGGACAAGGTAACTAATTACGTACCAGCACGAAAATGATCCTAAACTTACATCTAATGTGTGTAGGGAGTATTTACAGCAACAATTTTGCAACCGAAAGTTGAATTTAATGAATTGGCCCCCACAATCGTGATCAGTTAGATTGGGAGCTTCGGAAAACATGCCCAACATCGTCAAGAGATTTTTTACAAAAAATTGCAAGATGCCTGGAATATGATTTCATATGAACAATTAAATTATTGAATATAATGTCTGGGCTATGCTGCGCACTAATTAAAGCAAAGGGACGCCACATCGACGAGTGTGCAATTTCAATATTTCAGTATCTGTTTTCTTTGTTTTCTAATTAAATTAATTGAAATAAATTAATATATAAGTTAAAACTACATACATATATAAAAAATTGTTTTAGTTATAAAAACCATATCGACCAAATACTTTTGGCCTGTAGTGTACATGCAAGCTAAATATTCCATGCCATTTTCATTTTATTTACTTATGTGTGCTCACATGAATTTTCGCGGTACTATCCCCATGAGCTACAGTTTTACTCGCGCACACTAAACCGTTTTCCAGTTCACGATCGATGCACTACAAAGTTTGTCTATTAGAAATGATTAGCGCTCGATGCACTTGACATTTTTTTTAATTGTACTCGAAGCACTAAACAGTTTAGTTCGATGCATTTTTAAGATGTTGTTAAGTAATAATTAATTTTTTTAGGTAGATATAAAAAAAAATATTCGACCTAACCAGTTCTAATTCACTGTGCTCGAATTTTAAACATTTTTTGCGTGACAAGCTGGGCACCCAGGGGGTAAACCTAATTCGAGTATGCTGAATTCAATGGTGCTAGTCCCATTTCAAAGTTAGTCCCCATTTTTGAGATATCGCTTTCGACATATTTTGCCTCTGAGTCAAAAATTTGTCAAAATATACACTCATATTAACGTTGATAGCTCCTGAACCATTAAGATTTTCGTTATGCATTCTTCAACTAAGTTATTGCGCAAGCCAAGACATACAACTTTGCCGAACATATCAAGGCCGAAAAACGACATCTACAATCACATTTTTGTGTTATTTTATTTTTTGCTTTTCATTTCGACGAAAAACACGTTTTTTATCATTTTTTGTCCATTTATTGAATTTAAATCGATCGAATAAACATCTCATCGGCAAATATAGATACAATAGAAGCTATTTAAAAGAAAACTAAATTGATTCAGTTGATTTTATTGTGATTTTTCTCAATTTTTTCCTAAACAATTAACATTTTTTTAACTTTCAATTTTAATTTTCTGATTTGTTCATGTCGTCTTCGGGTTCTTCTTCCTCTTGCAAATTCCAACAAATGTCACCCAGTTCCGTTCGTTGTATTGGTCGCCTTTAAAATAAGTATCCCATAAGCACATAAAACACATGTTTTTAGTGTAACCCAATTGCATGCCACTTAAAAGAGCTATCACTTTTCAAATCTGCACAAACTTTCCATTGATAGTCATTGTATTTAATCAAATCGATGACTTTTTTCATTGATACATAGGTTTCCTTTGTGTTTGTGCTGCGTGCAATTGGAATGGAATTCTTTGAGTTGGTAACGTGAAGGAGAACTGCCTTCAAGCTGCTTTTAGAGGAATCGATAAACAATCGCCAATCTTCAGGATTATATGCATTGTGCATTGTGGATACCAAACCTCGGATATCAGTGCAAAAAGCGAGTAAATTATTCTCAATTAATTTGAAAAAATTCGTAAAATGACGATGACGATTTATTGCTCCATATATCCGAACATTTGGAGCCTTTGACAAAAGAATGGCTTGCCGCTGCGATAGTTTCAAGCGTGGTACCATAATATCCAAACGACTTTGCGAGATTTCAATGTGATGAGTGATATTTGATAGTTGATATATTGATGCAGACGTTTCTCCGGTTTCACCTGATTCAAATGTTGTTGGTAAATAATCCTCAGTTGGGTTTCATCTTTCCGGAACAGGTATTTCATCTGAATGCGGTAGCGGTAGATGAGTATTTCTCGTTGCAGTATATGTCAAAGAACCAATTTTGTTTCTGTTTGTACTGAGAATATAATTCATGCACCCATAACATTGAACTGCATCATGTCCTTGTGGATCGGCCCATATCATCGAGACACCAAATGGCATTGCGGCTCCAGTGTTTTGCTATCTATGCCGAACGAAAATGCATGTTGTCCAAACAAAAGACGGCGTCCAATTAATAACATTTTGTGAAAAGCATAGTCGATTTAAATCAGCGGTTTATTCACTTGTTTTGCAACGATTGCTCATAATTGTAAATTCTCCACACACATAACAAAAGCACTTGAGTTTAAAACACCTATCCATATTATTTATTTCACCAGATTTCACAAGCCGATTTTCACTTTATTTTTTGTATTCTTTTGTCACTTTATATATTTAGATGAAAAACTTTTTATTTTTAATTTTATATTACAGTTTTTAGTTCTTACTTATTGTGCCAATTTTTTAACTTTTTTAGAAATATCGATTTCGAGAATAATCTCTTCTTCGGTTTACTTTTTGCTACTGTTACATAATTTATGTTAAAGCTCTTTATATACTGTAGCTAGGCACTGCTGTTTGGTACCTCCTTTGTTTTTAAGTAATGGAGGTTGTAAATTTTAATGGGGTTTTGTGTTGATTTTGTCGCGAAATAAATTGTGGGTGTTTTTGTTTTTGTATATTTTCAGGGTGTGAATTTTGGCCGTAATTTGACTCACGACTCATGAGTCAAATTGGTACACCTGTTTAATTTCAGTCCTTTTTTGATTCTGTGCAAAATGGTTACATTTTTATTGAATTTAGTATATGGTTTTCAGTTTTTATGTGTTGTACGAAACTTGATTTTATGTACTTGTGATGTGTTCTTTGTATCTTATCTGAGATGAGCGTCTTGTTTGGCCTAAGTATGCCGAATTCCAGTTGTATTTAGCCTTACCTGTGTACTCATGTCTCTCGAAAGGGCAAGGTAGGAGCCGGAGTTTTCTGTGAGAAGCTTTTGCCAAAACTGACAAGACCCTTTCTTTTTGAGGAACATGCGAGAAGGCTGGGTCTACTAAATGTTTTTTTTTTGTAAAGAATAATTTCAATTTGAAAACTATTCAAATATTTCATTATTTCGCCTAAATATCATTTTTATTTAATTTTTCCAATTCAAGTACACTTTCGTTTGTTTTTGTTGGTTTAGGATTATAGTTGAGGTCTAACTTCAAAAGCGTGTCGTCTTAAATAAAATGATTGGTTTGCTAGGATTATCCCTTAAAACTGAAATAATAAAACACTTGAAAATCTGTTTAAGCCCACACTTTCAAAATATTTTAAATCTGGCAGGCCATGTTACACGATTTTAATAATACACATAAAACTTAAATGTTAAATTCAGTTAACGCTATACAAAATATTACAGTTTTTGTTAAATTTTTTATGAGCAACGATAAATACGCAAACTTAATTTATTTGTTATTAATTATACAGGTTTTCGATTTTTTAATAAGATAATAAAAGTAAAACTTTAAAGTGAATTTTCCGCGACATAAAATTGTTCCTGCTATAAACACGAATGCAATGAAAATAAATCCCATCTTGTTCAAACTTTTGTAACAAAAAAGAAACATTGTAATAAATTTCATCTTAGATTACGAAAATTAAATTTTTATTCATTTTCAGAGATAGAGCCAAACAGTTCCCCAAAGTTCGTAAAGTAAATTTTGAAAATATGTAATTATAGATCGTAGTCGTTAAAATTTTGTACTTTGAGGTTTATTTGAACCTTACATTACAATTATATTTTTTAACATTATACTCGAGCTAGATGATGACGTTGTTTGGTATTGTTGTTATTATTATTCTAAGTATTTTTCAAGATTGTTATATAAGAACAAAAACAATGTACATAATATACAATGAAATGATGATGATGATGAGTTGTTGGTAACAAACAAATAACACATGGAACTAGAAACGTGCTAGAGTGGCTGGAAAGTAATGTGTGTGCCATTGAAATTTTTTTGTACGAGTTATTATGTGAATTATTTTATTTGCTGCTACATTACTTCAAATTCAAATTATAACGACATGGTACAAGTATATATTATGAGGATGGGTTGTGTTCCAATGTTTAATGTACAAAACAAAATAAAATTTACTATATCAAAATTTGTTTTGTATAGATGTAACCAGACGGCTAAGAACCAAGGATTTTCTGATTTTATTGCTAATACTGTGGGTAGTCTAGTGGTAAAAACACACATATAATTTCTGTAGACCGACTTTCACTGATTTCAATGTACATATTTGATTAATCACGCTAGCCAACATTCGCAAAAATTTAAGAAAAAATTAGCGTTAAATACGCTCTTGACGTCAGCTAATTGTAATTCCAATTTAATATTTAATATATAAAATTGGCTGAACTGATGACCCGGTGAACTTCGTATCACATAACATTGATTTAATTGTAACTCTCTAAAGACATGAAATTACATAAAATTTAATGGAAAGCGTTGTGGTAAACTATGTTTTTTGATTTGTTTTGACGTACAGTTGTCCATGCGCGAAACACGGAAACTCCAACGATTGGCCTTGTAATTTATTAACGGTCATCGCGGATGCCAGACGCACGGGTAGTTGGAGCCGTTTGAACTCGAACGGTATAAGTCCGCTGGAATTATTGGGATGCGCGGGATCAAATCATCCTCTCCTTTCTCCATTCCCTTGATAATTATCACATCGTTTTTGTTGTTTATAAGCTTTTTCACAGTCAATTTCATTCCATTGCGCAGTCGAGGTATATTGATGTTACGCAACCTGGTGATGCTTGGGCCTCCTTTCAAATCGTGAGGTGGTTATTCGGACAACCCCAGCAAATTCAATAATTCTGTGAGATAGTTGACTGGTTGATAACTGCGTCAACCGGTTTGACGAAAAACAACTGTTACGGAATGAAATTTTAAATGGTCGCGTTGAAATCATCGACATCTTAGTTTTTTCTTAGTTTGCCAATACGGCTTGTTTCTTCAGCCAATGATTGTTTTTTAAGTTTTGCACGTTCGGAAAAACCCGTCAAATGAGCTATCCCTTCGATTTACTGGCAGAAGTCAATGGGCAATGTGATGAATGACTGAAATTCGTCGTCAATCGAAGGGTCTTCACATGCCGCTACAAATTTGATGATCTCAATCACGCGTTTTATTCACCAGCTACAGTTGAACGTGGAATAATAGGAAGAGTCTGAGAAGAATCAATGTGTAAAATGTGCAGTTTATAATTTTGTATACATCTTCTAACAAAGTCGCTGCTATTCCAGATGAAACCAATGCCAGAGCAGCTTCATGGTGTGACCGAATCGACGCCAAAAGCAATGGAATTAAGAACATTTTGCTAGTCCCTCCGTGAGCATCGAGGAAGTAAATTGTACCAGTTCCAGTGTTCATAGCTTCTACCAAAGAGTCGTACGCAGTCTTTTGTTGTTGATTTAATTGAGGAACAAATAAGAACTGTTTCGGCTAATACTTCAGTGTCGTATTGTTGTTCTCTTTACAATTCGTGGTTGAATGCATCGTGGTGATATCATGCCCTAAAACACTTTATTCGCAATCAATAAACACATGTCTTCAAATGGGTGATTCATTTTAAGGTACTTTTCCAAGAATAAAAAAAAATTTAAAAAAAATCAATTTTTCGAGTGATCTTTATTATTATACAAAAGTAATCGTTTAATTTCGAGTAATCTCTATCATCATAGCGCGATAACATTTGCTATTCACAGTTACGTTCCGGCCGGCTTCATTTTTGAAAAGATAAGGACCGATGATTCCACCAGCCCATAAACACCACACCGTTGTTTTGTCTGGATATAATGGTGGCTCTAGAACCTCTTCGAGTGACTCTTCAGCCCAAATACGGCAATTTTGCTTATTCACGCAGCCAATATGCTAGAAATGGGCCTCATCGCTGAACAAAATTTTGGTCGAAAACAGTGGATCTTTTTCAAGCTTTTCAAGAGCCCATATAAACTGAAACGATGATGATATAATCACGGTCATCGTGTACACTATCAGCTTGCGTATTATCAAATAATGAAAATTGAGTTTTATATTTTTTGATGGTATAGCGAATTATGCGTTCGGTATGTCAATTATGTGCACCATAAATAGCTGCATAACTCTTCTCTTGCTGCCTTGAGCTTCAAACATGTCGGTACAATGTTGTGCGTCATATATTGCCGCCTTGCATCCTTAAACTTTTTTATGAAGCGTCGGCAATAGCTGCCGTTGCGGAATATTTTGTTGATATCCGAATGTCTTTCGACTCGTTGCACAAATGGATTTGCTATTTAAGCATTCGTAATTAATACCACATGTTTCACTTCTACTCATTGACTTGAATGGACTGTGGCCCATTCTGAGTCAGCATATGGCGCCATTACGGACCCGTCCATTAAAACTGTGTTGACAGAATCCCGCTATAGACGCACAATCAGCAGGGTTTTCTTTGGTGCTTCCTTGCTCTTTTGATGTCTTGTATTTCAGAAATCGTGTTAGCGACGAATGCCTTGTTTTTTTTGGGGACTATATTTAATTCACAAAAGCGTGATGATATAAGTGAATCTGTCCAAAATGACATCACTATATCTTGGATGTGTAACGCTTGTATAAGCAATAATGCGCCGTCGTGGAATCGACAATATGGATTTTGTCGGTGCGACTTTGGTTTTGAACGCAATAAGCATCACGTTGATATTTCCATTGTTGTTGAGAGAGTGAGAGAGAGAGAGAGTGTGAGAGAGAGAGAACGAACGAATGAATGATTGATCCTGAACTTCGTTGAAATTACACGAAATTCCTAGAGAAGTATGAATTACTTGGTCATATGGAAGCAATACCAGCAAACAAAGTAGATCTGCCATTATTCAACGCGTCAGCTAAATCTACCTCAGGAGTATCACTTAATGATACGCTAATGATTGGGCCGACCATCCAGCAGACACTTCTAAAATTTTAAAAAGATTTCGGAAACATCGCTACATCTACACGGCAGACATTGAGAAAATGTTCCGTCAGCTATGGATCGATAAGGCTGATACAAACTATATCAACGCATTATCTGGCGCGATTCTTCAGCAGCAGAGATAAAACATTGCCGTCTTCTGACCAATACCTACGGCACGGCATCAGCTTCGATTTTGGAAACGCAGGCTCTTAGTAAATTAGCAGAGCTGCACCGAGATACTCACCCAAACGCCGCGAAAACACTAATCAAGGATTTGTTACATGGATGACTTAATGTCTGGAGCGAGCGAAATCGATGGCGCCATAGCCAACTAAACCGAGTTAATTGCCCTAATGAAGCTCGGTGTGTACCACCTTAGAAAATGAGCATCCAATGATATGTGAAGGTTCTACAAACCATACTCCCGCAGAAGATTGAGAAATCTCTATTCGTGTAATTACTTCGTGTAATTACGGAAGGAACTAAATTAATCTCAGTGCTAGGTATTAAATTTGACCCACAAGGAGATTGATTTTCGTTTAAGATCGTCCTGCCGGTGTCCATCAAGTTTACAAAGAGACACATGTTATCTGAAGCGTCGCTTTCGGTTGTCATCTGTAACAGTCGCAATCAAAATACTTTTTCATGGCTTGTGGCTGCTGAGGATCGATGGGGATGATAAACTTCCTATACAGATGTTCAAAATCGCTGGTTAGTAATTCGAACCAAATTACAATTATTGGAAGATATCAGAATACCGAGATGGCTTAACTCCAACAACCAAGTGTAAACGGAAGGTGCAAATGAACATCATTGCTGCAAAAACCAAGGTCGCACCGATCAAGTACGCGTGGCTTTGCTACTCGTCCGATTGCTTGAGTCAGTAATGAAGTTGTTGGAACTTCCTGTACCTCCACAAGTCTCAGTATGCTCGGATTCCACAATCGTACTCGCTTGGTTGCCAAATCCACCTAGAAAGGGAAATATATTCGTGTTGAATCGAGCTACAGGAATATTAAATTTAACGAATGTTCAGCAATGGCCCTACGTTAAATTGAAACAAAGCCCAGCTGACATTTTTTCCCGTGGCATTGTTCCGGGAGAACTTATCGAAAACCGAATGTGGTGGCAGATTGGCTACGACACGAACCATTTAAGTTACCAGAAACACTATCAGGAAAGTGTTCTACCACTACTCTAACATTAAAAAATGTCGCTAGAGAAAATCCAGTACGTGAAGACGTCAACAAAATCGCTACAGTTAATCGAATCATTGAGTGATTCTCCAGAGCAACCGCAAAGCAGTTCGAGTTCTGGCTTGGGGTAAGCGAGCAAATCACAATTTTCGCAATGCTAAACTTCGGTAGCTGAGTTGTACGAGTCGTACAAAATAATATTGAAGGAAGCGCAACTCCCAAGTTTCCAGAATAAGATTGTCAACTGGGGCAATAACTTTCCATTGAACAAATCTAATCGTATTTCTTATCATCATATTTAGAGAAGACGGGAATGATGCAGGTGGGCGGTCGGTTTGTACATGCCAGGCAACAATATGATCTAAAACATCCGATAATGTCAGTATTATCATCCCATAACACGAGTAATCGTTAACGAAACACATGAACAACATTTGCGCACGGTACTAAATTTGTTGATGTCAATTATTAGGCAACAATACGCAAGGATTTGATCCGAAGCGTGATTTTCAATTGCGTTACACAAGAACAACTAAAAGGACAGCTGCCACCTCCACAAGTCAACCTAAGTAGACCGTTCCTCCAATCTAGTGTGGACTGTGTCGGTCCTTCACCATAAAAGCAAGCAAGGCAAGAAAGGTTACTACCTACAAAGGGTATCTTGTAATATTTATCTGAATGGCTGTGCACCACGAGCTGGCTTACGACATGACAACGGATACGTTGCTTACAGCACTCAAACGGTTCCAAAGTCGTCGCGGGATCTTTACGGGCTTTTATAGTGACAACGGCACAAATTTAGTTGGGGCTGTAAATGAATTGAAATATTTCCAACAGTTGGGCAGCCACCAACAACAACAGATGGCATTTTGTTCCGCCGGCATCACCACATTTGAAAGGGCTTTGTGAAGCAGCCGTTAAGTCGCTAAAATTTCATTTGCGACGTATCATCGGACCGGCCATACTAAGATATGAAGAATTGAACACCTTGTTGGCACAGATTAAAGGCATACTAAGTTCTTGTAACCGTCAACACATCGAAGTAACCGTCAACACAATAACGAAATTATGTGTTCTGCCTTTGATTTACTCATGTAATTCGACAACGGGGCGTCAATATTGAGAATCGTCACCAAAAGAATCAGCATCACAATAAAATTACAATTTAGAAGCCGCAGCTGAAAATTAGATAATTAGATTTGCTAACTAAATTTATAATACTTAACTTTATTGATTTATTTACTTTTTGTAGTTTCTCTGTATCTGTAAGGATTAATAGTTTTTCAGTTAATTGAAAATTGATTTATATATACATTTACCTGCCATCACGAAAGATTGACGTTTACTTGCTATTCCCTCCAATATCGAGTGGTGACACCTGTGATGTAAAAGTAGAATTAAAAATCTTTTATAAACTAGTATAACTAAGATGTCCCTTGATAGATGTCACCGTAGTTACAAATTATACTTTTTTTAAGTATAAATTCTGACTGACAGAAAAATTTGATCACTTGTCATCCGAATTTTTATGTGAAATAAGCTAAACACCTAAAATTACATTAAAATAAATTAATGAAAGCAAATAAAAATTGTTAATGATAAAAATAAAAGTTGATACTAGTTCATCCGTATATTTACCTGATTTGTTTGAACGCACACCTACAGTAGCGCCAACTTAAGCTCGAAACAGAACAAGAGCGACAACGACGAGCGTCGACGAATAAATAAAAAATATCGCCGCAATATATTTATCTATGCCAAAATTGATTCTAAAAGCATACTCGGATAATAAAAATTTTAAAATTATCAAAATTGTTTATATTTTATGTTTTGTTATGTTTAGTTGGCAGCATTGTTTCGTCGGCGATAAAAACAGAATAGACTCTAAATTTATTTCAAAGAAAAAATCGTCGTCGCCTGCGTCGATGGTTGTGTTTGTATTGCATATTTTCTGTGTTTTCTAATTTGACAAGCGATTTCGTTCGTCGCCTTCGTCTTTGTTCTAATTTGAGCTTTAGGGTCCTTGGCCAGATGTTTTCCAATTTGAAGTAGTCGAGCAATGTCTGGTTCTTTTGGTCGACCGAGTGGTTTGGAAACTAATAATTCGATATTGAACGGAATTCTTACTTTATATAACTTCCATTGGTCAGGCATATGTGAGTTTCGTTGTAAATTTCTTCATATTCTTTTTCTTCTTTAGTCTTGATTTATTTATTTGTTCGAGTTTCCAAAACTTTTTTAACTGATTATCAATCTCATTGGTGGTTATAACCATTGTCTGACATATTGCTTCTATAGTAGCCATATTTCCAGTACGAATCCATCCTATAGTTTTGTTTGTTGTGCAATAGGCTCGTTAGGTGCACCTTTTATTAGAGTCAGCATTATTATTTGCCCATAGTAGTCTGCGCCTAATAATATTTCAATTAGACCAGGTTCGTAAAACGTCTTTATAAATCTCATCACATCAGTTATGACATTCAATTTAAATAAACTAAAAAATAAAATATATGCTTTCAGTGCATAACGTTCCATATATTAATTAGCAGGTTGGAAGCAGAAGTATAATTTAAAACTATAACCGACAGTTTCTCATTACACAAAAACACATCATAAAGAAATCAAAAAATTTGTTGATCAATTTTCTCGCAGATTATCGAAACCATAATACATACTGGGTGTTTATTTAACATCGCGTATTCTGATGACAAATACGGAATACAAATTAAATCAATTCGTACACTAATCAACAGAACATCAATTCCAACACTTATCATAATATAAAATGTTATTTAAATTTCTTAACACGAATTGAAGATAACAGATGTTGTTGACAAATCTACTATAAGAGCAAATAGCCCTCCAGATTAAGAGAAATAAGAACAGTAATTTATTTGGTAGATATGTTGACGACAACGACGACAACAACGACGAAAATACACATCAGCCATCGATATATACCATCAACCTTATGTTCCTGTACATCATGTTCCATCAAAACGTATGTGTAGTCGGCATCTAAAATGTAATGATAGATGATGGAAATGACTTAAAGATTTGTTATGATTCAAAAACGATAAGTTTTTATTACATTTAACTTCTTGTGTTTTCGTTTATGGTTGCCATATATAGATTTCTCGTATATTCATGTCGTGAATTGTGAATGAGTTTTGATAAGAAAAATAAACACATCCATGTTATACACACACACACACCCTCTAACGGTATATATTGAATATGTGTTGAATATAGATGAAAATGAGAAAATTTTTATAATCTTTCTTATGTGTGTGTGTGTGTACGGTAAGAAACGGTATAGAAAAAGGAAGCCACCTAGAGGGCATTTAAAAAGTCAATTTCAATAATGTAAACACGATCATATTTGGATATTCATACATATAGATATACATATATGGTTGGTACTTGGTACGGAAGCACAAGATGTGTTCTTTCAGCTCTATTCTTTCAACAAAATAATAATAAAAAATCAAATTTATTTAATATTTCTCACATCTCTGCCTTATGTACATATGTATATGTACTACATGTACCAAGGAACCTCGTCATGCCAAAACAACAAAAAGGTTGTTGAATTTTTAAGTGATAAAATTTAATACTGTATTCTTTATATTTTAACTTTAGCTTCTCAGAAAATAAAATAAAAATCGCATAAAAATAACCCTCAAGGTGTTGAAATTTGCAGAGTGATATAACATACTTATTCACAGGAATAAAACGTTGTATTAACAAATTTTCACATAACGAAGAAAAACTTAATGCTTTTCGCTATCTGCATAAACAATATGACGATAAGCAAACGACCGCATAAAGATATCGACTACAATTTTTGATAAAATATTAATGATTCCGTTCAAACATTCCAAATGTCTTACTAAAATCGTGCGAATCGTTTATAGCATGTGATATTTATCAAAAATATCTAATATCAATATTCGTATGTAATAGATTTTAGTTTACTACGTTTTGAATTTTATGTCATATTTCTATATCAACAAAACCGTGTAGCACATTCAACCGCGCGACATTCAATTAACAAGCAATAATTAATAACCGTTAATCAATCATATCATTTAATAATCAACTTTTAGAAACAACCGCGCACGATCGCGCGACTTTCATGAATTGGCCACATACACTGGCATTGACTTAATCAATTATAAATCCTCTGAAGCTGATTTCTAGATTTTTTGTACTAAAAATGTCAAAAATATAAAATACTCTCTCTTACAATATCCGTAACAACGCAAATAAATAAATTTTAGGCATATTTATAAGCATAGTCAAAAGCGCTACAAAATACAAATGACAAATAAAAATGCTGAAACAAAATCTCAGCATCATAAAATATGGAGATCCGAACTCAACAAGCCCTCTTGTGAGCTAAAAATAAGACAGCTACAAACGCATGGAATTATTTTAACAACAACTACGAGCGGATAATCGCAAATGAACGCGATCTTGTTTGAAGAGGTCCAAACGAAATGCAAGTAAACAGCAGATTTCCTACAGGCGACATCACGAAGAATGCCAAAATAATGTTTTCAATCATTGAAATTCTCTTATTTTACGGAGATTACAAGCAATGAGCAAGTTTTTATAGTCTGTTCAATAAAACGAAGAAAGGATTTATTTTTCTCCTTTCCATGGTAAAATTACAAACAGCAAAATTTATCATCATCTCATACTATCGAAAGAATGTATGTGAAGATAGTCTAAATTCCATCTCCGAAAAATGCGATGGCAACACTAATTATTACCAGAGCACCACTACTCTCAGCCCAAAAAATCTCCACATTTTTACTCTCAGCCCCGAAAATATTTGCTATCATGATAGCTAAAAATTGTCATTACAGTTGAAACTTTCGGGGCTGAGAGTAGATGTAATACTCGTACTTATAAATACATGTTTGTGAAATAAGCCCAATTTTCATACGTGTGAAGATATGCTAAATTCAGTCTCAGACGAATGATATGGTAACAAAACTATTGCTATCATGACATTTTCTACTCATAGCCCAAAAACAACACAGCTTTAAGTCGTATTCATATACGACGGATAAAAATCCGGGATTTTTCTATCCCATCGTTTTAACCAATTACATCACATAAATTATACAACGGACGTGCCCCTTTTCATAGAAAAAAGTTGAAAAATCCGAGATTTTTATCCGTGGTATCAATACGACTTTACTCTCAGCCCCGAAAATTCTTGCTATCACGATAGATAAAAACTCTCATGACAATCGAAATTTTCGAGGTTGAGAGTAAAAATGTAAGGATTTTCTTATGCGGTCCACATCGTTTGATGGGTAAATATAAAGAGTACGTACGACTTTTTATAGAATTTTCTATGTATGAGTTGAAATAAAATCCATTGAAGTCAGAAACCATTCGTTGGCCCAACTACCGGCGCACATCGTTTGATAAGTGAATGTTTAAGGAGCATGCGCGATTCTTTTGCAGGGGCAAGATAATAAAATCCGTCCGGAAAAATGAATTGTTAGAAAATATTTCAATGGACAAACACAAAAAATTCGAAAAATGGTCAAAGTTGGCGTGAATATTTTGTTTTTACCGGTGAAAAATGAATTTCGAAAATCTTGTTGGAGATTAGCCATTGCTCTTCAAATATTATAGAAGTTGCATTTATACATCAGTCTACATCCATTATGGTAAATTTGAATACTTTTAAACTAATAAATTTGAAAATATTTTTAAATCCGTTTAAATTTTCCGGTCGTATTTCATGATTCCGCCCCAGATTTTCTATGCATACTATAAACACTGCCTGATTCTTTCGGCTTTACCCAGGCACCACGTGGAGGTGGTCTTTGCTACCCAAAAAAAAGTAATTAAAAAAAAAAAAAAAAAAAATAAAACAAAAAATTAATTTATTGAAGACATATCCATTTCATTAAACGGTATTCTATTTTTGTGTGTAAAATATCACATGAGGAGTGACGTATTCGTTATTTTGACAACAATTTCAAGACTTCTACGGACTACATCTCAGCTCATTTTGAAATCAAAAAAGCATAGAAACTATGATCAAATAATTCCCGACACTTTTATGTATCACATAGTAAATACTATGTTACGACAGTTAACGGTAAATTTTTTGAGTATGTACTGTAATTTATTTGGAATCTCAGAATGTTGTTCATGTTTTGAATGATGCGTCTAGTTTTATTTATACGATTTCGTATTCAAAATTTTATCACAATTTTTTAAATTATTTGAAAATAAAATTTTTCTTTATTAAGTTTTTGACATATATAAAGTTATATTGAATAACGAGAGAGTTATAATTATAATGAAATGTCGTAATAGTATAAATAGAATTAAATAGTATTGCCATACGTACCTTGTTTCGGGGCTGGAATTTTGGGCTATCTTCACAAACGTATCGGAAGACAACTATATGACTGCATGTACTATGTTACGTATCCGATATTTATGTATTTCTGTGTTCGATGCGTTGCAAATTTCAGTCCTGTATGTTTACCCTAAGTTGGGGCACCTGGTCAAAATAATTTTATTACGTTGTTTATTTAATCATAAAATTATATGGTACATATTTTTTTTTTTTTGGTCAAGTCGAAGCGGTTGATCGATAAACAAAAAATCAGTTGTGATCTGATTTTGATGAAGAGTGATAGTGTGGTCTTCAACCAAATCAATTTTGTTATTTTTACACGTCGATTTAAAATTAAATCATCATCAAGGAAACCGTAATTAATGGTCGTCTAGTACAGTGTTTTTTTGGTGTAATAATGTAATTGTGTACTGGGACAAGTGGTGCAGTGGTTAAAGCTTCGGCAGTTAGACCGGGAGGTACTGGGTTCGAATCTCATCAAAGGCAAATCGAATTTTCATCATCGATTACAATCGTTGATGTTAATAAACACAACTAAGACCCTCTGATGGAGTGCAGAATTCAACGCCGACCCACCGTCCATGGCAATGTACAGGTTGACATGGAGCTTGCAATGTGCAGGTGGTATACTGTAGTTGTGTGAGTAGGTGAAGAGGTGAATGGGTTAATGATGTGGCGTGAATGCGTGGTATCACAATGGGCCAAAAATGGCCTAAACAACAATTAAATTTGATAAATTAGTGCACTAATGCCACAGTGAGTTTAGTGTGTTAACTAACAAAAAAATCGTAACAGTGATCCCCCCATTCCGTCGATATATAAAACCAAGTGATTCGCAACATTTTTTTTTGATTGGTTGATTGTACTAATATCGAATCCTCCATCACGAGCGCGCGTACTACTGCTGTAATAAGTGGAAAAGGGGCGGTTGGGCGGCTGATAAAAAAACATTAAAAAAATAGTATGGTGTCATAATACGAAAGTGTACGGGGCATACAATTAAATATATAGAAAGCAGGTTTTACCACGAGGGCCGATCAACACGTGTGGGAATAATTTTATAAGTTTATTGGTGATGCTTGTAGGTATATTCCGTAAAGTGAACCGTATACCCTTAATACTCTAATACGAAGTTATGAGAATTTCTCTTGTTTTCGTTAGTCTCTGCTCTTTGTTGTAATGTCTCAGTAAACTGGGTATTGACGGGAATTGGGACATGTTGTCGCGACTAATTTAATTGTTGGCATGGACATTTTGATTAAATAGTGGTTAAATTAAAATCACTGTTTCCCCTGAAATACACCGCAAGTGGCCAAGTTCCACCGACCCCATATAAGAATAACAGAAAATCAAGCCATTCTCTTAGAAATATGATTTGCCGGCAATGATTCTTTATGTTTCAAATAAGCCATGGTACGGACTTACTGTGGCCAGTCGGACAGTACTAGCCGTATGGTAGGATTCGCACAATCGGCCAGCTTCCATATGGCTCAATATAAAAATTAAAAATTGCCATTCTCCTAGCAATATGATTTGCCGGAAATGATTGATACAAATTTGAATAAAAAAAAACTGGGATGAGATGAAATAGTATTGTTTGAGGAAATTTTTTTTTTCTGGGATGAAAAACTGGGCTGACTTCACATTCTTTTTTATAGAGTATTTGCAAGAAGTGGTACAATTTCGCATTCATGGTACAATTCCCTCAGAGTAATTTAGCACGTAAATATTTTCTTCGTGTTCGTAATTTGAATCCAAATAACAATTAATAACAATTTATTTGTTTTAATCGTGTATTTTGTTGACAGTTCGATGATATGTGATAATTTTTTTGATCTACCAATTCTGAAACCTGTTTCTTATTTCAGATCGACCAGATCGATCCTATTTTAGATTTTCATATCTGCTCGATCTACGGATTTAAATAAGAAACATAGCTATAGTTAGTATATTTGGAGTATGCAAAGTGAAAAAAATTAATTATTACTCGATACACACTGGATCATTTGACACTGCACGACCTGTGCTCGGTGCACAATACCCAGGGCAAGCTTGCTTGCTCTGGTTGAATTAAAAAATAGACCCTTAGTTTATTACATTTTTAGCCTTATGCAGGTTTTGAATAAATAACTGAGTACACTAAGTTCATATTAATTTTTTCGGGTGACTTTTTTTTAAATTTCTATTACCTTTTTCAGTTGGGCAAGTTCCATAAATCTGCCACGTCTAATTACTACCAGCCGATATTACTGAACTGTTTAGGTGTAATAGTGAAGTTTGTGTTTAATATTTCATTCCAGCCCTATACCCATCCTTGCATGTAACGAATTTCCTACCGCAAAGATTGCTTGGACTCATCATCTCCGGATTTATTATATTAACACTTTTTATTCGCTTACTTTTACTAATCGATAAATTTACAAAGGGAAAAATCACTGCAAAAAAATATTAATTTAAAATTCATTCTTCGTTTCTTTCTAATTTTCTTTTCTTACTATTTCGCACCCAAAAAATAAAAAAAATAAAAAAATTATTTATTTTAATATCAATAACGAATTTTTGTTTTATCGTGACTGCTAATTTACTACGCCTATTTGAACTTATTACCATCTGTAAGTTTTCCTAATTGCTTATATTTTTTTTTCTCTGCCATTGCCCAATACTCCAATGTTTTCTCAATAAATGTTGGATTCATAATTATCTTAACTTCCAATCACCACCAACAAAATTCGTGCCATTGTCGCAATAAATATTCGTTGGTATTCCTAGTCTGGCAGTGAAGCGTTTCAAAGCTCCTATAAATGTGGCTGCTCTAAAATTCGACACAAGCTCTAGGTGGACCGCCTTGGTACAATAACAGACAAAAATTGCAATATACGCCTTGATCAACCTTGCACCTCGGCCTCTCTTTGTAGATAACATAATAGGACCTGCATAATCGATTTCCACGTTATTAAATGGTCGCGCCTGCAAAACTCGAACTGGTCGTAATGCTGCCATCTTTTGCTGAGTGATTGTTTTGGAATTTCTTCTACAAACAAAACAAGAGTATTTACAGTTAGTTACCTAAATAACAACGAGCAAATAACCATATTATCAGCCAAATTTATACTCGCCATAATCGATGGAATTTGAAAGGAAAGTCATTAGGCACTTATCATGCCAAAGACATTCGATTTTGAGATATTTTATTTTTTGGTTCGAGCATTATTTTTCTGTACTGCTGATTATTTATTAGCCCGGCTTCATGAGACTTATTTTCGGGTGTGGGTCGTGCCCACGTTTGTAATGACGCTTACGGCCGTCGTCGTTCCCGGTACTGAATTTTGGACCAATTTCCCGGTTTGGGTGCGTTTGGATTTTGGTATTGTATTGACTGAAGAAAAATGGAAAATTTCAAATGAAGGAAAACGAAAAAGAATTTGCGGTAGCCAGTTTGTGGTCCGCATTGCCAGCGCAATTGTAAAGTAAAGTTTAAATTATAAAGTAAATTTCTTACTTGTGGTTTTTTGATACTTATATAAGAATTCCTGTAGAGTTAAGATATGCGTGGAGATCGCGTTTTCATTCTTATTCTTGTTGCTACACTGAGAGAAAAACACTATCTCATTAAAAAAATTACTATCGTTTCAAAAAAATGTTATCCGTAGTCAGCCGATCATAATATCTATTATAATAATAGTACTTCCATTATAATTTTTATGTTGTTAATTTGACAGTATACTATCAGAATAATACTAAAATAAAATTTCGATTCAATAAAACGAATTTTCTATATAACAGCATATTTCTATAGATCCGATCGAATGAAAGACTCATATAGATAATCATTTCTGTCAAAGTGATTGTACATCATATCATATCGATGACCAAGTAGTTCCATATGAAAACACGACATCACTTATTTCGACATAATTTCCATTATTTCTGCAAGAAAAATGTTTCTCATATTCTTGAAAAAATAAAACATTTTGAAATTTCAATAAATATATTTTTTATTATTAATAAATAAATTATAATTATCACAATTGCAAAACAAGAATTGCATCATTCACAAACACAAATTTTTGTTTTGTGTCTACATTACAAAGTTACTGGAGAATCTCAAAAACAACTTAAATATAGGTATGGCATATGCGTAGTGGAGCATTTTTCGTGAAATTAACCCAGCTACACGCAATATTCACTTTAACTATGTAATAGGGGACACTTCTGCTATATCTGGCGAATTAAATTTCTACAGTATAATTATCTTTTATTTTCGGTTTTGCCAATGTGATAAAATTTTCTCATTCTCTCAGGCTATTGTGGACATCAACAAGTCTAAAATTCAAATTTCTCTAGTTGATAAACGTCTGGTTAAATCTGTGTAACCAATACAAATATGTATTGGAAATCAATTGATGTCTTTTGAAAAATTAAAATAAACTCATATTGATATTTAAATTAAGCCAAAATAGGCATAAAATAATTACCATAGTTTATATCCTAAAGCAGTTTTATAACTGGGCCAAGCGTTGAAAATATCCATCATGGGTGTTTTTGCATCTAAGCACATATTGTTAATATTTTGTAATCTGGGGCCGTATTCTTGAAATCAGTGGAATATTTCCCAATCGGAATACAATTTGCTTTGAAATTCTCAATATTATTCGAATTTGTCGCCGGCCACTTTAATCATTTTTTTAAGTTTCTTTTCTTTTTTTAAATTAAGAAACATAATTTTTTCCCCCTACTAAGGGAAAAATTCCGACTGAGTAAAGGTGATGATACATGTACAAATTTTGCCTTTAAGGCATAAAAATTCTGCGCGCTGATTGGTTAAAGGTCGGCCATCTTGAATCGCCTTAAAGGCAAAAATTTAAAATTGAAGAATTCTCAATTTTGTATAAGGCAAATTTTCTTAACCTCAAAAAGTGACTGCTACCAATAAACAAAACAATCAGACAGATTATTACAACGATAAAGTGCCGGCTTGAAATAAATTTTATTATTATAATAAAATTAATAATAGATATAACAAAATCAACTTTATTTTATCTATCTATTAATTTTTAGAAATCCGTGTACGGCACAAAAAGTGCCTTATGGCAAAATATTACATGTATTCTCTATAAAAGAATCACGTTTTCTGCCTTATAAGGTACTGCAAATTAACCAATCAAGCAGAATTATTATGCCTTTAAGGCAAATATTGTACATGTATCATCGCCTTAAATCTATTTGAAATTGTTGCCTTAAGGCAAACAAATATTAGTAAACTTGAAAACAAATTTGAAAAAATGATTAAAGTAACCGGCGAAAAAATCGAATAATATTAAAAATTTCAAAGAAAATTGTATTCCAATTGGGGAAATCACCACCGATTTCAAGAATACGGCCCCGGTGCAAACAAATTAACAATTATTTGATTCTCACTAATATTTAATTATAGCTAGTTATTTACATATCAATTAATTTTATTCAATTTAAAATAAATTATTACACAACACTATGCACTTCTTGGTTTGACAAACTCAAACGTAATGAAGAAATTTTGTAACTCTATTGATTGCATTGATAGAAATTCTATCAGTACGAAAATGTGCGACGTAATTAAGTTTTCTTTTGTTTAGAATAGACAAAATATATTTATAAAAAAAAATAAAAATAAATTGACAGAACAAATTTTTATTTCGAAAAACTCATTTCAAATTTGACCGGTAATAACAAAAAAAAATTAACAATTGTTCTGTTAAAGTGATAACACCTATATCGCGGAATACTAGTTGATTGATTGATTGATTGATTCTGAATGCACGACCAAGTTCTTACACAGGAGCTCCCGGGTGACGTCGGGCCCACCGTACACTCTTTTTTACATATAACAAAACCGAAGGATTGGATAGGTTAGTTAAATGGGACAGAATCGGCCCGGTTACAGACACCTAGGTATAGCCGATAGTTAGTAACACAAAGACAGCACAAAACTAATCTACTTGGGGAAGGATAAAGGTTTAATAGGTTAAATGGATAATGATGGTATTGGTCATCAACAATTGCTTCTTTAAATCAGCAACCTAAGAAAAAATGTTATTATTTCACATGTATCTGGAAATCACCTGGAAATGAATACTATATTAATAATTTTCGACTTCCTAAACAAAACTGATTGTTGAATCGGCCCGATTTCATACACCTAGCTAGAGACGATATAGCTAGTAACACAAAGACAATACAATTCTAAACTACACAATCAGCAATTAATTTTACAAAGAAAAATTATTTCACAAGCAATATGTATAATTCCTGAAAATAATACTAAATTAATATATTGCTGCTTACCTAAATAATATGAACATTTATAATTTAATAAAGACCAAAAAAAATATAATAATAATAATTAAGGGAAACGACGCGTTTATTACTTTTACGAAAAATCTCGAAAATGCACACTCGATATTGCTCACAAACAAATCATAAGAAAATTCTGAAACTTTCTGAATAATTTCGTAAATGGATTTTCTTTATTATAAAATTAATTTCATGTCCGACAAAGTTTTAGAAAAGCCCAGCACGAATCGATTTTACTCAACTAAATTCATGTGCCGGTTTATAAATTTTGAAAAGGTGGAATCCTTAATTAGGATGAATTATTGAAATCAAATGAGATAACCGCAGTGGTCAAAATTCAACTATGAGAAAAATGGGCGATTTATAAAACAATTTTGGTGTATTTGTTGAGGACCATGTCAGTTAAAAAAACTAATCAGGGCTTCCCATCGAGAGGTGGGGACAATTTATAGAATTTTGTATTCAGGCCAAATATATTAATAGAGTTCTTCTTGGCCAATTAAGATATCCCTAGAAATCCAAATACAACCTCAGGTATGTGGAGTATTAGTTAGAGACCATGCTATTTTGATTGATTAATTAATTGATTGGAATGTGCGACCAAACCTAAGTAAGATTCCCGGTTGACACCGGGCCCATCCACACGCTCTTTTATATATAA
Source organism: Nephrotoma flavescens (assembly GCA_932526605.1). Taxonomy (NCBI): domain Eukaryota; kingdom Metazoa; phylum Arthropoda; class Insecta; order Diptera; family Tipulidae; genus Nephrotoma; species Nephrotoma flavescens. The sequence continues at coordinate 248,704,529 of OW052220.1, read as the reverse complement.
CAAGATGGTGGGACAGGAAAGGTGAATTAATTATTATGGAAATTGTACCGGTTTCAAACACCTTAGTAGTTAATAGTTAGTAAATTGTTAGTTGAAATGTAATGTAACACGGTTAGTACAAGACAACATAATTATTTAATATATCATGGTATAATATCCAGCAATCTGAATCCTAAAGTTATATTAAATTATCTGCAATATAACTTATACTATTTCCAGTGATCGTTTTTACTATAGGAATACTAATAAAAAATGGTAAATATTGAAGTATTAAATAATAAAATTAAAGCAGTTAAATGTAATGATTAGTATTAATTAATCCAACTCAATTCTCCTGACAAATATTAAATAAAATTAATTGAATTCAAACCACCAAACAATTAGTACAATATAATAGTACTCGTCGCTGCCGTCATCTGAAAATCCAACTCAAATCTAAATATAAAGACTAAATAGAATCAAAATTATAATTTCAGGAACTTCAACTCTTCTAAATACTAAACAAAGTAAAATATTAAAGCATATATTTAGAATTATTAATAAGTAGCAAATAAATTTCCATTTACCTAATAAAACCTGTTAAAATATAATTCAGTAATAATTAGTACAACTTTTAAATAAATTGTGATAAACATAAATAAACTTAGATCTCGGCATAATTAAGACTTAAACAAGAATTAAGTTCCCCAGCGAAACAAATTTTTGATTCGAACCATAATCAAAACCACTTGCAAAATACTATGAAGGCCTCCACCCAAAATCTTGATTAGTTAATTTAACCCTTTCGCGGACGCACAATTATTTAAAATATTTGTTACAGGGTACAATGAAAACCTATATCGCGGAATACTAGTTGTTAATAAAATAATTTATTGTCATATCAATAAACTACGATTAATATGAGAAGTTGCTTATTGAGGTAACAGTATAATTTTATAGAAATAATTACAATTTCAAATTTTCAATACGAAAGGATAATTTCTCTCAGTGTGATAAACAGTTCATTTTTTTGAGATTCTAATCTATCGTGCGTTGTAGACATAAAACTGAATTTATAATAACGTTAAGTTGCCACATGTTTCGGCTAGTTCTGAAAACCAAATTACCGTTATGATCGGGTGACATGTGACAGCGCTTGCTCTGCCCTATCAAAATGGTACAATACTTTTTCGCTGAACTGTAAAATTTATCGATCGATCTGTTTTATAGCACAAATAATTATCGATTGTCGATATGAATTCGATTTTGTTAGTCATTCATGATGAACGAGAAGAAGATTTTTTTTTTGGATGTTGAGATGGTTACTTTTGGTGGTCAGTCGAGACAGAATTTTTCAAGTGTGCGGGATAAAGTAAAAAAAGAAAAAAATATTAATAATAAAAAAGAAAATATATCTTATCTTCCTCCAACAAAATTGTGTTTTGATCAATTTAGGTTTTTTTATAAGTGATAATATTAAAATATCTTGTGCGCTTGGGTAAATGAAAATTATCCCATAAAAGGAACGATTGAGGTTTTTTTGAAAGGAAAATTTTTTTTTGAAAATTAAACAAAATAATTAAAAAAAAAAAATCATTAGAAACGATTTGGTGGTATTGGCTTTAAAAGCGAATATAATTTTTGTACCCGTGTTTTTTTCGGTTTTAACAAGGGATTTAATCCTCGTATTTAAAATACGGTAAAAGGGCAGTAGTAATTATAAGAACAATTGTGTGATTTATTTTTTGTGGTCTCAGAAAATACAGTTTAAGTTTTGATATTGGAAAACACGGTGGACAATTTTTGCAAGAACACATTTTTTTTTCTTTTGTCTTTGTAAGTGAAAATTAAATTAAAAGACACTTACATATAATAAAAGGTAGTGCGGTTCGCCACATAGCAAATAATAATTATTACAAAAAATAACAATTAAGTGTTAAACAAATAAACAATATTAAGTGTTTTTACATTAATTAAGTGAACATTTTGGATCGATAACATCGGACACTTGACTATAACAAATTTATTAGTAACGGAAATTGGTTTAACATAAATTTAATGTAACCACTTTGTGTAATTTTTCCGAGTGGATGACTTAATATATATTTTCGAGGACATTTATTCATAAACCCGTAATAGAGAAAAAAATAATAAAAATACGTAAGAGTTAAACAAAAATTAATAATAAAGACGTTTATAATTCAAAACCTTAATAACGGATAACGGAGAGTATCTTATAATGGACCTAATATTGACATAACATAATATTAAAAATAATAATATACGTTAATCGAATGCAACGATGGGAATTATGGACTACACTTCATTCAAAACAATCATCAAAATCAACATACGAGTAAATTATGCAACACAACGAAAACAAAACCAAGTAAATTTTTGAAAATAACTTTGATTTTTTTAAATCTTTCATTACAAAATACAATTTTTCTTTATTATTTTTATAAATAAATATTGGTGGCGGGTAGATTAAATTATAGATCTAGGTATGTAGTAGTAGTTTAGCAACAGCTCTTCACATACGAGTTCGTCAATTTAATTTGATTTATTTAATTTCTTACACCCCTATTCCGCTAGTCGCATCACTTCAAGTGATGTGACTACTCATCTGCTTGGTTACTAGATCATTAAATCAAAACTTACAAAATAATTGTTCAATAAAATCGTTCTAGCTGTTTTTTAAATCTTAGTATGCTGCTTTATAAATATTTCCTATCGACTGCTCTCACTTCAAATGACAATTTCTATCACTTGAAATTTTGACGTGACAAATAATTAAAAAAAAATTCAAACTAATGCAGCCAACTAAGACTTAAAAAATTTTCATTGAGGCTTTTGCACAAAATTATTTATAAAATTTTGATTTTAAAATCTAGTAACCAGGAAGATCCATAGTTACGTCTCATGAAGTGATACGTCTAAGGGAATTGAGTATTAAATGTCGTACTTTTCTTAATTTTCAATTCTTAATAGTTTATAATGATACATAGTTTGATTGATGATTTTTTTTTTGCTTCTTTATGTTTTTTTTGCATTGTTTTTATTTTGAATTAATAATAAATGGGTTGTGCCTCACTTGTGGGTTTCGCTTTAATTGATTTGTGTAATTACTATTTTTTTTTGTTTTGCATGAGATTTTTCCGCTTTACCGTTCTTTTGTGCTCTGCAACGGAGTGAAAAGTGAAATGAACTAAATCACTAGAGATTGATTATGAATTAGGGTAACGGTAGGTATATCCCATGTATAGGTAGGTAGTCAGAACTACTCCCTTTCGCGGTTACAACTGATCCACGCAAACTCTGGGAAACCTCACGACTTCCCCTGATGCTTAGCCGGCAACGACCGCTACAGAGTCCCTGTGTGGGTCAATTCTGGCAATGTGGAGTATAACCCAAAATTGACGTTTTGGGTTATGCAAAATGTTACAGACATTCTAACACTAATTTCGCTCGCGCCAGTTGCGGTCATACTGTAAAATGTTGTATGTATGTACTATCTAGGGTAGTATAGCTAAAAATTATATTGGCCAAGTATTTGTTATTGTTCGAATACAAATTACTAAATCGAGCTTTTAAAAAATTAAGATACAAAAAAAATATTTCTACGACATCACCTTTACCAGTGGTAGCGGTATTATGGTTGCGGTACAAACAAAACATCTTTAATTTTGAATATTTATATAAGGGATTTTTTTTTTGTTATCAACTATATACCATAATCCAAGGTACTACTTCAAATACCACAACCAATGTGTATAATTTGAATATATACCAAGTTTACAAACAGCGTGGACGGTATTATCGGGAGATGGTTATTTAAACTTTAAGTGTATTTTTTTTGTAATATTCTAATTATGTTATAACAATTATATATTTATTTTAGTAGTTAGTCCGGGCTTTAGAATATTATGTTATAATTTATATTTTAGTATATCGCTAAATAACAAATTCATTCATTTCAATCAAAACAAATTCACCAATATCATGTCCTATATATTTTCTTTTGAAATACAAACGACCTCAACCGGGAGCTACAGCCGCTCAGAAACCGCTGTACGATAATTCTAACACGGTACGTTCTGTTACACGAACCTTAAGGTAACCATTTATTTTTATTTTGGAAGCAAAATTTTTAATTTTTTACTTCTTACAATCTCTGTTACTTCTAAATTTAGTTAATTACATATTTTATCAAAGTTAAAACACAAACGATTTGGAAACACATTATTTATAGAACTCACTAAAATTTTTATGTGGAAAGCGCTAAAATCTATTAGAATTGTAATAGTTTTGTTTTTGGTTAGTTTTGTAAAATTGATTACTTTTCATGAGGTTCATTTGTTCAAATACACAAGGTGTATATTTCAAGGTTCTTCATAGGAATAAGTCAAGAGAGGTCAAATTATTGGACCCACATGTTGTGTTGGCCGAATTAATCCAATTTGGGCAAAATAAAGTTTACTAACATGTCCCGGTAGCGGTCACCAGTTACTATTACAGTATTGTCTCTAGCATTCTCAAAGTTGATGCCGCCAGCCCGAATGGCCTTTGGTGTGGTGATTAATATTTGATATGTCTTAGGAACAAATGTAATTTGTTTTTGTTCAATTGCACTGTTAATAATTTCTGCATGTTTGCGTAATTATTAAATTAATAAAACAAATTCAAAAAATTTGAGAAAACGCTAGGAATTTCACACCATTGCAGCTTTCATAAAAGATTTTCTGTCTTTTACAAATACAGCTGCTACACAATTAAATTTCTGAAATTATAATATTTTTCTTTTACTCACCTTAGTAATCAAGTGCGGTGGGTGTACATATGTGCTTTAGTGGAAATGAAAATGTTTGGCGCTGGCAAAAGAACTGTTCAAATTTTTGAAAAATGTTCAGGGGAGTATCGCTGGCAGTGCTAATCTGCTGTGCGGTTGGCGACTCCGAACAAGCAGCAGAGGTTTTTCAATGCTTGATATGAGGTTACGATTTTATTTAAAAAGGCAATTTCGCGTAAAAGCTTTTAAAACTAGCATATCATGGGTAAAAGTCTTGTTAATTACAATATGAAGATTTCGTAACTGCAGAGTTTTGTTCGTTGGGCTGCTTAACTCACATTTAATTAAATCAATCTATAGGAATACCGCTATACCTTAGTGAAAATTTTTAAATTTTTTCTACATCAATTGTAAGAAGTTTACCTATCAACTTTTGATTGATTATTCAATGAAGCCAGACATATATTGGCAATTCAATACAGTTTACACATGACAGTGATGGAAATTCGGGAAATCAATTTTTTATCGCCACATAGAGTGGATAATTTTAATAGCGTGACTATTTTTTGTAAACCATCATAATTATAAATATGTTCCATGTACAAAATTTTATTTCCCACCTCGGGAAATCAATTAAATTTTTTTTTTAATTTTTATTAATTATTAAATTTTATTATTACTCTTTGTGGCATCTGTGTGTGTAAAATAAAAATGATTGCGGTTAATAATTATAAAAAAAAAATTTATTGCATAAATTTGGTTAATAAAGCACAAAATATATAAAATTTCAGCTAGTGCGATACATTAAATTCTGGAATGAATTTGCACGGCAAATATTTCGTTTTAAATTTTATTTAATTAATAATATTTTTATGGATTCGTAATTTTATTTGTTTTAAGGGTTCAGGTGTGGCAGAGAGGTGCGATTTTTTTATTAATGCGAGTGTTTTTAATAAGTGCAAAATCATTTTAATTTGCAATCAAAAACAAATACATTTGTTATACTTAACTGGCGATTTCCGTAGCGTACAGATCGTACCTGTACTCGTATAAAGGATATAGTTAAGGTACGTACATTTTAAAATTTACGGTCCCATCGAGTTATGAATATAAAATATAAAATTGAATATAAAAATTTATGAGTCCATATAAAAGCTTTTTACAGACTTTTTATTTTAAATTTTATTTGCCCCAGCAATCAAAATAAAAATGTATTAAATTTAATTTTGTGAAAGTCAGTCGTCAATGTTTTTATTCAAGGGATTCCACTCAAGTTGAAATGGAAATTTATATACACATGTGTGGTATGTATATGTACCTTAGGATGTATATGAGCTCCATAAAACAACGTATTTTTATGTTAAAGCTTACTATTTTTACAATTTATGTTTTAAATGCTTTCATCAACTTTTGTGTATATGTTGCAATATAATTTGATTTGGTATTATACGCTTTTCTAAATTTGTTGTCAACCAAATTCGAATATATCGTAATTAAGCAAAATAATTTAACCCCAAGCTATTTTTAATTATATTATATACATTTTCATATACATATAAATATTTTATGTTGCGACGTATTAGTGAATAATTTACCAAAAAAAAAAATGTTTGGTATAATATGCTGAATAAAAATTGAATTATGTGTAAAATATGCATAAATTATGCATTTGCCTTGCCACAAATTATCAGTGATAAATATGGTTGGCCAAATGGAAAATTAAAATATTTAAATTTGTTTTTTTTGTGTATATAATACAACTCTACCGAAATAAATGAAACGCATATGCTTTTTACCCTAAAAGCAAATAGTTACAAATTTGTTTTCCATCATCGATATATAGTCATGTTCGATTGGCACAACTAAATATTTGTATCCATATACATAATTTGCCGGCAGATTGTTTTAAGCTGACACTTTCAAATATTTTCTTACATGGAGCTCAAGCTTTCGACAAAGTTTTGCACCAATGGCTTGAATTTAAACTGCATTGAGACCTGCATAAGCAATTTTATCAAATTCTTAAATCCTACAAAGCTGATTGACACTTTACAAAGCAGATTGACACTTTAGAAATAAAAAGAACATCATCATGTATACAAGGTAGCGTACTTGATCCTATTCTGCTTATTCTTTACACGAGAGAACCGAATATGGAAGGTACTACAGTAGCAACATTTGCAGACGATACAGGTATTGTAGCAGTATGAAAATATATTTCGGAAGCAACAAGCAAACTTCAAAATGCAGTTAACACGGTAAACAACTGGACTAAAAAATGGCGTATCTCATTAAATGAAGCCAAATCAGTACACGTCAACAGAACTACTTCTATGCTGTATAAGATAGCGGAATTTTGACAGCGGAAAATAAGAGATTACGCTACTCGCCGCAAGTGGCAGCACTATCACTAAAGAGAATTTATTTTGTAATGTAATTACCAGCGGAAATTTTTTATTCATTATGTATATATTTTTTCACTAAACAAAACATCTCAGCGGAATAAAATATTAGAAGTGATCCTTAAAATGGCAAATTGATTGACCTCCGAAGTAAAGGAACTCGGTATATGAAATGTTGAAATTGAATATTCCGTCTTACCGGCATATCTTCCACTAGTAACCAATGATTTCGGTTGTTTTTCGAAAAGCTTAAGTCGTACAGAGACTACATATATGGAAAATTTGGGGAAAATTCATGGACTAGAATCTTCACTAGAATTTTTTGATGTCCTGCGGCCGTATAAGTTATTTTCAGATTCTGGCAAATATCTCAAAAACTTCCACTAGTAACCAATACTTTCGGTTTTTATTCTAATAGCTTATATCATACTCAGACTATATAAAAATTTTTGGAGAAAATTCATCGACTAGAATTTTCACTAGAATTTTTTGATTTTCTGCGGCCATATAAGTTATTTTCAGTTTTTGGACAATATATCAAAAACTTCCACTAGTAACCAATATTTTCGGTTGATTTTCTAATAGCTTGGGCACTGAGACAATATGGAAAATTTGGGGAAAATTCATGTACTAGAATTTTCACTAGAATTTTTTGATTTTCTATGGCCATATACGTTATTTTCAGTTTTTGGACAATATCTCAAAAACTTCCAATAGAACTCAATTTTTTCGGTTGTTTTTCTAATAGCGTAGGTCATACTGAGACTCTATGGAAAAAATTTGGGGAAAATTCATGGACTAGAATCTTTAATAGAATTTTGTGATTTTTTGCGGCCATATAAGTTATTTTCAGTTTTTGGCCAATATCTCAAAAACTTCCACTAGTAACCGATACTTTCGGTTGTTTTTCTAATAGCTTAGGTCGTACAGAGGCTATATGGATTCAAGTCCATGAATTTTCCCCAAATTTTGACCTAAGCTATTAGAATTAAAACCGAAAGTATTGGTTACTAGTGGAAATTTTTGAGATATTGGCCAAAAACTGAAAACAACTTATATGGCCGCAGAAAATCAAAAAATTCTTGTGAAAATTCTAGTCCATGAATTTACCCCAAATTTTCCATATAGTCTTAGTATAGCCTAAGCTATTAGAAAAACAACCGAAATCATTGGTTACAAGTTGAAGAAATGCCGGAAAGACGGAATATTGTTAATTTTCAACATTTTATATACCGAGTTCCTTTACTTCTGAGATCAATTAATTTGCCATTTTAAGGATCACTTCTAATATTTTATTCCGCTGAGATGTTTTATTTAGTAAAAAAATATATACATAATGAATAAAAAAATTCCGCTGGTAATTACATTTTAAAATAAACTCTCTTTAGTGATAGTGCTGCCACTTGCGGCGAGTAGCGTAATCTCTTATTTCCCGCTGTCAAAATTCCGCTATCTTATACAGCATACCCCTCCGCCCCTTCTTGTAAGTGGAATTAAAATAGGCCCCATATTTTTTATTGCAGATTAGGGTTGTACGGCTTAAAATACGTATGATTTTGTCCGATTTATCCTACTGAGAACCTATGAATACGATTGATACTGAAAAATGACTTGCCAAGAAACTACTTTTATCGTAATCCAGGAACATGCGATTAAATCAGCTTTCAAATAAATGATTTTTTTCTGTATTTTGTTTTAAAAATATCGATTCAGTTCGTATATTATTTCGAAAACAAATTAGACATTTTTGCAGCTATTAATACAATACAAAATGGAGTGTTTAACTGTACAAGAAAAAAATGAAACGGTCCTGGTTTATAGAAAAGCTGGCCTTATGCCTCAACCAGTCAGCCTTAAGTTCTTAGGTTGTGCTCCATTTTGGACCACTTAGGAGAGCGGTACGACCACCAAAATTTTAGAGGTCAGTTGTTGATTTGTGACGAGAAGCCTATACAATTTTGGTGATTGTAACACTAACCGAAGTGGTGTAATCAGCGTTTAACTTAAGAAATTAAGGCTGACTGGTTGACGCATTAGTCTTGATAATGCTGTCACTTTCTACGCTTCGCATTTTCCTGATATGATCCAGTCACGTGCTTCATTTTACCAGACTGTTAAACAATTTACTACTGATGGAAGTGTTCAACCGAAAAAAGGACTCGTCGAGCAACAGTCACTGAGGAAAGTAATGAAATTGCTGTATTGGCTGCAGTAACTCATAATCCTCATATTAGTACACGAGAAATACCTAGCGATTCCTGATTGCCCTAGAACCAGTATCATGCATCTTTACTCCAAGATCTGTCTTTTACAAACCATGGAACGGTTAATCGATACAACATGCATTACTGGAGTGTTGAAAATCTGCACTGGCCTGGACTGACAGCGTGTGGTGTGAAATAATGGGCAACAAACTCATCGGCCCCCACATGATTGAAAGCAACTTGAATGACCAAGTGTATCGGGACATTTTGGAAAATTAACTGCCAACATAATTTGAAGACTTGAGCTTAGAATTGCGACAGAACATCTGGTTTCAACATGATGGATGTGCAGCACACTATTCGTCAGTAGAACGTGAAGTACTTGATCGTGATTACAATAGTCGCTGGATTGGTAGAGCTGGTCTTGTTAATTGGCCTGCCAATCTCAAAAACAAAGTTTACCAACAAATATGATTGGGAATATGATTGAGTGAATAAGAAATGCTTATGCCGAAATTCAAGGAGACGCAATTCTCAATTATCTACATTCATTTGAAATGCGGATTAATAAGTGCATTGAAGTCCAACAGAGGGGGGGCAACCAATGTAAATCAAGCATCATGGTACGTGAGAGGCGAGGAGACTCACGTTAATCAAACACTCCAAAGGGAACAGAAAACTATACTACGTCCACGTCGTTATGCCTAGGTTACGCTGACAGTAGTTTATTCACCAGCCTACAGAAACTACATTCCTACAGATAACAATTTCCCAGTTATTTAGGTATTTTTGAAACAAAATACAAACAAAATCATTTATTTGAAAGCACATTTAATCGCATGTTCCTGGGTTACAATAATAGTACGTTCTTGACAAATCATTTTTCACTAATTAAAAATTTAAGAAATACAATTTGTTTAAGACAAATTTTGAGTATTTACATTGAAAACGTGTTAATCTTAATTCAAACGTATTGCAGAATCATATGCATAGGTTCTCAGTATGAGAAATCGAAAAAAATTTAATATCGTTATTACAGCGCCATCTTGCGTGAAGCGAAAAAAATGTTTCAAAAAATCCTACGTATTTTAAGCCGTAGGATCCGAATCAACAATAAACAATCGGGGTTCTTATTTTAATTTTAAAGTTACCCCCCGCCCACCTACAAGAAGAGGAGGAGGGGTACTAATGTTATCACTAATGTATATCCCGCTGAAATGATTATATTACATTTTTTTCGTAGAGTGCCTATTTTTCGTGATATTTGAAAGTTTCACCTTAAAAACATACGGGATTTTTGGTTGGACAAATTTTACAACCATACTTATAAAGCTTTAAAGATTTTGGATAGACTATGCGAGGACATTGCAAAAATGATTCGATTATCGATGTATCATTCATGAAACTTGTGTGTATATGCTAATGATATTTTGAGGCCAGAAACCGGTCACAAAGGAGTTCATTGTATTGTAAATGTATAACATGTACTTACAGGCGTTATTATTATTTGTTACTAACAGATTTTTTTTTCTTTATTTTTTTTTAAATTTTTTTTTTGTTTTTTTTATTTATTTGGTTTATAATTTGTTTACATAAATTAATTTTCTCTATAACTAATAAAAATGCATGATGAAATTTCCAAATAACATAAATAACATATTTTTTGTAGAATTGTTTAAAAGGGTGAGACCTCATATGTGTTACGGTATGGCAAAGGGAAAATGGTTTTTAATTTTTATTTTCGTTTTTAATTACAAGTAAATGTTTCACGTGATATCCCTCGGCCTTTTTATGTTGACTCTTTTATAGATTGCTTACTGCTGGCGCTATTTTCTATAAAATAATCTCTCTGGCTCAATAATATTTCTCGAAACAGGTTCGCAATTGCATGGGAACGTCAGACACGAATATCGATTGATTTGAGTTCTAAATCCTATTCAACTTGCTCAGGCACCAATTATGTAAGAAGCCTTCCACGTGGTCCTATCTTCTATTCGTGCCGTCACCTCACGTAAACCTTGATTTTTTTGATTGATTGATGAAAGCTGAATTTGACTTGGTCATCTCTTAGCGGGCTATGGCCAAGTTTGGTTCAGAAATGGTGAATGTAGGAACTAGATATTTATGTGGCTGATTATTTTCAAATTTATTTTGAAGAAAAATCTAGTACTTCATCAAGGATTTATGTTGCAATCTCGATTCAGCTCAATATACCAGGTTTAAACATAATTAGTTAAAAAATTGCCTAGCCTGGCCGAATTCCAGAACTTCTCTAAAATCCATTTTCGAATGCCCGCCCAATTCTGCATACCTGATTTGACAATAATTTTCTGGGGTATGATCAAGTTGCATTCAGAATGGTCGAACTGTTTGACCACAAAAAAGACACATTTAAACCCCAATACAAGTTGACCTTAGTTTATTAAAACCCTAGTCCAGCACTATAAACTAAATTGGATAATTATTATCGGTTAGGTAACGACCTCATTATATCCGAATCTCAAAATATCGTCAAATTCAGCTTTGCGCACCGAATTTGACCATCATTTGTTGAGAGATGGTCTAGTTGAGCATTATTTTATAGTGTCAATCCAATTCTGCATACCACATTTGACAGTAATTGGTTGAGGAGTGGTAAAGCTCCATTGAGCATGGCATAATATGTTATGTGCAGTGTAATTTACTTGGTAATTAAATGAATATGCGTCAGTGACCAAAATTAATAAATTATTTGAAATGTTTGTGAAATAACCTAAATTTATTTGAAAAATCCAATCCGGTAGTTAATCTGGTATTGAATAATCTTGATAATTTTCCGGGATCCATTGCCTTTGGAATGCCTCACATATTTTTTTTTTGTTTTTGCTATCTCGTGGTTGCCAATTCAAGAGTTAATGAATTTTAGAGTAATTTGTAATATAATTTAAATAATTATGGTTTCAGAAATTATATTATAAGATGTGGGATTGCAGGAGGATTAAATTAATAAATGTTTATATTATTTAGGAAGCCGGAAAATATTAATTTAGAATTAAATTTCAGGAAATCTACAGATGTAGGTGAAATAATATTACTTTGAAATATTAATTGGATGATTCACAAGACAAACCGATTAACTCGATTTTTTGAATTTTTTTAAATTTTAATATCAACTTACTTGATTGGCTCTTAACGGTATATGTATATTCAAAACAAATTTTTGTAATAATAAGTGTTAACACCACTAAATGACAAAATTAAAAGTAACTAAAGTTGCAATTTATGAGGAATTTAAAAAAAACATTTTTGTATTTTCTCATTTTTCGCGACTTTTTGTTTTATAAAGTTAATCGTTTTGGTAATTGAAACATCCAATTGTTGATTGTGTAGATTAAAATTGCGTTGTCATTGTGTTATTAATTATCGACTTTACCTAGGTGTCTGTAACCGTGCTGATTCACTCAATCAATTTTGTTTAGGAAGCCGGAAAGCATTAATTTTGAATTAAATTTTCAGATGTACGTGAAATAATAAAATTTTTCCCTCAGGTTGCTGAATTTGAGAAGCAATTATTGAAGACCAATACCATCATTATCCATTAAACCTATTAAGCCTTTATCCTTCCTCTATTAGATTAGAAGTAGAATAGAATTGTGTTGTGCCGTACGATCGCTAGGTGTCTGAAACCGGGCCGTTCCGTCCCCAAAAAAAAATACCTTTCCTATCCTTCCTATTGTTATGTGTAAAGAGGCTGTAGGAAAAGGCCCGCGTTATCCGGGACCACCTGTCAAGTACTTGGTTCTACAGTCCAATCAATCAATCAATCAATCATCCTTATAAAGCTTTAAAGATATTGAAATTTCTGTGCCGAGGTCAAATATTCATTTTTGTGTATCGCGGACGGGAATAAACACAAATGTCTGCCTCTCTTTGTATTCACCAATCTAAGACGGGAATATTTATTTTTGGTAACCCTATGCCCCTTGGTAATGTTCGTGTAATGCACATTCTTCTATAACGTACCACAATATGGGTTAATAATATCAAATTTCATTATTCGATCTCACATATACGTATCTCATATAATTAAATCGTATAAAAGCTTCAAAAATTCCACTTGAAAATTTCTACCCCATTTAAAATTTACTGATTTATATCGAATCGAGCGTTGGTTGGTTAAATTTTGTTTGCCTCGCTCTTGATGGTAAATCACATCTATTTTCATTATTTTATCTCCCCTTTTTTCATGCTCTTTTGAACTTACGCTATTTGAATGTTTTTTCGTATATATATCGCGTACAGCAGCTATATATCCTATCAATCTGCAAACTCATTTCATAAAGGGATTTGCATAACAACAACACCAAAAAAAAAAAACGAAATTTAATTTTCTCGCGCTTTTCTTCATTTCAAATAAAATACATTGTGTGATGTTTTGTATTGAATTTCGCGATGAACGAAGCGAACGAGCGAAATTTTCACTTACAATAAATAATTGGTATAAATAGTGCTTTGTCGAGAAACGGTTTATTATTTTCTGGGTACACACACCAAAAGTGTATTTAAAGAAAATAAATCGCAGTTTATTTAGCTATACCCACCCCTATAAATTCACATTGTATGCAAGGGGAGCAGCAGAGTTCATTTTGATTGTGACAGTTTTAGTGGAAAAAATTAATATCAAAATGTGATTTCAGAACCCATATTCAAAAATATAATGGGTGCGAATTTATATTTTCAAATTAAAAGTTTATAATATTTGTGAAAAGCTTAAACTGAGCACACCTATATACCAATATTCATATTAGGCTTCATATGAAAATAGTCTGTACACAATAGTCATAAAATAACATAAACATTTGTGTATGTACGTACACAACACAAAAAACCTATGCTACATAACATTTTTGTATAAACGATGTACCAACAAATAAACAGAAATGAAACTGTCATTGTTATTTCAATTATTTTACAATCTGATAAGCAGTTGAAAACTGATACAAGCTAAAAGCACACCCAACAACAACAACAAAAATAAATCGGCGATGTTGAGGTGTGAGATGGTATTATCAGGGAAATATCAGCTCGACAAGCAGCACATATTCCAGAAAAATAATAAATTCGAATGGGTATGCAATACATAGAGGGGTTTTTCGAGTACATACGAGTATTAAGCACATTTTTAAAACGTGAAATTAATGATTTTTTTTATTAAATACAAAATAGTATCTATAGGTAGCAATAATACTAACAATAGTAACAATGATAATGTTTTTATTACAATTTCGCATTTCCATCTGTACGAGTACATGATAACTGTTGTGTACCCTGTTTTTTTAACATTTCTGTGTGTTATTCAAATGCTATTAACATCGCTTTAAAAAGTTATATATAAAAACACAGAATGAAATGGATAATCAGGATTGTAACTCTTTATGGGACATGGCTTTTAACGATAATCCGAAATGCGGAATTCATAATAGCATTCGTATTTAAACATTACGTTTATTTAAAATGTGACAGATTGCTACTTTCAGTTACGTAAAGGGCAACTGAGGCAAAAAGGGCATCATGAGTATGAACAAAATAAAAAATCAAACCATTATCATCCAGAAACTAGAATGTCTCCGATAAATTATCTGAAGATATGCCGCTGGAACGCAAACGGTATAAGCCAACATAAACTCGAATTAGAAGTAGATAAGCAGTAGGTTCTGCTCTTGCAGATTTATATAATAACCTTAATTATTATGATTTGAAAGCAATGTTTGAAAGATTCAATAAATAAATAAAATTGTTAAAAAAATCAATCAACTGAACATTATTTACTATATAGATATTTAATTATTTTTTATAAACGTTACCAATAATGGAAATATGAAAAAATTAAACATCAGTCCATTTAAACCCGAGTTTTACTCTTATAAAACTACAGAGTGTAAATCAGAAAAGAAGTTGAGTTGCTTTAGTGAACCTCATTAAATAATATACATAAATAACACTGTGCTAGTTGAAAAATGTGACAAGCTGGGCACCCAGGGGGTAAACCTAATCGGAGTACGCTGAATTCAATGGTGCTAGGCCTATTTCAAAGTTAGTCCCCACTTTTGAGATATCGCTTTCGATATGTTTTGGCTGTGAGTCAAAAATTTGTCAGAATATACTCATTTTCACTTTGATAACTCTTGAACCATTACGAGTTTCGTATTGCTTTCTTCAAGACCGAAATCAAGACCGAAAAACCACATCCACTATATATGTGTGGTTATGCTGTATAAGATAGCAGAAAATTTCCAGCAGAAAAATGTGTTTTTCTATTCACCGCTAGAGGCATCACTATCACAAAAATGAAATTTTTTCTGCTGATATTTTATAACGCAAGCAGAAATTTTTATGCAAATTTATAATTCTCATCAGAAAGTTTTATGAAAAATCAAAGAATTTATGAAAAAGAAGAGAAAATACACTTGTATGCAAAAAAATCGCACTTTACTCAATTTTCCACAAAAGCTCAAAAATATCAAAACAATCCAAGATTTATTTATTTTTTTTTAATGCAGATTCAAAGTCTATTTCCTAGCCCATTTTTGTATTTATAATGGTACATATAAATACAAAAAAAATTTATAATGGTACATATAAATACAAAACTGATTTTTGGGGGTAAACATCTGAGGTATACGCTTTTGTGAATTAGTTAGCATGAAAATTAGGGAAAAAAATCGAATTAAAACATGGAAATAAACAAAAAAAAAAACAGTTTTATTAATAAGAAGTATGCCCTCCCCTGGCCCAAATGGCAGCTTCCATTCGATGCTGCATTGCTGGACGTAATGGTTGGAATTGGATATAAACTTTCATCCTCGTCGTCACCTCAACATAATGAAGTGTAGTTTATAGTGATGATTAATTGATTCGATGTATGTTGTGTGTTGAGCACTGCATATTAGTATCCCCTCGTAGTGAAAACTCGAAGTTTGATGCTGTCGCCTATTTCAAAAAATTGTTCGCCAAGAATGTTATGTTCGCCATGAATGTTATTGATTTCAGAATTGCTGTCAACCGATGTAAGTTTTGTATCATCATTTAGAGGTGGTAATTTCGTGATAATGTAGTTGAATTTCCGATTGTAATATTTTCCGTAACCAAGAATTTTGACTGACGTCTTATTGAATATACCAAAATTAGCTGTGAATTGAACCGGAATGACAAGTTGTTCTGTAATAGAAATTTTTAGATTAACTCTTTTTTATGTATATGTATATAATTTGTTCGAATTAGGCGAATGTGAATTTTGCGTGATATAGTATCGTTGTTCCACCTGGCTCGTTCAGGTATTTTAATGAAAATGATTTTTGTATAAATTCTAGTCTTCCTTATCCATCTCTCGATTATGTGTTGAGCTGAGCGATGTTTAAATTGTCGATCCAAATTTTTGATGTATTTATCAATCAAAACATTTCGATCTTGGAACTTGAGTAAAATCATTTCGCTATACTGTTGAACTTTTATTAGCAGGTTATCGTTTGCTGGAACTAATGTGGTAGGTTTGTGTAAATATCTATCTGCTGATATGAATTTCGTGGAGCTACTTCTTGGTTTTAGTGCTGACCGAAGATGATGCTTGCAGATACCATATTTGGAATTATCGTAAATTATATTTTCAAACCATGGCATACAATTGAAAATGTGGAGCTCGAAAGGGTCTTGTAGAAAAGTCTTATAATCCATGAAAGACTTGGAAGCCGTGATGATTTTCTTGGTTGTCATTTGATTCGCGTTTCCTGACTCCTTTGTTGAGAACATCACCGCCAGCTTATGATTCATGTTTTTGGCTGAGATTTTAAAATAAAGTGATGCAAACCATTTTCCGGATAATGTATATCTTAGTTGGTTTGAAACTTGATTCACTTCTCGTAACCTTCTTAGTGACTCGTTGGTATCGTTTTCTCGGGTACTTATTGTGAATTCATTGGCATATACATCTGTGAATTGTGTTGGACTTTGAATAAATGAATCTGCGATTGACCAAGTAAATTTTGAAAGTATCTGCAAATTTATAAATGTTTGCGATTTAAATAATTTAAGTAACACGTTCGCGTCTAATAGCATGTTGATTTCAATATATTTATTGAAGAATGAATAAGCCGAATCCAGATATACTGGAGCTGATTGTTGTTTTCGTTGGTGGTTTTTGAATTGAATTGAATTTGTAGTTTTTGGTATGATATGAGCTTTCGAATAAATAGTGTAATGTTTAATTACACGTAATGTCATATCAGTATCGCTCTTTGTTATTCCAGCAGAATTTGTTATTTGGCCGTATTTGGGATTAAATAATTCCAATCGTTTTAGGTTTAGGCCAAAGTTTTGGACATATGACTTTATTACAAACGAGATTTGTGAATCAAAGTCATTTGGAGTTTGCTGAAGTTGTCTTGGTAATACTAGCGTTGTCGGCAGTATGTAATGAGTGTTTGAATTAAGTGTGTGTGATGTGGTGGACTGGTTAGTTTCAGCTGAATGTATAATTGAAGCGGGTTTAAATAGATTGTTGTCTTTAATTTTGTATGAGCAGCAGGAACGTAAATTATGAGTTGCTGAATTTGATTTGTATTTTCTGGTAGGTAGTCTAATTTGATAATGGAGCAATGTGTGAAGTAGTTTGTTGTAGATAAGACAAGATGCGTGGTTTGTACACTTATTGCACGTGGATTCCTTTTGTAGACAATTTCGGTATAAAATAATTTTGGTAACAATTTTTTCTCGCGCTTGAATCGATAAATTTTTGAATGTGTGGCATATTTGCATCAAATGTAGATTATCACATTCACAAACAATAGAGATAATAAAACCATGCAATTTAGTAGAGGAGTTTTTAATAGCAACCTTTTCCAAAGTGTTGCGAGTTGTTTCCATTAACTTTAATTCATCGTATTTAACACTTAAACATTTAATAAATGCAGAAACATTTGAGATATTCTTGTCAACAGTTTGTTCGACCCAAGCTTGCCTAACAATATTCTTTAGGATTAAGTAGATACGCCAATAATCTTGCACCTCACTACCACTTCCACGTTTTCGAAGACATGTGATAATTTCAACAGCATTTTCTGCTATCTGCGGTAATTCCTTTCCGTTTGAGTATTGACAAGGTTTCAGATTGAAAAAAGATTTATGACGAGATTAACTGTACGATTTCGCTTATTGTACCGTTTGCAAAGCAAATCCCAAGCTTTATTATAATTGACTTCTGTGATACGGATATGTCTAATTAATGTAACTGCATCGTCTTTTAGCACTTTAGTTAAAATATGAAATTTGTCGACGTTAGTTAGATCATGATTATTGTGCACCGTGCTTGTGTATGACTTGTAGAATGCTGGCCAATATTGATAACTTCCTGCAAATGGTTCGATAAGTATTGCAGGAAAGCATGGTTTGTTTTTCGTATTATTGCCCTCGTAACAAGTGGGTGGTTGCGATATATGATTTTCGAAATTTTCATTTAAATTAACATCATCGGTAGTCATGATGCTTCGATTTAACGATGCTTGCATAAGCAACATGCGAGCTTGATGATATGTTTCATTTACAGTTTTAGTAATGGGCTCGTAATCTTCGCTAACAGTTAATAGCTCCAATTCGTTTTGATTAATAGATTGGTAATGAATATTAAGATATTCTAAGCGAATCGTAATTGCTTCTATCGTTGTGGTATCGGTAATTGTTTGAGAGAATTTTAAAATACTCTTGACTCGATTGAACGCGCGATCGCGTAATCGTTCTAAAAGTTGCACAATTTTAATATTAATTTAAGCGTTCACAAATAAATTTTATTTATTGTTTTGTATACGGATTAAGCACCATTTAAATTAGCATATGATTAAAGCTTAAGATAATAAATTAATTGTGTACTTATCTTGTCTTATCGCATCCATGTGGGAATATCCCGGGTTTCGGCACCAAAAAATGTAGAACGATTTTTGAAGTAACTGGCATCCAATAATCCAATTATCTCCAGAATCCAAATCCAAATTAGACTTCGAAAGATTGTATGAAATCCAGTGAAAATACAATAAAACTACCAGTCGTAACACACTGTATATCTTGAAACTGATCCTTTCAGTTCAAGAGTTTATCGCAAAGAGAACATTTTACATTTTTGTTTTACAATTCTTGACAACTTAATTTATAAAAATCTAAATTATAATTTATAAACATTTTATAAAATTGTACAGAAAATTTGGTGAAAAGTGCGCTAAGTTTAAATTAATTATAACAGAAATTTATACTATTTAGTATATTAATATGAGTATCAAACGCACTCTCTATACCGAATACTAAATGGTATTTAGTATTTACTTATAATTTAACAGCTGTGTTTACTTGTCAATATTAACAGTTTGTTTTTGTTTGTTTACTAATGAAATTATATAAAATTAAATTATGTTTGTAAATTAATTAATAAATTAGTTAAATATGTATATACTTCTTCTGTTAAATTAATTAATGGTAAGTACTCATAAATCATTTATATATAATGAAACTATTTTCTATTCTAGGTTATGCGTTGGTAATGCTGGAGTTGGGTGATCTGGATGCTGGATTTTAGTGTTGATGATATTAATAAAGTGTACCAAAATCCAAATAGAAGTTTGTTGTTATTTATTTGTGTATTTGGGAATAGTACCAAAATCCTCCAACAGTACCGTTGAGAATTCATTCCTCATGATCGACAGCCAGTATTGGCTCGTGTGATGAATACAAGATCTGTCTTCGCCTCTAAGGATATGCCTCCCCAGAACATGCTCTCCTTGTCTTCTGTATACTCTTCTGCGTCAATCGGTGCTATACAAACACATCCTACACTCGTTAGAGAACAGGACTGTGCTCCATGCTTCTTCTGTCCAATACAAATGCTCTCGAGCGAACACACCATGGGCTCATCGGTGCGCTGCAGTCAATTTCGGCCTGTTTGCTGGTCTGTGTGCAGTCATGTTAACTTCTGGAAGTCGTTTTATAACTGTCCACAGACTGACTTCGACTTCACGAACTTCTTGGAGCCTCCATCCCAGTTGAATCGCATTCATACGGCGATTTCGCAACGAAGTTGTTACACGAAAGCGGTCATCACGCTGTGCTGTAGCACGAAATCGGTCAGATCCTTGTCGCTGTCTAAAGCTACCAGTTTTCTGATATCTCTTCTACACCAGACGAACGGAGAATCGGCTCAAATTTAGTTGTAGAGCCACTTCCCTTTGGTGCTGCCCCGCATAAATTAGTGCAACCATTTGTGCAGCTACCTCTGGTGTGGTATCCATTTATTTGCTCTGGTTGAAGACGTAGAGGATCGTTCAGGCTTGGAATAGAGGATCGTGCAGGCTAAGCGTCGATATGCAAATAATCACAATTCCGAGTGAGATATTTCATGGCATGCTATTGTATTGATCTTGTTGAATTATTTTTAGAATTTAATTCGAAAGTCTGTTATATGCATTTGACAAAAAATCACTTTATTGGCATGGTACAAGTACAAAAAAGGCACCACTGGATAGGCTAGGAACTTTGAATCTGCATTAAAAAAATTAAACAAATATTGGATTTTTTTGATATTTTTTGTGGAAAATTGAGAAATGAGCGATTTTTTTGCACCCAAGTGTTTTTGTTTAAATGTTTGAGCACGAACGAATCAGAAAATTAAAATTTAAAAAGTTACTATTTAATTTTCAAAAGTTACTAGTATTTAATTTTCTTTTACATAGTTTCTATTGTATTTGTCGAAGAGATGTTTCTTTCGATTTTAATCGATTTAAATTCAATAAATGGAAAAAAATGATAAAAAAATGTTTTCGTCGAAATGAAAAGAAAAAATAAATAACACAAAACTGTGAATGTAGATGTGGTTTTCGGTCTTGATATATTCGGCAAAGTTGTTTGTCTTAACTTGCGCAACAACTTTGCTGAAGAAAGCAAAACGTAAATCCTAATGGTTCAAGAGTTATCAACGTGAAAATGAATATTTTGACAAATTTTTGACTCACCAAACATATCGAAAGCCATATCTCAAAAAAGGGGACTAACTTTAAAATGGGACTAGCACCATTGAGTTCAGCATACTTGAATTAGGTTTACTTACTGATCTATATACACATATATAGATATACACGTATATACAGTGGTGTTCAATAAAATGGGACATAATGAAAATGTAATATAAAAAGAAAATTACATATCAATTGTCAATATCTTTTTTCTTTATATTTTTACTTTTTTCTTTAGATAATATTTTGGAATACATATACATAAATAAATGCTAATACTCCATTTAAATTCAATCCAAATAAAAAAAACATTTATTTAAAAAAAGCCTGTTCAAAAAAAGTACAGTTCTTTCAATTCGTAAATACTTCCTCAATTCAGTCTTGTATGTAGAAATATCTGATAATGAACTATTCCATTAGCTAATATTCAGCTGTATGACCCTTTTTGTTCAGCACTTCTTTGCAGCGGCGGTCCATAGACTCCACTAAATTTTGGAAAGTTGTAACTGGAATTTGTTCGCAGGCAGACCTTATTGCATCCCATAATTCGTACTTATTTTTGTATTTTTTTTGTAATTATTGTTTTCTTGACAATACTCCATAAGTTCTCGATTGGGTTTAGATCCGGTGATTCAGCTGGCCATTCCAAGACATCTACATTATATTGCCTAAACCATGTTTCGCCTTTCTCCAGGTATGCGGTCATTGTCTTGTTGAAAACACCAACCTGAGGGCATTGTATTTTCAGCAAAATCTAGCATCACGTTATTTAGTATGTCAACGTACACATCCGCATTCATCTTTTCCTTTATCCAAAGTATTGGCCTTGGACCATACCACGAAATACCACCCCATATCATAATTGACCCACAGTCGTAATTTATAGTCTTTTTTTTGTGTATTTTGACAACAAACTTGTATTTGGTGGCCGTCTTACATAATGTCTGCCATCGGATCCAAACAGATTTACTTTGGTTCATAACACTTTCTTCCACTTTTCTGGGTTTGTATTTGCTAGCTGTTTTTTGCAAAGCTAATCCTATGTTTAATGTTCTTTTTTTGACAAAAGCGGGACATGCTGGGTGCCGCAACTTACTAAATTGTTCTCTAGTAATCTCCTTTTTATAGTTACACTTGAAACATTTAAGTTTAGATAAGTCTTGATTTCGCTGGATGTCATAAAAGGGTCTTTTTTTGCAATCCGCACAATTAAAGCGTTTTTTTTAGATTTTTCGAATACGTCCACGTTTTCCGACCAGGTGTTTTACTTTAAGGGCATTTAATACCATACCGATAGGATTCGGGCGATCTTTTTATAATTGTTTTCGGCGATTCCCCTAAATATGCAAAATTTATCTGCTTACTCGATCTACATTTTTTTAGTAGTTTGTATTGAGACTTCACGTGGCAAATCATAATTAAATATTTTTGTAAGGAATTTCCGAAATTTAAAATTGAATGAAAAAATGGTGTACTATCCTATTTTATTGAACACCACTGTAGATCAGTGATAGCGCCCTAGAAAATACAACAAACTTTCATAATAAAAACAAAAAGAAATCGTAGTTTAATTTTTACTTAGTTTTTTGCCATACACGCTCATGTTGCACATATACTGTATTTTAATTTGTGCGCCTGAATGTTTACATAGAAAAAATTCTAGTATAAATTAGGACAAAATTCAAAGTCGTTACCAGTAGGATAAACTCCCAAATCTCAGCATATTCCCTATATGAAAAGACGGTAAAATATCAAGGCATGACTCGAGACACGAAACTAAAATGAAAGAAGCTTGGCAGAAAAAAATCAACACAGTTAAATATTAAATACGGAGAGATGGACTGGTGGCTTCTACAAAGAAATTCTTAGCTACCTCTACATAATAAATTGCTGATATACCGGTTAATTTTAAAACCTGTGAGGACTTACGGTATTCAGCTCTGGGGCGGCTGTACCAGTCATTCCAAGGCAAAGTTTTGCGTGAAATAGTTGGTACACCATGGTACATAAGAAATGAAAAGTAAAGACGCAAAAAAACATATGCAACGTATTAGTCGACACCAAAATGTTGACACCAAACCTCCAAAAACGGCTGCGGAGGAAGAAACTGCTTTATCTACTAGATACAATCTGGATCGACTAAAAATATAATTAAACTGTAATGGAAACTAGCCAAAGGGCTAAGATTAATTACTAGATAATTTGTAAATCAGTTGTAATAAAATATAATTATAAAAAATTTGCCTGCAAAATAAATCCAATTGGAAAATGTTTAATTTTAACAGTGTACATTTTAGGTATTATTTTTGGCATAAGTTTCACATTAATGTCAAAAATAAGCTTCGTTTGAGGTGCAGTTCGGCTACGGGAATTAACATTAAACCTTTTGACCTTTCTTATCTCGAAAAATTTTATAATTTAAGTGCTAAGAAAATTATCAATTAGTATTTATAATTATTATTTATAGCGTGCCGTGTGAAAATCAATTTTCTGGTGCGGTATTTGTGGTTTTTCATATAATTTATTAAAATCATTATTTAATATTATAAATTACATATTTTGTATTGCTATTTTTCCATAACTACATATATAAATAATCATACATGTTTTCTTTCTATGTTGTTGTTGGTGTCATCAATTATTCATAAATTCATATTTTACAATCTCGTACATAAAAACTATGTACATAGTTACAGAAATAAGCAGAGAATAAAGCAAACATCCATCAATCTACTGTACTCAGCTACAAACAGTACACTCACACACACATACTCCCAAGTACATATTTTTAATGAAAATAAATTTTCAATTCCTGTGCCAGTTGTTTATGACGTTTTAAAATGGTGATGATGAAGATTAGCGCAATTTTATATATTTTTAATTAAAATTTATGCTATACGGTATCATAATTATTTTCTAAGGTGCTGGTTTAGATAAGATGTCATTGTTCTCCGTATATATATATATATATATATATATATATATATATATATATATATATATATATATATATATATATATATATATATATACATATATGTACATGGGAAAACTAAATACAATTTAACACACCGTCGTTAAATTTTCATACATAAATAAGACTTAAAGACAATAACAATGCATTACCATATACATAACGTGTTTATTCAAATTAACCGTACGTCTATGGCTTATGCAAATTTTTGGTTTAGCAGTTTAGCATATATGAATGTATGTGGAAAAGCGTATGCTATAGGAAAATTGGAAAAGGTATATGTTTAGTAAATCCTTGTGCTTTTAGATATACGTCTATATGGTCTATGCATTTATTTATATATAGGGAAGCTGGATAAATTACAATGATAACCCTTTTCTTCCCGATAAATTGTATGCAATGAAATCGTTTGTTACAAAATAATGTTAAATTTTTGTAGTCCTAAAGTGTAATGTGTCGGTAAATAAATGAAATGAAAGAAAGATTGTTTTCTCATATCTATGTAATTTTGAAATTCATTAAAAAATTTCGTTTCACTTTTTTCCCGAAAAATTTTTTGATTTTCCAGAAAAATTATTACTTTTTTTATTTTTTCAATATTTTTTTTTATTTTTATTAATTAACATAATTGCTTTGTCAACCTTGCAGGCACAGATCAACGAGTTTCTCTCGCTCTTATCGCTTCTTTTGATAGTGCCACAAATGTTAGAAGAATCTACTTTCGTATATATAATTTTTTTTCAATGCAATTTTAATTCGTTTATACCTTAGAGGATGGGGGCTGTCAAACCCCCGCTTTTCCACAATTTGTACAATTCTTTAAGTGTCAAACTAAGTAAAAAAAAAATTGAAAAAATTACAAAATTCTCTTCTAATATCCAAATTACGTACATTTGTACGTATTTTGAATAAAATAATGCGCATTTTTTTGGAACATTTTTCCGGAAAAGTTTAGCTTCCTCCTCCTAAAAACTGTTGATAAACAATCCTGCATTTAAAAATTTATACTCCTTACCTGATTTTGCCGATGTATACGTAAAGTAAACTTTAGCCCGAAATAATGCACATTTCTGAATATTTGTCGAAAAAGTTGAATTAAGATTTTTTAATTTATAAAATGAAATAAAATGTGCCTTTTTTAATTCATTTTGAAAATGAATTAAGGTAGGTGTTTTAAAAATGAAATAGTGTAAGCCTTTATTAATTAATATTTGAGTTTTCTCATTTTTCTAAATCGCTTTTTTTAATTCATAGTTTTAAGTTACAAATACGAATTAAAATAAGTAGCAGATGTTCATACAAAAATCAACTTTTTTAATTCATTTTTAAAGAACTTTTTTAATCCAAACTTTTTTAATTCGGTACCCCGAGATTATGTTAGATTGAATGTCGAATACACCACACTTTATTCCTAACAGAAAAATGTAACTTAAAGGACTTTTGGCAAAACTGTCTAGTACACAGAGATTTTGATTTGTAAAAGTAGTATCAGTTTTATAGTAATATGAGAAAATTCGTGTCGCAAATTTAATCGAAATGTTCCCGTGCATGTGATATTTTTATTTTATTTTTTTTTTATTTTTTTTTATTTTATTCCAAAATTAGACAGCGAACAGACATACATCCAATAACACGCTGTCGATAAATTACAATTATGAGTACATACGAAAGTAACAAAAAATAATAATAATAACAATAATGATAAACAAAAATAATCAAAGAAATCGCTAATATAAGTAAATTGCAATCATAGTGATCTATTATACAATAGTATTAAAGTACATAATTAAAGCTGGACTAGCAATTAATACAATATCAGACCATCAATAAATTCAGAAACTTAACTAATTCAATGCTTTTACGATTGTTGATCTGAACTGCTCCGGAGAAAATACAAAGAGATCATGTATATTAAAAAATTCATTATGCGATCGTTGTAACCTTGTTAATGGATTTGAAAACCCAAGATTAGTCCTAGAAAAAGATGGCAGGAACAACATAGAGTTTCTAATACCGACCACATGAGCATAAAAATTAATATTACTCAATGACGATGTCTCACATAGGCTGTTAACTATCTTATAAAGAAACAACTCATCAAGAAAGAGCCTTCTGTTTTCAAGCGGGGATACATTTATACGTAAGAAAATTTGTAAATTTGCGTTGGACCTGTTCAATTTGAGTTCTATAAACTTCATAGTTTGGATTCCATATTTGGCTACAATATTCTAAACAGCTGCGAACTATACTTTGATAAAGAACAATGAAAACAGCTGCATCACGAAATTCTTTACCACGACGAAAAATAAATCCAAGAAGTTTATGAGCTTTAGCACACACTGCAGTTATTTGAAAATCAAATCTAAGTTTAGAATCAAATATGACTAGGTCAGTTATCTGAAAAACTTTTTCCAACAGGATACCATCAATATTATAGGGAAATTGTATTGAATTAACTTTCCGCGTATATGAGATCACCACACATTTTCTATAATATTAAGTTTTAATTTATTTAAACTTGACCATACTTGAAGTTTGTTTAAATTTAATTGAAGGTCTAAACAATCATTGTAATTAGCAATCGATGTAAAGATTTTTAGATCATCTGCATACAATAAGTATTGACATGATAAAATGGGTGGAATATCATTGATAAAAATCAAAAACAAAAGAGGACCAAGCGTGGACCCCTGCGGCACCCCAGATTTAGCCTTAATGCTCTTTGATAGGAAACCGTTAAATTTAACTTGTTGTATACGCTCTGAAAGGTAAGATCTTAAAAAATTCAAAAATCTGTCAGATAAACCAATGATAGCACATTTCCTGAGTAAAATTTTATGTGCGAGACTGTATCGGATGCCTTTTCAAAATCTGTGTAAACACAATCCACTTGTCCAACAAGATCGACTTTATTAAAAACATAATTGGTGAAATCAAATATGTTTGTTGTGGTCGATCTTTTAGGAAAAAAACCATGTTGCGAATTATTAATTAGATGCCTAACATCATTGAAAACAAACTCGTACACAAGTTTCTCAAAAATTTTACTAAAAATATTTAAAATTGAAATGGGTCTATAATTCATTATAGCACTTGCATCAAGTTTTTTATGGACCGGTACTAAATACGCTCTTTTCCATACAGCAGGAACAAACACCAGAGTTAAATGGTAAGTTAAACAAAATTGTTAGAGGTTTAGCTAACTGAACTTTGAGTTGAGAAATAAAATGACTGGATATGTTGTCAGGACCCGCACCCTTATTAATATCAAGAGTAGAAATGATTTTCAAAACTTTATCCTCAGTTATTAATTCATCAAAATAATTATAATCACGTTCAATGTGATTAGTCAGGTTGCCATTAGCACTACAATTATCATCATTAGATACATATACTGACTCGAAGTGATCAGCAAATAAGTTGCTTATAACATCAGATTGAGTTCCAATAACATTATGTAGTTTCATGCACGACGGGTATCCGGATTTAGCTGTGAGCGTCTTAGAATAATTCCAGAATAGCTTAGGATTTTTCTTTAAGTGAGTTTCAACATACTTTACATATTTAGAGAAGCAATTATGGATCTCATATTTTACTTGTTTACGCAAATTGGAGAATATCATATACTCATTAGGATCGTTAAATTTACGGTGTGGCTTACGATGTTTATTTTTTAAAGTAATGAGTTTAACAAGTCGAGCAGAGAACCATCTAGGAAATCCTGAACGCACCTTGGTTCGGTTAAAAGAAATTGCAAGACTATTCAAAATTTCATAAAATTTATCAACAGCTTGGTCAATATTACAATTCATAAAGATATGATTCCAATTGAGTGACTCGAGCCTTCTTTGAGCTACTGCGTAGTTAATTAACTTGAAATTAGGTGTAGTAGGCTCTAGATAAGGTAGAAATTTAAGAATACAATTTTGAACTCTAATGATAAATGGCGGATGATGACTATCTATTTTAGACAACGGAGAATTACTAGGAACAACAGTAATTGTAGTACAATTGGGGTTTACGAAAACTAGGTCAAGGATTCTGCCATTAAAATTTTTACATGGTTGAATTGTTTTAAATCAGTGAGTAATAAAGTTTCCAAAAGATAATTAGCAGATCGACCATAACCAGTCGTTGGTAAAACGTCCCGGAAGTCAGAGCTCCAAGGTATCATTGGTAGATTGAAATCACCTATAACTAAGAAATCCGGCTCAGGTGATGAAACAAGAATCAAATCAGCAAGCTTGTTACAAAATCGTTCATAGTGTTCGAACTTAGAATCATTTGGAGGCAAATACACGAGGCATATAACTAAAGATTTACCATCTGAAAGCTTAACCTTCAACCAAATGTTTTCAAAAATATCATTAACTGAATCCAACTCCACAGCTATAATGCTCTTTTTAATAATGATGGCAACACCACCTCCATGATTCTTAGTAGAGATATTTAGATCTCTATCTTTCCGTATAACATAATACCGATCATTTAAAAATTCATTGTTGTTGATAGAATCGTTGAAATTTGTTTCAGTCAAGCGGATCAGATCATAATCATGTTGTAGAACGTTCAATTTGAAGTTAAGAAGATTCGACCTTAGTCCTCGACAATTTTGATAGTAGATATCCATTAATAACTGAAAATAAATACAAAAGAAAAAGAAATTAATGATAATTAAAAATAATTGCGATTTAAATGTGATTATTTTTTAATTTATCCAAATCCACTGTAATGGTAATTTCCAGCGGTTCACAGTTCTCGTCCTTCTTCACATAAATAGTACCACCACTGGCCCATATAAATTTAAACTGAAATTGATAAAACGAACTAGATTTCTCTCGGAAAATACTATTAACATTATAAACTTCAACTTTGAAAGAAATCGTCTGACAAATCGTTTGTAATGTGTTAATTAAATTCTCGTTTCTAGAAATTGGTACACCAAAAATGAGTGATCTAGTGGAATTTATTCGACGCTCCAAAAAGTTACATTTACTAGTAGCCATCTGTAATTCGCTACGAATAGATTCATTTTCCATTTGTAAATCTTTAATAGCGGTAGTATTCTTACTAACTGACGCTTCCAATTCAGCCAACTTCTCACATTTTTGTGTTATACTATCCAATGCATTATCCTGAGTAGTAAGCCGATCATTCAACAACCTTCCCAAATCAGCCTGATTTTCCCGCAAAATAGCAATTTCACTTTTAATATCGTTCCAGGTATTATTGACATTATTCAACTTTGGAGATAACTGTGTTGTATTAGAGTCAGTACAGTGGCAGCAAACAAATTTCAATTTACCACTATCAATGTCACTAATTTTGAGCTTTAAAACTTCATCACAGTTAGGATGATAGTGACATGAACACACAGCACACATGTAGACTTTTGAAGACATAATTTGTTTGGCACATTTCTTACAGTATACCAAAATTGCTAACAATGATCAGTTTATACAACTATAAGACGAGTTGTAACATGCTTGCATGTCCCAGTTGTAAACCCCTGTTGTTATTCCATGTTATATTCATTAAAATAAAATTGTAGTAGATCCTCCCACCAACATCCAATATAAATGAATTACCCCGGTTGTTATTTGGTAATGAGAAAAAAAAATTTTGGTAATCAGTTAAGATTGAGGTGTGTGCTGCAAAACAATTAAAAAAATTAAACAATTTAAATATCGTTGAGTGTATCAAGTTAGATACCCGGTTTGACAAATAGTGATTTTTTTTTTTGCTAAATTGTGTATGTTAGATAGCTGGAGTATGGCCAAACATACCAGCAGCTATATGAAATAAATTAGTGGACTTGTTTTAACATTTATTATGGTGATAATTCGATAAATTAATCGATTGTACTTTTATTTGTGATTACGGATAATCGGTCTTAATGAATCTAAAACGTTTAGTGTAATAGCACAAGCATTTCGAAAAGAAAACGATCAAAGTAAAATCAGTGATATTAATGTACCGAATTACGATCAGTTAAAGTGACCTTACTGTTTTATCGCAAAGAAAACGCGAGCATGTGCTATGGTTCCGGAAGATAGTGCAGTGAATCTTATAATTGATGCTATAGTTTAACTTAGAATAACATAGTTAAGTGATAGAATCATATAACATTAAAATTTAAAAAAATAAAAAAAAAAAACTCGAAAACTATTATATATATAGTAATAAGTAATTAAGGTGTTACACTATCGATTCATGATCGTCAAAAACTCACGTGCAAGGTCGTTTTATACATCTTAAGTAAAATCGGATGAATGTTGAGTTAATATAATATAATCCGCCTATAGTTAGTACGTACACTAACAAATCAATGATTTAAAACTAATGTGTACGGTTAATCATTAACTGGTCCTGTTCGATATACACTGGCCTAAAGTTTAAGTGTAGGGTCCAGTTATTTTTGTCAAGCGGTCTTGTGACAAAACATTGATAAGGTCTTCGTTTTTTTTGTGCATACAAACTTCTGGTAATAATAAATCATCGGTGCAACGGATATTTAGTACCGAATAAAATCGCAGAATTCCACGTTATCAATAAACGAGCAAATTATTTGATTAATCAGATTGGACCATATAGAGGATTTATCTAAGCCCATGGCTATATGTATACCTACAACACGTCGAATCCCATGTTGTAAATAATTGGAAGTCATCGCGAGAATTCTAATTTTCTCGGATACTACGGTTTATACGGATACCACGGTATATATGGATACTACGGTTAATCGCATGCGCAACGAGTGAGTTTTGAAATTATTACATATGTTTAAATCTAATTATTATTATTAATTTTTTTTTCTCTATTATAATTGTTTTATTTATATAAATTCATAAATAAATTTATATTATCTATTCAAAAGTGCATGATTAGTCCTAGTATTAATTGTAATTATTACTATGTATAGTACGCGTACTTAGGGCTTAAGAATTTAGTATCTTTTTCTAAAATTGACATCAATTATAAAATTTCACTTATAATTATTCTTAAATACAGTTTATTTACATTTTTTATGAATTTTGAAATTTTTTTTTATCAATTTATTATCATTATAATTATTTTTGAGAACATGATTCACTAAGGCAACGGTATTGTGTGGGTGTGCGGATTTTGTTTTGAGAGCAAGTAATCGTAAGTTCAAAATTTTCTGCGGTCAATATTTAGGTATTAGATCTAATCTCTTTGTCATCAGCAAGCAATGGATCTTATGGGAAGTCAAGAATTTATTCCACGACCAATATCACCTCTACGACTTGAGCTAACGGCAAAGATGGCACGACTTTCCATTCCATTGATATCTTTTATGTTCAACGGGCACTAAAATACTTAGCGTCCGTTACATAATGGCGCCCAAGCACATTACACTCGATATTTTTTTTTTTATTTTTGTTATAATCATAAAATGATTTGTTTTAGCAATATGGTCTCATGTTAGTATGACGACAGTTTTCTCCATTTTCTTGTGTTGATTAGAATTACTGTAAGTCATGGTAACATTTGATTACATTGTCGTTTAAAAATAAATCATACTTATTAACATCGTTCATTTTTTTTTTATGGAAATAATTACCATCTGATTTACATCGACTTCTACTATTTGTATTGGAATTCGATTGTAAAACAGATTGTTGACGATTGAATCCTAATTATTTAAACTTGAATTTTTTTTTTTGTTGATATTCGAATGTTTTCCACTTTAGTGTTTGATTAATCATTCCTGACTATCCAAAATAATTTACTTATGATTATGATTTTCTTATTATTATTATTTTTATTTTAAAAAACGTTGATAATTATATGATGACCAGCATAGCTTACGACTGCTCTATGAACATGATCTACACACACACACACACATACATGCACAGTATCATCCTATTGAACATTTTTATTTGTTTCACAGCACACCAAATTACAAAATTATTATTTTATTGTTTATTCGTTTTATTACCAAATCATCAATTTTGTATCAGCAAATAGATTTTCTTTTGTTTTCTTCATTGAATTTTCTTCTTATTTTTTTTTTACTTCGTCGTTATTTTTTTTCCCCCCTTCAAATATACTCTTTTTTTTTCTTCTTCAAAATGGATGCAAATTTCCTTGCTCCTGATGAGTTCGAAATTGAGTGTACTGTACGTCACCTGAATAATTCCCCTATTGAAAATTTTAACGCCTTACAACAAGCATTCCAGCAAGAAGCGTTACATAATCCCCTTAGACCTGCGCAAGCTCACAGCGCAGCGAAAAAACGCCCCAATGACGAGATTAAATTGTGTACCAATAAATTGATAGAACATCGAAGATTCCTGTCGAGTATCGTGGATGCCGTTCAATTTAAGGAAAAGGATTCGGATTGCACTAAAACAAGAATATTGCACGTTATAGAGAGGCTTCACCGATTGTCCACTAGTAGTCGTCGCTATAAACAGGAATGTCTTCGTTTGAAGGACACCGGACTAAATCTATTGTCAAAACTAGGAGCTTTACTCGAAGTCCAAGAAGACGAAGATCTTAATAAAACTATAGCCGAAATCAATGAGAAAATTGATCTGCCTCAAGATGAGTACATTACTTCGGATGAGGAAGGAGATAATATTCCATCGAACGAAAAGACATCGAGCAAAACGAAGGACAGTTCAAAGCCTGGAGACCAGATCCCTAGTGAGGAAGAATCCGGTGATGATGAATCGCACCCTAAAATAAAACACTCCACACCAAATAAAACAGCCAAAGAAAAAGGACCAAATAATTTCCAAACAAAAACCATTCCACCTGGTGACGAGTGCTCAACAAAATCTAAGGTGAACCATATTAGCAGATGGAAAATCTCATTTAGTGGAGAATCCGAGGGTTTGTCAGTAGAACGATTTTTATTCCGAGTTGAACACTATGCCATGACGTACAATACCACAGAGGCAGCCTTGGTAGCTGAGATAGGAGTTCTTTTAACGGGAGCCGCAGCAAATTGGTATTGGTGCCATATTGAAAGGAAACCTGATATTAATTGGGAAAAATTAAAACGAGATTTCTTGGAAAGATTTCAAGATCGAAGAACCGATCACGATGTCCGGCGAGCAATGGAATCTAGGAAACAAAAGCCAAAAGAATCGTTTCGTGATTTTTATAACGATATTCTCGCAATATCATTGCAATTTAGATGTCCGCTTAACGATTCTGATATTCTACACTTATTACGACGTAATATGAGATCCGGATTGCAAGTAGTAATGGCCGACAAGGAGATTAGTTCAATCGCAGAACTCGTGCGAAGATGTTTAGCTATTGAAGATGCTTGGAAACGCACGGGTTACGAACCGGAGTTAATATGTTCTCGCAGAACTATTCAAGAGTACACTTATAACGAACCGTCATGTAGTGTATCAACAGAAAATATTGAACCCGGACATAGTTTGTGCACAATACAATCAAACGTTAATTATCAACAGAACCTTAAGCTACCTTTTCGATCGAACGGTACCGATTTACGCTCGTCAGATGGAAATAATCTCATGATATGTTGGAATTGTTTGGACATAGGGCACACGTTTAAATTTTGTCCCAGGGATATTTCGCATAGATTTTGCTTTGGATGTGGTCGTGCAGGTATACTCATGCGTAATTGCTTTAGATGCTCGGGAAACAGTACAACGAGGTATCGAGTTCCTGGGAATACGGCACCTCGGTTTGTGAATGTTCCCAGACCAAAAATAGAGGATACGATGAGAAAGTCCGAAGTTCCTCACAAATCGTCCAATCTATCTCCAATCAAGGAGTAGACCCATTTAATACGTCCATTAAACCTACTAAGACTAAAACTTGCCTGACACGTCCAGTTTACACTAACGAATTTGACATAAAATTTCCGAAAAATATTCAACCTACTCCGACCTTCCAGATGAAAAGACGAAATCGTACACGTCAATACTTCCAAAATAAACGCATATTACGAAATATCATTTCTGAAACCTATATTTCTGATTCTATCCATTCTTTAGTGGATGCTCGACCATATGTTGATTTAACTGTTAATGACATCCCATATCGAGGATTACTTGATAGCGGTGCCACGATATCTGCATTAGGTTCTGGGAGCGAAACCTTTCTAAATGATCCGCAAGTTAAAGTGCATTATTTATCCACGACTGTTAGCACTGCATCGGGTGAATCAGAAAGAGTAATAGGTTACATTTATGCAAAAATAAATTACAATAATATAGTGAAGGTCATGAGAATTCATATAATACCTACCCTTAAACAAAAACTTTACCTGGGCATTGACTTTTGGAAAGCTTTTCATCTGCAAATTATTCCTAAATCTATTTCCGAAGTTGACGACCAGGAATTTCAAGAAAAACCTGAAAATGCTTTGAAACATGAGCTTACCGTTCAACAAACAGAACAGCTGAATAGAATTATAAATAACTTTCCTTCATTTGATAAGCTTGGTCTTGGTCGTACCAATCTCTTAATGCATCACATCGACGTTGGAATGGCTAAACCAATAAAACAGAGGCACTATGCTGTCTCGCCAGCTGTCCAGAAATCCTTGTATCAAGAATTAGATCGGATGTTAGCTCTCGGGGTAATTGAGGAATCAAACAGCTCGTGGAGTTCCCCGGTGACATTAGCACGAAAATCAAACGGCAAGGTTCGAATGTGCCTAGATGCCCGTAGACTGAACGAGGTTACGATCAGGGACGCGTATCCGCTGCCCATCATTGACGGTCTCTTGAGTCGGCTGGATCAAACCAGATTCATCTCAAGCATTGACTTGAAAGATGCATTCTGGCAGATCCCGCTGGCCCAAGAGTCCCGAGATAAGACAGCGTTCACCGTTCCTGGTCGCCCCTTGTATCAGTTTACGGTCATGCCATTCGGCCTATGCAATGCGCCGCAAACGATGTGTAGGTTAATGCACCGGGTGATACCGCACCAACTTCATGAACAAGTGTTCGTATATTTAGACGACCTCCTCATTACCTCGGAAGACTTCAACGACCATTTAAACTTACTAAATCTTGTTGCATCACTCCTTCAAAAAGCGGGACTTACCGTAAATTTAGAAAAGAGCAAGTTCCTTTTAAAAGAGATTCGATATTTGGGCTATGTGGTAGGCGATGGTTGTCTCCGAGTCGACCACGAAAAAGTAAAAGCGATTGTAGATTTCCCAATACCCAACACCGTAAAAAAGGTTCGTAGATTCCTAGGTATGTCGGGGTGGTATAGGAGGTTTATTCCTTCATATGCAACCGTAGCAGCACCCATCTCTGACCTTCTCAAAAAGGGCCGTAAATTTATTTGGAACGAGAAAAGTCAAGCGGCCTTTGAACAATTGAAAATTGCATTATCTTCGGCACCCGTATTAACGCATCCAAATTTTAATCGGCCGTTTTTTATTCAATGCGATGCAAGTGCAACGGGCGTTGGAAGTGTTCTCTTCCAGCGGGGGGATGGTGGTGACGAGCACCCTATCGCATATATGTCGCAGAAACTTAACGCAGCACAGCGGAATTACTCTATAACGGAATTAGAGTGCCTCGCCGCTGTGCTCAGCGTAAAGAAGTTTCGGGCATATATCGAGGGGTACTCGTTCACCATCATCACCGACCATGCAAGTCTTAAGTGGCTCATGGAGCAGAAAGATTTAGCTGGAAGGCTTGCACGATGGAGCCTTAAGCTTCAAGGCTTCCAATTTAATATAGAGCACCGTAAAGGAGCACAGAATGTTGTGCCAGATGCATTATCCCGTGCCTTTGTTGAAAGTTTGCATCATCTCACAAATAATTCCGTGCTACATGTAAATCTCGATGCTCCTGAGTTCCAAGACCAAGAATACATAAGTTTGATCGAAACTATAGGAAAATCGCCTGAGAAATTTCTGAATTTACGAGTGCAAAATAATAAAATCTATGCTAATCCTTCCAATTGTTCTGAAGAAAATATTACCGACGTGCCAATATGGAAGCTTTATGTACCCAGACCATTAACTCATAATCTCGTGTCCTTAGCTCATGATCCTCCTTTGGCTTCACATTTTGGAATTTCGAAAACACTGGAGTGGCTACAACGTTTGTACTACTGGCCTGGTATGGCCACTCAAGTTCGAAATTATATACGGAATTGTCAAACTTGCAAACAAACAAAGGCTCCAAATCGATCCACTCGGCCAATGATGGGACAACAAACAATTACCGTTCGTCCGATGCAGAGACTTTATATAGACTTTTTAGGCCCATACCCACGTTCCAAATTCGGTAATGCGTACCTTCTAATAGTCTTGGATTGTTATACTAAGTACATTTTTGTTAAGCCTCTAAGGAATGCCTTAGCCACTGATGTTTGTAATTTTCTTGAAAAGGACATATTTATAACCTATTCAGTTCCCGAAGTTTTGGTATCTGACAACGGAGCTCAATTCACTTCGTTGCGCTTGAAATCTCTGCTAAATAAATATGGTATAAAGCATATGACGTCACCGAAATACTCACCCCAATGTAACGCGTCGGAGAGGGTCAACCGCTCGATTCTCAGTGCTATCCGCGCTTATATCAAGGAGGATCACCGAACATGGGATACTCATTTACATGAAATTGTCTTCGCTTTGCGCAACGTAAAGCATGATTCTACCCAATTTTCCCCGCATTTCTTAATGTTTGGGCAGCACTTAATTACCCACGGAAACGAATATCGACTCTTACGTGACCTAAATTTAATTGCCAATAGTGAAATTAGTGTTGATTCAAAACAAAATCGCTTAAGTATGTGTCAACAAAAGGTATTAGCAAATCTCGAAGCAGCTTATAAACGGAATGAACATACCTATAACTTAAGGAGCAGAAGACGGGAAATATCTGTTGGAGAGACGGTTCAAGTACGAAACTTCTCTCAGAGTGACAAAACAAAATCTTACTCAGCTAAATTAGCTCCAAAATTTGTAGAAGCTAAGGTATTAAAAAAGGTTGGTGCTGTCGCTTATGAGCTGTGCCGTCCTGATGGGAAACCACTTGGTATATACCACGCAAAGGATATACTAACATGATTTGGTTTATGCCCGGCTTATGAGACACTCAGTGGTCGATGGGTACGTCCCCACGATCTGTAACATGCTTGCATGTCCCAGTTGTAAACCCCTGTTGTTATTCCATGTTATATTCATTAAAATAAAATTGTAGTAGATCCTCCCACCAACATCCAATATAAATGAATTACCCCGGTTGTTATTTGGTAATGAGAAAAAAAAATTTTGGTAATCAGTTAAGATTGAGGTGTGTGCTGCAAAACAATTAAAAAAATTAAACAATTTAAATATCGTTGAGTGTATCAAGTTAGATACCCGGTTTGACAAATAGTGATTTTTTTTTTTTGCTAAATTGTGTATGTTAGATAGCTGGAGTATGGCCAAACATACCAGCAGCTATATGAAATAAATTAGTGGACTTGTTTTAACATTTATTATGGTGATAATTCGATAAATTAATCGATTGTACTTTTATTTGTGATTACGGATAATCGGTCTTAATGAATCTAAAACGTTTAGTGTAATAGCACAAGCATTTCGAAAAGAAAACGATCAAAGTAAAATCAGTGATATTAATGTACCGAATTACGATCAGTTAAAGTGACCTTACTGTTTTATCGCAAAGAAAACGCGAGCATGTGCTATGGTTCCGGAAGATAGTGCAGTGAATCTTATAATTGATGCTATAGTTTAACTTAGAATAACATAGTTAAGTGATAGAATCATATAACATTAAAATTTAAAAAAATAAAAAAAAAAAACTCGAAAACTATTATATATATAGTAATAAGTAATTAAGGTGTTACACTATCGATTCATGATCGTCAAAAACTCACGTGCAAGGTCGTTTTATACATCTTAAGTAAAACCGGATGAATGTTGAGTTAATATAATATAATCCGCCTATAGTTAGTACGTACACTAACAAATCAATGATTTAAAACTAATGTGTACGGTTAATCATTAACTGGTCCTGTTCGATATACACTGGCCTAAAGTTTAAGTGTAGGGTCCAGTTATTTTTGTCAAGCGGTCTTGTGACAAAACATTGATAAGGTCTTCGTTTTTTTTGTGCATACAAACTTCTGGTAATAATAAATCATCGGTGCAACGGATATTTAGTACCGAATAAAATCGCAGAATTCCACGTTATCAATAAACGAGCAAATTATTTGATTAATCAGATTGGACCATATAGAGGATTTATCTAAGCCCATGGCTATATGTATACCTACAACACGTCGAATCCCATGTTGTAAATAATTGGAAGTCATCGCGAGAATTCTAATTTTCTCGGATACTACGGTTTATACGGATACCACGGTATATATGGATACTACGGTTAATCGCATGCGCAACGAGTGAGTTTTGAAATTATTACATATGTTTAAATCTAATTATTATTATTAATTTTTTTTTCTCTATTATAATTGTTTTATTTATATAAATTCATAAATAAATTTATATTATCTATTCAAAAGTGCATGATTAGTCCTAGTATTAATTGTAATTATTACTATGTATAGTACGCGTACTTAGGGCTTAAGAATTTAGTATCTTTTTCTAAAATTGACATCAATTATAAAATTTCACTTATAATTATTCTTAAATACAGTTTATTTACATTTTTTATGAATTTTGAAATTTTTTTTTATCAATTTATTATCATTATAATTATTTTTGAGAACATGATTCACTAAGGCAACGGTATTGTGTGGGTGTGCGGATTTTGTTTTGAGAGCAAGTAATCGTAAGTTCAAAATTTTCTGCGGTCAATATTTAGGTATTAGATCTAATCTCTTTGTCATCAGCAAGCAATGGATCTTATGGGAAGTCAAGAATTTATTCCACGACCAATATCACCTCTACGACTTGAGCTAACGGCAAAGATGGCACGACTTTCCATTCCATTGATATCTTTTATGTTCAACGGGCACTAAAATACTTAGCGTCCGTTACAGAGTATAATAAAATAACACTGAAATCCTCACAGCAGATTTGAAACACAGTTGTATTATTGCATATCGCAATATCTCGAAAATCACAAAGTAATGAGGTAATTAAATAACACTAATTACAATAGCTGTTCATCAAATACACAACTTGTAACACTTTAAACAGATTTTACTATAGAACAGGATGCAATTATAACTTGTTGTAACACACCAACAGCAAAGTTATTTAGATATATAAAATTTTAGATTCGGAATTATAATTATAATTATACGATGAAACCACAAAATTCGCACTTCAAACACTATACATCAATAAGGCATTACAGATTATTTTTCAAATGTATATATACGTATTTAATCACGACCACAAGCATCAATGTAGAGCAATTATAAATCACAGTTGCCGACTGAGTACGGAAATCTATTGATTAAATGATATGTGATATGTTAGATTCTATTAAATTTAACTTTTGTGCAATATCAAGTTTAATAGTTAATTTAAATACTAAAATAGTGTAGTATATCAATTAAATAAAAAAAAATTATACGATGGTGCCAATAGACCT
Organism: Nephrotoma flavescens; assembly: GCA_932526605.1. Classification (NCBI taxonomy): domain Eukaryota; kingdom Metazoa; phylum Arthropoda; class Insecta; order Diptera; family Tipulidae; genus Nephrotoma; species Nephrotoma flavescens. The sequence continues at coordinate 248,664,604 of OW052220.1, read as the reverse complement.
ATACCAGATCTATATGGACTTTTTCGAATCGTCCTGATGGCATTTCGAATCTCTGGAATTCAGACCGAGTATGTCTTGTTAATTTAAAGATAAGTTCTTTATCCCGTTCTTGCGAGTGAACTAGTTTATTGATATCGCAACCAATGAAAGTGAGAGCAGAAATATCGTCATGTCAAGAGAGAGAGTGATAGCCACAACGTTATCTGAACCATTCGCATGACGCATGTCCGTAGCGAATTGAGCGATGAATTTCAACTGAGGAATCTGTCTCGGACTTCTTTCAGTCTTGGAATTAATTGCTGTCACTAACGGTTTGTGATCGGTATACATGCGAAGTTTACGACCTTCTTGGAAATAACGAAAATTTTTAATTCCGGTGAAAATTGCTAGGCGTTCACGGTCACAAGTTGAATATTTTTGTTCTGTGATCGATGACTTTTTAGAAAAGAATGCTAAAGGTTCCCAATTACTACCGTTTAGCTGTTCTAAAATACCTCCACACGCTAGCGAGGGAGTTTCTTATTGTTTCACGGACTACTTGGCATTCTGACGGCCAGAAGAATATAGCCTTGTTACATTGCTTGATCAACGAATTCGTGTGACTGTAAATTGATGACAGTTGATCTGCCAAATTTGGTAAAAATATAGTAGTGGGATGTGGGAATTCTTTGATCGCGATGACTCTATCAATTGATGTTTGAATCTCATCTTGAGTTATTTTATGCCTCAGGAAATCTACCTTTTGAACGCCAAACTCACATTTAGATAAGCGAATATTAGATACCATAATGAGATAATCGCTTGAAAAATACGCGTTAGTGTTCGATATGTTCTTGAGGTATTTTGCTTGCGACTAGGATATTATCGACGTTAGCAAAGAGAAAGGGTAAATCTTTGGTTACCTCATCAATAAATCATTTAAATGTTTGACCTGCGTTTCGCAGACCAAAAGTTATGCAACAGAAATCAATCATTACAAATGGAATTATTATTGCAGTTTCGAATTGATCTTTTTCTGCTACTGGAATTTGGTGGTTGGTAAGCACGGCAAAGATCAATTTCTTAAATAAAAATTGCATCCATGTAAATGACGTGGGAAATCATGAAAATGATACAATGGATATCTGTCTGGAATAGTTACAGCGTTCAATCGCCTATGGTCTCCAACCGTTTTCTTCCTTTTTAGGAACCATATGCAGAGGAGAGCATGTTGAGAATGAAGATTGTTTTTAGCTAATGCAAATTTTTCTGGGTCACGATGACGTGGTTTGCAGAATGGAAGTTGGCCTTCTGTCACAATTCTGTGAGAACTACATTATGCTTCACGGGTAAGTCGTAAGTTGGGTCCTGGATGAGTTCCGAAAGTTCTTTTAACAGTGAACTGTATATAAACCTTCGACATTAAAAATTCGATCCGATGGTGAGTTAACTGAATAAACTGTTTTGATGGTGGATATCGCTTTTTCTACCAAAAAAAAAATGTTGGCTTCATTTAAGTCCAAACCGCACAAATGTGTGAGTAATAAAAGATATTATGTAACGGTGTTTTTGATAAAAAAAATCGCTTGATTTGAATTACAACCAACACAATTGTGCGTATATAGGTTTTGCACTTCAAATTCACGATTTTACAAATCATATTCAATTTTTTTTATTTCATTCACAACTTTTTACAATTCAACCTAAATTTTTTATACTTCATTGCCAATTTTTTCAAATCAAATTTGGGTTTTTTCAAACAAACTTCAATTAAATACAGAGCAAATTCAAATATTTTTAACACAAATTCAAGTTTTAATATTTCAAGTTCGTAGGTTTTTTGCAAATTTTCCCAAACAAATTCAGTGCTCCCAATTCTTAACCGATTATGATGGGATTGGGTATGTCGAAATGAGATTCTTAAATGATTTTGGGAAGAAATTCTGTTGGCCACCTGGGACAGAACTCGATCAATTCTTAACGGATTATGATAGGATTGGGTATGCTGGATCGAAATGGGATTCTTAAATGATTTTGGGAAGAAGTTCTGGACTGTGGCCACCTGGGACAAAAGTCAACCAATTTTTAACTATTATGATAGTATTTGGGTATGCTGGACTAAAATGGGATTCCTAAATGATTTTTGGAATAAATCCTGGAATATGGCCACATGGGACTGAACTCGATCAGATCTTAACGGATTATGATGGGATTGGGTATGTTAAATGGAAATAGGATTCTTGAGTGATTTCGCGAATAAATTCTGGAATATGGCCACCTGGGACGGAACTCTATCAGTTCTTAACGGATTATGATGATATTGCGTATGTTGAATGGAAATGGGATTTTTAAATGATTTTGGGAAGAACTTCTGGATTTTGGCCACCTGGGATGAAAGTTAACCAATTTTTAACCGATTATGATAGTATTTGGGTATGCTGGATTAAAATGGAATTCCTAAATGATTTTTGTAAGAAATTCTGGAATATGGCCACCTGGGACGGAACTTGATCAATTCTTAACGGATTATGATGAGATTGGGTAAGTTAGATAGAAATGGGATTGTAAATGATTTTTGGAAGAAATTCTGGAATATGGCCACCTGGGACGGAACTCGACCAATTCTTAACGGATTATGATAGGATTGGGTATGTTGGATGGAAATGGGATTCTTGAATGATTTCGTGAATAAATTCTGGAATATGGCCACCAGGGACGGAATTTGATCAATTCTTAGCTGATTATGATGGGATTAATTGGGTATGTTGGATCAAAATGGGATTCTTAAATGATTTTTCTAAATTCTGGAATTCTGGATTATGGCCATCAGGGACGGAACTCGATCAATTTTCAACAGATTGTGATGAGATTGGGTATGCAGGATGGAAGTGTGATTCTTAAATGATTTTAAGAAGAAGTTCTGGAACATTGCCACCTGTGACGGAACTCGATCAATTCTGAACGGATTTTGATGTCTAATAGCGGACATTATTACGGATTCTTAAAAGATTTTTGGAAGAAGTTCCGGAATATGGCTATCTTTGGCGGAACTTGCCTCACCCATTAATTATGATGGAATCGGATATCATGGATGGAAATCGGATTCTAAAATATTATTGGAAGAAGTTTTGAAAAAGGCTACCTCGAACTCGACCATTTTTAACCGATTATAATGTAACTTGGCTTGTTTGGTGAAAATGGGATTTTTAAATTATTTATGGAAGAAGTTTTGAATATGGCCACGGAAGTCAGGCAACTTAACCATTAGGTTGGCCGATTGGCCCCCTAGAATAATGATTCATATATTTAAAATTATCTGGTTATATAATAATTCTTATAACACTGATAATACAATTAATAAAAAATATTTGGGAGAAGGCGAAGTAATAATTACAAAAAAATGTAGTAGCAAAATATTTTAAATAAAATTGTAGAAATTGTGGAGGAAAATCCACCGATAACCCTTAAAAATATAAAAGAAAAATCGATAACCGAAACGGATTACATAAACTCGATTCGAAACGGATTACATAAACTCAGAATAACCTTAAAACTGACCCAAATTGAGGTGGATCGCATAAATGATGAAAGAACTTTGGATCTTCGAAGAAGATATGCAATTAAATTTTGAAAGTGGCTACCATTTAAGGCGATCGAAAGCGCGATCATAAATTAACTCAAGTGCTCATGTAACGGTGCCAGTGGTTAGAGGCAGAAATGTATCGCTGATAGCCGCAATGAATTGTCAAGGAAATGTTTATAATAAAGTCGTAGCTAATTTTACTGTCAATTCTACAATTTTTGCGCATTTTATGAAGGAGCTTTTTTCCAAGCTGAGAGAGATCGACAATACGGCTATTTATAAAACAGCTGATAGTTGAAACCTTTTTGCAAATACTTCACAAATGGTTTAAACTGTTTGAACTAAATTTAGAAAATTTGGCTTACATATTAATAAATAATTGAATTTTAGAAACAAATAAATATGCTTTTATTTTTATTGAGATATGGGTGATCTGTTATAAAAATGTCCCGGCTCATGGATAATATAGTTTACCTGTTGCTTGCCATATTGATTTTTGTGAAGAGCACTGAATTTGTTTTGCAAAAAGATGTTTTTGAGTTGTAAAAGTGTATACGAACTTGAATTATTAAAACTTGAATTTGTTTTAAAATATTTCAGTTTACTTTACATTTAATTGAATTAACTTTAAAAAACATAGATTTGCTTTGCAAAAATTGAGGTTGCTTTAGAAAAAATTGACAATGAAATATATACAATTGTGGTTGACTCGTAAATATTTCTAAATAAACCTATCTAAGTAATCATTAATCACTAGAAATCATTAATGAATCTCATTTCCATTAAATAGTCCAAACCGATGATCGTAATCGATTAAGTTTCCAGAGTTTCGATCAAAGTGTCAATATTCCAAAATGTCTTCCATAAATCATTTAAGAATGCCATTTACATCCGATAAATCAAATTCCATCATAATCGGTTAAGAATTCAGGTGGTCTAATTCCAGAACTTCTTCCAAAAATCACTTGAAAATCGTATTTTCATTCAAAATCGTATTTTCATCCAATCCCACCATAATTGGTTCAGAATTGATCGAGTTCCGTCCCAGATGACTATAACCCAGAATTTTTCCCAAAAATCATTTAAGAATTCCATTTCCAGCCAACATACCCAATCCCTTCATAATCCATTAAGAATTGATGGAGTTCCGTCACAGGTGGTCTAATTCCAGAATTTCTACTAAAGATCATTTAAGAATCTCATTTCCATCCAACATACCCAATCCCATCATAATCCGTTAAGAATTGATCGAGTTCCGTTCCAGGTGGCCATATTCCACAATTTGTTCCCAAAATCATTCAAGAATCAAATTTCCATTCAACATACCCAACCCCATCATAATCGGTTAAGAATTGGGAGCACTTAATTTGTTTTGCAAAAAGTTGCAAAAAATTACGAATTTGAAATATTAAAACTTAAATTTGTGTTAAAAATATGTATTTAAGTTTGATCTGCATTTAATTGAAGTTAGTTTGAAAAAAAAACACGAATTTGATTTGCAAAAAATTGAGGTTGACTTGTAAAAAGTTGTGAATGAAATAAAAAAAAATTGAATATCATTTGCAAAATCGTGAATTTGAAGTGCAAAACCTATATGGTTATAGTGTTTTTTTCGTACGAAAATAAGTTTAAAAGGAATACACAAATGTGTAGGTTGGTTCAAAAAGCATACAAATTTTTTTTTTGATATGATGTTTTTGCCTTACCCACATAATTCTTTGGGCAGGCAGAAAAAGTGATATGGTTGGATCGATTATGATCTTATTCTTCAAATCGACCGTTAAACTAAATTTCACCAAGAAATCAGCACCAATAATTGGTTTGTTGACTGAAGCTACAATGAATGGATGTCGAAATACTCGGTGAAGTCCCAAGTTTAATGTTAGCAGTCTAGATCCGTAAGATGTAATCGGAGAACAATTTGCAGCTGTAAGATGACGGTGTTGGTCTTCAATTAAGTTTTTGAGAGATGCCACAGGTATGACAGAAATGTGGTTACTCCCTCATCTGCCGTAGCGATTCGCCAGTTTTAAAACTGCAATTCTGTTTATTGCATTTTTTAGCTGAATGGTCAAACATCTAGTGGTACCAGCACATTGAATAGTCTACTGAACGAGATCTAGAATTTGATCTTTCGAAAATGTTATGGCGGGACCTTGATCTTCTACGATTATCTCGTTGATTCGTGCGATTTTTGAACCTCTGGAAACGTGTTTTTAATTCGTTTATTGACTTAAATAACTCTTGTATATCATAATGATTGTTTGTAACATTTTGGTTTACGGAATTTTTAATTTTTTTTGTAGGGGCAATTGATGCGAAATTTGTTCCGGGACTGTGGAATAGATTGGTGAATGGATTATTCATTCCGTATATTCTGTCAGATGTTTCATAAAATTTTGCTATATCGTCTCCTTCTAAACCGACTAGTATAGCGCCGATAGTGGGTGACAACCACCATAGTTTTCTTAAAAAATCTGATACGACTTAATTGTCTGTGGATTCTGGATGGAGATTGATTTCTAATTTTTACTGCGTGTAGGACATACTGAATTCTTCTCATTTCAGACACTTCTGAGCGTTGAATGAAACTGTTCTTAAGTGATTTATATTTGTCCGTCTATGGTGGATTTAAGATTATGTCCGAAACTACTAAATTCGACTGCGTTTTGTTCAAATGTTTCACGATATGGTTGAACTGTCGGTCGGCTGATAACTACGTCCAGAGGACATGATCAGTTTAGTCTGTTTGAACCATACGCTAGGGTTGCTATGCTAAAAAGATGGTAAATTGTTCGATTCCATCTGTACTTGGTATGGAGCATTACCGTTTGTTATGTCGTCAAAGTTTTCATCTTGCCGTGCATTGTTAGAAGTAGCTGGTTTAGTGTCACATTTGAATGATGTTGGTGACATTGCGTTTACACAACCGAACAAGAAACCAGAAATAAAAGTGAAAACCAGAAATAAATTTATTTGGAGCGGAATTTGTTATTGCGTGCGTTTCAAATCGACAATGAAATTGGAATTTATTGAAGATATAGAAAATTGGCGAAATAATTAGGACCACAGTTGGACATCCACATGCCCCTTCCCGTACACAATTTTTCAGGAAAGTTTGCAAAAAATCCCAATTAATGGAAAACGTTCAAATATAAAGTTTTATTCCGAAGAGTCAATCCGCCTGGACTAAGGGGAATTAAAATTTAAAAAATTGTTTAAACTAATTTTATTTAATATTTAATTTAGAATACTTCTATATTTTAATAGTTTTTACTACTAATACTTGCAAAAACCGAAAAAGCTCCCAAGTAAGTTGACACTGATATTGAATCGATGTCGGGCAAAAATCACTGGGAGCTCCCAATTTATGGAAAAAGCTTAAGGATGAAGTTTTATCCCGATCAGTCAATCCGGATCCAATCAGGCACTAAATTTTTGCTGAAAAACTGTTTGTCAAAAATCCACATAAATTTTGGAAATCTCAGAGACCAGATGGAAAATTAATTCAGAATCATTTATTTTTAATCATTTTTCTTGTAAATGACATACATTTTAAAATATTTGCAAAAAACAAAGAGCCCTATATTTTTTAAATACTACTTTTTTTGCTTCAGGGATGTATATCTTCAAAAATCTCGAGGTCAACATTTCAGAATACGGATTATTTAAATCACTACTCGAACTACTACCTTTGTGGACTATATCTCAACTCCTATGCATAGTAAAATGCACCATGGACCATGGACTATATCTCAACTCCTATGCATAGTAAAATTTTTAAAAGAATCGTGCGAGCTCATTGGGCTAATGGCCAGTTTCTGACTTCTATGGAATATATTTGAGCTTCTATGCTTAGAAAAATTTCTGTTATAGTGTGGACAAGATAAATATTTAAATGTGTCTTTAAACAAAATATTTTATTTTTACACTCAACGCCGATAATTTCGATTGTCATAACACTTTTTAACTATCGTCATAGGAAGAAGTTCTGATAGTAAAAATTTTCCGATTTTTTAGGCTGAGAGTGAAAAATGACGTGATAGCAAAAATTATTGCTGTCATTGCATTTTTCTGAGACTGAATATATCCCAAATTCTCACATACATATCAAAATTGGACTTACGTCACCATACATGTTTTCATTATGGGTATTTTCGTTTATTCATTCCGAACATTCTGAACGTTTTAAAATTGACAGAAATCGTACTTTTATTCATTCTATGTTTTCCATTCTTTTTTTTGTCTATTCTTTTATTCATTCGGAATTTTCAGAACGCATTCTTTTTGATCTACATCAATAGGTAGAATAAAAAGAATATTCCGTGTTTTTTCATCTCGTCAAGCAGTGCTAAGTAATTGTGTGTGCAAATAATTTAATTTTTTTTTAAAATAAAAAACAAAATTTATACATATATATATAGAATAATTATATGAAATGATGGAAAATATTAATAACGAAGGTAAAATGTGTTTTATTAATATATTTATCTAATTATTAATTTAAATTTGAAAATATTTAAATAAAATTGTGGTGGTTTTTCAAATTACAGACAATTTTAAGTGGAGCCCAGGCGATATAAGATGCCTGATTGATTTATTTATTCAACATTCAACGATGTTTGATCGCCAGCCGAAGAAAAAAGTTTGGAATGAGATTGCATGTAAGTTTGATGCGTATATATTTGTATTCCAATTAATATATATTATTTTGTTTAATTTTATTTTTAGGCCAACTATCCATTATTAGAAATAAAAAAGTTACTGGAGAACAGTGTGATGGTAAATGGAAAGGGTTAAAAAGTATGTACAAAAAAATAAAAGACCATAACAATATCAGCGGCAATTCACACAAAAAGTGGGAGTACTTCGAAATAATGGACGAAGTTCTTAACAAGCGCCCAGAGATAACTCCTCCTGCAACCTGCACTAGCGAAGATTCGACAATTACGATTAACAACTCATCAAATTCGTCTGGAGCAGGTGGCAGCAGTGATTACGACTTCGCCGATTGTATAATCGACGAATCAACAGCCACTCCTGGTCCATCTGTACTAAGAAAAAGGAAAAATGAAGATCTAAAAAATAAACGCCATCAAGAAAAGATGCAGCGACAAGACAGATTTCTTGATCTATTTGAAAAATTAATTGATAAATTACAATAAGCGCGTTTTAGTTATTTTATATGAATTTTTATTTTTTTTACTGTGATACGTATTATGAATTAAATGAATAAAAGATGAATTAAATTAATTATCTATGCCGTTGTCATTTATACATCTTAGAATTTGTTCCCTTTTGGCGTAGCTATTACGATCGTTAATAATGGGTGCCGGGTCGTTTCTTCCATCATCTGGATATATAAAACAAT